>JALAZF010000299.1:3330000-5730000 GCA_022829125.1 Lathyrus tuberosus
TCTCTCAAGAGACTCGTTTTCCCCAGTAGAGTCAACAAATGGCGTCTCCCAAAAGAGAAGTTTGTGTACCTCTACAACTCAGACAGATGGGGTCCCCAGCAAGTCTGACATTGAAACTTTTCCATCAAATGGCATCTCCCCAGGAAAATTCGGCGAGAAGTTTGAGGAAAACCACTACGAATAACGTCCCTTGTCAAGAAAGTTTATTGACAAAAGAAACTGAGACCTGTTCCTTGGTAGGAAACCAGGATCGAGGGGAAGTTTATTTCAGAAACTGAGAGCAGTTCCTTGGTAGGAAACCAGGATCGAGGGGAAGTTTATTTCAGAAACTGAGACCAGTTCCTTGGTAGGAAAGCAGGATCGAGGGGAAGTTTATTTTAGAAACTGAGACCAGTTCCTTGATAGGAAACCATGATCGAGGGGAAGTTTATTTCAAAAGAAAACCGAGACCAGTTCCTTAGATGAAGGCCAGGATCGAGGGGAAGTTTACCTTTTCTAAGCATCACTGCTTAGCGAAAGAAGATGGATGAGCAAACTGCCGTTCATAACAACCATCAAAATTTCGGGTATTCCGATATTTAATCCTCTTGCACCCTGAATGCTCGAATACCTTCGCCATTCATACCTTCGGGTCCAAGAAGATTAAATAGGGGCATCTGTCATACCCCAAATTTTGACCACCGAGATTCCCATCATTGTGCAAATCATCATCACAATATGGATGATCTTTCATACTCATTAGTCTCCCCAAAGATGGGTGAGCATTCACTACAATCAAGAATTAGGGTTTCAAGCCCTCTCAGAGCCTTTTGACAAAGGATCAATCAAGAAAGGACATGATCTTCAACTTGTCTAAACCTCTCAAACATCCACAAAGGATCAAGAGGACCCCCACATCAAGAATCAAGCACAAGGCTGCAGCATTCCAGGTGGATCAAGTCCCAAGATCATCAGTGTCACCAAATTAGGGTTTTGGTCGACCAGGGCCTCCAGGTGGAAATTTTCCTCTGGGCATGAGCCAATGCTTCAAAGCACAACCCAAGATACTCAAAGGGACCTCATGGACTCAATCATCAAGTCAATTTAACCTCAGGGGATGCATTCATCAAAAATCAGGAATTAGGGTTTATTGACCTAATTCACCCCTAAGTTTACTTTTGGGACAAAACATGAGCCAAGACCTCAAGACATGATTTGAGGGTCTCTCATATACCACATTAATCCATTTGCAACAATGTATTAACCCAAGAAGCTTGATCAACAAGTTTCAATTTCATCTGGACCACAGTTAGGGTTTTGAGGAAAAAGTCAACTGTACCTTTGACTTTTGATCAGGACATGCTCCCAAACCTTGGGACATAAGTCAACACACCCTATAACACCTATGGAATCCATCTATCAAATTTTATTTAGGTCAAGGACTTGATTTCGTATAGAATCACACAGTTTGGTATTCATCTGACAAAAAGTCAACTGTGCCAAAAAGTCAAAGTTTGACTTTTTGATTTTTCATCAATTATGGTCCCTTAACCCTAAAATGATGTTAATGTGTGATTGGAATCATCATTCATCAAGAAAAATCAAGAAAAGTGGGATAACTTGTAAAAGGGGTAACCATAAATAACTTAGAAATTTTCTGAGTTATGGAACAAAGTGGCTAGAGTACCAACTTTTGAGGATCATATCTCCTAAACCACAAGGCCATTTTTCCCCATTCAAAGCTAGATTTGTAGCTCTCATGGCCCTCTCCAAAAGCTTCAACTACACCTCATTCCAATTCATCATGGATTTTGAGTTATGGTTAGGTCAAAATGGCTGAAAACCTGAAATGTCACTTTTTCCAACACTTAGTGAAATTTTCACTAAGTCAGAATTTGTTTCACTTTTTCCAAAATGTAAGGGCATTTTTCACTTGGATCCAAAAAGTGTTAAAACAAACTATGATCACACATATGTTGTATCATATGAGGGCTTTCCAAATTGACCAAGAACTTCACCAAACTCAATTTAAGCAAGGAGTTATGACTGTGGCAATATGCCTTGCTGTCGCACCTCGAAAAATCGCTTAAGCGAAGCCACGTCCCTCGCGCGAAAGGCGCGGAACGGTTCGACAGAGTCGCCATCGAACTTTATTTATTCCAAAAGAGGGAAAGGAAAATATCGAGAAAACCTTTAAAGAGATAGATAAAAACATGGTCGTCGCAACCACATTCCGGGTTCGGGAGTCGGTTACGTGAAGGGAAGGTACGCGCACCCCCTCACGTCCGTTGTACTCAATGGGAACCTCTTAGTTTGATTTGTGATGAACGTTAGCTAAGCTTGTTTGTTTTCTTCTCAATGGTATATGCGAAAAGGTAAGGTAAAAGGTTTCGATTACTAAGGGAATGGGGTGGTTTTTAGGATAGGGTGCTCGGCAAGATCATTGCAATCTTGTTCCTACGAATGCTCATTCGGACGAGAATGAGTAATCAGAGCAATCGTAGGTCGACTACGGAAAGGTTAGAGGGAACACGGAAAATGGAGGGAAGGTAGCTCGCCAAGATCATCGCAATCTTGTGCCTACGTATCTTTACTCGGACGAGAGTAAAGGATCAGAGCAGTTGTAGTTCGTGGTACGCCCATGAAACGAGGGTTAGGGTTTGAATTTTAGGAGATGAAATATTGAATGACATACAACCCAAGGGGCGTGCCTCGAGAGCAGTCACTCAAGAATCCAAGGAATGCTAGACTCCAACAACTCAGTTCTTTTGTGAGTTGATTGCGAAAATGTTTGATAATGGTTAAGTGTTTTAAGACGAAAGGGTGAATGAATAACAACCCAAGGACGTGCCACAAGAGCCATTCATTCGAAGACCCAAGGAATGCTAGATTCCAAGAATCTCCTCCTTTCGTTAGTTGATTAAAAAAATGGTTTGAAAAAGATCGAATCGGATTGGTTGAGAAAAGAGGTGAGGATCGATACTAGTCCCTACGGGTGCTCCTAGTAACGAAACCACGAGATGTGCGAGTGTACGTATTAGGTTGATGGCGAATGCTAATGAGCAACCGACTTACGGGGGTGTTTTGAAAATGGCTCGATGACGAATCGAGAATTAGTTTGAAAATGGGTTGTCTATGCTAGTCCCTAGGGGTGCTCTTAGTAAATAAACCACAATCAAAAGAAAACTAATGCGTACATCGGAATGGGAGCGGGGTACATGTAAAGTACAAGGGATGGCATGAAATAAAAGGTCTCATTGTAAGGTAGCCCAAGAGGAAGTCGTGTGTGGGCAAGGTGTCCTAAGCTAAACCTTGAGCAAGAGTCAGAAAAAAGCTCCAAGCAAAGGATAGTAACCAACAATCCACCAATTGATTGTTTTAGGGTTTCGATATTTATTAGTGTGTTTTGAATAGTGTATGAACAAAGAAAATGGTTAGATGAATAAGTATGAATATGATATGAACAATATGAATAATATGAACAATAATATAATCAAGATAATATGAATAAGATATAATATTGACATAAAAGTAAATCAAGATAATATTGACGGAAATGTAAGGTTAGTTGTTAGTAGTTAATCGGATGAATCGGGTCCAATGTAGCGCTAAATACTGTAGCGCAATCTATGACGAAGATCATGCTATAGGAGGATGCGCATTTTGATTTATGTGCTAAAACACGATAGAGAAATGATATTGAGGATCATTCTCCAATTGAATCGTGCCACACGAAAAGAAAAGGTAATGATCTCGTCTTAATCACAAAATTTCGTCGATTAATCGAAGGTAACCTATCACGATCTCAAAGTATAGAAAGAGATCTCGATGATCACTCACTACAGATTTGAAATAATGAAGGTTAATCACTTCAACCATCAAAATTCGTGAATAGAAAGACTTCATCGATCGAAAATGAAAATAGAAGAAGAAAATGAGAAATGAAATGGAAGTCGACATGAAAATAAAGTTGGTCTCATCTTAATCAAGATTTAAATCGAGAAATCGACAATCTTTGATTTTAGACTTTCATTGACCAACAAAAAAAGAAAAATGGCCTCATATTAATCAAGATTTTTGAATCAATTTGAATAAATCAACCAATCGAGATTGTTGTTATATCATTAGCCAATAAAATAAAGTCGAAAATGAAAAGGAAATGAAATGAAAGTGAGAAGTAAAATCGAAATGAGATTGGAAAAAAAAAGAAAGGTCTCATCTTTACCAAGATTTTAAACCGATAAATCGACAATCTTTGGTTTTAGATTTTCATTGACCGGTAAAAAGAAAAATGGCCTCATATTGATCAAGATTTAGTCGATTTGAATAAATCAACCAAACTATGACCTTTTGTTATATCATTGGCCATTGAAGTAGAAAATGAAATGGTGTCGAAAACGGAAATTAAGATGAAAAGGAAATAAAATAAATGAAGTAAATCAAGATTAAAAAGAAGTTTCAAAACAAATTAAAGAAGATTAAGGCAACAATAACAAGGAAAAGATGCGCTGAACAGATTAGGGTGATGGATGTGTGGTGAATCCATAATATTGGAATCATCATGGGCCTTCTTAAGCCCATTCATCCACAAACCAGCAAAAGCAACAATTAAGGAAGCAGCTTGTCAAGCCCACGTAGGGTCATCAGCATCTTAACATCAACAACAAGGCACAAAACCAAATGATTTTAAAACAAAAAGAAGTACCAGCCTTATCCTTAGAACAATCAGATTTTATTTTAAAACTAAATAATAGCATAAAAACAAAACACCATTCTACAAAAAGGCACACTAAATTAACAGCAAAGAACCCTCATTTTGAAAAGTCAAAACGAAAAACGGGTAAGGTGAAGGAACGTTCAAACGCATCGCCTAAAAAAAGGAAGAATACGTCGCGACAGAAGCTCAACCTTGTTCTCCTTCGTCTTTCTTCGCCCTGCTACGATTCTGATCTCACTCTCCTTCTTCTCTTTCTTAGTTATGGGTTTTGATTTCTAGATCTTTTCTAGTTTTGGGGTTGATTTGGGTTCTGTGTTGATGTTGGTGAAGGTTTTGAAAGGGATGAAGAGAAATAGGTTGAAAAAATGAAGGTCGATTGAGTTGAACGAAAAATGGAGGGATTTCGGTTGAAGGGTTGTCGGGTAAGGGATTGATGAAGACTCGGTTTTGGAGGTTTATGAAGGGATTTCGATAGAGTTTTTGGTGGCTGTCGAGCCTTTTCTACGGAATGAGAGAGGGTTTGATTTATAGAGGGAATGAAGGGTAGAATGGGAAGAGGATTATGTGAGCTGGTAAGAGAATGAGCTGCTGCTGCGTTTTGGTTGCGTTGGCTATTGTACGGTTTGTGAAATCGTTTTTCTTGTTCGTACGTGTATTTTTGAATTTCACTATCGTCTCATTTTTTATTTCATCTGCAATATGGCTCATGTGTAACAGGTTGTGTGATTTGTGTGGGTTGTCAAGGCTTGCACAGGTTAGTGAAGTGGCGTCATTTGCGGCAGTACGAATTAGTGGTGCGAATGGCATGGTAAAATGTGGATTGTAGCTTGGTACATGTTCATCCTCTTCTTCAATTGATGCACGGTATGTGGGATATGAGGACGTTGCAAGAGATTAGCTTGGAGTGGGGTCCCTTTGTTATTCAATTTTTCTGCTGTAATTCATTTGTTGTAGTTTTCTGAAAGTTGTGTCATTGCTGTATGGTTTTGCGGAAGGTGTGGAGATGGTTGTGTATGTGAATTGTATGTCGCGTAATTTGCTGCGTATTGAAAGGTTTTACAAAGTTGCGTATTTGCACTTCAGCAGATCTCGTGGTTTGGTGTCTTGTGGTACTGATGCGTATAATGTGCATTGTGGTGTGACGCTCGTGGTTGAAAGTGGGACCATGGTGTAATGCTTTGTACAAAATTTTTAATACAAACATGGGCCGTGTGAATTCAAGAAATTGTTGGCTCTTACTTTTTTGCTTGTAATTTCTTGCTGTAAGGTGATGTAGATGGGCCTTGGAATAAATTTGTATGAAATGATGAATTCTTCCATTGGCCTTTCATTTTTTTTGTAAAATTTTAAATGGATTTATTCATGGACTATGACATTTAAAACTTGAATCTCCAATGAATTCTTGCTTGAAATGAAATCTTGAGCTAATTTTGAACTTGGATAAAACACAAATCAATCTTGCACCTTGGATGGAGTAAAAACTTTGAATCACAAATCAATATTGAACTTGTCACTTGTGCCTTGAGGAACCAAGGTCTTCACCGTGGACCAGATGTACCATGCCTTGAAATCATGACTTGTATGACTTGAAAAACCTACCACATTCTAATAGTTTGATCCACACACATATAACCTGAATTGACACAGAGCCCTGACTGAACCTCAGACACTACAACAACCAGAAGTGATATATTTCTTTTGTAATTTTCTGAATATGGTTAATGGATGGATGTACATATGCAAACTATACATAGATAGGACAAATTTGGGGTATGACAAATGCCCCTATCTAATTGGCTTAAACCGAGTAAGATGAATTTTCTATGGCGTTCGTTCTTTCGAGGTAGAAGACAATTAGATATGAAGAAGACCACAAATTTATCCGAAAAAGAAAGAAAATGTCTGGGAGGTGGAATAACAGATCAATGTCGACCCTCAAGTAGACTTTGAGAAACTTGCAAAGGCCGTTATCACCAAAAGGATGACAACAGGAGAATCTGACACCAAAAGGATGACAGACCTATCACCAAAAGGATGATAGTAACACACACATACACAAACCCTTTCACCAAAAGGATGAAAATGAGGTCAAGGCCTGCTATTACCAAAAGGATAATAGGACACACAGACATAGCTATCTGACACCGAAAGGATGACAAACCTATCACCAAAAGGATGATAGTAACACACGCACACAGACCCTTCCACCAAAAGGATGAAAATGAGGTCAAAGCCTGCTATTACCAAAAGGATAATAGGGCACACACACACATAGACCCTCCCACCAAAAGGATGAAAATGAGGTCAAAGCCTGCCATTACCAAAAGGATAATAGGGCACACACGCACACAGATCCTTCCACCAAAAGGATGAAAATGAGGTCAAAGCTTGCTATTACCTAAAGGATAATAGGGCACACACACACACAAACCCTTCCACCAAAAGGATGAAAATGAGGTCAACGCCTGCTATTACCAAAAGGATAATAGGGCACACACACACAGATCCTTCCACCAAAAGGATGAAAATGAGGTCAAAGCCTGCTATTACCAAAAGGATAATAGGGCACACACACACACAGACCCTTCCACCAAAAGGATGAAAATGAGGTCAAAGCCTGCTATTACCAAAAGGATAATAAGGCACACACACACACACAGACCCTTTCACCAAAAGGATGAAAATGAGGTCAAAGCCTGCTATTACCAAAAGGATAATAGGGCACACACACACAGACCTTTTCACCAAAAGGATGAAAATGAGGTCAAAGCCTACTATTATCAAAAGGATAATAGGGCACACACACAGACCCTTTCACCAAAAGGATGAAAATGAGGTCAAAGTCTGCTATTACCAAAAGGATAATAGGGCATACACACACAGACCCTTCCACCAAAAGGATGAAAATGAGGTCAAAGCCTGCTACTACCAAAAGGATAATAGGGCACACAGACACAGCTATCTGACACCAAAAGGATGACAGACCTATCACCAAAAGGATTATAGTAACTCACACACACAGACCCTTCCACCAAAAGGATGAAAAAGAGGTAACAACTTACTACTACCAAAAGGATAATAGGAAGCAAAATGATAACAAAGGTTGTCATTCTCCAAAAGGATGATTCACATACCATAGGTTCACGGATCGGCGACACCAAAAGGATGACGGATCAATACAAGCTACTACCACCAAAAGGATGATAGGAACTTCCCACTTGTGAGGACCGACACCAAAAGGATGCAGGTTAGGTTGAATTGATAGGATGGCTATCACCAAAAGGATGATAGTAAGGCAATTGACAAAAGGTCAAGTTTGCTGGGGATATGATGAGTGAGGCTTATTTGGAGACATCAACAAAAGGTTAAAGAAGTCACTAAGGAACACCATCCTTGTCAACAAAAGGTTGAAAGGACCAACTCACTGGGGATCGCCCGAGAAGAAGGTTGAAATACTTTCATGAGGAACACCCATGAACTTGAAGAAGATGCCTCTGCCTGGGCTGAGGATTGTCTTGAGCATGATCAACAAAAGGTTGAGTATCTTCGTGAGGAACGTCCACGGATTTGTTGAAGATGCCCCTGGCTGGGCTGAAGATCATCTTGAAGTCTCGAGATTGATCCTGGATCTTGACTATGCATGTGTAAATGCTTGATTTTGTAATGATGTGCAATGAAAATGCTGACGCGCGGAGATGCAAGTGCTGGGGAAGTACGATTTGGTTTTTTGGGTATGCATATGATGCAGATGATGTTTATGATGACAAATGCGATGCATATGATGCGTATGATTGCAGATGGGTGATTGGATATTTTTGGAGAAGGTGCCAGCATGGTGGACTTTGGGTAGTTGCCAATGCAAATTGGACTTCGGGTGGTGGGAGGGTTTGATTTCCTCGACACTCAGTTTATTGAAGACGCCATGGTTGAAGCAAACGATGATGACTTCACAACTTGTGCTTAATGGCAAGGATGGCTTGAAAATGAGCAAAGCGACGTGATCGACTCATGAAGATTGTGCTCTTGCTCTGATCTTGGTGATTGGGAATGTCTGGCGAGATATGCTTGACCAAATTGAAGTTGCAGAGAGGATTTGCTTTCTGCAGTGGGTCTTGCCCCAGTCTGAACATGGTAACGGTTTTCCCCTGATTAACCAGTTCTAAAGTGACTTGAAATTTAAGCTTTGACATGATTTGAGATGACTTGCCCCTAATTGAGCTGTTGAAGGATTTGCCCCTTATTGAGCTGTTGAGGTAGTCTTGATTCGGGTCGGCACCACTGAAATTTCAAATTCCTCTTTGATTGCCCCTTGTTGAAATTGCTTTGATGTCTAGCACTGATTTGCAGTTAAAATTGCACATTCACAAATGGTAATGTTAATGCAATCCTTATTCGAGTTTTGAAAAATAGTCGTTTATTGGAGTGTCGTGGTAGTGATTTTTTTAGACGAATGGACCGTTAGCCCAGACGTTGTGCTGATTTTGCTGGTGTGAAATATATAGCAAGGAGAATGACACCAATGTTGAAGATTAGCAAATATGTGGGGAGTCAGTTTACGCAACCTTGCAATAGCATACTTTCAGAATAAATCTTGCCTCAATTAGGTCTTTCGAGGGTTATAACGTGGTCTGGTTCACGGTTATGAAACAAAGGATATTAGGCTCAAAGTATGATTTACACCCACCCCTTCTTCGCAATGACCTCCAGTCCTACGTTCAGTTAATTCTGCACATGTTTGTCTTCCAAAATGGTTGACGGTGTAAGAGTGATGATTCACGGTATGCTCGCAATGGCAGTCACCTTATTTGTTTTTTATGGGTGTCAGTGACCCTTTGGTTTTGATATGGTGGTCACTGGCTCTTATTTTGTTTTTGTTTTGTTGAGGATTCGAGGGCATCTTTTTTATTTTGTTTTTTATCCCTATCTTTTGCATGGACTGATTTCGCTTTTCAAGTCCATCGGGATAGCCTTGATTTTTGCCTAAGTCTCCTTTGAGGTGTTCGACTTACAGGCTCTTGATTTTTTTGATTTTTTTTTGGAGGATTGTGACTGCCAAGTCATGGGTTTTGATGAACAACCGTCATGTCTTTTGGATTTTTCTTTGTGATTTGAGTGTGTAATTGGGTTAACTGAACACTACCATGCCCCGGGTTGAGTGTAAAGGTTTGTAGATCCGAAGGAAACTGCTACTTCTAGACTCGAAGTGGTTAACTAGGGATTAACTCCTTGTCTCTCCAGTGTTTGGGGATTGAAACAATGCCTGTACATCATCGACGAGATTCTGTCTGAAAGCATACGATTTGCAATTATGGGTATTTCGTTTTCATCATCCTCCCTCCAATCATTGCTAACAACAGTTTGATATAGAGAGTGAAGTGGATAAATGTGTCGGTGTTTTGTAGTAAATGGAAAAAATGAGTGAATACGACATAAATGATTCAAAACATGCATAGTTACTACATTAATAAACCAAATATGAAAGGCAGTGTTCAAAGCATACAATACTTAAATAAATAAAGACAAAATAACAAGAATGTAAATGATGGGATGGCAACATGACTGCCTTCTTCAGGGAAACTGGAACTTGACTTGACTTGACTGGATGCTTGCTCCTGGCACTGGCTTGGCGGCGACAGAGGGTTTTTGATGAGGTTTGGAGCCCTCCCATTGAACGTGAGATACTTTGAGTCGATCATGTCTTGAACCTTGTGTTTGAAAGCTCTGCAGTTCTCGATCGTATGCCCTGGAGCACCCTTATGAAACTCGCAATGAGCATTAGCATCATAATCTGGGGGAGTGACAATTAGAGGGGCTAGGTCCCTCAGAGTGATTGCCCGTTTCTCCATCAATTGAGCAAAGATCTGAGCATATGTCATCGGCAGACGATCAAAGTCTCTATCTGGCCTTCTTGTCCTTTGTTGATTAGGCTGACGTTGTTGAGCAGCTCTCTGTTGTTCATGTTGAGGAGGATACTGATACCCTTGCTGATTGTATGATTGTTGCTGAGGAGCCTATTGCTGAGGCATTGGAGCTTGAACAACTTGAACCGTTGGCTGATAAGGCATTGGAGCATATTACGCAGCAACAACATACAGATACTGGAAGTATGGCATTTGAAAAGGCATTGGAGGGGGAGCTTGTTGAGCTTGCCCTTTCTAAGCAGAGACGACATTAGATTCACCCTCTTTCTTTTTGTATCCATTGAAGGGCTTCTTGACTGCAGACTGACTGCTAGAACCTTCTTGGATCTTTCCACTTTTCAGACCTTCTTCAATTCTCTCACTGACAATTACCAAATCAGAGAATCCGGCAGAAACATTACCAATCAACTTCTCATAGTATTGGCCTTGCAAAGTACCCATGAAGATGTCAATCAGTTCACGGTCAACAAGAGGTGGATGCACTCTTGCAGCTAGCTCTCTCCAGCATTGCGCGTACTCCTTAAAGGATTCGTTGTCCTTCTGAGCCATACTCTAAAGCTGAGTACGATTCGGAGCAAGGTCAGTGTTGTATTTGTATTGCTTGACAAATGCATCAGCTATCTCATCCCAAGTGCGCACATTGCTACGCTCCAGCTGCATGTACCACTCAAGAGATGCCCCAGACAGACTGTCTTGGAAGCAATGGATCATCAGCTTTTCATCTTTGGCATAGGCAGCCATTTTGCGGCAGTACATCCTCAGATGAACGTGTGGGTAACTGAGGCCTTTCTACTTCGGGAATTCTTGTACCTTAAACTTGGGAGGAATGATAACATCTGGCCCCAAGGACATTTCCAAAGCATTCAGAGATTTTGAGTTGCGCCCCTCCATGACTCGGAGTTTTTTGGCTAGATCACGGCACATCTTGATGGCCTCAGAATCCTGAGCAGCAGTAGGATTGACAATTGGGATGGCAACATGATAGTTCTGGACCTCATTATACTGATCTAGTAGATTTTCTTCAGCATGAGGAATAGGGATCTGAGTGACAACAGGTTGGGCTTGCAGAATAGCACCAATAGCGACTCCAGATGTTGGAAGTGGTTGAGAAATGGCTCCTTCAGCGGCGGGAGTGAAGTTCATTGGTATCCCATAAGTGATGGGGTTGGGAACAGGAACTGAGAGCCTTGAGGTAGATCCTTGCACAGGCACATTGTTGTTGGCAGCAGCGGCTTCTCGCAGTTCTTCTTCTTTTCTGGCCATTATGATGGCTTTAAGAATCTGGTCGATCTTTCCCTTCAGAGAGTCCAACTCTTCTCTGAAGGCAGCTTGCTCTTGTTGAATCTATTCCATCATTCTTCTTGTGTTGGCTCGAGTTGCGTACTGGTGTCGAGGAATCAGCTTGATTTACTGGAGAAGGAAGGAAGGTGAAGTGAGATTCTGATGTTGAAATGAAATGCAAGATACATAACTGATGCAATGTAATGCAATGACATGTATGCAATGTAAGATGCAAGATCCAGGATCGCATATCAAAAGTTCAAACATTTCTGAGGTTGGCCGTTCACGGGTAGATGAACAAAGTCTCTGATCAAAGAAACCTTATAGGTAGGCTCTATGAGGAAAGTTCTAGATTCTTTACCCATAAACCCACTCACGGGATGGTTTCTATGTTGACGGATAAGGTTCCCAGGATTACGGACACAAATCGCATCAATGTCACGCAACAGGCTAGCTACATTATGATGATAATGACGACAAGGTCTCTCCTGAGTGGGATCCTCGTGCTAGGCACACAAGGAGCGAGTCCTTGGAGTCTAACACTACACGACCACCAATATAGAACTTGGTTCTAAGAGTGGTACATAGAGTCACGGACCCTTCATGAATCAAGTCGTGCGACAGGCTAGCTGTGTTACAACAGGATCTACGAAAAGGTCTACTCTAGGGGAGCTTTCATGCTAGGCACGCAAGGAATGAGTCCTTGGGGACTAACACTACTCGACATCCAATTCTAAACTATGTGTTCCCTCTGCTTTTACCAAAGCTCGGGTGTAGAGCTTTACCCATGATATCAACCCATGATCCAACAGCCAAGAATGATAATGAGCATAAAGGAAAGCAATAAGAGGACAAATATGTAAACGAGAAGAAAACAAGCAAACAAAGATAACGCTCCTCACAAATCGCACTAAGTTAGGCTCGACTCTCTCTTGCATGGAGCAATTGGTCCCCAGCAGAGTCGCCAGCTGTCGCACCTCGAAAAATCGCTTAAGCGAAGATACAACCCTCGTGCGAAAGGCGCGGAACGGTTCGACAGAGTCGCCACCAAACTTTATTTATCCCAAAAGAGGGAAAGGAAAATATCGAGAAAACCTTTAAAGAGATAGATAAGAACATGGTCGTCGCAACCACATTCCGGGTTCGGGAGTCGGTTACGTGAAGGGAAGGTACGCGCACCCCCTCACGTCCGTTGTACTCAACGGGAACCTCTTAGTTTGATCTGTGATGAACGTTAGCTAAGCTTGTTTGTTTTCTTCTCAACGGTATATGCGAAAAGGTAAGGTAAAAGATTTCGATTACTAAGGGAATGGGGTGGTTTTTAGGATAGGGTGCTCGGCAAGATCATTACAATTTTGTGCCTACGTATGCTCATTCAAACGAGAATGAGTAATCAGAGCAATCGTAGTTCGACTACGGAAAGGTTAGAGGGAACACAGAAAATGGAGGGAAGGTAGCTCGCCAAGATCATTGCAATCTTGTGCCTACGTATCTTTACTCGGACGAGAGTAAAGGATCAGAGCAGTCGTAGTTCGTGGTACGCCCACGAAAAGAAGGAGGAAATGGTGAAAAATGGAGAAGGTAGCCCGCCAAGATCTACGCAATCTTGTGCCTACGTATCTTTACTCGGACAAGATTAAAGAAACAGAGCAGTCGTAGTTCGTGGTACGCCCACGAAACGAGGGTTAGGGTTTGAATTTTAGGAGATGAAAGATTGAATGACATACAACCCAAGGGGCGTGCCTCGAGAGCAGTCACTCAAGAATCCAAGGAATGCTAGACTCCAAGAACTCAGTTCTTTCGTGAGTTGATTGCGAAAATGTTTGATAACGGTTAAGTGTTTTAAGACGAAAGGGTGAATGAATAATAACCCAAGGGTGTACCACAAGAGCCATTCATTCGAAGACCCAAGGAATGCTAGATTCCAAGAATCTCCTCCTTTCGTTAGTTGATTAAAAAAATGGTTTGAAAAAGATCGAATCAGATTGGTTGAGAAAAGAGGTGAGGATCGATACTAGTCCCTACGGGTGCTCCTAGTAATGAAACCACGAGATGTACGAGTGTGCGTATTAGGTTGATGGCGAATGCTAATGGGCAATCGACTTATGGGGGTGTTTTGAAAATGGCTCGATGACGAATCAAGAATTAGTTTGAAAATGGGTTGTCTATGATAGTCCCTAGGGGTGCTCCTAGTAAACAAACCACAATCAAAAGAAAACTAATGCGTACATTGGAATGGGAGCAGGGTACATGTAAAGTACAAGGGATGACATGAAATAAAAGGTCTCATTGTAAGGTAGCCCAAGAGGAAGGCGTGTGTGTGCAAGGTGTCCTAAGCTAAACCTTGAGCAAGAGTCAGACAAAATCTCCAAGCAAAGGATAGTAACCAACAGCCCACCAATTTATTTTTTTAGGGTTTCGATATTTATTAGTGTGTTTTGAATAGTGTATGAACAAAGAAAATGGTTAGATGAATAAGTATGAATATGATATGAACAATATGTTTTGGAGGGACAAGACTCCAATTTTGTTTTGGAGCATTTAATGGATGCACCAAGGTGGCATGAACTGAGCCCTCTCCAACTGAATTCAGTCAAGACTCATCCAAGAACTAGGGAACCAGCAGCCTGTGCTCTAACCTCTAGTCAATGGCTAGAGGAGACTTAGATTCCCATTGATCAACATTTGCCAAACTTCTGCAGCAGTTGCCATTCAATATTGCAGCCAAAACAAACTTGCTCCACTATAAATATAGCTCATTTGTGCTCAGTTTGAATACCCCAAAGCCATCAAACAGATGCTTTCCTCAAAATCACTTTCTCTAGGCAAAAATACCTTCTTTAGGAAGGTAACTCTGAGTTTTTGAGTTAGAGAGCATTTCCATCACAACTCATGATCCAAACACATCCAATATGTCATATCTAGGCTGTCCAAACTCTCACAAGTGACCTGTAACACCAAAGTCTCAAAGTCACCTCTCAAAACCTCAAAATAGGACTTTTATGCATTTTTCAAGCCATGTCTTGATTCAGTCACTTTCAAAACCAGATAAAACCTCAAACACACTCCAAATATCCTCCTTGAACTGTCCCATGGTTCCCTACATCTGGAACACTATTTGAGGGAGTTGTCATTTTGGCCACTTTTACCCCTTTTGCAAGAAAGAGCTCAAACTTGCTCCAGAGGTTTCCAGCTGATTCCAACCATCCTAAAAACTTCTGAGGGATCACTTGAGGGTGTCCAAAGCATCAAAACATTTCTGGAACAAAGCACTTGGTAGATAGCCCAAAAAGCTCCAAAAGAGGTAAGCATCACAACTTGAACTCTCTGAAATATGCCTTGCTTTGAAGTCCACTGATCATGCATCTCTTATACATGTTATATGTGTTGTGTTTGCACCAATTTATCATGTAATTCATACTTGTACCAAGAGGTAGCACAGAAAATGCAAAACATGGCCTATTTCAAAACCACTATCGGGTTTTGAGGAGGATTTGTTTTCTGAAAAAACTACCACCACCATTGGATTCCTTGTGAAATTCTAGGCCAGATGCATATAAATTTTGTCCCAATCCATGGAGAAATGAGAAAGTTATGGCCTTCACGTTTCTAACCAAAATCTTGCCTTGCCTTGCCTTGGGCCAGGCCAAAAACAAGGCAAGCCTTGTATATTTGTGGTTGTGTTTTACACTGATGTATCACCACCCCAGTGGTAGGAGGCGCGCACTGCACACAAGAGGTCTGGGGTTCGAACCCCCCTCGCCCAAGACCCCTTTTTAATGCTTTTTCTACTTTTTTTTTTAATTATTTTCCATATTATTTTTAATGATTTGAAAAATTAATAACTCCCTCAATTTTAATTATTTTTTATTGGTTCTTTTTGCAAAAAATCACAAAAATGTTGAAACATTTTATTCCACAAAAAAATCAAGTTTATATTATTTATTTAATATAGTTGGTATTTTTGTGAATAAATTCACTTTTAATTTTTTTTAAACATTTTAAAAATGAATTCTCATGTTGAAAATCAAAACTAAATGAATTTTAATTCATCTTGTGATTAAAACATCATTTTTCAAATCTCAACCAAAAATCACAAGTGGTTTATTCAAACCTATTTGGTATTTTATCATTTTTTATTGATTTTCTTTGAGAATTTACTTTTAAAATGATGAAATTAGGGTTTCCTTGATTTTCACCCAAAACAAAACCTTTTAAACACTTTTGGGCCTCTAGTAGAGTGTAAGACCCAACCCTTTTTGAAAACCAAAATGATTTGGGCCTCAGTGTATTGTATAAGTCCTGATACCATCAAAAAGTTCGGCGCGATCGTCGCCTTTTTAACAAAAAACCCATGGGCCTCTCATTGAGTTGTAAGTCTCATCTCTTGTACAGAAATAACACTTTTGGGCCTCTAATAGAGTGTAAGACACAACCCCCTTTTAACCAAAACTTTTAGGGCCTCAGATATTGTATAAGTCCCTCTGTGTTAAAAGAATAATCTCGGCGCAATAGTCAGTTCAAAAATAAAATCATCTGGGCCTACCCTCGTGTTATAAGCCCCATTCCTTTTCTTTAAATACTTTTGGGCCTCTTGAGAGAGTGTAAGACCCATCCCTTTGTACATAAAACCTTTTTTGGGCCTCAGTCACTTGTATAAGTCCTTGTACAAATTCAAAACAACGGTACGATCATCGTTAAAACTTGGGCCTCTCCTTGAGCTGTAAGCCCCAACAATTCTTTCAAAATACTTTCTCCTTTGATTTTGAATCCAAATATATAGTTGTTATCAAACTTTTCTTTGTTGAAAAACTAACAAAACAGCATGGAAGCTCTACAACGGGTAAGTGTTTATCCACTTTCTTTTACCGCTTTCATATGTATATAACTGTATTGTGGGGCTGTTTCACTGTAAGTCTTCTTTCGCATCCTTTTATATACTTGTCATATATCCACTGTGTAATACTAGTATAGTTATTTAGAGTTTTCCCTGGCAACTACGTCTAGTACTAGGTAAAGCCTCGTTGGTCACTCTTGAATACAAACAAAACTAGATCCCCATAGGATTACCAGACACAGTCTTCCCTCCTCTTGGGGTTAAACAATATGGAACAAAGAGAAAGGCAGTATTCTCGGTGAACCTTTTCTCAGACTGTCACCCTTAGAAATTGTCAAAGAAACTCTAACTCCCCAGAGATAATATTTTCTCCGTGAATGGCATCTCTTGAGTTTCTTCCAAATCCTCAAACTTTCTTGGCTTGATCTATTCTCTGTGAATATCATGTCTTGAACTTCTCGTGGTTTGGGGACCCACAGGCTTTCCCCGCCTCCTCTTGGGCATTGTACAAGGACCCTTCGGCTTCTTAAAAGTTCTCATGCCTTCTCTTGGGCTTAATACAAGGATCCTGACGACCTCTTAAAGGTATAGGATAGAACTTAGTCATCCTTTAATAGAGTAGTCTTTCCAGCGTCAAAACTCCGGTCATTCTAGGGTTGATTCTCATCCCTTAATGCCCATGCCTTCTCTTGGGCATAGTACAAAAGATAAAACTCTAGACTTGGATAGTCTAAACCTCTTGAGTCTCAAAGACATTCTCAAGTTCCTCCAAAACATAGGCAGAAGCCCGGTCTCTCTCATGAGTTCCCCACACTTGGACCTGCCTAGGACTCTCAGTGACCTTCGGCAGTAAGACAACCTCCTATTGGGCTTTGTACAAATGATCCTCCCCAGCGGGGCTAACCTTTTCAGACTCTCTTATTGAGTCCAACCCCTTTAGCCTCAATCTCGGGCTTCGTACGAGATAGAAACACTCTCTTGTTGAGTATAAAGGACCCTCTTGTTGGGTCCATCCCCTTTTAGCCTCTGTCTCGGGCTTCGTACAAGACACATAAAAACTCCCTTGTTGAGTATAAAAGACTCTCTTGTTGAGTCAAACCCCTATTTTAGCCTCCGTCTTGGGCTTCGTACAAGACACATAAAAACTCTCTTGATGAGTATAAAAGAATCTCTTGTTGAGTCAACCTCCTTTTTTAGCCTCCGTCTTGGGCTTCGTTCTAGACACATAAAAACTCTCTTGTTGAGTATAAAAGACCCTCTTGTTGGGTCCATCTCCTTTTAGACTCCATCTCTTGTTGAGTATAAAAATTCTCTTTGTTCCATATTGTTTAACCCCAAGAGGAGGGAAGACTGTGTCTGAAATCCTACAGGGGATCTAGTTTTGTTTGTATTTAAAAGTGACCAACGGGCTTTACCTAGTGCTAGACGTAGTTGCCGGGGAAAACTATAAATAACTATACTAGTATTACACAGTGGATATGTGACAAGTATATAAAAGGATGTGAAAGAAGACTTAGAGTGAAACAGCCCCACAATGCAGTTATATACATATGAAAGCGGTAAAGGAAAGCGGATAAACAATTACCCGTTGTAGAGCTTCCATGGTGTTTTGTTAGTTGTTCAACAAAGAAATTTTTGATAACAACATGAATTCAAAATCAAAGGAGAAAGTGTTTTGAAAAGGTCGTTGGGACTTACAGCTCGAGGAGAGGCCCAAAATTTTAACAGTGATTGCACCGTTGTTTTGAATGGTACAGGGATTTATACAAGTGACTGAGGCCCAAAGAGGTTTTCTGTACAAAGGGATGGGTCTTACACTCTATTAGAGGTCCAAAAAGGTTTTTAAGAAAAGAATGGGTCTTATAGCTCAAAGAGAAGCCCAGTTGTTTTTGTTAAAAAAGCGACGATCGCGTCAGGCTTTTAAAAATATACAGAGGGACTTATACAATATATGAGGCCCAAAATGTTTTATTTACAAAAGGGGTGGGACTTACACTCTATCAAGAGGCCCAAGGATTATTTAAAGAAAAGAAATGGGACTTACAACACGAGGGTAGGCCCAATGTTTTTGTGTTGAAATGGCGATCGCGCTGAGATCTTTTTAACGTAGCGGGACTTATACAATAGCTGAGGCCCAAAAATGGTTTTGGTTAAAAAGGGATATAGTCTTACACTCTATTAGAGGCCCAAAAAGTTTTATTTCTGATTTGTTTAGGGTGATTAAGATCAAAACCCTAAATTGATTTCAAAAATGTATTTTAATTAAATAAAAATTTAATTAAAATGATCAAATTTATCAAACATGTGTGAGAAACAAGTTATGATCTTGGATTAATGTTTGCAAAATCATGTTTTTATCCACAAAATGATTGGAAACCAATTAATTTTGGAAAATCAAGAGAAAAAATATTTTAAATGTTAAAAAACAAATAAAAGATTAATTCTTTGCAAAAATATCAAATATATGAAATAAATAATATTCTTGGGAAATTTTGGTAAAATAAAATATTTTAACATTTTTGTGAATTATTAAAAAAAGAATCAACTCAAAATCATTAAAAACCAGAGAGAAATTAATTTTTGAATCAATTAAATAAAATCACAAAATTCAAATATTCAAATATTCAAAAAATGGCGCCAAGAACACACCAAGAACACGCGTCACCCCTCTGTTTCTGCAGATTTGCATTTTCTATCCAATCTCACTGAATACTTGATGAAATCATACAATCTACATATCAATCTGCTCGTTTTCACCTCACGATCATGTCTATGGTCTTTAATTTCATTTATTTTAAGCATGGAATAAGAAATCAAGACAAAACCTCAAGAACCCTAAAATTTGCATGAAGGCTGAGAATTTTGATACACGATTCAAACAAAGCAATTAATTTAGGGGAAACATTCTATGCATGATTATGAACATTTGGCAAAAGTATTGTGCGAGGAAATATGCATAGATTAAGAGATGACCAAGTTTAGGCTTACTTGAAGGTCGTGACAGCAAGTGCAATGTGATTTTTGAGTTGGGGGTGTTACATATGAGTTATGATGATCTGAACAGCTTCCCTACACCATATGGAGTGTGTTTGAATGCTTGGAGTTGATTGGAAATGGCTGGATCACTTCATGGCATCTCAACTGCAACCTGGTTAAAACCTTGAGCAATTGGCTGGTGATTCTGAGAAATCAGTGTTCCAGTTGTGGTCTAAGTGTTTGGATCACTTCTATATGATGTTTATGAGGTGTGAGTGTGTGATTGGTTTGGTTGGAATGGCTCTCAAACTCAAAACCCGATAGTGACTTGCTTTGGAAGGCAATTTTGGAGTGAAAGAAGAGATTTTGAGGAAATCATCATTTTGATGGCGTTGGTGTACTTAAACTGAGCACAAATGAGCTCTATGTATAGTAGAGCAAGTTTGTTTTGCAAGCAATAGTGAATGGCAACTGCTATAGAACTTTGGCAAATGTTGATCCATAGGAAGCCAAGTCTCTTCTAGCCATTGACTAGAGGTTAGAGCACAGGCCTTTGGTTCCCTAGTTCTGAGATCATCCTTGACACATTCAGCTAGAAAAGGCTCAGTCCATGCTGTCGCTCCCGGGATTTTCATCCAAGTACAATCGCGAAAGTGGCGTAGAAACAGAGTCGTCATCAATGTGTATTTATCCCAAGATAGGGAAAGGAAACATTGCGTAAACCTGAGGGAAGGGAAAGAGCATGGTCTAACGACCAAGATAAACGGGTAAGGGAGTCGGTTACGCGAGGGGAAGGTATTAGCACCCCCTCGCGTCCATCGTACTCGATGGGATCCACGCTTGTTGTTTCGATCGAAGGGTGTTGTCATCAGGAATTCCACTGCTACTGGAAAAGAGAAGAAACTGGAATGGAAAAGAACGAGGAAACGAGGAAGAAAAGAAAAGGAAGTGACTCGATAGGACATCGTGTCCTAGGCCTACGTATTCCCTCGTGCAATGGGAAAGTCAGAGTCAACGTAGTTCGGACTACGGTTTGGGGGAAAGGTGAAAGGATTGTGCTCGGAGAGATCTCGCACGATCTCCTGCCTACGTATCCCGCTCACACGTGAGAATCAGAGCGACGTAGTTCCCCTCACTAGGGATGGATTTGCTTTGTTTATGTTTTTTAGGTGGATTACGCTAACTTTCGTGTTCCAGCAGTTTAGGTGTCGCAGCTCGTTGTACGGAGTCTTAGGCATTTACCTGTTTGCGGTAGAACGGAAGTGACGAATCCTTTATGAGTGGAGTGAGGAAGATGAGAAGAGAATTGTTGTTTGTTTTTGTCATTTAAGAAGAAGTGTTTTGATTGTTTTGTGTTTGTAACGCATATTGCACTAAAGTCTATGACATGGGATCGAATGCGTCGCAAATCGACCCAAGACGTGACGTATGCTAAACACTATAGGAAAGTGAAGGAAAATCCACCACTCTCCATTTCCTATGTACTTAAGGCTCATGGCGTACAATACGGATTGCCTTTATTACATGTTTTGATTTTTGCTTTGAGATGAGAAAAGAGAGACTCAAAAGTGAAGAAAGGAAAAAGTCTAAGTGGGGAACTAGTTATGTTAATGTTGTCATGCATGGATGTCCTATGGTTGTGTGGGGCATAAGAACCACTTAAGTCTAAAGAAAAGAGAGGGATAGCACTATCTAATGCTTATCCTACCTCACCTTAATCAAGAATTAAGGATGAGCTAGGATCCCAAAGGGATGTGAAGAAGTTCTACACAAACGAGCATTGTATCATGTAATCCATAAAGAGAAAGAGAAGTAAGATAGATGAGAGATGTAAGAAGGAATGAGCATGGATAAGCATCCATATGCTCAAGTGTCTTACCTCTGCCCCTACAAAAAAAGTTAGCCCAAAAATGCCACAAGTAATGAATACAAGTGCTAAAAGTAAACCAAACAAAACTAGTTGCTTAAAGAAAACGACTTAAGAGAAAAACAAAGCCTAAACCAAAAAGAAATGAGTCCTAAGGGTTAAAGAAAATCCAAGGTCAGTAGGTACATGTAAATGTATCCTACTAAGGTAAACAAACCAAAGGAGATCAAACAATGTCAAACTATGCATCAAAAGCTCACACAAATGCAAGTTATGTATTACTTATGAAGGATGAATGCTTATGAGAGGTAAACATGTATTAATGCATGATCATAAGTCAAGGTCAGAATTATATGACATTTATGAATGCATATGGATGTCATTGAATGAACATACAATTCATGGATGCAAGCATTTAAGAAATGAAGCAAAAGGAATGAAAACAAAACAACAATTTAAATTCAACAATGATGCATACTTGTAATGCAAGTCAAAGAGGAAGATGAAATGAGATCATACATGTCTAATGGATACAAATCAGTAGTATATGATGTATAATATGCAATTAAGAATGCAAGAATGACATGTGAAGTTCATACAAAACTCATATTAACAAGTTAAGAAGAGAAGAAACAAATTAGGTCATAACAAGTTCAAACAAGTGCCACATGTTTATGAACTTATGAAAGATGCAAAAATTTAATTACACGTCATGTTATATGATTAAGAAAGATCACAAACAGAAGTGAATCATGTCTTCATGGATATACAACATCACACAAGCATTAGTGAAAACAAATCATCAAAGACATGTAAGAGGAGTAACACAAATCCACACCACATTTCATGTTTGAATAAGAGCATACAAGTCAATTCAAGATGGACAAGCAATGACCTATAACATGATAAAAAGGACCTATAATTCTCATACAACATGTATCAAAAGGTCTCTACAATTGTCAAAGAGAGTGGCATACAATTCACATTAAAACCCTAGCACATGATCTCTAACAATCACACAAACAAACATGCATTTATGAAGTCACAAAGATCATGTTAATGGACCAATAAAATTGAGAAAGGAAATCATATTGAAGTGAAAACAGTAATTAAATAGGTCTCAAAAGTATGGCTCAAAATTCATTAGGGATCATGCATAAACATGCTTCACAATTTCATACAAGTCACACAAACAAATGGCTCAAAGATAGCATTCAAACCCTAAGCTAAAATGCTTCTAAAAATCCAAAAAAATTAAATGAGATGCCTCAAGATATTATAATAGCATGTACCAAGTCTTAGAAGCAAATTCACTTTGGAACTATGTCAAATAAATCCAAAATAATGCATGCATATGAACATGTGATCATACAAAAAGAAAATAAAAGGAAATTATGGAAAAAATATTAAAACATATCAAAATCAGAAATAAAAATATGTAAAAATTACTTAAATGCCTTATGATGCTTCATGAATTTTCCCAGGGTTTTATCATGCTTAAAAGTATTTTTTTAAAAAATATCAATCAAACATGCATCAAAAAGAAAATTAAAAAACAAAGAAAATGAAGCAGGGCGTGCATCGCAAGTAAAAGGCCAGTCAAAACATGCATTGGGCTCAAGGCATGGTGTGTGAATAGAAAAAAGTGCAAAGCCCAAAGGCACGTGGGTCAGAGAGGTGCATGCTATGGATGTTAGTCAAAATATTGACTCCATGAGAGCCACAAGATCCAGTCAACACATGATGATCAAGAGAGTAAGCAAATCAAATGAATCACCACGCGTGCACATGATAAGATAACATGGAGCCATCACACATGATCAAACATTTCACAATAATTCAGAAAATGAAAGCACGTGCAAGGGAGCACGTCTCATTAATGCGTTGGCAGTCATGTGTGCGTTGGATCAAAATAGAATCAACGGCTGTGAATTAAACTGGCATCCAATTAGCGTTTATGAAATGTGATCAACACCACCGGACGGAGAAGGCTCCGGTCATCTTCTCTAGCCAACCTCCACCGTGCCAAAACTTACATGTTACCAGAAATGAACAAAGCTTATACCAAAATGATCCTCAGGCTTAGTAGATCACGAATCCATAAGAGAATCGAAGAGAATAAGCTTGCCCTAGGATTTTGAAACTATGCACCTATGGTGCCTATCAACTAGCCAGATCCACAAGAACTTCTATTAAGCTCCAAAACATGCAAAAACAAACTCAAATCAGGTAAAGTTGCAGAGGAACAATTAAATGAAACCTGCACTTTGAAGCTTTCTTTGATGCAAGAAAAAACCAGAGAGGAGGTTCCTAGCTTCCTTGAGCTTCAAGTTGGCCAAATAAAGGCTATGGAAATGCTTGGAAATGCTTGAAATTCAGCTGATACAGATGAAGAAAATCACAGTACAATGCTAAGCTTCAAAGCCTTCAATCCATTGATGAATCCTGATGAAGAATGATGAAGAAGAATACAGAGAGAATGAAGATCTCAAAGCCTCGAGAGAGAGAAATTTGAGAGAGAGAGTGTGTGTGAAAAGTTTGAGAGAAAATGAAGAATGAGCAAAGTTAGTTAGAGTTCTATTATGGAAAGCTTATATAGGTGTGGTTAACTATTAACCACCTTGGTTAACAGTTAGAATGGAGGTTAACTCAGGGGTGAATGGAGAATGAAAGGTGTAGTGAGAATGAATATTGAAATGAGAGTGAGAAGTGGAAGAAGGAAGTGTGCACAGGTTATGGTGTTTTGCTCATGTGTGGAGAAGAGCATGACATGTTATGGTGGTGATTAAGATGAAGGGTGATGGTTATGTGATGCTGAGCTTCTTGTACAAGCTTCTTGTGTATGTTTTATTTTTGGTTTGAACATACATGGCAATGTACACATGAGCATGTGATGTGTAAGGGATATGTTTAGCTAAAGATGGCAAAATGCGCATACTGCACAAGAAGAGCACAAGGTTTTCCTTGGTTTGGTTTTCTTGGCATGGAAGAAACAGATGGTATGATAGGAACTTTGGAGGAATAAATCTCCATGACCACAAGGTGAAAATGGTTGATCTTGGGGTCTTTGGAAAAAGGAGATGAAGGAGAACAAGATTGGTGTTCAAAGCAAAGGGAAATGAGACTTGACACATGCATAAAAATGATGATGAACATAGGAGAATACACCTGTCTTGTGCATGTCATAATCCTCCCTCGTGCCCAGCCTTGTGCATTTGAGAAGAACCAGTTTGAGATCACCACTTTGCCTCATTATATCTCCTTATACCTTGATCAAATGAAAATTCCTCCAACACCAAAGTTGAAGAGGAGATCAAGAGGAACAAAAACCATGTTGGACAATTTTTCATCTGAAGCTTCTATCATAGAGTAATTGGCCTTGGAACTTGGACACTGCATGCACATAAGGTGTTTGTTGAAATGCAGGCGTGCTGACTGGTCATGACTTGCCATTTTGCCTTGATTTGTCTCAACTTTAACCCATCATATCTCTCTCAATTTTGATCCAATGGAGATGTTCTTGGTATGGTTTTGAAGCTTGGAATATGAACTTTTGATAGGCCTCCAGAAAATTTCAATTTGGAGCTTGGAACATGGAGAAAGAATGCTCCAAAGATGACCCTTCAACTTGACAAAACTTGCCATAAATGGAAACCCTTCATTACTATTCTTGGCAACTTTGCACACTTCTTGATTTTTGATGAATCTCTTGATAATTCTTAATCAAACCTTCACCAAGGATCATACTTGAGATAAGGAACATGAATTTGACCTCAAAAAGTCAAGACTTGACTTTTTTCTCTGCACAATTGACTTTTCCCTAAATCTCCTGATTTTGAATCAATTGATCAATTGAAGATCTTCTGAAATGAACCAATGGGCAATACTTCATCCTTGGACAATTGAAACCATATGGAAAACCTTGAAATCAAGCTTTTGACCAAAAATCATACTTGCACTGACTTTCCCCAAAACCCTGATTTGTCAATATTTGCTAGGAGATGATGAACTGCTTCAATCCTTTGTTGAATTCCCTTCTCTTGAGGACTTGAGGGCTCAAATGAGATGAATTGAGATATGATAAGCCCTTGTGACTTGTTTGGAAAAGTTTGACTCTTGTCCTTTGGCTTTGAACTGTCCATGCCTTGAGACAACTGATCACATGCCTTGTGTGCACCCAATGATGCATTATTTTATATGACCTATTATGAAATGAAAATGAATGAAGCATAAGCCAATTATTGGAGAAAAATAAGAGAGAAAATTTTGACGTGTTACAGCTGCCCCTATTCAATCAACTGTGAACTTGAATGGATGAGAGCAACGGCTGTCAGATATTCAAGGTACATAGGGATTGAATACAAAAATAACTAGAAAATTTGCACTCTGTGGGTAAAAGGGAGATATGTGTGACAAACAAAGTAGTTGTGACGGAGAGGTATTTGTGGAAAAGAGTCCGGAACAAGTGAAATCCAAAGGATGCCTGTCGGGAACGGCTAGGTCTAAAGCTTAGTATGCCTGTCGGGAACGGTCAAAGGTGTGCCTGTTGGGAACGGTCAAACTTAAGTCCAAAGGTCGCCTGTCGGGAACGGCTAAAGTTGTAAACCTATGGTATACCTATCGGGAATGGCATATGGGCCTGTCGGGAATGGCTAGGTCTAAAGGGCGCCTGTCGGGAATGGCTAAAGTTGTAAACCTATGGGTTACCTATCGGGAATGGTAAATGGGCATGTCGGGAATGGCTAGGCCTAAAACTTAAAGGGTGCCTGTCGGGAACAGATAAAGTTGTAAACCTACAGCTTACCTATCGGGAATGGTAAATGGGCCTGTCGGGAATGGCTGGGTTTAAAACTCAAAGGTCGCCTGTCGGGAACAGCTATAGTTATAAACCTACGGCTTACCTATCGGGAATGGTAAATGGGCCTGTCGGGAACAGCTGGGTTTAAAACTCAAAGGTCGCCTGTCGGGAACGGCTAAAGGAATGCTATCGGGAATGGTTCCTAAGAAATAAGGTTGACCTATACGTCTATCGGGAATGACTAAAGTTCAAAACTTAGAAGGTGCCTATCGGGAATGGCTAAGGGAATCCTATCGGGAATGGTTCTGGTTTGCCTGTCGGGAACGGCTAAAGGTATCCTATCGGGAATGGTTCCAGAAAACGCGATTAAGATGTAAGATCAAAAGATTTACAAATTGAGGAATGGGACTCTGTCGGGAGAAAAGTGGTGAAACCCTGGTACTGCTTTGAAATGTCTGTTGGGGAATGAGCGAGGCATTCTTTTTGGCTTTGTCAATTTGATCGAAGAAAAATTAGTTTTAGGCTCTCGCACGAGCTACCAAAACTGGCTTATGCTTCACATGCATATGTTTGAATGTTTCCATGGCGTAATGCTCCATCTCGATGGAAATGCTACGCGTCTTTGAGGATGCAATGATTACTATATGAAAAATGCAAGGAGACTCCTCGGCAAAATAAATGTTGAGGAAAAGAAGGCAACTCCGCTGAGGATAACAAATTAGATTGTTCTTGTGGTCGCAAACCGTGCTGAGGAAGACAACTTCAATCTGATCTTCTGACAGCCTGCAGGAAAATATCAACTCAGCTGGGGATAATGCTGACACAATCTGTGCTCTAAACTACCAAACTCGTTGAGATTACTGTAAGGAATGATGACCTTGTTGGGGAAGTATCATCTGAAACAATCTGTTTGGGGAATAACTATAACCATAGAACTCTGCTGGGGATGACAACCTCCAAGAAAAATTTTCCTATTGAGGAAGCCACTTCTGCTTGGGGAGATCTATTATTTGAGTCCTGCTGGAAAAGACACTGAAGACATCACGTGTCATTGATGGGCTAACCGGCGAACATTAACACCTGCAAACAAAAGGGTGTACACACATGCCCTAGGGTATCATGGGTTTTGAATCCACCACCCAAGAACACCTGACATTTAAAGCAATTTTAATTGTTTTCTTTTGCACGCATGTTATCGTAGAGCCTTGATGTTTTCAAATGCAACGTTTATCAAAAATTCGGATGTTTTTTGCAATCGAAACAAACTGTAAAAGAAAACAACAAAAATGGCTATTCTGAATAAAGAAAATTTTATTGATTGAAAAGCCTGAAAATAGGCGTTTACATCAAGAGGCAATTCCTGGAAAGAGGCAATTGCTTAAAAGGAAAAAGAAACTATCCTAATGGCAATGTAGAAAACAAAAATCCTTTGAGTTTCAATCCTGCTATGGTTCATATGTCTTCAAGACTCTCCAAGTGCTTTGCTTTCCGAGGGGGATGATTGAACCGATTCTTATCCTTCAGAATGCCTCTTGTTGAAATGAAACGGGATACAGGTTACTCAGATCGTAGCCTTTCGCTTTTAAATCCCTCTTTTTCCTGGATCGCCCTTTGCGGGTTTTCAATCCACCGGAATACCCATTTTTGCCTAAGTTTCCCTTTCGGGTTTTCAACTTACCGGTTGTACTCATTTTTTTATATTTTATCCCTAATTTTTTCCCGAACCTTTTTTCTTCTTTTTTCTTTTTGCCGGGATGTCCTTTTTTGCCTGGACTCTCTTTTTACTATCCAGCGGGTCCATTTATGCGAAGTATTTTTTGACTGCGTTTGAGTTCACAGGCGACGGAAAATCCTCACCATCCATAGTTGTAAGCATCAAGGCTCCGCCCGAGAAAACCTTCTTGACAATATATGGACCTTCAAAATTCGGAGTCCATTTCCCCCTGTGATATGTATTAGGAGGAAGCATCCTTTTCAACACCAAGTCCCGTGTCTGATAATTCTGAGGATGCACTTTCTGATCGAATGCCCGTTTCATCCTTCTCTGATACATTTGCCCATGGCATACTGCTACCAATCTCCTCTCTTCTATGAGACTCAACTCGTTGAACCTCGTTCAAACCCATTCAGCCTCATTAAGCTTGACATCCATCATGACCCTCAGAGAAGGAATCTCAACTTCAACCGGTAGAATTGCTTCCATACCGTACACAAGAGAAAATGGGGTTGCCCCAGTAGACGTACGCACTGAAGTACGGTACCCATACAAAGCGAAAGGCAACATCTCATGCAAATCCTTGTATGTCACGACCATCTTTTGCACAATCTTCTTGATGTTTTTATTGGCTGCCTCGACGACACCATTCATCTTTGGGCGGTACGGAGAAGAATTGTGATGTTCAATCTTGAAGCTCTGGCACAGCTCTTGCATCATTTTATTATTAAGATTAGAACCATTATCCGTGATGATTCTCTCGGGCACCCCATATCGACAAATAATCTCTTTCTTGATAAACCGGGTAACCACCTGCTTGGTGACATTTGCAAACGAAGCAGACTCCGCCCACTTGGTGAAGTAATCAATGGCCACTAGATAAAACGATGTCCATTAGAGGTGGTGGGCTCAATCTTCCCAATCATATCAATGCCCCACATGGAAAAGGGCCACGGAGAACTCATCACATTCAAAGGATTTGGTGGCACATGCACTTTATCAACATAAATCTGGCACTTGTGACATTTTCGGGCATATTTGAAATAATCAACTTCCATGGTCATCCAGTAATAACTAGCTCGCAACAATTTCTTTGCCATGGCATGTCCACCACCATGGGTACCAAAAGAACCTTCATGCACTTCTTACATTAACATGTCTGCTTCGTGTCTATCCACGCATCTGAGCAAGGCCATGTCAAAATTTCTTTTGTACAATACACCATCTTCAAGAGTCTTTTTGTCATTATTGGATGCCCCAACCGGATACTCTTGACTCTCCAAGAAACGCTTGATATCATGATACCAAGGTTTATCATCAGTCACTGCATCGGCTGCAAACACATGAGCGGGTCTATCAAGCCGCATCACATCAATTTTTGCTATATTCTTCCACCAATTCACTTGAATCATTGAAGATAATGTTGCCAAAGTGTCTGCCATCTGATTTTCATCACGAGGTACATGGTACAATTTTACTGTTTTAAAGAAAGTCAACAGTCTTCTCGTATAATCTCTGTAAGGGATCAAGTTGGGTTGATGGGTGTGCCAATCTCCGTTGACCTGATTGATCACTAGAGCAGAGTCCCCAAATACATCAAGAGTCTTGACCCTTAAATCAATGGCTTCTTCAATACCCATAATGCAGGCTTCATATTCGGCTTCATTGTTGGTGACATCAAAAGTCAGTCTGGCAGTGAAAGGTATATAGGAACCTTTCGGAGTTATGAGAACTGCCCCAACACCGCTACCATTCACATTAATAGCCCCGTCAAACATGAATTTCTACTTGTCATCAGGATCTGGTCCTTCATCAACCGGTGGCTCGTCACAATCTTTCATTTTCAAATACATGATGTCTTCATCAGGGAATTCAAACTTCATTGGCTGATAATCATCAATTGGTTGCTCAGCAAGATAGTCAGACAGAATACTACCCTTTATGGCTTTCTGGGAAGTATATTGTATGTCATACTCTGTCAACACCATCTACCAATGGGCAACCTTTCCGGTGAGAGCTGGCTTTTCAAAAATGTACTTGACTGGATCCATCTTTGATATTAATAGAGTTGTGTGAGTCATCATATATTGTCTCAAACGCTTAGCAGCCCATGCAAGTGCACAACATGTATTCTCAAGCATTGAGTATTTAGACTCGTAATCTGTGAATTTCTTGCTCTAGTAGTATATGGCATGTTCTTTCCTACCTGTCTCGTCATGTTGACCGAGAACACAACCCATTGAATTTTCACGTACAAACAAATACATTATCAGTGGTCTCCCTGGAACTGGAGGTACAAGAATCGGAGGCTTCTGCAAATACTCTTTTATTTTATCAAATGCCTTTTGGCAATCATTATTCCAACGAATTGATTAATCTTTTCTCAACAATTTGAATATTGGCTCGCAAGTGGCTGTAAGATGAGAGATGAATCTAGCAATGTAGTTCAATCTCCCTAAGAAACCACGAACTTGCTTTTCCGTTCTTGGCTCGGGCATATCTTGTATCGCTTTTACTTTTGCTGGATCAACCTCGATTCCTCTTTCACTGACAATAAAGCCCAATAGCTTACCAGATCTCACCCCAAAAGTACACTTATTCGGGTTCAGCCTCAGCCTGAATTGTCTCAACCGTTCAAAAAGCATTTTCAGATTCACCAAGTGCTCTTCCTCAGTCTGCAACTTAGCAATCATATCATTAACGTAAACCTCAATCTCTTTATGAATCATGTCATGAAAAAGTGTCACCATAGCACGCTGATAAGTTGCCCCTGCGTTTTTCAAACCAAAAGGCATCACCTTATAGCAGAACGTGCCCCATGGGGTAATAAACGTTGTTTTCTCCATGTCTTCCGGCGCCATTTTAATCTGATTATAACTGGAAAAGCCATCCATGAAGGAAAATACCTAGAATTGAGCTGTATTATCTACCAACACATCAATGTGAGATAATGGAAAATCATCTTTCGGACTTGCTCGATTTAAATCACGTAATTAACACACATCCGGACCTTACCATCTTTCTTAGGTACCGAGACAATATTCGCAACCCATGGTGGATAGCTGGTGACGGCCAAGAAACCTGCATCTAACTATTTCTGCACCTCCTATTTAATCTTAATGGCCATTTCTGGTTTAGTTCTTCTGAGCTTCTGTTTGACGGGGGAGCAACCTTCTTTGAAAGGCAACCTGTGCACAACAATATCGGTATCTAATCCTGGCATATCTTGATAAGACCAGACAAAGATATCAACATATTCACGTAGCATATCAATCAGCTCTTTCTTCACGTTCTCTTCTAGGCTTGCCCCTATCTTGACTTATTTTCTCGTATCCTCGGTGCCAAGGTTGATAACTTCTAATGACTCTTGATGACGCTGAATAGCTTGTTCCTCCTGTTTCAATAATCTGGCCAATTCTTCGGGAAGTTCGCAGTCTTCCTCACCCCCCTCTTCAGCTTGGTAAATTGGATTATCAAAGTCATATTGAGCCATAGCAGAACCGTTATCAACAGGATCCATAGGATTGTCTCTGCATGAATGATGGTTCATGCTTTTTTTTTAGAAAGAGCTTTTTGAAAAGAAAGAAAATAAACTATGAAGAAAGAAAACATTGCCATTTTTATTTGAAATAAAATGAAAAGTGTAAAATGAAAGACAGGGAACATAATTTTTTGAATACAAAAACGTCCTTTTATTGATGATAAACTTGCATATGAAACAAAGGTGGCCCTACAATGAAATCACTAAGCCTTGGGCAAGGGCATAGGATTTTACATGCAACATGAAAAAACAAAGAAAATTACTCTTTCTGCAGGGTGACTTGGATGAGGTCTTCAGAGAACCAATTATTCAGCTCCTGCCCTGGGACACATGGGCACACCCAATTGTCCATATCATAGTCGCTGTCCCCATCATCTTCATCTGCAGCAAAGACTTGACCATGATTGATGATCCCCCCACTAGAAAAAGAGATAGGTCCTTGACGCTCTTGGCCTTTTGACTGCAAAGCTCGAGTAGGCTGGTAACCAATTCCACACTTGTCTTACTTAAAAGGCAACTCAATCAACTTCCCCCAACCTTCAACATTAAGGCCTGACTGTACTACTTCGAGAACCTGCTTGTAAGAAACTATAGAAGTCCCCGCTTTTGTTTCACTGGAAGGAGGGTCATTTTCAATACTCACTGCTTCGAATGCTTGACAAAGAGTTTCATGAATCTCGCCGTCCATCTCCACATATTTGAATGACGACAAATGACTGACAAATATATCCTCCTCTCCGCATACTGTGACAACCTGACCATCCATGACAAACTTTATCTTCTGGTGGAGTGTTGACGAAACGGCCCCTGCAGCATGTATCCAAGGGCGCCCTAGCAAGCAGCTATAAGCTGGATGGATTTCCATCACATAGAAAACCGTATTAAACACTTGGGGTCCAATCTTCACAGGCAACTCTACCTCCCCAAAAACTGATCTCTTGGAGCCGTCAAAAGCGCGCACAACTAAATCACATGGTCGGAGTACAACCCCCTCAACATCCAACTTTGCCAAAGCCTTCTTCGGCAGCACATTCAGGGACGAGCCAGTATCTACCAACACATGGGACAAGACTGCCCCTTTGCACTCCATGGAGATGTGGAGAGCTTTGTTATGATTTCTTCCTTCTGGCGTTAGATCAAAATCAGTAAACCCCAACCCATTGCTGGCGTTGACATTGGCGATAACACCCTCAAGCTGGTTCACCGATATTTCCTGTGGAACATACGCCATATTTAAGATCTTCAGTAGAGCGTTGCGATGTGCCTCAGAACATAACAGTAGTGATAAGATGGAAATTTTGGAGGGAGTTTGATGCAGGTGATCCACTATTTTATAGTCACTCTTTCGAATAATCTTCATAAACTCTTCAACATCATTTTCAAAGGGATTACCAGGCTCCGTCCTTTGCACGGGCTCTTCATTTACTACGTGCTTTCCCTTGGCTTTCGCCAAAGCTTCAGCATCATCATTTAGGAGCGTTTGTGGAGCAAAGAGCCTTCCACTATGGGTAAAACCACCTATGCCTCCTACATTCCCCACACTCGAACCAGTTTCCTTGGGAGTCTCTACTTCTTGCTTCTGCCCTTGGTAATAAACATCAGCTCCGTAATGCCACGGGATCCCTTTTGTACTATCGTATGGCATAGGACCCGGAACAGTTATAGTCACAGGGGATAATTGCTCAGGCACGGGGACCTGTACTGGTGTATGCACGAGAATCTTTGCTAGAGTAAAGTAAATGGTAATTGTTGAGACCGTATCATACTTTTTTATCATTTGATCAAACTGTAAACAACCCTCGTCTATCAACTTCTGAAGGCCCTTCCTTAATTCATCACAACCATTCGTTGCAGTCAAGCATTCTGAACAGTTTTCCAGACAACCTGGGAACACGCCCCTTTCAACAAACGCTCTTTCACGATCCCTAAAGATGTTCTGACTTTGTTGACATCTGACACCAAATTCAAGCTTCCGTCCTCTTCTATTGCATTGACCTTTGGTCCGCCATGCGGGGGCATGGGGTTTTGAATCACATTGGGATTAGGAGCGAAGTTGATAGCTTTCGAATCAACCAGGTCCTGAACTACGTGCTTAAAAGCTTTGCAGTTCTCTATATGGTGGCCAGGCGCACCTGAATGGAACTCACATTTTGCAATAGCGTCATATCCATAAGGAAACTTGCCAGCAGGTGGGGCCAGAGTTCTTAATTGCACCAACTTTAGATGAAGCAAATTCTGCAACATCTTACTATAGGTCATAGGCAAAGTATCAAAGTGACGATCACTCATTCTCTATCTCAGTTGATATTGTCTTTGAGACTGTGGCTGAGATTCGGTAGCTGGAACCAGAATAGTTACAGCTGATGCTTGATGGTATGGGCCCTGACGTCTTTTTCCCTTGCCCCCTTGCTCATACACAGTGCTCGTCTCACCTTCACGCTTCCTCGATGCATTCCCAAAAGGCTTCTTTGCATTGGAAGGGCCTGCCCCACTTCCATCTTGAATTTTTCCCAATTTCAAAAGATTTTTATCCTTTCATCGGCTATCACAATATCAGGAAACCCAGTGGATGGGCATCCAGCCAAACAATCCAGATACGGGCCCTGTAATGTGTTTATAAACATATCAGCCATCTCTCTTTCCATCAGCGGGGGTTGCACTCGAGCGGCTATCTCACGCCACCTCTGGGCGTATTGTTTGAAACTTTCTTTCGGATCCTGTGTCATATTCTACAATTGGGTACGATTGGGGGCCATATCAATATTATATTGATACTGTTTCAAGAAAGCATCACCCAAGTCCTTCCAGTTCCTGATATAGGCTCTTTCTAGCTTCATGTACCATTCTAATGAAGCCCCTGACAGACTATCCTGAAAGAAGTACATCCACAGCTTTTCATTATCAGAATATGCAGAAATCTTCCTGAAATATGCCTGAATGTGAGTTTTGGGACAGGTACTACCATTATACTTGTCAAAGGTCAGAGGCTTAAACTTTGGAGGGATCCTCACCCCTTGCACCAACCCCATGTCAGCAACATCAATTCCCATGGAGTTTTGACATTCTATAGCTCTTACCTTTTCAGCCATTGCTTCATACTTTCTGTCATCATTATGAACCCCCATGTCAGCATTCAGCACAGAGAACTGATCATCCTGATGGTCCTCCACATGCTGATTAGGAATAGAGACAAAGCCACCATGAGCTCCGCCGGGAGGATTACTCGCATTACCAACAGGAGGATTATTTGCCACTCCGCTAGGAAAATTAACTGCCACTCTGCCAGGAGGGTTAACTGTTACTCCACCAGGAGGATTAACTGCCACTCCGCCAGGAGGATTGCTATGATTATCCCCAACAGGGGTTTCCACTTCCAGCCTTTGAAATACAACTCTCAGATCTTGCTGCCCCTGGGCGACACCCTACATGAGGTTCATGAATTGCTCCATACAGGACCTTAGTTCAGTGAGTTCAGCCTGCATCTGTTCCATGATTCTAGCCTGATTTTGTCGAGTCGCGTAACGATGAATGTGGAAATCCGCTATTCTACCTGTAACCAAATAAAGGTTAGAAAATCCCGGGACGAGTACCTGTTATGCAAAATGATATGTTATGAAATGTATGCATATGACATATTTTTAATTCCCAAGGCGTTTTACACCCTGATTCCAGTCTTAATCACGTGAAGGAAAGCAATATACAGATATTGTTGAGAAAAAATTTGTTGAGGAGAAATGTGTTGTGATAACGTGCTATGATAATGTGCTTGTGAATGGAGCGTTGCGAAGGAACCATTTCTGAATAAACCATTCATTTGAATTTAACAGAAAACCAGTATGCATTGAAGCATTCTACAATGAGCTCATAAATTGGAAATACATCAAGAGAGCGGATCCATCAACAGGCCTGATGGTAACCACAGTACATCAACAAAAGCTACATTAGGAAAATGGGAAAAGAATTGTCAATCAGATAACTCCACATCTTTCAGCTTCTCACTAGAATACTTGATTTCTTCAAAGAGTATTCTGGTGCGCTGATGGCTTGGCCTTTCAATCATTTATTTGATCAAAACATCCCTCTTCTTCAGAGCTTCGGCTAATGAATCCATGTGCATCAAAAGAGCCTCGTCATCACTCGCCTCCTTAGGCCTTTTCACACCAGCTTGTATCTTGAGTTCTCCTATCTCTGCCATAGCATCTTCAAGTTCTTTCTTGGAAGCTTTCAACTCATCTCTAGCATTCTTCAACTGCTCTTGGCTTTTACCGGAGTCTTCACTATGCTTTCTTCGTCGTTCATGCACTCTCTGAAGTTCATCGTCTCTGGTCTTTAATTGCTCTTGCAGCTCTTCATTCTCAATTCTAACTTCGTCCCATGCTTCCTGAAGTTTGGCGAGTTTGGCTTTTGTTTGAGCCAAGGACTGCTTAGTCTGCTTATAAGTTTGAGCAGAAGTTTTGGCGGCCATATTAACTTTCTGGTAATGCCGGGCTCTGTTAGCGAAATATTTTTCTTTTTCCGCCAAGACCTTTAGGGCATCTTGGGCTTTCCACTCCAATTCCTTGTTGGTATGTAATGCGTCTTGAAGCCGGCTGCTCATATCAGAATTCTCTACCCGAAGCTCTTTCACCAGATTCTGTAATTTGTCGAATTCCTCAATGGCCACTGTGGTAGGTTGTTCTGGCGTCACTGGATACAAAGGTGGCTCCCGTGAAAAAGGCAAGAGAACTTCGTCAACCTTCCTCTGGATCCACTCTGTATACTGCGGATAGGCTCTACAATCAACTTTTTCAAAAACAGTATTCCCAATCTTATGGATGTGCCCCCAAGCGTGCACAGCCTTCCTTAACATCTCTGTATCTTCAATCCCATTAAAGAACAAGGACTCTTCCATATGTTGGTCTTCAGGAGGGTTCCTTGAGGCATATCCAAATTGCCTGATAGCCAGGATGAGGCTATAATTAATTCCCCCTTTCCTGCCGATCAAAGGTATATTCAAAAAATTCCCACAGCTGGTAATGATCTCTATTCCTCGCAACTGATGGTCAAACCAAAAAATATTATCAGCAGCCAACCCCATTATCCGTTTAGACCACTTTAGAGAATCCTTCGTGTCTACAAAGGCGCCAGTCTGAGGTAAATTCTTCAAAAACCAGTTGGATAAGAATGGAGTGCAGCAGTTGACCTGTCCTCCCCTTCTCTTCTCATTCTTGAAATGCACGGAGTGGTAAAAATCACCCAACTGAGTAGGAACCGGATTTTTCAAGACAAAAACCCTTACTGCGTGCATATCCACAAAGTAATGTTGGTTAGGAAACAAGACGATACCATAGATACACAAGGCCAGGATAGAATTATAGACCTCCCAATTCTTTGCGTTGGCACACTCTTGAGCTTGGTTGGCAATAAATTCCAAGTGAAAACCCTTAACTCCATTCTTACTAGCAACATTTCTCTTCAGCACTGATTATTCCACTATAGGGCAGTTGTAATTTCTTCTATGTTAGGGTGATCTCCAAAAAAGAATGGTACTGTTGATTTGACTGAGATACCCAGGACGAACGAAAACTCCTCCAGTTTAGGCATTAAGATATACTTCGGAAAGACAAAGCATCTCAATGACGGCTCATAGAACTGCAATAATGTGTGGAGAGCATCATGCTCATACTTTGTAATGTTACGAACCATTTTCACCAATCTCCCATATTTCTTTTGGAAGATGATAAGAACACCCGGGTCAGCCATGGCTATCACCTTGTGAAGTAGGTCTAATGTTGGCTCTGGAAATCTGTAAGCAACATTATTCTTCCTCTCGGCATTTGTCTCCGTTGAACCCATTGACTGGAATCAGAGGTAAAGTGAGCACCTGGAAATGATAAACATGAATGTTATGATATGGTAATGCAATGCAAAAGGCATGGTATCAGAGTGCCGCGTGTCTGTGCTGGACTGTGAACGGTGTCAGTGTAGATCTGAGAATATCATAGAACTGTGAACAAGAACTATCTGAATATAGTAGGATGAATAGTCCCTTTTGTGTGATAATACCAGAAAACCGAGTATGTGGGAGGTTATGGTTACCTGCAAGCACCTGCCCATTCTCACATGTGGGTACTAGAAAGGCGAGGATCCTCAGTTTCGGATTCTCGATTTGAGAAGCAATAGTACATTCATCCCTCAAGGTACAATACTATTGCTAAACAAAGAGGTCATCCACTGATTCCCCCAAAAACAAGGTCATCCGACAGCAAGTTCCCAGTTTCGGGTCCTCGGATCGAGAAGCGTAATGGGTTTGCCATTTATGATCTGCCATTATCGCCCCTCGGGAGGAGTGCCTCAACTGAGTCCTCGGGAAATGGTCACTAGAGTCGACAACTTTCAAGGTTAACACCCCGAAATGCACAAGACGCGCAAGTCAGAACATCTCCCAAGAAAACCTCGTCTGGGTGTGGATTTCATGTAAGCCATACGTACCGAGATGCTACGTAGGCCACACTACTTTCCACTTTAATCCTACATGTACTCTCAAGCCTGTGTAATGGGCTTATCTCTCAGATCACCCTGCCCACCAAACAGAAAAATCCAGCACAGTCCAGCACAGTATAATATGGCATTAGTAAATGCAAAAGCAAGTAAATGTAATAAAACAGTAAACATGCAACAATGCCATAAATAAAGCGAGTAAAGTAAATAGATAAACACCCAAAAATAAAAAACAAACAGACACTAAGATTGACTCGCTTAGGGATGGGAAAATCCCCAGCAGAGTCGCCAGCTGTCGCTCCCGGGATTTTCATCCAAGTACAAACGCGAAAGTGGCGCAGAAACAGAGTCGCCAGCAATGTGTATTTGTCCCAAGAGAGGGAAAGAAAACACTGCGTAAACCTGAGGGAAGGGAAAGAGCATGGTCACACGACCAAGAGAAACGAGTAAGGGAGTCGGTTACGTGAGGGGAAGGAATTAGCACCCCCTCGCGTCCATCGTACTTGATGGGATCCATGCTTGTTGTTTCGATCGAAGGGTATTGTCATTTGGAATTCCACTGCTACTGGAAAAGAGAAGAAACTGGAACGGAAAAGAACGAGGAAATGAGGAAGAAAAGAAAAGGAAGTGACTCGATAGGACATCGCGTCCTAGGCCTACGTATTCCCTCGTGCAATGGAAAAGTCAGAGTCAACGTAGTTCGAACTACAGCTTGGGGGAAAGGTGAAAGGATTTTGCTCAGAGAGATCTCGCACGATCTCCTGCCTATGTATCCCGCTCGCACGCGAGAATCAGAGCGACGTAGTTCCCCAGCAGTTTAGGTGTCGCAGCTCGTTGTAAGGAGTCTTAGGCATTTACCTGTTTGCGGTAGAATGGAAGTGACGAATCCTTTATGTGTGGAGTGAGGAAGATGAGAAGAGAATTGTTGTTTGTTTTTGTATTTTAAGAAGAAGTGTTTTGATTGTTTTATGTTTGTAACGCATATTGCACTAAAGTCTATGACATCGGATCGAATGCGTCGCAAATCGACCCAAGACGGGATGTATGCTAAACACTCTAGGAAAGTGAAGGAAAATCCTCCATTCTCCATTTCCCATGTACTTAAGGCTCATGGCGTACAATACGGATTGCCTTTATTACATGTTTTGATTTTTTCTTTGAGATGAGAAAAGAGAGACTCAAAAGTGAAGAAAGGAAAAAGTCTAAGTGGGGAACTAGTTATGCCAATGTTTTCATGTATGGATGTCCTATAGTTGTGTGGGGCATAAGAACCACTTAAGTCTAAAGAAAAGAGAGGGATAGCACTATCTAATGCTTATCCTACCTCACCTTAATCAAGAATTAAGGATGAGCTAGGATCCCAAAGGGGTGTGAAGAAGTTCTACACAAACGAGCATTGTATCATGTAATCCATAAAGAGAAAGAGAAGTAAGATAGATGAGAGATGAAAGAAGGAATGAGCATGGATAAGCATCCATATGCTCAAGTGTCTTACCTCTTCCCCTACACAAAAGGTTAGCCCAAAAATGCCACAAGTAATGAATACAAGTGCTAAAAGTAAACCAAACAAAACTAGTTGCTTAAAGAAAACAACTTAATAGAAAAACAAAGCCTAAACCAAAAAGAAATGAGTCCTAAGGGTTAAAGAACATCCAAGGTCAGTAGGTACATGTAATGTATCCTACTAAGGTAAACAAGCCAAAGGAGATCAAACAATGTCAAACTATGCATCAAAAGCTCACACAAATGCAAGTTATGTATTACTTATGAAGGATGAATGTTTATGAGAGGTAAACATGCATTAATGCATGATCATAAGTCAAGGTCAGAATTATATGACATTTATGAATGCATATGGATGTCATTGAATGAACATACAAGTCATGGATGCAAGCATTTAAGAAATGAAGCAAAAGAAATGAAAACAAACCAATAATTTAAATTCAATAATGATGCATACTTGTAATGCAAGTCAAAGATGAAGATGAAATGAGATCATACATGTCTAATGGATACAAATCGGTAGTATATGATGTATAAGATGCAATTAAGAATGCAAGAATGACATGTGAAGTTCATACACAACTCATATTAACAAGTTAAGAAGAGAAGAAACAAATTAGGTCCTAACAAGTTCAAACAAGTGCCACATGTTTATGAACTTATGCAAGATGAAAAAATGCAATTACACGTCATGTTATATGATTCAAAAAGATCACAAACATAAGTGAATCATGTCTTCATGGATGTACAACATCACATAAGCATTGGTGAAAACAAATCATCAAAGACATGTAAGAAGAGTAACACAAATCCACACCACATTTCAAGTTTGAATAAGAGCATACAAGTCAATTCAAGATGGACAACCAATGACCTATAACATGATAAAAAGGACCTATAATGCTCATACAACATGTATCAAAAAGTCTCTACAATTGTCAAAGAGAGTGGCATACAATTCACATTAAAACCCTAGCACATGATCTCTAACAATCAGACAAACAAACATGCATTTATGAAGTCACAAAGATCATGTTAATGGACCAATAAAATTGAGAAAAGGAAATCATATTGTAGTGTAAATAGTAAGCAAACAGGTCTCAAAAGTATGGCTCAAAATTCATTAGGGATCATGCATAAACATGCTTCACAATTTCATACAAGTCACACAAACAAATGGCTCAAAGATAGCATTCAAACCCTAAGCTAAAATGATTCTAAAAATCCAAAAAAATTAAATGAGATGCCTAAATATATCATAATAGCATGTACTAAGTATTAGAAGCAAATTCACTTTGTAACTATTTCAAATAAATCTAAAACAATGCATGCATATGAACATGTGATCATACAAAAAGAAAATAAAAGGAAATTATGGAAAAAATATTAAAACATATCAAAATCAGAAATAAAAATATGTAAAAATTATTTAAATGCTTTATGATGCTTCAAGAATTTTCCAAGGGTTTTATCATTCTTAAAAGTATTTTTAAAAAAAATATCAATCAAACATGCATCAAAAAGAAAATTAAAAAACAAAGAAAATGAAGCAGGGGGTGCAGCGCAAGTAAAAGGCCAGTCAAAACATGCATTGGGCTCAAGGCGTGGTGTGTGAATAGAAAAAAGTGCAAAGCCCAAAGGCGTGTGGGTCAGAGAGGTGTATTCTATGGATGTTAGTCAAAATATTGACTCCATGAGAGCCACAAGATCAAGTCAACACATGATGATCAAGAGAGTAAGCAAATCAAATGAATCTCCACGCGTGCACATGATAAGATAACATGGAACCATCAAACATGATCAAACATTTCACAATAATTCAGAAAATGAAAGCACGTGCAAGGGAGCACGTCTCATTAATGTGTTGGCAATCATGTGTGCGTTGGATCAAAATAGAATCAACGATTGTGAATTAAATTGGCATCCAATTAGGGTTTATGAAATGTGATGAACACCACCGGCTGGAGAAGGCTCCGGTCATCTACTCCGGCCAACCTCCACCGTGCCAAAACTTACATGTTACCAGAAATGAACAAAGCTTATACCAAAATGATCCTCAGGCTTATTAGATCACGAATCCATCATCAAAAAGCGCAAACAACTCACATACAAAGAGAATCAAAGAGAATAAGCTTGCCCTAGGATTTTGAACTTATGCACCTATGGTGCCTATCAACTAGCCAGATCCATAAGAACTTCTATTAAGCTCCAAAACATGCAAAAACAAACTCAAATCAGGTAAAGTTATAGAGGAACGATTAAATGAAACATGCACTTTGAAGCTTTCTTTGATGCACGAGAAAACTAGAGAGGAGGTTCCTAGCTTGCTTGAGCTTCAAGCTGGCCAAATAAAGGCTATGGAAATGCTTGAAATTCAGATGATATAGATGAAGAAAATCACAGTGCAATGCTAAGCCTCAAAGCCTTCAATCCATTGACAAATCCTGATGAAGAATGATGAAGAAGAATACAGAGAGAATGAAGATCTCAGAGCCTCGAGAGAGAGAAATTTGAGAGAGAGAGTGAGTGTGTTTGAAAAGTTTGAGAGAAAATGAAGAATGAGAAAAGTTAGTTAGAATTCTGTTATGGAAAGCTTATATAGGTGTGGTTAACTGTTAACCACCTTGATTAACAGTTAGAACCAAGGTTAACTCAAGGGTTAATGGAGAATGAAAGGTGTAGTGAGATTGAATATTGAAATGAGAGTGAGAAGTGGAAGAAGGAAGTGTGCACGGGTTATGGTGTTTTGCTCATGTGTGGAGAAGAGCATGACATGTTATGGTGGTGATTAAGATGAAGGTGATGGTTATGTGATGCTGAGCTTCTTGTACAACCTTCTTGTGCAAGTTTTCTTTTTGGTTTGAGCATACATGGCAATGTACACATGAGCATGTGATGTGTAAGGGATATGTTTAGCTAAAGATGGCAAAATTCGCATGCTGCACAAGAAGAGCACAAGGTTTGCCTTGGTTTGGTTTTCTTGGCATGGAAGAAACAGATGGTATGATAGGAACTTTGGAGGAAAAAATCTCCATGACCACGGGGTGAAAATGGTTGATCTTGGGGTCTTTGGAAAGAGGAGATGAAGGAGAACAAGATTGGTGTTCAAAGAAAAGGGAAATGAGACTTAAAACATGCATAAAAATGATGATGAACATAAGAGAATACACCTGTCTTGTGCATGTCATAATCCTCCCGCGTGCCCGGCCATGTGCATTTGAGAAGAACCAGTTTGAGATCACCACTTTGCCTCATTATATCTCCTTATACCTTGATCAAATAAAAATTCCTCCAACACCAAAGTTGAAGAGGAGATCAAGAGGAACAAAAACCATGTTGGATAATTTTTCATCTGAAGCTTCTATCATAGAGTAATTGGCCTTGGAACTTGGACACTGCATGCACATAAGGTGTTTGTTGAAATGCAGGCGTGCTGACTGGTCATGACTTGCCATTTTCCCTTGATTTGTCTCAACTTTAACCCATCATATCTCTCTCAATTTTGATCCAATGGAGATGTTCTTGGTATGGTTTTGAAGCTTGGAATATGAACTTTTGATAGGCCTCCATAAACTTTCAATTTAGAGCTTGGAGCATGGAGAAAGAATGCTCCAAAGATGGCCCTTCAACTTGACAAAACTTGCCATAAATGGAAACCCTTCATTACTATTTTTGGCAACTTTGCATACTTCTTGATTTTTGATGAATCTCTTGATAATTCTTGATCAAACCTTCACCAAGGATCATACTTGAGATAAGAAACATGAATTTGACCTCAAAAAGTCTAGAGTTGACTTTTTCCTCTGCACAGTTTACTTTTCCCCAAATCTCCTGATTTTGAATCAATTGATCAATTGAAGATCTTCTGAAATGAACCAATGGGCAATACTTCATCCTTGGACAATTGAAACCATTTGGAAAACCTTGAAATCAAGCTTTTGACCAAAAATCATACTTGCACTAACTTTCCCCAAAACCCTGATTTGTCAATATTTGTTAGGAGATGATGAACTGCTTCAATCCTTTGTTGAACTCCCTTCTCTTGAGGACTTGAGGGCTCAAATGAGATGAATTGAGATATGAGAAGCCCTTGTGACTTGTTTGGAAAAGTTTGATTCTTTTCCTTTGGCTTTGAACTGTCCATGCCTTGAGACAACTGATCACATGCCTTGTGTGCACCCAATGATGCATGATTTTATATGACCTATTATGAAATGCAAATGAATGAAGCATAAGTCAATTATTATAGAAAAATAAGAGAGAAAATTTTTAGGTGTTACACATGCCACCTTGGTGTCTCCATTGAATGCTCCAAAACAAAATTGGAGTCTATTCCCCTTTTTAGGCATTTTAGGTTTGACATGCTATTTTTAGTTCCAAGGACTTGGGAGGCTGATGGATCAGTGTTTGTCCCTTCTTGGTCTCCCCCCTGAGGTGTTCAGATGGATAGACTTGTTTGTCATTTGCACAAATTGACCAAATCGAGCAAAATGCACAAATCTGCCTTGTTATAACAGTTGCAGCAAGGCATGTTGCCATTGTCACAACTCTTAGCTCATATGGAATTTCATGGGGTTCTTGGACATTTTGGAAAGCTCTCATATGATACAACATATGTGTGATCATAGTTTGTTTTGATACTTTTTGGATCCAAGTGAAAAATGCCCCTACATTTTGGAAAAAGTGAAACAGATTCTGACTTAGTGAAAATTTCACTAAGTGTTGGAAAAAGTGACATTTCATGTTTTCAGCCATTTTGATCCACCCATAACTCAAAATCCATGATGAATTGGAATGAGGTGTAGTTGACACTTTTAAAGTATGCCACGAGAGCTATAAATCCATCTTTGGATCAGCCAAAATGGTTGTTTGGATCACAAGTTATGATCCTTGGAAGTTGGTACCCAAGCCACTTTGTTCCATAACTTAGAAAATTTCTAAGTTTTTTATGGTTACCCCTTTTACAAGTTATCCCAATTTTCTTGTTTTTTCTTGATGAATGATGATCCCAATAACACATTAACATCATTTTAGGGTTAAAGAACCGTAATTGTGAAAAATCTCAAAAAGTCAAAGTTGACTTTTGTGCACAGTTGACTTTTTGTCAGATGAATTCCAAACTGTGCGATCCTCTATGAAATCAAGTCCTTGACCTAAATCAAACTTGATGGACATGTTCCATGGGTGCTATAGGGTGTATTGAATCATGTCCCATGGTTTGGGAGCATGTCTGGGTCAAAAGTCAAAGACACAGTTGACTTTTCCCGCGAAACCCTAATAGTGGTCCCGATGAAATTGAAACTTGTGACTCAAGCTTCTTGGATCAATCCATTGTTGCAAATGGATCAATGTGGTTTATTAGAGACCCTCAAATCATGTATTAAGGTCTTGGCTCATGTTTTGTCCCAAAAGTCAATTTAGGGGTGAATTAGGTCAAGAAACCCTAATTCCTAATTTTTTATGAATGCATCCCCTGAGGCTAAATTGACTTGATGATTGGGTTTATGAGGTCCCGTGAAGTATTTTAGGGTATGCTTTGAAGCATTGGCTCATACCCAGAGGAAAATTTCCACCTGGAGGCCCTGGTCGACCAAAACCCTAATTTGGTGACACTGATGATCTTGGAACTTGATCTACCTGGAATGCTGCAGCCTTGTGCTTGATTCTTGATGTGGGAGTCCTCTTGATCCTTTGTGGATGTTTGAGAGGTTTAGACAAGTTGAATATCATGTCCTTTCTTGATTTATCCTTTGTCAAAAGGCTCTGAGAGGGCTTGAAACCCTAATTCTTGATTGTAGTGAATGCTCACCCATCTTTGGGGAGACTAATGAGTATGAAAGATCATACATATTATGATGATGATTTGTACAATGATGGGAATCTTGGTGGTCAAAATTTGGGGTATGACAGATGCCCCTATTTAATCTTCTTGGACCTGAAGGTGTGAATGGGGAAGGTATTCGGGCATTCGGGGTGCAAGAGGATTAAATATCGGAATACCCGAAATTTTGACGGTGGTTATGCATGGCAGCTTGCTCATCCATTTTCTTTTGCTATGCAATGATACTTAGAAATGGTAAACTTCCCCTCGATCCTGGTCTTCTGCCGAGGAACTGGTCTCAATTTTCTTTTAAAATAAACTTCCCCTCGATCCTGGTTTCCTACAAAGGAACTGGTCTCAGTCTCTGATATAAACTTCCCCTCGATCCTGGTTTCCTACCAAGGAACTGGTCTTAGTTTCTGATATAAACTTCCCCTCGATCCTGGTTTCCTACCAAGGAACTGGTCTTAGTTTCTGATATAAACTTCCCCTCTATCCTGGTTTCCTACCAAGGAATTGATCTTAGTTTCTGATATAAACTTCCCCTCGATCCTGGTTTCCTACCAAGGAACTGGTCTTAGTTTCTGATATAAACTTCCCCTAGATCCTGGTTTCCTACCAAGGAGCTGGTCTTAGTTTCTTTTGTCAATGAACTTTCTTGACAAGGGACGCCTTTTGTAGCAGTTTTCCTCAAACTTCTCGCCGAATTTTCCCGGGGAGATGCCATTTGATAGGAAAAAGTTTTGATGTCAGATTTGATGGGGAACCCATTCGTTTGAGTTGTAGAGGTGTTCAAAATTCTCTATCGGAGATGCCATTTGTTGACTCTATTAGGGAAAACGAGTCTCTTGAGGGGCTGCTTTCTGTTTAGGGATTTTACATCATACTTCTCTCGAGGTCTTCTCAGAGAAATGCCATGTGATGTAATCCAATTTTGAGGTGCCGATGACCTTTTCATCCGCGAAATTTTGACTAAGAGGCTCAAGTTATCAAAGTGGTCAAGGAACCAACTTCAATCTAGAACTAAACCAGAGGATCGACTGTTTAGACGTGACATTCCTTGACAGGGAAAGAACTGAAAACTCGATTAAGAGGGCTTTCATCACTAGGGAGAAAAACCGGCTAGAGTGATAGTGATGCAATATGAATATGAATGTAAATCAATAATGCATGATGTATGTATGTTTATGCTGACAAAACTAACGCAACATAGAGACTAAAGGATGAACACAAATGGATACTCGGCCACTGCGGGGAATGAAAAGTATCACGGGTTCAAGATAGCAATTTTGCCTTGCTTAGGATAGATGATCCCGTGGGAAAAACTGTTGGTCGGGCTTAGGAGATAGGAACTCTGTCGGGGGTGTCAGACGGAATATTCGCATATGACACAGCTGATCCTTCATTCAGGTGCACTGGTTTGAGAAGGAGTACTTTGATTCTGCACTTTGAGGTTCGACTACTTCTGAAGAAGCAATCGATGTTCTTTCGATGTCCAACAGTCAAAAGAAATTGTCGTCTTTATTTTAAAAGCAGAAAAGTTTGTCAAGTAAATTCATTTTGGTTTTATTTCAAGAATCGTTAATCATGTTAAAATGTCATTCTGTAAAGCTAAAACAAATGAGAATTGCAAACAAAAGCACTAGGGCTCAAAATTTATTGATTGGATGGAAATCAGCCAAGCGCGTGCTTCCATAGAGTATTTACAAAGTTAGAAAATGGTAATTTAAGGGAAAAGGACTGCATTAAAACATAACGACCACTATCCTTCTACCAACTTTAAATTCTGGGCATCCTGAGCTTCCTTCGAAGATGACCTTGATCGAGATTTCTGATGGATGGCATCACTGTTGGGGAATTTACCCGTGTTGGATGTAGTTACTTGCCATTAATCCCTAATTTTTGCCTGGATTATACTTTGAGATTTCCAATCCACCGAGATGATTTTTGTTCATGTCTCTAATTTTTTCCTGGATCGCCCTTTCAGGTTTTCAATCCACCCAGACCTTTTTTTTTATTTAGGCGAAGTATTTCTTGACTACATCAACATTTGTGGGGTAGGCAAATTCTTCTCCATCCATGGTTGGGAGTTTCAAGGCGCCGCTTGAGAAAGCTTTCTTGACCACGTAGGGGCCGTCATAATTCGGAGTCCATTTGCCCCGAGGATCAGTGAGAAATGATTGTATCTTTTTTAGCACAAGGTCTCTTTTCCTGAAGATGCGAGGTTGGACCTTTTTGTCAAACGCCTTCTTCATTCTTTGTTGATACAACTGACCGTGACATAGATCCGTCATTCGCTTTTCCTCTATTAGATTTAATTCGTTGTGTCGACTTTGACACCATTCAGCTTCTGTTAGCTTAGCTTCTATCAATACCCAGATTGATGGGATCTTTACTTCTATGGGGAGCACTGCTTCCATGCCATATACTAGAGAGAAAGTGGTTGCCCCTGTTGAAATGCGGACAGATGTGCGATAACCGTGAAGAGCAAAGGGTAGCATCTCGTGCCAGTCTTTGTAGGTTACAACCATCTTCTGAACAATCTTCTTGATGTTCTTATTAGCCGCTTCTACCGCTCCGTTCATCTTGGGTCGGTAGGGAGATGAGTTATGGTGTTCAATCTTGAACTCAGCGCACAACTCCTTCATTATCTTATTATTCAAGTTGGATCCATTATCGGTAATGATCTGGCTTGGAACACCATAACGGCAGATGATATTGTTTTTGATAAAGCGGACCACCACTTGTCGGGTTACATTGGTGTATGACGCTGCTTCGACCCACTTGGTAAAGTAGTCAATGGCGACTAGGATGAACCGATGTCCATTCGAAGCTTTGGGTTCAATCATGCCAATCATGTCGATTCCCCATATAGAAAATGCCATGGGGAAGAGAGAACTTTGAGATGCGTTGGCGGTACATGAATTTTGTCGGAGTATATCTGACACTTGTGACACCTCCTCATGTACTTGTAGTAGTCGAATTCCATGTCAACCAATAGTACCCTGCTCTTAGAATTTTTCTCGCCATTGTGTGTCCGTTGGCATGAGTGCCAAAGGATCCTTCGTGAATTTCTTTTATCAGCATGTTTGCTTCTGGTCTGTCTGCACATCGAAGCAAGACCATGTCAAAGTTTCTCTTATAAAGTGTATCGCCGCTCAGGAAAAATCTATCTGCTAACCTTCTGAGGGTTTTTCTGTCTTTTCTGGATGCCCTAGGTGGGTACTCTTATTTCTGAAGGAAGCACTTGACATCGTGGTACCAAGGTTTGTCATCTATGACTGCTTCGATCGCGAAGATGTAAGCGGGCCATTCCAGGTGTATTATGCCGATCTTAGGTATGTCATTCCATTGACCTACACTAATCATGGAAGAGAGAGTGGCTAATGCATCAGCCATGTGATTCTCTTCACGAGGGATGTGATGAAACTCAATTCTGTTGAAGAATGGTAACAACCTTCTCGCGTAATCTTTGTAAGGAATAAATCCTGATTGGTATGTGTTCCAATCTCCTTTGATTTAATTGATAACCAGGGTTGAGTCGCCATATACATCCAAGTTCTTAATCCTTAAGTCAACCGCTTCTTTGAGACCCATGATACAAGCTTCGTATTCGGCCTCGTTGTTTGTGCACTTGAACGTCAATTTGGCAGTGAAAGGAATGTGGGTACCCTGAGGTGTTATGATGATTGCCCCAATTCCGTTTCCATAATGGTTAACAACTCCGTCAAAGATAAGTCCCCATTGGGAACCTGGTTCTGGCCCTTCACTGGGTAGTGGTTCATCGCAATCTTTCATTTTTAAATACATGATATCTTTGTCTGGGAAGTCAAATCCTACTGATTCCTGATCGTCAATCGGTTGATGAGCCAAATGATTGGCTAAAACACTTCCTTTGACGGCTTTCTTAGCATGGTACTCGATGTCGTATTCTAATAACAACATCTGCCAACGGGCAATCCTTCCCGTGAGAGCAGGCTTTTCAAAGACGTACTTGATTGGATCCATTTCGGAGATTAACCAAGTAGTGTGACGAATCATATACTGGCGAAGACGTTTGGCTGGCCAAGCTAAAGCACAACAAGTTTTCTTAAGCATAGTGTACCGAGTTTCACAGTCGGTGAATTTCTTGCTCAAATAGTAAATATCAGACTCTTTCCTTTTGGTTTCGGCTTGTTGGCCAAGTACACAGCCTATTGAGTTTTCCAAGACTGTTAAATAGATGATCAGCGGTCTTCCTTCCACTGGAGGTGATAGAATTGGTGGGTTCAACAGGTATTCCTTGATACTGTCGAAGGCGATTTAGTAGTCTTCTGTCCAAACGCAGTCCTGATTCTTTTTGAGTAATTTGAAGATTGGCGCACATGTCACAGTCAAGAGGAATATGAATCTGGAAATGTAATTCAAACGTCTCAGGAATCCCTTGAATTATTTTTCAGTCTTTGGAGAAGGCATTTCTTGAATGGCCTTGACCTTGTCAGGACTAACCTGAATTCCTTTCTGGATGACGATGAACCCTAACAGTTTCCCCGAGCGAACACCGAATGTGCATTTATTGGGATTCAAACGGAGTTTGTACTTTCTAAACCGCTCGAATAACTTTGAAAGGTGGGTCACATGCTCCTCTTCTGTTTTAGATTTTGCAATCATATCATCGACATATACCTTGATTTCTTTGTGAATCATGTCATGAAACAGAGTAGTCATGGCCCTTTGATAGGTTGCCCCGGCGTTCTTCAAACCGAACGGCATTACCTGGTAACAAAAGGTGCCCCATGGGGTGATAAAGGAAGTTTTCTCCATGTCTTTCGGTGCCATTTTTATCTGATTATAGCCCGAGAATCCATCCATGAAGGAGAACACTTTGAATTTCGCTGTACTGTCTACCAACATGTCAATGTGTGGTAAGGGAAAGTCATCCTTTGGACTGGCTTTGTTTAGATCTCTGTAGTCCACACACATTCTGACCCTTCTGTCCTTTTTCGAAAAGGGTACTATGTTGGCTAACCATTGAGGATACTCTGATGTGGCGAGGAAACCCGCGTCAATCTATTTCTGTACCTCCTCTTTGATTTTGATGGCCATGTCTGGATGAGTCCGTCCAAACCTTTGTTTTACTAGCGGACATTCTGATCTCAATGGTAGATCATGCTCCACGATACTGGTATCCAACCCTAGCATGTCCTGATAGGACCAAGCGAATACATCGGGGAATTCTTTGAGAAGTTCTATCAAATCTTCTTTGACAGTCGGACTGAGCAGTGCCCCAATCTTACCTTCTTTTCTCTCTTCTTCCGAACACAAATTAACCGTTTCCAATGGCTCTTTGTGAGGTTCAATGGACCTTTCCTCTTGTCTGAGTAATCGAGAGATCTCTTCCGAAATTTCTTCGTCATCTTCTTCTTCAGCCTCAAATACCGGGAATTCAAAGTTGGGAGAAGGTATCGGATCGTATGTTTCAACGGGGTTTAAAACAAGCAATCTGCATGACGTGATGATTTGTGTTTAGAAGATATAGAGAGAATGCAAGAGTATGTGCAGTGTTTTTTCTTTGGAAAACTGCTTGTTTTTATTATTTGTTGTTTTTTAGGATTACCATTTTCTAAAAAAAAGTGAAAAAAGAAAACAGCAATAAGTGTGGAAATTATAGAACGACGTTATTTTATTTATGATTGGTCGATTCTTGAAACTAAAGCCCTATAAAACAAAACTCTGTCGCTTTGGGAAAAGCAAAGAGGGACATTTACAGAAAGTGAGCCCTATCAAAACATCCGTTTCACCTGGGCAGGGTGAAAGGTTAAAGACGGCAATTACTTTGACTTATGGACGATCTTCGGAACGTTGACTGCAACCCATTGGCGGAGAACTCCTCGGTGAATCACAAATTCTGGTACCTTCTTTGATTTGTCTTCAGAAATACCGCTGATTTCTGGTGAAGCAGGATCATTGGAATCAGTCTCCCAGGCAGAGTTGTCGTAGGAGGATTCTTCAGCTGTACTGTGCATAGTATTTGTACTTTCAGGTATATCTCCCCATCCAGTTGGCTGGATGTCTTCGAGCCTGACATGAGAACTTTCAGGAGCGGTGTACCTGACCATGAAATCGTATTTACCACTTGGTTGTCCTAAGGTGTCCCAGACTTCTTTGGAACTGGAGGAGTCATCTCATTCAATGATGTTGACCTCGGGAAAAGCATAATTGATGAATTCTAATCCTGCAAACTTTGCAAATTCATCATCGTGTTGGGCATTTTCAAAATATCCTGAGTGTTGGTCCCATGACATGGTGGGGACGCAGGTATTCTTTTCAATGATGCTTAACTGATTTTCATTGTTTGGCTGATTGTCTTGCCCCGAGTCTCCTGGGTACGGCTGCTACATTGGCAGGCCATCCATCGGGCCATAGTAGTCAAAGTTATCTTTCGTCAGAGTGTCCTCCTCTAATGAGTTCGGTGGAGCACGACACCCTTCCGGATCACAATCTCCATATATCATTTTGACGTATGACCTTGGTATGAATCTCGGACTCTATGCGGGATAGCAAAATGGTGTAGGTACCTCTTCCTAGGACATGTAACCATCCTCGTTGAGATAAGATTTCCATTCTTCCTCTGTATCGGAGGAATCACCTTCATTGATGGTATGTACTCCTTGAGAGACTGGGTGAAGGAAACCTCCATTGTGGAAGAAGTCCTGAATGAGATGAAGACTTTCACCGTTGGTAGCAGTCTGGGTACAGGTTGAGGAAAAGCCAAGACCTTTCTTCGCTTTGTTATTAGTAGGAATGACAAGCTGTCCCCAACCTTTCGTATTGTTACTTTCAATTTCCTCGAGAGCATCTTTGTACGAGGAAATTGAGGTTCCTCTTTTTGATGGATTGTCATTGCTCACCAAAAGTGCTTGGAACTGGGTTCCGATTACCTACTCCGGTCTACACAAATGGATAATGATAAGTTACTCACGAGCAAGGCTTGCTCTCCGCAGACCATGACGAGTTAGTCGTTCTTGACAAACTTCAGCTTTTGGTGAAGTGCGAAGTGACTGCCCTTGCCTGGTGTATCCAAGGTCTTCCTAATAAACAACTATATGTTGCCCGGATGTCCATGACCTGGAAAGTGACTTGGAACGTGTGAGGACCGATAGTTATGGGAAGATCGACTTCGCCGATAACTGTTTTTCAGGATCCGTCAAATGCCTTGACAGTGACCTCACTGGCTCTCATCGGAGATCCTCGGTATGATAATCGCATCAATGTAGACTTTGGCATTACATTCAGAGCCGATCCGGTGTCTACCAGTACGTTGGCTAATGCATCATCCTGGCAGTTGACTGTAATATTGAGTGCCATGTTGTGACGGTGGCTCTCTTCTGGCAGTTCTTCATCACTGAATCCTAAGTTATTGCAGGAAGTGATGTTTGAGACGATACTATCAAACTGTCTGATTGTTACATCCTGTTCCACGAAGGCTTGCTCTAAGACTTTCTGTAAAGCTTCCATGTGGGCTTCTGAACTGAGTAAAAGAGATAGTACCGAGATTTTTGAAGGAGTTTGCAACAGTTGATCAACAATGTTGTATTCACTCTTCTGGATTAGCTTTAGCATCTCATCGTTGTTCTTTGAAAGGCCGGGATCATAGGATTGACCGACAGGTGGATTGGGAACTTCTGCCTAAGGTTCCTTTTCTTTGCTGGGTTCCTCAACTCCTCGGTTGAAGATTCGACCGCTCCGTGTTACTCGACTAATGTCTGCAATATTCACGACGGAGGGTAATGGAGTTTCCTTTCCATTCTCAATTGTTGTGGCACCATATTTGTAAGGGATAGCCTTAGTTGATTCATACGGTAGCGGTCTTGGAAGATAGACAACTACAGGAGCCTTCTGATTTTTCTGACCATTGTAAGTAATTTCAATCGGTTCCAGGTTAGGAACTTTTGAGTCATCAAGTAGAGGGATGATGACACAAACATCTTTGTTCCTCTGATGATCAAAGATAACAACAACGTCCTTGATTTGATCAGCGAAATAGTCTGGCATCCAGTTGATTGACCCAAAACTTGGACATGGTTGAATCTCTTTACGGTCCAACTGACTTTGAAGAGCTGCTCGCATGAGGTAGCATCCTTGGTTATTTTCTGAGCAGACCCTACAGCGCTCATAGTTGTGCGGTGGCACCTGGCCACGTCCGCTTTGAATGCAGTGTAACCTTACTAGGTTAGTTTCCATAGATCGGACATCCTGACCTTGACGCCTGGTAGGGTTCCCATTTGTCACACTGATTTGTTGCGTGTCTTCGTCTAAATAGATCGGAAGCCACCATTGGTTTAACAAGTGTTGTAAAGTTCTTTGAACGAGAGCACATCCTTGGTCACTCTCACGACATACTTTACAGTTCTGATAGTCGTACGAAGTCAGAAAACCGAGCTGGACTTGTGTAGCGTGTAACTCCACCAAGCTGGTATTCATCAAGCGAATATCGAAGATTTGGATCATATTTACTTTGTACCGATTTCTATCGTGGTAATCCTAAATCCACCCAAGATCCATCTGATGCTGGAGGGCCTCTTGTGCAAAAGAGCATCCATGTTTGTTTACCGAGCAGATAGGGCAGGAATCGTAATCATGCCGTGGCAGATTATGATACTGGCTTTGCCTTGAGTGCATTTCCACCAAGTTGACCTTCATTGCTAGAATGTTGTGATTCCGAATGATGTTGGAATTCGTATAAGTCATGTTGACTCCACGAATTCGGTGTTCTTGGATCCATCTGAGATCCAACTGTTCCTGCAGAGCTGATTACACCACAGAACATCCTCGATTGTCTTTAGAGCAGACATCAAACTGGTGATAATTATGAGGTGGCACATGGCTATATCCGCTCTGTCTACAATGCATCTTGACCAAGTTGGCCCTTAATAAGAGTACATCATGAATTTGATAGCTCTTGTTAGGCTCTCCTTCTATCAAATTCACCGCAGCTTTCTCGTGTCGAGGCAGCGAGTTCGTGAGAACATTAGGATTTGTATCCTTAAAGGATAAGACCCCGCTCCTAACAAGCCTTTGCACATCGGATTTGAAACTGAGACAGTTCTCTATGTTATGCCCTGGTCCTCCTTGATGGTAAGGACAAGTCTTATCTGCTTTGAACCAAAAAGGCAGATTTTTTGGTATTACGATAGGAGCCTTGGTCTGGACGTACCCTTTGACCAGTAGTAATGGAAACAATTCTCCGTATAACATGGGTATAGGATCAAACCCTGGTGTCCGCGTTGTACGGTTGTTGTTGTACGGAGGACGGGCCTGCTGAAGAGGCTGTTGTGTCCTTTGCTGAAATTGTTGTTGATTCAGTTGGCTTTGAGCAACCTGAGGTTGATACGTGGGAACAGGCGCAGGGTTAATAGCTGGAGTACCGCTGCTACTGGTTGGTACCGTCGCCTTTGCTTTCCGAGAGAGATATTACCAATATCCTGCTCTTTTTTCTTAGGGAGAGCACTACCATATCGTTTTGTACTACTTGATGATCCGACATCTTTAACTAGACGTCCTTCTCGAAAGGCTTCCTCGAGACGTACTCCCATACTGACCATTTCGGTAAAGTCACTGGGCGCACTGGCGACCATTCTGTCGTAGTAAAATGAGCTCAAGGTCTTTAAGAAGATCTTTGTCATCTCTTTTTCCTCAAGAGATGGACAAATCTGAGCGGCAATTTCACGCCATCTCTGAGCGTATTCCTTAAAGGTTTCCTTGTCCTTTTGTGACATGGCTCTAAGTTGATCTATGTCCGGTGCCATGTCCAGGTTATATTTGTACTGTTGCACGAAGGCAGTGCCAAGATCTCTGAAAGTGTCGATCTTAGTGCGGTTTAAACCCATGTACCATTTAAGTGCGACACCGGTTAAACTATCCTGAAAATAGTGAATCAGTAGCTCTTGGTTCTTTGTCTGAGTTGACATCCTCCGAGCGTACATCACCAAATGGTTTTGAGGGCAAGAGTTTTCCTTGTACTTTTCAAATTCGGACACTTTGAACTTGAGCGGAACTTTCACATTGGGGACCAAACAAAGGTCTGCAGCGTTCTTTCCAAATAAATCCTGACCGCGAAGGGCTTGCAGCTCTTTCTGCACTTCCAGGAATTGTTCCTGGAACTCTTTCATTTTCTCGTTCATACTTTCGTTTCCACCAGAAGGTATCTGGGGAATCTGTCCTTCCGGGATAGCGTGTACCACGGGTGATGGTACAGTCATTACGGCCGTGGATCTTGGTGTTTCCCGAAGTTTGTAACCTTCAGGAGTTGTCGTCATGTCCCTGGCATCTTCGCTTTCCTGAAGTTTGTAACCTTCAGGTCCAGCGGTTTCTGCTGCGGTTCCTGGATCTTCAGTGATCGGCGGAACATATCCTTTCGGGATAAAGTTGATAGGCATGCCCCAGGGACGATCTTTTGGCATGTTATACCTAGGATCATACTTCTCCACTATGGGCGTTGATATGATCTCTGAAATTATAGTCCTTTGAAGCTGGGCTTCTGCCAGAGCTTGCATGTCACTGTGAAGCTTTCTTAGATCCTCTCTCAGAGCATCGATTTCTTATCTCAATTCTCTGTTCTCTTCCTCGAGATTATCCATCTTTTTCTGACGACTGGCCCGAGTATTGTACGAATGAGACAATTTGACTCTATAATCGAGACGCAAACGTGAGATTCGTAGGTAAGAAGAATGTGTTACGTGAGAATGATGAATGATATGCAATGATTATATTAATTAAATTTTTTGGTTTAATCAAAATAAACTTTGACAATTGGATTACTAATATCAAACAGTGGGGAAACCCCGTTTTATTGAATTCAAAGATTGCGGAAATAGAAATACAGTATTCTACATAGTGTTAAAAAAAGGAAATGTCTAAGCTAATGGATCCCGAGTTCTCTCTGAGGAGGGCTCAGGTGTTGGTTCTGGTACTTTCCTTTTCTTTGACTGGGGCTCTTGAGCCGTTGTCGGGTTATCGTTCCTTTGCCAAGTGAAATGAGCGAGCAAATTCCTTTGGTCTTCTTGATTCTCTACAACATGTTGCTCTAAAATATCAATCAGAGCATCTTTATCCTTCAGTAATTACTGTATCTTCTTGCATTCCACATTGAGAATACGGAACTTGTTCTTCCAAGACCTCTTCTCCTGTTGAACTTTGTTGAGAGTCACCTGAAGTTTTTCCGTATCAGACATAAAATAAAGGACAGGGTCCCTTAACGGAAGAACCTCTTGATGAGGGTAAGGCATCCTCAGCTTGAGAGCTCTAGTTTGTACCCAGTGGAGATAAGGTTCCACCAAGACACAGTCTGGTTTTCCTAAAGACTCTCTTCCTTTCCTATGAATGTGTTTCCAAGCATGCAGTATTTCTGTCTTTAGTGCCCTGTCATTTTCCCCTTCCTTGAAGAAAAGACCTTCCAGATGAGCATTACGCGGGACATGCCTCATCGGGTATCCAAATTGACGATGAACTAAAATTGGATGATAATTGATTCCTCCTTTAGTTCCTATGAGGGGTACGTTAAGGAAATTACTACATTTGTCAATGATCCATATTCCTTCATAGATGTGATTGTACCAGTCGATGTCAGAGTTGGTAAGAGCCATGATTCTCTGCGACCAACGTAAAGAACTCTTAGGATCCCAAAATGTAGCAGACTTAGGTAAATGGGAAGTGAACCATTTGTACAGCAGGGGTACACAACATGTGATCATTCCTCTGCTGTACAAATTCCTTAAATGTACATAATAATACGCATCTGCGAGCAAGGTCGGTACAGGGTTTCCAATCAGAAAAACCTTAATGGCATGGATATCAACGAAATTATCGATGTTGGGAAACAGAAATAACCCGTAGGTGAGCAAGGAAAATATGCTCTCGAAAGCAGTCTCGTTCCCTATACTAGCGAAGTACAGAGCTTTCTTTATCAAAAACTTGGCTGGTAGACCCAGGATTCCACCCTTAATGGTCATGTGAGTCCTGACTTCTGACTCGTCCAAATAAATTGCTCTTGCAATAATTTGATCCTTTGGAATTTCTTCCAGTCCAGAAAAGGGAGCTTGCTGAGTAATGGGTAAATCAGTCAGATGGGAATACTCCTCCAGCGTTGGTGCTAGCTGATAATCCGGGAATGTAAAACAGTGATAGACCGGATCATAGAACTGAATGAGCGTAGCAAGGATTCCCTCAATTACATGGACCCTTAACAGAGATAGCAGACCTCCGTATTTAGCTCTGAAAGCCTCAGGGTTGGTGATCATCCTTGCCAACCCTCTCAAATCCTCTAGCTTTGGAACCTTGAAGGTATACTTGTGAGTTTTCCTCCTACCGAAATCCATGAGCGCAATCTTTTTCTCTGATATTTGCAATCATTGTCTTAGTTTAATTTGAAAAAGAGAGACTAGAAGAGAAGATTTTTCTTTGTTTAATGTTTTTTATGAAATGAATGCATGAATGTAGCACACAAAAACATAGAAAAAACATGGGGTCAAAGGGTCGGTGTCATGAAGTCAAGGCACTACCCGTACCCAAAGGTTTATACTGGTGATTTTTTGTACCTGTCCTCAAAGTCACTGACCCCTCTTGGGATGACGACAGCAAGCGGATCGCCAGCGAGCTGCAGTATCTTAGAGTAGTCTCAAATGAGGGTAGTATCGCGTGACAGCTATTTCTGATAGCTTTCGCACTACAAAATTGTTTTAGTCTACTAAAATCCTTAGCTTCTCAGATAACCCAATCGAACAATCTGCTTTCAACAACCGAAGTCGTATAGGCATTGAGTCCGCAAAGGGCATCTCCACTGATTCGATGTTCGACCGGGACCTCTTATCTGGGATTCACTCCCCGTAAGATTACCCGTCTAGTGCCATCACTTATCTTAGGTGTATACTCAATCTTTCCACATGCGGCATCACACGTATTCCCATTAGCGGAAAAATAAACACAGATATCAATTAGGAATAGCAGTATATATATTTGCCCTAACATCCTAGACCTCTAGAATCCTATGATCCTATACAGACAATGACTCCCCAGCAAAGTCGTCATTTCTGTGACATTTTGTGAAATTAAAGTCTCATCCTAATGGATTCAAGAAAGAATGCCTCCCACTGTGGTCGCCATTTTTTATGTAGCGCGGTTTTTGTGGTTTCGAATCACTATCACTTTGGTACTACAGTTCGATTCATTTTTTATCCTATTGAGCTGATTAAGGAAGGGAAATAGATGTCTCCAATTAACCCTGCTTGCATACTGAGTTTAAACAACTGACTGTTGGTTTACAGATGCTATCAAATAGGGGGTCTCCCTTAGGGTTATGCGTTTAAAAACCAAAGTGTCGGGATTGTATAAGAGGCTTTTTAGTTTAGGATGCTAGGCTTGATTTTCCTTGGTTGATATATGAAGGTACTGGACTTAGAGTGTTTAATTAGTATGCTCGCTAAGATTTTTGCAATCTTATGCCTACGTATTCCCGAGGCAGGGAAATCAGAGCGATCGTAGTTCCTCCTATTCTATGGGAGGAAAAGATGTTTTGGTGTCTTGTTTAAAGCCCAAGATTGAAGCTAAAGGTGATTTGTATCTTGTTCAAAGCCCAAGATATGAAGCTAAATGGGTCCTGACTGAGAGGGAATTTGTCATCTCTAAAGAGGAGTTGTTGATGCTTGTATGTTGTGAGCAAAGCATGATTTGATGCTAAAAGGTTGATTGACTCAACCGAGGATTTCTTTATACAAAGCCTAAGAGGAGGCTAGAAGTTTGACTTCTACGGGGAAAATGTTATTCCTATCTTGCACAAAGCCCAAGATTGAGGCTGAAAGGGTTCACTCAACAAGAGAGTGTTTTTGTGTGTCTTGTACAAAGCCCAAGACGGAGGCTAAAAAGGCTGATGGACTCAACAAGAGAGTCTTTTATACTCAACAAGAGAATGTTTTTATGTGTCTTGTACAAAGCCCAAGATAGAGGCTAAAAGGAGATTGACTCAACAAGAGAGTCTTTTATACTCAACAAGAGAGTGTTTTTATGTGTCTTGTACAAAGCCCAAGACGAAGGCTAAAAGGAGATTGACCTAACAAGAGAGTCTTTTATACTCAACAAGAGAGTTTTTTTATGTGTCTTGTACAAAGCCCAAGACGGAGGCTAAAAGGGGATTGACTCAACAAGAGAGTCTGAAAAGGTTAACTCTGCTAGGGAGGATCATTTGTACAAAGCCCAAGAGGAGGCTATCTTACTGCCGAGGATTATTGAGATCCTGAAGCGTGTCCAAGTGTGGGGAAATCTCATGAAAGAGATCGGGTTTCTGCTGGAGATTGATCCAGAGTGATCGGTGTTTCTTCCTATGTTTAGAAGGAACTTGAGAATGTCTTTGAGACTCAAGGGGCTTAGACTGTCCAAGTCTAGAGTTTTATCTTTTGTATGATGCCCAAGAGGAGGCACGTGCATTTAAGGGATGAGAATCAACCCTAAAATGGTCGGAGTTTCGACACTGGAAAGACTGCTCTAACAAACGATGACTAAGTTCTGTCTTATACCTTTAAGAGGTCGTCAGGGTCCTTGTATTAAGCCCAAGAGAAGGCATGAGAACTTTTAAGAAGCCGAAGGGTCCTTGTACAACGCCCAAGAGGAGGCGGGGATGCTTTTAGGAAGACTGTGGGTCCCCAAACCAAGAGAAGTTCAAGAAATGCAATTCACAGAGAAGAGATCATTCAAGGAAAGTTCGAGGATTTGGAAAAAACTCAAGAGATGCCATTCACGGAGAAAAGATCATCTTTGGGGAGTTAGAGTTTCTTTGATAATTTCTAAGGGTGACAGTCTGAGAAAAGGTTCACCGAGAATACTGCCTTTCTCTTTGTTCCATATTGTTTAACCCCAAGAGGAGGGAAGACTGGGTCTGGAATCCTACGGGGGATCTAGTTTTGTTTGTATTTAAAAGTGACCAACGGGCTTTACCTAGTGCTAGACGTAGTTGCCGGGGAAAACTCTAAATAACTATACTAGTATTACACAGTGGATATGTGACAAGTATATAAAAGGATGTGAAAGAAGACTTACAGTGAAACAGCCCCACAATGCAGTTATATACATCTGAAAGCGGTAAAGGAAAGCGGATAAACACTTACCCGTTGTAGAGCTTCCATGCTGTTTTGTTAGTTATTCAACAAAGAAATTTTTGATAACAACATGAATTCAAAATCAAAGGAGAAAGTGTTTTAAAAAGGTCGTCGGGGCTTACAGCTCGAGGAGAGGCCCAAAATTTTAACAGTGATTGCACCATTGGTTTGAATGGTACAGGGACTTATACAAGTGACTGAGGCCCAAAGAGGTTTTTTGTACAAAGGGATGAGTCTTACACTCTATTAGAGGCCCAAAAAGGTTTTTAAGAAAAGAATGGGTCTTATAGCTCAAAGAGAAGCCCGGTTTTTTTGTTAAAAAGGCGACGATCGCGTCGGGCTTTTGAAAATATACAGAGGGACTTATACAATATATGAGGTCCAAAAAGTTTTATTTACAAAAGGGGTGGGACTTACACTCTATCAAGAGGCCCAAGGATTATTTAAAGAAAAGAAATGGGACTTACAACACGAGGGTAGGCCCAATGTTTTTGTTTTGAAATGGCGATCGCGCCGAGATCTTTTTAACGCAGTGGGACTTATACAATAACTGAGGCCCAAAAATGGTTTTGGTTAAAAAGGGATTGGGTCTTACACTCTATTAGAGGCCCAAAAAGTTTTATTTCTGATTTGTTTAGGGTGATTAAGATCAAAACCCTAATTTGATTTCAAAAATGTATTTTAATTAAATAAAAATTCAATTAAAATGATCAAAATTATCAAACATGTGTGAGAAACAAGTTATGATCTTGGATTAATGTTTGAAAAATCATGTTTTTATCCACAAAATGATTGGAAACCAATTAATTTTGGAAAATCAAGAGAAAAAATATTTTAAATGTTAAAAAACAAATAAAAGATTAATTCTTTGCAAAAATATCAAATATATGAAATAAATAGTATTCTTGGGAAATTTTGGTAAAATAAAATATTTTAACATTTTTGTGAATTATTAAAAAAAGAATCAACGCAAAATCATTAAAAACCAGAGAGAAATTAATTTTTGAATCAATTAAATAAAATCACAAAATTCAAATATTCAAATATTCAAAAAATGGCGCCAAGAACACGCGCCACCCCTTTGTTTCTGTAGATTTGCATTTTCTATCCAATCTCGTTGAATACTTGATGAAATCATACAATCTACATATCAATCTGCTCGTTTTCACCTCACGATCATGGCTATGGTCTTTAATTTCATTTATTTTAAGCATGGAATAAGAAATCAAGACAAAACCTCAAGAACCCTAAAATTTGCATGAAGGCTGAGAATATTGATACACGATTCAAACAAAGCAATTAATTGAGGGGAAACATTCTATGCATGATTATGGACATTTGACAAAAGTATTGTGCGAGGAAATATGCATAGATTTAGAGATGACCAAGTTTAGGCTTACTTGAAGGTCGTGACAGCAAGTGCAATGTGATTTTTGAGTTGGGGGTGTTACAGATGAGTTGTGATGATCTGAACAGCTTCGCTACACCATATGGAGTGTGTTTGAATGCTTGGAGTTGATTGGAAATGGATGGATCACTTCATGGCATCTCAACTATAACCTGGTTAAAACATTGAGCACTTGGCTGGTGATTCTGAGAAATCAGTGTTCCAGTTGTGGTTTAAGTGTTTGGATCACTTCTATATGATGTTTATGAGGTGTGTGTGTGATTGGTTTGGTTGGAATGACTCTCAAACTCAAAACCCGATAGTGACTTGCTTTGGAAGGCAATCTTGGAGTGAAAGAAGAGATTTTGAGGAAAGCATCAGTTTGATGGCTTTGGTGTACTTAAACTGAGCACAAATGAGCTCTATTTATAGTAGAGCAAGTTTGTTTTTCAAACAATAGCGAATGGCAACTGCTGCAGAAGTTTGGCAAATGTTGATCAATAGGAAGCCAAGTCTCCTCTAGCCATTGACTAGAGGTTAGAGCACATGCCTTTGGCTCCATAGTTCTGAGATCATCCTTGACTCATTCAGTTGGAAAAGGCTCATTCCATTGAATGCTCCAAAACAAAATTGGAGTCTTGTCCCCTTTTTAGGCATTTTAGGTTTGGCAAGCTATTTTTAGTTCCAAGGACTTGGGAGGCTGATGGATCAGTGTTTGTCCCTCCTTGTTCTCCCCCTGAGGTGTTCAGATGGATAAACTTGTTTGTCATTTGCACAAATTTCCTAAATCGAGCAAAATGCACAAATCAGCCTTGTTATGACAGTTGTAGCAAGGCATGTTGCCATTGTCACAACTCTTAGCTCAGATGGAATTTCATGGGGTTCTTGGCCATTTTGGAAAGCTCTCATATGATACAACATATGTGTGATCATAGTTTGTTTTGATACTTTTTGGATCCAAGTGAAAAATGCCCCTACATTTTGGAAAAAGTGAAACAGATTCTGACTTAGTGAAAATTTCACTAAGTGTTGGAAAAAGTGACATTTCATGTTTTCAGCCATTTTGATCCACCCATAACTCAAAATCCATGATGAATTGGAATGAGGTGTAGTTGACACTTTTAAAGTATGCCATGAGAACTACAAATCCATCTTTGGATCAGCCAAAATGGTTGCTTGCATCACAAGTTATGATCCTTGGAAGTTGGTACCCTAGCCACTTTGTTCCATATCTTAGAAAATTTCTATGTTTTTTATGGTTACCCCTTTTATAAGTTATCCCACTTTTCTTGATTTTTCTTGATGAATGATGATCCGAATCACACATTAACATTATTTTAGGGTTAAAGAACCATAATTGTGAAAAATCTCAAAAAGTCAAAGTTGACTTTTGTGCACAGTTGACTTTTTGACAGATGAATTCCAAACGGTGCGATCCTCTATGAAATCAAGTCCTTGACCTAAATCAAACTTGATGGACATGGTCCATGGGTGTTATAAGGTGTATTGAATCATGTCCCAAGGTTTGGGAGCATGTCTGGGTCAAAAGTCAAAGACATAGTTGACTTTTCCCGCGAAACCCTAATTGTGGTCCCGATGAAATTGAAACTTGTGACTCAAGCTTCTTTGATCAATCCATTATTGAAAATGGATCAATGTGGTTTATTAGAGACACTCAAATCATGTATTGAGGTCTTGGCTCATGTTTTGTCCCAAAAGTCAATTTAGGGGTGAATTAGGTCAAGAAACCCTAATTCCTGATTTTTTATGAATGCATCCCCTGAGGCTAAATTGACTTGATGATTGGGTTTATGAGGTCCCATGAAGTATTTTAGGGTATGCTTTGAAGCATTGGCTTATGCCCAGAGGAAAAATTCCATCTGGAGGCCTCTGTCGACGAAAACCCTAATTTGGTGACACTGGCGATCTTGAGGCTTAATCCACTTGGAATGCTGTAACCTTGTGCTTGATTCTTGATGTGGGAGTCCTCTTGATATTTTGTAGGTGTTTGAGAGATTAGATAAGTTGAAGATCATGTCCTTTCTTGATTGATCCTTTGTCTAAGGGCTCGGAGAGGGCTTGAAACCCTAATTCTTTGATTGTAGTAAATGCTCACCCATCTTTGTGGAGACTAATGAGTATGAAAGTTCATCCATATTGTGATGATTGTTTTCACAATGATGGGAACCTTAGTTGTCAAAATTTGGGGTATGACACAACCCCCTTACCTAGTCTCTGTTTATTTGTTCTTGTTTAGGTTTTGTTCGCTCTTTTTCCTTTCCTTTTGGATGAAATAAAAGTGCGGTGGCGACTCTTGCATTTTTTTAGTTAAGTTAATCAATAGCTTACACTCACAAATTTCCCCACTACAGAAAAGTAGCGACTCTGCTGGGGACTCTAGTTCTTAGTGGGTTCAGTCTACTTTGATTTAGTTACGCTTATTTGTTTGATTGTTTGTTATTGCTTGTTCTGTTTGGGTGCTTGGTGATCTCTGTGTGGTGAGATAAGTCCTATACCGTGACTTGAGTGCACTTATGATAGGAGGGTGGTATAGTCTTGTTCGGCTTACGTGGAGTAGTTCTTACTAAGCTGACTTGAGATCCCCCGATCAATGGAGGCCCTTTTCGATTACTGATGTCATACGGGTAGTCGTATTTGGCATTACTTTTTCCGACCTGGGAGCCCGAGACGCTTAACCCATCTTGGCCTTATTGGGACGTGGTGCGGTGGCTATTCAGGTGTAGACTTGAATCAGTTGTTACGCGATACCACACTCAGATGAGTTTCTCTTGAGAATATTTTTGGCTGACGAGTAGTCATTTAAGCCGATAATATCCAAAAGATGGAATCAACACTCTGGGCACTTTTTAGAACCTTGTTCTACAGGTGCTGATATAACCTTAGTACATACCATTGTGGGTTGGTTCTTGCCCTTGACTCCATGCTCGCTTCGAACCTTTGAACCAGTGTGTTTTATGTGATCTTTTTTGTGGTTTCTGCATCATGCACTCATGCATTCATAGACATTTTGTTTCAGTCAGTTTTCAAGGATCTTAGAGATTTTCCTTTGCAAAAATCGCAGATATTGTAATCATGGACATTGGAAGAAGAAACACTCAGAAGTACGGTTTCTGAGCTCTCGATCTTACAGATTTGAAAAAGCTAGCGTCCTTGGTAGTTGATCGAGCAAGCTTCAGATCTCGTCATGGGAGACTTCTATTTGTTCTTTCTACCAACATTGAAGACGGAATTTTGAACGCTCTTGTTCAATTCTATGATCCTGTCTACCGATGCTTTAGTTTTCCTAATTATCAGCTCATGCCAACCTTGGAGTATACTTATCTGTTGGGTATACCAGTTTCTGATAAGGTTCCTTATACTGGTTTGGAGGAAGTTCTTAAGCCCCAAGATATTGTTGCAGCCACCCATTTGAAGAAATCTGATATAAATGCTAACCTTATGGGTAAGGGAGGCATCAAGGATTTTACTTCTAAGTTCTTGACTGGGAAAGCCACTTTATTTCCTAATATTGGTATCACATTGGCGTTTGAAGCTATATTTGCTTTGCTTATCTACGAACTAGTCTTATTTCCTAACGTTGACAACTTTGTGGATGTTAACGCTATTAGGATTTTCTTGATTGGGAACCCTGTTCTGACTTTACTTGGTGATACTTACTTCTCCATCCATCATAGGACTTCTAAGGGGAATGGTACCATCATTTATTGCACACCTCTACTGTACAAGTGGTTTATTTCGCACTTGCCACAGTCATCTGATTTCAAGGAGAACAAGAGTTGTTTAAGGTGGTCTCAGAGGATCATGTCCCTTACTCATGCTGACATTACTTGGTCTTCTTCTGTTTATGAGAATGTCCAAATTATTGATAGTTGTGGGGAATTCTCTAATGTGCCTCTTCTTGGCACACAAGGTGGAATTCAGTACAACCCAAGTTTAGCTCGCCGTCAGCTTGGTTATATGTTGAAGGATAAGCCTAAAAATATTATATTAGAGGGTTTGTTTTTCCAAGGAGGGGTTGACTCTCTTGGTTTGAGAGGAAGAATGGCTCATGCTTGGACTAAGATTCATAGGATGGGTAGAGGATAGCTTGGGAGTCAAGTTTGCATTTCCTTGGAACCTTATACGCTTTGGGTGAAGGAGAGAGCTAAGGAGCTCAAAATGCCTTATCCTTTTGAGAATCCCATGTCTACAATGGTCGCTACACTACTTCTTATTCCTTTTGATGATGTGAAGACTCTTCAATATTCTTTGGCCAAGATGAAGGAAGAAAAAGATCTTTGGGAATCCAAGTTTCGCGCTTCAAACCTTGAGAAGTTAGGGTTGCAAAAGCAGATGAAGGAGAAAGATGACTTGATTGAGCTGCTTGAGTGACGTGTTGTGAAGAGACAAGGAGAGGATTTATTTTCCTCTACTACTTCATCATCACATCCTTCTACTTTTGGTGCTTGGAAGGGTATTATGGATCAGCTCGTGTTAGAGAAGACCGCCATGAAGGAAAACTATGAGAGGGAGATTAAGAGGCTCCGAAGGAAGTATCATCTTGGATTGTCATCAGATTCTCTTTAGGATCCATAGGATCTAGCTTTTTCTTATTGTATTTTGATCCTTTGTAACTTGTACTTCCAGGTGTAGCTCTTTCCAATATTCAATAAAATGAGATGTTTATCAGTATTTCAAAAAGTGTTATTTCTTTACGATGTTTTCAATTGCTTTATATTTTAAAGATCATTGAAAGCTGAATGAAACATTTGCATTTTGCATTTGCATTCGCATCATTGTGCATTGTGTTTTTTCCTTTTCCAGGTATCTTATTGTTTCCCTTTGGTCTTCATTCAGCCAAGCTGTCGCACCAATATAATACTCGAGCTAATCTGAAGAAAAAGTTGAATCAATTGCAACAAGAGAACCGTGAGCTTCGTAAGGAAGTAACAAATCTGAAGGACAGTTTAGAAAGATTCACTACTATGATGGAAGCATTGGTGGCTGCTCAGAATCAGCCACCCCCTCATCATCTATCTTTGACTCTTGTGCAAAGGACAATCATTTTTGAGATTGTATCTACGCCCATCTCTGTGGCGCCTGCTAGTGTTCCTTCACACTTCATGCCTCCTACTGCTATCATTGAAGACGATCAAGAATATGAGATTGATCCTCAGGAATGGGAACCATACCTTGATGATCCTCATAAATTGAGAAGAACTCATCCCGACATGGTTGTTAAGATTAAAGAGGAGGTTCAGAAGCAAATTGATGCTAGTTTTCTTGTGACTGCTGAGTATCCTCAATGGGTGGCCAATATTATGCCTGTTCCAAAGAAAGACGGAAAAGTTCGAATGTGTGTTGACTATAGAGATTTGAATAAAGCAAGTCCAAAAGATGATTTTCCACTCCCACTCATTGATATGTCGGTAGATAATACTGCTAAGTTCAATATCTTTTCCTTTATAGATGGGTTTTCCGGTTATAATCAAATAAAGATGGCACCCGAGGATATGGAAAAAACAACATTCATTACACCCCGGGGAACAATCTGTTACAAAGTGATGCCCTTCTGTTTGAAAAATGCTGGTGCAATATACTAGAGAGCTATGACCACTCTGTTCCATGATATGATGCATAAGGAAATTAAGGTCTATGTGGATGATATGATTTGTAAGTCGAAGACTGAAGAAGATCATACTGAGTACTTATTGAACATGTTTCAACATTTGAGAAAGTTTAAGCTCCATTTGAATCCTAATAAATGCATTTTTGGTATCCGTTCTGAAAAGTTGTTGGGTTTTATTGTCAGTCAGAAAGGCATTGAAGTTGATCCTGGCAAAGTTAAATTTATTCAGGAAATGCCTGCGCCCAAAACAGAAAAACAAGAGGATTCTTGGGACTTTTGAACTATATCTCCCGATTTATATCCAATGTGACCGCCACGTATGCGCCGATCTTCAAGCTTCTCCGCAAAGATCAGGGTTATGTATGGACAGAAGATTGTCAGAAAGCTTTTGATAGTATTAAAGAGTATCTGCTTGAACCTCCGATTTTGTCTCCTCCCGGGGAAGAAAGACATCTGATTATGTATTTGATTGTGCTGGAAGAGTTTATGGGCTGTGTTCTGGGTCAACAAGATGAATATGGTCGAAAAAAATTTCCATTTATTATTTGAGCAAGAAGTTCACCGATTGTGAGTCTCGGTACTCAATGCTTGAAAAGACATGTTGTGTTTTAGCTTGGGCTGTAAAATGCCTCTGCTAGTATATGTTGAATCATACAACTTGGTTGATATCTAAAATGGATCCAATCAAGTATATTTTTGAAAAGCCTGCTTTGATTAGGAGGTTGGCTCGTTGGCAAATGTTGTTGTCAGAATATGATATCGAGTACCGAACTGAAAAAGCGATAAAATGAAGTATTTTGGCTGACCATTTGGCACTCCATCCAATTGATGATTATCAACCTATCAGGTTTGATTTTCCTGATGAGGATGTGATGTACCTAAAGGTTAAAGATTGTGAGGAACCATTACTTGAGAAAGAACCTAAGCCTGGATTCCGATGGGGTTTGATTTTTGATGGAGTTGTTAATGAGTATGGCAATGGTTTTGGGGAAATAATTGTTACTCCTCATGGTTCTCATATTCCTTTCACTGCAAGGTTGATGTTCACTTGCACAAATAACGCGGCAGAGTACGAAGCATGTATTATGGGCTTGGAAGAAGCTATTTATTTAAGAATCAAGATTCTTGATGTATACGGAGACTCAACCCTGGTGATTAATTAGATTAAAGGGGGAATGGGAGATACGTCAACCTGATTTGATTCCTTATCGAGATTATGCAAGAAGATTGCCAACTTTCTTCAATAAGGTTGAGTTTCACTATATACCCAGAGAAAAGAATCGAATGGCAGATGCTTTAGCAACTATATCCTCCATGATTATGGTGAATCGCTGGAATGATGTGTCGAAGATCGATGTTGTGCGTCTTAATAGACCAGCTCATGTGTTTGCAATTGAAGAAGTTGTTAATGATAAACCATGGTATTATGATATTAAATGCTTTCTTCAGAATCAAGAGTACCCACTTGGGGCATCTAAGAAGGATAAGAAAACTTTGAGAAGATTGACTGATAGTTTCTTCTTGAATGATGATGTGCTATATAAGAGAAATTATGACATGGTCTTGCTCAGATGCGTGGATAGACACGAGGCAGACATGTTAATGAAAGAAATTCATGAAGGATCCTTTGGTATCCATGCCAATGGACATGCAATGGATAAAAAGATGTTAAGAGCAGGTTACTATTGGCTGACAATGGAATCTGACTGTTGTAAATTGGTGAAGAAGTGCCATAAGTGCCAGATTTATGCTGACAAAATTCATGTGTCTCCAACTCCTCTCAATGATATCTCTTCTCCATGGATTTTCTCCATGTGGGGCATTGATATGATTGGAATGATTGAGCCTAAAGCGTCGAACGGACACCGTTTCATATTGGTGGCTATTGACTATTTTACCAAGTGGGTTGAAGCGTCGTCATATGCCAATGCGATCAAGCAAGTAGTGGTCCAATTTATCAAAAACCAAATCATCTGTCGGTATGGCATTCCAAGAAAAACTATCACTGATAATGGGTCGAATCTGAATAACAAGATGATAAAAGAATTATGTGATGAGTTTAAGCTTGAGCATCATAATTCTTCTCCTTACAGACCTAAGATGAATAGGGCCGTTGAAGCTGCTAATAAGAACATCAAGAAGATCATTCAAAAGATGGTTGTTACATACAAGGACTGGCATGAGATGCTCCCTTTTACCTTGCATGGGTATCGTACACCCGTACGCACTTCAACAGGGGCAACCCATTTCTCTCTTGTTTTTGGTATGGAAGCAGTGCTCCCAGTAGAAGTTGAAATCCCTTCTATGAGAGTCTTGATGGAAGCTGAATTGTCTGAGGCTGAATGGTATCAAAATAGATACGATCAGTTGAATTTGATTAAAGAGAAAAGAATGATGACCTTGTGTCATGGCCAACTATATAAACAGAGAATGAAGAAAGCTTTTGACAAGAAAGTTTGACCTCGTGTGCTCAGAGAATGCGACCCCGTGCTCAATAAGATCTCGACTTTTACTACTGGTTCTAGGGGTAAGTGGACTCCTAATTATGAAGGCCCATATGTTGTTAAGAGATCCTTCTTTGGCAGTGCATTAATCCTTACAACTATGGATGGTGAAGAGTTCACTCGTCCTGTGAATGTCGATGCAGTCAAGAAATACTTTGCCTAAAGAATAAAAGAACAGCTCGCTAAGTTGAAAACCCGAAAGGGTGACTTAGGCAAAAATGAGCGTATCGGTGGGCTGAAAACCCGAAAGGGCGGTCCAGGCAAAAATTAGAGACAAAAACAGAAATAATTATCCCGATATATTGAAAACCCGAGAGGGCAATCTAGGCAAAAGTTAGGGAGTATGGCGAGTAACTGCATCTGGCCAGTCTTGATCATTTGAAGCAACATTGTCTGTCAACGATTCTCATTCAACCATTCTCATTGGAAGATTTGAGCACAGTGGAATTCAAAGTTGTTAGGGAGAATAGTGGTCATTCTATTTCAATGTAACCTTTTCCATGTATTTACCATTTTTTAAACTTTGTAATGATACATGGAGTTACGCCATTTGCGGACTACCATTCTATTAATAAAATTTGTGCCTTTGTCCCTTTATTTGCAATTCTCGCTTTGTTTCTGTTTGCAAAATTTTATTTATTGTGGATGATGATTTTAGAAACAAAATTTGAATAATTGATTTAAAATTTTTAAAATTATAAAATTGTTTTCCTTTATTTATGAATACAAAAAGCTTAGTGTTTTCCTCAGCAGGGTTCGTTCTTACTCCCCAGTAGAGTTTGTTGATATTTCCCTAGTAGAGTTTGTTCCTATTGGATGTAACCAGGTTCCCCTTTTAGTTGTTAACAAGATGATGGGTTCCCTCAAAGATTTGTTATGATGTGTTGAACTCACTAGATCCAATCCTATTTGGTTTTTCCCAGCTAGGTATCAATTTAGATCTTCTTCAGCTGAATATGTTTTTTTTCCTCCAGCTGGGTTTTAATAGGGCAGTTGAGTGGTGTCTTGAGGTCCACCTCTCGTTGATGATAATCCCCATGCAGAGGTTCATCTTTTGCTGTCCCCAATAGAAGTTATATGAAGAATCCTTCACTCAGAGTTTTACCCTCTAGATGTGGTGTTGTTGCTTTGGATGTCCCCAAGCGGAGAGCAACGTTATTTCCCTTTAAGAAGTATTGATATAGTAGTCTTCTGTCGGGCTTTTCTCTTGCCTTATGTTGGGTATTGATTTGAATTTCCCTGCAGCTTAATTTTCTGCTTTGATATTAACTTCTTATTTTCCTCGGCAAGTCCAGCATGTCTTTCTCTCCAGGTTGTTCTTATTCAGAGATTTATCCTCACTGTTCCCCAGTGAAGGAAATGCATCATTATTTTTGCAGTCCCTAACAAAGTCGCTGATGACGTTCTTATTTTAGGAGTATTGATATAGTGGTTACCTGTTGGGTTTTCACTCATCTATATTGAGTATTGATCTAAAATCCCCTGCAGCTTGACCTTTTACTGTGATGTTAACTTTTTATTTTTCTCGGCAAGTCCCAAATGCTTTTTTCAAGGCTGGTTAATCCCTAGAGAATTTTCTTGTACCTCCAGCAGATTTTCCTTGCTTCCCCAGTGGTTTTTGTGTAATTGTTTATATGATTATAATCCCCAGCGGATCCATTATTTTTCCGCAGTAGATCTCTTCTTTCCTTGAGGCAAAGTTCATGTTAATTTTTATTATCCCCAGGAAGAGTTAGAAAGATTTGGTTTATTATGATTCCCCCAACAACTTTTCTTCCTTCCTCGAAGAAAAGTTCATGTTGTTATCCTCTTTGCGGATCATTGATGAAAGAAGATTGATCTTTGGGTTTCTCCCCAAGCAGTATTTTCCTCTCCAGCAAGTTTCGAGCTTTGTAGTAGGATTTATTTTCCTTTGATGGCTTTTGTTTATTTCTTGCAGGATTTCTTCAAATGAATCCCTAGTAGAGTTTATAATGTTATCTCTGTCTTGTTGAGATTAGCCGAGTATTCAGTGGTGTTGTGATGTTTATTCACCTTCTGGTCATCCTTATGTCTGTTTTGTCAGCATATTCATACTCATATGCATTGCATGCACATCCGTTTATGGGGCATAACATATTATTGTAGCATTGTGCATCTTGCTTTTATGTTGGTGCTTCTTTGCTCTCTGGTGTTGAATCCCCGCAGAGCATGCGTCTCCCCTCTCTATTAGAGTGTCGAACCGTAAGCAGAAAATGCATATCTTTGTTAATTCCTTACTCAGTTTATGCCTCGTGGAGGATATTTTTTTTAGGCTTCCTCCCCAGTTTATTTGTCTGGATAGAATTAATCCCCAGTTGAGATATTTCCTCATCAAGTTGAGTCTTATTTGACCGTTTCTCTCTGGTTTATTCCTGGATTGAACTTTGGTCCTTTTTTTCGACAACAGAGGCTTGTTACCTTTTGGTCTGGCTACCTTGTCGTAGCTATCACTTAGTTGATAGTTGGTAATCTCTCTTTTTGAGTTTATTACATTTGTCGTACTGCCCTTTGTTGGTAGTAGGTAATATTTCTCTTCTTTTGAGCTTGTTACCTTTGTCGTACTTCCCTTTAGTTGGTAGTAGGTAATATAGCCTGGTTTGGTTACTTTTTTCGTAGCTATCACTTAGTTGATAGTTGATAATCTTTCCTTTTTTGAGTTTATTACCTTTGTCGTCCTGCCCTTTGTTGGTAGTAGGTAATATTTCTCTTCTTTTGAGCTTGTTACCTTTGTCGTACTGCCCTTTAGTTGGTAGTAGGTAATATAGCCTGGTTTGGTTACTTTGTCGTAGCTATCACTTAGTTGATAGTTGGTAATCTTTCCTTTTTTAGTCTATTACCTTTGTTGTCCTGCCCTTTGTTGGTAGTAGGTAATATTTCTCTTCTTTTGAGCTTGTTACCTTTGTCGTACTGCCCTTTAGTTGGTAGTAGGTAATATAGCCTGGTTTGGTTACCTTATCGTAGCTATCACTTAGTTGATAGTTTGTAATCTTTCCTTTTTTAGTTTATTACCTTTGTCGTCCAGCACTTTGTTGGTAGTAGGTAATATTTCTCTTCTTTTGAGCTTGTTACCTTTGTCGTACAGCCCTTTAGTTGGTAGTAGGTAATATAGCTTAGGTTGATTACCTTGTCGTAGCTATCACTTGGTTGATAGTTAATAATCCCTCCTTTTAGAGTTTATTACCTTTGTCGTACTGCCCTTAGTTGGTACTAGTTCATATTTCTCGTATCCTTTTGGTTGATTGCCTTGCCGTAACTGCCACTTTGTTGGTAGTTGGTAATCTTTCCTTTTGATCATGTTATTACCGGACATATGGTAGTAGATGATCTTTTCCCCAACGGAGCTTTTTTCCTCCCGGTTGGGATGAGTTTTCCCTCTTTTATTTCTGATGTTGGTAATTTTCGCTCAGTGGAATTTTACTCCTTAGTTTTTCCTTATGGAGTCTTTTCTCTTTTCTTTTGCTCCCCAGTTTTTGTTTGTCTCCTGTGGCGTATGCTCCCCATAGAGGTCTTGTTTTTGCATACCATCTGCATAATCATATCATTTTGTGGTTTTTTAGGGCCAAAAATTGGGTTTATTGTTATATTTAATGTATCTTCTATCTCGTCGAGACAAAGATGTCAATCTTCTTATCTCTGGATAGAAGAAACTTAAATAGGGGTAGCTATAATACCCTAATTTTTACCCCTAAGATCCCACATATCATCTGCATCTCATACCACAAACAAGATCACAAGCTTTGGTTCTCTTGTCTTCCTTTCTAGGTTTGCTCTTGAGGGAGATCACCAAGCACCCTTGTTTTCTTGTTTGCTTTATGTTTGTTTATGTTTATGTTTACTAACCCTTAATTAAAATCCAAAAATATGTTTTTTTTCCCTTTACTAACTTTTTCAGGAAGAGGTTGGCATTAAGAATGTCAAATACCAGTTCCTCAGCTCGAATGAAATTCGTCTGAACAAAGTCAAAGCTGATTTGTAAACAATTCAAAATCATTTGATCAACACTTTCCCATGATTTAATTGACTATTATTCAAGAGACTCCAAGGTTCATGTGTTTATTTCCATGCCTTCTTTGACAAGCAAAAAGAATCGATCTAGAGCCACATCAGTGCTACAAAAAGGTAAATTTTCACAATTTTTGTTGTGTTAATCGATTAACACTATATGGTTAATCGATTAACCACGTGCAGAATTGTGAAAATAAGCCAAATTCAAATTCTGCAGCATTTTATCACCAATTTTCACTTGTTTCATCATGAGAATATTCTAGATCACCTCATTTTAATTCCCCTACATAATCACAATTAACTCCCACCATACACCCTCATTAATCACCACTTGATCTTGATTTTGCCTACAAATTTAAATTCCAAGCATAATTTTGCCTCCAAACCAAACTCCAATCCACCAAAATTCTCAAGCCTAAATTCTATAAATAAAGGCCTCATTTCATTCATTCCACAAGCTTTTGAGAGCCAAATTCACCTTGTCAAAATTCTTCCGCATTCCCATTTTTCTTCATCTACCCAAATTCACCAAAGCTCTTTCTTCCATTAAAAGTTAGTAAGCTTTTCATTGAAGCTTACTAATCTTTGAGCTCAACCTACATCAAATCACTTTTTCATCATTAATTTCTGTAGATCAAGGCTTTGGAGTGGGGTTCTTGAAGTTGATTTGAAGCATTTTCAGATTTGAAGTGGTAATTCACTTGTTCCACCATTGTTGTCATTGATTCATCTTCCACAATGTGATCTCTTGTTGATTCTTGTTGCTTGATCTTAGGATCTTGCAAATTGTGTTCCATTGGTGTTATTTGTTGTTGTTTTACTTGAATTTTCGTCCACAATTGCAACCTTGATCATGAGGTGTTTTATGGAATGATTGATCAAGGATTTTGTATTTTTCAAATTGATTTTCTGCTGTTTGAACAGTGTTAATCGATTAACCTCATGGTGTTAATTGATTAACACATGTTCCTGCATTCTGGATTTGTTGTTTTCATTGTGTTAATCGATTAACACCAGGAGGTTAATCGATTAACCTGTGCCAGAATGTCTTTTTTGGTTTGTTTTGGGACTGTTTTGAGTTCTTTTCTTCCTTCTTCCATTTCCTTTTGATCTTTTCCTTGGTTTGCAATTTTAAAGGTCTTATTTCTCTTTAAATTCAATGGACTTAGGGTGTCGATGAAGTTGGATAAACATTCACTAATTCAAATCTATCTTTAAAGTGAATTATTCAATTCATTTTAGGTGCTTTGAGTTGGTGATATGTTTAGTGCTTTAATCCACCAAGATGAGTGGTTGAACTTAAAGATGGAATGACTCAAAAACTATGATTCAATTTGGCTTCCTTCTCCCCTCTTCTCTTTTTTTTTCTTTTGATCGATGAAAGTCTTCAATATCATTGGAATTTATTTTAAGTTTTTGATGAAGATGAGATCGTTACCTCTTTTCTTTTCGTGCGGTATTGCTTTTGGAGAGTGATCTACATATCCCTTCTCTAGCATGCATTAGCACTAACATTGCTATTCATCGGCCTCAAATAGTCGTGGTTTCTGTATAAGTCCGATTACGATTGCTTAACATAGTGCTAAATTGGACCCAAAATCGGAAAACCGTTGTGTTTTGTAAGTGAATTATTGTCATACCCCAAATTTTGACCACTAAGATTTCCCATCATTGTGCAAACCATCATCATAATATGGATGTACCTTTGTGCCTCATCAATCTCCTCAAGGAATTGTTAAGCATTCACTACAATTAGAGATTAGGGTTTTGAGCCCTATCATAGCACTTAGACAAAGGATCAATCAAGAAATGACATGATCTTTAACTTTTCTAACCTCTTAAACACCCACAAAGGATCAAGAGGACTCCCACATCAAGAATCAAGCACAAAGTTGCAACCTTCCAAGTGGATTAAGCCTCAAGATCGCCAGTGTCACCAAATTAGGGTTTTGGTCGACCAGGGCCTCCAGATGGAAATTTTCATCTGGGCATGAGCCAATGCTTCAAAGCATAACTCAAAATACTCCAAGGGACCTCATGGACCCAATTATCAAGTCAATTTAACCTCAGGGGATGCATTCACAAAAAAATAAGAATTAGGGTTTCTTGACCTAATTCACCCCTAAGTTGACTTTTTGGGACAAAACATGGGCCAAGACCTCAAGACATGATTTGAGGGTCTCCAATACACTACATTGATCCATTTGCAACAATGGATTGATCTAAGAAACTTGATCAACAAGTTTCAATTTCATCAGGACCACAATTTGGGTTTCGAGGCAAAAGTCAACTGCACCTTTGACTTTTGACTAGGACATGCTCCCAAACCTTGGGACATGATTCAATACAACCTATAACACCTATGGAACACATCCATTAGGTTTGATTTAAGTCAAAGACTTGATTTCACCAAGGATCGCACAGTTTGGAATTCATCTGATAAAAAGTCAACTGTGCACAAAAGTCAAGTTTGACTTTTTGGAATTTTTCACAATTATGGTTCCTTTAACCTAAAACAATGATAATGTGTGATTGGAATCATCATTCATCAAGAAAAATCAAAGAAAGTGGGATAACTTGTAAAAGGGGTAACCATAAAAACTTAGAATTTTTCTAAGTTATGGAACAAAGTGGCTAGGGTACCAACTTCCAAGGACCATAACTTGAGATCCAAGCAACCATTTTGGATGATCCAAAGATGGATTTGTAGCTCTCATGGCATACTTTAAAAGTTTCAACTACACCTCATTTCAACTCCTTATGGATTTTAAGTTATGGAGTGACCAAAATGGCAAAAAACACAAAAGTGACATTTTTCCAACACTTAGTGAAATTTTCACTAAGTCAGAATCTGCCTTATTTTTTTTTCAAAAGTAGAGGCATTTTTCATTGTAATTCAAGTTGGATCAAAACCAAAGTTGGACATCATATTGAAATAGGATATATCAGCTTTCCAAAATGTCCAAGAACTTCACCAAATTCCATTTGAGCAAGGAGATACAACCCTTGAAACATAGCATCATGAACTGTTTTTTCCAAGACAGATTTGGCAGATTTGATGCATTTTGCTCGATTTGATCAAATCTGACAAAACCAACCCTTGTCATCATTTTGGACACATCTGAGGATCAAATCCAAGGGGGATGATCTGATCTCCAAGCCTCACAAGTCCATGAATCTACAAGTAGCATGCCAAACCTAAAAATGCCTAAAAGAGGCCAAGACTCCAATTTTGTTTCCAAGCATTCAATGGATGCACCAAGGTGGCATGAACTGAGCCTACTCCAACTGAATGAGTCAAGGATAAGCTCTGAACCAAAGAACCATAGGCTTGTGCTCTAACCTCTAGTCATTGGCTAGAGGAGACTTGAGATTCCAAAGTGATCCAATTGGCCAAAGGCCTGCTGCAGCCACCATTCACTATTGCTTGCAAAACAAACTTGCTCTACTATAAATAGAGCTCATTTGTGCTCAGTTTGAGTACACCAAAGCAACCAAACTGATGCTTTCCTCAAAATCCCTCTCTTTAGGCCAAAATGCCTTCTTTTGCAAGGTATCTCTGAGTTTTTGAGTTAGAAAGCATTTCCATCACAGCTCATGATCCAAACACATCCAATATGTCATATCTAAGCTGTCCAAACTCTCATATGTAACACCAAAATCACAAAGTCCCCTTTCAAAACCTCAAAATTGGACTTTTTTGCATTTTTCAAGCCATGTCTTGATTCAGTCACTTTCAAAACCAGATAAAGCCTCAAACACACTCTAAATATCATCCTTGAACCGTCCCAAATGGTACCCCACATCTGGAACACCATTTCAGAGAGTTGCCATATTGGTCACTTTTGCCCCTTTTGCAAGAAAGAGCTCAAACTTGTTCCTAAGGATTTCAGCTGTTGGTGATCATTCTAAAAGCTTCTAAGGGATCAATTGAGAGTGTCTAAAGCATCAAATTACTTCTGGCAAAAGAAACTTGGCAGATTACACAACAAGCTTCAAGAGGTAAGTGCATCATCACTTGAACTTTCTAAAATATGCATTACTTTGAAGTCCACTGATCATAAACATCTCATACATGTTATATATGTTGTGTTTGAACTAATTTGCCATGTAATTCTTGCTTGTACCATGTGTTAGTATAGAAAATGCAATTATAGGCCTATTTCAAGAACACTATCGGGTTTTTAAATAAGAGCCTCATCTGAAAAAACCACCACCACCATTGGATTCCTTGGGAAATTCCAAGCCAGATGCATATAAATTTGGTCCCAATCCATGGAGAAATGAGAAAGTTATGGTCTTTATGTTTTTTCTCCAAAACCTTGCCTTGCCTTGCCTTGGCCAGGCCTAAAACAAGGCATGCCTTATGTATTTCTAGGTTGGGTTTGATACACGGATGTATCACCACCCTAGTGGTAGAAGGCACACGCTGCAACCTAGAGGTCTGGGGATCGAATCCCCCTCGCCCCATACCCCTTTTTAATGCTTTTTCCACTTTTTAATATTTTTCATATTATTTTTAATGATTTGAAAAATTAACTTCTCTCTCAATTTTAATTATTTTTTATTGGGTCTTTTTGAAAAAAATCACAAAAATGTTAAAATATTTTATTCCACTAAAAAATCCTATTTATATTATTTATTTAATGTAATTAGAATTTTTAGATTTAATTTAATTTTAATTATTTTTAAACATATTTTTAATGAAGTTCTCACTTTGATCTTTCAAAATCATTTGAATTTTAAGCTTTCATATGATTAAAAATTGATCTTTCAAAATATTTTCCAAAGTGGACAACTTGTTTTTGAATATAATTGATATTTTGTCATTTATTATTTGAATTACCTTTGAAAAATACCATTTTTATTCAAAATTAGGGTTTCTTCCCGATTTTAAATTTTCAAACACTCATGGGCCTCTAATAGAGTGTAAGACCCAATCCCTCTTTGAAACCAAAATAGTTTGGGCCTCAGTCATTGTATAAGACCCACTGTATTTTCAAAAACCTCGGCGCGATCGCCATTTCAAATCAAAAACATTTGGGCCTCCTTGAGTTGTAAGCCACATCACTTGTACAAAAATAAACTTTTGGGCCTCTTGATAGAGTGTAAGTCCCATCCCTTTGTAAATAAACTTCTTTGGGCCTCACACATTGTATAAGTCCCTCTGTATATTTTCAAAAGTTCTGCGCGATCGTCGCCTTTTTAACCAAATCAACTGGGCCTACCCTCGTGTTGTAAGTCCCATTTCTTTTCTTTAAATAGTCTTTGGGCCTCTCCTTGAGTTGTAAGACACAACCTTTTTTGTAAATAAACCTTTTCTGGGCCTCAGTCGTTGTATAAGTCCCGATACGATATTCAAGACAACGGTACGTTCACTGTTAAAACCTTGTGCCTCTCCTTGAGTATAAGCCCCAACGATCTTTTCAAAATAATTCCCTTTTGATTTAGATTCAAATATATATGTTGTTATCAAAACTTTCTTTAATTTCTTTGAACAACTAACCACACAGCACGGAAGCTTGCTCACCTGTAAGTTTTATCAGCTTTCTTTTACTCGCTTTCATATATATATAACTGTATTGTGGGAAGCTGCGCATGGTTAGTCTTCTTTCATTCTTTTAAATACACGTCATATATATATAACTGTATTGTGGAAAGCTGCGCATGGTTAGTCTTCTTTCATACCTTTTTAAATACTCGTCATATATTAACTGTATATATACTAGTATAGTTATTTAGAGTTTTCCCCGCCAACTAGGTCTAGAACTAGGTAAAGCCATGCTGGTCGCTCTTAAATACAAACAAAACTAGATCTGCATAGGATTACCAGATACAGTATTCCCTTCTCTTGGGATTAAACAATATGGAACAAAGAGAAAGGCAGTATACCTCGTGAACCTTTTCTCAAACTGTCACCCTTAGAAATTGTCAAATAAATTCTACTCCCCACAGGTGATCTATTCTCGGTGAATGGCATCTCATGAGTTTCTTCAAACCTTGAACTTTCAGGAAATGATCTCTTCTCGGTGAATTGGATTTCTTGAACTTCTCTCGATTTGGGACCCACAGGCTTCCTAAAAGCATCCCCGCCTCCTCTTGGGCTTTATACACGGACCCTTCGGCTTCCTAGAAGTTCTCACGCCTTCTCTTGGGCTTAATACAAGGACCCCGACGACCTGTTAAAGGTATACGACAGAACTTAGTCATCCTTTGTTAGAGCACTCTTCCCAGTTCAAACCTCTGGCCACTTTAGGGTTGATTCTCATCCCTTAATGCCCGTTCCTCCTCTTGGGCATCATACAAAAGATAAAACTCTCCCACACTAGTAGACTTGGACAGTCTAATCCCCTTGAGTCTCAAAGACATTCTCAAGTTCCTTGAAAATATAGGGAGAAACCCCGGTCACTCTGGATCAATATCTAGCAGAAACCCAGTCTCTCTGATGAGAGTTCCCCAACCAGGGTCAATTTATCCCAAATCAGAACCTCAAGGCATCTGATACCTCAACTCTTCTGTAATCCTCAGCAAGAGTTGACTCCCCACTTGGACCTGCCTTGGATCTCAATCATCCTCAGAAAAAGATAGCCTCCTATTAGGCTTTGTATAAAGATCTTTCCTCAACACAGTCAGCCTCCTCTTGGGCTTTGTACAATGATTCTCCCCCAGCGGAGCTAACCTTTTCAGACTCTCTTGTTGAGTCCATCACTTCAAAAGACTCTCTTGTTGAGTTAATCACTCTTCAAGACTCTCTTGTTGAGTCGATCTCTTTTTACCTCAATCTCTGGCTTCGTACGAGACAGTAAATCACTCTCTTGTTGAGTATAAAAGACTCTTTTGTTGAGTCAATCACCTTTTCAGACTCTCTTGTTGAGTCAACCATTTTAGCGTCAATCTTGGGCTTTGTACAAGATAGATAAAAAGACTCTCTTGTTGAGTCAATCTTTATCCAAAGCTTGGTATAAATTTTCCCCCTAGTAGAAGCTAGCCTCCTCTCAAGTTCTCCAGCTTGTTCAGCCACAATCCTGGGCTTTGTACAGGACAAAACACTCTCTTGTTGAGTCAAACCCTTTTAGCCTCAATCTTGGGCTTTGTACAAGACATAAATCTCCCTCTCTTGAGCTTGGGACAGATATCTTCCCCAGCAGAGTCATTTCCTCCCAGCCTTCCTTTGGGCTTTGAGGAATGATTTTCCCCAAGAAGAGTCCAACTCATTCCAGCCTCCTCTTGGGCTTTGTATAACGATTTTCCCAGTAAGGTCAGCCTTAATCTTGGGCTTTGTACAAGACACATAAAAATATGCTCACCCGAATCAGTTAAATTTCCCATTTTAGCCTCAATCTTGGCCTTTGTATAAGACACATACAAATTTTCCCCAACGGAGTCTACTCTTCTTAGCCTTCTTTAAAGCTTTGGGAATTAAATCCCCTCAGGCAGAGTCAAAACCCCTTTTAGCCTCAATCTTGGGCTTTGTACAAGATAGAAAGAATATTTTCCCCGGAAAAGTCAAACTTTCCAGCCTCCTCTTAGGCTTTGTATAATGATATCCCCAAAGAGTCAGTCTCTTTTTTGCCTCAATCTTGGGCTTTGTACAAAACACCGATATATACACTCTCTTGTTGAGTCGGTCTTATCCAGCCTCCTCTTAGGCTTTGGAATCCCCTAGCCAGGTCAATTAACCTTTTAGCATCAACCTTGTGCTTTGATCAAGGCACACAAAAATCAACAATCCCTCTTTAGAGATGACAAACTCTCTCTAAAACCTTTTAGCTTCAATCTTGGGCTTTGAACAAGACACCAAAAACATATTTTTCCTCCCTTAGAATAGGAGGAACTACGATTGCTCTGATTTCCCTGTTTCGTTTAAACGGGAATACGTAGGGATAAGATTGCGAAATCTTAGCGAGCATACTAATCAAAAACTCTAGGTCCAGTACCTTCACACATCAATCAAAACTTAGGTCTAGTACCTTACCAAAAACATCGGGAACACCCGAGCATCAACATCAACTCACTCACTCACTCATACTTCCCAAGAAACTTTCCCAACCCATCAGCAGATAAACACTATCAATTACAAAGCGAAACCTAAAGCTAATATCCTGTGGATAACCACATATAGGATGGGTAATTGACAACTCCCCATCGTATAACCTGACCCCGGATCCCCTAATCTCTTTAAAGCGTTTTGTTCAGTTAAACATTTCGCGTGCAAGGTTAGTTTTAGATAGCTTCCCTTTTCCTTCCAGCTTCACGGGATAAATAAGAAATCAGAAAGTTGCGCCCCATTCCTCCTCATTGCGGCAAGGAGATGAACCAGCGATAAGGTGGTCGCGTCATCGATGGAAATCGCTCGCTACAGGAAAATGGCGACTCTACTGGGGAGTCATTGACTGTATAGGACTAGGATTATAGCTCTTAAGAGGTCTAGGATGTTAGTTTTAGGATAAATATATTATCGCTTTTCCTAATTGATATCTGTGTTTATTTTTCTGCTAATGGGATTGCAGGTGATGCCGCATCTGGAAAGATTGAGTATACACCTAAGATAAGTGATGGCACTAGACGGGTAATGTTACAGGGAGTGACTCCCAAATAAGAGACCCCGGTCGACCATCGAATCAGTGGAGACACCCTTTGCGGATTCAATGCCTATACGACTTTAGTTGTTGAAAGCAGATTGTTCGATTATGGTTGTCCATGAAACTGAGGATTTAGTAGGCTGAGACCTTGTTACTATTTTGTAGTGCGGAAGCTATCGGAAATAGTTGTCACGCGATACTACCCTCATTTGAGATTACTCTAAGATACTGCAGCTCACTCGGGTGAACCAGCCTGTTGTTGTTATCCCAAGAGGGATCAATGATTTTGAGGACAGGTAAAAAAATCACCAGTACAACCTTTGGGGATGGGTAGAGCCTTGACTTCATGACACTGAACCTTTGACCCCTTGTTTTTTCTATGTTTTTGTGTGCTGCATTCATGCATTCATTTCATTAAAAAACATTAAACAAAAAATCTTCTCTTCTAGCCTCTCTTTTTCAAATTAAACTAAGACAATGATTGCAAATGTCAGAGAAAAAGATTGCATTATGGACTTCGGTAGAAGGAAGACTTACAAGTACACCTTCAAGGTTCCAAAATTGGAGGATTTGAGAGGGTTGGCAAGGATGATCACCAACCCTGATGCTTTCAGAGCTAAGTACAGAGGACTGCTGTCTCTGTTAAGGGTCCATGTAATTGAAGGAATCTTGGCTACGCTCATTCAGTTCTACGATCCGGTCTATCACTGTTTCACATTCCCGGATTATCAACTAGCACCAACACTAGAGGAGTACTCTCACTAGACTGATCTACCCATTACTGACCAAGCTCCCTTTTCTGGACTGGAAGAAATTCCAAAGGATCAAACCATTGCAAAAGCAATCTATTTGGACGAGTCAGAAGTCAGGACTCACATGACCACTAAGGGTGGAATCCAAGGTTTACCAGCCAAGTTTTTGGTAAAGAAGGCTCTGTACTTCGCTAGTATAGGGAACGTGACTGCTTTCGAGAGCGTCTTTGTTTTGCTCACCTACGGGTTATTTCTGTTTCCCAAATTGATAACTTCGTTGATATCAACGCTATTAAGGTTTTTCTGATTGGAAACCCTGTACCGACCTTGCACGCAGATGCTTATCATTCTGTACACCTAAGGAATTTATACAGCGGAGGAATGATCACATGCCGTGTACCCCTTCTATACAAATGGTTCACTTCCCATTTACCTAAGTCTGCCGCTTTTTGGGATCATAAGAGTGCTTTACGTTGGTCATAAATAATCATGGCTCCTACCATCTCTGACATCAATTGGTACAACCGAATCTATGACGGGATCAGGATCATTGACCGTTGTAGAAATTTCCCTAACATACCCCTCATAGGAACTAAAGGAGGAATCAATTATCATCCAGTTTTAGTTTGTCGTCAATTTGGGTACCCGATGAGACATGTCCCGTGTAATGTTCATCTGGAAGGTCTTTTCTTCATGGAAGGAGAAAATGACAGGACACTAAAGACAGAAATAGTGCATGCCTGGAAACATGTTCACATGAAGGGAAGAGAGTCTCTAGGAAAACCGGACTGTGTGTCGGTGGAACCTTATCTCCACTGGGTACAAACTAGAGCTCTCAAGCTGAGAATGCCTTACCCTCGTCAATAAGTTCTTCCGTTAAAGGAATCTGTCCTTTATTTTATGTCTGATACGAAAAGGCTTTAGGTTACTCTCAACAAAGTTCAACAGGAGAAGAGGTCTTGGAAGAATAAGTGTCGCATTCTCAATGTGGAGTGTAACAAAATACAGCAACTGTTAAAAGAAAAAGATGCTCTGATCGAGATTTTAGAGCAACATGCTGTAGAGAATCAAGAAGACCAAAGGAATTTGCTCGCTCCTTTCACTTGGCAAAGGAATGATAACCCGACAACGGCTCAAGAACCCCGGTCAAAGAAAAGGAAAGTACCAGAACCAGCACCTGAGCCTTCCTCAGAGAGGACTCAGGATCCATTAGCTTAGACATTTCCTTTTACAGCACTTTGTAATTTACTGTATTTCCATTTTCGCAATCTTTGAATTCAATAAAACGGGGTTTCCCCATTGTATGATATTTGCAATCCAATTGTCGAAGTTTATTTTGATTAAACAAAAAATAATTAATATAATCATTGCATATCATTCATCATTCTCACGTAATGCATTCTTCTTACCTACGAATCTCACGTTGTGTCTCGATTCTAGAGTTAAACTATCTAATTCATACAATACTCGGGCAAATCGACAAAGGAAGATGGATAATCTCGAGGAAGAGAACAGAGAGTTGAGAGAAGAACTCGATGCTCTGAGGAAACTTCACAATGACATGCAAGCTCTAGCAGAAGCTCAGATTCAAAGGACTGTGATCTCAGAGATCACCTCAATGCCCATAGTGGAGAAGTATGATCCTCGGTATAACATGCCTAAAGATCGTCTCTGGGGCATGCCTATTAACTATATCCTGGAAGGATATGTTCCGCCGATCACTGAAGATCCAGGAACTGCAGCAGGAACCGTTGGGCCTGAAGGTTACAAACTTTGGGAAAGCGAAGATGCCAGGGTCATGACAGCAATTCCTGAAGGTTACAAACTTCGGGAGGCACCAAGAGTCACTGCCGTAATGACTATACCACCACCCGTGGTACACACTGTCCCAGAAGGACAGATTCTACAAATACCCTCTGGTGGAAACGAAAGTATGGACGAGAGAATGAAAGAGTTCTAGGAACAATTCCTGGAAATGCAGAAGGAACTGCAAGCCATTCGCGGTCAGGATCTATTTGGAAAGGATGCCGCAGACCTTTGTTTGGTCCCAAATATGAAAGTTCCGCACAAATTCAAGGTGCCCGAATTTGAGAAATACAAGGGTAATTCTTGCCCTCAAAGTAATTTGGTGATGTACGCTCGGAGGATATCAACTCAGACAGAAAACCAACAGCTACTGATCCACTATTTCCAAGATAGTTTAACCGGTGTCGCGCTCAAATGGTACATGGGATTAAACCAAACTAAAATCGTCACTTTCAGAGATCTTGGCGCTGCATTCGTTCAGCAATATAAGTGTAACCTGGACATGGCACCGGACAGAGATCAACTCAGAGCCATGTCACAAAAGGACAAGGAAACCTTTAAGGAATATGCTCAGAGATGGCGTGAAATTACCGCTCAGATTTGTCCACCTCTTGAGGAAAAAGAGATGACTAAAATCTTCTTGAAAACCTTGAGCTCATTTTACTACGACCGAATGGTCGCCAACGCGCCCAGCGACTTTACTGAAATGGTGGGCATGGGAGTTCGTCTTGAGGAAGCAGTTCGAGAAGTACGTCTAGTCAAAGATGCCGGATCATCAAGCAGTACAAAAAGATACGGTAGTGCTCTCCCTAAGAAAAAAGAGCAAGATATTGGCAATATCTTTCTCGAAAATCAAAGGCGACGGTACTAACCAGTAGCAGCTGTAACTCCTGCTATTAACCCTGCACCTGTTCCTACGTATCAACCACAGGTTTCTCAGAGCCAACCGAATCAACAACAATTTCAGCATAGGACACAACAACCTCTTCGGCAGGCTCGTCCTCAATACAATAACAACCGTACAACGCGACCACCAGGGTTCGACCCTATACCAATGTTGTACGCAGAATTGTTTCCACTATTACTGGTCAAAGGGCACGTCCAAACCAGGGCTCCTCTCAAAATACCAGAAAATCTGCCTTTTTGGTTTAAAGCAGATCAGACTTGCCCTTACCATCAAGGAGGACCAGGGCATAACATAGAAAACTGTCTCAGTTTCAAATCCGACGTACTAAAGCTTGTCAGGAGCGGGGTCTTATCCTTCAAGGATACAAATCCAAATGTTCTCACGAACCCGCTACCTCAACACGAGAAAGCTGCTGTAAATTTGATAGAAGAAGAGTCTAAACATAGCTATCAAATTCATGATGTACTCTTATTGGGGACTAACTTGGTCAAGATGCATTGCAGACAGAGCGGGTACGGTCATGTATCGTTTCATAATTATCATCGGTGTGATATCTGCTCTAAAAACAATCAAGGATGTTTTGTGGTGCAATCAGCTCTACAGGAACAGATGGATCTCGAATGGATCCAGGATCACCGAATTCGTGAGTTCAACGTGACTTATACAAATTCCAACATCATTCGAAACCACGACATCCGTGCGATGAATGTTAACTTGGTGGCAATGCACTCAAGACAAAGCCAACATTATAATCTGCCGCAGCACGATTACGATTCCTATTTGGTCTGCTCGGTAAATAAATAGGGATGCTCTTTTGTACAAGAGGCCCTCCAGCGTCAGATGGATCTGGGATGGATTCAATATTACCATGATAGAAGTCATTATCAAGTGAATATGATTCAAATCTTCGATATTCGTTTGATGAATACCAGTTTGGTAGAGTTACATACTACACAAGTCCAGCTCGGTTTTTTGACTTCGCATAATTATCAGAACTGTACAGTATGTCGTGAGAGTGACCAAGGATGTGCTCTCGTTCAAAGGACTCTACAATACTTGTTAAACCATTGGTGGCTTCCGATCTATATGGATGAAGACACACAACAAGTCAGCATGACTAACGGGAACCCTACTAGGCATCAAAGTCGGGATGTTCGATCAATGGAAACTGACCTAGTAAGGTTACACTGCATATATAGAGGACGTGACCAGGTGCCACCACACAACTATGAATGCTGTAGAGTTTGCTCGAAAGATAATCAAGGATGTTACCTCGTGCGAGAAGCCCTTCAAAATCAGTTGTACCATAAAGAGATTCGACCGTGTCCAAGTTCTGGGTCAATCAACTTGATGCCAGACTATTTCCCTGATCAAATCAAAGACGTTGTCGTAATATCTGATCATAAGAGGACCAAAGATGTTTGTGGCATCATCCCTCTACTTGACGAATCAAAAGTTCCCAACTAGGAACTGATTGAAATGACTTATAATGGCCAGAAAAATTAGAAGGCTCCTGTAGTTATCTATCTACCAGAACCGCTACCGTATGAATCAACTAAGGCTATCCCTTACAAATAAGGTGCAACAATAATCGAGAATGGAAAGGAAACTCCATTACCCTCCATCGTGAATATTGTAGACATCAATCGAGTAACACGGAGCGGTCGGATCTTCAACTGAGGAGTTGGAGAACCCAGCAAAGAAAAGAAATCTCAAGCGGAAGTTCCTGATCAACCTATCGGTCAATCCAGTGGTCCCGACCTTTCAAAGAACAATGATGAGATGCTGAAGCTCATCCAAAAGAGTGAATACAACATTGTTGATCAACTGTTGCAAACTCCTTCAAAAATCTCAGTGCTATCTCTTTTACTCAGTTCCGAAGCTCATAGGGAAGCTCTACAGAAAGTCTTAGAGCAGGCCTTTATGGAATAAGATGTGACAATCAGACAATTTGATAGCATCATCTCCAACATCACTTACTGTAATAACTTGGGAGTCAGTGATGAAGAACTGCCGGAAGAAGGAAAAAGTCATAACATGGCACTCAATATTACAGTCAACTGTCGGGACGATGCTTTAGCCAGCATACTGGTAGACACTGGATCAACTCTAAATGTCATGCCGAAGTCTACGTTGATGCGATTATCATACCAAGGATCTCCGATGAGAGCCAGTGAGGTCATCATCAAAGCATTTAACGGATCCTGAAAAATAGTTATCAGCGAAGTCGACCTTCCCATAACTACCGGTCCTCACATTTTCCAAGTCACTTTCCAGGTCATGGACATCTGGGCAGCATACAGCTATTTGTTAGAAAGACCTTGGATACACGAGGCTGGGCCAGTCACTTCGACACTTCACCAGAAGCTGAAGTTCGTCAAGAATGACCAACTCGTCAAAGTCTGCGGAGAACAAGCCTTGATCGTGAGCAACTTATCATCGTCCACTTGTGTAGAACCAGAGGAGGTTGTTGGAACCCAGTTCCAAGCACCTTCGGTGAGCAATGACAATCAATTAGAGAAAGGAACTTCGATTTCCTCGTATAAAGATGCTCTCGAAGTGATCAAAAGTAACAATGCAAAAGGATGGGGACAACTTGTCATTCCTACTAATAACAAAGCGAAGAAGGGTCTTGGGTTTCTTTCAAACTGTACCCAGACTGCTACCAACGATGAAAGTCTTCGTCCCATTTAGGACCTCTTCCACAGTGGAGGTTTCCTTCACCCAGTGTCTTAAGAAGTACATACCATCAATGAAGGTGATTCCTCCGATACAGATGAAGAGTGGAAGTCCTACCTTAACGAGGACGGTTACATGTCTCAAGGAGAGGAGACTACGCCATTTTTCTATCCTGCACAGAGTCCGAGATTTATACCAAGGACAGATGTTAAAATGATATACGGAGACTGTGATCCAGAAGGATGTCGTGCTCCACCCAACTCATTAGAGGAGGACACTCTGATGAAAGACAACTTTGACCACGACTATTATGGCCCAATGGATGGCCTGCCTATGTGGCAGCCGTCCCTAGGAGACTCGGGGCAAGAGAGTCAGTCGAGCGATGTATATCAGCTGAGCATCATCGAAAAGAATACCTGCGTCGCCACAGAGGCATGGGATCATTACTCAGGACATTCAAAAAATATCCAGTACAACGATGAATTTGCAAAGATTGCATGACAAGAGTTCCTTAACTATGCTTTTCCCGAGGTCAACGTCATCGAAAAGGATGACTCCTCCAGTTCCAAAGAAGTGTGGGATACCTTAGGACAACTGAGTGGCAAATTCGACTTCTTGGTCAAGTACACCGCTCCTGAAAGCTCTCGTATCAGGCTCGAAGACATCCAGCCAACTGGATGAGGAGATATACCTGAAAGCGCAAACACTGTGCAAGATACAGTTGAAGAATCCTCCTACGACAACTATGCCTGGGAAACAGATTCCAATGATCCTACTCCACCAGAAATCAACGTCATTTCTGAAGACAAGCCAAGAAAGAAGGTGCCAGACTTTGTGATTCACCGAGGAGTTCGCCGCCAATGGGTTGCAGTCAACGTTCCAAAAGTTGTTCATAAGTCGAAGTAATTGTCGTCTTTGTCTTAACCTTTCACCCTGCCCAGGTGAAACAAATGTTTTGATAGGGCTCACTTTCTGTAAATGTACCTCTTCGCTTCACCCAAAGCGACAGAGTTTTGTTTTATACGGCTGTAGTTTCAAGAATCGACAAAACCATAAATAAAATAACGTCGTTCTGTAATTTCCGCATTTATTGTTGTTTTCTCTTTTTGCTTTTCCAGAAAATGGTAATCCTAAAAAACAACTCAAATAATAAAAACAAGCATTGTTTAAAAAAACATTGCATAAACTCTTGCATTCTCTCTATCTCTTCTAAAAACAAATCATCAAGTCATGCAGGTTGCTTGTTTTAAACCCCATTGAAACATACGATCCAATGCCTTCTCCCAACTTTGAATTCCCGGTGTTCGGGGCTGAAGAAGAAAATGATGAAGAAATTCTAGAAGAGATCTCCCGATTACTCAGACAAGAGGAAAGGTCCATTGAACCTCACAAAGAGCCGTTGGAAACGGTCAAGTTGGGTTCAGAAAAAGAGAGAAAAGAAGTCAAGATTGGGGCACTGATCAGTCCAACTGTCAAAGAAGGTTTGATAAGGCTTCTCAAAGAATTTCCTGATGTATTCGCTTGGTCCTATCAGGATATGCCAGGGTTGGATACCAGCATCGTGGAACATCACCTACCGTTGAGGTCAGAAAGTCCGCCGGTAAAACAAAGGTTGGGACGGACTCATCCAGACATGTCCATCAAAATCAAAGAGGAAGTACAGAAACAGATTGACGCAGGTTTCCTCACCACATCAGAATATCCAAAATGGTTAGCCAACATAGTACCAGTTCGGACGGAAAGGTCAGAATGTGTGTAGACTACAGGGATCTGAACAAACCAAGTTCAAAGGATGACTTTCCCTTACCACACATAGACATGCTGGTAAACAGTACAACAAAGTTCAAAGTATTCTCCTTCATGGATGGATTCTAAGGCTATAATAAAATCAAAATGGCGCCGAAAGATATGGAGAAAACTTCGTTCATCACCCATTGGGGCACCTTTTGTTACAAGGTAATGTCGTTCGGCTTGAAAAATGTCGGGGCAACCTATCAAAGGGCCATGACTACTCTATTTCACGACATGATACATAAAGAAATCGAAGTATATGTCAATGACATGATTGCCAAATCTAAGACAGAGGAGGAGCATGTGACCCACCTGTCAAAGTTATTCGAGCAGTTGAGAAAGTACAAACTCCATTTGAATTCCAACAAATGCACATTCGGTGTCCGTTCAGGGAAACTGCTAGGGTTCATCGTCAGCCAAGGAGGAATTGAGGTTGATCCTGAAAAGGACAAGGCCATTCAAGAAATGCCTTCTCCAAGGACTGAAAAACAAGTCAGAGGGTTCCTGGGACGTCTGAACTACATTTCCAGATTTATATTCCTCATGACCGCGACATGTGCGCCAATTTTCAAATTACTCAAAAAGAATCAGGACTGCATTTGGACAGAAGACTGCCAGACCGCCTTCGACAGTATCAAAGAATACCTGTTGAACCCACCGATTCTATCACCTCCAGTGGAAGGAAAACCACTAATCATATACCTAACAGTCTTGGAAGACTCGATGGGTTGTGTACTTGGGTAACAAGACGAAACTAAAAGGAAAGAGTATGCCATTTACTATTTGAGTAAGAAGTCCACTTACTGCGAGACTCGGTACACTATGCTTGAGAAAACTTGATGCGCTCTGGCTTGGGCAGCCAAACGTCTTCACTAGTATATGATTCATCACACTACTTGGTTAATCTCCGAAATGGATCCAATCAAGTACGTCTTTGAAAAACCTGCTCTCACGGGAAGGATTGGCCATTGGCAGATGTTGTTATCAGAACACGACATCGAGTACCATGCTCAGAAATCCGTCAAGGGAAGTGTTTTAGCTGATCATTTGGCTCATCAACCGATTGACGATCAGGAATTAGTCGGATTTGACTTCCCAGACGAAGATGTCATGTATTTGAAAATGAAAGACTGCGATGAACTGCTACCTAGTGAAGGGCCGGAACCAGGTTCCCAATGGGAACTAATCTTTGACAGAGCTGTCAATCATTACAAAAACGGAATTGGAGAAATCATCGTAACACCTCAGGGTACCCACATTCCTTTCACCGCCAGACTAACTTTCAAGTGTACAAACAACGAGGCCGAATACGAAGCTTGTATCATGGGTCTCGAGGAAGCAATCGATTTGAGGATCAAGAACTTGGATGTATATGGCGACTCAGCCCTGGTTATCAATCAGATCAAAGGAGATTGGAACACATACCAATCAGGATTGATTCCTTACAAAGATTACGCGAGAAGGTTGTTACCCTTCTTCAACAAAATCGAGTTTCATCACATCCCTCGTGAAGAGAATCACATGGCTAATGCATTAGCCACTCTCTCTTCCATGATTAGTGTAGGTCAATGGAATGACATACCTAAGATTGACATAATGCGCCTTGAAAGGCCCGCTTACATTTTCATGATCGAAGCAGTCATCGATGACAAACCTTGGTATCACGATATCAAATGCTTCCTTAAGAAATAAGAGTACCCACCTGGGGCATCCAGAAAAGACAGAAAGACCCTCAGAAGACTGGCCAGAAACTTCTTCCTAAGCGGTGATACACTCTATAAGAGAAATTTCGACATGGTCTTGCTCCGATGTGTAGACAGACCAGAAGCAAACATGATGATGAAAGAAATTCATGAAGGATCCTTTGGCACTCATGCCAACGGACACACAATGGCGAGAAAAATTCTAAGAGTAAGGTACTATTAGTTGACCATGGAGTCCGACTGCTACAAGTACATGAGGAGATGTCACAAGTGTCAGATATACTCAGATAAAATCCATGTACCGCCAATGCATCTCAAAGTTCTCTCTTCCCCATGGCCGTTTTCCATATGGGGAATCGACATGATTGGCATGATTGAGCCCAAGGCTTCGAACGGACATCGGTTCATCCTGGTAGCCATTGACTATTTCACCAAGTGGGTCGAAGCAGCATCATACGCCAATGTAACCCAACAAGTGGTGATCCAATTTATCAAAAACAATATCATCCGCCGTTATGGTGTTCCGGGCCAGATCATTACGGATAATGGATCTAACTTGAACAACAAGATGATGAAAGAGTTGTGCGCTGAGTTCAAGATTGAACACCATAACTCGTTTCCCTACCGACCCAAGATGAACGGAGCGGTAGAAGCGGCTAACAAGAACATCAAGAAAATCGTTCAAAAGATGGTTGTAACCTACAAACACTGGCACGAGATGCTACCCTTTGCTCTTCACGGTTATCGCACATCTGTCCGCACTTCAACAGGTGCAACCCCTTTCTCTCTAGTATATGGCATGGAGGCAGTCCTTCCCATAGAAGGAGAGATCCCATCAATCAGGGTATTGATGGAAGCTAAGCTAACAGAAGCCGAATGGTGTCAAAGTCGACACGACAAACTGAATCTTATCGAAGAGAAGCGAATAACGGCTCTATGCCATGGTCAATTGTATCAGCAAAGGATGAAGAAGGTGTTTGACAAAAAGGTCCGACCTCGCGTCTTCAGGAAAGGATACCTCGTGCTCAAGAAGATACAATCATTTTTCACTAATTCCCGGGGCAAATGGACTCCGAATTATGACGGCCCCTATGTGGTCAAGAAGGCTTTCTCAGGCGGCACGTTGAAACTCGCAACCATGGATGGAGAGGAATTTGCCTACTCCACAAATGTTGACGTAGTCAAGAAATACTTCGTTTAAATATAAATAAATAAAAACGTCTCGGTGGATTGAAAACCCGAAAGGGAGGTCCAGGCAAAAATTAGAGACATAATAAAAAACCATCCCGATGGATTGGAAACTTCAAAGTACAATCCAGGCAAAAGTTATGGATAATGGCAAGTAATTACGTCCAACAAAGGGTCAAGTCCCTCAGCAGCAGTTACACCATCCGTCAGAAATCTCGATCAAGATCATCTTCGACAGAAGCTCAGGATGCCCAGAATTCAAAGTTGGTAGAAGGATAATGGTCGTTATGTTTCAATGTAGCTCTTTTTACTTAAATTACTATTTTCTAACTTTGTAAATACTCTATGGAATCACGTGTTTGGGCTTATTTCCATCCTATCAATAAAATTTGAGCCCTAGTGCTCTTTTTTGTAATTCTTATTTGTTTTAGCTTTACAGAACGACATTTTAACATGATTAACGATTCTTGAAATAAAACAAAAATGAATTTACTTGTCAAACTTTTTCTGCTTTTAAAAATAAACATGGCAATTTCTTTTGACTGTTGAACATCGAAAGAACATCGATTGCTTCTCCAAAAGTAATCGAACCTCAAAGTTCAGAATCAAAGTACTCCTTCTAAGCCAGGACGCCCGAAGGAAGGATCAACTGTGTCAGAGACCGTGTTTCATCTGACATCCCCGGCAGAGTTCTTATCTTCTAAGTCCGACCAACATAGTTACCCACAGGGGCTATTTCTCCTAAGCAAGGCAGAATTGCTATCTTGAACCGAAGATGCTTCTTTATCCCCCGCAATGGCCGAGTATCCAGTAGTGTTCATCTGTTAGTCTGTATGTCGCGTCGGTTTTGTCAGCATAAACATACATGCATCATGCATTATTTATTTGCATTCATATTCATATTGCATCACTATCACTCTAGTTGGTCTTATCCCCTAGTGATAAAAGTCATCTTGTCTATCGAGTTGTCAGCTCTTTCCTCGTCAGGAAATGTTGCGTCTGAACGATCTCTCCTCTAGTTTATTTTTGAGATGGATACGATCCTTGACCACTTTGATAACTTGAACCTCTGAAAATCAAGAAGACATTCGACAAACGTCGCTCTTCTTCATTAAAGATGATATCTTCGCTTTCCCAGATTAAGGAAAATCCCCAGAGAAAGCCTCTTAATCAAAATTTCACTGACAAAAAGGTCATCACCTCCTCAAAAGTGAATTACATCACATGCCATTTCTCCGAGAAGGTCTCGAGGAAAAGTATGATGTAATATCCCCAAGCAGGAAGCAGTCTCTCAATAGACTCGTTTTCCCTAGTAGAGTCAATAAATGGTGTCTCCAACAGAGAAGTTTGTACACCTCTACATCTCAGACGAATGGGTTTCCCCAGCAAGTCTGACATCAAAAATTTTTCCCATCAAATGACATCTCCCCAGGAAAATCCGACGAGAAGTTTGAGGAAAACCGCTACAAATAGCGTCCCTTGTCAAGAAAGTTTATTGACAAAAGAAACTAAGACCAGTTCCATGGTAGGAAACCAGGATCGAGGGGAAGTTTATTTCAGAAACTAAGACCAGTTCCTTGGTAGGAAGCCAGGATCGAGGGGAAGTTTATATCAGAAACTGAGACCAGTTCCTTGGTAGGAAACCAGGATCGAGGGGAAGTTTATTTCAGAAACTGAGACCAGTTCCTTGGTAGGAAACCAGGATCGAGGGGAAGTTTACATCAGAAACTGAGACCAGTTCCTTGGTAGAAGACCAGGATTGAGGGGAAGTTTATTGATAAAATAAAACCGAGACCAGTTCCTTGGTAGGAGACCAGGATCGAGGGGAAGTTTATTGATAAAAGAAAACCAAGACCAGTTCCTTGGATGAAGACCAGGATCGAGGGGAAGTTTCTACCTTTTCTAAACATCATTGCTTAGCAAAAGAAGATGAATGAGCAAACTGTCATTCATAACCACCATCAAAATTTTGGGTATTCCTATATTTAATCCACTTGCACCCCGAATGCCCGAATACCTTCGCCATTCACACCTTCGGGTCCAAGAAGATTAAATAGGGGCATCTGTCATATCCCAAATTTTGACCACTAAAATTTCCCATCATTGTGAAAATCATCATCACAATATGGATGTACCTTTGTGCCTCATCAATCTCTCAAGGAATTGTTGAGCATTCACTATAATCGGAGATTAGGATTTTGAGCCCTCTCATAGCACTTAGACAAAGGATCAATCAAGAAATGACATGATCTTTAACTTGTCTAACCTCTTAAACACCCACAAAGGATCAAGAGGACTCCCACATCAAGAATCAAGCACAAAGTTGCAACCTTCCTGTCGCACCCTAATTTTTGACCCTAAGATGTCATCTTCATTTGTGCATCTTAGGTCAAGCATCTCTGCATTGGTTGAGCTAACCCATATCTCGTAGTTTGTTTATCTGTGTTCAAATTAGGTTTGCATATCACCACGAAGTTCCCCAAGTTGTTTTGAAGCAAGTCAAATCAACAAAAGATCTCCAGTACAAGAACTTTGGAATTAGGATTTTGCTCTGAAGAAATCATTGAGAAATTGACTCTATCAAGTCAGGATTTGTGCGGTCCACCTACCACTTGAGGTCATTTATATTCAAGGGACTCCACTAAACAAGAATCCATGCTTCATTGATCCTCAACAGGAAGAATTTGAGCCTCAATCCCGCTATACTTCAAAATTAGGGTTCCTGTGACGCTTATCAGCCAACAGCTTTGATTCTTCATCAAAACGATCTCCTAAACCCTAATTATTGATTCCCTTAGTTTATCAACATCCTCAAGAGTCTCCTAAGACCTTTAGATGGGAAGTAAGAAGCAAACTTACAAGATTTTTCCTCAGTGCATTCACAGTCAGAATTAGGATCTGACTGAAACCATAATCTTTTGGATCTTGGTTCAAATGGAGTGTTAATGGTTTTAATCATCATATATTGTCTCTTGAAGTATCCAAAGCATCCATGTAAAGTTTCGTGAGGTTTCTTGCAAGATAAGTAGGGTTTTGGTCGCGAACGACTTCGTATACGACGTTTTTCCCCTAATAGCCCGATTTGGAATAACCATAATTCCTAAACCGTGCACTCAAATTAAACGACTCGAAGCTCATTGGAAAGCTCTCATCAAGATCTTTAATTCATTCCATATGACTTTTTGTCTAAAAATGCTTAGATTTTGAGTTATGAAGCTTACAAGACATTTTGGCCAAACACTTTGAAAATTTTTCAGCACTTTCCTCCACATTTTTCTCCATCTTTGACCTCATTTTTCACCCATTTCTACTTGGATTCAAGACTTGAGTCCCAAATAAAAGTTGTAGAGCTTGACAAGAGCTTTCCAACCATATGTGGAACATCCCAATAGGATAAGCCAAACTCAAGTTATGATGCTTTGAAGTTAGGTATCTTAAAATGTCAAAATTCAATAACTTAGAATTTTTTTCTAAGTCCTTTTTCGCTTTCTCATGTGCACGACTTTATGGCCCATTTTCTTATTGTTACCAGCCTCAACTCAATTGGTTTTCCACATAAGACTTAATCTATCAAATGTCCACTCTTCATAGAACCAAAAATCTCAAGAATTGATGGAATGGTCATCAAGATATGGCACACCAAAGATGGCATATTGAAACATGTACACACTTGAGAAACTTCAGATTTTTATCTCTTTGTTACACCAAACATTACCACAATTTATTTCACATGTCTTAAGTCCAATTTCAATCTGTCAACAACATCAAAATCACTCTACCTTGTGCCAACTTCCAAAGGGTTCAAAAGTCATTTCATTTGGTGCATTAAACCAAGAACTATCGTGTGGCAAATCTCACCTCACCAATGCATGTCTAACTGAAGGCATGCCTCTACTGCATCCAAGACAGCAGCACACCAGCTCACCTATAAAAGGAGCTTTGTTCTCATCAGGAAGGAGGACACTGACAATCTAAAACAACAACACGAAAAACTCTCAAAAATTTTCCTTTGGCATACGTGAGCTAGCAGAGGAAAAAGAAGAGGATATCTTGCTACTTGCTTGGAAAAGAGGTAAGTTTCTCAAACTCTCCCTTACCATGTTTGTCTACATGTCAAAATAAATATGCATTTACCATGCTGTTTGCTATAATGTTGTGTTTGTGTTATTAGGAACTTCATGATTAAGTTATTTTGAGAAAACCCCATGGCTGCCCTAGTGTTAAATATCATGTTTGAGTTTGTTTTGGAAGCATGTTAGTTAGCTTTGTCACGAAGTTTGTTTGTTTAGAATGTTGATGTTACTAGGTTCATATCTTGTTTCTGTTTGGGATGATACCATGGTACTCATTGTGGGTGACAAACTTTTGTGTACTGTTGAGATTTTATGTTGCATGGCTCGAGTTGTGGAGAATTCTATATTAGAGGTGATATTGAAGCAAGCACTTGGCTATCTCTCTTTTATATCTAAAATTGAACTTATACGATCCTATGTTGCTACTGCATGTAAAATGTATTGAATGTGTTGATTATTTGTGGTTACATGTTTGTATGTTCGGAGTTTAATATTTACGTGATTTTATTGCTTCTGTTCTATTTTGGAATGCTATCTTGAAACGCCAACTATGTCTCACTCACGAGTTCAGTGCAATCATTTTAAACCCTGTGATGTTTATGTGTTGACTCTTAAAACTGTTTGCGAATGTTGGTGGGGGGGGGGGGGGTTAAGGGGAGATGAATGTTTGTGTTAAATATATCATGCTGGTTGTTTGGTTTATTGGTATGTTATTAAAACTCTTAATGTTCTGTACGCGGGAGTTCAAGATTGGTTACTATCATGTTGCTGCTTGGATTTTAAAACAGAAACTTTTTTAAACTGAATTCTATATTTTGAACGCCTAGTTTCCTCTGCATTCTCTTCGTGACTCTAGTTACCAAATTGTTGTATGTTGGCTTCATTACATCCTACTCATAGAGTGCTTCATTTTGGTAATTCACTTCACGTTGTTTGATTGAAGTTTGATTGGTCTATGATGGTTAGAACATGATGAGTCATTTGGATGTTTTATTTTGGAAATGATAGCAGACTTAATATTCTGCAGATATTCTATTTGGCATGCGCATTTCATTAATTATTTGGTCGGTTTCATTTTGTTTGTTGTTGCTTTAATGTCGTCCACTCATTACCCCATGATACACTACCACTACTCTCCCCATGTCTGCGCATGTGCGTGTTGTTTTTATTTCATTTTCATTGTTTATTTGGTTTATTAAGTAATTGATGTGTGTACATGAACGGATGAACACGCCGTCCCAACGGTCACACACATGCACTAAAAACACGCCTATGCCTTGCCATGCCCGGGTTCGATCCTTGGATCAACCCTTTTGTTGTTTTTGTATTTTTTCGCCTGAATTCTTCTTTTTTTCTTCCATGGGCCTTGTGCCCCTCACTATCCACACCCCCATTATTTAGGCCCAATTTACTTCTTCTTATCTTTCTAACTGAACTAAATCACTAATACACCCCCCTGCATTTTTATTTCAATTTTTGTTTCTTCAAAATCTTTTCTTTTTAACCTCTTTTATTTATTTTGCTTAAAAATGTTTTATATATTAAAAAAAACTCCAAAAATATTTGTTTTTATAGTTTGTCCCTTGATTATTATTTCATCATTAATTAATATGTGGTGTTTCTAATTAGTTAATGGTTATGTATGATTGTTAATTATTGGGTTAACATTTAAATTTTAAATTGTTAATTTGCATTCTAATTGGTAATTGCTAATCAATTGGTTTTTAGTTGTTAACCTTTAATTTATCAATATGTATCTTAATTGTATTATTGGTTTTGTTAATTGTTATTTGTTATCATTTGTGGGTTAATTGACTAACATTTATTCATGCGCACCTTTGTTGATCTTGAGTGTTACTTCACTATGACTTGCTTAATCCTTGAATCAATCCATTCATATTGACTTGTCATATTTTTGACTTTTACATGAATATCATTCTTCTTTATTATCACCTTAATATCATTCTATATGTTTGTCTTCCTAAAGATTGAAGCATGTTGACATCATTTGTTTAATCATTCTATTTGAAGCATATTCATCTTATCCATGCTTTATCATGAAACATATTGACATCTTCATGCTTATGTTGCTTCCATTATGTCATCTCATATCAATGTTTTGACTTGTATCGTGTCTTATCTATTGTTGTCTTATCACTCATATGTTTATTTAGTCTTACTACTATTTGTATGCCTATTTGTTATTGTCCAAACCTTTTCAAAACAATATCAAAATTCTCGATCCAACGTCGAGCCCATTTTCTACCCATGTAAGTCGATCGCCTTCGTGCATCGCATTCAACCTTTTGGTCACCAGACACAAGTCTAGCATCACTCAGCTAGCACCATCGTCTAAACAACATAATTTAATCGCATTAATATCCAAAGGAAAATCCCATGCATGATAATCATGTTATTGTGCATGGTGCATATCATTTGCATCATACTCGACACCCTTAAGATAAGTCAATTAGACAACTTAGGATTGTTTTCCTAGGTTAGTCCCCCCACAAACTTTGATTTCTTTAATCAAACTTTAGCCTACCAAATTCTCCACACAAGAGAATTAGATGTTAATCATCTCAAAGAAAGGGACATACAATCCCATGCCCCACAACATACACACATTTTCACGAAAACTGTGGTGGTCTTTCTTAAGATGATGACTCATCTTCTTTTCCTAAACCTTTAAAACATTTAGTATCTTTAATGAAGAACTACAAGTGCTCTGATTCCCGCCTGACAGGATATGTAGGCATAAGACGCGATATCTTGTCGAGCACACTTAGGAACCATTATAAATTACCTACCCTTTAACCCTTAGCAAAGCAGATAAAAAATAACATAAATGAATCAAGAGGTTCCTGTAGAGTACTATAGATATCTAGGATGCTAACACCTTCCCTAGGTATAACCAACCCCCGTTAGAATCTTAGTGCATTTGCATTGCATTGTGGGAATTCGGTTTTTCTCCCTTCCTTTGGATAAAATCAAAGACCGGTGGTGACATTAAAAATGCGATCCTAGTTAACCAATAACTATGGTATCCAATTTTCACCGTGACACTTCCAAGTGGATTAAGCCTCAAGATCGCCAGTGTCACCAAATTAGGGTTTTGGTCGACCAGGGCCTACAGATGGAAATTTTCATCTGGGCATGAGCCAATGCTTCAAATCATAACTCAAAATACTCCAAGGGACCTCATGAACCCAATCATCAAGTCAATTTAACCTCAGGGGATGCATTCACAAAAAATTAAGAATTAGGGTTTCTTGACCTAATTCACTCCTAAGTTGACTTTTTGGGACAAAACATGAGCCAAGACCCCAAGACATGATTTGAGGGTCTCCAATACACTACATTGATCCATTTGCAACAACGGATTGATCCAAGAAGCTTGATCAACAAGTTTCAATTTCATCAGGACCACAATTAGGGTTTCGAGGGAAAAGTCAACTGCACCTTTGACTTTTGACCAGGACATGCTCCCAAACCTTGGGACATGATTAAATACAACCTATAACACCTATGGAACACATCCATTAGGTTTGATTTAAGTCAAGGACTTGATTTCACCAAGGATCGCACAGTTTGGAATTCATCTGATAAAAAGTCAGTTGTGCACAAAAGTCAAGTTTGACTTTTTGGAATTTTTCACAATTATGGTTCCTTGACCCTAAAACAATGATAATGTGTGATTGGAATCATCATTCATCAAGAAAAATCAAAGAAAGTGGGATAACTTGTAAAAGGGGTAACCATAAAAACATAGAATTTTTCTAAGTTATGGAACAAAGTGGCTAGGGTACCAACTTCCAAGGACCATAACTTAAGATCCAAGCAACCATTTTGGATGATCCAAAGATGGATTTGTAGCTCTAATGGCATACTTTAAAAGTGTCAACTACACCTCATTCCAATTCCTTATGGATTTTAAGTTATGGAGTGACCAAAATGGCAAAAAACACAAAAGTGACATTTTTCCAACACTTAGTGAAATTTTCACTAAGTCAGAATCTGCCTTTTTTTTTCAAAAGTAGAGGCATTTTTCATTGTAATACAAGTTGGATCAAAACCAAAGTTGGACATCATATTGAAATAGGATATATCAGCATTCCAAAATGTCCAAGAACTTCACCAAATTCCATTTGAGCAAGGAGATACAACCCTTGAAACATAGCATCATGAACTGTTTTTTCCAAGACAGGTTTGGCAGATTTGATGCGTTTTGCTCGATTTGATCAAATCTGACAAAACCAAGCCTTGTCATCATTTTGGACACATCTGAGGATCAAATCCAATGGGAATGATCTGATCTCCAAGCCTCACAAGTCCATGAATCTACAAGTAGCATGCCAAACCTAAAAAAGCCTAAAAGAGGCCAAGACTCCAATTTTGTTTCCAAGCATTCAATGGATGCACCAAGGTGGCATGAACTGGGCCTATTCCAACTGAATGAGTCAAGGATTAGCTCTGAAACAAAGAACCATAGGCTTGTTCTCTAACCTCTAGTCAATGGCTAGAGGAGACTTGAGATTCCAAAGTGATCCAATTTGCCAAAGGCCTGCAACAGCCAACATTCACTATTGCTTGCAAAATAAACTTGCTCTATTATAAATAGAGCTCATTTGTGCTCAGTTTGAGTACACCAAAGCAACCAAACTGATGCTTTCCTCAAAATCCCTCTCTTTAGGCCAAAATGCCTTCTTTTGCAAGGTATCTCTGAGTTTTTGAGTTAGAAAGCATTTCCATCACAACTCATGATCCAAACACATCCAATATGTCATATCTAAGCTGTCCAAACTCTCATATGTGACCTGTAACACCAAAATCACAAAGTCCCCTTTCAAAACCTCAAAATTGGACTTTTTTGCATTTTTCAAGACATGTCTTGATTCATTCACTTTCAAAACCAGATAAAGCCTCAAACACACTCCAAATATCATCCTTGAACTGTCCCAAATGGTTCCCCACATCTGGAACACCATTTGAGAGAGTTTCCATATTGGTCACTTTTGCCCCTTTTGCAAGAAAGAGCTCAAACTTGTTCCTGAGGATTTCAGTTGTTGGTGATCATTCTAAAAGCTTCTAAGGGGTCAATTGAGAGTGTCTAAAGCATCAAATTACTTCTGGCACAAGAAACTTGGCAGATTGCACAACAAGCTTCAAGAGGTAAGTGCATCATCACTTGAACTTTCTAAAATATGCATTGCTTTGAAGTCCACTGATCATAAACATCTCAACATGTTATATATGTTGTGTTTGAACCAATTTGCCATGTAATTCTTGCTTGTACCATGTGTTAGTATAGAAAATGCAATTATAGGCCTATTTCAAGAACACTATCGGGTTTTTAAATAGGAGCCTCATCTGAAAAAACCACCACCACCATTGGATTCCTTGGGAAATTCTAGGCCAGATGCATATAAATTTTGTCCCAATCCATGGAGAAATGAGAAAGTTATGGCATTTACGTTTTTAGTCCAAAACCTTGTCTTGTCTTGCCTTGGCCAGGCCTAAAACAAGGCATGCCTTATGTATTTCTAGTTTGGGTTTGATACACGGATGTATCACCACCCCAATGGTAGATGGCGCACGCTGCAACCTACAGGTCTGGGGTTCGAATCCCCCTCGCCCCATACCCCTTTTTAATGCTTTTTCCACTTTTTAAATATTTTTCATATTATTTTTAATGATTTGAAAAATTAATTTCTCTCTCAATTTTAATTATTTTTATTGGTTCTTTTTGGAAAAAAATCACAAAAATGTTAAAATATTTTATTCCACTAAAAAATCCTATTTATATTATTTATTTAATGTAATTAGAATTTTTAGATTTAATTTCATTTTAATTGTTTTTAAACATATTTTAAATGAAGTTCTCACTTTGATCTTTCAAAATCATTTGAATTTTAAGCTTTCATATGATTAAAACTTGATCTTTCAAAATATTTTCCAAAGTGGACAACTTGATTTTGAATATAATTGATATTTTGTCATTTATTATTTGAATTACCTTTGAAAAATACCATTTTTATTCAAAATTAGGGCTTCTTCCCGATTTTAAATTTTCAAACACTCATGGGCCTCTAATAGAGTGTAAGACCCAATCCCTCGTTAAAACCAAAATAGTTTGGGCCTCATTCATTGCATAAACCCACTGTATTTTCAAAAACCTCGGCGCGATCGCCATTTCAAATCAAAAACATTTGGGCCTTTCCCAGAGTTGTAAGCCCCATCACTTGTACAAAAATAAACTTTTGGGCCTCTTGATAGAGTGTAAGTCCCATCCCTTTGTAAATAAACTTCTTTGGATCTCACACATTGTATAAGTCCCTCTGTATATTTTCAAAAGTTAAGCGCGATCGTCGCCTTTTTAACAAAATCAACTGGGCCTACACTCGTGTTGTAAGTCCCATATCTTTTCTTTAAATAGTCTTTGGGCCTCTCCTTGAGTTGTAAGACCCAACCCTTTTGTAAATAAACCATTTTTGGGCCTCAGTGTTTGTATAAGTCCCGATACGATATTCAAGACAATGGTGCGTTCACTGTTAAAACCTTAGGCCTCTCCTTGAGTATAAGCCCCAACGATCTTTTCAAAACAATTCCCTTTTGATTTAGATTCAAATATATATGTTGTTATCAAAACTTTCTTTAATTTCTTTGAACAACTAACCACACAGCACGGAAGCTTGCTCACCTGTGAGTTTTATCAGCTTTCTTTTACTCGCTTTCATATATATATAACTGTATTGTGGGAAGCTGCGCATGGTTAGTCTTCTTTCATTCTTTTAAATACATGTCATATATATATAACTGTATTGTGGGAAGTTGCGCATGGTTAGTCTTCTTTCATACCCTTTTAAATACTTGTCATATATCAACTGTATATATACTAGTATAGTTATTTAGAGTTTTCCCCGACAACTAGGTCTAGAACTAGGTAAAGCCATGTTGGTCGCTCTTAAATACAAACAAAACTATATCCCCATAGGATTACCAGATACAGTCTTCCCTTCTCTTGGGGTTAAACAACATTGAACAAAGAGAAAGGTAGTATTCCTCGTGAACCTTTTCTCAGACTGTCGCCCCTAGAAATTGTCAAAGAAATTCTACTCCCCATAGGTGATATATTCTTGGTGAATGGCATCTCTTGAGTTTCTTCAAACCTCAAACTTTCATGAAATGATCTCTTCTCGGTGAATTGCATTTCTTGAACTTCTCTCAGTTTGGGACCCACAGGCTTCCTAAAAGCATCCCCGCCTCCTCTTGGGCTTTGTACAAGGACCCTTCGGCTTCCTAGAAGTTCTCATGCCTTCTCCTGGGCTTAATACAAGGACCCCGACGACCTCTTAAAGGTATAAGACAGAACTTAGTCATCCTTTGCTAGAGCAGTCTTCCCAGTGTCAAACCTCCGGCCACTTTAGGGTTAATTATCATCCCTTAATGCCCGTGTCTCCTCTTAGGCATCATACAAAAGATAAAACTCTCCCACACTAGTAGACTTGGACAGTCTAATCCCCTTGAGTCTCAAAGACATTCTCAAGTTCCTTGAAAATATAGGGAGAAACCCCAGTCACTCTTGATCAATCTCTAGCAGAAACCTAGTCTCTCTGATGAGAGTTCCCCAACCAGGGTCAACTTATCCCAAATCAGAACCTCAAGGCATTTGATACCTCAACTCTTCTGTAATTCTCAGCAAGAGTTGACTCCCCACTTGGACCTGCCTTGGATCTCAACCATACCCGGCAATAGATAGCCCCCTCTTAGGCTTTGTATAATGATCTTTCCTCAACACAGTCAGCCTTCTCTTGGGCTTTGTATAATGATTCTCCCCCAGTGGAGCTAACCTTTTCAGACTCTCTTGTTGAGTCCATCACTTCAAAAGACTCTCTTGTTGAGTCAATCATTCTTCAAGACTCTCTTGTTTAGTCTATCTCTTTTTTCCTCAATCTCGGGCTTCGTACGAGACAACAAATCACTCTGTTGTTGAGTATAAAAGACTTTTTTGTTGAGTCAATCACCTTTTTCGATTCTCTTGTTGAGTCAACCATTTTAGCCTCAATCTTGGGCTTTGTACAAGACAGATAAAAAGACTCTCTTGTTGAGTCAATCTTTATCCAAAGCTTGGTATAAAGATTCCCCCTAGTAGGAGCTAGCCTCCTCTCAAGTTCTCCAGCTTGTTTAGCCACAATCCTGGGCTTTGTACAGGACAGAACACTCTCTCGTTGAGTCAAACCCTTTTTACCTCAATCTTGGGCTTTGTACAAGACATAAATCTCCCTCTCTTGAGCTTGGGACATATATCTTCCCCAGCAGAGTCATTTCCTCCCAGCCTTCCTTTGGGCTTTGAGGAATGATTTTCCCCAAGAAGAGTCCAACTCATTCTAGCCTCCACTTGGGCTTTGTATAATGATTTTCCCAGTAAGGTCAGCCTCAATCTTGGGCTTTGTACAAGACACATAAAAATATCCTCACCCGATTCAGTTAAATTTCCCATTTCAGCCTCAATCTTAGGCTTTGTACAAGACACATACAAATTTTCCCCAACGGAGTCCACTCTTCTTAGCCTTTTTTAAAGCTTTGGGAATTAAATCCCCTCAGGCAGAGTCAAAACCCCTTTTAGCCTCAATCTTGGGCTTTGTACAAGACAGAAAGAACATTTTCCCCGGAAAAGTCAAACTTTCCAGCCTCCTCTTAGGCTTTGTATAATGATATCCCCAAAGAGTCAGTCTCTTTTTTGCCTCAATCTTGGGCTTTGTACAAAACACCGATATATACACTCTCTTGTTGAGTCGGTCTTATCCAGCCTCCTCTTAGGCTTTGGAATCACCTAGCCAGGTCAATTAACCTTTTAGCATCAACCTTGTGCTTTGATCAAGGCACACAAAAATCAACAATCCCTCTTTAGAGATGACAAACTCTCTCTAAAACCTTTTAGCTTCAATCTTGGGCTTTGAACAAGACACCAAAACATATTTTTCCTCCCTTAGAATAGGAGGAACTACGATTGCTCAGATTTCCTTGTTTCGTTTAAACGGGAATACGTAGGCATAAGATTGCGAAATCTTAGCGAGCATACTAATAAAAAACTCTAGGTCCAGTACCTTCACACATCAATCAAAACTTAGGTCTAGTACCTTACCAAAAACATCGGGAACACCCGAGCATCAACATCAACTCACTCACTCACTCATACTTCCCAAGAAACTTTCCCAACCCATCAGCAGATAAACACTATCAATTACAAAGCGAAACCTAAAGCTAATATCTTGTGCATAACCACATATAGGATGGGTGATTGACAACTCCCCATCGTATAACCTGACCCCCCGGACCCCCAATCTCTTTAAAGAGTTTTGTTCAGTTAAACATTTCGCGTGCAAGGTTAGTTTTAGATAGCTTCTATTTCCCTTCCAGCTTCACGGGATAAATAAGAAATTAGAAAGTAGCACCCCATTCCTCCTCATTGCGGTAAGGAGATGAACCTGCGATAAGGTGGTCGCGTCATCGACGAAAATAGCTCGCTACAATTATTAGTCTCCTACTCTTCCCTGGCATAGTTTGAAATAGATTGGATTTCTCTTGTTACCCGTGGGGGTTAGTTGGCATACTCGTTGATTTTATCCGAGTTGGAGCCCTCCCCATGGTAATGTATGAGACCATGTTTTCATTCTCATAGATGACTAGTTGAGCATTTCCGAAAAAAATAAAACTTGTTCTCTCATTTTGGAATTGCCATTGCTCTATATTGTTATATTAATTGTGCTATGTTTATGCTTCATTCTCGCTCCCTATCTCTCTTTATTTTTTATACTTTATGTTACCATATCATATCATATTATTTGTTTATGTTTCCGCCATTTTTCCTTTGTCCACTTGGACCATTTGTTTATGTTTATGCTCTTTTTATTTTGTCCACGTGGACCAAAAACATTAATAAAGGTTAAAACCTCTAAAAACACATGTTCTCTTAATGGTGGACTATGGTCACTATCCTTTGCATCAGACATGGAATTTTGGACTTAGAACTAGGATCTTAACATATGCTTGGAAGTTTGTGATGGTAAACTTTGGATTTTTGGGTACTTAGAGTTCTCTTTTGAAGGCCTATCTTGATCAAGGCATAATCTAAAGGAAAGAATGCATGTTATGGAGCTTACTTGCGTGGTTAGACCATTCTTATCTTTAGCTTTTATCTTTTTGCAATAGGATAGTCACTTATTCTTCACCCATTCTATAATTTTCAAAATCTTCTCCCTTTTTCAAAACTTTCTTGTTTTCAAAATTAAACTGCTTTGATAATAAAACCTTGACTTTTTGTTAAGTGATTTTCAAACTTTGTTTTCTTTAATAAATGTCAATCAATGTTAATCATACCTTGACTAATTTCAAAAAGACTTAAAAAATACAAAAACTCATTCAAACCTTTTGTGCCTTTGTGCACTTTTTCTTTAAAAATTTTAGACATGAGTCATTTTCATAGTTGAGATGTAATTCTCCTATTCCCTATAGTATTTAAGATTTTAACATTTTCCACTTAGATGTTGAGTGATAGACTTGTTGATTTTAATCCAAGCAAAATCCTCCATCTTAAGGTGATGAAAATGTTATTTTCTTATACTTGTGGGCGACTAGTCGTAGTTTACTCCTTAAAATGATGACATGTCTTTACATTTAAAATGAACTTAACAAACCAAATTTTGTTATTTGTACCACGAACTACGAGGTTTTGATCTTATATTGCACTTTGTGGGTACGTAGGCATGAAGCAATAAGTCTCTCCAAACAAAAAATCTAAAAAATATTTCTCTTCTCAACTCCCCAATCTTATTTCAAACAAACCTTTTTAAACCAAAAAGCGTAGATATTTCAAAGGGTTCCTATAGAGTACTATAGACGTTTTGGGTGCTAACACCTTCACTTAGCATAACCAACCCCCTTACCCAGTCTCTGTTTATTTGTTCTTGTCTTAGAACTTGTTTAGGTTTTGTTCGCTCTTTTTCCTATCATTTTGGATGAAATAAAAGTGCGGTGCTGACTCTTGCATTTTTTAGTTAAGTTAATCAATAGCTTACACTCACAAATTTCCCCGCTACAGCTTCTTCAAGCACAGAGTCAATAAACTTGTGAAGACTTCCATCTGTACCTTTTTTCTTAGATGTAGCAGTCTCAGAGGGGTTAGTTGTCTTCTCTTCATCATCATTTTGTTCAGACTTAGAAGAGCTTGAGTCATGGCCACTACTCACAACAGATTGAGCAAGCATATGGGTAGCAGTAGGATGAACTTAGGAAAGGGGTGTTGTAATACCAGGCACAACAAGATTTTTATCTTCATTCAAAACTCTAGAAACAATCCTTCTAATGCTTCTATCAACAGAAAATTTTTCTTCCTTCGCTTTCTTAGAGGTGGAGTCAACTGAGGGTTTTGAAAAATTACTTACAGAAGCGTTCTTCGATCCTCTTACATGTGAAGTTTTAGGCTTCTGCAACTCAGAAGCAACACAAGGAACCATGGACAGTGGAGTAACATCAACAATATCTTCAAAAGGGATGTCCATAGATTTAGCCCTAACTTTTGATGGAGACACCTTGGCCTTACCAAAAGAATCTTTTGAAGGAGTTGAGATCTTTATGAAATTGATGGCAATGAGTAAAATGGGTTCTTTCTCTAAGATAGGAAATGAAAGATAGTGTGCGGGAAAGATGGTTAGGTTACTTTGAAATGATTTCCTTTGATAGATGTGCCATATTTGTTGGAAAAATAAGGAAACATGATTAGCATTCCCACACGGCATTAACTGCTACAAATCTTCAGACAAACAAATCCCTAGTTTACCCCTCAATAATTCAAATTGATTAGCATCCAAGGCCTTAGTAAAAATGTCAGCTAGTTACATCTCACTAGCTACATGTTCTAGAGCAATAATCTTGTCCTCAACAAGTTCTCTTATAAAATGATGACATATATCAATATGTTTAGTTCTGCTGTGCTGAATAGGATTTTTGAAGATGTTTATAGCACATAGATTGTCACAATATAATCTCATGACATCTTGCTTGACATTGTATTCAGTCAACATTTGCTTCATCTAAACCAATTGTGAACAATTGCTTCCTGCTGCTATGTATTCAGCCTCAGTAGTAGACAGAGAGACACAATTCTGCTTCTTACTGAACCACGATATAAGATTGTTCCCCAAGAAGAAACATCCTCCTGATGTGCTTTTCCTATCATCAGCACTTCCTGCCCAATCAGCATCACAATAACCAATTAACATAGAACCAGATCCATGGGAGTATAACATACCATAGTCATATGTCTCATTCACATACTTCGGTATTCTTTTCACTTGACTGACGTGGCTTACTTTGGGTTCAGCTTGATATCTAGCACACACACCTACAGCAAATGCAATGTCAGGCCAGCTTAGTGTAAGATATAACAAGCTACCTATCAAACTTCTCTAGAGACTTTGATCAATGTTCACACCCTTTTCATCTTTAGAAAGCTTCAAGTGAGTGGGAGCAGAAGTTCTCTTGTGGCTGGTATTCTCCATCCCAAACTTCTTTACTATATTCTTTGCATACTTACTCTGAGATATGAATATAGAATCTTCCATCTGTTTGACTTGTAGACCAAGAAAAAATGTTAATTCACCAACAAGGCTCATCTCAAATTCTGACTGCATTTGCTTGACAAAATGTTAAACCATTTCATTATACATCCCACCACACATAATATCATCAACATAGATTTGAGCAATCATGAGATTTCCTCCTTCTTCTTTGACAAATAGGGTATTGTCTATTCCACCTTTCTTGTATCCATTCTCAACAAGGAACTCTTTCAACCTTTCATACCATGCCCTTGGAGCTTGCTTCAACCTATAAAGAGCTTTCTTCAACTTATACACATGGTTAGGAAACGTTGGATCAATAAATCCCTTAGGTTGTTCAACATAGATATCCTCATTTAAGTAACCATTTAAGAAAGCACTTTTTACATCCATCTGAAACAACTTAAACTTCAGAATGCAAGCCACTCCTAAGAGTAATCTAATGGCCTCAAGATGAGCCACAGGAGAAAAAGTCTCATCAAATTCTACCCCCTCAATTTGAGTATACCCTTGAGCAATAAGTCTTGCTTTATTTTTTGTGACAACGCCTTTTTCATCAGACTTATTCTTGTACACCCATCTAGTTCCAATCACATTGATTCCCTCAGGCCTAAGGACCAGATCCCATACTTCATTTCTCTTAAATTGACCTAGCTCATCCTGCATAGAATTAATCCAGAATTCATCATTTAAGGCCTCCTTAACATTTTTGGGCTCAACTTTTGAAACAAAACAAGAATTTGACATGACTTCCCCTGATCTAGTAGTTACTCCTTCATTAAGGTCTCCTATGATAAGCTCTTTAGGGTGGTCTTTCTGAATTCTGATAGAAGACCCCCTGTTGATTTGACCAGTTCCAGATTCAGCATAAGTAGGTTCAAAAATTGTACTTAGGCATGTAGTTTCATCTGGGACATCATTCATAGATGTTCCAACATCCTCTAGATCATCAGCTTCCTTATTCATACCTGTTTCATCAACCACAACATTTATAGACTCCATCATTAGTTTAGTTCGAAAGTTAAACACCCTATAAGCTCTATTGGTGGTAGAGTACCCCAAAAATATTCCCTCATCACTTTTTGCATCCATCTTTCTCCCCTGTTCACGATCTACCAAGATATAACACTTACTTCCAAATACATGAAAGTATTTGACAGTAGGTTTTCTTCCTTTCCATATTTCAAATAAGGTAGCTGGGGTGCCTTTCCTCAAGGTCACTATGTTATGAATATAACAGGAAGTATTCATAGCTTCAGCCCAAAAGTGGTAAGGTAATTGTTTGGCATGAGTCATAATTCCACCAGACTCCTGGAGAGTTCTATGCTTACGTTCCACAACTCCATTTTGCTAAGGAGTGATGGGAGAAGAGAATTCATGACCAATTCCTTCAAATGAACAGAATTCAACAAATTTGTTGTTTTCAAATTCCTTCCCATGGTCACTTCTGATTCTAATAATATTACTTTCCTTTTCTCTTTGAAGTTTATGACAAAGATCTTTGAAAACTTCAAACACTTCTGATTTTTCTCTAATGAAATTCACCCTATCGTATCTTGAATAATCATCCACAACCACATAGACATACTTCTTTCCACCAAGGCTTTCCACATGCATATGTCCCATTAAGTCCATATGGAGGAGTTCCAACACTTTTGAAGTAGTAATATGTTTGATCATCAGATATGACATCTTAGTCTGCTTCCCAATTTGGCACTCACCACAGTCTCTTCCTTCTTCAATCTTGAGCTTTGGGATCCGTCTAATGTCTTCCATAGAGATGATCCTCTTCATGCCTTTTAAATGCAGATGACCAAGTTTTTGATGCCACAGTTTAGCTTCATCTTCTTTGGTTAGTAAGCATGTGGAGGAATAACTTAAGTCTTGAGGAACCCATAAGTAACAATTATCCTTAGATATAACTCCCTTCATAAGCACTTCACTCTTCTCATTGGTCACCAGGCATTCAGATTTAGTGAAGTTGACATTGATGCCTTGATCACATAGTTGACTGATGCTAATTAGGTTGGCTATCAATCCTTTAACAAGCAGAACATCATCAAGATTTGAAAACCCTGAGCGATCTAGCTTTCCAACTCCCCTGATTTCACCTTTAGCCCCATCAGTAAATGTTACATAACTGGTGGAGTGAGATTTGATATCCACCAATAAGTTCTTGATGCCTGTCATATGTCTTGAGCAACCCCTGTTTTTTGATAATAGTAGTGACCTGATTAGGTCTAGGCTGAAGTGTAGGCTTAGGATATCCATACAGCTTGAAGCAAAAGGGATTTATGAGACCAAAGCAACCACAGTAATGACATATACAAAGATAGAATTTTCCTCTAGAGTGGTTGAATTGAATTTTGCCATGATGTTGAGACACTTGATTCAACATCTTTGGTTTAGGTCTAGGAGGAATAAAGTCTGTAAGATGTCCCTTTCCTTTATTAAGCAAAGCTTGATCATTAAATCCAATTCCACTCTTATCTCCAGCCACTTTTCCAACCTAAAGAATCTTATCTAGTGTATCAGACCCACTATTCAACATTCTAACAGACTACGACATTCTGTCAAGTTTGGAGTTCAGCCGGATCACTTCACTTTCCAGCTTAGAGATAGTTGCCAGATTCTCTTACTTTTCTTCATTTAGTTAGACTATAATTCTCTTATGTTTTTCTCCCAATTGACAAACTTCTTCACTTCTAATACACAACTCTCTGTAGGAGGCATCTAGCTCATCGTAAGACACTTCTTCATCACAAGCATCTTCATCGGAGTCATATCTTCCAGTTAGGGCAGTTACATGCTTGGCAGACTCTTCTTCAAGCTCACTTCCAGAGTCCTCATCAGACCAAGACACATATAGGCCCTTCTTTTGTTTTTTGAGATATGTAGGGTATTCAACTCTAATGTGACCAAATCCTTCACATCCATGACACTGAATCCCTTTGCCTTGAATGGATTTTTCTTCAGCTCTTGTTTTTCTTTCAAATTCACTAGACTTGCTGATGTCAGATGAGTTGTTCTTGACATTAGGTCTTGACTTCCTGTCCATCCTTTTCATTATCTTGTTAAATTGCCTCCCAAGTAACACTATAGCATTTGATATTCCTTCATTAGTATCCAGATTACATTCATCCTCTCCATCTTCAGTATTGGACACAAAAGCTATGCTTTTGTTTTTCTTTTCAGATCTGTCACTAATGCCTAATTCAAATGTTTGGAGGGATCCAACAAGTTCATCCACTCTCATCTTGCTGATGTCTTGAGCCTCTTCTATGGCAGTAACCTTCATGTCAAATCTTTTGGGAAGAGACATGAGGATCTTTCTTACCAGTTTTTCCTCCGACATCCTTTCTCCTAATGCACTAGATGAATTGGCTATCTCAAGAATATTCATATGGAAGTCATGAATACTTTCATCATCATTCATTCTCAAGTTTTCAAATTTTGTAGTGAGCAGATGAAGTCTTGACATCTTCACCTTAGATGTGCCTTCATGAGTAGTTTTCAGTATTTCCTAAGCATCTTTAGCCACAACACAAGTGTTAATCAATCTGAAAATGTTCCTACCAACTCCATTGAATAGAGCATTCAAGGCTTTAGAATTTCCAAGAGCCAGTTCATCCTCTTCTTTAGACCATTCTTCTTCAGGTTTCAACTTATAAGTCTTTTTTCCATCTTTTTCCAGAACAACAGGATGTTCCCATCCTCTTATGACAGCTTTCCAAAACTTGTTATCCATAGATTTCAGAAAGGCCACCATGCGTGATTTCCAATAGTCATAATTAGTTCCATCTAGGATGGGTGGTCTGTTAACAAATCCTCCCTCCTTGTCCATCGTACCAGAAAGTATCTTCCCTAGATCTCACCCAAAAGCGCAACAGGATGCTTGCTCTGATACCAATTGAAATTCTAGTACCAGATATGAGATGTCGAAGGAGATGTTACGACACTAATATCTGAAATGTTATCAACTTAAGAACAAGGTAATAAACACAGTAGGAAGACAGTAAAAAACAAAAGCAATTGTTAACCCAGTTCGGTGCAACTCACCTACATATGGGGGCTACCATGCCAGGAAGGAAATTCACTAAAACAGAATTAGTTTGAAGATTCTCAGCAAACAACCTCTGGTTTACAATCTTCTCACCTAATCTCTACCCATGCAATTTCTATCTAAGACTCTCCTAGATATGAGACCCCTCTCACTTCCCTTTAATCAATCAGCAATGATAATACTTATAACAATGAACAATAGAAGACACACTTCCAAAGACACAAAATACACTCTTGCTTAAAATCTCATGAGTGGTTCACAATTACAACTCAATAAACTCAGTCCAGTTCAAGCATCTAAGTGATGAATGAATGGCTCACAATTAACAAAATCAAACCCTAATCCTTAAGCAATGCACAGGACTTAACCCTAGCTTCTCTCAACTCCAAATAGGATTAGAAAGTCTTTATATAGAAACACTTCGCATGGGCTTGGGCATTAAAAATAACCAACTCAGATTTGATCAAATCAAATCAAATAATACTTCAAATATTCTTAAGATTTTCTGCATGAAAATAGAACAAAAGATTCTAAAATAATCTCCACCTTGATTTGCGCCAACAAGATATCTGATAACACTGAATCACACTGCGTATTTGACTCGAATTGTACATGTTTCTTAGGATTTTATTGCCATTTTCTTGTGTTATGCTTGTGTTTTGTTTTGTTTTCAGGTTCTTTGTATTTCCAGAGCTCATTGTGAAGAAATGAAGAAAAACAAGCAAGAAAACCAGGTTTTGAGGAAATTGTACACATGGCATCCACCATGGCATGCCACGATCTCCACTTCTTTCTCCTTTGGTTCACATGGCGGGCGCCATGAGGGGGTGGCGGGGGCCACCTTTGTCGTATGGCTTCCCTCCCAAAAGAAGTTGGGGGCACTTTGGTCTTTCCATAGTTTTTCCTAGGCTGTAAATAAATGAGTCCTTGAACCTTTTTCTTCATCCAAGCTTAGTTTCAGAACTCAAGCCATATATTTCAGTATTGTAAAGTGATAAACTCTTCACATCGGGGAGTTATCACACTGTTTGATCGAGTCTGTAATCGAGTTTGGATCACTCTGGTAGAAGTTAATCCTGCCGCCATTTTCATTTCCAGTCATTTATTTCCAGTTGTACCAGATTTAAAGCCTCCGATTTGGAGCAGGTTTCATTTACAAGTTCAGCATTTACTTTCTTTATTTCTCGCACTCGCTTTACTTTCTTTATTTTCTCGCACTCGCTTTACTTTCTTTATTTCTCGCACTCGCTTTACTTTCAAAACCTTTTTAAGAATTTACTTTAACATGATCTATTTCAACATGTCTATTTACATTTCCATGTCCGGCTAAATCTTAAAGGTTAGAATGTAAGGATCATAGTTAAAGTAGTATTCCATACAAGGTGTCAATAGAAATGCTTAGGGGTTATTCTGATTTTTAACACAAGTTTTCTGCACTTTATTTCTGTTGGGTAAGATCGAAAGTCATCCAACCTTTGGTTAAACTTGGTTAGTCTTAACTGTTCAAAGGAAGCAAAAGCGCTTTGTCCAGTTAAGTAGGAGTTTTTAATACTTTAGAAAAACAATTTTAAAACTATTTTCGGACGCGTTTATGGGTTTAAAATCCAGTTTGCATGAACCTCTTTTTGTTAAAAGTTCCAAGTCAAAATACTTTTCAACTGAGTCAAGAAACTATATTTCTTAAAAATAGGTTTATTACTTTTACGCAATACGCGCTTTTTTATAAGTGACAATAAGAGGGTTCGATTAAGGGATAAACTCGGTTCTGAATACGCGAAAGCGACAGTTCCCGTTAAATTAGTTCTTTTCATAAGTTGAAAACATTACCCCATAAGTAGTTCTATTTACAAGCATCTGGAATATTATCTGACTGTGTGAATTACATTCAAGCCCGTTGTTTATTGAATTTTATATCTTCGTACTTTACTCTGCTTTTACTGTGCACTCACGAACTCCCGATTGATTTGCCTTAGATAAACATCGTAACGATGGAAATCGATAGATTGACGTTTGGTCTCTGTGGGATCGATAATCTTTTATATTACTCTGACGCGATTCGTATACTTGCAAAAACACCGCATCAAGTTTTTGGCGCCATTTCCGGGGATCAATTACGTCAAATTTCGTACCCTGTTGTTACATCGTCTAGACTAAGGCACTCTCATAAAAATAATAAAAAAATAAAAAAATAAAAAAATAAAAACTATGTATCACCCAAATTTTTCTAGAAATCACCACGGCCAGTATTTCGAGGAATCGCAAGAATCCCATAATTCCAACCTTCAAATACAAATAGAGAATTTCAATGCATCACTAACTCATTCTCACCCAAATTTCCTCTGCAACTACCAATCCCATTATTTTGAGAAACCGAAAGAATCCGTCAATTCCAACCTTGAAACATTAAAGGAGGATTTCATTAAAACAACAACTAATTCTGGGTTAGAATCTATGATGGAGCACTTTGTGGAGACCCAAACTCTCCATAATGAAGAGCTTAAAAGACAACATCTCGATACTTATGAAACCCTTAGGCAGATAAACACTATGGTCGAGTCCCTCGCGACTCACACTGAGGCATTGGAGACTCAAATATCCCTGCTTGCACAGACCCCTATAGGACCCTACCCTGAGGAACATGTGATGTTGTAGCAACCAATAGTGGAGAACAAATAGAAAATCCTTGTGAGAGTGATAATGAGGTTGAGGAGAGTGATATTGAGGTTGAGGAGAGTGTTGGTGAGGAAGAAGTAGAGATTGAGAAAAATTCACCGACACCATCCGAAAGGGAGGTTGTCGAAGTGGTAGCGAAGGAAGCACCTAATGTCGTTCTTCCTCCCTATACCCCACCAATTCCTTTCCCGCAAAGGTTTGTAGAGGCTAAGGTAGAATCTCAAACGTATATGGAGATATTGGAAAATATCCACACTAACACACCTTTGTCTAAGATCACGCATAAAAAGAGAAAATTCGAGGACCATGAAACTAGGGATATCATTACTGTTAAGAGGGTATGTCGCTCCCGGGATTTTCATCCAAGTACAAACGCGAAAGTGGCACGAAACAGAGTCTCCAGCAATGTGTATTTATCCCAAGAGATGGAAAGGAAACACCGCGTAAACCTGAAGGAAAGGATAGAGCATGGTCTTGCAACCAAGAGAATTGGATTCGGGAGTCGGTTACGCGATAGGAAGGTATTAGCATTCCCACGCGTCCATCATACCCGATGGGATCCACGCTTGCTGCTCGATCAAAGGGTGATAGAAAAGGATACTAGGAAAGGAACTGGAAAAGGAATGAAAAAGGAAAGGAGAGAGAAAGAGAAACAAATGTAGGGAAAATAAAATAAGTGCTCGAATGGGCCCTACCCCACTGCCTACGTATCTCATCAGGAGCATGAGAATCAGAGCGGCGTAGTTCCCCTCACTAGGGATGGATTGTTTGTGTTTTTTAGTGGAATACGTCAGCGTTCGCGTTCTAGCAGTTTAGGTTTTGCAGCTCGCTGTAGGGAGACTTAGGCGTTACCTGTTTGTGGTAGAACGGAAATGACGCATCCTTAAGGAATGAATGGAGGAGATGAGGAAAGAATTCCCGAAGGAAAGACGTTATTGTTTGTTTTTGTCTTTTAAGAGTTTTTTTTCATTTGTTTGCATATGATAGTGTATCTAAATCTTAGTCATTGGAATGTATACATTCTCACATTCCAAGATGGAATGAATAAGAAAATATACTAAGAGTGAAGAAGACCCCCACACTTAGTTCCAATTGTCAAGGTTCAAACACACTAGCATACTTGTGTTTATTAAGTGTTTTTGTTGATTATATAATGAAGAAGTGTTTTATTATTTGTACCTTCAACAAGTATTGCATTTAAGTCCCTCATACAAGATCAAATGTTTAACACATTGACCCAATATGGGCTATATGCTACACATTCTAAGATTATAAGAGAAGACCCCTTATAATCTTTTCTTTATATGAAAGGCCTAAATGCAATAAATGCCTACCTTTATTAGATATTTTGAATTTTCTTTGAGATGAGAAGATGAAAGACTCAAAAGGAGAAGAAAGGTAAAATCTATGTGAACTAAGACTCAATCCTAATTGATTAGTTAAGGGAGTGGTCCTAATGGTTTGTGAGGTTTAAACACCTAAAATTTAAAGAAGGAATGAGCTAAACAATTCACTTCTAAAGTAGAAGATGAATTGTAACTCAAAAGGGGAAGTAAGGAGTTAATCAAAGTAAGCACATAGATGCTTAACAAAACACAAAGTTGAATTATAAAAGAAATGAAAGGAAAGAAGTTTGAATGTGGATTCCTTATCCACACTCAATTTCAACTTACCAAAGCCCCTACACGGTTAGTAAACAAGGAAACATGCATAAGAAGTAAAAAGACACTTAATGCACTATAAAGTTCAAAAGAAAAAGATGAAGAATCAAATCCTAATATCACAACCAGAATGTGAATCATATGGATAACAAGTGAATATCATTATACAAATTCAATGGAATAAACAACAATCATCATCCATAGCATTCAAACATGTCTTCATAAGAAAGGAAGTTGAAAGATGAAAAGAAAGAGAAGAAACATGCATAAATGGTACATGTAATCTAAGGATCAGAATTGAAACTAGGTGGAAAATGATTTATAGACATCTCAAAGTATTCATGAATCAAACATCAAAACATTCAAGAAGTAATAGAAGAAGAATGGAAATGAAAGTTCAAAAAGAAAGTGCAAACAATACATGTTAATGATGCACAAAGTTCAAATTGAAATGAACATGTAAAGAGGACCTATAAGGTGTACCAATGACCTATAATGTCACATGAATAGCTCACAAAATATGCAAAGGATCATACCAATATGCACAAAAGATATCATGTAAACATGCACTAAAATTAGAATGACGTGACATGATATTATGCTTCAAATGTAATGCAACAAACAAAAATCAAATGGACTTATGAAAATTATACAAGCATGGTATTGGAATACCTGAGTCATAAGTGAATCATACATCCAAATATCTTGTAAAAATTCAAGGGAAAATGACTTCAAACAAAGCAATTAGGTCAAGTTGAAACATCATACAAAGTAGTGTAAAAACAAGCATCAAAACATGTCACAAAATGATCTAAAAAATCAAACAAAAATCATATAACATGTTTCAATGTATTAGTGAGTCAATCCAAAAAGAACCAAGTCAAAACCATTTATAATGAGCAAGAAAAAAATTCCACAAATTCACATACCACATTTAGAATGCACATAAATGGAAATTCAAAGAGAATTATGGAATAGCGGCAAAAATGTCATAAAATCATGAAATAAAAATATCCAAAATTTCCTAAATGTCTTGAAAACACTCATGAATTTTTCCAGAATTTTCTATTGTATTTTTGTAATTTTAAAAATTAGAAATGAAATGTGCACAAAATGTAGAAAATAAAAAGACATGGAAATAAGAGAGGGGGTGCATGTATAGCGATCATTCAGTTCAAACTGGTTTGGGCTTTAGAACATGGGGTGCAAATAGAAATACCAAGCCTGGTCCACATCTGCGCAATCCACACCAATTAATCATGCACACTCAGTCAACAAAAGTCAAGCAATGACCACCCTTGGATCAGGTCAAGTCAACAAGCAAGTCAAAGTAGTCAAATCCAAAACATACACGTGAAGGACCACATACAATATCATGCACTTCACCACACAAGGTTTAAAATGAAATCAGAATTGAACACGTGAGGTACATGTGCATTTTAATGTGCTGGCACGTTCTTAACCACACGATGATGAAAAATCAATGGCCACGATTAAAACATGGTAAACCCTAGCATTAACAGTCACCGGCCGGAGATGAATTCCGGTCACCTTCTCCGGCCAACAACCACCACCTGCAAACTCACGAGTTCACCAAAACACACAAAACGTATACCAAAATGAAGCTCATGCTAAGCACATCACGAATTCACAGTTATTTTTCACATAACATGCCCACACATAGAGAACAGAGGAGACAAAGATATGCCCTAATTTTTGGATCTAAGCCTCTACAAGGCCTATCAACTAGCCGGAGTAAGCAGAGCTTCTAGCAAGATTTAAGCAACAAAAAAACAAGTGATACTAAGGAGAAAACGTGCAATCAAAGTTCAAGAACTCAAACCTGAAATCGATGAGGCTTTGAGTATACAAGAACACCAGAGGAAAATGCTTCTTCCTTGAGCTTCACTTGGCCAAATAAAGGCTTTGATGGAGTAATTGATGATGATTCAGTGGCTAGAAGTTGAAACCAAACTTCAAAACACCAGTTGCAATGTGGTGGAATTGAGAGAGAATCAGAGAGAGTTTTGGAGAGGAATGAACAAAGTGAGCTTCGAAAATCAATGGAAATGGTGAGATTTAGAGAAAAGAAGAGAAAGTTTCCGAGTGAGAGTGTAAAAAATGAAGTTGAAATGAAATTTGAGAGAGAGGTTTTTATTTATAGTGAGCTCTAACCATGGTTAACTGGGTGAATTAATTGAGTTGAAGTGGTTTAGGTGAGTCATCCCGAACTAACTGAGTCAAGTTAGTTAGGGAGAGCAATGATATGGTGATGATGCCTTGTGGTAAGCTATGGTGAAGATGAAAATGAACTTGCAATGGCACGGCTGTTGCAACATAAACTTGTTCAGCAAGTTTCCATTCTTTCAACTTTCATGCATAATGAGGCACGTGCTAGGGTGTGTATAAAAGGTGTTTGGTTTAAAAGGGCAATGGATAGATGGTATGAATAATGCACGTGCAAGCTTGTAACAACAACATAAACAACATTGGTTTTGTTTCTGATTTTTATGACAGTTGAGAACAATGGAGATATGGTGATTTGATGATGTTTCTCTCTCTACTCCATGGATGGTTTGATGTGTTTTTGGATTCATTTGAAAGAGGAGATGTAATGCTACATGTTAGGTATGAAAATTGAGTTGAAATGATGCTTGGAATAAGTTGAAAAATGACTTATAACATCCACATTTGGAACTGATAGAAAGGGCGTGGCATATGGTCGACTGGTAAGGCAAACATGGCATGGATTTTCAGCAAGATCACCCCAACTTGAGACCACTATTTCTACCTCATAACTTGATCAAATGAAATTTTGTCCAACATGAACATTGAAGAGGGCATTACAAGGAATAATTTTGATGTTGACAAGTTTTGCATTTGAGGCCTCTAACCATGAGTAATTGATCAAAACATTTGGCCCACCACCTGTTTGTGAAAATGACACGCGCGCGACCTGAAAGTTGACCAAGCTGACTTGCATTTTGCCCAAGTTTCCCTCAACTTTGATCATCCATAACTCTTTCAATTCTTATCCAATGGAAATGTTCTACACATGGATTTGAAGCTTGAAGCAAGATCTTTTGTTGTGGCCGAGTGGAATTTTCATTTGATGCTTCAATTTTGAATGGTCTTGGTTCAAACTCTGATGCAAAATAGCCCAAAATCACTATTTTTGGAAACCCTATTTCTTCCAAAAATGGCAACTTTCCACATCTTGTTTTTTTCATGATTCCTTTGGAGTTTCTTGATCAAATTTTGTACATTGGTCACATATAACATGAATTTCATGGATTTAGCCTCAAAAAGTCAAGAGTTGACTTTTTCCTCTGATTATTTGACTTAGCCCCAATTTTCCTGATTTTTTTATCTTTTTTCCAATTGAACCACTTCTAAAACCAATTGAGAGGCAATTTTCCACACGCATACACTTAAGGACATGTAGAATACCATGACATCAAGTTTTGTCCAAAAAATCCAAGATACCCTTATTTAATTGGAAACCCTAGTTTTGGTACCCACCTCCTAGGAGAAAAGTGTGCAGTCTTCAATTTTAAATCCCTTAGAGTATGTTGTGTATCCTCTTAAAGGATAATGAGATATGCCATTTGAGGGTGACTTTGAACCAATGAACCATCTATTCTGAGGGTTTTCCTTCATTTTTGGGATTTCTTGCATAGTGAAAGATGTAGTGCTTCAATCTCCTATTGAATCTCACTTTCTTGATGTTTTGGATGATCAATAGAGATAGTATGAGACATAAAATACCTCTTGGCTTGCCTTGAGTGAACTTGTTTGACCTTTTGTGCCTTGAATAATTCCTTGGTTGTCCACCTTTCCCCTGATCACATGCCTTGATGGTAAGAGGGATGCTATGCTTCACTTTCTATGTTACATATGCAATGCAATGCTAATGAGATGGATATGATATGATATATGATAATGCTATGCTAGGATGCCAAAAGGGAGAGCAAATTTTGGGATATTACTGCTTCCCCTATTCAAACACTGTAGACCTGAATGCCTGAAAGCGATTGCTTTCAGACGTTCAAGGTATATAGTGATTGAATACCAAATATAACCAAAAATTTGCTCTGGATGACGAAGAACAAAAGGGATATAAACCCAACAAGACTGCTGGATTGAATCTTCAATGAAACGTTGTCGAAGATATCTGTCTTTTGAACGACGCCAGACGACTACTGGCTTGCCATACTGTGGATGGACTTTCAACAATGTCTTTTTGAACGACGCCAGACGACTACTGGCTTGCCACTCTGTGGGTGGACTTTTAACAATGTCTTTTTGAACGACGCCAGACGACTATTGGCTTTCCATACTGTCGATGGACTTAAGCTGCTCTGCCAATCTGTCGTTAGACTTTTACCAATTCGTGTCGGATTTCTGCCAATCTGTCGTTGGACTTCTACCAATCTGTCGTTGGATTTCTGCCACCCTGTCGTTGGACTTCTACCAATCTGTCATTGGATTTCTGCCACACTGTCGTTGGACTTTAATATTACCAAACCGGCGTTGAAATCTCAAACTCGCCATCTTTAGATGGACTTTTGCAACTTTGCCAAACTGTCGTTTGACTTTTACCAATCTGTCGTTGGATTTCAAACTTGCCATCTTCAGATGGACTTTTGCAGCTTTGCCAAACTGTCGTTGGACTTTAGTGCTTTGCCAAACTGTCGTTGGACTTTGAGTTTGCCAAACTGTCGTTGGACTTTGAGTTGTAAATGAGCAATGCTGAGAAATACACCACCGGCTGGGTAATATCATATGCTGACACTTTGCTGAAGAAGAGATTCCTTCGATCTATTTAGACCTTGTTGGGGAAATTACTGCGACTCAGCTGGGGAGTATAGCTGACAAAGATTCAATGCTGAACTCTGTGGGGATACCATTACCAGAGATACGATCTTGCTAGGGATCAGGGCTACTCTGCCGGGGATATGCAAATCTTGGTTAGAAGACATCCCGTTGCAACATGCTGAGAAAGGGTCCCTAGAGATCTGCTGGGGAAACCCAAGGCAGTTCCACAATAGTCTACTGAGGAATACGACTGTCAAGCTTAGTATAAGTACCACAATGCCTCATGTTAGGCAAACTTCCCGTTTGATGACTCCTCTGGGTACGATGAGTTTATAACAAACTCTGCTGGAGAAAACTTCTTTAAAGCGTTTCGTGCTGGGGAATGCCTTTTAAGAGGACAAACGTCTTCCAACTCTACTGGGGATAATAAAATTGGAACGCCTCGCTGGGGAAATCCACTATGCCCCATGCTTGGGAGGGTCAACAACTTTCTTTTTGTTCCAAATTACGCGGCTGATCTGAAGAAATCATCCCAAGAGGATTTTACAGAAGATTAAGTATCTTCAAACTCCTGGCGACTTTACTGGGAATTGACTATCAACTTCGGTATCTGCGAAGCAACTCTACTAGGCAATTCGCAACCGTTATCGACACAGAAAAGCTTGTAGCTGTTGGAAGTACTGAATGAGAGAATTGATTTAATAAGATACAACAGTATCAAGTCGAACTCGATTCACCGATTATCAAAACGTCGTGATCGGCCGTCGACCGAATAGTGGACTCCATCAGTAAACGTTGTGACAAAAAGGTGACAAGTGAACCCTTCCCATCATCTGCGAAGTATCAGAAGATTTGCACTCGTTATGGACATGGAGTGCTCACTGCATTAATAACCATTATCAACACAGAAGAATTCAATCTTCGGCAACCGTTGTCGTCCCAAAACCTGGTGGGAAATCTTGAATGAGAGAATTGACTTAATAAGATACAACATTATCAAGTCATAGCAAATATCTGTTCGTGCTGAGAGAACTCTCGTGCAGCTCTAATCGATCGTACTCGTTACCTGCAACAGAAGAATATATGCACATGCCCCAGGATATTGCGTGGTTTTTGAGTCCACCATCCAAGGTTGTCCAATCAAGCAAAGTAATTTTAATCGTCTTTTTTGTGCATGTTTTTGCAAGGCCAAGATATTTTCAAAGTAATGTTTTATTATCAAAAATCGGACGTTTTTGCAAACAAAACAGTAAAATGAAAATAAAAGTTGGTGGCTGAATATTCAATTTTATTGATGAAATGCCAAAATCGGCGAATTTACAATCGGAAGCAAACCCCTGAAAGAGTTGATTGCCATAAAATTGAGAAAAGAAATCTATCCAGATGATAATGTGGAAATTGGATTCCAACTGATTTCTGATTCTGTTATAACCAGTATGTATTCCAACTCTCTTGATTATCTTCGCCTTCGGAAGCTCGTGATCGGAACAATCCCTCCTTCGGAAACTCTGCTAGTTTGCTGAAGAGTAGAGAACGTACAGATTAATTCAGACAGCAGTCATTCGCTTAAATCCCTCTTTTGCGTGGATCGCCTTTTCAGGTTTTCAATCCACCGGGATACCCATTTTTGCCTAAGTTGCCCTTTCGGGTTTTCAACTTACCGGGTGTACAATTTTCCAATTATATCCCTAATTTTTGCCCGAACCTTTATTCTGTTTTTTGGCTCGCCGGGATGCCCTTTTTTGCCTGGATTCTTTTTTCTTTTATCCATCGGGTCTCTTTATACGAAGTATTTTTTGACTGCATCTGAATTAACAGGGGACGAAAAGTCTTCACCATCCATGGTTGTCAGCAATAAGGCTCCACCTGAGAAAACCTTTTTAACCACGAATGGACCTTCGTAATTAGGAGTCCATTTGCCCCTGTAATATGTACTCGGAGGAAGTATTCTCTTGATTACCACATCTCCGACCTTGTAAACTTGAGGTCGAACCTTCTAATCGAATGCCCTCTTCATTCTGTGCTGGTATAGCTGGCCATGACATATCGCTGCTAATCGCTTTTCCTCAATAAGGCTCAACTGATCAAATCTGGCTCATACCCATTCAGTTTCATCTAGCTTAACGTCCATCAATCCTCGGAGAGAGGGAATCTCCACTTCGACCGGTAGAACTGCCTCCATACCGTACACAAGTGAGTATGGTGTTGCCCCAGTGGACGTGCGAACTGATGTTCGATACCCATGCAAAGCAAATGGTAACATCTCATGCCAATCCTTGTACGTGACAACCATCTTCTGCACAATCTTCTTGATATTTTTGTTGGCCACTTCGACCGCGTCATTCATCTTTGGGCGGTACGGAGAAGAATTGTGATGCTCGATTTTGAAGTCCCGGCATAGCTCAGCCATCATCTTATTATTCAAATTAGAACCATTATCAGTAATGATTCTTTCGGGAACTCCATATCGACAAATAATATCTCGTTTCAAGAAACGAGCTACCACTTGCTTAGTGACATTGGCATAAGATGCTGCTTCAACCCATTTGGTGAAGTAATCAATGGCGACCAAGATGAAACGATGGTCGTTTGAAGCAGTAGGCTCAATTTTCCCGATCATATCAATGCCCCACATTGCAAAAGGCCACGGAGAAGACATGATACTCAACGGATTTGGAGGAACATGTACTTTGTCTGCATAGATCTGGCATTTGTGACACTTGCGGGCATACTTGCAGCAATCTGACTCCATTGTCAACCAATAGTACCCCGATCTCAATAATTTCTTAGCCATCGCATGTCCTCTAGCATGAGTACCGAAAGAGCCTTCGTGCACTTCAATCATCAAAAGGTTTGCCTCGTGTCTATCCACACACCTGAGCAGAACCATATCAAAATTTCTTTTATACAGCACGCCATCTTTGTTCAAGAAGAAACTACCAGCTAGCCTTCTTAACGTCTTCTTGTCTTTGGAAGATGCCCCAGGCGGGTATTCTTGATCTTTCAAGAAGCATTTAATGTCATGGTACCAAGGCTTGTCATCAGACACTGCATCAACATCAAACACAAAGGCAGGTCTATCAAGACGAGATACATCAATCCTAGGTACAAAGTTCCAACCATGCACTTTGATCATCGAAGATATAGTGGCCAAGGCGTCTGCAAACTTATTTTCATCTCTGGGAACATGGTACAACTTGACAGTTGTAAAGAACGTCAGTAATCTCCTCGTATAATCTCTATACGGAATCAAATTCTACTGATGTGTGTGCCACGTTCCCTTTACTTGATTGATTACCAGTGCTGAATCACCAAAGATATCGAGGGTCTTGATTCGTAAATCAATAGCCTCCTCAATCCCCAGTATGCAAGCTTCGTATTCTGCTTCATTGTTGGTACACCCGAAAGTTACTCGGGCAGTGAAGGGCATGTGAACGCCTTCTGGCGTAATGAGAACTGCACCAACTCCGCACCCATTCATATTAACTGCCCCATCAAACATCAAACTCCATTTGGATTCGGGGTCAGACCCCTCCTCCAGAAGTGGTTCCTCACAGTCTTTCGCTTTGAGAAACATGATGTCCTCATCAGGGAAATCAAACTTCATGGGTTGGTAATCATCAAGAGGCTGTTGTGCAAAATAATCTAACAATATACTTCCCTTGATTGCTTTTTGCGAAGTATATTGAATATCATACTCTGTCAGTACCATCTGCCACCTTGCAACTCTGCCTGAAAGTGCTGGTTTCTCAAAAATATACTTAATTGGATCCATTTTTGGGATCAACATGGTTGTATGTGTGAGCATATATTGTCTCAATCGCTTGGCGGCCCATGCGAGTGCACAGCATGTCTTCTCAAGCATTGAATAACAGGATTCATAATCTGTAAACTTCTTGCTCATGTAGTAGATAACATGTTATTTCCTACCTGTCTCGTCGTGTTGACCGAGAACACAACCCATGGATCCTTCGAGCACTGTCAAGTACATATTCAGTGGTCTCCCTTGAACTGGAGGTATCAGAATTGGAGGTTCCTGCAAATATCTTTTTATTTTATCGAATGCATTTTGACAATCATCATTCCACCTGACCGTTTGATCTTTTCTTAGCATTTTGAATATCGGTTCGCAGGTGGCAGTTAGGTGAGATATGAACCTTGAAATGTAGTTCAATCTCCCTAGAAAGCCGCGAACTTCTTTCTCAGTTCTCGGTACAGGCATATCTTGTATAGCTTTCACTTTAGCAGGATCAACCTCTATTCCTTTTTCACTGACAATGAAACCAAGCAATTTTCCGGACCGCACGCCGAAAGTACACTTGTTAGGATTCAGTCTCAACCTGAATTTCCTCAACCTCTCAAACAATTTCTTCAGGTTGATCCGATGTTCTTCTTCTGTCTTTGATTTAGCAATCATGTCATCCACATATCACTCTATCTCTTTATGAATTAGATCGTGGAATAACGTCACCATTGCTCTTTGATAAGTTGCCCCTGCGTTTTTCAACCCAAAAGGCATGACTTTGTAACAGAAGGTACCCCACGGGGTAATGAATGTTGTCTTCTCCATATCTTCAGGCGCCATCTTTATCTGATTGTACCCGGAGAATCCATCCATAAATGAGAACACTGAAAACTGAGCAGTATTGTCAACCAGCACATCAATATGAGGGAGTGGAAAGTCATCTTTAGGACTTGCCCTGTTGAGATCTCTGTAATCCACGCACATTCTAACCTTGCCATCTTTCTTCGGCACCGGTACTATGTTGGCCACCTAGGGAGGATAGTTGGTTACTGCCAGAAAACCTGCATCCAACTGTTTTTGTACCTCTTCCTTGATCTTCAAAGCCATTTTTGGTTTCGTTCTGCGCAGCTTCTGCTTGACCGGTGGACAGTCCTCTTTCAATGGTAGCCTATGCACAACTATGTTTGTATCTAAACCTGGCATATCTTGATATGACCAAGCAAAGATGTCAACGTATTCACGTAGCATGACTATCAGCTCTTGCTTTACATCAGCCCGCAGACTTGCACCGATCTTGATCTCTTTCTTGCTTTCTTCTGAACCGATATTAATAACCTCAAGAGCTTCCTGATGAGGCTGAATGGTCTTCTCTTCCTGTTTCAACAATCTAGCTAACTCTTCCGGGAGTTCATAGTCTTCATCACTTTCCTCCTCAGCTTGATAAATCGGATTGTCGAAATCATACATGGGCATAACAGAATCATTTTCAGGGGAATCCACAGAATCAAGTCTGCATGATTGGATTGATGCTTTATTTTGGATTATTTTTTGCTTGAAAACAAAAGAAAAGAAAGTGCATTATCATTTTAATTTTCTTTGTGCAAAAATAAAAATAAAGAAAGAATAAAGGAACACAAATTTGTAAACAAAAACGTCCTTTTATTGATATTTGAACATTATATGAGAAAATATGGTGGCCCTACAAATGAATCCTCACACCTTGGGCAGAGTGTGGGATTTCATGCATTATGAAAGACAAGAATTATTACTCTGAATGGTGTACAACATGAATGATTTCTTCACTAGACCAGTTTTGCAATGCCTCGCCCGGAGCTAGGGCATACACCCATCTGTCCAGATGATCTGAGCTTTCAGCGTCATCTTCTATTGCGGAGCAGGACTGATTAGGGTTGATAATTCCTCCACTGTTGAAGTTGATTGGCCCACGGAATCGGGGAACTGGCGTCCGGCCCGGTTGGTATCCAATACCGAACTTATCTTCCTTCACGAACACGTCAATAGCTTTACCCCAACCTTGGGCATTTCCGCTTTCAACCACTTCTCTGGCTTGCTTGTAGGACACAATTGATGCACTCGGCCCAACTGGCACGGTTGACACCTTTGCTGTTGAAATAGATTATGGGAATTTGTTGATGTTCAGGGCTTCAAAAGACTGGCACAGGGTTTCATGAATCTCCCCATCCATTTCCACGTATTTAAAAGTGGATAGATGACTCACAAATATATCTTCCTCACCACAAACAGTAACCACTTGACCCTCGAACACATATTTGAGCTTCTGATGTAGTGTGGAGGTAACTGCGCCTGCTGCGTGACTCCACGGTCGGTCCAACAAACAACTGTAAGCAGGCTGAATGTCCATAACGTGAAAGATTGTCTTGAATATCTGTGGACCAACCTGTATTGGCAATTCTACCTCTCCAAACACTGATCTCTGGGATCCATCGAAAGATCTCACAATCAGATCACTGGGTCTAAGAATCAATCCATCTACTTCAATTTTCATCAGGGCCTTTTTGGGTAACACATTCAAGGAAGAACCTGTGTCGACCAGCACATGCGACAAAACAGCTCCTTTGCATTCAAGTGTGATGTGCAACACTTTGTTGTGATTACGTCCATCTGGAGTCAAATCCTTATTTGTAAACCCTAACCCGTGGCTCACATTGACATTAGCAATAACTCCCTCCAACTGATTCACCGTGATCTCATGGGGAACGTATGCCATATTTAAAACCTTCAACAAAACAGCTCGGTGTGCATCTGAACTCATTAACAGGGATAATATTGAGATTTTAGAGGGTGTCTGATTGAGCTGATCAATGATCTTGTAATCACTCTTTTTGATAATCCTCATAAATTCCTCAACATCATTATCAAAATTGACTTTAGGGTCCTCTTCCTGAACAAGCATCTTGTCATCAACAACCTGTTTTCCTTTTGTTCTTGCAGCGGCTTCAGCTTCTTTATCACTCCTTAGAGTCTGGGGAGCAAACAGTCGACCACTCCTTGTGAAACCACTTGGTCCACTGACATTCTCAACACTGGTACCAACAGCAGCCTCTGCCTTCTGTTAACTTCCTCCTTGATGAGTATGAGTTCCATATTGCCATGGAACTGCCCTATTAGACACATAAGAAGCAGATTCAGGCACTATAATCGTAACTGGGCTCGGCCTCTCGGGCATGATGATAGCAACAGGATCATCAACGGGCACCTGTATTTCAACTGGATTATAATAAATGGTAACGGCAGAAACATCTTTTTCCTTCTCTATCTTATCAAACTGAAGTCTTCCTTCATCCATAAGATCCTGCAGTCCAACTTTCAACTTCCTGCAGCCATTACTCTGTCTTGGACAATCCTCACAATCAGAGCCACATCCAGGAAATACCTTCCCTCTTAACAAACGCTCTTTTACAATCAACAGCGGAGTCTTTACCAAATTAACATCAGTAATCAGATTCAATTTCTCACCATCAGAGATAGCATTCGTGCCTGCACCCCCATGATGAGGCATTGGATTATCACGAACATTCGGCGGCTTAGAGAAATTAATAGCTTTTCCGTCAATCAAGTCCTGAACCTTATGTTGAAAAGCCCAGCACTTTTCTATCGAGTGACCTTGCGCACCAGAATGAAATTCACATCGAGCATTAGCATCATAACCTTAAGGCAATTTTCCAGTATCTAGCGGCCTCATGGTCCTGAGTTCAACTAACTTCTCTCTGAGCAATTGTGGTAACAAAGCAGCATATGTCATAGGCAAGGGATCAAATTTACAGTCCCTTGGTCTATTATTCTGGAATCGGGGTCTAGCTTGCTGATCTGGAGCTTGCTGTCCTGCTGGAACCGGGATGGTTACAGCATCCACCTGATGGTAGGATTGAGTCCTGCCTTTGCCCTTTCCTTTATACACAGCACTGGACTCCCCTTCTCTTTTCCTTGGTCCATTAGCAAAGGGTTTTCTCGAACTCGAAGCACCAGTCCCACTGACGTCTTGAATCTTACCCAACTTCAGCAGACTCTCTATTCGTTCCCCAGCAACCACAATGTCGACAAACCCTGTTGACGGACACGCAGCCAATCTATCCAAATACGGCCCTTGGAGTGTGCTCATGAACATATCAGCCATCTCACGATCACCCAAAGGTGGTTGAACTCGAGCAGCCAATTCTCTCCATCTCTGTGTGTACTGCTTAAAGCCCTCCTTATGATCCTGAGCCATACTCTGCAGTTGAGTACGATTAGGTGCCATGTCCAAGTTATATTGATACTGTTTCAGAAATGCAGCACACAAATCTTTCCAGCTCTTTATATGAACCTTGTCCAGCTTAATGTACCATTCCAAGGAAGCGCCTGACAGGCTATCCTGGAAAAAATACATCCAGAGCTTTTGGTCTTCAGTATAAGCGGCAATCTTGTGATTGAAAGCTTGCAAATGTGTTTTGGGACAGGTACTGCCATTGTACTTATCCAATGTAGGGAGCTTGAACTTGGGAGGGATTCTCACACCCTGCACGAGACCCAAGTCTTCCACATCAATCCCTAGAGGATTTTGGCTCTCAATAGCCTTGAGTCTTTCATCTAACCCTTCGTACTTCCGGTCCTCATTGTAGAAACCCATGTCATTGTTGAATGCAGTAAACTGGTCATCCTGACCATCCTCATTATTATCAAAGCCTAGATGTACCCCACCAGCAGGGATGGTGCCAACAGGAGGAGTGTGCACGTTGTGATTTGGGATTTCAGTCTCCAGCCTCTGAATAGTAGCTCTCATGGCATCTTGACTAACCCCCATGGTCTCCTGACCGACCCTCAGCTCCTGCTGACCTTGAGCAATCCCCTGCATAATATTCATGAACTGCTCCATCCTTCCCCTCAAATCAACTAATTCAATCTGAACTTGTTCCATGACTCTGGCTTGATTGCGTCGGGTAGAGTATCGGTGAACTGGTGTATCAGCTATCGTGCCTGAAAACTAAATAAAGGTTAGCAGGCGCCTGCAAAAAGAAAACCTGCAATGAAAAAATGATATGCTATGCAAATGCAAATGCACAATTATGTTTGTCATTTCAAGATACTTTTCATAGCCTGATTCCAATCATGACCACAAATTCCTGAAGACCAGAAATCATGATTATTGAGCTTTGCCTTGAAGAGATATTCATATACGTCAATCACAAAAATCTGATGACCAGAAATAGTGATTTTGTAGTGTGCCAGTGTGCAGATATCTTATTACGTCACATATATCTGAAGACCAGAAATTGTGAACAGAAATAGCTCCTTTCATACAAATTCCCAAAAGTTTTCACACACATTTGTCATAGTTTCAGCAACAGAAAAAGAAACAAGCAATCAAATGGATCCATCAACAATTCTGATGGTAACCATTGCAAATTACAAAGAAATGACAAAAATCATTAATCTGACAGCTCTACGTCCTTCAGCTTCTGGCTGGAATACTTAATCTCTTCAAACAGGATGCGGGTACACTGATGATGTGGCTTCTTAATCAGCTCTTTGATTACGACATCCCTTTTCTCCAATGCATCAGATAATGAGCCCATGTGCATCAGCAAGGCTTCATCTTCACCGGCTCCTTTACGCCTCTTAATTCCAGATTGATTTTAACCAGCTTCAGATCTGCCGTGACATCTCCATGCTCTTTGTTGGCAATTTTCAGCTTATCTTCAGCATTCTTTACCTGTTCTTGACTTTTACCAAGATCCTCTCGATACTTTCTTCTTTCTACATGTGCTTTCTTCAACTCTTCATCTTTATCTTTTAACTGGGCTAGCAATTCAGAGTTTTCAATTCTGACTTCATCCCAAGCTTGATGAAGTTTAGCTAATGAATCCTTGCTTCGGGCTAAAGCCTGCTTTGTAATCTTATGAGCCTGACTAGTATCATCTGCTCCCAAAGTAAGTTTCCGGAAGTACCGAGCTCTATCATCAAAATCTTCTTCTTTGTCTGCCAAGATTTTCTCCGCTTTCAGTGCTCTCTTCTCCAAATCTTTGTTGTCAGCCAAAGCTTTCTGAAGGCATCTTCTCATTCCAGAATTCTCTATCTGCAACTCTCTAACCATTTTCTTCCATTTCTCGCACTCTTCAGCCGGTACCATGGAGTGTTGATCTGGGCATAAGAGAATCTCTCTTGAAAAGGGTAACAACAGCTCTCTGACCTTCATCTCAATCCAAGCATCGTAGTCAGGGTATGATCTACAGTCTCCTTTGCCAAAGATTAACTTTCCTGCTCTTTGCCTAAATTTCCAGGCATTTATTACTTCTGGACTCTTTCATTCTTGGTTCCCATGGAAAACAGAGAAGCACTAATCTCTTCATTAGCAGGAGGATTTCTCGAAGCATAACCAAATTGTCTAAGTGCCAACACCGGGTTGTAATTAATCCCACCCCTTCTTCCAAGTAGAGGCACATTTGGAAAACTTCCGCATTTAACAGTAAGCTCTATTGTCAATAATTTGGGATCAAACCAAATGATGTTACTGGCAGTCAAACCTATCAATCTCTTGGACCATTTCATTGTCTCAGCAGTTTCTACGAAAGCACCAGTTCAAGGTAAATGTTTGAAGAGCCAATGACATAACAATTGGGTACAGCAACTAACTAGACTTCCTCTTCCCTTCTCATTTTTGTAGTGTACTGAGTAATAAAAATCCCCTAGCAGGGTAGGAATCGGATTCTTCGAGACGAACGCTTTCATGGCCTGCATATCAACAAAGTCAGGTTGACCGGGGAAAAGCACCAAACCATAGATACAAAGAGCTAACACAGCATTGTAAGTAGTCCAGTTCTTAGCCTTGGCAGCTTCCTGAGCTCGTTGGAAAAGAAACTCCAAATGAAATCCTTCATCTTCTTTAAGTTTACTCAGGAAACTTTTCACAACAGACAGGTCTAGATGTAGAACAGCAGCAATGACTTCGGGGGTAAGAGCATCTTCAGAAAAATACGGTATAGAAGACGTGACTGGAATTCCCAAAATAAATGAGAATTCTTCCATAGTAGGCATCAAAATGTAGTCAGGGAACAAGAAACATCTCATTGATGGTTCATAGAACTGTAAGAAAGTGTGCAACCCATCCTTCTCATACTTTGTGAATGCACATACCATTTTAATCAGCTCTCCATATTCCTTCTGAAAAGTGCTGAGAACACCAGAATCAGCCATGTTTATCATCTTGTTCAATGAATCCAGTTTAGGATCAGGGAATTTGTATGACACATTATTCTTCCTTTTAACCCCAACTCCTTGGGAACTCATGATTGGAATCAGACAATATGGTAGGTACCTGAAAATGACAAACATAACCTATTATGATATGAGTATGCAAATGCAAAAGGCATGTGATCAGGTATCCAGGTGTCTGTGTCTGTGTCGAACTATGTACACTGTGTCTCTCTACTGAATCTGGCCAGATTTCTGAGATGAATACTCAAACCACTGTCATAGGATACACTGTCTGAAACAATCATAGAATCACAAGTAAGGTATGTAGGAGGCTAGGTTACCTACAAACCTGTAAACATCCCACCCATGCTCACATGTGGTTCCTAGAAAACAAGGCTTGTCAGCTTCGGAGGTTTGAGAAGCGATAGCACATTCAGCCCGTAGGATACAATGCTATGCCAATCAAAGAGGTCGTCCACTGACTCACCTTAGAAAATAAAGGTCATCCTATGCAAGTTCCAAAGTGGGCCCTCGGGTGCGAGTGGGTTTGCCACAGAATGTGGTCTGCCACTGTCACCACTAAAGAGAGATGTTTCCACTAAGGTCCTCATGATAGGTCACTAGAGTCGAAAGCTCTCTAGATCGACATCCTGGAATACGCAAGATGCGTACGCCATGATGGGTCCCAAGATAGCCTCGTCTAGCTGTGAATTTCGTGATTACCCAACGTACACAGATGGCACGTAGGTTCCACTACTCTCCACTCTAAATCTAAGTGTATACTCGAGCCTGTGTACTGGGCTCATCTCTCAGAAATCCCATCCCGCCAAACAGACAGAACAGTGCAACACAGTATAATATATGAAATGTAAATGCTAACATGCTGTAAATATGGTACACGTAATAAAATACAGTAAGGAGCAAATACAAGATAACAGTAAACACCCAATGAAAGAAAAGCAAACAAGCGCTAGGATTGACTCGCTTAGGATGGACCAGCAATAGGTCAACCTGTCCCCAGCAGAGTCGCCAGCTGTCGCTCCCGGGATTTTCATCCAAGTACAAACGCGAAAGTGGCACGAAACAGAGTTGCCAGCAATGTGTATTTATCCCAAGAGAGGGAAAGGAAACACCGCATAAACCTGAAGGAAAGGATAGAGCATGGTCTTGCGACCAAGAGAATTGGATTCGGGAGTCGGTTACGCGAAAGGAAGGTATTAGCACCCCCACGCGTCCATCGTACCCGATGGGATCCACGCTTGCTGCTCGATCAAAGGGTGATAGAAAAGGACACTGGGAAAGGAACTGGAAAAGGAATGAAAAAGGAAAGGAGAGAAAAAGAGAAACAAATGTAGGGAAAATAAAAGAAGTGCTCGAATGGGCCCTACCCCACTGCCTACGTATCTCATCGGGAGCATGAGAATCAGAGTGACGTAGTTCCCCTCACTAGGGATGGATTGTTTGTGTTTTTTAGTGGAATACGTCAGCGTTCGCGTTCTAGCAGTTTAGGTGTTGCAGCTCGCTGTAGGGAGACTTAGGCGTTACCTGTTTGCGGTAAAACAGAAATGACGCATCCTTAAGGAATGAATGGAGGAGATGAGGAAAGAATTCCTGAAGGAAAGACGTTATTGTTTGTTTTTGTCTTTTAAGAGTTTTTTTTCATTTGTTTGCATATGATAGTGTATCTAAATCTTAGTCATTGGAATGTATACATTCTCACATTCCAAGATGGAATGAATAAGAAAATATACTAAGAGTGAAGAAGACCCCCACACTTAGTTCCAATTGTCAAGGTTCAAACACACTAGCATACTTGTGTTTATTAAGTGTTTTTGTTGATTATATAATGAAGAAGTGTTTTATTATTTGTACCTTCAACAAGTATTGCATTTAAGTCCCTCATACAAGATCAAATGTTTAACACATTGACCCAAGATGGGCTATATGCTACACATTCTAAGATTATAAGAGAAGACCCCTTATAATCTTTTCTTTATATGAAAGGCCTAAATGCAATAAATGCCTACCTTTATTAGATATTTTGAATTTTCTTTGAGATGAGAAGATGAAAGACTCAAAAGGAGAAGAAAGGTAAAATCTATGTGAACTAAGACTCAATCCTAATTGATTAGTTAAGGGAGTGGTCCTAATGGTTTGTGAGGTTTAAACACCTAAAATTTAAAGAAGGAATGAGCTAAACAATTCACTTCTAAAGTAGAAGATGAATTGTAACTCAAAAGGGGAAGTAAGGAGTTAATCAAAGTAAGCACATAGATGCTTAACAAAACACAAAGTTGAATTATAAAAGAAATGAAAGGAAAGAAGTTTGAATGTGGATTCCTTATCCACACTCAATTTCAACTTACCAAAGCCCCTACATGGTTAGTAAACAAGGAAACATGCATAAGAAGTAAAAAGACACTTAATGCACTATAAACTGGTTTAATTATATAAATTAATAAGTTTTTAATAAAAGGAATAAAAAATTATTGGAAAGTAAAAAAAAAATCTGAAAATAATTTTTTTTCCTAAAAAAAACTAATATCGATTTTATCTAAAATTTTTTTTTTTTTTTAAATACGAAACATCGAGCTTTTTTGGCGATGCTGTATATGACAAGAAGGTCCAACTAATGTTGTATAGTTATTATCTAATAGATTATTCATTTGGTGCAGCTTAGACGATTATTTGGTTGAAAAAGCTTAGACGATTATTTGGTTTAAAAGCTGAGTGTCAGAGTTTGTAGTATATTGTCAAGCTGTGCTGTTCGGTCCGCTAAAAAAATTACGCCCAACATTGACAAGGTAGATTTGATTTATCTGGTTATTTAATATTTCGTTTGCATATTTTACCTAAAATAAAAAGAATAAAAACTATTTTAATTTTTTATTTATATTCTGTGATAGATTTTTTAAAACTGTTATTTAAACCAAAAAATTTTAAAAAAATCCAGATTTGAATTCAATTTTATTTTAAAAAAATCATAAAAAACAGTTTTTTTAATATATATGAAAATCAGTTTGTAAACCAGTTTGAAATTTGGTGAAAAAAATAATTCAGTTTTTTCAAAAAATTGGTTTTAAACTGGTTAAACTAAATTAAACTGGTTTAAAATTATGAACTGGTTATAAACTGGTTCTATATTATAAACTGGTTCTGAACTGGTTCTGAACCGAATTGAATTGGTTTAATAGATTAACCACTTTTTTGTTAAAGTGGTTTTTAAGAATTGCACTGAACCATTAATATGGTTCGGTTCAATTCAGTTCATGAACCACGAACACCCCTAGTTCAAACTGGTTTGGGCTTTAGAACATGGGGTGCAAATAGAAATACCAAGCCTGGTCCACATCTGCGCAATCCACACCAATTAATCATGCACACTCAGTCAACAAAAGTCAAGCAATGACCACCCTTGGATCAGGTCAAGTCAATAAGCAAGTCAAAGTAGTCAAATCCAAAACATACACGTGAAGGACCACACACACTATCATGCACTGCACCACACAAGGTTTAAAATGAAATCAGAATTGAACACGTGAGGTGCATGTGCATTTTAATGTGTTGGCACATTCTTAACCACACGATGATGAAAAATCAATGGCCACGATTAAAACATGGTAAACCCTTGCATTAACAGTCACCGGCCGGAGATGACTTCCGGTCACCTTCTCCGGCCAACAACCACCACCTGCAAACTCACAAGTTCACCAAAATACACAAAACGCATACCAAAATGAAGCTCATGCTAAGTACATCATGAATTCACAGTTATTTTTCACATAACACGCCCACACATAGAGAACAGAGGAGACAAAGATATGCCCTAACTTTTGAATCTAAGCCTCTACAAGGCCTATCAACTAGCCGGAGTAAGCAGAGCTTCTAGCAAGCTTTAAGCAACAAAAAAACAAGTGATACTAAGGAGAAAACGTGCAATCAAAGTTCAAGAACTCAAACCTGAAATCGATGAGGCTTTGAGTATACAAGAACACCAGGGGAAAATTCTTCTTCCTTGAGCTTCACTTGGCCAAATAAAGGCTTTGATGGAGTAATTGATGATGATTCAGTGGCTAGAAGTTGAAACCAAACTTCAAAAATCCAGTTGCAATGTGGTGGAATTGAGAGAGAATCAGAGAGAGTTTTGGAGAGGAATGAACAAAGTGAGCTTCGAAAATCAATGGCAATGGTGAGATTGAGAGAAAAGAAGAGAGAGTTTCTGAGTGAGGGTGTAAAAAATGAAGTTGAAATGAAATTTGAGAGAGAGGTTTTTATTTATAGTGAGCTCTAACCATGGTTAACTGGGTGAATTAACTGAGTTGAAGTGGTTTAGGTGAGTCATCCCTAACTAACTGAGTCAAGTTAGTTAGGGAGAGCAATGATATGGTGATGATGCCTTATGGTAAGCTATGGTGAAGATGAAAATGAACTTGCAATGGCACGGCTGTTGCAACATAAACTTGGTCAGCAAGTTTCCATTCTTTCTACTTTCATGCATAATGAGGCACGTGCTAGGGTGTGTATGAAAGGTGTTTGGTTTAAAAGGGCAATGGATAGATGATATGAATAATGCAAGTGCAAGCTTGTAACAACAACATCAACAACATTGGTTTTGTTTCTGATTTTTAAGACAGTTGAGAAAAATGGAGATATGGTGATTTGATGATGTTTCTCTCCCTACTCCATGGATGGTTTGATTTGTTTTTGGATTCATTTGAAAGAGGAGATGTAATGCTACATGTTAGGTATGAAAATTGGGTTGAAATGATGCTTGGAATAAGTTGAAAAATGACTTATAACATCCACATTTGGAACTGATAGAAAGGGCGTGGCATATGGTCGACTGGCAAAGCAAACATGGCATGGATTTTCAGCAAGATCACCCCAACTTGAGACCACTATTTCTACCTCATAACTTGATCAAATGAAATTTTTTCCAACATGAACATTGAAGAGGGCATTGCAAGGAATAATTTTGATGTTGACAAGTTTTGCATTTGAGGCCTCTAACCATGAGTAATTGATCAAAACATTTGGCTCACCACCTGTTTGTGAAAATGACACGCGCGCGACCTGAAAGTTGACCAAGCTGACTTGCATTTTGCCCAAGTTTCCCTCAACTTTGATCATCCATAACTCTTTCAATTCTTATCCAATGGAAATGTTCTACACATGGATTTGAAGCTTGAAGCAAGATCTTTTGTTGTGGCCGAGTGGAATTTTCATTTGATGCTTCAATTTTGAATGGCCTTGGTTCAAACTCTGATGCAAAATAGCCTAAAATCACTATTTTTGGAAACCCTATTTCTTCCAAAAATGGCAACTTTCCACATCTTGATTTTTTCATGATTCCTTTGGAGTTTCTTGATCAAATTTTGTACATTGGTCACATATAACATGAATTTCATGGATTTAGCCTCAAAAAGTCAAGAGTTGACTTTTTCCTCTGATTATTTGACTTAGCCCCAATTTTCCTGATTTTTTATCTTTCTTCCAATTGAACCACTTCTAAAACCAATTGAGAGGCAATTTTCCACACACATATACTTAAGGACATGTAGAATACCATGACATCAAGTATTGTCCAAAAAATCAAAGATACCCTGATTTAATTGGAAACCCTAATTTTGGTACCCACCTCCTAGGAGAAAAGTGTGAGTCTTCAATTTCAAATCCCTCAGAGTATGTTGTGTATCCTCTTAAAGGATGATGAGATATGCCATTTAAGGGTAACTTTGAACCAATGAACCATCTATTCTGAGGGTTTTCCTTCATTTTTGGGATTTCTTGCATAGTGAAGGATGTAGTGCTTCAATCTCCTATTGAATCTCACTTTCTTGATGCTTTGGATGATCAATAGAGATAGTATGAGACATGAAAAACCTCTTGGCTTGCCTTGAGTGAACTTGTTTGACCTTTTGTGCCTTGAATAATTCCTTGGTTATCCACCTTTCCCCTGATCACATGCCTTGATGGTAAGAGGGATGCTATGCTTCACTTTCTATGTTACATATGCAATGCAATGATAATGAGATGGATATGATATGATATATGATAATGCTATGCTAGGATGCCAAAAGGGAGAGCAAATTTTGGGGTATTACAGGGTAAGGTTAGACTTTGAGGTGATGGATGAAATAACTAAGCTCAAACTTGAAAAGCTAATAATTAGGATAGATCCAGAACCACCACCACAAGTTCAAAAGAATGAACCACCCCACAGAAGGAAGAAAAGAAAAGGTGAGGGATATGTGAGATGGCTTGATAAGTGGCCATGGAAACCGAAGCTTAACACTCCAAACCGTCGAGCTATCGACGTTAAAAGCCCTGTGTGGGAGGAAACCCCCGAGTTTTTAATTTAATGTTTTCCTTTTTATTGTTTGTGTTTGCATAAAATAAAGAATTGTATCGCTTGTCACGCCTCAGCTACATTTAGGCGAAAGATCTCTTGATGACAATCCCGGAAATGAATTGGTGCCCACGGACATTCCTGCGAATGTCGCTTCTGGTGGTGACACCGATGATGAGTATGATATGAGAGAGCATGTCTCTCTAGTTCGTAACTTACATCCTCCTTGTTCTTTGCATGGTCAGGTTCCACCTGCACACACCGCACCGTATTTTTCCAATAATTTTTGCAGGTACTTCCTTCGGAAACAGGCAGTATGATAAGCGGCTTCAGTAAAGTGAAGTTTCAGCATATTCAGATAACTCGTAGTGCAAGACACCGGAGTAGAAGTGGCCAGCGAAGACAGGGACAACAAGGGAAGAATCAGCGCGAATTTGGTCGTGGTAGCACGAAATGGCATTCATACAGGTTCTATCTTTCCTCTACCACCTTTTATCAAAACATTGAGGACAATGTTTGGTTTAAGTGTGGGGGAGGAACATTTACCACTTTCTAGTTAGGTTTACTGTTTTCCAGCATGATTTTAAAATTTTTTCTGTTTTAAATGTTTCGTCCGTCTGTGCATGTGCTGTCGAGTCTTTATGCTGATTTTATGTTGTTTATCGATTTTCGCATTCTCTTGAGCCATACCAAATATTTTGAAAATTTTTGAGTTAAAAATAGTGTTTCTTTTGAAAATCTTAGGTTATAGACGAAATTGAGGTTAGATTGTGAGACTTGGGAAAATTCTGCAAGATCGGTATCGTCTTAACACCGTGAGCCTCTAAATTATGGAAATCGATTTGAGTACTTGTTATGCCATAGCCTTAAGTTCTCACCCCTTTAGTAGTCCCTAAGTAGTTTATTTAGCAGTCAGCACCATCCTAAGCACACACTAAGTAGGAAGCCGATGCAAATAAGTGTATGATCTTAAGCTTAAAAGGTAAAAGAAGAAAAAAAAATGAATGAATGAAAAGAAATGCTCCTTCTAAGTTAGGTGATCCTCACCCTATCATTTAGCCCAACGATGCAAACTTCTTTATTTTATTGATTTTTAAGCCAATGTGCCAAAAGAAAAAATTGATAATAATGAGATCATAGTCACTAACAGGCCATCCTACCATGAGTGTGAAAGGATAACGGGCTTAATGTGATTGTGCCAGAATGAAAAGGGATGAAAGAAGGAATGATGAGTTAAGCTAGGTATAATGACATAATTCAGATTGGTTTGTACAGGAGGGAGGTTGATGACCGCCAAGGCGGAATTGTGTTGTTACGATGTCCTTAGAGTGTGAGCAAGTACCTATCGACACAAACTTAACCGAAGTAGAGTTGGTAGCCTAGGATGAGTATCCGTATTCACTATTTTTCTCGCGAGTCAAGGTTTGCTTGAGGACAAGCAAAGGTTTAAGTGTGGGAGAATTTGATAACACTGCATATTTGACTCGGATTGCACATGTTTCTTAGGATTTTATTGCCATTTTCTTGTGTTATGCTTGTGTTTTATTTTGTTTTTAGGTTCTTTGTATTTCCAGAGCTCCTTGTGAAGAAATGAAGAAAAACGAGCAAGAAAACCAGTTTTTGAGGAAATTGTACACATGGCATCCACCATGGCAGGCGCCATAGGGTAGGCCATGACTTGGATAAGAGTCAACTGCTGTCAACTGCCACGATCTCCACTTCTTTCTCCTTTGGTTCACATGGCGGGCGCCATGAGGGGGTGGCGGGCGCCACCTTTGTCGTATGGCTTCCCTCCCAAAAGAAGTTGGGGGGCACTTTGGTCTTTCCATAGTTTTTCCTAGACTATAAATAGATGAGTCCTTGATCCTTTTTCTTCATCCAAGCTTAGTTTCAGAACTCAAGCCATATATTTCAGTATTGTAAAGTGATAAACTCTTCACATCAGGGAGTTATCACACTGTTTGATCGAGTCCGTAATCGAGTTTGGATCACTCTGGTAGAAGTTAATCCTGCCGCTATTTTCATTTCCAGTCATTTATTTCCAGTTGTACCAGATTTAAAGCCTCCGATTTGGAGCAGGTTTCATTTACAAGTTCAACATTTACTTTCTTTATTTCTCGCACTCGCTTTAGTTTCTTTATTTGCTCGCACTCGCTTTACTTTCTTTATTTCTCGCACTCGCTTTACTTTCAAAACCATTTTAAGAATTTACTTTAACATGATCTATTTCAACATGTCTATTTACATTTCCATGTCCGGCTAAATCTTAAAGGTTAGAATGTAAGGATCATAGTTAAAGTAGTATTCCATACAAGGTGTCAATAGAAATGCTTAGGGGTTATTCTGATTTTTAACACAAGTTTTCTGCACTTTATTTCTGTTGGGTAAGATCGAAAGCCGTCCAACCTTTGGTTAAACTTGGTTAGTCTTAACTGTTCAAAGGAAGCGAAAGCGCTTTGTCCAGTTAAGTAGGAGTTTTTAATACTTTAGAAAAACGATTTTAAAACTATTTTCGGACTCGTTTATGGGTTTAAAGTCCGGTTCGCATGAACCTCTTTTTGTTAAAAGTTCCAAGTCAAAATACTTTTCAACTGAGTCAAGAAACTATATTTCTTAAAAATAGGTTTATTACTTTAACGCAATGCGCGCCTTTTTATAAGTGGCAATAAGAGGGTTCGATTAAGGGATAAACTCGGTTCTGAATACGCGAAAGCGACAGTTCCTGTTAAATTAGTTCTTTTCATAAGTAGAAAATATTACCCCATAAGTAGTTCTATTTACAAGCATCTGGAATATTATCTGACTATGTGAATTACATTCAAGCCTGTTGTTTATTGAATTTTATATCTTCGTACTTTACTCTGCTTTTACTGTGCACTCACGAACTCCCGATTGATTTGCCTTAGATAAACATCGTAACGATAGAAATCGATGGATTGACATTTGGTCTCTGTGAGATCGATAATCTTTTATATTACTCTGACGTGATTCGTATACTTGCGAAAACACGGCATCAATATCTCACCAGGATAGCACAAAAGATTGCTAAAAAATAGTAACAAACAAATCACAACATTCTAAATAAAATGTTGTTCAGTTCTGTAATAACATGTTAGAACATCAGTCATGACATCGTGTACTTGAACCCTGCACAACCTGAATAACCAACCTGCAAAGATGTTTGACCCACATGTCAAGACATCTTGCACAACATATAGCTGCAGCAACATGTTTTAGCAAAAATGCAGCCAACACAGAACTTACGACAACTGACAATTGACTTTAATTTTCGCTCATTATACTCTTGCTTTATCTTTCTGTAATTATACCATTGTCTATATATCATTATTGTTAAAATTACCATTGTTCATATTATCTTGTCATACTAACCCTTTCCTTGTTTCTCATCTTATTCAAAAATACAAAAACATGATAAAATCGAAAAGACAAATAATATGGACCGTAGTTACTATCCATTGCAAGGAGAGTTGGATCTGTACTCTTTATTATTGCTTAGTTTAGGACATGTTGCACACACATGACTTCCTCTTGGGCTACTTGACAATGACCCCATTTATTTCTTGCAATCCTGTGTACTTTACATGTACCCCTCTCCCTTTTGGATGTACACACTTTACTTGTTCTTCTTTGATTGTGGTTTTGTTTACTAGGAGCACCCCTAGGGACTAGCATAGACTAAACCATTTTCAAACTAATTCTCAATTTGATGTTGATTCCCTTTTCAAAACACCCTTGTAAGCCGAATGCTTTTTAGCATCGCCATCAACCTAATGCACACACTTGCACCTTTTCTTCTATTGTAGTTTCGTTACTAAGAGCACCCTTTGGACTAGGATCGATCCAAACCCTTTCGTAAACCCTTGATCCAACATCAAGTGGCATTTTCTCCGAACTTGTAAATCGAGTGCCTTTTGCCTCGCCATCAACCTCTTTTCCAAATCCTTTCACAAACCCTTGATCCAACATCAAGTGAATTTTCTCAATCAAACTTCAAAACACATAACAACTATTAAAACTCTTTTCATTAAAGGTGAATGAGGGGGGTTTGGAGCCTTCGAATCCTCTCCTCGATTGTTTGGGTGCGAGTTGCCTTTCTCGTGTTTGAAAAATTATCACCTCTAAAAACAAACCAAATTGTAGTTTCACGACCTCGAATTCTATGATTCTTCATTCTCACCCGAATGAAGATACGTAGGCACAAGGGCCCCAATCCTTGGCGAGCTACCTTTTTTCTTTTTTCACCTTTCTCTACCTTTTTGTTTTTTATCTATCTACCTTCTGTTTTTTCTACCTTTTTTCTTCTCCACCTTTTTGCTTCTACCTTCACTAACCAAACCTTTGCCCGTAGTCTAAACTACGAATGCTCTGATTTTTCATTCTCGTCCGAATAAAAATACATAGGCACAAGGGCGCCAATCCTTGGCGAGCACCCTTTGTATAAAACCACCCATTTCTCCCTAGCATCGAAATCCTTTATTCCTACCTTTTCGCATCACTCGCTTAGAAGAAAACAAACAAGCATTAGCTAACATTCATTACAAATAGAACTAAGAGGTTCCCGTTGAGTACAACGGACGTGAGAGGTGCTAATATCTTCCCTTTACGTAATCCACTCCCGAACCTAGAATGTGGTTGCGATGACCATGTTCTTATCTCTTAAAGGTTTTCTCGATATTTTCCTATTTCTTATTGGAATGAATAAAGTTTGGTGGCGACTCTGTTGAACAATTTTTTTCTACATCCCATCACGAAGGTCGTATCATTTTTTGAGGTGCGACATATGCATTAACCAATCCATTTTTTCCATAGTCAATATCATAAAATTTCATTTTTCTTTATTACTCATTTTTTCTATCATTTTATCTTTTTTTGTCACACATTATCACATTTTTCATTCTTTTCACACAAGTAAATGTAAAAGTCAAGACTCGCATAAAAGACAATTTGTAAATTCACAAATATCTTTCATTTCTCATTACAGACGTCACGTCATTTTATCATACCGTATAGCATCACATCACCAAAAGTCATGCAAAAGGTCAATAAAAATGCATAAAAGACAAAAGTTAAGAGAATGGAGATATCATAATTTTTATCATTACATCATCCACTCAATTACATGATACATACATCCATGCCAAACTTTCACGTACAAAAAGCAAGTTACAAAAGTTTTTCACTTTTTACAACCTTTACATGATGCATCACCATGTTCATGAAGACATGAGCTTCCAAATTGTTTTGATGACGACACTGTCTCAAGTGTCAAGATAGATCAACAAAAAGAATGGTCAAAGGCATCAAGATCAAATAATGAAGCCTTAACTTATTTTTTATCAAGACTTGATGATTACTAAAGATTGGATGCAAAAATTATGGTATAAACATTTAATCTCTATTTGGTTATATAAGTGTTCTAAATCATATATATTTCATGTCATATTCATTGGAAATATTTTGTGAATCAAAGTTTTTCAAACATTCTGTTTTTAATTTTTTTTTTCAAAAACTGGCTTGAGTAATCGATTACCCAAAGGGAGTAACCGATTACTCTGTTGAGATTTTCAAAAAATCTGCACGTTGGAAGTGAGTAACCGATTACCCACTTGGAGTAATCGATTACCACTGAACTAGTGGCAAAAATACTTTAGTTTTTTCATGTCTCTTGTTTCAAATTTCCTTCTAATGAACCATGACATCCTTTGGGAATTTGCATCTATTTGTAGAGGTGTCTAGGCATTATATAAACTCATTTTTTCAGATTTTAATCTCAACTTCTTGCATACAAATTTCAAACATCTTTATTCTCTAAAAACTTTCATTTTCTCAAGTGTAAAAAGTCAGAATTTTCTAAGAGTGAAACTTTGTCATTGAACTTTCATTTCAATCATTTCAGTTTCATTCTTGCATCATAAAACACTTATATATTCTGAATAAAGACTACTTGTACAAGAAGAAGATCAATCTTGTGATTGATATATTGAAGAATCAAAGTTTCATCTACTTATTCAAAAATTCAAAACTATTGTAAAATCCTAAAGTTCCAAGGTTTGTTTGGATTTAGGTGCTGACTATAAGGAGAAGGATTGTTTCTCTTATAGGGTGTGTTATAATCCTTGTTATCCGGATTGTGGATACAAGAGGTCCATTGTAAGAGATTTATTCTTGGTTGGGCTTTAAACTTGTAAATTCCAAGAGGATTGTTCTTGGTGGTGTGTTAGAGTCTAGTATAGAAAGACTAGGTAGTCTTATCTAAGATCTAACATTTTTTGTGAAATCTCTTTCAAGTTGAAAGGGGACTGGCTACTCTCGACCTGTGAGGGGAACCAGTATACTTCTCGGTGTTCTTTACTTTCTGCACTTTTATCGCATTTCTTCACTTAGAAATTTTAGGAAAGTAAAATTCAAGTTCATCGAAAAACAGAAAAATATTTTAAGATACCTAATTCACCCCCATCTTAGGAATAATTCTACTTACAATTGGCATAAGAGCAGGTTAGGTAACCTGTTCCTACAAGATCCAGAATGGCTTCCACAAGCGCAAATCCGATTTTCAAAGATGGCGGTAGTAGTAACAAGCCCCCTCTATTTTCAGGAGAGTGTTTCGACTTTTGGAAAATTCGAATGAGAGCACACTTAGAAGCACAAGGAGATGGAATATGGGAAACTGTTGAAAATGGTCCACATTGACCAATGAGTGTTGTAAACGATGTTTCAACTCCAACGGTTAAAAATGCTTATAATGAAGATGATAGAAAGAAATTGCTCGAGGAAAAGAAAGCTATCAACATATTACAAAGTGCTTTAAGTATGGATGAATTTTTTCGAGTTTCACAATGTAAATCCGCTAAAGAAATATGGGATACTTTGGTAGAAACACATGAAGGAACGACTGAAGTTAAAATATCCAGACTAAACACTTTAAGTCAAGAATATGAAATGTTCTGAATGCAGCCCGGAGAAACCATTGTCGCATTACAGAAGAGATTTTTTCATTTGACTAATCACTTAATGGCACTTGGTAAGACATTCTCAAATGATGAATTAAATCTCAAAATTCTAATATCATTGACTAGAGAATGGCAACCAAAAGTAACGGCAAAATCGGAAAAGAAAAGTCTTTCTACAATGACTTCCGCATCGCTATTTGGTAAACTCCAAGAACATGAATTAGAACTTGGACAACTTGAAAAACATGAACTCCAAGACAAGAAATCCAAGGGTATTGCATTAAAAGTAGATTTAAAAGGTAAGCAAAATGATGATTCATCGGAGGAAGACGAAAATTTCATGCTACTAGTAAAAAGACTCGGAAAATTTTTTGGTAATAAAGGCAAGTCTTTTTATACTAAAAGAAAGAAACACTTTAAGAAAAAGGAGGCTACTACTTCATCTCAAGATATTACATGCTATGAATGTGGAAAGCAAGGTCACATAAAGCCCGATTGTCCAAAACTTGAAAAGAAAGGAAGTTTCAAAGGCAAGAAGGAATCAAAAAATAAAAAGGCATATATAGCATGGGAAGACAATGACATTAGTTCATCATCCGACTCAGAGAGCGGTGAAAGCGCAAATTTGGCACTTATGGCTACACACAACTCCGATGATGAAAATGATGATGTTAGTACTAAATTTTCTCTTTATGACAATGATGCACAAGAAGCTATAAATGAACTCTTAAATGAATGTAAGGTCTTGTGTAAAACAATTTCTTCACAAAAGAAACAAATAACATCTTTAGAAGAAAAAGTCGATGTTATGGAAAAAGAGTCAAAAGATGAAAAACAAAAGAAAACTAGTGAAGAAAAACAAGAGTTGGTATGTAAAAATTTTGAATCACTTTCTTTCCAAATTGTTCAATTAAAAAGAGTCCTAGAAAGATATTAGAAAGGACAAATTGGATTAGAAGCGGTTCTTAGTCAACAAAGATATTCAAATGATAAAACTCGACTTGGTTACTCAAAATTTTCTAAACCAAGTTCTAATAAAACAATCTTTGTTAAGGCTAGTGACCAAACTTCTAAAGAGAAAGTGAACAAACCTAAGAATGTGCATCCTTATCCTAAAAAGAAAAGAACTCCTACAAAGAAAAGATTTCCTAAAAATAAATCCTATGTTCCTAGATATAAAAGCAATTTTGTTCCTACTTGTTTTTATTGTGGTATTATTGGCCATACACCTAATGCTTGCTATGTAAGAAACTTTAGTGTTGCAAGTGGGCATTATGTGTGGGTAAAGAAAGGTACTAATTATGAAGGACCCAAGGCTATTTGGGTACCTAACAAAACGTAATTTTGTTTTGTAGGTTTGCTTGAAGACCACTTCAAATCTTTGGTATCTTGATAGTGGGTGTTCAAAGCATATGACCGGAGATATAAACAAATTTTCAAATCTAGTGCTCAAGGCCAAGGGTTATGTTACTTATGGAGATAATAATAAAGGAAAGATTCTTGGCGTTGGAAACGTTGGTGCACCACCTTTCACAACCATTGAAGAAGTGCTTTATGTTGAAGGCATAAAGCATAACCTTCTTAGTATAAGCCAACTTTGTGACAAAGGATTCAAAATCAATTTCACCAAAGATGAATGTTTGATAGAAGATGAAGTCACTAATGAGGTAATGCTTAAAGGTAAAAGAATTAACAATATTTTTATGATTTCCCTTGATGACGTTTCTTTGAAGGTTAAATGTCTAATGGCAAACAATAATGATTCATGGCTATGGCACAAAAGGGTTGCTCACATTCATATGGAGCATTTGAATAAATTAATCAAACATGATTTAGTTATTGGTTTACCAAATATTAAATATGTCAAATATAAGTTATGTGATGCTTGTCAAAAAGGGAAACAAACCATGTCAACTTTCAAATCTAAAGATGTGGTGTCCACTTCAAGGCCACTACAATTGTTGCATATGGACTTATTTGGTCCATCAAGAACAAGAAGCTTCGGAGGTAATGTATATGCTTTAGTAATTGTTGATGATTTCTCTAGATATACTTGGACATTCTTTTTAGTGCAGAAAAGTGATGCATTCAAGGCGTTCAAGAAGTATGCAAAGCAAATTCAAAATGAGAAGTCACTTTCAATTGCCTCCATAAGAAGCGACCATGGTGGAGAATTCCAAAATGCGTATTTCGAAGAATTTTGCAAAGAACATGGAATATCTCACAACTTCTAGGCACCAAGAACCCCCCAACAAAATGGTGTTGTAGAAAGAAAGAATAGGTCATTGGTGGAACTTGCAAGAACAATGCTTAGCAACTCAAATCTTCCAAAGTACTTTTGGGCGGATGCGGTGAGCACGACATGTTTTGTAAGTAATCGTGTTAACATTAGACCTATTCTAAAGAAGACCCCCTATGAACTCTTCAAAGGGAGGAAACCTAACATTGCTTATTTTCACATCTTTGGATGCAAGTGCTTTATCTTAAACAATGACAAAGACAATCTTGGTAAGTTCGATGAAAAATCGGATGAAGGTATATTTCTTGGTTATTCTCTTTCTAGTAAGGCTTATAGAATTTATAATAAAAGAACTTTAACAATTGAAGAATCTATGCATGTTAATTTTAATGAATCTAACCCCTCCAAGGAGGATATTGTTTTATGTGATGATGATGATGAAATTGTAGAAGTTCCTAAAGAAGATACTTCAATTGAAAATCAAGTGGAACATCAAGTAGAACCGATTCAATAAGAGTCAAACGACAATGATCTACCTAAGGAATGGAGGTCTCATAGAGATCATCCAATTGACAAAGTTATTGGTGATATTAGTCAAGGCGTTGCAACAAGGTTAAATCTTAAAGATGCTTGCTTAAACATGACGTTTGTCTCACCAATTGAACCTTCCAAAGTTGATGAAGCCTTAAGTGACGACCATTGGATTATTGCTATGCAAGAAGAGTTAAACCAATTCGAAAGGAATCAAGTTTGGGAACTTGTTCCTAGACCAAGTGATAAACACATCATCGGTACCAAATGGGTGTTTAAGAACAAACTTGATGAGAATGGAAAAATTATTCGAAACAAAGCAAGGTTGGTGGCACAAGGTTACAATCAAGAGGAAGGCATTGATTTCGAGGAAACATTCGCTCCGGTTGCAAGGTTAGAAGCTATCCGTTTATTACTTGCTTACGCATGTTCATTAAATTTTCAGCTATACCAAATGGATGTCAAAAGCGCATTCTTGAATGGCTACAACAATGAAGAAGTCTATGTCAAACAACCCCCAGGCTTTGAAGACTTCAAGAATCCTTCACATGTCTTCAAGTTGAAGAAAGCTCTTTATGGCTTAAAGCAAGCACCAAGGGCATGGTATGATCGTCTAAGCAACTTTATTTGTGAAAAGGGATTTGTAAAAGACAAAGTTGACAAGACATTGTTCATTAAGAAAGTAAAAGGTAATACGTTGTTAGTTCAAGTCTATGTTGACGACATCATATTCGGTTCAACGAACAAAGATCTTTGTAAAGAATTCTCATTGATGATGCAAGGAGAGTTTAAGATGTCTATGATGGGAAAGATGAATTACTTTCTTGGACTTCATATCAAACAACTAAAGGACGATATCTTCATCAACCAATCCAAGTATTGCAAAGAACTGTTGAAAAGATTCGACATGGATGGTTGCAAGGCTATGGCTACACCAATGGGATCCGGAACCTATGTTGATCAAGATGAATCGGGTGCTTCCATTGATATTACCAAGTATCGAGGTAATGATTGGTTCTTTATTATATTTGACGGCAAGCCGTCCTGACATAATGTTTAGTGTGAGTTTATGTGCCCGATTTCAAGCAAATTCAAAGGAGTCACATCTCACCGCTGTGAAAATAATCATGAAGTATCTCAAGGGAACGACGAACGGTCTATGATATCCAAAAGGTAGTATGTGTGATTTAGTTGGTTATTCTGACGCGGATTATGCAGGTTGTAAAACTGATAGAAAAAGCACAAGTGGAACATGTCACATCCTAGGAAATGCATTAGTATCATGGTCCTGTAAGAAACAAGCATGTGTTGCTCTTAGTACCGCAGAAGCAGAATACATAGCAGCAGAAAGTTGTTGTGCTCAGATTCTTTGGCTAAACAACAATTGAGTGATTACGGAATCAATCTCGGATGCATACCATTTTGATACGACAACACTAGTGCCATAAATATTACAAAGAATCCAGTCATGCATTCCTGCACTAAACACATAGACATTAGACATCATTTTCTTCGTGATCGTGTGCTTAAAGGCGATGTTGAAGTCTCATTCGTGGATACACATAATCAACTAGCGGACATCTTCACAAAACCGCTCGCAAAAGAACCATTTACAAGATTCGAAGAGAACTTGGCATTCTAGATGAAGGTGATGTATAAATCTTCAATAATTATTCATTATACACAATAATGAAGCCAAGGTACATAATGTTTTAATTTTTTATTTTTGCAATATATTTTTAAAAATGTGTTTTATGTGAAAAATATGTTTTTTTCTTAATTTTATTCTAGCTTATCAAATTTTCATGATATGAGTTTTCCACTCAAAGTTGCATTACTATGTGTATTAACATGTCCAAACAATTTTTTTTGAAAAATCACATATTTTATGAGTTACAAAGCTACTGTTTTTCAAAATTTCATTCAAGTAATCGATTACTCAAAGGGAGTAACCGATTACTTCATCATTTCGCTGGCAAATTTTTCCAAGTTGTGTCTAAGTAATCGATTACTCAAAAGGAGTAACCGATTACCACTGTAACTCTCAGATTTTTTTTAATTTTATTTCGTTCAGCATATCTTAAATGTTTCTCTTTTAGTGCTTTTATTTTATAATCTCTTTTTCACACTCATTGGGACTTCATTCTCCTCATTTTCAAAAACTCCACTCTTCACACCTTCCATCTCCTCCAAACCTTAGTCAAAGATATTAAAAACCCACTCTCTCAAAATCTCTTTATAAGCTCCATCAATATCAAGCTTTCATCTCCATCTCACTCAAATCCGAAAATCACCTTCTTAAACCCTAAGTTTGCAAAGAATCCATGGCTTCTTCAAGAAGAGAAAAGGGCAAGAACAAGTTGGATGAGGGAGCTTTCAACATTGAAGAAGAACATGCACAAACAGTCAAAGCCAGAAGATTAACCTCGGCTGTCAGAAATCGCATTTTGATGCCGGTAAAGTATGTTAATCTTAATGACTTTCCTAATCATAGCTTTACATTTCCAACCCTTTTGAAAGATACTGGTGTAGAGGGGTTGATTACTGATGTTGGTTGTTACTATCTGGATTTGGTCCGTGAATTTTATCATACTGTTAAGTTCGAAACTGATGATTTTGATGATTTAGTGATGTCTGCTAAAATGAAAATAAGGAAATATCAATGAATTTAAAGAAATTAGGAGAATGTTTAGGTGTTCCATATGAAGGTGAGCAACTTCGTCAGGGGACTGAACCTGATACTGATTTTTGGCACAACTTTGATCCCATGGCATACTTTGTCAACATTTCTAGAGGTACTCATGATGATTTAATGAGTCGACAAAATCCAGAATCTTCAAGGATTGTTAAGTATGCAAATTTGTTGACTGTGAGCGACCGTATGCTTCATTATGTGTTAGTTTATGTGTTGGTTCCAAAAGGGTCCAATCACTCTCAAGTGAGTGATTTGGAAATTCAACTAATCCGCTGCATGAAGATGGGAAAACCAATCAATTGGGCTTATGTTATTTACCACCATATTGTCGCTCCCGGGATTTTCATCCAAGTACAAACGCGAAAGTGGCGCGGAAACAGAGTCGCCAGCAATGTGTATTTATCCCAAGAGAGGAAAAGCATGGTCTCGGGACCAAGAGAAACGGGTAAGGGAGTCGGTTACGCGAGAGGAAGGTATTAGCACCCCCACGCGTCCATCGTACTCGATGGGATCCACGCTTGATGTCTCGATCAAAGGGTGATGTCGTCTGGAGCTCCACTACTACTGGAAAGGAAAAGGAACGGGAACGGAAAAGAGCGAAGAAACGAAGAAGAAAAGAAAAACAAGTGACTCGGTAGGACATCGCTCGTCCTAGGCCAACGTATTCCCTCGTGCAATGGGAAAGTCAGAGTCAACGTAGTTCGGACACGAACTAAGGGGGAGGTTGCTCGCCAAGACATCGTCGTCTTGTGCCTATGTATCCTCAATTGGACGAGAGAGAGGAAATCAGAGCAGACGTAGTTCGACCTAAGAAGGTCTTAGTGTTTTTTATGAGCGACATTAGGTTCGCGTCTGGCAGTTAGGGTCGATGCCTGTTTGCGACGAGACAGAAAGTAACGTGCCCTTTTCTGAAAATGAGTTTGAAACCTAACGATCCCGAAGGATGAAAAAGGGTTGAGTTTATTTTGTGTTTTTTAGACAAGAAGTGGATTGAAGTTTGTTTGCAACTTGCATTGCACCCAAGTCTGCAACATAGGAACGAATACGTTGCGTATCATCCCCAACAGGACGTACACTAAGTACCCTAGAAGAATGAAGGGATGTTCCCCCAATACCTTACTTCCCATACATAAGGCTCATGCGCAATACACGTTAACCTTTATTAGATGTTTTAGAGAAATTATGAGATAAGAAGGGAAACATCTACCTAAGTTAACATGCAAAACAAAAGCCTAATGCTAATCCTACTCCAAGCTTAATCGAAAATTAAGTTGGACTAGGTAGCTCTAAGGGAGCAAATCCAAGCCTTAAACAAGTCTTGAGATTCAAGGGAAAGGAATGAATGAAAGAGACGAAGGAGGAAAATAGGCAAATAAACAAAAACAGCAGCTACCACAGCGCATCTACACCAATACAGCAGTAAAAGGCAACACACAAACAAGACAGCTTATAACAGCACACCAATCAGCACAAAATGAGGTGTAAAACAACCAAAAAGAAGCACATATAACATCACATATGCACATAAGCAGCAGTAGAAACAGGGCAGCATGCAATTCATTTGAATACAAATCAATCATGGCATAGCAAACGTACACCCAACATTATGCCTTATACAATTAATCATGATCACAAACCCATCATACATCATGTTGAAAGAATTAGAAGACATCATGGAATAAAGGCATATCATTTGGCATATGTAAAAGTTGAAACAAGTGTGCACCTCAATGAAAGGAAAAGTGAACAAGCATGCACATAACAATTCCAGCGACACAAGCATCAATCAACAATTAACATGCTCAAGGAGTGTGTGCTATGTGTTCATCTTATCAAGAAAACATCAATGCAACTATGAACATTCACCAACGAAACCGAAAGTTACGTGTCGAAGAATCGTGTTCATACAATGGTGTGAGGTGCAACAGCATCAAAACCGTCATTAAACATGTATCATATCAATCCATGAAGTTTAGAAATGAGACGGGATCGAAACATGCTCAAAAATGCACAAAAAATTTACTCTGCAATAGTGTTAATCGGTTAACCAAGTGTGTTAACTGATTAACAGCTCCAAAATCAGCAGAAACAGCAAAGTACACTGGTTAACCGATTAACTAACTTGTACTGCAATTGGTTAATCGGTTAACCCTGTTACAGCAGCAAAAATTAATTTAAAAAAATCACTTCTAGCAGCAAAATCACTTATGCAAACATCTCCAATGATCATGTAATCAACAATGCACGAAAATTAAGTTTAAACACAGTATTCAAACATCACTTAGATCCAATAGTCATCAACATCCACAATCAAAATCAAGCAAATGGATCAAAAATCAACCATAACCAAAGATCTACATTGTATAAGTTGCAAATAAGCTAAATCAAGTATAGATCTATGGAAAACCAACCTACAAAGCTATGATTTGCTTTGGTAAGTGTTGAAAATGAAAATTGATGAATCCAAGCAAGAAATCCAAGATCTATGAAGCTTTACCAAGAATTCTTGAAGATCCAAGCAAGAACACTTCAAATAATCAAAAGCTCTTCCAAAAGTGATTCCAAAAGCTTGCTCCAAGATCTAAACCAGTACCTACTGCAGAATTGAACCAAGAATGAGGATGAGATGAAGGTTTAGCTCAAGAATTCACAAATTCCAATGAAGAATTTGTGAATCTATGAATATGGAGCTTTGAGTGTGGTTGAAGATGAAGTTGGAGAATGAAAAAGTGAGAGAGAATTGAGAGAAAATTCTGAAAAAATGAGAGTGAAAAATGATCTAGGTTTTTGAGAGGTTTGGAGTTGATTAGATTAAATAGCCCCTAGGTTAGGAGTTAAGTTTGGGTTTGGAGTGAGGTTAAGTGGGTGGAATTGGAAGTGAAAAATGAATTAGGAAAGGAAATGAGGAATTAGTGTGGAAATTGTTGGAAGGAATTTGAATTTTGGGTGGAACTTACTCTCTAGATCCTTCTACTGATGTGTAGAATTAAAATGGTGATTAAAAATTGGGATTAAAAAACAGTGCTAAAAAATGAAAAAAATTGGCCATTTTCGCCTTGGTTAATCGGTTAACCAAATGTGTTAACTGATTAACACAAGAGAAATTTGAATTTTACGCTAAAAGGATGGAAACTTGGATATTCGCCCGATTCCACCTGTTCTGAGCCATAATAGACCTCTGAAACTTGCCATTAGATATCACCACTGGAACACACTTGAAATATGCTGTGAAATGTGTTTCGCACTCTGAATAAACTGCTGAAGACGATTGTCTGATGCTGAATAACTGACCAAAAATTGACTGTCGGAGTTTCTAATCATCAAATCGTCTAATGAGCAAAATAAATGCATCAAAAGACTTTGAAAACTATCTGCTTAGCTCTGAACATTGTTGCAAATGATACTGGAACTGATAACACCATGAGCTGCTGGAAAATACCTTAGTCCCATGCCCAAAAGGACCATACAAATGCAGAAATGACGATGCAAATGAAATGAAACATAAGCCAGTTAGAGTTAAAAACAAGAGGTCAAATTTTGGGGTGTTACAGCTGCCCCTATTCAAATTTCTTGGATCCGAGGGTGTGGGAGCAAAGGCTTCCAGACAATCGGAATACATGGAGATTGAATACCAAAATAACCACACAAATTTGCATCCTGCAAAAGGAGAAACGACTCCGCTGGGGAATAAGTGATAGAAGGTATCAAATCGTAACACAGACGAGTGTCAGAGATCAATATGGACGAAGTATTGACATAGATTGAAGTAAACACGGATGAGTGTTGACTACGCTGGGGATAAACGTGGACGATTGTCAAAAAGGGTTCAAACACGGACGAGTGTACAAAAGTTCAAACACGGACGGGTGCTGAAAGAACACGGACAGGTGTCTAAAGATCAATACGGACGAGTACTGAAAGGACACAGACGGGTGTCTAAAGATCAAACACGGACGGGTGATGAAAGAACACGGACGGGTGTCAAAGGTCAATACGGACGAGTATTGAGATAAAGGTTTAAACACTGACGGGTGCTGAAAGAACACGGACGGGTGTCAAAGGTCAATACGGCCGAGTATTGAGATAAAGGTTCGAACACGGGCGGGTGTTGAAAGAACACGGACGGGTGTCTATGGTCAATACGGCCGAGTATTGAGATAAAGGTTCAAACACGGACGGGTGTCTACGGTCAATACGGACGGGTATTGAGATAAAAGTTCACACACGGACGGGTGCTGAAAGGACAATACGGACGGGTATTGAAAAAGTCCAAACACGGATTAGTGCTGAAAGGACAATACGGACGGGTATTGAAAAAGTTCAAATGGTAACTTTACTGGGGATTGAAATGCTAAATCAAACATGGACGAGTGTTAAAGTAACACAGACGAGTGTATAACAATAAAATTCTAAGGGGGTGAACCAAAAGAGTGATTACGAAGACGGCCGCGGGCGGACTCGAAAAAGAAAGACCGGCCGAAGGCGGAATTTCAAGCCCAAGATTAGTAGAATCAACAGATCTACAAAGATGACTCCGCTGGGGAAAAGAGAAATCTAAACAGACAACTCTGCCGGGGAGTATAGGAAAGAATAAGAAGGTTGAATCCACAGGCTGTGGTGTTAATGTTAAACAACATATCCCGAGTTACACTCTTTCTGTTGGGGAAAGAATCTGGTAAAAGACATCAACCCTGGCTTATGCTTCGAATGCATATGTTTGAAATTTTCTATGGCGTAATGCTCCATACGAAATGGAAATGCTACACGTTTGGGAGGATTCCATACAAAATTCCCATGCAATGCAAAAGAGGCGCTCCAGTAAAATAAATGCTGAAGACGAGGGAAACTTCCCCGGGGATGACAAACTAAATTGTCCTCTGAGTCAAAAGACCCTGCTGAGGAAGATTTCACTAAACAACTTCCTGATCACAAACTCTGCTGGAGATGAAGACTCCGAGAGAAATTCCACTCTGTTGGAGATGGATAAAGATGAATACTGAAGATGGAACCCAAGAAATTTCTCTCCGCTGGAGATTACCCATGGCTTCTACCGAAGACAGAACTCAAAACACGATCTGAAATATGCCAATAACAATTGGACCTAAACTTGTCGGGGATGTCAACCGCTGTTGAGCAAACCACTGTGAAGATCACCACCAAACTCTGCTTGGGGGGACAAGTCAATAATACCGAACCTGCTTGGGGATATTACTGCACTCAACCTGCTGCTGGGAGAAATCTATACCTTCACCCTGCTGGGGAATACCAGCCACTATTAGCAAACCTGCTTGGGGAACGGTGGTTGTCGATATTAATTCTGCTAGAGGATACCATCAAGCTCACTCATCTGTTGGGGATTAGATTATACCGTTACTGATGAGAAACACATTTCTAACTAGCTGAGGAAAAAAGGGTGCTCAGACCCTGTGGGGAAATAGCATCTTTGTCTAAAGAAAATATTCCATCAGTCTCTTGCTGGGGATGTAGAAGTATCAACTTCTGTCTACTTGTTGAGAGAGTAATCAATCACAACTCTAGCTGGGGAAATGATCCTTTGTACTCTGGCTGGGGAGAGGAACAACCCACTGAGGAGGATGAACTTTCAATGCTGAGGAGAATAGCTCTACTGGGGAGAAATCCTGCTACCCTGCAAACAAAATCAACAGTATATGCAAAATGGCTATCTCGATTACCATCCTAATGACAGTTACTTGAGCAATTTCCGCTGTCTTCTGATATGCTTCGCAAAGCTTAACATTTTCGCGTGCAATGTTTATCAAAAATATCGGACGTTTTCACAAACAAAAACAGTTAAAGTAAAGACACAAATGGAAAGCTCTTTGAGTGAAAATGAAAGTTTTATTGAATGAATTGGCCTGTAAATAGGCATTTACATCCGGAATCAATTTCTGAAAAGAGGTAATTGCACAAAAAAGTAAAAGAAAATACACATGTCGGCAATGTGGGGAACAGATATCCACCATGATTCAATTCAACTATGACCCAATATGGCTCTTTTATCCGCAGATGCTTTGGCCTTCGAAGAGACTGATTGGACTGATTCCTTTCCTTCGAAATTTCCAAGTATCAAAAGTGTTCACAGATCGAACGCAGACCGTAGCCTCTTGCTTTCAAATCCCTAACTTTTGCCTGGATCGCCCTTTTCGGGTTTTCAATCCCCCGGTATACCCATTTTTGCCAAAGTTGCCTTTTCAGGTTTTCAACTTTACGGGTTATTTTTATTTTCTTTTTATCCCTAATTTTTGCCCAAACCTTTTCTTTTTATGGTTCGCCAGGATGCCCTTTTTTGCCTGGATCTTCTTTTTATGTCCAGCGGGTCTCTTTTATGCAAAGTATTTTTTGACTACGTCTGCGTTCACAGGGGACGTAAAATCTTCGCCATCCATAGTTGAGAGTAATAAGGCTCCACCTGAGAAAACCTGCCTTACTACATATGGCCCTTCGTAGTTTGGAGTCCATTTTCCCCTGTGATCTGTTTGAGGAGGAAAGATCCTTTTCAAAACCAATTCACCAGCTTGAAAACACCGAGGACGCACTTTTTGATCAGAGGCTTTCTTCATCCTGCTCTGATACAACCGACCATGTGCAACGGCTACCAATCTCTTTTCCTCGATAAGGTTCAGCTGATTCAACCTGGAACGCACCCATTCGGCTTCATCAAGCTTCATATCTGCCATAATTCTCAAAGAAGGAATCTCAACTTCTACTGGTAGAACTGCTTCCATACCATACACCAATGAGAAAGGAGTTGCCCTAGTTGATGTGCGTACCGAAGTACGATAACCGTGTAAAGCATAAGGCAACATCTCATGCCAGTCTTTATACGTTACCACCATCTTCTGCACAATCTTCTTGATATTCTTATTCGCCGCTTCAACAGCCCCATTCATCTTCGAACAATAGGGAGAAGAATTGTGATGTTCAATTTTAAAGCTCTGACATAGCTCCTTCATTATCTTGTTATTAAAATTTGAACCGTTATTAGTAATGATTCTCTCTGGGACTCCATACCGGCAGATGATGTCCTTCTTGATAAACCAGTGCTACCACTTGTCTGGTGACGTTGGTATACGAGGCTGCTTCCACCCACTTCGTGAAATAATCAATGGCAACCAAAATGAAACGATGCCCATTGGAAGCAGTTGGCTCAATCTTTCCAACCATATCAATGCCCCACATGGCAAAAGGCCAAGGTGATGACAACACATTCAAAGGAGTAGGCGGTACATGCACCTTATCTGCATAAATTTGGCATTTGTGACATTTTTGGGCGTATTTGAAACAATCAGACTCCATAGTCATCCAGTAATACCCCGCTCTCAACAACTTTCTAGCCATAGCATGCCCATTGGCATGGGTACCGAAAGAACCCTCATGAACTTCTTCCATTAACAGGCCTGCCTCGTGTTCATCAACACAACGTAGCAAGACCATGTCAAAGTTCCTCTTGTATAGCATATCGTCTTTATTCAAAAAGAAATTCCCTGCCAACCTCCTCAGAGTTTTCTTATCTTTGGCAGACGCACCCTCCGGATACTCTTGACTCTTCAGAAAAACCTTAATATCATGATACCAAGGTTTTCCATCTGATACCCCTTCAACCGCAAACACAAAAGCTGGTTTATCCAACCGCATGATTCTGATCGAGGGAGTTTCATTCCAACGATTCACCTGATACATCAAAGATAACGTTGCCAACGCATCTGCCATCTCATTCTCCAATCGGGGTATATGATGGAAATCAACTCTGTCAAAGAAGGGTAACAACCTTCTGGCATAGTTGTTATAAGGCACCAGATTGGCCTGACGAGTTTCCCATTCACCTGTAATCTGATTAACCACCAACGCAGAATCACCATAGACATCGAGGTTCTTGATTCTCAAATCAATCGCTTCTTCTAACCCCATGATGCATGCTTCATACTCCGCCTCATTGTTGGTGCATACGAACGCTAATCGGGCAGTGAAGGGTATGTGGGAACCCTTTGGAGTCATAATGATTACCCTGATTCCGTTACCATATGAATTAATAGCCCCATCAAAAACCAGCTTCCATTGGGATCCAATTTTAGGCCCTTCATCAGGTAGCGGCTCTTCACAGTCTTTCATCTTTAGATACATAATGTGCTCATCAGGAAATTCAAACTTCATCGGTTGATAATCCTCAATTGGTTGTTCAGCAAGATATTCTGACAAAACACTTCCCTTAATGGCCTTTTGGGAAACATATTGAATATCGTATTCTGTCAAAACCATCTGCCAACGTGCTATTCTCCCAGAAAGCGCTTGCTTTTCAAACACATACTTGATCGGATCCATCTTCGAAATCAAAAGGGTTGTGTGGTTTAACATATACTGCCTCAAACGCTTAGCTGCCCAAGCAAGTGCACAACATGTTTTTTCCAGCATTGAGTACCTTGACTCACAATCAGTGAATTTTTTACTCAGGTAGTATATAGCATGCTCTTTTCTACCTGACTCGTCTTGTTGACCGAGCACACACCCCATTGAGTTCTCAAGAACCGTAAGATACATAATCAATGGCCTTCCTGGCACTGGTGGCATAAGGACCGGAGGTTCCTACAAATATTCTTTTATTTTTTCAAACGCCTTTTGACAATTTTCGTTCCACCTGACCGCTTGATCTTTTCTTAACAATTTGAATATCAGTTCACACGTGGCTGTAAGATGAGAGATGAATCTAGCAATATAGTTCAACCTCCCTAAGAAACCACGAACCTCTTTTTCTGTTCTTGGTTCAGGCATTTCTTGTATGGCTTTTACTTTAGCAGGATCAACCTCGATACCTTTTTTGCTGACAATAAACCCCAGTAACTTTCCAGGTCTCACCCCGAAGGTGCACTTGTTCGGATTCAACCTCTGTCTGAACTTCATCAACCTTTCAAACAGCTTCTGAAGATTCACCAAATGCTCTTCCTCCGTTTGTGACTTCGCAATCATGTCATCAACATAGACCTCGATCTCTTTGTGAATCATATCATGAAAGAGAGTCACCATTACCCGCTGATAAGTTGCCCCGGCATTTTTCAATCCAAAGGGCATCACCTTGTAACAGAATATTCCCCCTGGTGTTATGAACATTGTCTTCTCCATGTCCTCTGGGGCCATTTTGATTTGGTTATACCGAGAGAAGCCATCCATGAAGGAAAACACCTAGTATTGAGCAGTGTTGTCCACTAACACGTCAATGTGAGGAAGCGGGAAATCATCTTTCGGGCTTGCTTTCAGATCTCTGTAGTCAACGCACATCCTGACCTTTCCATCCTTTTTAGGTACAGGCACAATGTTAGCAAACCACGGAGGATAACTTGTCACAGCTAGAAATCTAGCATCTATCTGTTTTTGAACCTCTTCTTTAATCTTGATAGACATTTCCGGTTTCGTCCTTCTCAGCTTCTGCTTTACCGGAGTACATCCCTCTTTGAGCAGCAGCGGGTGTACCACGATGTCAGTGTCAAGCCCAGGCATGTCTTGGTAAGACCAGGCGAAGATATCAATATACTTTCGAAGCATTTCGATCAATCTTCCCTTTACACTGTCTTCCAAAGCAGCCCCAATCCTTACTTCTTTCTTTGCATCCTCGGTTCCCAAATTAACAATCTCAATTTCCTTTTGATGGGGTACAATGACCCTTTCCTCCTGTTTCAACAGTCTGGCCAATTCCTCGGGTAAGTCACAATCTTCCTCAGTCCCTTCTTCAGCCTGATAAATGGGATTGTCAAAATCATACCGAGCCATAGCTGAATCATGATTGGTGGTATCTGAACAAGGAAACCAGCATGATTGATGATTTATGTTTATTATGTATGCAAAAGAAAAACACATTGCCATTTTGATGTGATTTAATGCAAAAAAGTAAAAACAGAAAGACATGGATCAAAATATTTGAATGTGAATAACGTCCTTTATTAATGATAAAGAAAACACACAAAATATTCAAGCCCTACAAACAAGAATCACTACGTCTTGGGCAGAACGTAGGATTGACATATATGAAAAACAAAGGCAATTACTCTGGGCCGGTCACTTGAATGGCTTTCTCAGACGACCAGTTGCAAAGGCTTTGACCTGGAATGCAGGGGCGTATCCAATTATCCATATCGCAATCGCTATCCCCTTCCTCATCAACAGCATTGACCCTGTCAAAGAACACACCAGCACTGGTAAAATGAACCGGACCATAAAACTTGGGAGGATCCTCAGGACGCCTGGGTGGCTTATATCCCAGCCCGTAAGTATTCTACTTTTTCTGGACTTCAATAACCTGACCCCATTTCTGTGAACTGTCAGCTTCAACCACAGCCCGTGCATCCTTGAAGGAAGACATTGAAACCTCCGGTTGATTCACTACTTCAGGTTGCTTGAACACCTCAGACTGACCAACTTCCCTGGGAGATTCCCCAGGAATCTTTACCGCTTCAAAGGCTTGGCATAAGGTTTCATGTATTTCGCCATTTACCTCCACATATTTGAAAGTAGACAGGTGGCTTATCAGGATATCTTCTTCTCCGCAAACCGTCACTACATTTCCGCCTACCATGTACTTCAGTTTCTGATGTAGTGTGACGTCACAGCCCCAGCCATATGAATCCATGGACGACCTAGTAAACAACTGTAAGCAGGCTGAATGTCCATGATATAGAAAGTAGTGTCAAAAACCTCTAGACCAACCTTAATTGGCAGCACAATTTCGCCGAAGACAGATCTCTTGGAACCATCGAAAGCACGCACCACCAAATCACTTGGCGTGCAGATTAACCCACGAGTGTCCAACTTCATCAGTGCTTTCTTCGGTAAAACATTCAAAGATGACCCAGTATCAACAAGCACATGCGACATTAACGATCCAAGGCACTCAACTGAAATGTATAAAGCATTATTACGATTTCTCCCAGCTGGAGTCAAATCAACATCAGTAAATCCCAAACCATTACCTGCATTTACATGAGCCATTACCCTCTCTAGCTGATTAATTGATATCTCCTGGGGTACATACGCAACATTTAATACCTTCAACAGCGTGTTCCGATGCGCCTCTGAGCATAATAACAAAGACAATATGGATATCTTGGACGGCGTCTGGTGCAGATGGTCAACAATTTTGTAGTCACTCTTCCGAATCAGCCTCATAAACTCTTCCACATTCTTTGAGAAGGAGTTGTCAACTGGCTTTACTATGGAATCATTCACTACCGGCGTCTGCACAGAATTATCCATAACCTACTTTCCTTTGTCTTTCCTAGAACCACCAGCTTGATTATCAGATGGGATGAAGACTCTACCACTCCCGTTAATAGCTCCTGCTTCATCATTGCTTTCAACACTGGAGTTCATTACCGACGTACCCATCAACTCTTGCTTCTGCCCGTTAACAAACACTTCAGTACCATAATTCCAAGGGACAACCTTTGTGCTCTCATACGGAACGGACCCAGGAGTCGTAATAACGACCGGCGCTGAAATAGTTATCATCTTGAAAGGGATAGTAACAGTGGCAACCTCATTCTTTCTGCCCTTAACTTTCTTCCGTTGGTCACACCTATCAAACTGCAACTGACCTTCATCAATTAGCTTTTGAATACCAGATTTCAACATATCACAATCATTTGTCTGCACCATACACTCTGAACAGCTTTTATCACAACCAGGGGATACCCCACCCTTCAGTAGTCTCTCTTTCACTACCAACAAAGGAGTCTTCAGTTCATTCACGTCTAGAACCAAATTCAAAGATTCATCATCTTCTATAACAGCATTAACCCTCGGCCCACCGTGGTCCAGCATTGGATTTTGAATGACATTTGGCACGTCATTTGAGAAGTTGATGGCCTTCGAATCCACCAAATCTTAGACTTTATGATGAAACGCCCTACACCTTTTTATTGTATGCCCCGGGGTACCGGAGTGAAAATCACAATGTGCGTTAGCATCATAGCCTGGGGGAAGCCTCCCTGTGGGTGGAGCCAGAGTGCGGAGCTCCACTAAACACAGTTGTAGCAAGTATTGCAACAATTGAGCATACGACATGGGCGATTGATCAAAATGCATTTCAGTATTCCTTTGTCGGTTCTGATACTGGCCAGGCTGCCTGTTTGGTTGCTGATTAGGATTATTCCTCTGTAGCTGAGGTTCAGCCGGAATAGTTACAGAGGAAACTTACTGATTCTAACACTGCTTTCCCTTACCGCGGTATGAAGAGACAGAGTTCGCTTCCTCCTTCTTCTTATAGTTCACATAAGGTTTCTTCCCTCCACTAGAAGAAGCCCCATCACTACCTGACACCTTTCCAGTTTTAATTCCACTTCCCAACCAAGATCAGATCAACAAACTTTCCTGACATGCACGGCAACAGCTTCTCGTAATAATGACCCGGCAAGGTGGCCATGACATATTCATCATCTCCTTCTCCAACATGGGAGGTTGTACCCTCGCAGCCAGTTCACGCCACCTCTGGGCGTACTCTTTGAAGCTTTCATTGTTCTTCTGAGACATACTTTGTAGCTGAGTCCTATTGGGAGCCATATCAGTGTTATATTGGTAGTGCTTGACAAAAGCCTCTACCAGCTTTCTCCAGTTGCGGACGTGACATCTTTCTAGTTGCATGTACCACTCCAAGGATGCCCCAGACAGGCTATCCTGGAAGAAATGTATCAGTAATTTATCGTCCCTAGAGTACGCAGCCATTTTCCTTGCTTATGCCTGGACATGAGTCCTCAGACAAGTAGTACCCTTGTATTTCTCAAAGGTAGGAACCTGAAACTTGTGCGGAATTACGACACCGGGGACCAGCCCTAAATCATCCAAATCCATACCCACAGAGTTCTGATTCACAACCCCTTTCAGTTGTTCTTCAATCAACCTGATCCTCTGATCATCAACAATCGGGGGAACACCAGCATCCCCGCCTTGCTCAGAAAATATGTCATCCTACTGGTCATCATATCGCCGACCATGAACTGCACAGATACTGTTTCCTCTCCCTACTACGGAAGGAATCACAACCTGCTCTCCTCTGCCCGGAGGGATCACAACAGAATATATGGGAACACCTATACCCGGTGAACCAATAGGAATACCATTACCCCCACCACCTCCACCCGGAGGAATGCCATCATTATGAAGGCCGCCATGAAGAACGCCATCCTCGTCAACTCTCGCCACCAAGGTTTGGACAAGGGTCCACAGCTGTTTTTGCCCTTGTACAATGCCTTGCATCAATTCTATGAACTGGGCCATGCGAGTCTGCATGGCAGCCATCTCAGCCTGCATCTGTTCCATAGCTCTCTTTTGATTGGATCTGGTAGAATCCCGATGAATCTGCTGGTAAGCAATCCTGCCTGAGGAAGAACACGGTAAGAAAACCAGAGATAAACCTGCTATGCAAAATGCAAAATGATTATGGTTATGCAAATGCAAATGCAAACATCATATTTAAACATTCCCAGGATGTAGCTGCTTTGATTCCAGTCTTTGAAACCGGACAAGGGATTAGACATAATATCGGAAAATAAATCTGAACCCAGAAATACTGTAGAACCATCACAAAGGAAGCACATCTTTTCAAAAACTGAGAGCTGTTGATACACACATGATTAAACCAAGCATTTTATATCATGTCATAAGAATTCATACAGACAGGTCTGTTACAATCAAAGGCGATTCCATCAATCATCCTGATGGTAATCCCAACAAGATATAACAACAAGACCACTACAAATTAATTCCAAACAAGCTGGCTTCAACTTCCTCAAGAAGGTCCACAGTGTCCGGATGTGTAGGTCGATCTATCAGCCCTTTGATTAGTCTGTTTCTCTTTTTGATATCTTGATTCAGCCTAGCAATCTGCTCTTCAACATTGTTGCCTTCGCGCCTTAATTTCTTGACTTCGGCTTGTAACTTGAGCTCCTCAATTTCCTTCTGAGCTTCTTTCCACTTACCAGAGAAGTACTTTTTATCTGCTTTCATCCTTTGAAGTTCTTCTTTCAACTCCCCATTCTCAATCTTGAGCTCTTCCCACATCTCCTGATACGTGGCAAGCTTGGCTTCAGTCTCGGTCAAGATCTTCTTGTTTTTCCTGTAGGTCTTGCCAGAGGATTCAGCAGCCATACTGACTTTTCTGAAGTGCTGAGCTCTGTCAGTGAAGTCTTTCTCTTTCTTTTCTAAGCGCTCTGTCACATCTTGAACCTTCCATTTTAACTCACGGTTGTCATGTAAAGCGCCTTGCAGCTGACTACTCATACCAGTATTCTCTATCCTCAAATCATGCACTAACTCTCGCTGCTTATCGAATTCTTCAATGGGTACAGTGAGCCTCTCCTCCACAGTCTTAGGATACAAGGGAGGCGCCCAATCAAAAGGCAAGTAGAACTCTTCTACTCTTCTCTTTACTCAGTCTACATACGGAGAGAAAGCTTGATTATTGGGTTTGTCCAAAGCGGCTTTTCCTTTCTTTTGTCTACTGAGCCATGCTTCGGAAACCCTCTGTGCCACAGCTAAACCATCAGCTACATGAAAATACAAAGACTCTTTCAAATCTTTTTCAACCGGAGCATCTTTCAGAGCATATACAAACTTCCTGATAGCCAAAGAAGGATTGTAATTAATACCCCATTTTCTCCCTCTCAATGGTACGTTAGGGTACTCACCACAGCTGTACAAAATGTCTTTGCCGAGCAATCCTTGATCCACCCAAACAATATCCTTAGCAGCTAGACCCATCAGACGTTTCCTCCAATCTAGAGAAGTCCTAGTATCCACAAAAGCGCCTGACTAGGGTAGACGGTTTGCAAACCACTTATAGAAGAGAGATGCACAACAATGAACTATCCTGCCTCGTCTCTTCTCATTCCTGTTGTACAAGGCATAGTGAAGATCTCCTAACAAGGTCGACGCTGGATTCTGAGCTGAAAAGATCCGGATAGCATCCGTATCAACAAGATCAGACTCATTAGGAAAAAGGACAATGCCATATACACAGAGAGCCAGTATTGCATTGAAAGATGTCCACCTCTTCTCCTTAGCCGCTTCTTGAGCCTTCTTTACCAAGTACGCCAAGTGATAGCCACGGGACCTTCCCTTGTTGGTGATGTCAGCCTCCAAAGTAGATTTGCTCAAATAAAGAGCAACAGTCATAGCTTTGAAGTCAAGGTCTTCCTTGGAACCACAGAAAGGAACACCTTCTTTGATGGAAATCCCCAGGATGTTTGAGTACTCCTCCAGAGTAGGGACCAATACATAATCTGGGAACACAAAGCATCTCAGGGAAGGATCATAGAACTGCATCAAGGTGTACAAGCCATTGTATTCATAATCACTGATGTTACGAACGAAAGATAAGATCCAACCATATTTCTCTTTGAACATTCCCAACACTTCCGGACCGGCCATATCCTGTAAACTGCCAATCTGACCAAAAGTGATCTTCAGGAACTTGTAAATAATGATATTCTTCTTACCCTTCGTAGTGTCCATCCCGATGACTGCCCGTTGACTAGAATCAAAAGATCATATACTACCTGGAAATGCAAAAATATGAATGTCAGAAAAATGAAATGCAATGCAAAGCATGGGATCAAGGTATCCACACAAGCTGGCTGCACTGAACAAACTGAATGATCTCAAGGCTTTGCACCAAATACCCAGAACACCAGAGTAACCACACTGATAAGTTCATACTGATAAGAAATCCTGATAAGAAATCCAAAGTATCGGGTATGATGAAAGTCAAGGTTACCTGAAAACCTGCAAACACCCAACCCCTCTCACATGTGGGTTCTAGAAAGGCGAGGATCCTCAATATCACGGACTCTCAGGTTGAGAAATGATGATACGTTCACCACTTCTGGGTTGGCACATCATCAAACGAGGAGGCCTCAACTGATTCCCCTCAAAAAGAATATCCTATAGCAAGTTCCCAGCATTGGGTCCTCGGATCGAGAATGTGTAATGGGTTTACCATTTCTGGTCTGTCATTCTCACATCTCGGGAGGAGTGCCGCAACTGAGTCCCTGGGAATGGTCACCAGAGTCGACAGTTCCTCAAGAGAATAACTACTAGCCTGTATCAAGATACAGTAGCAGATATCTCCCGATAGAACCTCGTCTGGTTGTGGGTCTCGTGAACACCCGCATGTGGCCAACATCATAGGAGCGTCACGCCTGCCCACACTAATATCTATGTGTATGCTCAAGCCTGGGTAGTGGGCTTATCTCTCAGAAATCCCAACCTGCCAAACAGAAAATCCAGTATAGCACAGCACAGTCCAGCATAATAATGAAATGTAATGCCATAAATGCGGTAAATACAGTAAAACAATAAAATAGTAATACAGTAATACAGTAATGCACAACAAAATAAAGTACCACAATAAACACCCAATGAAAATAAATAACCAAGCGCTAGGATTGACTCGCATATGGGATGGACCAGCAAGAGGTCAACTTCTCCCCAGCAGAGTCGCCAGCTGTCGCTCCCAGGATTTTCATCCAAGTACAAACGCAAAAGTGGCGCGGAAACAGAGTCGCCAGCAATGTGTATTTATCCCAAGAGAGGGAAAGGAAATGCTGGGTAAACTTGAGAGAAAGGAAAAGCATGGTCTCGAGACCAAGAGAAACGGGTAAGGGAGTCGGTTACGTGAGAGGAAGGTATTAGCACCCCAACGCGTCAATCGTACTCGATGGGATCCATGCTTGCTGTCTCGATCAAAGGGTGATGTCGTCTGGAGCTCCACTGCTACTGGAAAGGAAAAGGAACGGGAACGGAATAGAGCAAAGAAACGGAGAAGAAAAGAAAAAGAAGTGACTCGGTAGGACATCGCTCGTCCTAGGCCTACGTATTCCTTCGTGCAAGGGGAAAGATAGAGTCAACGTAGTTCGGACACGAACTAAGGGGGAGGTTGCTCGCAAAGACATCGTCGTCTTGTGCCTACGTATCCTCAATCGGACGAGAGAGAGGAAATCAGAGCAGACGTAGTTCGACCTAACAAGGTCTTAGTGTTTTTTATGAGCGACATTAGGTTCGCGTCCGACAGTTAGGGTCGATGCCTGTTTCAACGAGACGGAAAGTAACGTGCCCTTTTATGAAAATGAGTTTAAAACTTAACGATCCCGAAGGATGAAAAAGGGTTGAGTTTGTTTTGTGTTTTTTAGACAAGAAGTGGATTTAAGTTTGTTTACAACTTGCATTGCACCCAAGTCTACAACATAGGAACGAATACGTCGCGTATCGTCCCCAATAGGACGTACACTAAGTACCCTAGAAGAATGAAGGGATGTTCCCCCCATACCTCACTTCCCATACATAAGGCTCATGCGCAATACACGTTAACCTTTATTAGATGTTTTAGAGAAATTATGAGATGAGAAGAGAAGACTCAAAGCAAAGAAAACACTAAGGGGAATTCTATCCTAATGTTGTCATGCAAAGGTGGCCCTAAGGGGAGGTAAGAAGGGTAACATCTACCTAAGTTAGCATGCAAAACAAAAGCCTTATGCTAATCCTACTCCAAGCTTAATCGAAAATTAAGTTGGACTAGGTAGCTCTAAGGGATCAAATCCAAGACTTAAACAAGTCTTGAGATTCAAGGGAAAGGAAGGAGTGAAAGAGACAAAGGAGGAAAAGAGGAAAATAAACAAAAATAGCAGCTAGCACAGCGCATCTGCACCAATACAGCAGTAAAAGACAGCACACAAACAAGACAGCTTATAACAGCACACCAATCAGCACAAAAGGAGGTGTAAAACAACCAAAAAGCAGCACATATAACAACACATATGCACATAAACAGCAGTAGAAACAGGGCAGCATGCAATTCATTTGAATACAAATCAATCATTGCATAGCAAACGTACACCCAACATCATGCCTTATACAATTAATCATGATCACAAACCCATCATACATCATGTTGAAAGAATTAGAAGACATCATGGAATAAACGCAAATCATTTGGCATATGTACAAGTTGAAACAAGTGTGCACCTCAATGAAAGGAAAAGTGAACAAGCATGCACATAACAATTCCAGCGACACAAGCATCAATCAACAATTAACATGCTCAAGGAGTGTGTGCTATGTGTTCAACTCATCAAGAAAACATCAATGCAACTATGAAGATTCACCAACGAAACCGAAAGTTACGTGTCGAAGAATCGTGTTCATACAATGGTGTGAGGTGCAACAGTATAAAAACAGTCATTAAACATGTATCATATCAATCCATGAAGTTTAGAAATGAGACGGGATCGAAACATGCTCAAAAATGCACAAAAAATTCACTCTGCAACAGTGTTAATCGGTTAACCAAGTGTGTTAACCGATTAACAGCTCCAAAATCAGCAGAAACAGTAAAGTACACTGGTTAACGATTAACTAACTTGTACTGCAATTGGTTAATCGATTAACCCAGTTACAGCAGCAAAAATTAATTTGAAAAAAATTACTTCTAGCCGCAAAATCACTTATGCAAACATCTCCAATGATCATGTAATCAACAATGCACGAAAATTAAGTTTAAACACAGTATTCAAACATCACTTAGATCCAATAGTCATCAACATCCACAATCAAATTCAAGCAAATGGATCAAAAATCAACCACAACCAAAGATCTACATTGTATAAGTTGCAAATAAGCTAAATCAAGTATAGATATATGGAAAACCAACCTACAAAGCTGAGATTTGCTTTGGTAAGTGTTGCAAACAAAAATTGATGAATCCAAGCAAGAAATCCAAGATCTATGAAGCTTTACCAAGAATTCTTGAAGATCCAAGTAAGAACACTTCAAATAATCAAAAGCTCTTCCAAAAGTGATTCCAAAAGCTTGCTCCAAGATCTAAACCAGTAGCTACTGCAGAATTGAACCAAGAATGAGGATGAGATGGAGGTTTAGCTCAACAATTCACAAATTCCAATGAAGAATTTGTGAATCTATGAATATGGAGCTTTGAGTGTGGTTAAAGATGAAATTGGAGAATGAAAAATTGAGAGAGAATTAAGAGCAAATTCTGAAAAAATGAGAGTGAAAAATGATCTAGGTTTTTGAGAGGTTTGGAGTTGATTAGATTAAATAACCCTTAGGTTAGGAGTTAAGTTTGGGTTTGGAGTGAGGTTAAGTGGGTGGAATTGGAAGTGAAAAATGAATTAGGAAAGGAAATGGGGAATTAGGGTGGAAATTGTTGGAAGGAATTTGAATTTTGGGTGGAAATTACTCTCTCTAGATCCTTCTACTGACGTGTAGAATTAAAATGGTGATTAAAAATTGGGATAAAAAAACAGTGCTGAAAATGAAAGAAATTGGCCATTTTCGCCTTGGTTAATCGGTTAACCAAATGTGTTAACCAATTAACATAAGAGAAATTTGAATTTTGTGCCAAAAGGAGGGAAACTTGGATATTCGCCCGATTCCACCTGTTCTGAGCCACAATAGACCTCTGAAACTTGCCATTAGATATCACCACTGGAACACACTTGAAATATGCTGTGAAATGTGTTTCGCACTCTGAATAAACTGCTGAAGATGACTATCTGGTGTTGAATAACTGACCAAAAATTGACTGCCGGAGTTTCTGATCATCAAATCGTCTAATGACCAAAATAAATGCATCAAAAGACTTTGAAAGCTATCTGCTTAGCTCTGAACATTTTTGCAAATGATACTGGAACTGATAACACCATGAGCTGCTGGAAAATACCTTAATCCCATGCCCAAAAGGACCATGCAAATGCAGAAATGACGATACAAATGAAATGAAACATAAGCCAGTTAGAGTTAAAAACAAGAGGGCAAATTTTGGGGTGTTACACATATGAAATATCTTTTGAGGCTTAAGGGTGGACTTCCATATGCTAGATATGTTTCTAAGATTTTGGAGGCTAGTGATATTTTGCTTCAAAGAGAGCCAAAGGTTGAAATGACGGCAAGAGTGTGTGAGATACATAAGGGAACTTCACTCAAAAATATGGGAATCATTATTGGACCTAATGGTGTCTATCAATATCGTGATCAAATTGTCCAAGCTCCTGAAGGTCCTATTGCTCCTCCACCGAAACCGGAAGGCGGAATCACTAATGAGTTTCTTTATGCTACTATGATGCGACATCACCGTGAAACCACTCGCGGTATTGCTTCTCTCCATAAGCTCTTTAGAAAAATGAACCGCTCTCGGCATGAAGTTGAAGGAAGTGAAGAAGAAAGTGATGAAGAAGGAGAAGATGGAGGAAGTGGTGAAGAAGAGAATGATCCCATGAGTGACTAGTTTTTTTTATGTTATCTTTTTAGGCACTTTTATGATTAGGTTGCTGTTTTTGTTATGCTTTAAAGACTGGTAGTTTGTTAGCATTATGGTATATTGTTTTGAACTTAGTGTTGTTTGGTATTCGTACAATGTTTGTTATTTAAGTATTATGTGGTTTATGAATGTTAATGTTGGTTATGTATGTGCTTAGTAATGTTGTAATTATGTTTCATAATATTTGTTACTTTTACTTTCATAACATCCTTTTCCCATCCTTTTTACTGATGACAAAGGGGGAGAAGAATTGTTCAATATTTTCTTGGTTTCTCTACACTAACAATGTAGAAGTTTTAAGCTCCTTAAAAAGTGTTGGTCTTAGGGGGAGATCTTGCTAGAGAAACTTTCTTGGTCTTGCTTGGTTCAATTTTTCAAGTTTATTGGGTTGTCATCATCAAAAAGAGGGAGAAGGAAAGACATGAGCTTCCAAAAAGTTTTGATGACGACACTGTCTCAAGTATCAAGATAGATCAACAAAAATAATGGTCAAAGGCATCAAGATCAAATAATGAAGCTTTAACTTATTTTTTATCAAGACTTGATGATTACTAAAGATTGGATGCAAAAATTATGGTATAAACATTTAATCTCTATTTGGTTATATAAGTGTTCTAAATCATATCTATTTCATGTCATGTTCATTATAAATATTTTGTGCATCAAAGTTTTTCAAACATTCTATTTTTAATTTTTTTTCAAAAACTGGCTTGAGTAATCGATTACCCAAAGGGAGTAACCGATTACTCTGTTGAGATTTTCAAAAAATCTGCACGTTGGAAGTGAGTAACCGATTACCCACTTGGAGTAATCGATTACCACTGAACCAGTGGCAAAAATACTTTAGTTTTTTCATGTCTCTTGTTTCAAATTTCCTTCTAATGAACCATGACATCCTTTGGGAATTTGCACCTATTTGTAGAGGTGTCTATGCATAATATAAACTCATTTTTTCAGATTTTAATCTCACCTTCTTGCATACAAATTTCAAACATCTTTATTCTCTAAAAACTTTCATTTTCTCAAGTGTAAAAAGTCAGAATTTTCTAAGAGTGAAACTTTGTCATTGAACTTTCATTTCAATCATTTCAGTTTCATTCTTGCATCATAAAACACTTATATATTCTGAATAAAGATTACTTGTACAAGAAGAAAATCAATCTTGTGATTGATATATTGACGAATCAAAGTTTCATCTACTTACTCAAAAATTCAGAACTATTGTAAAATCCTAAAGTTCCAAGGTTTGTTTGGATTTAGGTGCTGACTATAAGGAGAAGGATTGTTTCTCTTATAGGGTGTGTTATAATCCTTATTATCCGGATTGTGGATACAAGAGGTCCATTGTAAGAGATTTATTCTTGGTTGGACTTTAAACTTGTAAAATCCAAGAGGATTATTCTTGGTGGTGTGTTAGGGTCTAGTATAGAAAGACTAGGTAGTCTTATCTAAGATCTAACATTTTTAGTGAAATCTCTTTCAAGTTGAAAGGGGACTGGACTACTCTCGACCTGTGAGGGGAACCAATATACTTCTCGGTGTTTTTTACTTTCTTCACTTTTACCGCATTTCTTAACTTAGAAATTTTAGGAAAGTAAAATTCAAGTTCATCAAAAAACCAGAAAATATTTTAAGATACCTAATTCACCCCCTCCCCCCCCCCCCCCCCCCCCCCCCCCCTCTTACGTATAATTTTACTTACAGTTCACGACATACACAAAACCATATCCTAACAAACTTTTTAAACCTTTTTCACTCTCATCACATGGCCTCACGCAAATTCACCGTCAAAATGATACACATCTCAATTTCTTCTCTCTCATTCGAACAAATTTGATTTTATAAATTCCTCACTTTTCACTCTCACAAGAAATGGAGAGTGAATCAGAATGAGTGAGAATAAGTTTGAAGGGAAATAGACGAGAAGAATGGAAAAAAGTGAAAGAAATCAAGAAACTAACCTTTCCAGAGAATGAATTTATCACTGTAAAGTTGTTGAATATCGCCAGAATCTTCATATTGTTGCTGGAATCTAGAAATTTGCAAAGCTCCAATTTGGTTGGTTTTATTTTTTTATTACCTTTTTCGTGATTTTTCTTTCTACACTCATGCAGAACATCTAACCCATGAAATTTTGTTGTAACCCCCCTTAATTTGTGCAAATTGATCCAATTTTGTAATATAGGGTTTTCGTTTTTGAATGTTTTAAATGATTTATTTTCGATTTGATTGTGTGTGTGGTTGGATTTGCGTTTGATTAAGTAAGAATGAGGGTTTGAAAATTGTTTTCATGTGTTTTTTATTATTTGTTTCTGGAAAATACATAGTGTTCATCAAGAACACTATGAATGTGATGAATACATGAACAAGCAAGAGAGAGAACAGAGAGGTTGAAAGAGAAGAGGGCGAGAAATTTTGGGGAAAATGAGGAGATTCGTTGAATCTTCTATGTTAAATCATTCCTTTTCTCTCCCTCTAATGGCCACGTGGCCAGATCAGAGCCCCTAGATTAATCTCAAGGATACTCCTATACGGGAGTCCCTATGGTTCCCCTTGGATCTTGGCCCTTAGATCTTGATCTACTTGTTAAGAATGCTTCAGTTTGTTTGATCTCAGCATTGATCAAGGATGTATGCTCTTCATCGGACGACCACATGTATCCCAACGCTTTTTCTTTTTTGCTTATGGACCTCTAACCTTGGGCTTGGGTCTGCTTTCTTTTTCACACAACCCTTTTTTTTTCACCACTCCTTTTTTGGGGCCCCTTACAAAAAGGCCCCCTATCTTTTTACTTAATGATACCCCTAACCCATGTATGCACCCACTTTTTTTTTCTCTGTTTGTTTTTATTTTATTTATCTTCATTATTTTATTCCTTTTGACCATTTTTTTTTTATTTTTTATTAATTAGTTAATCAATTATTTAATATTAACAAATATGAATATTAAATTAACTTGTGTTCACCATAAAATCAAACTCATATTCAATATAAAAAACCATTCCCACAATTAACCTCAAAATATTTTTATAATTAAACTTGGAAGAAAAAGTACTAGTTGGACGTAATATCCATCCTAGTCCCCGAGTATTTGGATATAAGTCGTATAGCTTGCCTTTCGAATACTTGTCATCCTCTCAAAACTTAATAACGCAATTAAATCCAATTCATTCCTTATCAGATGAAAAATGATTAGTTGAACGTAATATCCATCCTAGTCTCCAATTGATCAGTACAAAAATCAGAATAGTGATTGTTAAATTACAACTCAACTAAATAAAACACACTCTATCATTTAAGATATGAATGAAAGCGCTAGAGTGGTGCACAAACAATAACACAAACAAAGACTCAAAAGATAACTCCTGTTCTGGACTGGACCAATGGTTAGGCATGGCCCAATCCGCTTCTGTTCCCAAAACGGCCCAATTACCTAAGTCCAAACCGTAAAGGGGCAAAAGTTACCTTTCTGCCCCCCAACCGGGCAAGGAGTGCATCGCTCCTCCCCGGTACTGCTGCCTGTTCCGCACGGCTTCATCTGTCCCTGAACAGCTAAGGGCATGTGCCTGAAACTACGCCTTCGCCCGACATAACGACTAGTTTTGGGCACCCTGCCCGACATAACAGTTGGTTTTGGGCAGTTACCTATTCTTCGGAAAAACGGTTATTTCGCCCCGAAAATAGGAACGTTGGCCACGCGCTGGGGGCACTATATAAACCCTCTCACTTGAGAGGGTCAGATATCGAATAATCACCCTAAAAATCCACACTTTGTACTTGCCCTTTTTCTCTGACCCTTTCTTACTTGAACGTCGGAGTGCCTTGCAGGTACACCCCCTCCTCCTCATCTCACACCCAGCATCACAGATGTTCTTGGTGGCCCACCTCAGGATCTGATCTAGCCTTCACGATCAGTGGCGCCGTCTGTGGGAAATTTGTTCTCCCCGTCTTAACATCCATCTCTGATACTAAGACCAAAACACTCTCGTCCAAGATTATCATCATGGCCGCTCAAGATCACGTCAAAGGTGTTCTCCAGTCCGCTGTCCACCCCGTCAACAAGACTGACATTGACGGTCCTTCATCCCTCCTCGGAGACCCCCATTTTCTGAGAGACGGGGCCACAGCCTCTCCTTCCTCTACTCTTGCTGACTGCGACAATGATCAGCCCTCGCTAGCCATCCAGCCCGTTCCTGCTCCACCCAACGCCGATCCGGCCGTGGTGGCCTTCTTGAGGCGATCAACAAAACCAACCTCCTGATCCTGCAGCAGAACGAAAGGATCAGGGCACTGGAAGAATCTGCCTGTCCAAGATCCCCCCCGCCGAGGAAAAGCCATCGACGATCCAAGAGCCCGCAACCCCAGCGAGAAGTCGATCGAAGGCTGCGCCAAGAGCCAAAATCTCACGCTGCCCAGAAACGCGGCCATGTTTCCCCGCGAAACCAGAACTCTCCCAGTCACAAGAGAACCCGGAGGGACAAACAGTCACCCCCGGTTAGGTCAAAGGGTTGGGCCCGTACACCTTCCCCCCGAAGAATTCGTCGCCACGAGCAAGTCGTCCGGTCCCCGTCACTAACCAGTTCCAGCAGCGATGATGAGCCTCACGGCCCATTATCCCAAGAAATCTTGGCAACACGCCTCCCCAAGGGCCTGGAGAAGCCCCTAGCACTAGGCATGTACGACGGTACAACTGACCTCGACGAGCACATCGAGAACATCGATGCGCTGTTGGATTACCGTGGCGTCCGGGGCACCATCAAGTGCCGGCTATTTCCGACCACGCTCTGAAAAGGCGCAATGACTTGGCACAAGCAGCTGCCCGAAGAGTCTATCACTTCATGGAAGCAACTAGGTAGAATGTTCTCCTTACATTTCACAACGTCACGCCGCCACCCCAAGACTGAAGCCTCCCTTGGGGCCATAATCCAAGGGAAGGACGAACCTCTCCAGGCATACATCGAGAGGTTTAACAAAGAAGCTGTGCAGGTCCCTACAACAGACGACATGAAAAAATATTTGCTCGAACAGGGACTCCACCCAGGCTCAGAGTTTTCCAAAGCTGTCGGCCTCTCACCTCCGAGGAACCTCGACGCCTTCCTCCTCAAGGCGCAGTCGTACATTCAGTACGAGGAAAAAGAAGTGGCTAACTCCGCCCGAGCATCCCGCCACCAGGAGAACGCCCGGGCCTCCAGAGGTGAAGAGCCCTCGACGTCTCATCGAGGAGAAACGAAGCGCGAGGACCGTCCTCGAGATTCCCGCGAGAGCAAGGGACCCTCCGGACGATTCCACGACTACAGCCCCCTGATTGTCTCCAGGGCGAAGACACTGTCCGAATGCGTGAATTCGGAATTCAAACAAGCAGGGGTCCACTTCCCCAAGTAAATACCGGCCAAGCCCAACGCCGACAAGTCAAAGTACTGCATTTCCATAAGAGTCACGACCACACCACCGAAGATTGCATCCATTTGAAGGATGCTATCAAAATACTGATCAGGGATGGCCACCTGAAGCAGTTCACAAAAAAGAAGGACACTCCCCGGCAAGACGCCCAGGAGTCCAAGAAGGTAGAGGAAGAGGTGCCTTCCTCAGAAGAGGCCAACATCCAGGTCGCCATGTCCGTATCGCGACCAGAGGACTTCTACGTCCCAGATGAGCTCAGTGTTTCTCCCTACTTCGTGGCCCACAGCCCGTGGGAGACTTTCCCCTCCTCTATGGTCATCTCAGGGGGAGGCTTCAATAAAGCCATGGTGGGCTCCGTAAAAAGGAAATTGGAGCACCTAATTAGCACAAGCTCCAGCAAGGTAACCACGCTCGACCAAGCCCAGAAGGGCTCCACCCCCATCTCCTTCTACAGGGAAGAGATCCTCGAGGGATCTCCAAACTCGAGCATTCCCCTGCTCGTCAGAGCTCGGATGGCGAACTTCGACGTTCGCAGGATTCTCGTCAACCAAGGCAGCTCGTTCGACATTATGTACTCCCAGCTATTTTCAATGCTCCAGCTGGACGAATCACACCTCACTCCCTATGTGGGTTCTACTTGCAAGGATTCAATGGCTCGGTGACCAAACCGTGGGGATACGTAGAACTTAGATTTGATCAGCGAAATAGTCTGGCGTCCAGTTGATTGACCCAGAACTTAGACATGGTTGAATCTCTTTACGATCCAACTGACTTTGAAGAGCTGCCCGCACGAGGTAGCATCCTTGGTTATTCTCCGAGCAGACTCTACAGCGCTCATAGTTGTGCGGTGGCACCTGGCCCCATCTACTTTGAATGCAGTGTAACCTTACTAGATCTGTCTCCATAGATCGAACATCCTGACTTTGACGTCTAGTTGGGTTCCCGTCAGTCACACTGATTCGTTGCGTGTCTTCGTCTAGATAGATCGGAAGCCACCAATGGTTTAACAAGTGTTGTAAAGTTCTTTGAACGAGAGAACACCCTTGGTTGCTCTCACTGCATACTTTACAGCTCAGATAATCGTGAGAAGTGAGAAAACTGAGTTGGACTTACTTGGCGTGTAACTCCACCAAGCTGGTGTTCATCAAACGAATATCGAAAATTTGAATCATGTTGATCTGATAAGGATTTTTATCATGATAGTCCTGGATCCATCCAAGATCCATCTGACGCTGGAGGGCCTCTTGTACAGAAGAGCATCCCTGATTATTTACCGAGAAACTCAGAAAGGAATTGTAATCGTGCCATGGCAGATTATGATACTGGTTTTTCCTTGAGTGCATTGCCACCACGTTGACCCTCATTGCCAGAATGTTGTGATTCTGAATGATGTTGCAATTCGTATAAGTCATATTGACTCCACGAACTCGGTGTTCTTGGATCCATCCGAGATTCAACTATTCCTACAGGGCTGACTATACTACAGAACATCCTTGATTGTCTTTAGAGAAGACATCACACTGGTGATAATTATGAGGTGGCACATGGCCGTATCCACTCTGTCTACAATGCATCTTGACCAAGTTGGCCCTTAATAAGAGTACATCATGAATTTGATAGATGTTGTTAGACTCTCCCTCTATCAAATTGACTGTAACTTTCTCATGTTGAGGCAGCGGGTTCGTGAGAACATTAGGATTCGTATCCTTGAAGGATAAGACCCCGCTCCTAACAAGCCTTTGCACATCGGATTTGAAACTGAGATTGTTCTCTATGTTATGCCCTGGTCCTCCTTGATGGTAAGGACAAGTCTGATCCGCTTTGAACCAAAAAGGCAGATTTTCCGGTATTGCGAGAGGAGCCTTGGTCTGGACGTGCCCCTTGACCAATAATAATGGAAACAATTCTGCGTACAACATGGGTATAGGATCAAACCCTGGTGGCCGCGTTGTACGGTTGTTATTGTATTGAGGACGAGCCTGTTGAAGAGGTTGTTGTGTCCTTTGCTGAAATTGTTGCTGACTCGGTTGGCTTTGAGCAACCTGAGGTTGATACGTAGGTACAGGCGCGGGGTTGATAGCAAGAGTTACCGCTGCTATTGGTTGGTACCGTCGCCTTTGCTTTCCGAGAGAGATATTCCCAATATCCTGCTCTTTTTTCTTAGGGAAAGCACTACCGTATCTTTTTGTACTGCTTGACGACCCGACATCTGTAACTAGACGCCCTTCTCGAACGGCTTCCTCGAGACGTACCCCCATACCGACCATTTCGGTGAAGTCGTTGGGCGCACTGAAGAGGTTGACTAATCTGAGCGGCAATCTCACGCCATCTCTGAGCGTATTCCTTAAATATTTCCTTGTCCTTCTGTGACATGGCTCTAAGTTAATCTCTGTTCGGTGCCATGTCCAGGTTATATTTGTACTGTTGTACGAAGGCAGTTCCAAGATCTCTGAAAGTGCCGATCTTAGTGCGGTTCAAACCCATGTACCATTTGAGCTCGGCACCGGTTAAACTATCCTGGAAGTAGTGGATCAGTAGCTCTTGGTTCTTTGTTTGAGTTGACATCCTCCGAGCGTACATTACCAAATGGCTTTGAGGGCAAGAGTTACCCTTGTACTTTTCAAATTCGGGCACTTTGAATTTGGGCGGAACCGTCACATTGGGAACCAAACACAGGTCTGCGGCATCCTTTCCAAATAGATCCTGACCACGAATGGTTTACAGTTCCTTCTGCATCTCCCGTAACTGTTCCTGGAACTCCTTCATTCTGTCATCCATACTTTCGTTTTCACCAGAAGGTATCTGTGGAATCTGTCCTTCCGGGACAGTGTGCACCAAGGGTCGTGGTACAGTCATTACCGCCGTAAATCTTGGTGTCTCCCGAAGTTTGTAACCTTCAGGAGTTGTTGTCATGCCCCTGGCACCTTCGCTTTCCTGAAGTTTGTAACCTTCATGCCCAGCGGCTCCTGCTACGGTTCCTGGATCTTCAGTGATCAGCGGAACATATCCTTCTAGGATAAAGTTGATAGGCATGCCCCAGGGACGATCTTTTGGCTTGTTATACCTAGGATCATACTTCTCTACTATGGGCGTTGATGTGATCTCTGAAATTACAGTCCTCTGAAGCTGGGCTTCTGCCAGAGCTTGCATGTCACTGTGAAGCTTTCTTAGATCCTCTCTCAAAGTGTCAATTTCTTCTCTCAACTCTCTGTTCTCTTCCTCGAGATTATCCATCTTTTTCTGACGACTGGCCCGAGTATTGTACGAATGAGATAGTTTGACTCTCTAATTGAGACGCAAACGTGAGATTCGTAGGTAAGAAGAATGCGTTACGTGAGAATGATGAATGATATGCAATGATTATATATATATTTTTGTTTAATCAAAATAAACTTCGACAATTGGATTGCAAATATCAAACAGTGGGGAAACCCTGTTTTATTGAATTCAATGATTGCGGAAATGGAAATACAGTAGATTTCAAAGTGCTGAAAAAGGAAATGTTTAAGCTAATGGATCCTGAGTTCTCTCTGAGGAGGGCTCAGGTGTTGATTCAGGTGCTTTCCTTTTCTTTGACCGGGGCTCTTGGGCCGTTGTCGGGTTGTCATTCCTTTGCCAAGTGAAAAGAGCGAGCAAATTCCTTTGGTCTTCTTGATTCTCTACAACATGTTGCTCTAATATCTCAATCAGAGCATCTTTATCCTTCATTAGTTGCTGTATTTTCTTGCACTCCATATTGAGAATACGGTACTTGTTCTTCCAAGACCTATTCTCCTGCTGAACTTTGTTAAGAGTCACCTGAAGTTTTTCCGTATCAGACATAAAGTAAAGGACATGGTCCCTTAATGGAAGAACTTCCTGACGAGGGTAAGGCATCCTCAGCTTGAGAGCTCTAGTTTGTACCCAGTGGAGATAAGGTTCCACTGAGACACAGTCCGGTTTTCCTAAAGACTCTCTTCCTTTTCTATGAACATGTTTCCAGGCATGCACTATTTCTGTCTTTATTGCCCTGTCACTTTCTCCTTCCAGATGAGCATTACGTGGGACATGCCTCATCGGGTATCCGAATTGATGACGAACTAAAACTGGATGATAATTTAATCCTCCTTTAGTTCCTATGAGGGGTACGTTAGGGAAGTTTCCATAACGGTCAATGATTCTGATCCCGTCGTAGATTCGATTGTACCAATCGACGTCAGAGTTGGTAAGAGCCATGATTCTCTGCGACCAACGTAAATAACTCTTAGGATCCCAAAATGTAGCAGACTTAGGTAAATAAGAAGTGAACCATTTGTATAGTAGGGGTACACAACATGTGATCATTCCTCCGCAGTACAAATTCCTTAGGTGTACAAAATGATAAGTATCTGCGAGCAGGGTTGGTACAGGCTTTCCAATCAGAAAAACCTTAATGGCATGGATATCAATGAAATTATCAATGTTGGGAAACAAAAATAACCCGTAGGTGAGCAGGGCAAAGATGCTTTTGAAAGCAGTCTCGTTCCCTATACTAGCGAAGTATATAGCTTTCTTTATCAAAAACTTGGCTGGTAGACCCGGGATTCCACCCTTAATGGTCATGTGAGTGCTGACTTCTGACTCGTCCAAGTAAATAGCTCTTGCAATGGTTTGATCTTTTGGAATTTCTTCCAGTCCAGAAAAGGGAGCTTGGTCAGTAATGGGTAAATCAGTCAGGTGAGAATACTCCTCCAGTGTTGGTGCTAGCTGATAATCCGGGAATGTGAAATAGTGATAGACCGGATCATTGAACTGAATGAGCGTAGCCAGGATTCCTTCAATTACATGGACCCTTAACAGAGATAGCAGACCTTTGTACTTAGCTGTGAAAGCCTCATGGTTGGTGATCATCCTTGCCAACCCTCTCAAATCCTCTAGTTTTGGAACCTTCAAGGTATACTTGTGAGTCTTCCTTCTACCGAAGTCCATAACGCAATCTTTTTATCTGACATTTGCAATCATTGTCTTAGTTTAATTTGAAAAAGAGAGACTAGAAGAGAAGATTTTTCTTGGTTTTAATGTTTTTTAGATGAATGCAGCACACAAAAACATAGAAAAAACATGGGGTCAAAGGTTCGGTGTCATGAAGTCAAGACTCTACCCATCCCCAAAGGTTTTATACTGGTGATTTTTGTACCTGTCCTCAAAATCATTGACCCCTCTTGGGATACCAACAGCAAGCGGACACCAAGCGAGCTCATGTATCTTTAGAGTAGTCTCAAATGAGGGTAGTATCGCGTGACAACTATTTCTGATAGCTTCCGTACTACAAAATGGTTTTAGTCTACTAAAATCCTCAGCTTCTCAGATAACCCAATCGAACAATCTGCTTTCAACAACCGAAGTCGTATAGGCATTGAATCCGCAAAGGGCATCTCCACTGATTTGAGGGTCGACCGGGAACTCTTATCTAGGATTCACTCCCCGTAAGATTACCCGTCTAGTGCCATCACTTATCTTAGGTGTATACTCAATCTTTCCACATGCGGCATCACACGCATTCCCATTAGCAGAAAAATAAACACATATATCAATTAGGAAAAGCAGTATATATATTTGTCCTAACATCATAGACCTTTGAATCCTATGATCCTAACAGACAATGGCTCCCCAGCAGAGTCGCCATCCTTGTGACACTTTGTGAAATTAAGGTCTCATACTGAGAGAGGCAAGAAAGAATGCCTCCCACTATGGTCGCCACTTTTCTGTAGCGCAATTTTTGTGGTTTCAAATCACTATCACTTTGGTACTACAGTTCGATTCATTTTTTATCCTATTGAGCTGATTAAGGAAGGGAAATAAATGTCTCCAATTAACCCTGCTTGTATACCGAGGTTAAACAGTCAAAACTGTTGGTTTACAGATGCTATCAAAAGGTGGGTTTTTCTCAGGATTATGCGCTTAAGTACGAAAGTATCTTTACGGTATAGGAGGCTTTTTGGTTAGGATACTAGGCTGGATTTTCCTTGGTTGATATATGAAGGGACTAGACTGAGAGTGTTTATTTATTATGCTCGCTAAGATTTTTGCAATCTTATGCCTACGTATTCCCGTTTAGCTAAACAGGGAAATCAGAGTGATCGTAGTTCCTCCTATTCTATGGGTGGAAAAGATGTTTTGGTGTCTTGTTCAAAGCCCAAAACATGAAGCTAAAGGTGATTTGTATCTTGTTTAAAGCCCAAGATGTGAAGCTAAAGGGGTCCTGACTGAGAGGGAATTTGTCACCTCTAAAGGGGAGTTGTTGATGTTTGTATGCTGTGAGCAAAGCATGACTTGATGCTAAAATGATGATTGACTCAACTGGGGATTTCCTTATACAAAGCCTAAGAGGAGGCTGGAAGTTTGACTTTTCCGGGGAAAATGTTCTTTCTGTCTTGTACAAAGCCCCAGATTGATGCTAAAAGGGTTCACTCAACAAGAGAGTGTTTTTTATGTGTCTTGTACAAAGCCCAAGACGGAGGCTAAAAGAGGTTTGACTCAACAAGAGAGTTTTATCTGTCTTGTACGAAGCCCAAGACGAAGGCTAAAAAAACTGATTGACTCACCAAGAGAGTTTTTTATACTCAACAAGAGAGTGATTTGTTGTCTCGTACGAAGCCCAAGATTGAGGCTAAAAAGAGATTGACACAACAAGAGAGTCTTTTATACTCAACAAGAAAGTGTTTTATATGTGTCTTGTACAAAGCCCAAGACGGAGGCTAAAAGGGTTTACTCAACAAGAGAATCTTTTATACTCAACAAGAGAGTGTTTTTATGTGTCTTGTACAAAGCCCAAGACGGAGGCCAAAAGGGGATCAACTCAACAAGAGAGTCTGAAAAGGTTAGCTCCGCTGGGGAAGATCTTTGTACAAAGCCCAAGAGGAGGATATCTTATTGCCGAAGGTCATTGAGATTCCTAGGCAGGCCCAAGTGTGGGGAACTCTCATGAGAGAGACTGGGCTTCTGCTTATGTTTCGTAGGAACTTGAGAATGTCTTTGAGACTCAAGAGGTTTAGACTATCCAAGTCTAGAGTTTTATCTTTTGTACTATGCCCAAGAGAAGGCATGGGTATTAAGGGATGGTACCAACCCTAAAATGGTCAGAGTTTTGACACTGGAAAGACTGCTCTAGCAAAGGATGATGAAGTTCTGTCTTATACCTTTAAGAGGTCGTCAGGGTCCTTGTATTAAGCCCAAGAGAAGGCATGAGAACTTCTAAGAAGCCGAAGGGTCCTTGTACAATGCCCAAGAGGAGGCGGGGATGCTTTTAGGAAGCCTATGGGTCCCCAAACCAAGAGAAGTTCAAGAAATGCAATTCACAGAGAAGAGATCATTCCAGGAAAGTTTGAGGATTTGGAAGAAACTCAAGAGATGCCATTCACGGAGAAAAGATCATCTCTGAGGAGTTAGAGTTTCTTAAACAATTTTTAAGGGTGACAGTCTGAGAAAAGGTTCACCGAGAATATTGCCTTTCTTTTTGTTCCATATTGTTTAACCCCAAGAGGAGGGAAGACTGTATCTGGAATCCTACGGGGGATCTAGTTTTGTTTGTATTCAAGAGTGACCAACGGGTTTTACCTAGTTCTAAACGTAGTTGCTGGGGAAAACTATAAATAACTATACTAGTATTACACAGTGGATATGTGACAAGTATATAAAAGGATGTGAAAGAAGACTTACAGTGAAACAGTCCCACAATACAGTTATATATATGAAAGCAGTAAATGAAAGCGGATAAACACTTACCCGTTGTAGAGCTTCCATGTTGTTTCGTTAGTTGTTCAACAAAGAAAAGTTTGATAACAGCTATATATTTGGATTCAAAATAAAAGGAGAAAGTGTTTTGAAAAGATTGTTGGGGCTTACAGCTCAAGGAGAAGCCCAAGTTTTAACGATGATCGTACCGTTGTTTAGAATTTTGTACAAGGACTTATACAAGTGACTGAGGCTCAAAAAAGGTTTTATGTACAAAGGGATGGGTCTTACACTCTCTCAAGAGGCCCAAAAGTTTGTTTAAAGAAAAGGAATGGGACTTACAACACGAGGGTAGGCCCGAAAAGGTTTTCGTTTCAAAATAGCGATCGTGCCGAGATTTATCTTTTAACGCAGAGGGACTTATACAATATATGAGGCCCAAAAAGGTTTTGGTTAAAAGGGATTGGGTCTTACACTCTATTAGAGGCCCATGATTTATTTTTGTACAAGAGATGGGGCTTACAACTCAAGGAGAGGCCCAGATGATTTTTGTTAGAAAGGCGACGATCGCGCCGAACTTTTTTGACGGTATCGGGACTTATACAATACACTAAGGCCCAAATCATTTTGGTTTTCAAGAGGGGTTGGGTCTTACACTCTATTAGAGGCCCAAAGTGTTTGAAAAAGTTTGATGAGGGTTGAATTAATCAAAACCCTAATTTGTTTTCAAAGTATATTTTAATTGAATAAAAATTCAATTAAAATGATCAAAATTGTTAAACATGTGTGAAAACAAATTGTGATCTTGGATCAATGTTTCAAAAATCATGTTTCTATCCACAAAATGATTGGAAATCAATTAAGTTTGGAAAATCAAGGGAGAAAAAATATTTTAAATGTTGAAAAACAAATAAAATATTAATTCTTTGCAAAAATATCAAGTATATTAAATAGTTAATATTTTTGGGATTTTTTGGTAAAATAAAATATTTTAATATTTTTGTGAATTATTAAAAAAAAGAATGAACTCAAAATCATTAAAACTCAGAAAGAAATTAATTTTTGATTCAATTAAATAAAATCACAAAATTCAAATATTCAAATATTCAAAAAAATGGCGCCAAGAACACGTGCCACCCCTCAATTTCTGCAGATTTGCATTTTCTATCCAATCTCACTGAATACTTGATGATATCGTGCAATCTACATATCAATCTGCTCGTTTTCACCCCACGATCATGTCTATGGTCTTTCATTTCATTTATTTTAAGCATGGAATAAGAAATCAAAGAGAAACCTCAAGAACCCTAAAATTTGCATGAAGACTCAGAAATTCCATACACGATTCAAACAAAGCAATTGATTTAGGGTAAACACTCTATGCATGATTATGAACATATGGCCAAATTATTGTGCAGCAAAATATGCATGGATCATAGAGGTAGAAGAGCTCAGGCCTACCTCTTGCAGCTGGTGATCTTGTTTTGTGTTAGAGGTGTTGCAAGCTGGTTCCAATGATTTGCACACCTTCCTTAGGTGCCAAGTGATGTGTCTGAATGCTTGGAGTGGTTTGAAACAAGCTGAAACTTGAGATGGTACCTCAACTACACCTCTGTCAAGAACTTGAGCAGTTGGCAACTGATTTTGTGATTTTGGTGTTACAGATGTTATGTGAGTGTTTGGATCACTTCTATATGATGTTTATGAGGTGTGTGTGTGTGTGTGATTGGTTTGGTTGGAATTGCTCTCAAACTCAAAACCCGATAGTGACTTGCTTTGGAAGGCAATTTTGGAGTGAAGGAAGAGATTTTGAGGAAAGCATCTATTTGATGGCTTTGGTGTACTCAAACTGATCATAAATGAGCTCTATTTATAGTAGAGTAAGTTTGTTTTGCAAGCAATAGTGAATGGCAACAGCTGCAGAAGTTTGGCAAATGTTGATCAATAGAAATCCAAGTCTCCTCTAGCCCTTGACTAGAGGTTAGAGCATAGGCTTGTGGTTCCCTAGTTCTTGGATAAGTCTTGACTGAATTCAGTTGGAAGAGGCTCAGTCCATGCCACCTTGGTGCATCCATTAAATGCTCCAAAACAAAATTGGAGTCGTGTCCCTCTTTTAGGAATTTCTAGGTTTGGCATGCTACTTTTGGTTCCAAGGACTTGGGAGGCTGATGGATCAGTGTTTGTCCCTCCTTGGTCTCCCCCTGAGGTGTTCAGATGGATAGACTTGTTGGTTATTTGCACAAATTGGGAAAATCGAGCAAAATGCACAAATCTGCCTTGCCATGACAGTTTGCAGCAAGGCACATTGTCATTGTCATATCTCATGGCCCAAGTGGAATTTGGTGGAGTTCTTGGCCATTTTGGAAAGCTCTCATATGATACAACACATGTGTGATCATAGTTTGTCTTGACACTTTTTGGATCCAAGTGAAAAATGCCCTTACATTTTGGAAAAAAGAGACAGATTCTGACTTAGTGAAAATTTCACTAAGTGTTGGAAAAAAGTAACATTTTCACTTTTTTTGATTTTGATCACTCCATAACTTAAAATCCATGAGTAATTGGAATGAGTGGTAGTTGAAGCTTTTGTAGAGTTCCATGAGAGCTACAAATCCAGCTTTGAATGGGAGAAAATGGCCATGTGGTTTAGGAGATAGAATCCTCCAAAGTTGGTACCCTAGCCACTTTGTTCCATAACTTAGAAAATTTCTAAGTTATTTATGGTTACCCCTTTTTCAAGTTATCCCACGTTTCTTGATTTTTCTTGATGAATGATGATTCCAATCACACATTAACATCATTTTAGGGTTAAGGGACCATAATTGATCAAAAAATCAAAAAGTCAAACTTTGACTTTTTGGCACAGTTGACTTTTTGTCAATTGAATTCCAAACTGTGTGATCCTTTATGAAATCAAATCCTTGACCTAAATCAAACTTGATAGATGGATTCCATAAGTGTTATAGGGTGTGTTGGCTTATGTCCCAAGGTTTGGGAGCATGTCCTGATCAAAAGCCAAAGGTACAGTTGACTTTTTTCCTCAAAACCCTAACTGTGGTCCAGATGAAATTGAAACTTGTGAATCAAGCTTCTTGGATTAATCCATTGTTGTAAATGGATTAATGTGGTATATGGGAGACCCTCAAATCATGTCTTGAGTTTTTGGCTCATGTTTTGTTCCAAAAGTCAACTTAGGGGTGAATTAGGTCAAGAAACCCTAATTCCTAATTTTTTATGAATGCATCCCCTGAGGCTAAATTGACTTGATGATTGGGCCCATGAGGTCCCATGGAGTATTTTAAGCTATGTTTTGAAGTATTGGCTCATGCCTAGAGGAAAATTTCCAGCTGGAGGCCCTGGTCGACCTAAACCTTAATTTGGTGACACTGATGATCTTGAGACTTGATCCACCTGGAATGTTGCAGCCTTGTGCTTGATTCTTGATGTGGGAGTCCTCTTGATCCTTTGTGGATGTTTGAGAGGTTTATACAAGTTGAAGATCATGTCCTTTCTTGATTGATCCTTTGTCTAAGGGCTCTGAGGGGGCTTGAAACCCTAAGTTTGATTGTAGTGAATGCTCACCCATCTTTGGGGAGACTAATGAGTATGAAAGGTCATCCATATTGTGATAATGGTTTTCACAATGATGGGAATCTTGGTGGTCAAAATTTGGGGTATGACAACCTCCTCCTCCACTTTCAACTCCTGTGCAAAGGACAGTCATTTCTGAGATTGTCTCCACGCCCATCTCTGTGGCACCTGCTAGTGTTCCTCAACACTCCATGCCCCCTGGTTTCCCCTGGGGCATGCCTGTTAACTTTGTTCCTGAAGTTTATCAACCACCAACGCCTCCTGAAGTTCCAACTGTTCCTACTGTCCATCCTGTGATGTCTGTACCACCGCCTGTGGTTCATGTCGTTCCTTTTGGTGAAGAGCAGATTTTTCACACTGCTCCAAGTGAAAATGTCAGTGCTTATGATAGAATGGAAGAGATTCAAGACCAGTTTGCTGAAATGCAGAAAGAGATCAAAGCTTTGAGGGGTAAAGAGCTTTTTGGAAAGAATGCTCATGAGTTATGCTTGGTTCCTAATGTGAAGATCCCACATAAGTTCAAGGTCCCTGACTTTGAAAAGTATAAGGGTAATTCTTGTCCATTGAGTCACTTGACTATGTATGCTCGTAAGATGTCGACTCATACTGATAATAATCAGCTTCTTATTCACTACTTTCAAGACAGTTTGTCTGGTGCAGCCTTGAAATGGTATATGGGACTCGACACTGCTCGAATTCGCACTTTCAAAGATTTGGGTGAGGCGTTTGTGAAACAGTATAAGTATAATGTGGATATGGCTCCTGATCGTGACCAGCTTCGAGAAATGGCTTAGAAAGACAAGGAGACATTCAAAGAATACGTGCATAGGTGGCGCGAGATTGCTGCTCAAATTAATCCTCCTTTGGAAGAAAAAGATATGACTAAGATTTTCTTGAAAACTCTGAGTCCTTTTTTATTATGAGCGTATGATTGCTAGTGCCCCAAGTGATTTCACTGAAATGGTCAATATGGGGATGAGATTAGAAGAAGGTGTCCGTGAGGGACGATTGTCAAAAGATGGTAATTCTGCTGGTAATTCTAAGAAATATGGGGGAGGACTTGCCAAGAAGAAAGAAGGTGAGACCAATGTTATTTCCCATGGAGGACGCAAAAAGAGTTATAGTAAGAATAACCAATGTCAGCAACAAGTTGCATCTGTTACTCCAACTCCTGTTGTTCAGGCAGCTCCTTCTCATCAACAATGTTCTAATCAACAGAACAATCAACAGGGCCATTTTCAGAAGGATTTTGATCCAATTCCGATGACCTATACGGATTTGCTTCCTTGTTTAATTCAAAAGATTCTGATTCAGACCCGTGCACCACCTGTTGTTCCAAAAGATTCTCCATGGTGGTATAAGCCTGAAGCTCGTTGTGCTTTTCATCAGGGAGGAGCTGGACATGATACTGAGAACTGTTATCCATTAAAGATGGAAGTTCAAAGGTTGGCTAGGAGTGGTATTTTGTCTTTCGAAGATTCCAACCCTAATGTACAATCGAATCTGCTGCCTAATCATGGCAAGGCGTCTGTCAATATGGTTCAAGATTGTCCTAGTAAAGATCATTCTACGGCCGCGATTCTTGAAGATGACCCTATAGGCTACGTCCCTTTTGGCTCTAAAGATGATGTCATTCCTGCTGAAGATTGGGAGCCTTATTTGGAAGACCTCGGGTATATGTCCGTAGAGGATGCATATGTGCCTTTATATTCCCCTCGGAAGAAATTTAAGGAACCTAAATATGAAGTCAGTGCCATCATTGAAGATGATGAAGAGGAAGAACTTCCCAACTTCGTGACACATGGACAAATCTGCCAGAATTGGATAGCTGTTGATGTTCCTACTGTTGTTCATATTTCAAAGTAATTTGTTTTTTGTTTCTTTCATAAATCCTTTCACTCTGCCCAAGGTGAAAGTGAATTTGTGAGGGCTTTGTTTCAAATTTTATCATCATCAATAAAATGTTATTTTGTTTATCCATATTATGTTTTCCCTTTTTTGCTTTATTTCTGAAAAATGGTAACTTAAAAAACCAAAAATAGTAATAATGTGATGATCACTTTTATCTGCATAATACTTGCACTTCTCGTTCATATTCTAAACTCAAACATAAATCATTGTGCAGATTAATTGTTAAACCCATTGAAAACAATGACCCTATGCCCTCTCCCAACTTTGATTTCCCTGTGTTTGGAGCTGAAGAGGAGGGTATTGAGGAGATTCCATATGAAATTTCTCGGTTGCTTGAGCACAAGGAAAAAACCATTCATCCTCATGAAGAGCCGGTGGAATTGGTTAAGTTGGGTTCAGATGATGATATGAAAGAAGTCAAGATTGGGGCACTGCTTCAGTCAGATGTTATGAAGAGGATTGTGGAGCTTCTTAGAGAATATGTTGACGTGTTTGCTTGGTCCTATCAAGACATGCCTGGTCTTGATACTGATATTGTGGAGCATAGATTGCCATTGAAGCCTGAATGTCCACTTGTAAAGCAGAAATTGAGAAGAACTCATCCCGACATGGCTGTGAAGATCAAAGAGGAGGTTCAAAAGCAGATTGATGTTGGTTTTCTTGTGACTTCTGAGTATCCTCAACGGGTGGCCAATATTGTGCCTGTTCCAAAGAAAGACGGAAAAGTCTGAATGTGCGTTGACTGTAGAGATTTGAATAAAGCGAGTCCAAAAGATGATTTTCCATTGCCACACATTGATATGTTGGTAGATAATACTGCTAAATTTAGTATCTTTTCTTTTATGGATGGATTTTCCGGTTATAATCAAATAAAGATGGCACCCGAGGATATGGAAAAAACAACATTCATTACACCCTGGGGAACATTCTGTTACAGAGTGATGCCCTTCGGTTTGAAAAATACTGGTGCAACGTACCAGAGAGCTATGACCACTTTGTTCCATGATATGATGCATAAAGAAATTGAGGTCTATGTGGATTATATGATTTGTAAGTCGAAGACTGAAGAATATCATATTGAGTACTTATTGAAGTTGTTTCAGCGTTTGAGAAAGTTTAAGCTCCGTTTGAATCCTAATAAATGTACTTTTGGTGTCCGTTCTGGAAAATTGTTGGGCTTTATTTTTAGCCAAAAAGGCATTGAAGTTGATCTTGGTAAAGTTAAAGCTATTCAGGAAATGCCTGCGCCCAAAACAAAAAAACAAGTAAGAGGATTCTTGGGACGTTTGAATTATATCTCCCGATTTATATCCAATATGACTGCCACATGTGCGCCGATCTTCAAGCTTTTTCGTAAAGATTAGGGTTGTGTATAGACAGAGGATTGTCAGAAAGCTTTTGAAAGAATTAAAGAGTATATTCTTGAACCTCCGATTTTGTCTCCTCCCGTGGAAGGAAGACCTTTCATCATGTATTTGACTGTGCTAAAAGAGTCTATGGGCTGTGTTCTGGGGCAACAAGATGAATCTGGTCGAAAAGAGTTTGCCATTTATTATTTGAGTAAGAAGTTCACTGATTGTGAGTCTCGGTACTTAATGCTTGAAAAGACATGTTGTGATTTAGCTTGGGCTGCCAAGCGCCTCCGCCAGTATATGTGGAATCATACAACTTGGTTGATATCCAAAATGGATCCAATCAAGTATATCTTTGAAAAGCTTGCTTTAACTAGGAGGATTGCTCGTTGGTAAATGTTGTTGTCAGAATACAATATCGAGTACCGAACTCAAAAAGTGATAAAAGGATGTGTTTTGGCTGACCATTTGGCACACCAGCCAATTGATGATTACCAACCTATCAGGTTTGATTTTCCTGATGAGGATGTGATGTATCTAAAGGTTAAAGATTGTGAAGAACCATTACCTGATGAAGGGCCGGAGCCTGGATCCCGATGGGGTTTGATTTTTGACGGAGTTGTTAATGAGTATGGCAATGGTATTGGGGCAATAATTGTTACTCCTCATGGTTCTCATATTCCTTTCACTGCAAGGTTGATGTTCACTTGCACAAATAATGTGGCTGAGTATGAAGCATGTATTATGGGCTTGGAAGAAGCTATTGATTTAAGAATCAAGATTCTTGATGTATACGGAGATTCAACCCTGGTGATTAATCAGATTAAAGGAGAATGGGAGACACGTCAACCTGATTTGATTCCTTATCGAGATTATGCAAGAAGGTTGTTAACTTTCTTCAATAAGGTTGAGTTTCACCATGTACCCAGAGCAGCAAAGCGAATGGCAGATGCTTTAGCCACTATATCCTCCATGATTGTGGTGAATCGGTGGAATGATGTGCCCAAAATCGATGTAATGCGGCTTGATAGGTCATCTCATGTATTTGTGGTTGAAGAGGTTGTTGATGATAAACTGTGGTATTATGATATTAAATGCTTTCTTCAAAATCAAGAGTACCCGCTTGGGGCATCCAAGAAAGATAAGAAGACTTTGAGAAGATTGGCTGGTAGTTTCTTCTTGAATGATGATGTGCTGTATAAAAGAAATTATGACATGGTCTTGCTCAGATGCGTGGATAAACACGAAGCAGACATGTTGATGAAAGAAATTCATGAAGCATCTTTTGGTACCCATGCCAATGGGCATACAATGGCTAAGAAGTTGTTGAGGGCAGGTTACTATTGGCTGACAATGGAATCCAACTGTTGCAAATTTGTGAAGAAGTGCCATAAGTGTCAGGTTTATGCTGACAAAATTCATGTGCCTCCAACTCCTCTCAATGTTATATCCTCTCCATGACCCTTCTCCATGTGGGGCATTGATATGATTGGAATGATTGAGCCTAAAGCGTCGAACAGAAATTGTTTTATATTGGTGGCTATCGACTATTTTACCAAGTGGGTTGAAGCGACATCATATGCCAATGTGACCAAGCAAGTAGTGGTCCGGTTTATCAAGAACCAAATCATCTGTCGGTATGGTGTTCCGAGCAAGATTATCACTGATAATGGGTTAAATTTGAATAACAAGATGATGAATGGATTATGTGGTGAATTTAAGATTGAGCATCATAATTCTTCTCCTTATAGACCTAAGATGAATGGAGTTGTTGAAGCTGCTAATAAGAATATTAAGAAGATTGTTCAGAAGATGGTTGTTACATATAAGGATTGGCATGAGATGCTCCCTTTTGGTTTGCATGGGTATCGTACATCCGTCCGCACTTCAACAGGGGCAGCCCCTTTCTCTCTTGTTTACGGTATGGAAGCAGTGCTCCTAGTAGAAGTTGAAATCCCTTCTATGAGAGTTTTAATGGAAGCTGAATTGTCTGAGGCTGAATGGTGTCAGAGTAGATATGACCAACTAAATTTGATTGAAGAGAAAAGAATGACGGCCTTGTGTCATGGCCAATTGTATCAACAGAGAATGAAGAAAGCTTTCGATAAGAAGGTTCGACCCCGTGTTTTCAGAGAAGGCGACCTCGTGCTCAAAAAGATCTCGACTTTTACCAATGATTCTAGGGGCAAGTGGACTCCTAATTATGAAGGCCCATATGTTGTCAAGAGAGCCTTCTCTGGTGGTGCATTACTTCTTACAACTATGGATGGTGAAAAGTTCACTCGTCCTGTGAATGCCAATACAGTCAAGAAATACTTTGCCTAAAAAAATAAAAATAAAAGAACATCTCGCTAAGTTGAAAACCCGAAAAGGCGGCTTAGGCAAGAATGAGCGTCTCGGTGGGCTGAAAACCCGAAAGGACGGTCCAGGCAAAAATTAGAGACAAAACAGAAATAATCATCCTGGTAGATTGAAAACCCGAGAGGGCAATCCAGGAAAAAGTTAGGGATTATGGCAAGTAACTGCATCTGGTCAGTCTTGATCACTAAAAGCAACATTTTCCATCAAAGATTCTGCTTCAATCATCCTCAGCTGAAGTTTTGAGCACAGTGGAGTTCAAAGTTGTTAGGGAGAATAGTGGTCATTGTTGTAACACCTCAAAATTTGCCTTTTTGCTTTTAGCACTAACTAGTTTATGTTTCCTTTCATTTGCATTATCATTCCTGCATTTTGCATATTTTCTTTTGGGCATGGGATCAAGGTATTCTCTAGCAGCTCACGGTGTCATCAATTCCAGTATGATTTTTAACAGTGTTCAGAGCCAAGCAGGTAGCCTTCTAAGTCTTTTTGAGCATTTATTTTGCTCATTAAGCGACTGGACGATCAAAAACTCTAGCAGTCAATTTTTTATTAGTTATTCAGCACCAGACAGTTGTTATCAGCGGTTTAATCCGAGTGCGAAAAACATTTCGCAGCATATTTCAAGTGTATTCCAGTGGTAATATCAGATGGCAAGTTTCAGAGGTCTATCGTGGTTCAGAACAGGTGGAACCGGACGAGTATCCAAGTTTCCCTCCTTTTGGCGCCAAATTTTTGAATTTTTGAACTGAATAATCGATTACTTAAAGTGAGTAACCGATTACTCTGGGCGAAATTGCAAAAATGTGGCATTTTTCAGCACTGCAGAATTTTTGGGCGTTTGTGATCATGTGCTTGGCTTGTGCATGTGTGGGAAGGATCTAGAATTTATCTATTTTCATCATTTTCCATCCAAAAATTCAAATTCTTTCCACTCCAATTCCACATTTTCTTTCCTAATTCACATTTCATCCCAATTTCCACTCACTTAAACTCACTCCTAACCCAAACTTAACTCCTAACCTAGGGGTTATTTAAACCAATTCATTCCAAACCTCAAGGACCTAGATCCTTTTTCCACTCTCAATTTTCAGAATTCTCTCAATTCTCTCTCACTTTTTCACTCTCAACCTCCATTTTCACCCACACTCAAAGCTCCTTCATAGAGAATAACAAGTTCTTCATTGGAACTTGTTAATTCTTGAGCTAGAACCTCTCATCCTCACTACATTTTAGCTTTTCAATTTGGATTTTCGTTTGGATCTAGTTCTAATTTTTCAGAAGTGATTCTTGGAAGTGCTTTTTGGAGTTTTAGTTGCTTATTGCTTGGATCTTCAACTTTTGAGTGCAAGAAGCTTGTGGATCTTGGATTTCTCTACTTGAATTCATCCATTTTTATTTACAACACTTACCAAAGCAAATCTCAGCTTTGTAGGTTGGTTAATTTCATATCCATACTCATTTTAGCTTAATTGCAACTTATACAATGTAGATCCATGAATTTTGATGTGTTTTGATTCATTTGGTTGATCTTGATTGTGGATGTTGATGATTGTTGGATCTAATTGATGTTTGATTGCTGTGATTGAGCTTAATTTTCGTGCATTATTGTTTACATGATCATTGGATATGATTGGATAAGTGATTTGTTGCTGAAAAGTGCTTTTCAAAGTTGAATTTCTGCCTCTGTTTCTGTGGTAATCGATTACTCCAACAGGGTAATCGATTACTCTGCCTTATTTTCACGTTTAGTCAAATTTCAACTGAGTAATCGATTACTCAAACAGGTTAATTGATTACTCTGCCTAATTTTCACGTTTTTAACCAATTTTCAACTGAATAATCGATTACCCTATGTGAGGAATCGATTACCACTGAACCAGATTGTGTTTTTCTTGCATTTTCTTGCTTGTTTGAGATCTCTTGCATGTCTAAACTTCATGGATTGATACGTTAGTGATTTGTGGATTATTCTTATGTTGTTTCACCTCACACCCTTGCATGAGCACAATTCTTCGACACGCGATTCTTGGTTTCTCATTGTTGAATGTTTATGTTAGCGTTGTTGATTAATTGATGCGGTAAACGCGATGCACACACACACTTGAATCATGTTACTTCTTGATTAATGCTCAAGTTACTGGATCTGTAATGCATGGTCGTTTGTTTGCATCTATGTTTGCTTATGCATGTTGCTTTGATCAATGATTAGGAAATGCAACCTTGTTGAATGCACATGTTTGTGGATGCATGTCTTTAGTTTGTCCATGTCTAGTTGTTTGATGCATGCTTGTCATGATTAGACATTATTGAGATCTTGCTATGAGCATTTGTTTGGATGCAATGCATGCTGCCTTGTCTTTCCACTACTGTTTATGTGCATATGTGCTGTTATATGTGCTGCTGTTTGACCTTTTTATACCCTTTCTTGTGCTGAATTGTGTGTTGTGGAAAGTTGTCTTGCTGGTATGCAGCTTTTTACTGCTGTTTTGGTGCAGGGGCATTGTGGTAGCTGCTGTTTTTATTTATTCGCTTCTTTTCCTCCTTCGTCTCCTTCACTCTTTCTCTTCCCTTGAATCTCAAGACTTGTTTAAGTCTTGGATTCACTCCCTTAGAGCTACCTAGTCCAACTTAATTTTCGATTACGCTTGGAGTAGGATTAGCATTAGGCTTCCCTTCGCATGCTAACTTAGGTAGAAGTTCCCCTTTTAACCTCGACTATAGGGCCACCATTGCATGATAACATTAGGATAGAATTCCCCTTAGTGTTTTCTTTCTCTTTTGAGTCTTCTCTTCTCATCTCATAACACTTCTAAGACACTTAATAAATATAACGGATATTGCGCTCGGGCCTTAAGTGTAGGAAGTGAAGAACGAGGGGTATCCCCTCCTCTTCTAGAGTGTTTAGCATACGTCCCATTTGGGGGCGACCATGCGATTAACTCGTTCCAGCATGGTAGACTTTAGTGCAATGTAAGTTACGAACTAACTTCAATCCACTTCTGTCTAAAAAACACAAAACTAAACTCAAACCTTTTTTTCATCCTTCGGGATCGTTCAGCCCAAATCATTTTCAGAAAAGGGCACGTTACTTCCGTCTCGTCGCAAACACGCATCGACCCTAACTGCCAGACGCGAATCTAACGTCGCTCATAAAAAACACTAACCGACCTCGTTAGGTCGAACTACGACTTTCTCTAATTCCTCTTTCCCTTCTGATTGAGGATACGTAGGCACGAGATGCGATATCTCGACGAGTAACCCCCCCCCCTCCTTTGTTCGTGTCCGAACTACGTTGACTCTGACTTTCCCATTGCACGAGGGAGTACGTAGGCGTAGGACGAGCGATGTCCTATCGAGTCACTTCTTTTTCTTTTCTTCTTCGTTTCTCCGTTCTTTTCCGTCCCCGCTTCTTTTCCTTTCCAGTAGCAGTGGTGCTTCAGATGACGACACCCTTTGATCGAGACAACAAGTGTGGATCCCATCGAGTACGATGGACGTGTGGGGTGCTAGCACCTTCCCTTCGCGTAACCGACTCCCTTACCCATTTCTCTTGGTCGTAAGACCATGCTCTTTCCCTTCCCTCAGGTTTATGCAGTGTTTCCTTTCCCTCTCTTGGGATAAATACACATTGCTGCCGACTCTGTTTTCCACGCCACTTTCGCGTTTGTACCATGGATGCAAATCCTCGGGAGCGACAATTGTATTTCAACGTAACCCTTTCCATGTATTTACCATTTTTCAAACTTTGTAATGATCTATGGAGTTACACCATTTGCGGACTACCTTTCTATTAATAAAATTTGGGACTTTGTCCTTTTGTTTGCAATTCTTATTTTGTTTCTGTTTGCAGAATTTCATTTATTTTCGATGATGATTTTTGAAACAAAATGTAAATAATTGATTTAAATTTTTTGAAAATTATAAAAACATTCTCCTTTGATTTATGAATGCAAAAAGGAACGTCAACGGTCATTCCAAGGATGGTAAGATCGTTGTTTCCGTCAATAGGGTTTGTTCTTACTCATCTAGCATAACTTATTGACAGCTCCCCAGTAGAGTTTGTCGATATCTACCCATTAGAGTTTGTCGATATCTACCCAGTATAGTTTGTTGTTATTTCCTCTGCAGAGTTTGTTCATATAACCAGTTGTTGACAAGATGATGGGTCCCTTCAAAGGTTTGTTATGGTGTGTTGAATTCATAAGGCCCAATGTTGTTTGGTTTTTCTCCAGCTAGGTATTGATCTGGATCTTCTCCAGTTGATTATGTTATTGGTCAGGCAGTTGAGCAGTCTTGAAGACCCTCTCTCATTAGTGATTAATCCCCACGCAGAGATTATTTTTTGCTATCCCCAACAAAAATCATATGAAGAATCCTCACTCGGAGTTTCATCCTCTAGATGTGTTTTTGTTGCTTTGGATGTCCCCAAGCGCAGAGCAGCGTTATTTCCCTCTAAGGAGTATTGATACGGTAGCCACCTGTCGGGTTTTATCATGTCTTGTGGAGGTATTCCTCTCCAGGTTGTTCTACCCAGAGATTATAGCTTTGCTAATTCTCCAACAGAGGCTGTGCATTTTTGTTCTGATTATTTCCCGATCATAGAACAGTGATATTATTTTTATCATCCCCGGCAAGTCCAGAATGTACTTCTCTCCAGTTTGTTTGTTTTCAAGAGAAGATTGTGCATCACTATTTTGGGTGTTCCCCAGTGAAGTCGCTGATGGCATCTCTGTAGTCACCTGTAGGGTTTTCTCTCATTTTTATGAGTATTGATCTAAAATCCTCCACAGTTTGACCTTTTGCTGTTTCCCTCAGCAAGTCCAGGATATTTTGCTCAGAATTGGTTAACCCTCTGAGAGTGTTCTCTTGTATCTCTAGCAGATCTGCCTTGTTTTCCCGGTGGATTTTGCGTAGATATTTATATATCTACAATCCCTAGTGGATTCATTATTTCTCCGCAACAGATCTCTTCATCCTTTTGAAGTGGAAGTTCCTGTGAATTCTTTATGATCCCCAGGTAAAGTCAGAAAGATTTGGGTTGTTATGATTCCCTAACAGCTTTCCTACCATCCTCAAAGCAGAGTTTATGTTGTTATCCTTTTCGTGGATCGTTGATGTTAGAAGATTGATATTTGGGTTTCTCCCCAAGGAGTATCTTCCTTTCTCCGGCAAGATTTGAGCCTTGTAGTAGGATTTATTTTCCTTTGATGGCTTTTGTTTATCTCTTGCAGGATTCCTCAAATGAATTCCTAACAGAGCTGCTAATGATATCTCCATCTTGTTGAGATTAGCCGAGTATTCAGTAGTGTTGTGATGTTTATCCGCCATCTGTTTATCTTTATGTCTGTTTTGTCAGCATATTCATACTCATACGCATTGCATGCGCATCCTCTTGTTGTGCATAGCATATTATGGTTGCATTGAGCATTTTGCATCTGTGTTGGTGTTTCTTTGCTCTCTGGTGTTGTTATCTCCGCAGAGCATGTGTGTCTTCTCTCCATTTAGAGTGTTGACCCGTAAGCACAAAATGCCTATCTTTTATAACTCCCCACTGAGTTTATGCCTCGTGGAAGATATTTTGTTTTAGCCTTCCTCCCCAGTTCATTTGTCTGGATGGAATTAATCCCCAGTTGAGATATTTCCTCCTCGGGATGAGTCTTGTTTGACCGTTTCTCTCTGGTTTATTCCCGGATTGAATTTTGGTCCCTTGCTTTGGCAATGGAAGCTTATCACCTTTGTCGTCCTACCCGTTTAGTTGGTAGTAGGTGATATAGCTGGCTTATTACCTTTGTCGTCTTGCCCTGTGTTGGTAGTAGGTAATTTAGCCGAGTTTGATTACCTTGTTGTAGCTATCACTTGTTTGATAGTTGGTAATCTCTCCTTTCTTTCTTTGAGTTTATTTCCTTTGTCGTCCTGCCCTGTTTTGGTAGTAGGTGATATTTCTTGACCCCTTTGAGATTATTACCTTTGTGATCCTACCCTTTGTTGGTAGTAGGTAATCTTTCTCATACCCTTGGTTGATTACCTCGTCGTAACTATCACTTGGTTGATAGTTAGTAATCCCTCTTTCGAGTTTATCGCCTTTGTTATCCTACCCGTTTAGTTGGTAGTAGGTGATATAGCTGGCTTATTACCTTTGTCGTCTTGCCCGTTTAGTTGGTAGTAGGTAATATAGCCCGGTTTGGTTACCTTGTTGTAGCTATCACTTGTTTGATAGTTGGTAATCTCTCCACACTCGAGTTTGTCGTCTTTGTCGTCCTGCCCTTTAGTTGGTAGTAGGCGATATTTCTCGAACCTTTTTTTGAGATCGTTACCTTTGTCGTCCTACCCTCTGTTGGTAGTAGGTAATTCTTCTCGTATCCTTGTTGTAACTATCACTTGCTTGGTAGTTGGAAATCTTTCCTTTTTATCATGCTATTACCGGATATCTGTTATTAGACGATCTTTTCCCCAGCGGAGATTGTTTCCTCCCCTGTTGGAACGTGCTTTCCCTTCTTTAGCTTCCCTGTGGAGACTTTTCTCTTTGCTCCCCAGCTTTTGTTTGTCTCCTGTGGCATTTTCTCCTCACAGAGGTCTTGTGTCTGCATATCATCTGCATGATCATATCTTTGTGTGGTCTCTTAGGTCCAAAAATTAGGTTTATTGTTATATTTAAGTCTCTTTTATCTCATCGAGACAAAGATGTCAATCTTCATATCTCCGGATAGAAGAAACTTAAATAGGGGCAGCTGTAATACCCTAATTTTTACCCCTAAGATCCCACATGTCATTTGCATTTCATAACACAAACAAGATCAGACATTGGTTCCCTCTTTTGTAGGATTGTGCCTTGCAGGGATCTTTGAGTCTGTGTGTGTTTGTTAGTTGTTTTATTGCTTAATTTGTTTATGTGTACTAACCATTAATTAAAATCCAAAAAATATTTTGTTTTATTTCACTAACATTTTCAGGGGAAGAACAGGTTAAAAATACCAAAACAACAGTCCCTCGACTCGAATGAATTTCATCTGAACAAAGTCAAAGTTGATCCGCAATTAATTCAAGAATCATCTGATCAAGAGTTTCCAAGATTTAATTGATTATTATTCTAAGAAACTCCAAGGTTCATGTGTTTATTTCCATGCCTTCTTTGACAAGCAAGAGAATCTAGCCGAAACCACAATAGTGCAACAAAATGCTCATTTTTCACAAATTTTGCACTGAGTATCCGGTTACCCTGTGGTGCGTAACCAGTTACCCTCGTAAAAAATTTGAAAAATGGTGGCAAATTCAAATTCAGCAATTGGCACCAATCTCAGCCCTTTATCATATTTGGAATATTCTATACCACTTCATTTTAATTCCCCTACATCACTTTGATCATTTTCCACCATGCACCTTCACTAATCACCACTCTTTTGATAATTCCTTCCAAATTTGAATTCCAATCCTAATTTTGATCATCCAAGCCTAATTCCAAACCACCAAATTTCCCAAGCCTAAACTCTATAAATAGAGGCTTCATTTCATTCATTCTTCAGGCTTTTGATAGCTAACAAACCTCTTGCAAATTCTCTTCCCAACCACAAAATTCACCAAAGCTCACTTTTCTTCTTTTGAAAGTTAACAAGAATTCACATTGAATCTTGTTCAACTTTGATCTAAACCTTCATCCAAACTTGTTTTCTTCATCAATTCTCATAGATCAAGGCCTTGGAGTTTGGATCTTGAAGCAATTTAAAGGAATTTTTAGATTTGAAGTGGTAATTCATCTTTCACCATTGTGAAGCTTCATCTTCATCTTCCATAATGTAGATCGTTGGTGATCTTTGTTACTTGATCCTTTGGATCTTGTAATTGTGTTTAATTGTTGTTTTTCACTGTTGTTTTACTTTAAATTTCATGCAATTTCAGTTCCATGATCATAAGGTGTTTGTAAAAAAGTTTTGAAAGTGGATCATGCTGAATTTTGCACATTTTTCTGCATTCTGGTGCAGAGTAACCGGTTAACATCTGGTGAGTAACCGGTTACTCTGTGTTAATTTTGAAAAACTGTGCTTATTTTGAACTAAGTAACCGGTTAACATCTGGTGAGTAACCGGTTACTTCGAAACAGAATGCATATTTTACCTTGTTTTTGGGGCTGTTTTGGTTTTTCTTCCTCTTTCTTCCCCTTTCTTCTTGTTTTGGCCTTGAAATGCATTGTTGATATTAATTTCTCTTCAATTTCAATGGACTTTGGATATGGTTAAAGTAATTAAACATTCATTAGTTCAAATCTATCTTTTAATGAATTGTTGAATTCATTTGAGGTGCTTTGAATTAGTGATATGTTTTCACACTTAAACTTATCAATTAAAGGTGATTGAACTTGAAGATGAAAGATTCTTGAATTTGTAATTCAATTTGGCTTTCTCTTCATCTATTTCTTTTTATTTTGATCAATGAAAGTTTTATGGATCTTAGAATTTCTTTGTTGAATTCTTGATCAAGACTAGATCGTTACCTATTTTTTTTCGTGAGGTATTGCTTTCGGATGACGATCTACATATCGTTCATCTAGCATGCATTAGCACAAAGATCTATTGACCGACCTCATTGTAGGGTAATTACTCTGTAAATTACTCGACGATTTCTTAACATAGCACAACATTTGTCCCTCTTTATCCAATTCGGAATTTGAACTTTCATGGTCCGGACCTTGATTGGTCGCGTCAACCCAATGTTGATTAATTTTTTGCATTAGGTCTATAACCTTTGAAACTTTGCGTTGTAGAGGCTTTGGTTTTACCAATCTTCTGTCAAGTTCATTAACTTTGGCCTAAGTGCATTGTTTAATCACTATAGCTCAAGACGCGAAATGGAATAATCGGTGAAGGCTTATGGCACTAGAGCCTTGTGCTACTAATTACTAACTTCTAACTTTACATTTCCTTCTCGCTCCCTATCTCTCTTTATTTTTTATGCTTTATGCCATTTTATCATATCATGTTTATGTTTATGTCATTTTTCTTTTGTCCACTTGGACCATATTATCTTGCGCTTTGTTTTTCTTTTGTCCATTTGGACTCAAAAAAAACATTAATAAAGGATTAAACCACTAAAAGACTTGTGCTCTTAATTGATTGGACTATGGCCATTATCCTTTGCATTGGAGGACCTATACTCTTGATTATGGACTTATGGACTTAGAATTAGGATCCTAACCTATGCTTGGGAATTTGTGATGGAAAACCTTGGATTTTGGATACTTGGAGTCCTCTTTTGAAGACTTATTTTGAATCAAGACCAAATCAAAAAGGAAAAAATGCTTATGCTATGGAGCTTGTCCATGTGGTTAGATCTTTCTTATCCTTAGCTTTTATTTTATGCACTAGGATAGTCACTTCTTCTCCACCCCTTCTTCAATTTTCAAAATCTCCTCTCTTTTTCAAAACCTTCTTGTTTTCAAACTTCAAAACCGCTTTCATAATAAAAACTTGACTTTGGTCAAGTGATTTTTTTTAAACTTTGCTTTTCTCTAATAAATGTCAATCCACGTTAATCATATTTTGACCATTTCATAAAAACATAAAAAATACAAAACTCGTCAAACTCTTTTTGTGCTTTGTGCACCTTTTTCCTTTTAAACTTTTTCATAAGTCTAGACATGATTCATTTCTTTAAGCGGAATTATTCGCTTGGAAATGACGACTTGTCTTTACATTTAAAATCAACCAAAACAAACAAATTGTGTTCTTTGTACCACGAACTACGAGGTTTTGATCCTACATTGCACATCGTGGGTACGTAGGCATGAGGCGATAAGTCTCTCCAAACACAAAAATCTTAAAAAAATAATTCTCCTCTCATCTCCCCAATCTCTTTTCAAGCAAACCTTTTCAGACTAAAAAACGGTAGATATTTCAAAGGGTTCCTGTAGAGTACTATAGACGTTTTGGGTGCTAATACCTTCCCATTGCGTAACCAACCCCCTTACCCATTTCTCTTTGTCTTTTTTAGCTTTTGCTTTTTTAGACTTCTTAGGATTTATTCGCTCTTTTTTCCTTTTCCTTTGTGGAATAAATAAAAGCGCGGTGGCGACTCTGTTTTCCTTGAGTTAAGTTAATCAATAGCTTACACTCACAATTTTTACCGCTACAGTATGAAAGCAGAAAAGCCCTCAAAGCCCAGGCTTTGGCTGACTTTGTCGCGGAAATGACGTTCGCAGACTCCCTCGTCTGCGGAGCACGCAAGTGGACCATTTTCGTGGACGGGGCCTCTAGTTCGGCGAGAAGCGAGGCAGACATCATACTGGAGAGCAGCGAGGGAATCATCGTTGAAGTATCACTCACCCTGTCATTCCCCACCTCTAACAACCAGGCCGAGTACGAAGCCTTCCTCGCCGGTTTACGCCTGGCTGAAGATCTCGGCGCGGAAGAGGTCGTCATTTGCACAGATTCGCAACTAGTAGCCCTCCAAGTTCGAGGAGAATATCAAGCCAAAAACGACAATCTGTTCGAATACTTAGCCGTGGTCAAGAAGAAGATGACAAAGTTTGCAGCAGTAGAGGTGAAACATGTTCCCCGCGAACACAATGTCAGGGCATACGTTTTGTCCAAATTGGCAAGCACGAAGAAGAAAGGCGGAAACAAGTCCGTCATACAGGAGGTACTTCTTCAACCCAGTATCGAGAAGACTTCCCCGACCCTTGACGTACAGATGATCGGCAACGGCAACTGCTGGATGACCCCCGTTTACAACTACCCGCTAATGATGAACTCCCATCCGACCCCAAAGAGGCCAGCGTAGTCAGGCAAAGATCCTGCTCATACGTCCTGGTCAAGGACAAACTCTACAGACGAGGGTTCTCCATCCCGCTACTCAAGTGTGTCGAGGAAGAAATGGTCGCCCACATCTTGCGCGAAATTCACGAATGAATCAACGTCCAACATCTCGGAGGAAGGTCCCTTGCCCGAAAGGCCCTCCGAGCAGGGTACTACTGGCCAACCATGCAGCAAGATGCTAAGGAGCACGTGAAGAAATGCGATAAATGCCAATGGCACGGGGACATGCACCTAGCTCCACCTAACAAACTCAAGGCAATGTCCTCCCCGTGGCCATTTACCTGGTGGGTCCTAGACATCCTAGGGCCATTCGTGGTAGGATCAAATCAGAACAAATACTTAATAGTAGGCGTGGATTACTTCACAAAATGGATAGAAGCGGAAGCTCAGGCCAAGATAACAGCCCTTAACATAATGCGTTTCTACAAACAAAACATCCTCGCACATTTTGGCATCCCCCAGGCGATAGTCACGGACAATGGGACACAGTTCACGGACAGGAAGTTCTAGGACTTCGTTGCCCAGCTGGGTACAAAGCAACATTTCGCATCCGTCGAACATCCCCAGACCAATGGGCAAGCCGAAGCGGCGAACCGAGTTCCTTCAAGGCCTCAAGCGAAGGCTGGACGAAACGAAGAAACCTTGGGTCGAGGAGCTGCACAGCATCTTAAGGGAATACCGCACAACTTCACACTCTTCAACCGGGGAAACACCCTTTCGCCTGGCCTACGGGACCAAAGCTGTAATTCCCATCGAAGTTCACATACCCTCCAGGTGAACTGAATCGCCCCTGGACGAGGAGACGAACGACGAACCACTAAGGGGGGAACTCGACCTCGTCGAGGAAGTCCGATCAGGGTCAGTCCTCCACGAAGCCTCTTTAAAACAACGCTAAGGTCATACGACGAGATTTCGACGTGGGCAGCCTTGTCCTAAGAAGAAACCATAAAGACTCTCGCGAAGGCAAACTAGCCGCTAACTGGGAAGGACCCTATCGTGTCCGGGCAAAAATGGAGAATGGGGCCTATTACCTAGAACATCTCAACGGGGAAGAACTTGCTCGACCATGGAACGCCGACAAGCTAAAGCAATACTACAACTGAGGCCTTAACTGTCGATTTGATTCGTCACAACGACGAGCATCGCCTACCAACCACGATGCGCGCCTAGGTATAAGCGTCGCATGCCAGTAAAGTAGAACCCCGCTCAGGAACGAGCCAGGTCCTTGCTCGACAGCGGTCCCTCAATCGAGCACCGTCGTCGTCAAAGTACCACGACAGGCAGAACACCCAGCTCGCGATGGGAGGTTTACGCCGCGAACTCAGGCCTCAAACGCGACCTGAGCTCTGCTCTCTCGCCCGGAAATTCCCTGGCCGTTCAACCAGTACCCCTCACTGTCGAACACATCTACAACGAGCAATCCCCTGAAACTTAAAGCAAATCAAAGTGATCCCTATTACGGGCATACATGCATATAGAGCAAAAATACAACACTTAGCAGAATTTATAACGGATAAAGCCATGCAAATCATTAAACCGGCCACAAGGACCGGACACATAATTAAAAGTAATAAGTGGCCTCTAGGACCACAATTGTGCTTGTTACATATACCGGGGGCCACGTCCCTATTCAAAATAAGTTGCAAAGATACACGGCACGCAGGCCGAACAAATTACAACAGGAATAAAAAACACCACCATTCCTCCATTCGCTCAGGCTGCTCGAGGTTGGGCTCAGGCCCCTAGGTCTCCTCATTCAAAACTTCGGCATGCTCGTCACCACCAAGGAGGGAGTTCGGACTGACTATCCTGCCATCCTCGACATGAGCCAGGTAGTGGGTACCCTCGGTGGAGAACTCAACCCCGGGGTTGACCACCCGCAGTTGGGCCACGGCATTCTTAAAAGACTCATCCCCAATGACAGTGTTGTCATCCTCGGCCTTCAGCAGACGGGCAACCAGCTCAGCCCTAGTCCTCATTTTTCGGACATCCTCAGGTTCATCCTCGCCCAGAGCGCTCGCTAACCTCAGCCGACCAACCAGCTCCTCAACTGCCTTCTTCTCCGCGGCCAGCGTAGAGTTCTCCCCCTTTAGCCTGGTCACCTCCTCGTCCGCATTCTTTCGGGCATCATCAGCATTCTTAGCCTCCTCCTTGGCTTTCCTCGCCGTCTCTTCAAGAGATGCCATGGTAGCCCGGGCAGCTCTGAGTTCAGACTCAGTTGCAGAGTCTCCTTCAGCATAGATGGCCGCCATCTCCAAAACTCTGACCAGTGCAGAGGCATCTTGGGCCACCAACACCCTCTTGCTCGGGTGATCCATGCCCTCCAGCTGGAGAGACTCTGCCCGCGGCACGACCAACGACGTCCCCTCGAAGAACCGCCTGTCAAGAATACATGGAGGAAGTTCGAACTTCCCCTTTTCTGGCACCCGGGTGAGATCTACCCCTTCAGTGGCCCTGAACCGCTTAGACCGTGAGGTCAGAGGCAAGGGAGATCCCTGGGGAGGAGTAGGCGAGGAGGTCCCCGTAGCAGGTTGAGGAGGAGTAGGAGCACGCTGGGCGAATCGAGTCTTGGGAGCAGCTGCCCCGGGCTTGTTCCTCGCGATAGCATTCTTCACCATTATTTCATGGGCGGAAGGCATCTCACCTGCAAAAACAAAACAAACACGTTAGACGAGGAAGAAAACATAATTCAGGAAAGTTAGAATGACTAAAACTACCGAGCAGCTTATGTACTTCCACGGGAGTCTTGCAGTCCAAAAGCGCCTTCCTGTTGATAAAATAATACTCCACCCTCTAGCTACCATCCTCCTCGAATATCGGGGACCCCTTCTTCGTCCAGCATTTAGCAAGCTGGAAAAAGTTGACATACTTCACCAGTGTCTCAAAACTAACCGCATCTTGCCCGTCTAGCATGTGCGGCTGAGCGACATATTCATTGGGCTCCTTGAGGAAATGGCCGGGACCCCAGTGAAATGGAAACTTAAATTCTCTATCCCCGATTAGCTTCCCATTCTCATCGCGCATATCATTACCCTTTTTGTCAAGGGAAATCGCCTAGACATACGTGTTATCCTGGCCCCTCTCCGACACAGGCTCTATAATGTAGAACCTTTCCTTGAACGCCCGAATTGATTCTGAAAAGGGCTTAAACAGCTTGCAGGGCTGTTTAAACATACCCCGTCCATACCTCCTCTCCGTCAACTGCCGCTGAAGATGAAAAAAAGTGAAAAACAAAGGGAGAGTAGCCCATATCCTCAAATACTCACACGTCAACTCGAAGGCACAAATAAGCGCTAGCGAGTTGGGATGCAGCTGCGAGGGAGCCAGGTCCAAGTGCACGAAGACTAACCGCTAAAAAACGGTGAAGGGCAGTCTCAATCCCAGTTCTTTGAACGCGTATTCGTACATAGCAAAATGCTCCCCGAAGTTGTTGCACATCCTATCATCCTTGGAGGGGAAGTACACCTTCCACTCCCCCTCTGGCCCAACGACCGTGAAGACATCCCCCAAATATGTCGCAAAAGTAGACACGTGCTCGGCAGGCTTTGTCACCGACCACTCCTCCGTTGAATCTTCAGCAACCTCCTCCTCCCCGACTTCACTGGGGACAGTTGAGGCTTCCGTAATGCTGCTCTCCGAGGAGCTCTCCTCGGACGAGTCTATTATGATCTCCTCATCAGGCCTTTTCGCCATATCGATCACCTGAAAAGCGGAGAAAAAAGTGAATTCAACGAAGAATTAAATCCACCCTTCCACCGCTAGTCAAGTGAAAGGGTGCACAAAGGGCTGAGGACGACATCCCTGGCCTAAGCGCTAACATCAAGCGAAAAACTCAAGAGTCTCCCACGAGGAGACGCTCGGGACAGACTGTGAGAGCAAGAGTTATCTCTACAAGTCGATCTATGTTTTGATGATAACAATACGTATTTGTGAATGAACCATTTTATGTCTAACATGTGTTGTGTGCAGATCATAATTATAGATGACATCAGATCCAACAAGCACCAGCCAGATAAGCGTAATTGATAATATGCGAAGTTACTATGTGTGACACAAGTCACAAGAAGCAAGAACACTTCTGTATCTGATCGTGATCAGTCAGATCCAAGGATGCCGATAGTGCTGATGCAATGCTCTTGTGGATGCTCTCTGAAAGTGGTCGAGATTCTGAAGATTGCGAATTTTCTGAAGAAGATAATCCTCTGGAGAACCGAAGTGCTGAAGACTCTCATGACTTGAAGTTCTGAAGGCGGAAGGCTCTGAAGACCAAGTGCAGAAAGACTCTGAAGACTTATGTGTTCTGAAGATTAACGTTTTGAAGATCAAGTGTTGAAGACTCTGAAGACAGATTTCTAATGGACAAGTTCTGAAGTTTCGGAAGACTTCAAGAAGTAAAGGATAATGTGCTTAAAGACAAGTGTTGAAGTTCTAAAGACTGATTCCTAATGGACTTCTTCAAATGACTGAAGACTTGACGTATCAGATATCCTGCTTAAGAAGACTCTACTCATGCTTCATCAAATTACCATCAGAAGCCTCTGAAGTTTGGAAGTCAAATGTTACCGTTGTGAACGACTGTACACACTGTCCAAGAGAGATATATTCCATTCTCCCACAGCAAAAAGGAGATGTGTCAGTACAGCTAGTTATTACACAACGTCTCTTTTCCAATAGCCAACGGTATTTCAAACGGCTATATTTCTACTGGGCTATTTAAAGGAAAGTGTATTCGCTTTTGAAATATAGATTGATTCCATGAATAGAGAATTGATCAAAGTCATTGTGTGAAGATAACAACAACGATGAATTCTCGTTGTAACACTTAGAATATCCAAAGTTGTCATTAACTTACACATGGCCATTGTTGTTCAAGCTCAAAGATCATCATTCAACACAACAACAATGAATTGGTACAGAAGTTGTTGATGAAGAAGACAACATTGAAAATCAGTCAAGTCATCAACCACCTTCTCATCAGCACTACATTGAAGATCTGAAGCAAGGAGTTGTTGCTCAAAGCTTGCTCACCCTTGAAGACGAAGAAGAAGAAGATCTACAAGATGTCAACAACTGTCAAATCAATATATATATGTGTAGGTTCTTAGAATAGCAAGGAGCTGCTTCTCATATCTTGCTTGAACACTTGTGTGTTCTTTGTACTTAACTTAGGAGTAATCAGCTTGTTAAGAAGCACCTTTGTAATCTCCTGTATAACTAATTCTTCGTGAATTAGGATTCCTTGAGTGGTCAGTGTGACCGGAGACTCGAGAAGACAATGGTGAGATGTCATTGTGGAAAAAGCCTGAAATAGGGTCAGTAGCGTTATATTCATTGCGATGAATCCCTGAACATCTAGCTGTGAAAGCCTAGCAGTAGATCTTGCGAGATTGGAACCTGCAGGTCAATGTTCGTTATATTCATTAAGTTGAATCCCTGAACGGTTCATTGTATGTTAGTCACAGTGTGGCTGTGCAGTTTGTTAGTCACCGGCTGTTGCTCGTGCATCTGTAATCGAGATAAATTATAATGGATTAAGTCCTTGTGTTCAAGGCGAAATCACCTGAAGAGGGTGGATTGGATTAACCTTTGTAGTGAACCAGGATATATCGTGTGTTCGTTACTCTTATGCTTAATGTCTTTATTTATCTTTCTATATTGAGTATCAGAACCCTACATAAGCAAAGTCAGAACCTTGCAGCTTAACTCTGATAATCTTCCACACTGCAAGTTCTGAGAAATTTAGTTTATGTTCAGACTCTCGTTAGTTCTCATGCTTCACGCAAAGCAAGTCTGAATGTAACTTCGCCAGTCAGAGTCTCTCAACAAACTCTGATGTTACCCTACGTGCTTTAACTACAAGAAATGAAAAGTTGTCAAAGAGTAAATACACAATTCAAACCCCCATTTCTTGTGTCTTTCTCGCACCTTCAATTGGTATCAGAGCATCGGTTCTGTTATTGATGGATATCAAACACTTAACAGTGTCAGAAAAAGATCCAGATGAGGTGCGTAGAAATACTTTGGGTGAGGTTGAAATCCACTTACAATTTCTGTAACAGTTGAGAAGATGACTATGTACAAAATTGTAATCAATCTGAGTACTTGAGCAAATCACTGATTCTGGAAATTTTGCAGTTGTCAAACAACTAAACCTTTCTCACATAAAGCTTTGTTGAAGATTGAAGAATCAGCTGATAAGATGGACTCATCAGAATAGAAGCAGTATCTGTTGAATGCTCATCTTGGAAGATACATGTGGATGAACCATGTATTTGCTCAAGGATGAATCATCAGAAAACAAGAAATCATGTTTACTAAAGATTAATTCTTTATGAGTCTTTGAGATGTTTTCAAGAAACGGATTAGATCCACCCTTGACTTTCTCGTTTAAAACTCATTAAGAATTTCTTCATGTAGAGAAGAAAGATTGTTGGTCTATGATTTTGAATTTCAGAATATAGTCTGTTGCTGTCAGAAATTTTAAGAATTCAAACTCTTAGAAATGATTCAGCATCTGAATCCTGAATGATCAAAGGTTAAAAGATTCAATGAAGGAGATTTTCATAGATTCATAAAGTATTTGATCAAGAATGATCACTTAAGTCTTGATTGAATCAGTGTAACTTAGTTCTGGTGACTTGATTTAAACTTATCCAAAGGAACAAGTCAGAAAATGCTATGAGATCCAAATGTCACTTCCGTCAGACACTGGTGAAGTCATGAAAATATCTAGGAAAAGAATCTCTACAAAAGACTTCTGTATCCCTAAGGTATGGTTTCCTTTATTTTTTATTATTTAGATCACTAACTATTTAAGTTTTATAAAAGAAATTAAAAATAAAAATAGTTTCTTAAGCATTTATGATTAGGTAGTTTTCAAGAATTAAAATAAACAATCATAATTACACTTATGTCAGCTACCACACGTCTATCCATAGGTATACGGCGATTTTAGACTATCATGTGTCTTTTCAGCTGACCGCCACAGCTATTCATACCTTGTCTAGGAAATGATTACCTCGCGTACTCCAAGTCAGATAAATAGCTATCTTTCCTTAGTTCTCCTCACAACATTAACTTTTTTCTATCTAGTAACTTAGAACTTTCTTCCTCAAATATCCTGCTCAAAATGTCCTCACACAACATCAAAGGAGAAACTTCTAATCTAGAACTCCTGAAAGAATTCACGTTGAATTTAAACCTTCTGCCACAACTCAACAAAACTAGTATTCTCTCTGGAATTGGATTTCAGAACTGGGAAAACTACTTCAACATACTTGTTGGACCTGTCTTTCCCTCACTTGTAACTGAGTTCTGGGCAAATGCACGAGTACTAAAATATGACTATGGTAAAAATGCTATTTTGTCTGTGGTTGCTGGCTGTCCAGTCTTGATCAACCCCACCATCATAGCTAAAGCCATTAGGTGTGTCGAAGATGGTGTAACTGTGGAAAAAAATATCAACAACCACATCTTCGACAGGCAATTGCACGTAATTTTCAAAACAGAGGGTCATCTCACTCAATCTTGCACCCTCACTCCAGTTGCTAAAGATTGGTAAATCTAATGGTAACTAATTTAGACCGAGAGAAAGAGGAGGAGGATGGTTGTCTAACAAAGAAAGATTATTCATTTTCTTTTTAGTATCCAGGATCAAGATAAATCTACCCCAATCCATGTACAACCATCTAAAAGAAGAAATTAATCTGTCTAGGGAAGACACAGTCTACCAAGTTCCCTACTGCAGGGTTATCTCCCATATTCTTGATCTCCAAGGAGTTGTTAGTCACTGCAGAAGAAATGGAATGACTGAGAAGATCTTTCCAGAGTTTTGTCCATTGATGACGTTCTTAGTTTAAGATAGGGATTTAGTCATTAAGGCTTCTATTTGACTAAGCTTATGTTAAATCTTAATATCCATATCCTTTTGATTAAGTGTCCCTAAATGTGATTTGTGTGCTTTTGAATGAATTATTCCTATGATCAAAATACACTAATTATCTAATTAATAATAGGAATAAAATAATGAGCGCTGCTCAAAACTCACACGAAAAGGCGTAGGATTATCTAGAGACCGTGAATCCCTCGTAGGTCATAATTAAGTAATGGTTCCATTTCCACTTATTAGGGCTATGTCACGACTCTTGATTAAAGGAATTAATCATTAACCTACTTTCCCACGTTACTTAGTGACTCTAGGAAAATCAAACATTGCGGTTTTAAATTCTCCACAGAATTTACTTTACTTCTTTATCTATAAAAGCATCAAACCATAAGACATCAACATATCTCTTACTCATCCAAATCTTCAGCCTAATTACCTTCTATTTTCCTCATCAATCCCTAAAATGGCCTTCGTCCCACAGAATGCTTCAACTCCCACAACCATACAAAATCCGGTTGATCATCTCATCGTCTTGACAGAAACAATTGTGAACGTCAACAATCTAAAATCAAATGGATGTAACATTACTCCCTCAATGGAAACACAAGGATGGAGTGACTACTTCAAGAGGTTGGAAGGACCAACCTATGGATGTTTGGTTAAAGAGTTCTAGATTCATGCTAATTCAGGCTCAACTCTCATTAGGTCTTCGGTGTTTAGAAGAAGAGTCTACATATCTGAAAAGACTATTGCAGATCTCTTGGTGCATGAGAATAATGGATTCAGAATCACTAAGGATCTACTCAGTGAAGAAAGAGAAGCTAAAGTCATAGCCTCTATCTTTAGAGAGGGGATAGCAGTTGAGAACCAAGTATTCTCAAACCTGAAAGAACCACTACAAGTTTGGTTCAGAATCTTACAGGGAAGCATTTTTCACCATCTTCCTGCAAATCAACTCAATGACACTCAGAAGTGTGTCCTGTTCTTTCTCCTTAAAGGAATTAAGATCCATCTCCCTTCCGTTCTTTTAAAACTTTTGAAGGAAGCCATAAGAAACTCCAGAATTGGTTCTGATCCGAAGATCAAACTTATTCCGTACGGAAGACTCATCTCTGACATTTTGGTTGAACCAGGAGTAGTTGATGACATTTTAATCGATGAAGGCGAATCAAGGAAGCTGCTTAAAAGCGCTGGGAAGATTCTCAAGTTTGAGAATCTTATGAAGGAAGACGCCACTCTGGACAATACACTCTTTAGGGAACTAACTCTGACTCCCAAGGTTCCAGTCAAAGGTTTTCCAAAATTCGCCACTTATAATCAGGCAGAAGTCGGAAACTATCTGAGAAAATTTAAGGATGAAGATATCAGTGTTTGGATCAACATGAAGAATATTACTGATGTACTTCAAGAACTCTCAAATTGGAAAGAAGGAAGTAAGAAGCAGAAAATGGTTGATGATGAGGAACCTTCCTCAGAGAGATCAAAAACTATCAATAGCGTAATAGCATCCTTCAAGGATAATGCAATATCAAGGATTCAAAGCTCAATAGATGCTTCCAGCTCCTGTGTGAACTCAATGGAAGTAAAAGATGTCTGGACAGAGTTCCATGAATGGATCTCAAGAGAGATTGTAAAGCACAAGAGACTGGCAATTTCTCAAGTAGAAGAAAAGTTGCATGTCTCAAGAACGGATGATTCTAAAAATCGTCTCTCATCTTCCTCGTCATCCATAGGCTCGCTCTAGTCTAACTCATAAGGACCCACTAAAACCCAGTTTTATTAAAAGTCTACGTTTACTTAAATCGTTTCTCATTAGGAATCTGTGTTTGAAATATCTATGTTTTGATTATCTTGAACTTTTCAAGATTAAGCTCAACCTATGCTCTGCATCTTAAAACTATTTTGTGTTGATGCTTCTATGAAAATGCTATAATTAAATATCTACAGATGCTCAAAAACTTCAATTAAATGATTCCATCTAATTGTCCTTCAAATGAATATGTTATGATTAAAAATGGTTATCACTAAATGACTTTGGTTGTTCTTAACTGCTCAAATGCTGGTTCTATGGTTCTATGTTGTTACTGTTCTCTATCATATCCAGTATACTTAATGCTTAACTGAGGAAGAAATATATGATGTTGATAAAGAGGAACTATATGCTTAAATTCTCATATGCTCTAGCACTTTTTGATGATGTCAAAAAGGGGGAGAAACATAATGATTTTGATTGAAAAAGAAGATAAAAGAATGCAGAAACTCAAACAAAGTACTCATATAAAATGTGTTACTACTAACGGTATTATTTGATGTTATCCGAGGAACTCTAAACAAGTTCACTAGGCATTCTAAGAATAGGTTAAGATAGAAGAATCAGATGGAAGTTGTATACTTCGTGAACATGTGTTCAGAATCAGATCTACCCAGTACTGTTCAGTAGTTGAGAACTGTCTGAAAGTCAAAGTTTATCGTGATTTCTGTATCACTTGGTTCAGAAGCTGAAAGCTGTCTAGGAATCAGAAGAAGAAGGAAAGCAGTCAAAATAAAGTATATATTTCAAGATGCTTACTCAGAAGAACTGTGGAAATCAGAAGTCAAGAGCTGTCTGAAGATCTGGATTGAAGATCCAAGAAGAAGTAGTTCTGATGTTTACCAGGAACCAATTAAAATGAAAATGATTTGGTATCAGACTAAATCAACAATTGGTAATCAGACTCAGTACACAAAGATTGGTATCAGACTCATCAATTAGAGCAAAGTTGTGGATTATTGTCAAAATACCTTCATTGGTATCAATTTCAGCACACTAAGGAAATACCCTTCAAGTGGTACGAGAAGAATTCCTTCACTTAGTATCAGACTCAACATACTCTGGTATAAGACTCGGGACATCACGTGGTATCAGACCAGAATCAAATCATGTGTGCCAGATTCAGAATCAAGCGTTGATTGATCACAAAAATTAAACCTTCATTTGGTATCTGATCAAAAATCAAGCCTTGACGAAACACTGAGTTGTGACAATAACAAGGTTCTGAGATGAAGACCTGTGTTCAAAAGTCAAACTCTGAAAAAGTCATGATCTACATTGGTGATTAAAATCTTACCATTCTGAATTATGATTCTGAAGATCCCAATATCTGACTTATAGAAATTAGGGGGAGTTTCTTAAAAGACATTGTCTGTCTTTGATAAATAGCGAGGCTATGTTATCAGATAAGATCTGATCTGTTTGTGCTTAAATGAATATGCTAAAAAGTATAAATGCTTCAGAAGTCTCTAAAGATTACAAGCTCTGATACGACTACAAGGAACTGAGTTCTGAAGATCTGAAGATGGAAGTTCTGATGAACTAGTCCAGATGCTGAAGACTCTCTATTTTCTTAAAAGATAAGATAGAGAAGTAGTCTTTTTCTATTCTTCGTTCTGGCAACTCAAGTTGTTATTCTGTATGTCTTTAGATCATATAAGATTCTAGATAATCACAGATAAAACTTTGAGGATAACACATTCAGGGGGAGCTGTTGTTCCAGACTCTGAATATGTTTTGTTTGGTGATTACCTTGTATAAAATGTTCAATCAAAATACTTGGTTTTTTCATCATCAAAAAGGGGGAGATTGTGAGAGCAAGAGTTGTCTCTACAAGTCGATCTATGTTTTGATGATAACAATACGTATTTGTGAATGAACCATTTTATGTCTAATGTGTGTTGTGTGCAGATCATAACTATAGATGACATCAGATCCAACAAGCACCAGCCAGATGAGCGTAATTGATAATATGTGAAGTTACTATGTGTGACACAAGTCGCAAGAAGCAAGAACGCTTTTGTATCTGATCGTGATCAGTCAGATCCAAGGATGCTGATATTGCTGATGCAATGCTCTTGTGGATGCTCTCTTAAAGTGGTCGAGATTCTAAAGATTGCGAAGCTTCTGAAGAAGATAATCCTCTGGAGAACCGAAGTGCTGAAGACTCTCATGACTTGAAGTTCTGAAGGCGGAAGGCTCTGAAGACCAAGTGCAGAAAGACTCTGAAGACTTATGTGTTCTGAAGACTAAGGTTCTGAAGATCAAGTGTTGAAGACTCTGAAGACAGATTCCTAATGGACAAGTTCTGAAGTTTCGGAAGACTTGAAGAAGTAAAGGATAACGTGCTTAAAGACAAGTGTTGAAGTTCCGAAGACTGATTCCTAATGGACTTCTTCAAATGACTGAAGACTTGACGTATCAGATATCCTGCTTAAGAAGACTCTACTCATGCTTCATCAAATTACCATCAGAAGCCTCTGAAGTTTGGAAGTCAAATATTACCGTTGTGAACGACTGTACACACTGCCCAAGAAAGATATATTCCATTCTCCCACAGCAAAATGGAGATGTGTCAGTACAGCTAGTGTCATGCCCCAAATTTTGACCACTAAGATTTCCCATCATTGTGCAAATCATCATCACAATATGGATGAACCATCATACCTCATTAGTCTCCCCAAAGATGGGTGAGCATTCATTACAATCCAATTTAGGGTTTCAAGCCCTCTCAGAGCCCTTAGACAAAGGATCAATTAAGAAAGGACATTATCTTCAACTTTTCTAACCTCTCAAACACCCACAAAAGATCAATAGGACTCCCACATCAAGAATCAAGCACAAGGTTGCAGCATTCCAAGTGGATCAAGCCTCAAGATCACCAGTGTCACCAAATTAGGGTTTTGGCCACCTAGGGCCTCCAGAGGGAAATTTTCATCTGGGCATGAGCCAATGCTTCAAAGCATAGCTCAATATACTCTAAGGGATCTCATGGACCCAATCATCAAGTCAATTTAGCCTCAGGGGATGCAACCATCAAAAATCAGGAATTAGGGTTTCTTGACCTAATTCACCCCTAAGTTGATTTTTGGGAAAATACATGAGCCAAGGCCTCAAGACATGATTTGAGGATCTCTAACACACTATATTGATCCATTTGCAACCATGGATTGATTCAAGAAGCTTGATCAACAAGTTTCAAGTTCATCGGAACCACAGTTAGGGTTTCGCGGGAAAAGTCAACTATGCCTTTGACTTTTGACCCAGGCATGCTCCCAAACCCTGGGACATGATTCAATACACCCTATAACACCCATGGAACATGTCCATCAAGTTTGATTTAGGTCAAGGACTTGATTTCATAGAGGATCGCACTGTTTGGAATTCATCTGACAAAAAGTTAACTGTGCACAAAAGTCAACTTTGACTTTTTGAGATTTTCCACAATTATGGTTCTTTGACCCTAAAATGATGTTAATGTGTGATTTGAATCATCATTCATCAAGAAAAATCAAGAAAAGTGGGATAACTTGTAAAAGGGGTAACCATAAGAAACTTAGAAATTTTCTAAGTTATGGAACAAAGTGGCTAGGGTACCAACTTCCAAGGATCATAACTTGTGATCCAAGCAACCATTTTGGCTGATCCAATGATGGATTTGTAGCTCTCATGGCATACTTTAAAAGTGTCAACTACACCTCATTCCAATTCATCATGGATTTTGAGTTATGGTTGGATCAAAATGGCTGAAAACATGAAATGTCACTTTTTCTAACACTTAGTGAAATTTTCACTAAGTCAGAACCTGTTTCACTTTTTCCAAAAAGTAAGGGTATTTTTCACTTGAATTCCAAAAGTATCAAAACAAACTATGATCACACATATGTTGTATCATATGAGAGCTTTCCAAAATGGCCAAAAACTCCACCAAACTCAACCTGAGCTAAGAGTTGTGACAATGGCAAAGTGCCTTGCTGCAACTGTCATAACAAGGCAGATTTGTGCATTTTGCTCGATTTGAGCAATTTGTGCAAATGACAAACAATTTTATCCATCTGAACACCTCAGGGGGAGACCAAGGAGGGACAAACACTGATCCATCAACCTCTCAAGTCCTTGGAACCAAAAATAGCATGTCAAACCTAGAAATGCCTAAAAGAGGGACAAGACTCCAATTTTGTTTTGGAGCATTTAATGGATGCACCAAGGTGGCATGAACTGAGCCTTTTCCAACTGAATGAGTCAAGGATAATCTCAGAACTAGGGAACTAAAGGCCTGTGCTCTAACCTCTAGTCAATGGCTAGAGGAGACTTGGATTCCTATTGATCAACATTTTCCAAACCTCTGCTGCAGTTGGCACACACTATTCCTTGCAAAACAAACTTGCTCTACTATAAATAGAGCTCATTTGTGCTCAGTTTAAGTACACCAAAGCACTACAACACTTGCTTTCCTCAAAATCCCTTTCTCTAGGCCAAAATGCCTTATTTAGCAAGGTAACTCTGAGTTTTTGAGTTAGAGAGCATTTCCATCACATCTCATGATCCAAACACATCCAATATGTCATATCTAAGCTGTCCAAACTCTCACAAGTGACCTGTAATACCAAAATCACAAAGTCCTCTCTCAACCTCAAAAATGGACTTTTTTGCATTTTTCAAGCCATGTCTTGATTCAGTCACTTTTAAAACTAGATAAAATCTCAAACACACTCCAAATATCATCCTTGAATTATCCCAAATGGTTCCCCACATCTGGAACACCATTTGAGAGAGTTGCTATTTTGGTCACTTTTGCCCCTATTGCAAGAAAGGGCCAGTTTCCATTCCTGAGGTTTCCAGCTGATTTCAATCATCCTAAAAGCTTCTAAGGGACCATTTGAGGGTGTTCAAAGCATCAAAACATTTCTGGAACAAAGCCCTTGACAGATTGCCCAAAAGCTCCTAAAGAGGTAAGCATCTCAACTTGAACTCTTTACAATATGCATTGCTTTGAAGTCCACTGATCATACACATCTCATACATGCTATATGTGTTGTGTTTGAACAAATTCATCATGTAATTCATGCCTGCAACAAGAGATAGCACAGAAAATGTAAATCATGGCCTATTTCAAAACCACTATCAGGTTTTGAGGAGGATTCATTTTCTGAAAAAACCACCACCACCATTGGATTCCTTGTGAAATTCTGGGCCAGATACATATAAATTTTGTCTCAATCCATGGAGAAATAAGAAAGTTACAAGCTTCACGTTTTTGGCAAAAACCTTGCGTTGCCTTGCCCTGGTCAGGCCAAAAACAAGACAAGCCTTGTATATTTGTGGTTGGGTTTCAATACACGGATGTATCACCACCCCAGTGGTAGAAGGCGCGCACTGCACACAAGAGGTCTGGGGTTCGAATCCCCCTCACCCCAGATCCTCTTTTTATCATTTTTTCCACTTTTTTCTATTTTTCATATTATTTTTAATGATTTGGAAAATTAATAAATCACTCAATTTTAATTTTTTTGATTGGTTCTTTTTGTAAAAAATCACAAAAATGTTAAAATATTTTATTCCACAAAAAAATCAGATTTATATTAATTATTTAATATAGTTGATATTTTTGTAAATAAATTCATTTTGATTACTTTTAAACCTTTTAAAAATAGATATTCACCTTGAAAAATCAAAACCAAATGAGCTTTAATTCATCTTGTGATTAAAACAACATTTTTTCAAACCTTAACCACAAATCATAAGTTGTTTATTAGAACTTATTTGGTATTTTTATCATTTTAATTAATTTCCTTTGGATAATTACTTTAAAAAATGATGAAATTAGGGTTTTGTTGATTTTCACCCTAACAAACTCTTTATAAACTCTTTTGGGCCTCTAATAGAGTGTAAGACCCATTCCTTGTCACGCACAAACCATTTGGGCCTCAGTGTATTGTATAAGTCCCGATACCGTCAAAAAGCCCTGCGCGATCGTCGCCTTTTTAACAAAAATCTTTGGGCCTCTCTTTGAGCTATAAGACCCATCCTTATTCATTTGGGCCTCTTGAGAGAGTGTAATACCCATCCCCTTTGAAAATACACCACATTTTGGGCCTCAGTCATTGTATAAGTCCCACTGTATTTTCAAAATAAACGGCGCGATCGTCACCTTTTTAACAAAACCAATGGGGCCTCTCCTCGAGCTATAAGTCCCATTCTTCTTCTTAAACACTTTTGGCCTCTAATAGAGTGTAAGACTCAATCCCTTTTTTAACCAAAACAATTTTGGGCCTCAGTCATTGTATAAGACCCACTGTGCTTTTAAAAACCTCGGCGCGATCGCCATTTTCAATCAAATCATCTTGGCCTACCCTCGTGTTATAAGCCCCATTTCCTTTCTTTAAACTCTTTGGGCCTCTAAATAGAGTTTAAGACCCATCCCCTTTGTACAGAAAACCTGTTTGGGCCTCAGTTACTTGTATAAGTCCCTGTACAAATTCAAAACAACGGTGTGATCACTGTTAAAATTTGGGTCTCTCCTTGAGCTGTAAGTCCCAACAATCTTTTCAAAGCACTTCCTCCTTTGATTTTTACAGTCATTATCCAAACTTTCTTTAATCTCTTTGTTGAACAACTAACAAAACAGCATGGAAGCTCTACAACGGGTAAGTGTTTATCTGCTTTCCTTTACTGCTTTCATATATATATATACATATATATAACTGTATTGTGGGGCTGTTTCACTGTAAGTCTTCTTTCACATCCTTTTATATACTTGTCAAATATCCCCTGTGTAATACTAGTATAGTTATTTAGAGTTTTCCCCGACAACTACGTCTAGCACTACATCTAACAATATGGAACAAAGAGAAAGGCAGTATTCTCGGTGAACCTTTTCTCAGACTGTCACCCTTAGAAATTATCAAAGAAACTCTAACTCCCCAGAGATGATCTTTTCTCCATGAATGGCATCTCTTGAGTTTCTTCCAAATCCTCGAACTTTCCTGGAATGATCTTTTCTCTGTGAATTTCATTTCTTGAACTTCTCTTGGTTTGGGGACCTGCAGGCTTCCTAAAAGCATCCCCGCCTCCTCTTGGGCGTTGTACAAGGACCCTTCGGCTTCTTAGAAGTTCTCATGCCTTCTCTTGGGCTTAATACAAGGACCCTGACGACCTCTTAAAGGTATAAGACAGAACTTAGTCATCCTTTGATAGAGCAATCTTTCCAGTGTCAAAGCTCCGGCCATTTTAGGGTTGATTCTCATCCCTTAATGCCCACGCCTCCTCTTGGGCATTGTACAAAAGATAAAACTCTAGACTGGGATAGTCTAAACCTCTTGAGTCTCAAAGACATTCTCAAGTTCCTTTCAAACGTAGGAAAAAACACCGATCGCTCTGGATCAATCTCCAGCAGAAACCCGGTCTCTCTCATCAGAGTTCCCCACACTTGGACACGCTTCCGGATCTCAATAATCCTCAGTAGTAAGACAACCTCCTCTTGGGCTTTGTACAAATGATTCTCCCCAGCGGAGCTAACCTTTTCAGACTCTCTTGTTGAGTCAACCACTTTTAGCCTCCGTCTTGGCCTTTGTACAAGACACAAAACACTCTCTTGTAGAGTATAAAAGACTCTCTTGTTGAGCTAAACTCCTTTTATCCTCCATCTCGGGCTTCGTACGAGACAGAAAAACACTCTCATGTTGAGTATAAAAGACTCTCTTGTTGAGTCAACCTCCTTTTAGCCTCCATCTCGGGCTTCGTACGAGACAGCAAATCACTCTCTTGTTGAGTATAAAAGACTCTCTTGTTGAGTCAGTCAACCTTCAGACTCTCTTGTTGAGTCAACCTATTTTAGCCTCCGTCTTGGGCTTTATACATGACAGATAAAAGTACTCTCTTGTTGAGTCAAATCGTTTCAGCCTCCATCTTGGGCTTTATACAAGATACATTCTCCCCAATGGAGTCAAAACCCTTTTAGCCTCAATCTTGGGCTTTGTACAAGACAGAAAGAACATTTTCCCCGGAAAAGTCAAACTTCTAGCCTCCTCCTAGGCTTTGTGTAGAGAAATCCCCGGTTGAGTCAATCAACCTTTTAGCATCAAATCATGCTTTGTTCACAGCATACAAACATTAGCAACTCCTCTTTAGAGGTGACAAATTCCCTCTCAGTCAGGATCCCTATAGCTTCATATCTTGGGCTTTGAACAAGATACAAACCACCTTTAGCTTCAATCTTGGGCTTTGAACAAGACACCAAAACATCTCTTTCCTCCTTTAGAATAGGAGGAACTACGATTGCTCTGATTTCCCTGTTTCGTTTAAAAGGGAATACGTAGGCATAAGATTGCAAAATCTTAGCGAGCATACTAATAAAAAAACTTAGGTCCAGTACCTTACCAAAAACATCGGGAAGAACCCGAACCTCAACAAAAACTTACTCTCCCCGTCATACTTTCCCAAGAAACTTTCCCAACCTATCAGCAGATAAACACTATCAATTATAAAGCAGTACTTAAAGCTAACATCCTGTGGATAACCACATATGGGATGGGTAATTGACAACTACCCATTGTATAACCTGACCCCGGACCCCCCAATTTCTTTCAAGCGTCTGTTCGGTTAAACATTCGCGTGCAAGGTTAGTTTTAGATAGCTTCCCTTTCCCTTCCAGCTTCATGGGATAAATAAGAAATCAGAAATAAGGGATGGCATTATACGGGTAATCTTATGGGGAGTGAATCCCAGATAAGAGGTCCCGGTCGACCATCAAATCAGTGGAGATGCCCTTTGCGGATTCAATGCCTATACGACTTCGGTTGTTGAAAGCAGATTGTTCCATTGGGTTATCTGAGAGCTGAGGATTTTAGTAGACTAAAACCATTTTGTAGTGCGGAAGCTATAATAAATAGTTGTCACGCGATACTACCCTCATTTGAGACCACTCTAAGATACTGTAGCTCGCTGGCGATCCACTTGTTGTCGTCATCCCAAGAGGAGTCAGTGATTTTGAGGACAGGTACAAAAAATCACCAGTATAAAACCTTTAGGGATGGGTAGAGCCTTGACTTCATGACACCGACCCTTTGACCCCATGTTTTTTCTATGTTTTTGTGTGCTGCATTCATGCATTCATCTAAAAAATATTAAACAAAAAAAATCTTCTCTTCTAGTCTCTCTTTTTCAAATTAAACTAAGACAAAGATTGCAAATGCCAGAGAAAAAGATTGCGCTCATGGATTTCGGTAGGAGGAAGACTCACAAGTATACCTTCAAGGTTCCAAAACTAGAGGATTTAAGAGGGTTGGCAAGGATGATAACCAATCCTAAGGCTTTTAGAGCTAAGTACGGAGGTCTGCTATCTCTATTAAGGGTCCATGTGATTGAAGGAATCCTGTCCACACTAATCCAGTTCTACGATCCGGTCTATCACTGTTTCACATTCCTGGATTATCAGCTAGCACCAACACTGGAGGAGTACTCTCACCTAACTGATTTGCATATTACGGACCAAGCTCCCTTTTATGGACTAGAAGAAATTCCAAAGTATCAAACTATTGCAAGAGCAATTTATTTGGACGAGTCAGAAGTCAGGACTCACATGACCATTAAGGGTGGTATCCAGGGTATGCCAGCCCAGTTCTTGATAAAGAAGGCTCTGTACTTTGCTAGTATAGGGAACGTGGCCGCTTTCGAAAGCATCTTTGTTTTGCTCACCTACGGATTATTTTTGTTTCCCAACATTGATAATTTTGTTGATATCTATGACATTAAGATTTTTCTAATTGGAAACCCTGTACCGACCCTACTCACAGATGCCTATTATTCTGTACACTTAAGGAATTTGTACAGCGGAGGAATGATCACATGCTGTGTACCCCTGCTATACAAATGGTTCACTTCCCATTTACCCAAGTCTGCTGCATTTTGGGATCAAAAGAATACCTTACGTTGGTCACAGAGAATCATGTCTCTTACCAACTCTGACTTCGATTGGTACAACCGAATCTATGATGGGATCAGAGTCATTGACCGTTGTGGAAACTTCCCTAACGTACCCCTCATAGGAACTAAAGGAGGAATCAATTATCATCCAGTTTTAGTTCGTCGTCAATTCAGATACCCGATGAGGCATGTCCCGTGTAATGCCCATCTTGGAGGTCTTTTCTTCAAGGAAGGAGAAAACGACAGAGCACTAAAGACAAAAATAGTGCACGCCTGGAAAGACGTTCATAGGAAAGGAAGAGAGTCTCTAGGAAAACCAGACTGTGTCTCGGTGGAACCTTATCTCCACTGGGTACAGACTAGAGCTCTCAAGCTGAGGATGCCTTACCCTCGTCAAGAAGTTCTTCCATTAAGGGACCCTGTCCTTTATTTTATGTCTGACACGGAAAAACTTCAGGTGACTCTCAACAAAGTTCAACAGGAGAAGAGGTATTGGAAGAACAAGTATCGTATTCTCAATGTGGAGTGCAAGAAAATACAGTAACTACTGAAGGATAAAGATGCTCTGATTGAGATTTTAGAGCAACATGTTGTAGAGAATCAAGAAGACCAAAGGAATTTGCTCGCTCCTTTCACTTGGCAAAGGAATGACAACCCAACAACGGCTCAAGAGCCCGGGTCAAAGAAAAGGAAAATACCAGAACCAACACCTGATCCCTCCTTAGAAAGGACTCGATTTCCTTGTACATCACTTTGTAAATTACTGTATTTCCATTTCCGCAATCTTTGAATTCAATAAAATGAGATTTCCCCACTGTTTGATATTTCCAATCCAATTGTCGAAGTTTATTTTGATTAAACATATATAACTAAATTATTGCATATCATTCATCATTCTCACGTAACGCATTCTTCTTATCTACGAATCTCACGTTTGCGTCTCGAAAGAGAGTCAAACTGTCTCATTCGTATAATACTCAGGCCAACAGACAGAAAAAGATGAATGATCTTGAGGAAGAGAACAGAGAGTTGAGAGAGGAGATCGACACTCTGAAAGAAGATCTGAGAAAGCTTCATAACGACATGCAAGCTCTGGCAGAAGCTCAGATGCAACAACCAAGGACTGTGATCTCGGAGATCACATCAATGCCCATAGTGGAGAAGTATGATCCTAGGTATAAAATGCCGAAAGATCGTCCCTGGGGCATGCCTATTAACTATATTTCGAAAGGATATATTCCGCCGATCATAGAAGATCCGGAAACTGGAGCAGGAGCCGCTGGGCCTAAAGGTTACAAACTTCAGGAAAGCGAAGATGCCAGGGGCATGACGACAACTCCTGAAGGTCACAAACTTTGGGAAGCGCCAAGATTCACGGCCGTAATGACTGTACCACTCCCCGTGGTGCACACTATCCCGGAAGGACAGATTCCACAGATACCTTCTGGTGGAAACGAAAGTATGGACAAGAGAATGAAGGAGTTCCAGGAACAGTTCCTGGAGATACAGAAGGAACTCCAAGCCATCCGAGGTCAGGATCTATTTGGAAAGGACGCCGCAGACCTTTGTTTGGTCCCCAATGTGAAAGTTCCGCACAAGTTCAAAGTGCCCGAATTTGAAAAGTACAAGGGTAACTCTTGCCCTCAAAGCCATTTGGTGATGCACGCTCAGAGGATGTCAACTCTGACAAAGAACCAAGAGCTACTGATCCACTACTTCCAGGATAGTTTAACCGGTGCCGCACTCAAATGGTACATGGGTTTGAACCGCACCAAGATCGGCACTTTCAGAGATCTTGGCGCTGTCTTCGTACAACAGTACAAATATAACCTAGACATGGCACCGGACAGAGATCAACTTAGAGCCATGTCACAAAAGGACAAGGAAACCTTTAAGGAATACGCTCAAAGATGGCGTGAAATTGCCGCTCAGATTTGTCCACCTCTTGAGGAAAAAGAGATGACAAAAATCTTCTTAAAGACCTTGAGCTCATTTTACTACGATAGAATGGTTGCCAGTGCGCCCAGCGACTTCACCGAAATGGTCGATATGGGAGTACGTCTCGAGGAATCCATTTGAGAGGGACGTCTGGCCAAAGATGCCAGATCGTCAAGCAATACAAAATGATATGATAGTGCTCTCCCAAAGAAAAAAGAGCAGGATATTGGGAATATCTCTCTCGGAAAGCAAAGGTGACGGTACTAATCAGTAGCAGCAATAACTCCTGCTATCAACCCTGCGCCTGTTCCTACGTATCAACCTCAGGTTGCTCAGAGCCAACCGAATTAACAACAATGTCAGCAAAGGATACAACAGCCTCTTCAGCAGGCTCGTCCTCCGTACAACAACAACCATACAACGCGACCACCAGGGTTCGACCCTATACCGATGTTGTACGCAGAATTGTTTCCCTTACTACTGGTCAAAGGGCACGTCCAGACCAAGGCTCCTCTCGCAATCCCGGAAAATCTGCCCTTTTGGTTCAAAGCGGATCAGACTTTTCCTTACCATCAAGGAGGACCAGGGCATAACATAGAGAACTGTCTCAGTTTCAAATCCGATGTGCAAAGGCTTGTTCGGAGTGGGGTCTTATCCTTAAAGGATACAAATCCTAATGTTCTCACGAACCCGCTTCCTCAACACGAGAAAGCCGCGGTGAATTTGATAGAAGAATAGTCTAACAACAGCTATCAAATTCATGATGTACTCTTGTTAAGGGCCAACTTGGTTAAGATGCATTGTAGACAGAGCGGATACGGTCACGTACCACCTCATAATTATCATCAGTGTGATATCTTCTCTAAAAATAATCAAGGATGTTCTGTGGTGCAATCAGCTCTACAGGAACAATTGGATCTCGGATGGATCCAAGAGCACCAAGTTCGTGGAGTCAACATGACTTACACGAATTCCAACATCATTCAAAATCACAACATTCTAACAATGAATATCAACTTGGTGGCAATGCACTCAAGGCAAAGCCAGTATCATAATCTGCCGCGGCACGATTACAATTCATGTCTGATTTGCTCGGTAAACAAACAGGGATGCTCTTTTGTACAAGAGGCCCTCCAGCGTCAGATGGATCTTGGATGGATCCAGGACTATCATGATAAAAACCCTTATCAGATCAACATGATTCAAATTTTCGATATTCGTTTATGAACACCAGCTTGGTAGAGTTACACGCCAAGCAAGTCAAACTCGGTTTTCTCACTTCCCATGATTATCTGAGCTATAAAGTATGTCGTGAGAGCGACCAAGGATGTGCTCTCGTTCAAAGAACTTTACAACACTTGTTAAACCATTGGTGGCTTCCGATCTATTTAGAGGAGGACACGCAATAAATCAGCGTAACTAATAGGAACCCTACTAGGCGTCAAAGTCAGGATGTTCAATCTATGGAAAATGATCTAGTAAGACTACACTGCATTCAAAGCGGATGTGGCCAGGTGCCACCACACAACTATGAACGCTGTCGGGTTTGCTCAGAAAATAACCAAGGATGCTACCTCGTGCGAGCAGCCCTTCAAAGTCAGTTGAACCGCAAAGATATTCAATCGTGTCCAAGTTCTGGGTCAATCAATTGGACACCAGACTATTTCGCTGATCAAATCAAGGACGTTGTCGTAATCTCTGATCATAAGAGGACCAAAGATGTTTGTGTCATCATCCCTCTACTTGACGAATCGAAAGTTCACAACCAGGAACTGATTGAAATTACTCACAATGGTCAGAAGAATCAGAAGGCTCCTGTAGTTATCTATCTGCCGGGACCACTACCGTATGAATCAACTAAGGTTATCCCTTACAAATATGGTGCAACAAAAATTAAGAATGGAAAGGAAACTCCATTACCCTCCGTCGTGAATATTGCAGACATTAGTCGAGTGACACGGAGCGATCGAATCTTCAACAGAGGAGTTGGAGAACCCAGAGAAAAGGAACCTCAAACAGAAGTTCTTGATCAACCAATCGGTCAGTCCAATGGTCTCGACCTTTCAAAGAACAATGATGAGATACTAAAGCTCATCCAAAGGAGTGAATACAACATCGTTGATCAGCTGTTACAAACTCCTTCAGAAAATCTCAGTACTTTCACTTTTACTCAGTTCCGAAGCCCACAGAGAGGCTCTACAGAAAGTCCTAAAACAAGCCTTCGTAGAACAGGATGTAACAATACGACAGTTTATTAGAACTTAAACCTTTTAAATTCATTTTTATTACTTTTAAACCTTTTAAAAATGGATATTCACCTTGAAAAATCAAAACCAAATGAGCTTTAATTCATCTTGTGATTAAAACATCATTTTTTTCAAACCTTAACCACAAATCATAAGTTGTTTATTAGAACTTATTTGGTATTTTTATCATTTTAATTAATTTCCTTTGGATAATTACTTTAAAAAATGATGAAATTAGGGTTTTGTTGATTTTCACCCTAACAAACTCTTTCTAAACTCTTTTGGGCCTCTAATAGAGTGTAAGACTCATTCCTTGTCTCACACAAACCATTTGGACCTCAGTTTATTGTATAAGTCCCGATACCGTCAAAAAGTCTGGCACGATCGTCGCCTTTTTAACAAAAATCTATGGGCCTCTCTTTGAGCTATAAGACCCATCCTTATTCATTTGGGCCTCTTGAGAGAGTGTAAGACCCATCCCCTTTATAAATACACCACATTTTGGGCCTCAGTCATTGTATACGTCCCACTGTATTTTCAAAGCAAACAGTGCGATCGTCACCTTTTTAACAAAACCAATGGGGCCTCTCCTCGAGCTATAAGTCCCCTTCTTCTTCTTAAACACTTTAAGGCCTCTAATATAGTGTAAGACCCAATCCCTTTTTTAACCAAAACAATTTTGGGCCTCAGTCATTGTATAAGACCCACTGTGCTTTTAAAAACCTCGGTGCGATCGCCATTTTCAATCAAATCATCTGGGCCTACCCTTGTGTTATAAGCCCCATTTCCTTTCTTTAAACTCTTTGGGCCTCTAAATAGAGTGTAAGACCAATTCCCTTTGTACAGAAAACCTGTTTGGGCCTCAGTCACTTGTATAAGTCCCTGTATAAATTCAAAACAACGGTGCGATCACTGTTAAAATTTGGGCCTCTCCTTGAGCTGTAAGCCCCAACAATCTTTTCAAAGCACTTCCTCCTTTGATTTTTACAGTCATTATCCAAACTTTCTTTAATCTCTTTGCTGAACAACTAACAAAACAGCATGGAAGCTCTACAACGGGTAAGTGTTTATCCGTTTTCCTTTACCGCTTTCATATATATATAACTGTATTGTGGGGCTGTTTCACTGTAAGTCTTCTTTCACATCCTTTTATATACTTGTCAAATATCCCCTGTGTAATACTAGTATAGTTATTTAGAGTTTTCCCCGGCAACTACGTCTAGCACTAAGTAAAACCCCATTGGTCACTCTCGAATACAAACAAAACAAGATCCCCCGTAGGATTCCAGATACAGTCTTCCCTCCTCTTGGGGTTAAACAATATGGAACAAAGAGAAAGGCAGTATTCTCGGTGAACCTTTTCTCAGACTGTCACCCTTAGAAATTGTCAAAGAAACTCTAACTGCCCAGAGATAATCTTTTCTCCGTGAATGGCATCTATTAAGTTTCTTCCGAATCCTCGAACTTTCCTGGAATGATCTCTTCTCTGTGAATTGCATTTCTTGAACTTCTCTTGGTTTGGGGACCCACAGGCTTCCTAAAAGCATCCCCGCCTCCTCTTGGGCGTTGTACAAGGACCCTTCGTCTTCTTAGAAGTTCTCATGCCTTCTCTTGGGCTTAATACAAGGACCCTGACGACCTCTTAAAGGTATAAGACGGGACTTAGTCATCCTTTGATAGAGCAGTCTTTCCAGTGTCAAAGCTCCAGCCATTTTAGGGTTGATTCACATCCCTTAATGCCCGTGCCTCCTCTTGGGCATTGTACAAAAGATAAAACTCTAGACTGGGACAGTCTAAACCTCTTGAGTCTCCAAGACATTCTCAAGTTCCTTTCAAACGTAGGAAAAAACACCGATCGCTCTGGATTAATCTCCAGCAAAAACCCGATCTCTCTCATAAGAGTTCCCCACACTTGGACACGCTTCAGGATCTCAATAATCCTCAGCAGTAAGACAGCCTCCTCTTGGGCTTCGTACAAATGATTCTCCCCAGCGAAGCTAACCTTTTCAAACTCTCTTGTTGAGTCAACCACTTTTAGCCTCCATCTTGGGCTTTGTACAAGACACAAAACACTCTCTTGTTGAGTATAAAAGGCTCTCTTGTTGAGCCAAACTCCTTTTAGCCTCCATATCGGGCTTCGTACGAGACAGAAAACACTCTCTTGTTGAGTATAAAAGACTCTCTTGTTGAGTCAACCTCCTTTTAGCCTCCATCTCGGGCTTCGTACGAGACAGCAAATCACTCTCTTGTTGAGTATAAAAGACTCTCTTGTTGAGTCAGTCAACCTTCAGACTCTCTTGTTTAGTCAACCTTTTTTAGCCTCCGTCTTGGGCTTTATACAGGATAGATAAAAGTACTCTCTTGTTGAGTCAAATCGTTTCAGCCTCCATCTTGGGCTTTATACAAGATACATTCTCCCCAACGGAGTCAAAACCCTTTTAGCCTCAATCTTGGGCTTTGTACAAGACAGAAAGAACATTTTCCCCAGAAAAGTCAAACTTCTAGCCTCCTCCTAGGCTTTGTGTAGAGAAATTCCCGGTTGAGTCAATAAACCTTTTAGCATCAAATCATGCTTTGTTCACAGCATACAAACATCAGCAACTCCTCTTTAGAGGTGACAAATTCCCTCTCAGTCAGGACCCCTTTAGCTTTATATCTTGGGCTTTGAACAAGATACAAACCACCTTTAGCTTCAGTCTTAGGTTTTGAACAGGACACCAAAACATCTCTTTCCTCCTTTAGAATAGGAGGAACTACGATTGCTCTGATTTCCCTATTTCGTTTAAACGGGAATACGTAGGCATAAGATTGCAAAATCTTAGCGAGCATACTAATAAAAAAACTTAGGTCCAGCACCTTACCAAAAACATCGGGAAGAACCCGAACCTCAACAAAAACTCACTCTCCCCATCATACTTTCCCAAGAAACTTTCCCAACCCATCAGCAGATAAACACTATCAATCATAAAGCAATACTTAAAGCTAACATCCTGTGGATAACCACATATAGGATGGGTAATTGACAACTACCCATTGTATAACCTGACCCCGGACCCCCCAATCTCTTTCAAGCGTCTGTTCGGTTAAACATTCACGTGCAAGGTTAGTTTTAGATAGCTTCCCTTTCCCTTCCAGCTTCATGGGATAAATAAGAAATCAGAAAGTAGCACCCTTTCTCCTCGAGGAGGAAAACCCAAACTTCAGCGATAAGGTGGTCGCATCACCGACAAAAATCGCTCGCTACAGCTAGTTATTACACAACGTCTCTTTTCCAACAGCCAACGGTATTTCAAAGGCTATATTTCTACTGGGCTATTTAAAGGAAAGTGTATTCGCTTTTGAAATATAGATTGATTCCATGAATAGAGAATTGATCAAAGTCATTGTGTGAAGATAGCAACAACGATGAGTTCTCGTTGTAACACTTAGAATATCAAAAGTTGTCATTAACTTACACATGGCCATTGTTGTTTAAGCTCAAAGATCATCATTCAACACAACAACAATGAATTGGTACAGAAGTTGTTGATGAAGAAGACAACATTGAAAATCAGTCAAGTCATCAACCACCTTCTCGTCAGCACTACATTGAAGATCTGAAGTAAGGAGTTGTTGCTCAAAGCTTGCTCTCCCCTGAAGACGAAGAAGAAGAATATCTACAAGATGTCAACAACTGTCAAATCAATATACATATGTGTAGGTTCTTAGAATAGCAAGGAGCTGCTGCTCATATCTTGCTTGAACACTTGTGTGTTCTTTGTACTTAACTTAGGAGTAATCAGCTTATTAAGAAGCACCTTTGTAATCTCCTGTATAACTAATTCTTGGTGAATTAGGATTCCTTGAGTGGTCAGTGTGACCGGAGACTCGAGAAGACAATGACGAGATGTCATTGTGGGAAAAGCCTGAAATAGGGTCAGTAGCGTTATATTCATTGCGATGAATCCCTGAACGTCTAGCTGTGAAAGCCTAGCAGTAAATCTTGCGAGATTGGAACTTGCAGGTCAATGTTCGTTATATTCATTAAGTTGAATCCCTGAACGGTTCATTGCATGTTAGTCACAGTGCGGCTGTGCAGTTTGTTAGTCACCGGCTGTTGCCCGTGCATATGTAATCGAGATAGATTATAGTGGATTAAGTCTTTGCGTTCAAGGGCGAAATCACCTGAGGAGGGTGGACTGGATTAGCCTTTGTGGTGAACCAGGATATATCGTGTGTTCGTTACTCTTATGCTTAATGTCTTTATTTATCTTTCTATATTGAGTATCAGAACCCTACATAAGCAAAGTCAGAACCTTGCAGCTTAACTCTGATAAGCTTCCGCACTGCAAGTTCTGAGAAATGTAGTTTATGTTCAGACTCTCGTTAGTTCTCATGCTTCACGCAAAGCAAGTCTGAATGTAACTTCGCCAGTCAGAGTCTCTCAACAAACTCTGATGTTACCCTACGTGCTTTAACTACAATAAACGAAAAGTTGTCAAAGAGTAAATACACAATTCAAACCCCCCTCTCTTGTGTCTTTCTCGCACCTTCACAGACCACTCCCGCACGAGGAACTTCCTCGAGCCACTCCCCAATTTCCGTTCGAAGCTTCACCGGAAACTGCAAAGCTTCACCGAAAACTGCGAACGTTCGCCGGAAACTTCATTGAAGCACCGGAATCTGAGTAACTACGACAGTTACACATGCATCATCATCGCGACGACACCGAAAACCGCCCTACTCGCGAGATATCTAAGGGGCTCCAACAGCCTCGTCGGCGGCAGAAGATGGCATAGCCACCGTCCACCACCAACAGCCACCGGGAAAAACAGCAATTCGTCTTCTAACCCTAAACCTAGCTACATGCGATCTACAAACAACCATAAAAGAGGCTAAGAAACACAAGATCAGTGGACTTACTTGATTAGAAAGCTGAAAAATGGATGCTCGGAACTGGTAATGGCGGTCGGAGCGGCGAACGGCGGCGGCGGGTAAATGCTCTGAGGAAGACGAAGAAGTGAGAGAAGCGAAAGTTCCAAATGGCCTGAGTCTCTCTCCTTTTATATTGAGGGGCACGTGCAATGGTACGCCCTCGTAGGTCATAATGGCTAACGACTAGCCATCATTGCCTAGTAACTGCGGCACAAGGCTCGAGGCACACGTGGCACCTTAACGTTTCAGTTTTTCCTAACCGTTAGTCTCCCCGTACGACGGGCAACCCAGACACGGACATGGATCTCACGAACACCAAGGGTCACGGGCACCACGAGACAACTCCCTCTGTCACCAAACGACGACTCCACGCTAGTTCCCCGGAACCACGGGCTGTCCTTAAGTCATCACTCCCATGCTTAGGAGCAACGACTTGGGGGGCTCCTGTTATGGACTGGACCAATGGTTAGGCATGGCCCAATCCGCTTCTGTTCCCAGAACGGCCCAATTACCTAAGTCCAATCCGTAAAGGGGCAAAAGTTACCTTTCTGCCCCCCAACCGGGCAAGGAGTGCATCGCTCCTCCCCGATACTGTTGCCCGTTCTGCACGGCTTCATCTGTTCCTGAACAGCTAAGAGCATGTGCCCGAAACTACGCCTTTGCCCGACATAACGGCTAGTTTTGGGCAGTTACCTATTCTTCGGGAAAACGGTTATTTCACCCCGAAAATAGGACCGTTGGCCACGCGCTGGGGGCACTATATAAACCCTCTCACTTGAGAGGGTCAGGTATCGAATAATCACCCTAAAAATTCACACTTTGTACTTGCCCTTTTTCTCTGACCCTTTCTTACTTGAGCATCGGAGTGCCTTGCAGGTACACCCTTCCTCCTCATCTCACGCCCAACATCACAGACGTTCTTGGTGGCCCACCTCAAGATCTGATCAAGTCTTCACGATCAACTCCTAACACAAGAAATCTTCAATACTTGCACACTTCAAACGGTAGATTCTAGCCTCCTTAAATAACAATGCAAACTTTAGACTTTTCCAATGGGTATTAGATGACGTGCATAATTGTAGGATATTCTGGTAAGATTCATTTTTCAAATATCCTCCAAAAAGATTTGATTTGATTCTAATTTAAAGCTCCATTTAAATTGATTTAATCACATACAATTTAATGAAACAAATCTACATAAATATATTGCTAAAATATAGAAACATATCTACAACAAATTTATTTGAGATCTAATCAGAAAATCACGTTTCAAACCGCTAAAACACTCGTTTGCTGATAAGGGTCAGATGTTGCACACATGTTGGAACATCAGTACCACTTGTGTCCTTTTTTCACCTAAACATATTGCACATATGCTGGAACATCAGGTTTCACATGTGTCATTTCTTCACCAAGACATCTTAAACACTCCATATTATTTTATATAATGCAGGCAATCCAAAAGAAACAACACTCTAAAATAAAAAACAAACAATAACGGCCATTTTGAGCCTAACACTCCAAAGTCAATCAAGGACTTCATCTCAATAAAGTAATATTCTAAATTCATAATAATTTTTATTATTACAAATACAAATTAATTTGAGTTCTAATAACACTACATTTAACACATTCTCTTCTTAAATACTCCATATATGTTTATTAAACATGACAAAAAAAATTATATCAAATTATAAATTGTTTTACAATATCAATCAACTTTTTTATTATACTTTTAATTATTTATTATTATTATATTTTTTAAAAAATTAATTTATCTTTCTTGTACCATGAATAAAAGATGATAAATTCTTAAGTACCCCATTAAATTGGTAGGGTACTGGTACCCAACAGATGTGGTCCAATAATAATTTGTCATGTATTCATACAATGAATATTGAATAAAGCATAGAAAGTTTTTATATATTTATATTTGAATCCTCCGTTGAAATTTGTTTTATCTCATTTTACCACACCTTCGAACTCTTACATAATTTATGCCTTTTCACCATGAGTTCGTAGAAATTTTTGTTCCCGTGATGTATCCCAACAAACCTCTATTAAAAAAGAACAAAAATATCCTACTGAGACTTGTTGCAATGCTTTTGCTAACTCAATCAACCTAAGATTCTTATAGTGGCAGTGGCAGTGGCATGTCTCTCATTGCAAAACTATGGTCAAAACACACTAGCAAGAAAACATTAGAAAGAACTTGCTCACAGATGAGAGAGCAAGCATGGAAGAAGGGAAATAAATAAAAGGAACAAGGCTTTTTTTTGCCTTTTTCTGAGAATTCTCTAATAGGACCTTTTGCATATAATCTCTGATGCTACTATTGAGGTTTTGATGCTTATGCTAATTTGGGAGGAAATTTGTAGTATTTAATTTGTTTGAGTATATATGTGGTAAGTTTTGGACAGGAAGAGTAATCGAAAAAAGGAGAGTGATAATTCAAAATAGATAGGTAAACTAAGTATGGGTTAGAGAGAAAAGAGAAAGAAGAAGCATTTTTAAAGAAAAAATAAAACAATAAAGTGGGGTAGGTGGGTGAATTTTTTAATTTGTTTAATTTAAGAGTATAATATGTATTAGATGATAATTATTTATAAATAAAATTAATATTAATGATTTAGTTAAAAATTATACATTTATCTCATGTTGTATGGAGCCATGTAAGAAGGGTGTTGGTATCCAACCAATGTAAGAAGTGTTGATCATAAAGATTAACTGAGCATAATTCTTTACAATTTTTCTCTTTCATTCAAAAAAAATATACTATTTCATATGTGCAAGTGGTAAATCAAATGAATTTTGTGATTAAAGCATCAAGAGAAAAGATATGCTTACACTAGTTTTTAACACCTACACCAGTTTTAACACCTACACCCAGGGACGGAGCCAGAAAAGTTAGAATGTGAGGGCATATATATAAATAATGTTAAATTTAAATTTAAGTTAAATGATTTATATATAAAAAAGCAATTTTAGATATATTAAATTATGTTTTTTTTATTATTTCACTTTATTATATTCTTTTCTTAAAAATTCACAAACAAAATACAACTGAATACAAATGTTATTTTTTGATATATTAACAATATGCATATTAATTAAATTATATTTAAAATATAATATATTACTTTAAATATAAAATATGTATTATTTAAAATAAAAAATAATATTACAATTATAAAAATTGTATTGAAAAAATAAGTATTATAACGTAAAAAATATAAATTTATATTCATAATCTATGAAAATATAAATATAAAATATTAGTGGTTTTAACAAGAGTTTAAATAAAAAAAGAAATAAAACAAGAGTTTGATTGTATTGCATTACAAATATATCCAATTAAATGTTAATATAAAATACATTGTGCATATATCATCTATTAATTATTTTGTTCAGGAAAATTCACTTATAATAAATTAATTAATTAAACAATACAAGAATTTAGATTTTTCTTCTTATAGTAAACAACATGCCAAAACAAACATGTATGTGTGAATACTAATACAGTAAATAGTTGAAAGACTAGTGGGGGCATGGGCCCACATAAGGATATAAGTGGCTCCGTCCCTGCCTTCACCGTCTTTTAATACATAATACATACTAGTTTCATGTATGGGATTTGCTGCATTTCTTGGCATTGCTTATGCCAATTGTTTCAGTAATATATTACTGTTTTTGGCTTTTCAAAAAAAAACCTAGTTTCATGTTTTAATAATTTAATTTACCTTGATTTGTGTGTAAAAGACAATTTGCCTGGTTTATATATATGGTGTATGATATGGTGTAACTAAAAACTGTGTCAAAATAGCAATGCTGAAGCATCAACTACCCACTTCAATTACACAGAAAAGTACAATAGTCATTTATTTATACTTCTAAAAAGAAGAGACTTTAATTTTTCAACAACTTGCAGCAAACAATGACAAATCAAATAAACATAATAAAACTTTACATTTTCTTAATATTAACCCCGCCACGTTTCTTAATATCTTCCATAAATTCATCAATATTCCGATCAGATGATCCACCAACAGCCACCGCAGCCTCCGCCGCTTTTTTCCACTTGATCGCATTTTGCTTCAACTCCTCAGCTTTTTCCCCTGTCATTGCTTCCAATAAGCATTTCTTCACTTCATCTCTTGTCACCAATTTATTTTCCAAATGACCATACCCCAATCTAATACCAACTCCAAAAACATCCACCAAGAACTTTGCATTTGTGAGTTGATCGCCCCATGCTGGAAACGTCAACACCGGAACTCCTAAAGTAAGTGTTTCCATCGATGAATTCCAACCACAATGTGTCATGAAACATCCCACTGAAGGATTAGATAACACTTCTTCTTGTGGACTCCATTTCACCACTTTTCCTCTTCCACTTGTTTCCTCCAAAAACCCTTCCGGCAAAACATGTTCTTTTAGTCTCAATTCCTTAGAAGGTGGTTTTACAACCCACAAAAACGAAACTTTAGACTCCAACAACCCATATGCAATTTCATTCATTTGTTCTTGAGGAAAATACGCAACCGTTCCAAAGGAAATGAAAACAACAGAACGTTCTGCCTTCGAGTTTAGCCACTCTATAATACTACTATCATTGCTCTTGACAAAATCGCCACGAATATTACTCGCGCTTGTAATCATTGGGTTTTTGAACAAAGGACCAATAGGTCTTATCGGGATTGATTTCTCCGAAACATAGTCGATGAAATCATGTTCCAGTTCTTCATATGTATCAGCCAGTACACAAAAAACTTTAGATAAGTTCTTAAACTGTTCTAAAATGAGTGCTCCTAGAAATGGAAAGGCACTAAATGGATGCATAAAATCAGGGATTTCATTGTACTTAAGAGGTACAAAAGGTAATGGAACCTCAATATAAGGTTCTGAAATGGAAGGGAAAGGTACGAGTTTGTGGAGATAGTTATAGTAAGCGGTAAAAACAGAAACGGATTGAGTCCATAATAGAGCAGAAGGAATGTGATATTCAGAAGCAACATCACAAACCCAGGGAAGAAAAGGATTGTTTATGATACATGAAAATTGTTTGTTGGAATCAGCATGATTTTTGATCATTTGAGAAACAAAGGGTTCCCCAACAAGTTTGATTTGTTCAAGGTAAGCAGGAAGATCTGTTCGGATGGGATCATCGTCTGGTAGGCCGTCGTCAAAGAAGTGGAAAGTGAGAGAACCGTCGCCAATGGGAGTGGTTGATTTATCAGTGATGTTGTTAACGGCTCGCATGTCTTTGCCAGCATACTCTGTTGTGAGGAAGATGACAGAAGCACCCTTTGAGGCAAGACATTTTGCAAGTCGAAGAAGAGGGTTTATGTGTCCTTGTGCTGGGTATGAGATAAGAAGAAGGTGAGTGAGAGCTTCTGATCCCATTTTGTTTTGTTTTGTTCTTTGGGTGGTTTTCTTGATGAGAGTCGGAGATATGGAATTTATAGCGGTGGAAAAGGGGATATTCATTCCTATATACTCCCTCCGTCTCAAAATGAAAATCTTTTAAGGTTGTTTTACATAAATTAAAAAAAATAATGATTGACTAATTAAATATAACAATTTTATAAAATTACCCTTAATTATTATTAGTTGTCATAAAGGTGTAATGTGATGTACTGTCTTAAAAATTGTGTAAATAATAATTATTATGGGTAAAATTGATAAAAATAAATGATTGTTACATTAAAAACGTAAAATGATTTTTATTTTAAAACAAAAAATTTTTGTTAAAAAAACTTTTATTTTGAGACGGAGGAAGTATTATGAAAATTAAATAAACAATTAGCATTGATGATTTCTACTTGCTATACGACTAACTACAACACTATACTAAATAATTGTCACCAAAAAGGTCAATGCAAATATTTTATTTTAATACTATAGTGTATTTATTACTCCTTTCAGTTGTTTTTAACATTTTGCATAAATTTTTTAATTGTTGGTTGATCAAGGAACATGAAAGAAGATGTTTCTTTCGCTATATTTGTAACTAGTGGGAGACCCGTGCATTTGCACGGGTACTGGTATAGTACGCGTATTTTTTTAAATTTAAATAAAAATTTTAAATTTTTAACAAAAAAAAGTTATTATTTTTTAAAACATCTAATAATTTAGTGGTTATAATCAACGAATTTGACCCCGTATATAAATATTAAATTTGTTTTTTACCTGACTTATTTTTCCATTTTTAAAATATTTAAATTATTTATATTTTTTTACCGTTTATAATTTGTGTTAAATTACAAAAAAACTTAATACTTTTTACTCCCATATAAATATTAAACACTGTGGATTAAAAAAATAGAATAATACTTACTTTTAGGACTACTAAAATTGTTATAAAACTTTTAAATATTAGAAACTTAAAAAACACATAATAACTGTGAAAATATTTTCTTCTTTATTTAAATAAAATATTATTCTATATTATTAAAAACATACTTAAAAAGCATTAAATAAATTGTTATTTATAACTGTTAATATAACATTTATATAATTTAAAGATCATTAAATAAATATATATTTAGAGTGTGTTTGGATGAGGAATTTAAGAATTTTTAGGGAATTTAAAATTCTAAGTAATTCAAATGATTCAATTAAAATTCATTCATTTTTAAATTCTTTTGTTTGGATGAAGTATTAAAATGATTCAATGTAAAAAATTTGGGATCATTTTCATAATTTTTAAAGCTTTTGGATCAAATTTAAAATATAAAAAATAGGGACCAATTTGTAATTTTTGAAAATTTTGAAGGACCAATTTGTAAAATTTGAAAATTATTAGGGACTAATTTGCAATTTTTTGAAAATTTTGGGGGTGAATTTGAAATTTTCATAAAATATGAGGACCATCTTGCAAAATTTAAAAAATTAATAATAAAAAATTTAACATTCATATTATATAGAGTATAAGAAGCAATTTGAAATTCTTTACTTTTTGGTGTCATTTTAAATTCCTTAAATTTAACATGAATAAAATACTCCATAAATTTACATCATTTTAACAATTCTCCGTATTTTTTATCCAAACAATTGATTTTGATCAAGTCATTTTAAATTCTCTCAAAAAATTATTTTCCCTCATTAAAATCTTTCATCCAAACACACTCTTAGAGACATACACTAAAAAATTAGAGTAATATTTATTATTAAGAATATTATTTTACTCGTCACATTTAATTTCAAACATTATGCGTTTTGATATGAATGTTCATGGTTAACTTCGTACCAAATAAAATAAAATACATTCAACATATTTTAAATAAATAATAAGCAATAATAAAATAAAAAATTTTAAAAACAAAAAAGGAAATACATAGTAAGCAATTCATTTATTATTTAAATACATTTTTGAAATTATAGATAAATTAATTAAAAATTTATTATTTAAATAATTAAGTTACTAATATTTCAATGTTTTATCGAAAACACTATATAAATAATCATTTATAACACGCAACTTGAATTTTTGAAAAAAAATAATAATAAACTTGGTAATAAAATATTTATAGTCTGAATGTTTTTAAGAAATATTTGGTCAAATTAAGAATGGATGTTGTTGTATATAGATGATTAAAAAACACATTTAATTATACCATTTAATGTTATTAAATTATAAACTAAAATAAAAAATAATAATTTAATAGTTGATTAAAATTATTTTAGTAATTTATTATTTTCATGTGTATTAAATTATAAACTCCAAAATGACAACACTTGGGTATCCTGTTGCAATCAGAAGAAATCCATCCAATCTGCTGTCTCTTGTCACACTGAAAAATAAGCCAATACACAATATTACAAATTTACATGGTTTTGAACTCAATAGACAATACTTCTAAAATCTCCTCATATTTTCTAGCTTTATCATTATCTAATTACAAACACACATGTCATTGACAGACTTTGGTATTCAATTCGTATTATCAGATTGACTAATCTGTACTGTTGGCATGTGAGGATCAGCTCCACTATGTAGAAAAAATCCAGGCTGCTTCGGTACCGGTAGAGTAACAGTGTGACTATCAAGCATGAGCATTATTGTTGGCATTGTAGGCCTATCGTGTAGATCTTCGTGGAGACATAATAAGCCAATATGGATGCATCTTATAGCTTCATTTGGAGTATAGGATTCTCTTATTGTATGGTCCACCAATTCCAAAGGTGTTCCATTCTTCTAAAGTTTCCAGGCCTGTATCAAGTTTTCATCAAGCATTTGTAATAATGTGATCACTAATCACTATACAGTAAGAAAGAACAAATAAAACTCAAGAAAAATTTACACTTTTCTCTACTCACATAGTTCACTAAATCCTCAGGAAATCATGTTTCATAGAAAGAGATGTTCTTCTTGCCACTTATAATCTCCATAATGAGAACTCCGAAACTATATAATGAGAACTCCGAAACTATAATGTTTCCGTCCTCATCACGCACAATTACTGACATGTACAAATGAATGCTTCAATTTCACTATCAAACTATATTCAAAATCAGCCACACAACAAACTGCAGCTCCTAATCACAGAATCACAAAATGTACAAATGAGTAAACTTAAAAGAAAACTTCACCTCAGAGAGAGCAGGTAGAAGCAGAATTCGATTGGATAGATACTTTGATCCAGGCAAAGTAATGGTACCAGAAATTTCACTGATCGGTTCCTACACAATCTCCGTCACTGATAAATTCAAATCAGTGGGTTTCTATCACAAATCAATATACGGTAAGCACAACTAACTTCTTCCAGCTGTTGCAGTATGCTAGGTTCTCTGGGTGCACAATGCTGCCCAGAAATGTCATTTCCTAACACATTTTTGCAAACTGTGAGAGTTTAGAGGAGCATGGAGCTGTTCTGGCAGGTGTATTTCCCATACTCAGAACAACGGAATTCGCAAGTTCCATTATCACAAACCCCACCATGAAGGCTGCACTGCTCATCACAAACAGCTGCGTATGGCATCAGAACAAACCAATAGATTATGATCAGATTAAAATGTCATATAAAGCCACCTAGTTTGAAAAGTCATCACAGCATATGCCATGAAAAAGTTATCATTGTACATTTCTTCAATACTTTTCTATATGAGTAATATGACATATACAAACCATAAATATTGTTAAATTCATAGATCTACACCTAATAAACTCTTGATGACATTCTTTATAGTCACAAAAAGAACTAAATTTTTATTGTTTCCCATATTAATAAAAACCAGGGACCGCATAAAATTCGTATTTTTCAGTAGTAGAACGTGAAAGCCTTAAATATGCTTATAGTAGTCTCTGTATGATTGTTGAATAGTAAGTTGAGAAATTTGGTGAGCTTTGTACCTGGTAGGGAATTTTGTCCAAACTCACTAATTTGAAATACGTGATAGACAGGAAAAAACCGCTTGCGTACAACATTTGATATAAACAACCAAAGTTCTTCAAACCAAAGTTCTTCATACCTGCATCAAGGACAAGAACTACACAACGTAAGCAACTACTGCACCTTTCAAGGCCACGCAGAACCAACCTCCACGCAACCTGCTGCAAAAACCAGAAGTTTTCAAAATTGAAACATAAACACTCCAGCTGCTACCATCGGCACGCCAGACCACAACCAAAAATCAATGTTGCACACCAGACAACAACCTGTACACGACACAGATAACCGTTTAATTAAGCGTTTATCCAAACTGTGCAAATATCAATTGAATAAAAGAGATGCCGATGATACCTCCTGATGACTGAAATAAGTCTTGCTATTTCCCTTCATGATAACAGGTGCCAGCAAAGTATATACCAAGTTAAGACAGTCGACCTGTCAATCAGCTTCAGAGGAGAACGTGTGGATCTGCCAAACCATATTAAGTAGGATTACACACTTGCTGTACGAAGAATGTAATATGCATCTTAATTCAATCACCTGCTTGATTAAGATCATCCTTTTGTTACAGTCTGCATGTAATGGGGACACTCTTTCTCACCCTATGAAGAAAAACAACCTCACTAAAATTTCAGGAAATGTATTTCAAACAGAAGAAAGAGATAACAGATAGTGAACACCAAGAAAGTTTCAGGATAATTTGCTACATAATTGATGCGTATTTTTTCGCAAGTGTACGAACGCGTCAGAGTAATATAAAAGATTATCGTATCCACAGAGACCAAGTGTCAATCTATCGCTATCTATTGTTAAGGTGTGTATCTAAGGTGTTTGAAAATAGTAGTTTTGAAGAGTGCACGGTAGTAAATAAAGTAATTAAAATTAATTGATAAAGACAGGTTCGAATGCAATTCACATAACCAATTGATAATCCAAGTACTTGCTAATAGAACTACTTACGGGCAATATCTTCTACTTTGAAAAGAACTAATTTGACAGGAACTGTGGCTTTCGCGTATTCAGAACCGAGTTGTACCCCCTAATCAAACCCTCTTATTGTCACGGATAAAAAGGCGCGCATTGCGTTAGAGTAGTAAACCTATTTTTAAGAAATATAGTATCTTGACCAAGTTGAAAAGTATTTTAACCTGGATTTTCTAAAAAAAAGAGGTTCTTACGAACCAGACTTTAAACTTCTTAACGCGTCCGAAAATGGTTTTAAAATCTCTTTTCCTTTTAAATTAAAAACTCCTAATAAACTAAACAAAGCGCTTTCGCTGTTTTTGAAATAGTTTAAAAACAATTAAGTTTAGATAGGCGTTGGACGGCTTTCGATCTTACCCAACGGAATTTAAGAACAGAAAAACTTATATTGAAAGTTAAAATAGCCCTTAAGTGTTTCCACTAACAATTGTACAGATTATCGGTTCAGTTATGATCTTCACATTCTAACCTTTATAAAATTAGCCAGACATGGTAAAGTAAAAGTTCATTTTTAGATTTTTCATAAAAAAGTTTTTAAGTGCGAGTGCGGAAAGTAAATGAAAGTAGTGCGAGTGCGGAAAGTAAATGAAAGTAAAGCAGTGCGGAAAATAAATGAAATTGAAAGACAGTGCAAGAAATAAAGTTGACAAAAGGTAAAGTAATAAAAACCTGCTCCAATCGGAGTGGTTGAATAAAATGCGAACTGAAAGTAAAATGGCGGCAGGATTAACTTCCTTCCAGAGTGCTCCAAGACTCAATCTCACAGGCTCTTACATACTCGATCTCTCGAATGTAGTAACACCTCGATGTGAAGCGATTACCACTATTACACTGATATATGCTTATGAACAACTAAGCTTGGATGATGAAAAACGAAAATCTAAAGTCCTATTTATAGGCAAGGAAACATGTGGAAAAGACAAGGATGCCCCTAGCATTTGAATTTGGGTGGGAACTTGTTTTGCTCTTGTGGCGCCCGCCACAACACCATGGCGCCCGCCATGAGTGTAAAATTTGCTTGGGCAGTTGGAGATCGTGGGGAAAAACAGTTGGGAGGAGTTTGAGACATGGCCACGTCATGGAAGACCCTGTGGCGGCCGCCAGAGTGGACGCCATAAGTGCAAAATGCTGATTTAGCTCATTTCGGCTCCTTTTTCGCTCCTTTTCTCGCTCGGGGCTCCGATTAGACTAAAAACCTGAAAACAAAGAAAAACATAATAATAACATAATAAAATGACGTTAAAAGACTAAGAATGCATGCGAAATCGGAGTCAAAAATACGGTGAAATTCAGTGTCATCAAATTCTTCCACACTTAGACCTTTGCTTGTCCTCAAGCAAAACATTTAAAGCTCAAAGTAAGAAAACTAGTGCTGACACGTGATTCGGGCAAAAAGGGCTTCTAAGTTCAAGTCAGGATGCAGTGACAGGTACTAAGTGAACCAAGGGTATCGTAATGACACTTATCCGCAGAGGCGGACATAAACTTCATTCTTATATTAATCAACCGTATCATCCCACAATAACTAGGCCTACCTCTTCATCTCTTTTTGGGTCCTTTTCATTCAGGCGCAATCACATTAAGCCCGTTATCCGTACATGTTTCATAGTAGAGTGACCTGTTAGTGATTCTGATCCAAAACATAGGGTTTCTGGCACATAAGACTGTGTAAACCCTTTTATTTAACCCAAATGCAGTTGTGGGGGATCGGATCGTAATCCGCCCTACCGAGTTCAGCGCCAGATACCTCTGAACCAACTAATAATGGGTGAGCTAAAATTATATATATATATATATATATATATATATATATATATATATATATATATATATATATATATATATATATATATATATATATATATATATATATATATTTTTTTTTTTTTTTTTTTTTTTTTTTTTTTTTTTTTTTTTTTTTGAGGCAACAATTCAACTTTTTGGTTTAAACGAGGAGTTTGCCTTTTTCTTTATTTATTTTACTGGATCATTCACATATGTTCATCAGTCCCCTACGTAGAACATGCTTAGGCCGGAGCTGACTGCTGAAATAAACTACTTAGGACAAATTTGGAAATGATAATTAAGGCCATGGTACATGGGGTTTTGGAATGATTCCTATATTCGTGAAGTCTACGGTGCTAAAACGATACTAATGTTTCAAAAAGTTCACCTAAGTCACCACATCCTAATCCAAACCTGTCTTAAAGCCCAAAAAACGTGTAGAACAACAATGTTTTCTTTTTGCAAAAAAATTTTTGTAGGGCTAAAGAAATGGGGAAAAATGAGGGTGTACTAGGGATACACTGTACTGGTGACTTGTCAGACTCATGCATTTTCTAGAAAAAAAGACATAGACAAAAACAAGAAATAAACAACTAACTAAAAATGGAAATAGAAAGCAATAAAATCCCCTCCCACACTTAAATCGAACATTGTCCTCAATGTTTCGAAATAAGATAAGGAGAGTAACCTGTAAAACTACTGATGTGGACCACTGGTGCCCTCGTCGTCCTGCTGGGAATGCCTGGGACGACGGGATCTGCTGCGATGCTGGTCTCTCCGGTCCAATCGGGCTGATAAGGCCGCCTGGGCATCTCTGACCTGTTGAAGGTTACCTAGAACGGAACCTTGAGTAGCCTCCATAAGCTGGTAATGTCGGCGGTTGAAGTCTTGCTGACGGGATTGCTCGTCTGCGATCGCAAGCAAGGTGCGAGAAACGGACTCGAAGGATCGGTCTGTCCTCCGTCGTGATTCTTCCATGAAGCTCATATTATCCGTCAGTTGTTGTTGAATGGTAGAGAGAAGGTCATCTCGCCTTTCTTCTCTAGCCATAAGGTCACGCCACATCTCCTCAGTGACATAGGATCCAGGGACTGAACCTGCAAAAGGGTTAGAGGAAGAGGGTGCGGTGTGTGGTGGTGAAGGATGATGGGGGGACACATGAGGTATGGGAGACTGATCTCTCCGCTCAAATTCTTCGTCAGTGTCGTGTCCCTCCGTATCAGGAATATTAGGAGGAAGTGGACCTAGAACAGGTGGAGCATTTAAATCATAGGTCCAGTTCCTTTCATTACGTACATCGGTACGTCTACTGCAGGGCAAGGCAACAGATGGGATAGCTACACCATGGATCATCAATACAAAACCACCCTCTCTTCTCGCTCGGCACAATTTCATATCTTTTAGAAATTTTAGGTTGATTGTGCGAGGAGTTAAGGGCTCTAGTGTGGCTATCTCATTGTTCAGGTTAAGGGCCCGAGCAATAGACGTAATCAGTCCTCCAAAAAAAATCGGTCCTGCTTTATTAATAGTAACAGACATGTGAGAAAGCATAAACGGGATCGGATTGATTCTTCTATTTGTGAGACTTCCTTGTAAAAACAGAAGCTCCTTAGCATTAACCTTATTTGGATTATCCCGGCCAAAAATAGTACATGCCAACAGGTATCTAAAAACTCTGATGGCCGGGTTGTGGATGGTCGATGCGAGAATTCCTTCAAAAGAAGTTATTAAATTATTTGACAATCTCTGCCAAAAAGGAAATGCATCGACCGACCATCCGTCATCCAAAGGGGTCTCACAAATAGCACCTTCCCAAAGAGGAATCCCTAACAGACTTGTTAGTTCGTCGGTACTGTACTTATATTCTATTCCAAACATTCTAAATTGGACAGTACCGACTGTGCTAGCAGTGTTAGGGTGGACAGTGTAGATCAAAGAACTTAGAAACTCAACTGTCAATTTCTCAAAGGTTGGTTCTCGGTTTTCAAAAATAGAGTGCAGTCCCAAAAAATCAAGCAAATGATAAACACTATGATAAATACCCAAGGTATAGAGACAGTTGTCGTCCACGTACCTCGTCGAGAGAATTTCTCGACCTTGAAGCCTTTGAATATCCCTCCTCTGTCTATCCCCGGGTTTTCCTTCTCGCAAAATATATCCTTCGAACTCCATAGCTTGCTCCTTGAATTGATTTGAAGATAGTGAAGATGGGTTTAAATATAAGTTGGTAAAGGTGAGATTTTTATGGAATTTAATTGGTGGAATTTCAAATGGAAGTTTGAAAGGGTTAATGGATAGTGGGTATTAAATAAAGGTGGGAGCTTTTATGGGTTTTAATGGAGTTTTGGAAGAGGAGAAAAATGGGTTTTGGGAGTTTAGAGGTTCAAAAATGGTGGAAGATGAAGTTCTTCCCCGTATTTACCAGGACGCCGTGGCGGGCGCCATAAGGCTATGGCGGGCGCCATAAGGTCATTTTCGGACCTGGGCCAAAATTTTGAATTTTGGAATGGGCCTCTCTTACCTTTTGCGTCTTGGGGGTCCCGATAGCATTCTCATTTGTTTTCCTCTTCAACACGGGACTTGCACAATTTTTGTGGAAATAAAAATCAAATATTAAGAAAAATAAAATTATTATTGGATATATATATATATATATATAAGGAAAAATAAAAACACACATAATATATATATATATATATATATATAATCAAAGTACATAGGAAATATAGGAAATGCGAAAATAGGAAATGTGTCCAGATATGCTAAAATGTAAAGAAAACGCAGAAATACTGAATACTAAATAATAGAGTAGTAAGTCAGGGCAATATGATCAATCAGCTGGCTCCTCTGCCTGGCTGGATCCACAAAGCTCAGCGATCTCGCGACGAAGCTCTCCGATCTCCTGGTATAAAGAGTCTGCCTCAGTAGCATGAGTGAGATCAGATACCTCAATCTGCAAAGCAAGATCAGCTACCTCCTGTTTGAGCTTGGCAGTCTCTCTGCGGAGCTCAACAACCTGGGTGTATAAATCGGGTGGCTGCAAAGACAAATTATTAGATAATACAGTGATTTTGGGAGACGGAGGTGTAGGGGTGTACTCAGCAATAGGAGGCGATCTAGGCTCCTCAATAGTCTCTCCATAACCCTCCAAAGCATATCTCCAATTAGCTGGGTCATGAACACTGGTCATCATCGGATCAGGCAGCAAAAAGTAATGAACAGCCTCGTTGTCGATCAACAATCTGAACTGGTTGGGGTTTGCAGAGGCTCTCCTTATCAACCCTCTGTCTAGGCAGAAATCAACGTCCATGGTGGTGTATTCACTGAAAACCCTGAGATGTAACAACTTACGCGATAGGCCTAAAGCAGCAGCAATCTGGGTAACAATACCTCCCACATGAATAATACCTACTGATGACCTGGCAATACTGCTAAGACCTTTCAGCAGAAAGTTCCCACATGCCACAGGACGTGACTGGGTCGCACAAAATAGTAGAAAGATCTCCTCCTCACTAAGCAAGGTCTCAGCATCTGGCAATCCAAAGAAAGAGTGTGCTATGATCATCTAAAAATACCTCAATACAGGGTTGTGGATAACATGTGAGAACTGGGTGGAAGGATCCTGACTCCCTCCACCAGAGATATCACTCCAGAACTTCTCCACTTCCCTACTCAGAAAGTATCCCATAGGTGTCTCAGGAATAGCATCAGGGGTCGTCTGAAAACCTAATAAATCACCAAACTTCTTATGAGTGAAGGAGTACTCAGTCCCAAATAACCTGAAAATAGCACATCCATCTGGTCCGGCCCAGGGGTCATAAGAAAACGAGCTGAGGAACTCCAAAGTGAGGTTCCTATAGGTGTTGTTTAGGTCGTCGAACTGGTCCCATTGAAGCTGGTGGCATAAGAATCTGACACTAGGCTCAATGCCTAAAGCCTCCATGCAAGCCTGATCTGGGTACCTCGTAGGTGCCATAGGACGCCTGAAGTGGACAAAGTAACGCTCTCTCTGGGCGTCATTCCTGAAAGTCACATGCATGTCGTCAAAATTCTGCATTCTGCACAGAGTTAGGAAGAAGGTCCTGTAAAACACAAACATTTCAAACATTAGTCCTGACAAAAATATAACAAGAAATAAAATAAAACAAAATGTAGAAAAAGTAAATAAGGTAAGAAAATCATGGGTTGCCTCCCATGCAGCGCTTGTTTAACGTCGTTAGCTTGACGACTGGAACTTATACATCTCTTGTCGGAATTGGTGGATCACTTAGAGTGTGGCTGGAGTAGGTTGTTGGAATGTCTCCTCCTTCGTAGAGCTTCAGTCTTTGCCCATTGACGATGAATGGTTTACATGTCTCGTTTTTTATTTCAACAGCTCCAGACCTCAGAATTTTTGATACTTTGAAGGGGCCAGTCCATCTTGAACGGAGCTTTCCTGGGAAGAGCCGTAGCCTAGAATTGAACAGGAGAACAGGGTCGCCTAAGTTGAAGTCTTTTCTTACGATTCTTTTGTCGTGCCAAGCTTTTGTTCTTTCTTTGTATATTATGGCATTCTCGTAGGCTTGCTGTCTGAGTTCTTCCAATTTGTGGATGTCAAGGATACGTTTCTCACCAGCAGTTAGGTAATCCAAATTCAAAGTTTTAATGGCCCAATAGGCCTTATGCTCTAACTCAAAAGGTAAATGACAAGATTTTCCATAGACTAGTTGGTAGGGGGTTGTTCCTATAGGGGTTTTGAAAGCGGTTCTGTAGGCCCATAAAGCCTCTTGAAGCTTTTGCGACCAATATTTTCTGGATACAGAGACCGTTTTTTCTAAAATTTGTTTAATCTCCCTATTAGATTACTTCCACTTGGCCACTAGTCTGTGGGTGATATGGTGTTGCTACTCTATGCTTAACTCCATACTTGCTTAAAAGCTTATCAAAAATTCTTGATATGAAGTGAGATCCTCCATCACTTATAACTAAACGGGGTGTTCCAAATCTGGGGAATATATAATTTTTAAATAATTTAATCACTACTCTAGTGTCGTTTGTGGGTGCAGCTATAGCTTCAATCCATTTAGACACGTAGTCTACTGCAACTAAGATATACTTGTTTCCTAAAGATGGTGGGAATGGTCCCATGAAATCTATACCCCATACGTCGAAGAGTTCTACTTCTTGGATGTTTCTTAAAGGCATTTCGTCGCGTCTTGAAATATTTCCTGTGTGCTGGCATCTATCACATTTGACAATGTAAGCATGGACATCACGCCACATGGTAGGCCAGAATAGGCCAGCTTGAAGAATCTTGGCGTAGGTCTTAGAGGTGCTTGCATGTCCACCATAAGGCGCAGAGTGACAATGCTGAATTATACTTTCTACCTTGTCTTCTGGAATGCAACGGCGGAAAATGCCATCTTTACCTCTCTTGAAAAGAAGTGGCTCGTCCCAATAGAAGTTTCTAACATCACTTAAGAACTTCTTCTTCTTGTGGTAATCGAGATCAGGGGGTATGAAATCAGCAGCTAGGTAATTAACAAAATCAGCGTGCCAGAGCACGTTACTTACAGCTAAGGATTTTTGGAAGTGCTCATGAGGGTCTGGTTTTTTATCTTCAATGGTTTCCAACTGGGCTATCAGTCTATCATCGGCAAAATCATCATTTATGGGTACTAATTCAGGATTCAGGTATTCTAGCCTAGATAGGTGATCGGCTACTACATTTTCTGTGCCTTTTTTATCTTGGATATCTAAGTCGAACTCTTGTAGCAACAAAATCCATCGAAGTAACCTGGGTTTAGCATCTTTTTTACTTAGTAGGTAACGGATGACAGCATGATCGGTGTAAACTATAATTTTGGCTCCTACTAGATATGATCTAAATTTGTCTATAGCGAAAACTACCGCTAGGAGTTCTTTCTCGGTTGTTGCGTAATTGAGCTGGGCGTCGTCTAGGGTTCTACTGGCATAATATATTACATGTAATCTTTTATCTTTTCTCTGACCTAGAATGGCTCCTACAGCATAATCACTGGCGTCACACATTATCTCAAACGGTTCAGACCAATCAGGGGGTTTCATAATGGGTGCTGAAATCAATGCTTGCTTCAAAAGGTTGAATGCTTCATTGCATTTTTCATCAAAGATGAATTCAGCATCTTTCATTAACAGGCCAGTTAAAGGTTTTGTTATTTTGGAGAAGTCCTTGATGAAACGGCGGTAGAATCCAGCGTGTCCAAGGAAACTTCTAACTTCCCTGATAGTCTTGGGTGGTTTTAGGTTCTCTATAACTTCTATTTTTGCTTTATCTACCTCTATACCTCTTTCGGAGATTATATGTCCTAAAACAATTCCTTCAGTCACCATGAAATGTCATTTTTCCCAATTCAGCACAAGGTTCACCTCCACACATCTTTCCAGGATTTTCTCAAGGTTGATAAGACAATTTTGGAAATCAAAACCGCAAACCGAGAAATCATCCATAAATACTTCCATGATTCCATCTAGATAATTTGCAAAGATTGACATCATGCAACGTTGGAAAATAGCAGGGGCATTACAGAGTCCAAAAGGCATTCGTCTGTAGGCAAAAGTTCCAAAAGGGCATGTAAAGGTAGTTTTTTCTTGATCTTCTGGATGTATAGGTATTTGGAAGAATCCCGAATACCCGTCTAGATAGCAGAAGTAAGAATGTCTGGCAAGACGTTCTAACATCTGGTCTATGAACGGTAAAGGGAAATGATCCTTCCTAGTTGCTTTATTTAACTTTCTATAGTCTATGCACATACGCCAACCTCCTTCTATCCGCTTTGCTATTTGTTCACCTTTCTCATTTTGCACAACTGTGATGCCTCCCTTCTTGGGTACCACATGCACAGGGCTCACCCACTTACTGTCCGAGATCTGATATATTATACCTGCTTCTAGCAACTTCAGAACTTCCTTCTTGACAACATCACTCAGTATAGGGTTTATCCTTCTCTGGTGTTCTCTAGAAGGTTTTGAATCTGCTTCGAGCGAAATCCGATGCATGCATACGGATGAACTTATACCTTTCAGATAAGAGATATTATATCCTAAGGCTGAGGGATATCTTGGTAAAATGTCTAAGAGTTGATCTGTTTCTTTTTGTCTCAAGGCAGCACTAACTATAACCGGACGATTCATTTCTTCATCAAGAAACTCATATCTCAGGTTCTTAGGCAGTTCCTTAAGTTCCAAGGCTGGTTTAATAGGGCAAGGCATAGGATCTGGGGTAAGGGATAAACATTCGTAAAGGTTATCATCAATGTAGGGTTTCTTATAATTGTCATCTTCCAAAATAAGAGTTGATGGCAGCTTAATTGTTTTAATGACTTCTTCTTGCTCTAACTCCCTAACACATTCATCAATGATATCTATCGCATAACACGCGTCTCCTATCACAGGTGCCATAAGAAATTTTGAAAGTATAAATTCTATCTTCTCGTTCCCTACCTCAAAGGTTAGCTTCCCCTTTTTGACATCTATTATGGCTCCAGCAGTCGATAAGAATGGTCTACCTAGAAGAATTGGTATGTCATCGTCTTCTTTAATGTCCATGACAACAAAATCAGTAGGGATAAACAGCTGACCTATCCTAACAGGGACGTCTTCAAGTATGCCTATCGGATATTTAACAGATCTATCGGCTAATTGAAGTGACATCTTGGTAGGTTGCAACTCTCCTAAATTTAACCTTTCGCAAACTGCTAAGGGCATTAAGCTCACACTAGCTCCTAAGTCTAGAAAAGCTTTTTCGATGACATGACTCCCCAAAATACAAGGAATGGAAAAGTTTCCAGGATCTTTATCCTTTTTTGCTAATTTATTTTTGGCAATAGAATTACATTCCAAGGGTTTCGGATCATCAAGTCTACGTTTATTGGTAAGGATGTCTTTGAGAAACTTTGCGTAGGATGGTATTTGGGTAATGGCTTCTGTGAACGGGATTTCTACGTGAAGTTTTTCTATAACTTTAATGAATTTCTGATACTGATTATTGATCTGGGTTTGTTTAAGTCTTTGCGGATATGGTATTGGTGGTTTGTATGGCGGGGGTGGTATATAGGTTTTGTCTTTGGGTTCTTCTCCTTTTTCTTGACTTTCCTGGTTTACAGATTCCTCTGGTTTCTTCTTTTTATCTGGGATGTTGTCATCTTCCTTAGAAGTTTTGGGATCACTCAACCTTGGGTTACAAGGTTCATCATAAGCGGTCCCACTTCGTAGGGTAATGGCATTTGCTTGTCCTTTCGGGTTTTGTTGAGGTTGTCCAGGGAATTGTCCTCCAGGTGTGGTCTGAGGGGCTTGGTTTAAAGCTACCTGCGAGATTTGGGTTTCAAGCATCTTATTGTGAGTGATTATTTGGTCAACCTTGGTTCCTAACTGGGTAATTAGTTCGTTAACATGAACGTTTTGGTTCATGAACTCCTTATTTTGTTGGATTTGAGCAGCGACAAAATTATCCACGATTTTCTCAAGGCTCTGTTTTGGTGGTACAGGTTGCATAGGTTGATTTGATCTTGGGGCTTGATAACTTGATTGTCTCGGAGGGGCAGTATTTTGGATAGGGTTATTATTCTTATAGGAAAGGTTTGGGTGATTCCTCCATCCAGGGTTATAGGTATTTGAAAATGGGTTCCCTTGGGTGTAGTTCACTTGTTCAGAGCTGGTCTCGTTTAACAGACTGCATTCTACGGATTGGTGTCCTTTTGTCCCACATATCTCACAATCTGAAGAAACTGCGGCTGCAGTATTCGGGGTTGTACACATATGCTCAACTCTTAGGACTAATGCATCCATTTTAGCTTGCATCATGTCTATAGAGCTTAACTCATGTATTCCTCCTTGGGCTTCCTTCTTTTCCATTGTCGCTCATTCTACTCCCCATGATTGATGGTTTTGGGCCATATCTTCGATAAGGGCACTAGCTTCAGGGTACGGTTTGTTCATCAGTGCGCCACCTGCGGCGGCGTCGATGGTCATCTTAGTGTTATAATGAAGTCCATTATAGAAGGTTTGAATGATTAACCAATTTTCTAAACCATGATGTGGGCATGCTCTTAACAGCTCTTTATATCTCTCCCAGGCTTCGAACAACGATTCTCCTTGGTTTTGGGTAAATCTAGTTATTTGGTTTCGAAGAACAGCGGTCTTACTCGGGGGAAAATATCTGGCAAGGAATACTTTTCTAAGGTCTTCCCAACTTGTTATGGAATTTGGTGGAAGGGAATCTAACCAAGATAGGGCCTTATCTCTGAGGGAAAAAGGAAATAATCTTAAGCGAATCGCCTCAGGAGGGGCTCCATTGGTTTTAAAGGTGTCTGCTAGTTGGAGAAAGTTTTTCAAATGTTGGTTTGGGTTCTCTGTAGCAAGACCTGCGAATTGTCTCTGTTGTACTAACTGCAGCAGGGATGGTTTAAGTTCAAAATTGTTAGCTGGTATGGCTGGATTTACTATACTAGAACTAGGTTCCTCGTTGGATGGTTGGACGAAATCCTTAAGAGGTCTTTGATTTTGATCTTCGGCCATAGCTTTCCTAAGTTTACGGAAATATAAACGTGCGCGAGCGTAACGTTCTGGTTCAGCTAGAGGGTCTACTAAACTTCCGGTACTACGAGTTTTTCGCATTGACCGGCGGGTAACTTCCTTAGTCTAAACGGTATAACAACAGGGTACGAAATTTGACGAAATTGGTCCCCGGCAACGGCGCCAAAAACTTGATGCGTATTTTTTCGCAAGTGTACGAACGCGTCAGAGTAATATAAAAGATTATCGTATCCACAGAGACCAAGTGTCAATCTATCGCTATCTATTGTTAAGGTGTGTATCTAAGGTGTTTGAAAATAGTAGTTTTGAAGAGTGCACGGTAGTAAATAAAGTAATTAAAATTAATTGATAAAGACAGGTTCGAATGCAATTCACACAACCAATTGATAATCCAAGTACTTGCTAATAGAACTACTTACGGGCAATATCTTCTACTTTGAAAAGAACTAATTTGACAGGAACTGTCGCTTTCGCGTATTCAGAACCGAGTTGTACCCCCTAATCAAACCCTCTTATTGTCACGGATAAAAAGGCGCGCATTGCGTTAGAGTAGTAAACCTATTTTTAAGAAATATAGTATCTTGACCAAGTTGAAAAGTATTTTAACCTGGATTTTCTAAAAAAAAGAGGTTCTTACGAACCAGACTTTAAACTTCTTAACGCGTCCGAAAATGGTTTTAAAATCTCTTTTCCTTTTAAATTAAAAACTCCTAATAAACTAAACAAAGCGCTTTCGCTGTTTTTGAAATAGTTTAAAAACAATTAAGTTTAGATAGGCGTTGGATGGCTTTCGATCTTACCCAACGGAATTTAAGAACATGAAAACTTATATTGAAAGTTAAAATAGCCCTTAAGTGTTTCCACTAACAATTGTACAGATTATCGGTTCAGTTATGATCTTCACATTCTAACCTTTATAAAATTAGCCAGACATGGTAAAGTAAAAGTTCATTTTTAGATTTTTCATAAAAAAGTTTTTAAGTGCGAGTGCGGAAAGTAAATGAAAGTAGTGCGAGTGCGGAAAGTAAATGAAAGTAAAGCAGTGCGGAAAATAAATGAAATTGAAAGACAGTGCAAGAAATAAAGTTGACAAAAGGTAAAGTAATAAAAACCTGCTCCAATCGGAGTGGTTGAATAAAATGCGAACTGAAAGTAAAATGGCGGCAGGATTAACTTCCTTCCAGAGTGCTCCAAGACTCAATCTCACAGGCTCTTACAGACTCGATCTCTCGAATGTAGTAACACCTCGATGTGAAGCGATTACCACTATTACACTGATATATGCTTATGAATAACTAAGCTTGGATGATGAAAAACAAAAATCTAAAGTCCTATTTATAGGCAAGGAAACATGTGGAAAAGACAAGGATGCCCCTTGCATTTGAATTTGGGCGGGAACTTGTTTTGCTCTTGTGGCGCCCGCCACAACACCATGGCGCCCGCCATGAGTGTAAAATTTGCTTGGGCAGTTGGAGATCGTGGGGAAAAACAGTTGGGAGGAGTTTGAGACATGGCCACGTCATGGAAGACCCTGTGGCGGCCGCCAGAGTGGACGCCATAAGTGCAAAATGCTGATTTAGCTCATTTCGGCTCCTTTTTCGCTCCTTTTCTCGCTCGGGGCTCCGATTAGACTAAAAACCTGAAAACAAAGAAAAACATAATAATAACATAATAAAATGACGTTAAAAGACTAAGAATGCATGCGAAATCGGAGTAAAAAATATGGTGAAATTCAGTGTCATCAATAATGAAATGTGTTCATACCAAACGAATAGGTACAATTCAGCTCTACCATTACCATTTCCTCAATGGATACTTATTTGTGAATTGACTATAACAATAGCTTATTAATTGTAATCACCAAGTTTTCGTTAAAGTAAGGTACTAATCCACCAGACCAAATCAGTGTTAACAATAGCTTATGTCTGTCATGGTGTCTTCTCATGAGTTTGGTTTAGATTCCCCATAGATGAATAAAAAATCCAGAAATCAACTCTCTAAAAACATGACAGAAATAAGGTACTAATCCACCATACCAAATCAGTGTTTTCATCACTTATCAACCAAATCTATGATTAGATTATATTTCATATTGTTATGGATGTAATATATTATACATATAACACACGTCTAAAAGGAAAATTTGAATATATTATACATATCAGTATTCATCCTTACTTGATCATTTTGGAGGAGACATTGGCTTTCCCCTGAGTTAGATATCCTATTTTATCAAATATAACACATTTCACCATCTGAGCTCTTTCTAAGGAATCTCCTCCTTTAATTAACACACCATTGTTAGCCCCAATTCTAGTGTTTACCATGACAGCAGTTGGTGTTGCCAAACCAAGTGCACATGGGCATGCAATCGCCACAACAGATATAGAAAACATAAGGGCAAAAACAAATTGATTTCCATTTTTCGGCAACCATTTATCTGGGTAAGCTCTAAGAGCCCCGACACTATACCTAAAGTTATACAAAATATGTACACAAAAGTAGGGATAAGCATTTAAATCACACAGTAGATATGAAGTAGCAAAAGCGCCAATTTTGCTGTAATAGAAAAATTAGAATATTTACCAAGGCTTAGACTTCAGCTCAATTCTCACCAATCGTTCTGAGAATTCACGCATTGCTTATGCCATCTAGATGTTGAATCTACCATCATACAGACATTTTAACTCATACGTTTGAAATACTCACTAAAGTAATTCCTGAGATTTGAAAACAAAATAGTAAGAATATAATACATAGTTCGAAAAAAATATTAAAACTCACATGCAAAACACACGTCAAAACGCAACCCCAAATGCATTCCCTTGAGCTGCAGCCAATCGAGGCCTTCCACAAACCCCAACAATAAGAACTTTATTTGGATCCTGAGACACACAAGCACAAATCAAAGGCTTCATCCTTGCACCCTTTTCTCTCATAGCATCCATTAGAAAATAACAGAACTTTGTCAAAGCTTGAGGGTACCCCAACAATTTAGAATCCGTTGAATCCTCAAGCTTCACCCATCGAAACTTCCTTCCACTTCTAATGCAACCGCTTTTCATGATCGCAAGACTTCCCTGCCTCAAAATTGATCTCTGAACCTTAATAGCTTGTTGCATCCCAGCTTTGAGTTTATCAACATTGTTCATAGAAAGAGCATCAAACGCCACATTGAATTGTGTTGAAGCACAAGATCCATCTGAATTCACAAACGATTCCAACAGCGTAGTAACACCATAAACAACATCAGCAGCAGAAACTCTCGAACTATAACCATGGATCTGCAAAAATCCGCGGTAATAAAAATCAGTAAGCCCATATTCAGGTAAAAATTTCTCAAACTCTCGTTTCATCTTTCTCTTCACCTCAACATTCATATACTGAAACTTCTGCTGACAATCAATAAGCGTAAATCCCATCCTTGCCAACAAAAGCTTCAACTTCTTCATCCTATTATCACTCCAAGTCTTCAACTTCGTAGCAATATACGAACTACAAAGCATTGAATCAAACAAATTCCACTCCTGCAACAGCATAAGCTTTGGTTCATCCTCATAAGCAATTCGCGAAGAATTCAGCGCCCTAATTTTCGTCCCATCCTTAAGTGTAACAGAATTAACAGCATCCAAATTACCAGAACTATTAATATACTGCTCAAACTCCATAACACCATCACTATACCTCTCATCACTCAGCCTCTCGTGAACGAATTGATCCGTTAACGCAACACAAGCTAACCAAAGCAATTCATCCGTATTCTTCCTCAGAAAATGAGCAAGCTCATACATCAAACAACCAGAAGGCTTCCCATGAAATGTTCCCAATCCATAATACTCTTTCTTCCTCTTTCTATACACCCTAACCACATCTTGATGCTCTTCTTCATCTTTTTCACCTTGTTTGTTTTCTCCGTCTTCTGAATCCCTCTTTCGTTTTCTTTTATTTCTCATTCCATCGGAATCTGAATCTGAATCCGAATCGGACTCGGACTCAGAATCAGACTTTGAATCCGTATCAATCGTTGTCGAAGCATTAGCTAAAGCAGTAATAGGAAACTTGAAATCATAAGCCAGATATGCTTGTTTCTCATCCTCTTGAGTAAAGAGAAATATGTGAAAATATGAGAATTGATAAGTTTACTGTTAGGGTAAGCTTGTGGAAAGATTGGAATCGATACATTCGGTAGAAGTATCGACATTGGGAAGAAGAAAGGGTGCCAAATAAATGTGCTCAGGTGAAATGAGGGTTTAATGTTTCCCAAGACAGATAGTGTAACCGTGTAACCAATGAGAAGTATTTTTTACCATTTCAAGTGAATAAGCGTGTGAGAAAAACAATAATTATATTATAGGTTATGTTAGTTATCATAAATGGTTGTAAGTAATTTATTTAGGACAACAATTGCCCCCAAATTGCAAAATTGATGGAAGATTAAGAAGGGTTAATTATGTCTTAACCAGAACAATAAATTTTCTTATATTATAGATTTAAGGTTAAATATTTTTGCGGTGTTTTTAAATATTTTAAATTTTATTTTTAATTCTTCAATATATTTTCTTTAAAGAGTAGTTTTTTTTTTAAAATTTATCATCCACACTTTTGGTTTTAATATTAAAATCGTCACAAATATTATCGCTTATTCAGTTGTTAAATAATAAACTGTCGTTTATACAGTCACTAAGTAATGAATTATCGTTAAAATCGTCGCTAATTTTATCGCTAAGTTGTAAGAGAGGTCAAAAGTGTGGATGAAAAATTTATGAGGATCATTCTTCGAAGGAAATATTTTGAAGAACTAAAAATAAAATTTTAGATACTTATAAGAGGACCATAAACATATTTAACCTTTTTTTTTTAATGTTTTTAATATGGGTGACCAATCAGCACTCTTGTGTAATGAGATAGTGGAATGCTTATATGTTTTTCTGTGAGTTAAATTTATTTATAGCTAGACAATAAGGTTATACTTTGGAATAGACATATTATTGCAACTATTAAAGTGAATAGGCAGACCCGTTAGAACATTTTCTTTTTACTCTTGTATTACACCCTCTTATTTGTAAGACTAAGATATTATGGCCATCATGTGAAGGCAATAAGCATCTTGGGAGGTTATTTCCTTCACACATTGGGAGACTAACGTTGGAGATAAAATTTCTCAAAAGGAATGTTAGTTGAGATAGAGGTTTTGTCGAAAGGTTGTCAATGACTATCCAAGAAGTTAACAGGATTGTAGAGTTAATGCATCTTTTTCCATATTTAAAGGATCTACAAAGTGATCGGTTTCTTTTACTTAAATCTTGCATGGGTATCACCGAACTTTTTTTACCCTGATGAGGTGCCAAATGATTTGGATGGAGGAGGAAAATATTTGGTTTGGTAAATAGTTATGAGAAGTTGTTGAATACATTGTGCTTGGTGGAGGTCCTTAATGGATGTAACTTTTTTACCTATTAGGGTAAGGGTAAGATATCTCATATGTTTTTGTGACTTCTGGGGCACATCTTAGATGTTACAAGGTCATATTTTGAGAGATAGAGGGTTATGTGTTATGGACTCTAATTTTGATAGAGCTTTGGATAACGTTGGTGGAAAGATTGTGACTTTTAATCTTAAGAGTTTTGCTAGCAAGGACATTGTCTCCGTAAAACTAACATGTTTTGTCGAATAAGCTCTTTATTAAAAGTGTTCGAAGCATAAAAGTTAAGTTTGACATGAGCACAAAATATAAAATAGATTTTGGGTCTCTTTCGAATTAGTGTTTGTCCAAGATTTTCTTCTACCTATTTTTATTAATGCACTAGGTCAACATATGTCACCAATAGAACACCGCATTATTCTTAGGTATCGGTTCATGATTCCATTATTTTCTATTGGCGAGGTTTGTCATGTTTTCGTAAGGTGTATCTATATATTTTGAAGATCACATATTTATTTACAAGGAACTTACAAGTTTCAAATACCGACATGGTTTTTTTAAGGTTTTTTTTATATATTTAGGCATACAGGAGTATATGCGAACATATAGACGTATGTAAACTTCTTGACTGAACCATGTGAAAAAAGATCAAAACTTAAACCGACAGATATTCCAGTGGACGGATGGGTAGAGAAAAGCATACATGTATGGACAGACAACACTCAAAGCCGCTAAAGAATCAAAATTTTATTTTTAAAAAGAAAGAATCAAAATTTCATTTAAAAGAAAAAGAAAAAACACAAATGTATTTTAAACCTTAATGCTAATTTTATTAGTAAATCGATATAATAATTTTCTTAATATTTGGCCCATAATGTTAAAAATTAAGATTGTGTACCTTTTCAATTATAAAAGAGTATCGTGGGCGAATTAAAATGAAGCTTTACACACTTCCCAATACTTGTTGTTTAAATAAGTATCAAATTTAAATTATTTTTAATTACTTGTTGTTTTATATTTCAATGAATAATTAATTATAAATTTCTTAATATTTTTTGTAATGTATTGTAGAGAGAAAAATAAATAAAATGAAATAATAAATAATTAAGAATATTTTTTTACCAGATTAATTAAGAGAATTTCAAAAAATAAAAAATAAAAAATTTTATTAACTTTTTTTATTTAATTTACTAATCATTTAATATAGTAACAAAAAAATATAAACATAGTACATAAAAAATAAAGTGAAAAGTACTACATACATGGCCTAAACGTCTCCATAAATAATTCATGTGGCCCTCATTATTTGAAATTTTGAATACATGTCTAAACATGGAACACTCAATTCACCTACTTCTATGGTAGTAGCATTTAGTATGGGGTGTCATTTTAGTACGAAGAAGAAACGTATTGGTTCATCATTGATGCCTCTTTTAATCATTGCTATATTATTATTTAATTCAAAAGGTGATTGACAATTTTTTATTAAATTTTATTTTTAAATATTTACTATTTTTATATTAAATAATATAATTTTAATTAATCAACATTAATTCTCTACTTTTTTTATCTATTATATAAAATTAATTTTATCATTATAAATATATATTAAATAAATAGTTGATTTTTTCCTTCATCTTCATTTTCACAAACTCATATTTTTATATAGAGTTGGCAAAACGAGCACGGCACTTTGGGTATGTCTGTCTTGCCTGCAGTTTAGTACATGACAAATAAAGGATTTAAATCCTTACCTTCGAATATGTCCACTCTGACCCACCATATTTTTTAAGTTTTTGCGAGCACGAATATTTACATAAATTTTTGTATTTTAAGCTTACAAGATGTAGTGCTCACGAGATTTTCTCACCTTAATTTTTTTTGCGAACTGGATCTAGGTTAGGTCAGCATCCTCAAATATGTTCGTTCCCCTCCACCACATTTTTTTCGAACATTTGCCAATTAACCCTAAATGAAACGGTCATATCGGTTTGCCACTCCTACTTTCATTTAAACCCGAAAACATTTAATCACTCAAAGTTCAAAAAAAATATTTTTGGTTGACCCTTTTATTAAAAAAATCATAATGATCTTAACTTTCACCAAAAAAATGGATTATAAAAAAAGGTTAAATTTTTTTTTTTCTTAAAATTAAGCTTCGGTAACATCTTCTTCTTCAAACATTAATTATCTTTTTGAAAAATTGTTCTCATCTTTAACATTAAAATTTTTTTTTACATCTATTTGTTTTTTCTTCAATCCAATAAATTTTGTCAATAAACAATAAACTCAACGTTAATTAGTGTTCAGTTTTCTTTATATCCATAAATAACAAGCTCAGATATGGTTTTAATTAGAAGTGGCAAAACGGACAGAGGCCCGCCGGGCTGGCCCGCCACCCGTCAAAAAATGGCGGCCTGGGTTGAGATTTTGAACCCGCCCATCCGTTTCGCCTGCCCCGTCAAAGCGAAATATCCCGCAGGCGGAAAACATAATGGGGCGGGGTTGGCCCGCCCGCCCGTTAAAATAAATTTCTTGAACTACTCAGGCGGGGTCTGCACATACTATCCAACGTTGGCTGTCACAATATCCATTTGATATCTCATATGAAGCAATTTTATCAATTTACAAGTCAATAAATTTGTATTTTTTTTACTTCCTCGGTTAAAACGTAAAACTAGCTCAGTTATTTGTTTAAGCACCAAGAAATCAAATCAACTTTGTATGGTTACTGACTAGGGTAGTATTTGTTTGTTTCTTCTTTTTCTTTTCCTCAAATATTCACTTTTCTAAATGCTTGGTCAAGTTTTTCAGTTTTTAATAATATATGACACATCATAATAAGAAAGACAGCAACAAGATACTTTTGAAATAAGTATGTTTTGTTCTGATTAGAGGAAAGAAAGTTTGACATAAGACAATAATCAATTAACTACATAACATAAATCACTTTAAAAGTTCAGTAAGTCTGCTGAAATTTTGAAGCCACTCTTAATGCTTATGCTATGCCGGCCATATGGCAATATATGTCGTCCTAGTACAACAATGTCTGCATAAATATATTATACAAGATTTTCATTAAAATGGACCAATCTCTATGTACATTAATCACGAAGTTGAACATGTGATCACTTTCTCTACAACTTTTTTATTAAAAAAACCATACACTGGCAGCTAGGTAGCTTAGCTAGCCACTCTATTTTTTGTTCTTTTGGATATCTAAATGTTTTTTATTGAAATGTAAAAAATTAAAGCAATTTAATTTATTTTAAAAAATGGAAAAAAAATTTTAAAAAAGAAGGCGGGCGGCGGGCCCGCCACCTTGGCGGGGCGGTCTTGAATTTCATGCCCATTTTACCTTGGCGGGCATGCCCGCCCCGCTCTTTTTTGGTGGGCTTTTGGCGGGGCGGGGCGGCCCGTTTTGACATCTCTAGTTTTAATCACTTTTTTTTCTCAATCTTTGGGCTTGTTTGTTTTACTTTTAAAAAAATGGATTTTTCTTTTGTATTTTTAAAAATGGATTTTGTAAAACTGTTTTTTAAAATATTATAAGTTTTTCTATATTCATTTTTTCTAAATTGCAAGACTAATTTTGATATCATACAACATAAACATGCATTATTGAAGTTCAAAACATAGTCAAAATCGCAATTTTTGAAAGAATAATTTTTATGAAAAACTATGTGAAATAGCTTCAAAATTAAAAGATATTTTAAAATTTTGATATCCAAATTTTTTTTCGATAAAATATGTATATATCTAAAATAACATTTTAAAAATAACTATTCAAATCAAATTTTCATTTAAAATTTTTATAAAAAAAATTTTTGTAAATTTTTTTTTCACAAAATTATATTATACTATAAAAATTATTTTAAAAAAAAAAACAAATCAAACGGGCCATTTGTCTTACTATTATAATCCTCCAAAATCAAAACCACCACCATATTTGTCTCGAGAACACTGTAAAACAAACAATAATCAAATCAATTAACTCAAAATTAGAATTAAATGCCACCTACTACTATTATCCTCGTAGTTGCAACTTGCATGTGGCCCTCAGTATTTGACTATGTTATTTATAATTTTATATATTTTTTTACCTAAAAGTTTATTATGAAAATAAAAGAAAAATATAAACCTAATCCAAAATAAAATATTGAAATAATTTTTTTTCATAATAAAAATATGTGTTTATGCAAATTAAAATTAAGAATAAAAATAAATACTTCAATATAATCTGCATTAGATTTGAATTCATTTTTTTTCACCTTTTCTCTTTTTAAGACGCTATATATAAATTATAAACGAATTATCAAACATAATAATAGAATATAATAGAATTATCATCTAAAAAATAATGAGCTTTGAAAATTGAGTTTTTATTAGAAAAAAATAATTTATTTATTATATAAGTAATATATTTAACTTATATGATACAATAAATATATGGATTTAATTAAAATACATTGATAATATAAAAAGATTTTACACTGTCAATTAATCATAAATATTAAATATTAAAATAAATTTAACTTTTATTTTAACAATTTATAAAGTAAAGACAAACGAATCATAATGATAAAGTGACTAAAATTTTTTACATTGTCTGTATAGGAATTGATCTCTAAATATATTAATTAATTAATAATATTTAAAAAAACATTTTTTTTCATTGGTTACCAAAACCTGAACCACTCGTTGGATAACCAATTTTTGCAACAACATTTGAATTATTGTTATGGGTATACAAATTATCCATCACCATGGAATTGCATGTTCTTATAAGTTTATGTCTCATTCTCATCTTTAATTTTTTTTCAAATGCAATGTAAGAGTTACTTTCATAGCCAATCTCAGAAATTTATTACTCACTTATGTTCAAATATCGCATTTGTAAAAATGATTTGTTTTAAAATAAAAGTTATATTTTTGTTTTAAATACAATTTTAATTTTAATTTTTTAATTATATTTCTTTTAATTAGGATTCTTAATTTATTATTCTCTTATTTTGTATTTGTGGTAATTAAAATAAATCAATAATCAATAAGTAATTTAATAAAATTATTATTCTCTTTTATTTATTATAATTTTTTAATTTAAGTAAAAATGTCAAATATAATTCTTATTTTAAGACAGAATAAATAAGATAAGATAAAATCTTAATTACCCTCTCATTTTAGTTGGGTAATGTAGCGATATTTAATTTGAGCGGTACATACAAGATATGTGTCTACAAGTAAACTATTCAACCAAAATTTTCCTTCATATCCCTATAGTTATACTCATATTCTTATATTTGTTAAAAATGTCAATTTTACCCTTACTTGTTTTAAACTAATTTACCATTTATTTGAGACTTCTATGTGAGATATTAGATCGAACTCTAATATGGTTGAAAGGTAGTTTCTTGATTCGATAATTTGAAAGAATCTTAACATGTCGTCGAAGTTGTTCACATGATGTAGTCGAAGTATGCTAGGAGTGTTAGCATGCCGAATTGAGTCTTGGTTGTAAGCTCAATTATTTAAGTTAGTTTGTTCTCTAAGTTAGCTTGTGTAATGGGTCTGTGTGTAAAAGTCCATTAGGTTAGTATGTTAATTTTCTTATAAATAACATGTTAGTCTCTCATCTTTAAAGTTTGATGCAAATTCTAATTAGAGTGAGAGAGGTTATTTGTTATTCTGTAACACTTGTAATCTTGTTTCAAAGAGAAAGTAAAAAATATCAGTTTATAACCAATCTCATTATGTTCTTCTTATTTCCTTTTTTTCTACCCTTGTGGGTTTCTTGCTGATCAAGAAACCAATTATATTTTGTTATTCCGGTATCATTTTTCACAACAAATTGGTGTGGTGAGGGTGAGAAGATGCTGTCAACAAAGTATGAGATTGAAAAGTTCACCGGAGTGAAAGATTTTGGTCTATGGCGCTTGAAGATGAAAGTCCTACTGGTTCAGCAGGGTTGTTTAGAAGCGTTGAAGGGAGCCGCAACCATGGACGCTGCATTAACGGACAAAGAAAAACGACTATGGTAGAGAAAGCCCACAGCACCATCTTATTGAGCCTTGGTGATAAGGTTTTTCGACAGATTTCGAAGGAGACGACGACGTATGGGTTATGGGTGAAACTCGAAAGTTTGTACATGACCAAATCGTTAGTCAATCGCCTCTACCTTAACCAAGCTCTGTATTCATTCAAGATGAGTGAAGAAAAAGTTCTGGGTGAGCAGTTGGATATGTTCAACAAGATGATTTTTTATCTTGAAAATATCGATGTCAAGATCGAGGATAAAGATCAAGCGCTGTTGTTGTTGTTGTGTGTTTTTCCCAGATCACATGCTCACTTCAAAGAATCTCTCTTGTATGGAAGAGAGTCTCTGACATTTGAAGAAGTTCAATCAGCATTGTATTATAAGGATTTGAATGAACAAAAGGAGCACAAGTCATCTCCGACTGGTGAAGGCATGTCGGTTAAGGCGAAATTCGCAAAGAGAGATGACAAGTTCGGTAAGAAGAAGGGTAAAAGTCAGCAGAAGTCTTATAGTGGTGATGCATATGGTATTCGATGTTATCATTGTAAGAAGGAGGGCCATATAAGAAAAGTGTGCCCTGAACGCATAAAAGATCATAGAGGTAAGGATAATGGCAACACAACCATTGTTTAAGATGATTTTGACTCATCTGATGTTCTTGTGGTTTCAAGCGGCGACTAAAGTAAAAAGTGGATTATGGATTCAGGTTGCACTTGGCACATGACTCCAAACAAAGACTTGTTTGAGGAACTATGATCAAGATGGTGGATCTGTATTGCTTGGAAACAATAAAGCTTGCAAGATGCAGGTGTTGGATCTGTGAGATTCAAGCTCCATGATGAGTCAATAAGGTTATTGACTGAAGTCAGGTATATACCTGATTTGAAGAGAAAATTGATTTCTTTTGGTGAATTTGATAAGAAAGGATATGTTTTCAAAGCAGAGAAAAGTATTCTAAAAGTCATGAAGGGGTCGAAGGAAGTCTTAAGAGGCGTGAAGAAACAAGACTTGTATACCCTTGAGGCTGAATTTGTAAGTGATTTTGCAGATGTCGTATCCATGAAACCTTTGTCAAAGACAGAAATTTGACACATGAGATTGGGTCATGTCAGTGAAAGGGTCTGGTCGAACTGGGGAAACAAAATCTGCTTGGTGGAGACAAAGTTGAAAAGTTGAAGTTTTGTCAACCCTGTGTACTTGGAAAATCTTGCAGAGTGAAGTTCAACAAAGGAAAACAAAGAACACATGGATCCCTTGATTACATCCATGCTAATCTTTGGGGGCCTGCAAGGTGTCCATCACATTCAGGAGCAAGGTATTTTCTATCCATAGTTGATGATTATTTCAGAAAGTTATGGATATTCATCAAGAAGACTAAGGATGAAACTTTTGAGAATTTCAAAATTTGGAAGACTCTGGTCGAAAATCAGACTGACAGAAAAAGTCAAGAGGTTGAGAACCGACAATGGCCTTGAATTTTGTAATGAGGCGTTCGACATTTTTTGTGCAACCTCTGGTATTGTAAAGCACAAAACTACTGCAGGTACTCCCCAACAAAATGGTTTGGCTGAAAGATTTAATCGAACCATTTTGGAAAGAATTAAATGCATGTTGACTAATGTTGGGTTAAAGAACCTGTTTTGGGTAGAGTCTATTTCGACAGCAATATATCTGATAAACGGACATCCTTCGATTGCGTTAGATATGAAGACACCTGAAGAAGTTTGGTCGGGACATCCACCAGATCTCGACAAACTTAGAGTATTTGACTGCATATCCTATGCTCACATTAGGCAAGACAAGGTCGAACCTAGAGCTCTGAAATATATGTTCCTTGGATACCCTGAAGGAGTCAAAGCTTATAGGTTGTGGTGCCTAGAGCCAGGTCATAGGAGGTGTATCACAAGTCGAGATGTAGTTTTCAATGAGGCTGAGATGGATTTCAAGAAAACTAATGACATTGGTCGAAGTCGAAGATATATGAAGAAGAGATGGAACATAAAGAGATTCATGTTGAGGTGGAGCATAGTGATGCTGAATTGCATGACCCAAATGAAGTCAAAGAAGATGCGAAGCTGGTGTCGAAACTGAGGAAACTGTTGATGACTACCTGTTGACAAGAGATAGGTCGAGAAGAGTCATCAGGTCACCTTAAATACTTGGGTATACAAATCTTATATCTTATGCCTTAATCTCTGTAAGTGAGGTTCTGAATGAAGAACCTAGAGAATATAAGGAAGTTATAAGAAGCCTAATAAGACTGAATGGTTGAAGGCCATGGATGATGAGATGAAGTCTCTTCATGATAACCACACTTGGGAGCTGATCAAGAAACCTGCTGGAGTCAGGTTAGTCAATTGTAAGTGGATTTTCAATGTTAAAGAAGGAATCGAATTAGTGACATCAAAGAGATACAAGGCAAGATTCGTCGCAAGGGGTTTCACTCAGAAAGAAGGTGTCAACTTCAATGATGTGTTCTCTCCTGTTGTGAAACACAGGTTCATTCGAATGTTGCTTGTCATGGTGGCACAATTCAACCTGGAACTGGAACAAATGGATGTGAAAACTGTTTTCTTTTATAGAGATCTAGATGAAACAAATCCTGATGAGGCAACCTGGAGGGTATGCAGAAAAAGGTAAGGAAGATTATGTGTGCAAGCTGAATAGATCTTTATATGGACTAAAATAATCTCCTCGAGAGTGGAATAAGAGATTCGACAAGTTCATGGCACACATAGGTTTCATTAGAATTCAGTTTGACCATTGTGTTTACTTTAAATTTAGACCTGGAAATTCATTTGTTATTTTGTTGCTTTATGTGGATGATATTCTTATAGCAAAGAAAACTGTTGAGGATGTAATGAAAGTGAAGGTTGAACTCAATAAGGAGTTCGATATGAAGAATATGGGTGCTGCATTCAGGATTCTTGGGATTGACATCCGGAGAGATAGAAAGCAGTCGAGATTATGCTTATCTCAAGAGGCATACCTGAAGAAGATTCTCGACAAGTTTGATATGTCGAATTCAAAGCCAGATCTAACTCTGATAATCCCTTAATTCAAGTTGAGTACAAATCAGTGTCCCAGTACTGAGGTCGAAAGAGCTTATATGAGTAGCATGCCATATGCTAACATAGTAGGCTCTTTGATGTATGTTATGGTTTGTATTAGACCCGACATTGCATATGCAGTAAGTCTTGTAATCAGGTACATGGTGAATCCTAGAAAGGTTCATTGGCAAGCATTGAAGTGGTTTCTAAGGTACATAAATGAGTCTTTGAACAGAGTCTTGATTTATGGCGGAACATGTAGTGAAAATAGTAAAGCAGAAATCGAAAGGTATGTCGACTCTGATTATGCAGGTTGTATGGATTATAGAAAACCTATTTCTGGATATGTGTTCACTATGTTTACCACAGCTATCAATTGGAAAACAATACTTCAGAAGGTTGTTTCCTTATCAACCACTGAAACGGAATATATCGCCCTCACTGAATCTGTGAAAGAAGCATTATAGCTTGAAGGTTTTGCTAGGGAGCTGAAACTTCAAGGTCGAGTTACGACAATTAAATGTGATAACCAAAGTGATATACACCTGTCGATGAATTTAGCCTATCATGAGTGAACCAAGCACATCGATGTGAGGTAGCATTTTGTCAGAGGGGTAATCGAGCATGGAGAAATCTAAGTGATGAAGGTTTTGACATATCACAATGCTGCTGATATGATCACCAAGACATTACCAAGTTGCAAGTTCTTCCACTGTATGCAGTTGATAAAGCTGCATGCAGAAAGTTAGTTTGTTCCCTTGATGTTATAGAGTTTGTTCCAAGGTGGAAATTTGTGAGATATTGAATCGAACTCTATTATGGTCAAAGGGTAGCTTCTTAGTTTGACAATTCGAAAGAATCTTAGCATGTCGTTGAAGTCTGTTCACATGTTGTAGTTGTAGTTGAGTTTATTTCCTATTTTAATTAGTTTAAAATTCATTTCTTAAATGCCTAAAATTCAAAAATATGTTTATTTCATAAGTATTATACAAAAATCCAAAAAAAAAAAAATATTTTTCTCAAATGGCGAAAATTAAAAAAAAAGAGACTTTTGATAAGTGCAAATTGTAGATATTTTTGTTTATAAGTTTTGTTGTACTTATCGATACTTTTTGTTAATATCGTTCGAATAAACCCCGCTTTGTTTGTAAATACGTTTATTTTACATTATAGTGTATATATTGCGTATCGTGTAAATATCATTGAGTTTAATTGATTTTCTCTCATTTTTGTAGGTATTCAAGCAAATATATTTTTCCATTGTTGTATAGAGCATTGAATAAGCTTTCCAACGCTTCCGACCGTGCGTTAATTCGAGTTACGGTTCAAAAGTTATGGTCAAAACAAGGGCTGGTGTGCTGTCAAGTTCGCTTTGCGAACTTCCCAGCAAATATTCCCAGACTTGAGGCAGTAGAAAAAGGCACCAAAGTTTGCATTGCGAACTTTCTAGCGAATATTCTCTTTCCAAATAAAAGTTCGCATTGTGAACGTTTGCAGAATCGCAGAGGCGATTTAACTGTTCCTGAGGCATCAGGTGCCTAATTTTGATGTTCGCTTTTCGAATAAAAGTTCGCATTGCGAACTTGACGGATTTTATAAATACTATATAAGTCATTTCATTCCTTTTTTAGGTTTGGGTATTTTTTTTCTCCCACTCCATCAAACATCATTTTTTCATAGGATTAGCTTAGAAAACAACATTGAAGCTTGCACACGGATGATCCGGGGTAGATAGATCGTCTATCGGCGCCGACAAACCGGGAGATTTTTGGTTCATTTCTTTTCTTCTTTGTGTATTTCTTCTTTGTTGGGTTTTGTATATGTATTTACTTTGAACTCATGTATATTTGTCTCCCATGGGGTTGTATAAAATTTGTTTTACAAATCTTTATCGGTGATTGTCCTTGATTTTTGCTTCATGCTCGGGGTTTGGGTTGTGTTAGAGATAAACATCGCAAACTTTGATTAGGGATGATTATCTGTTAGTTTCTGGATTCTAGATATAGATTTAGAGATAACAATCTTTATAGGTGTCGAAGCTTAATGCCTCCGTATCTCGAGTCGGGTGCGAGAGTGTCGACGAGGATAACACGGTTGTTCTCTCAGTTCAGTGTGTCAGAAATGGACACTGTTATGAGCGATGATGGATGATATTGAGGAGTATTGTAGGTTGAGTATAACTGGTCGGTAAGTTTAAGTTTGTGAGGAGTGGATTATATGCATACCGGATAAGTTTCTTCTCTCTGAAGAATGAATTATTTTTATGTTCATATTTACTTTTCTGCTTTTACTTAAACCCATTTAAACCCAAACTCAATAACATTTAAATTGTCGAACGACAGTTCAATAGCACCGATCTCTATGGACACTATAAATTACCGGAAAAATACTTCCAAAACTTTTGTTGCTTGCCGCTTTACCGCACCAACCAAATGGCGCTGTTGCCGGAGATTGGTGTTTTTATTGGATCGTATTGCGATAGTTTCGATGTTTTGGAGCTTTGTACATAATTGTTTATATTGTATATATGCTTGTATAGATACTTGTTTTGCTTTTATTTTCCATTGTGTTTTTTCTAGTGTTGTATATATTTTGTTCTCGTAACGTTTGTTCAAGTGTTTGGTTAGGACACTTGCTTTTGGTTTGCGCGGTGAGGTATCACCATGGCATGAAGGGAATAAGTTACTAGTTAAGCACAGTAAAGGCGTCGAGCTTACGACGTAAAACAAACATGTTTTATCGTTTTTTGTTTCGTTATTACTTTTTCATTCTAGCTTAGGTAGTGTGGTGAACTTTCATTAAACAAGTTGTACTCGGATTGTTCGTAAAATTCTCAAATCTTCACTTTTAACTTGTTTAATCCAATTTCACCCGGTCTTTTAGTTTGTTTATATTAATAATTCCTGTGTTCGTCAATGAGCTTTTTTCGAGTAGCTTGAGGAATTTAAGGTGATGTTCCAAGTTTGATCGTTTCAACTTGCGAATGTATGGTAATGATATTGTTAAGTTTTGTACACGTCCAAGGTATGTGTTTATCACTTTCTAGACTTTAGCATATTCATGATACTTAGGCTTTTTACAAACTTCCATGCCATTCATTCTTTTGTATACTTGTTCTTGATGTGAATCACTTTAGTTCCCACCCTTTTTGTGAGGTACCTTTCCATTGTTCATATATGCGCGGAGTACCAACATTCTTGTTCTAACTGGATTTTATTATGCTTAATCTTTTGTTTGTGTTGATTATATGAAAGCATGAAAAGTATCAAGGCATTTTGTTTCATTTTGAGCACAACTACCTAGCCAAATAGTCAATTCACCATGTGAGTGTGTGAGCATTTGTTAAACCCCTTTGTGCCTTTCTATCATTATCCATGTTGTTTGAACTTAATGTTTGTCTATGAGTATTGAATTCACTTTTTGTATGGATTTTGATTGATTATTTTTTCTTGAACCCTCAACTTTGTGTTGTTGTATGAATTTTTACCTTGCCTTAGAAAGTAGGAAGTATTCACATGATGATGTGGTTGAATTTAAGTTGGGGAGATAATGATTGTTTACTCATTGGTAGATTTCTATGAGGTTGAAAAAGAAAAGAAAAAAGAGAAAAATATGAAAAAAAAAAGAAAAAAAAAAGAAAATCCTTGAGAAAGGAAACAAAAAGAGTTCAAATAATTGTGCTAAATAAATATTGTGTTTTGTGTAACACTTGGGATTTTGGAAGAAGTTGATTGGAATTTTGTGTTTGAGTCTTTGTGAGTTGATCACTCCCTTAGGTTTAGGCAAGTTTTTGTTTCAATTACCTTTAGAAATTGCCCCTTGTTTGTTTACCCGACCACGCTACAACCTTGAAAGCCCTTGTGATTCTTGCCTTTGTATGTTCAATATGATTTTTGGATGATTGCATAATTTAGTCTTTTGTTTGCAAGATTGTTGTGTGAGTGAAAAGTACCTCATTTTGTGTTTTTCATCTACCGATGATTGTTTTTGCTAGGTGTGATTCACGTTTAAACTTGTGTTATTTTAGGATGTTTGGCAAGATTTTTGTATTTTGCATTTGTTTCGTGACTATGTTATCGTTGTAGTTTAGTGGTAAGTATTTACTTTGTATGTACCATTTTTCATTTGAACCATTCATTTGTTTATGTTTTTCAAAACCTGTTGATTCGTGATTCTTTGGTTGTCACTCTGTTTGTTTGAGTCGCATGATTCTTGTTTAGGGACAAACGAGTTTAAGTTGGGGAGAGTTTGATAAGTGCAAATTGTAGCTATTTTTGTTTATAAGTTTTGCTGCACTTATCGATACTTTTTGTTAATATCGTTCGAATAAACTCCGTTTTGTTTGTAAATATGTTTACTTTACGTTATAGTGTATATATTGCGTATCGTGTAAATATCATTGAGTTTAATTGATTTTCTCTCATTTTTGTAGGTATTCAAGCAAAGATATTTTGCCATTGTTTTATGAAGCATTGAATAAGCTTTCCAACGCTTCCGACCGTGCGTCAATCCGAGTTAGGGTTCAAAAGTTATGGTCAAAACAAGGGCTGGTGTGCTGTCAAGTTCGCTTTGTGAACTTCCCAGCGAATGTTCCCAGACTTGAGGCAGTAGAAAAAGGCACCAAAGTTCGCATTGCGAACTTTCTAGCGAATATTTGCTTTGCGAATAAAAGTTCGCATTGCGAACTTTTGCAGAATTGTAGAGGCGGTTTAACTGTTTCTGAGGCATCGGGTGCCTAATTTTAATGTTAGCTTTGCGAATAAAAGTTCGCATTGCGAACTTGACAGATTTTATAAATACTATATAAGTCATTTCATTCATTTTTTGGGTTATGATTTGGGTATTTTTTGCTCCCACTCCATCAAACATCATTTTTTCATAGGATTAGCTTAGAAAACAACATTGAAGCTTGCACATGGATGATCCGGGGTGGATTGATCGTCGATCGGTGCCGACAAACCGGGAGATTTTTGGTTCATTTCTTTTCTTCTTTGTTGGGTATTGTATATGTATTTACTTTGAACTCATGTATATTTGTCGCCCATGGCGTTGTATAAAATCTGCTTTACAAATCTTTATCGGTGATTGTCCTTGATTTTTGCTTTAAGCTCGGGGTTTGGGTTGTGTTAGAGATAAACATCGCAAACTTTGATTAGGGATGATTATCTGTTAGTTTCTGGATGCTAGATATAGATTTAGAGATAACAATCTTTATGGGTGTCGAAGTTTAATGCCTCCGTATCTCGAGTCGGATGCGAGAGTGTCAACGAGGGTAACACGGGTTTTCTCTCAGCTCAGTGTGTCAAAGATAGACACTGTTGTGAGCGATGTTGGATGATATTGAGGAGTATTGTAGGTTGAGTATAACTGGTTGGTAAGTTTAAATTTGTGAGGAGTGAATTATATGCATACCGGATAAGTTTCTTCTCTCTGAAGAATGAATTCTTTTTATGTTGATATTTACTTTTCTGCTTTTACTTAAACCTATTTAAACCCAAACTTAATAACATTTAAATTGTCGAATGACAGTTCAATAACACCGATCTCTATGGACACGATAAATTCCCGGAAAAATACTTCCAAAACTTTTGTTGCTTGCCGCTTTACCGCTCCAACAACTTTGTTTTATGTTATGTTAGCCTTTTTGTTAGGAATTTTCTTTACTTAGTTCACTTGTTCTCGAATGGTTTTGTACTCGTTGCTTGACACGTGTTTCAGTCTTTGAATTAATTGATGGTTTGTGGCCCCATCTAAACTTCATCCCCTGCTCCTTGTTGCCGCTAATTCCTCGATTCCAAAAGAAAGGATCACACTTGTTGATTGCCATGTCATAGTTAGGATAACCTTGTCTTCCATTCCCCTAAGACTTTGTTAGAGTCTTACCCTTTATCCTAGCTTTAGGTTTGGAGTCACCGCACTCCATGTAAGTGTCATAGTGATAAACACTTACTTTCCTTGTTTAACTTAGCCTTAGGTTTGGAGTCACCGTACTCCATGTAAGTGTCATGGTGATGAACACTTACTTCCCCTCTGGAACCCTGATCATTATTAAGAGTTCCTCACCCCTAGTTAGGTGAACTACGGAGGCTCTGATTCCTCATTCCTAGTCAGGATACGTAGGCACAAGATGTGATATCTTGTCGAGCTTACTAACAACTAACAACTAACCTCCCTTATCCTTCGCCGCCGCACGATCGAGACTAGTTTACCTTACCCTATATCCTAGCCTTAGGATTGGAGTCGCCACACTCCATATAAGTGTCATGATGATGAACACTTACTTTCCTTGTTTAACTTAGCCTTATGTTTGGAGTCACTGCACTCCATGTAAGTGTCATGGTGATGAACACTTACTTCCCCTCTGGAACCCTGATCATTATCAAGAGTTCCTCACCCCTAGTTAGGTGAACTACAGAGGCTTTGATTCCTCATTCCTAGTCAGGATACGTAGGCACAAGATGCGATATCTTGTCGAGCTTACTAATAACTAACAACTAACCTCCCTTATCTTTCGCCGCCGTGCGATCGAGACTAGTTTACCTTACCCTTTATCCTAGCCTTAGGATTGGAGTCGCCGCACTCAATATAAGTGTCATGGTGATGAACACTTACTTTCCTTGTTTAACTTAGCCTTAGGTTTGGAGTCGCCGCACTCCATTTAAGTGTCATGGTGATGAACACTTACTTCCCCTCTGGAACCTTGATCATTATCAAGAGTTCCTCACCCCTAGTTAGGTGAACTAAAAATGCTCTGATTCCATCCTAGTCAGGATACGTATGCATGAGATACGATGTCTTGGCAAGCATACTTAGTGTATATACCCTAGGTCTTTACCTTAGCACTTTTTTACTTAGAGTACTATAGATACTTAGGATGCTAGCACCTTCCCTAGGTATAACCAACCTTCGAACCTTAGATCTCTAGCTTTGTTGTTACATAGCGCACTTAGGGTTTTCTTCGATCTTACCCTTTCCTTTGGATAAATCAAAGCTTGGTGGTGAACTTCATGATTTATGATTCAAGTTAATTAATATCTTGATATCCGATTCTCACCGCAACAGAAATGGCGACTTCACTCGGGATTTTCCCTTAAGAGGGTTAAGCCTATCTTGTTTGCATTTGTGTTATTTTATATGTTTGTTTGCTTGTATACTTGTATATTTGTAAATATCTGTATATATGTATGTTGTGCTTGGGTTCTTCTGTATGCAGGGTTGTTACCTTGAGTGGTGAGATAAGTCCTAACCCGGACCTGAGCGTGCACTTATGATAGGATTGTGGTATAATTAATAGTTAGCTGTTGGGAGTAGTCCTAACATGTCTAGCATACGATAACCACACTCAGTGGAGGCCTCTTTTGCATTATTGATGTCAGATGCGAGTAGTCGTATTGGCATTACTTTTTCCGACCTCGGAGTCCATAAAGCTGAGGACTTTTAGTATCCCTTCACCCCTGTATTCCTTTTTAGGAAGTAGTGCAGTGATCATCCAGGTTTAGACCTGTGATGGTTGTCATATGATACTACACTCAGACAAGTTTATCTTGAGAATATTATTAGCCCACATGAGTAGTCGGGTAAGTCGATAATATCCGAAAGATTTATCGATAACTATGGGAACTTTTTAGAACCCTATTTTGCAGATACAAGAACCCTTAGTACACACCTTTTGGGATGGGTAGACCATGGCTCCATGCTCGTGATCTTCAAACCTAGGCCCTTGTTTGTTTGCCTGTATATACCTGTATATATGTGAATATCTGTATATGTGTGTTTGTGCATACATTCATTTATACATTCATGCATTCATGAATAACCCTTTGGTTTCAAGGAATTCAGTTGTTTATTCCTTTGCAAAATCAATAGAGATCACGGATTTTGAGATGAAACTTTTTAGTTTTTTCAAAAATGATTGCAACTTGCTTCTGAGTTCCTTGAAATCATTTGGCTTGCATTTGCATGCGCATGTCGTCGCATTTGCATTTGCATTTGCATTTCTCATCCTTGAGTCTCATCCATCCTTTGTCCATAACCCAGTAGTTGACTTCCAGAAGCCAACATTGGACTTGAGGTAGCTTTTGAAGGATCATGAACTTAGGAGAGCAGAGCCAGTTTGTGACCAGAGCGGATTTTGTATTGTTGAAAGATCAGTTGGATCAGATTGTGGAAGCTATGACAACCTTGGCAAAGAGAGATGACAATATTCAGAGGACTTCTATGAACAATGTTGCTCAATATCAACTTGTGCAGATGCCTGTTGAGAACCAGGTTATACAAGAGTGTACCATCATCCGAGATGGACATTCCTCTTCTATTGATGTCTTGGAATATCGTAGTTTCACATTCTCTGAGCCAAATTCTCAAGAGGCAGTCCCTGTGGTGGAAACCAAGGATCCACGATACATTGAGATTTTGGAAAAATGTCGTGTGTTGGAAGAGAAGCTTGATGCCATTAAGGGTCATGATACGTCTGATCTGAATGCTTTGAACATGTGTTTGGTACTCGACCTTGTGATACCACCTAAGTTCAAGACACTGAAGTTTGAGAAGTACAAAGGGGATAGCTGTCTGAAGCAACATTTGGTGATGTATTGCATATGAATGATTTCATATGTCTGCAATGACAAGCTTATGATCCACTATTTCCAAGACAGTCTAAATGGGGCATCGCTGAATTGGTACATGCAGTTAGAGAGTGGTTGCATTCAATCATGGTCAGACCCAGCTAATGCCTTTGTGAAGCAATACAGCTACAATCTTGACATGGCTCCCAGTCGCCTGCATTTGCTAGGCTTATCTTAAAAGGATAATGAATATTTCCGAAGGTACGCTCAAAGGTGGAGAAAAATAGCTACTCGCGTCCAACCACCACTCTTAGATAAGGAATTGGTTGACTGGTCCGTGGATACTTTGTAAGGCCCGTACCAGGAAAAGCTATTTAGCATTGTGACATCAAACTTCTCTGACTTGGTAATAGCTGGAGAGCGCATCGAGAGCGGTCTCAAGAGCGGAAAAATCCAAAGCACCTCGAACATCCTAACTAGTGAGAGTGAATCAATTGTCAGTTCTCAAGAAGAATTAGAGGAAGAAAGTAATTCCATCTGGGAATCTCCAATACCTCAGCCTCAACGCTCATGCATCTCAACTGATTAGAGTCATCAATCTTTTGGATCTCCACGACAGATACCATTCTCTCCACATGGGCAATATTCTTCTCCAAATCGAAGACCTCATCAATATCAACGATCATACCGCCATCAGCCGCGTTAGCACGCTTGAAAAAGGCCAAGGAAGCCACAGAGACATTTCACTCCTTTGCCAATGTCATACAGTCAGATATTGGCAAATTTGATCAAAGATGGATTGATAGTGCCGAATGAGATAGATCCAGTGATCCCTCCAAACCCACCAGGCTTTGACGCCAATGCCTGACGTGACTACCATGTTGGGGCACAAGGGCACTCAACTGAAGACTGCAAGGTGCTCAGAGTAAGGTTCAGACTCTGCTTGACTCCGATATGTTCTCATTCACGCCTCAAGGCATTCAAATCAATAATCCTTCACCCGATCAGGAGGGTCCATCAGTCCAGGTTATGGAAGAAATTATTGAGAATAGAGGTCAAGATGATCTCAGACTGATCTCGACAATCAACTCTGAAGATGGTTATCTCAGTTGGCAAATAAAAAAAAGAAAGCCCAATTCCCCGAATCTGGCAATCTTTTGGCTGTTTCAGCATTTCCTGTTGTATTTTTCTTGCATGTTGAATTTGTATTTGCTTGTAAACTGTTGTCTTTTTTTCGAATTTGGAAAGATTAATGAAACGTTTATGCATCTTTTGATTAAGTCCATTCGTATTCACTCTTTCTCTTTCCTTTCATTGTTAAAAAAAAAGAAAAGAAAACATATAGAATCTTTTTCCATCCACTTATCTTTACCAAATTGTTGTTTAAGCAAAGATTGGGGAGGATGAAGAAAACTTTATATCTATAACTGCTGTTGGTATGCTTTTGAATAAAACCTTTGCTGATGATGTACATGCATTGTTTCAAATCCCCCAAACACTGGAGAAATAAGGAAGATAATCCCTTGTTAACCCCTTCGAGCTTAGAAGTAGGAGTTTTCTTTCCTTACAAAAAAAAAACTGTAATCTCAAACTTGGGGTGGGTAGTTCTCAGTTAACTTGGCGATATGTGCATTCAAGATACCTTTCATATAAAGGTTGTGCTCACAGGTTTTCCTTCGCACACAACAAACAAATGTCGAAGATGTTTTCCGAGCCTAAAGGCCAATGATGGTTCACCGTAGCTATTAAACTAAGTAGTCACTTTCTTTCTCAAAAAGGGAAAATTAAAAAAGAAGAGAAAAATCCTGCTAAGTCAAAACCAATGAAGGAGACTTAGGCAAAACTAGGGCATCCCGCTGACTGTAAACATCACAATTCAGGTAAAAGTTAGGGATAATAAAAAGAGGAATTCTTTAAAGCTTTAACCATGAAAGTCCCCTATGGTAAAAACAACCGAATGTTGTAAGGGAGTAGTGTCTGCCTTAGGTTTCTGAACCATCACCCACTATCATCAGTTCAATTCCTGGCTTATGGGAACCTGAATGTATAGCTTGAGTTAAATGAACATAGGATTGAAGTTCATCATGAAAATTAGGTGGGGACAAACAAACTTTGAGCCTTTATCATTTGTTTCATGAGCCGTGAACGAAGCCACATTACAACCTTTAAAAGACCTAATTGAGGTAAGGTTGTTTTGAAAGCATGCTACAACAAGGTTGGATAACCTGACTCCTAATGATCTTTGCTAATAGTTTGTGTTGATCATTTTATCTATCATTTTGAAAATGACTAGATCTACTTCATTTTGATCACTTAATCATTCCACTGTGTGTTTTATCATAAACTTTGATTTCAAAAGCCTGCATGAATGTTGCATTGAAATTGCCAATTTTTAATGAACAATACCGTTTGCAAGACAATCCAATATCAAAAGAATCCCAACGAATGCAGCCAGCTAGGGACTTTGACTTGGTAAAGGAAGCTCAGCCCGGGGTAACCAATTTGAAAGATTTGTTAATCAACCATCCCTTGAGTTGTTGAATCAGGGGCAGAACTCTTCAAAGTACAGAATATTGGGGCAAGTCATCTTGAGGTCATCTTATGGCTAGTTGTTTCCCAAATCCCTTCAAGGCAAGGACTCCAAAGACCCACCAACAGGGGCAAATTTATTTCCTAGTTGTTACTCTCACAGTCCAAGGATTTTGTTGTGCAAATACAATTGATCAGGGGCAACTTCTTCACAGATCAACCAGTCTGAAGGACAAGTTCGAGGATTTTTTTGTGTAAATACAGTTAAACTGGGGCAATTACGTCGAGATTTGTGAATCTCTCCAAGAGTTTGAAGACATTGAGACATCTCATATGCCAATTCTTCTGTAAAATCCTCTTGATGCTTTCTTCTCACAGACCATGTAATCTAGGGCAGATAAGACTTGAAGGTGATCATTATGCAAGTGAAATGCAGAACTACTTTGTTCTTATGATATCTTTTGCCAGCTCCCCAGTAAGTTGTTACTTTAATTGATCTTGGCAATTTCCCACGGATCTCCCTGTTCCATCAAGGAAATCAGGCTCGTGATGGCAATCCTAGTGAAGTCATGACGTTATGCCTCAGAGCGGAATAATCTTTTCCCCTAGAGAAGGTTGTAACCTTGAAGTAAGGTTGTTGATTCTGCATGTTCATTCCTAATAATGTTCTAATCTGGTGAGGTTGGCTGGATATCCTTGTTGAGGATGTTTATTTCATCTCCATTTTTGCTTCCTTTTGTCTATTTTGTCAGCATAAGCATAAACATGGCATACATGAATTCATACATATGCATGGAATCCGAGTTTTTTTGCTACCATTTTGGTGTTTACCTGTTTTGTTCACTTTGGCATTTATCTCCCCAAGTGATTGGGTTTGTCGTTTCTCACTAATAGAGTCGTCAGCCTTAAGCATAAAATGCCCATCCTTTCTAAATTCTCCATAGAGTTCGGTCCTCGTGGATGATGGTTGCTTCAATTATCCTTTACATGTGTGGATAAGATAAATCTCCCTTTGAGTTCATTCCTCAATGGTTGGAGTCTTGTTTGACCGTTTCTTTCTAGTTTGTTCCTAGATTAAACTTTGATCCCTGGAAAGTGTTGCTATTGAACCTGATTAGGTCGCCAAACCTAGTTTTAATGTGCATTTATTTTGCACTGTGTCTTGCAGGAAGAATCTTTTATAGATCCTTGATGAAGACAAAATCCTTTCTCCAGCAGGGTTATTATAACATCTCCTTTGAATTTACACCCAGACAACAAGCGACAATCTCCTTGAGAAGTTTGTTTTGTCATTGATATTTTTGCAACGATAAGTGGTAGTTTCTCCTGAGAAGCTTATCTATCTTTGGTGTTTTCCTCAACCTTTTGTATACAACAAGTGTCAGTCTCCTTGAGAAGCTTGTTTTGCTATTAGTACCTCTACAGTGATAAGTGGCAATATCTCCTGAGAAGCTTATCAGTTTTTGGTGTTTCCTTCAAATTTTCTCATAACAAGTGGCAATATCTTGGAAAAGCTTGTTTTCTATGACGATAAGTGGCAGTCTCTCCCAAGAAGCTTATCCAAACTTGGCGTATTTAACCTGTTGTAATTATAATTTGGTATTTCTCTAGAAGTCTGTCAGAGGGATTTTGTTGAAGACCTTACAAATGGTTTCTCTTTATTTGAGTTACCCTCTTTATAAGGATTTTATTGTAAGAACAAGATTTGGTTCTGCATCTTATCTCTATGTTTTGATGATAACAATGGAGTATTTGTGTGAGAACAATTTTGGTACTCTAACGTTTGTTATTCTGATGGTTTTGAAAAACAGGTTCTGACTCTGATAAAGATCATGTGCTATGTCACTCTGAAATTCTCAATGGTCGCTCCTGCGTAAAGAAGCAAGATTGCTTCTGATCTACTGTGCGTCAGAAAGACTCTAAGAAGACACTATGTTGCTGCTGTAACGTCTCTTGGATTCTAACCTCTGAGTGTGACCCTGATGTTCTATTTCTGAAGCCTGTTTAGCGTTTGAAGTCGTCAACTTCTGAAGACTAAGTGCTGAAGATTCTGAAGACAAGGTTCTGCTGAACGAAGTTCTGAAGACTCTGAAGACTTAAGGATTCTGAAGACTAAGGGTTCTGAAGAAGAAGTGCTGAAGATTCTGAAGACAAGGTTCTGCTGAACAAGTTCTGAAGACTCAAGACTCTGAAGATCCAATGATTTATTCTTCTGATCATGCTTCAATCATATCAACTCAGAACCTCTGATGAATAGAAGAAGATGAAACATTTGTGTTGGAAAATAGTACATGATACTGATCAAAAACGTTCTTTTCCACTACCATTCTACTACCCTAATTTGGTGGTACAAAGGATAATTTCAGTGTACGGTTTTCACCCCAGCATAAAGACGTTATTTCAAGTTGCCAGTACTCTTCTTATATTACTGATCTGCCATTCAACGGATCTTTTTCTAGCTATATATAGACTTGATCATTCAACGAATCAGTAGTGATAACAAATGTAACACTCAGTGTGAAAAAGAGAAATATTAAAAACACTGATTCATATGAAGAAGGAACTCAAGAAATGGAGAAATTTATGAGTGAACAGTAAAGCACCACAATACAAAGAAGAAGATTGTTTTTACTTGTAGATTCGCTCTAAGATGGATTGAGCCAAAAATGTGTTTACTCTACTTGTGTAGAAGCATCATTATTGTAAACAAACCTTTGTAACAAACAGTTGTTTATGTTCCTTAAAAGACCGGTGTTGCGGTGAAAATCGGATAACAAGCTATGAATTAACTTGCATCATATTTCTTTTACAACCGACTTTGATTTATCCAAAGGAAAGGTTCAAGATCGTTAGAAAACCTAAAGGGGGAGATCTAAGGTTCGGGGGTTGGTTACGCCTAGGGAAGGTATTAGCACCCTAAACGTCCGTAGTACTCTACGGGAACCTCTTGTTTTAATGTTATCTAATGTTTGCTAAAGGGTCTATGCTAAAGGTTAAAAACCCTAGGAGTTAGTTTCAAAGTATACTCAATAAAGCATCGCACTTTACGCCTACGTATCCTCGGGAATAGAGTTAGTTTCTAAGTATACTCGATAAAGCATCGCACTTTACGCCTACGTATCCTCGGGAATAGAATCAGAGTATGCGTAGTTCTACTTCTACTGAATGGTTGACTATGGTCAATATTCAGAGGGGAAATGAGTACAAGCTCATTGTAGAGTTTAGGAACTCTCTAGATCTAATTGTAATGGACCTATGATGAAGTTTAGTTAGGAGGGGAAAGCGATAAATTCATTATGATGAATATCACTAAGAGTTGAAGAACTCTCTCCTAAAGCTAGTTGTGATTCCACGGCGCTTGATAAGGCCAAGGAATGGAGTTTCTTCCTAAGAGGTTACTTAGGTTAAGATGGGGGTCAATGACTTTAAGAGTCAACACTATTAACCTTCCTTTGGAATGTGGGGAAAAATAACAGTTACAAGATAAAGCATGGTAAGGATAAGTAATGATACAAGGTAAAGCATTGATATAAAAGTAATACAAGCATAATAATGGCTTTATGCTTGAGTGATAAAAAGTGAGTGAAGGTGAAATAATAAAGTGTAAGTGTTACAAACAATACAAGCATAATAATAGCTTTATGCTTCACATATAAGATAAATGAAGATAATGAAAATAAGCATAAGATTAGCATTATGCTTAAATAAATAAAGGTAAGGTGAAGTAAAGTTAAGCATAAGATTTGCATTATGCTTCAAAACAAATAATGAAAAAAGAAGTCAAAGATAAATCAATGACATGTAAATAAATGTCAAGGTAAAATTGGTCCTACATGCAATTATTGGCCAAAGCATTGTGTGACATAATAAGAATAAATATTCAAAGTTAAATAATCATGGATTAAATAATGAAATTTAAGTTAACGAAATTAATAAAATGTTATTATTAATTTCTTTCCATATTTAAAAAGTAAATTCAATTAGAAAGCCATAGCAAAAAGAATGGGATAAAAAGGATGAGAAATGAACAAGTTATGTTATTTTGAAAATTAAGTATAAACAAACAAGTTATAAAAATATAAGGAAATGAGGCTCCTAGGGATTGAACCCAGGACTTCACGTCTGCAGCCTGAAAGCAATGCCATTAGACCATCGCGCATATTGAAGATGGGATGGAAATACAAATATATCATTAACACCAAGCGAAAATCAGGAAAATAAAAAGGTTGGGCGAGGGTATCGAACCAAGGTCCTTTGGGCGAAATGGCAAGGCAAGGCATATGTGCTACCGTTGGGATGGTCACTACATCCGGTAACATTCTTGCACCAATAAATATAAGAAGCAGACATGTGTGCATACCCAAATGAAACAAACTAACAACACACACATGCAGCCATGTTCAACCAAACTTAAGTTTCAAATAGTCAGATTCAAGGAAACATAACTTCACCAAATGTCAACCAAATTAAGTGAAATAAAAACCAAAACTGATCATGAAAGAACAAGGAACAAGGGAGTGTCATCCATCTATTCCAAATCTAAACACACAAAATGTGCACTGGTCACAAAGGTGATGTAACAAACTTAAAGTCATGAAAAGAAAAGGTATTGGCATATGAAAGATGAATCCCAGCAAGCAAATGTCCTATCACATCTAATGCAAGCAGAATGACAGTATGCAATAACAACTCTGATGCAAAAATAATTATATAATGCAGAGCATGACAGGTAGGAATTACAAAGCAGGGCAAGAACATAACATTATGAATGGTGCGATGTTAACCAACAGCAGAAGTGCAACATCTTATGTACATAAAGATTGAATGAGGTTTGACAAGCATGAGGTCAATATTGACATTTCATGGTATAAGAGTTAATAGCACATGAAGAACTACTATTGATTCAGAAAGAGATGAGACAACTTATGATAAGGTAAAGTGACAAGATTTGCATTCATGCCGAAATAACAAAGAAACTGTTATCATATAAAAGTCAGGCAAGATCATTTAAGTAAACATTCCACAAACATACAGTAACAAAATAGCAAAATGAGTCAGGTATTGATGCTTGAAAAACACACACACCCAACAAAGTGTATCAGAATTGTGAATGGCATAGAGAGGGTTTATATAACAAAAAAACTTGAACTATCACAGGGCATGGTTAAAAACAAATCTGATTCAAAAGACGGTCAAGGAGTTACAATACATAGGCATATTACAACCACGATTTCATGTTTAAACACTAGATGCAGATATACATATAAACCATGATGAAGCTTCTACAAACTTAGCTAGCATGAGCTCAACATCTAACATTCATGGCATGATGACTAGCAGACCTACTGTTCCCTTTATTAGTTCAAAAACAAGATGAAGCAGTTGGATGGAAATCAAAACTTCATGATAGAACAAAATGACAAGATTGGTATACACACTAAAATAGCAATGGACATGTTGTAAACACAAAACCAGATGAAATTAAATCACATGATATCATCCTAATAGCAAGACTAAATCATACATTAATAGGCTTGGATGAAAGACACGCACACACTCAACCGACCTCAATATAGCTCATAAAAGTAAGATACAACAGAGTTGTAATCAACTGCTAGCATGGAAAGTGCATATATATTAACTATGGTTAAACATATAAAAGGGAATCCTGCATTATGACAAACAAGGTAACTACATGAAAAAAAAAAAGATCAGTGGATAGAGTTTATAACCATACAAAATGAGAATTTTAAACAAAGCAAGCATAGAATTCATGATTTTAACAGAGGTACATAGTTAACTTAAGGAATGCTTAATGAATAAAAACAAAGCCAGTCAATCATGAACAAGTTCAAATATGGAGCATGCCAGATAAGTGCAAAGATTTTAACAAGTATAGATATATCAATTAGCAGTCCATTATTCCAACTAGTGTATACCATAAGAAAAGTGCAGAAGAGTGTGATCATTTCATCGAAGAAAATTTGCAAACCAAGCATTAGTGAAAGATGTGGAATAAGACAATAACAAGCCAAAGTGATATATACATCTCTAATGAACAGAAAAACCACAATCTCATAACATTGGTATAAGAAAACACATGCACATTAGATTCAGGGATAGAAACATCTAACTATGAGCAGATAACCAACACAAGGAACATCATAAGTAGGATTCAAATGCAAGGAGTAGTAAATGATTATGACAGAGATGCTGCTAAATGAACATGATTAATAGAAAATGAGAAGAGGGTGATACCAGATGAAGCTTCGCCAAAGTTTTAAGTAAGCAGACTACTTCCACAGCCACTCAAAAGTCACTCACTCAGCTTGCTAGAAACTTGAAATATTTAGGTATTTTTGAGAAAATTCCTCCCCCTGAGGAGTTGCACATTAGTCTCCTTATATAGGCAAAACATTGGGCCGGGTTAACTCTTCAGACACTTGGTGGGCATATGTGAGCAACTAGGATTTTGAAATTTTAATTCAACCGTTGAACCTTGAGGGGACATACGCTCCCGGCACTCAGACGTTCAGAAATTCGCTGGGTCAAAATGATCAAAATAGGCATGGCTTCTTGGACAAACTCCTGTGGTCAAACATATGGTATTGAAAGAGGAAGCGAAAGGGACATTGCTCTGATCATTTGCAGAAATCGCAGGTCATGAGCTGGATATGGAAAAGCTTCACAGTTGCTTTTGATGAACCAAATCCTTGGAAGCTTAATAAGGAAACACTTGGGTGAATCCAAATTTGAAGAAGGTCGCGCCAAGATGAGATGAGAATTTCTTGAGTTTTGAATTTGTTGAGTTTTGAATTTGTTGATTTTGAATTTGATTGAATTCAACTCCTCATTCTGCAAATTACACACGACAAGGAGATGGAAGAGGCTGAACTAATTTTTCCTTTCTTCTATTGCCACGCGTCACCCTCTTATTGGTCAACAAGTAAGAGTTGAAAAGTCAAAGGACAATATAGCTTTCTGATTGGCTAATGGCTTTGGTCATCTTCCAATCAGAATTTTCAATAAATCCAACAAGGCCAAATGAAAATATGCCACACGTGTTTATCTCAAACAAAAGGTTAATCATAATTTGATACACAATTGAAATTAATTGCACTAAAAATTAAAAAGATTATTTAATAATAAAAAACTAATGATGATTAGATTAATTACTAATTACAATTGACTTAATTTCAATTAATGAACTTTAAAGTTAAAATCAAGGCACTAATGAATAAATTTTAACCAAAATAATAAAAGGATAATTAAATCAAAATCAAACAAATTAAACTAAAATTAAATCAACAACTAAATTAATTAAGCTAATAAACATAAAAAATCAAAGAAAATAAATCACATAGCATTTAACAACAAAAATGAGGGTAAATTTTGGGGTGCAACAGTTGCCCCTATTTAAATATCCTCACCCGATGACATGAGAGATGAAAATCCTTATGTAATCAACAGTGTGAGATATTTAAATACAGATAACCGAAAATTTTACCCTAGATGCACACATATGCAATGCAGCGAACATGATGCCATGAATATGCAAAAATGCAAACACAACGAGACACCAAGAGGTAAACAGGGAGCAAAAAGACCAGAAAGCTCCACTGGGGAAGGAAACAAATCAGCATCCATGAGAAACAAACTCAATGGGGATACAAGCCAACCAACAAAAGGGACTCACCGGGGAGACTTGAAAGACAAATTCTACTGGGGAAAGATTCGGGGAGATAGACTACTGGGAAGACAAACCCACACCCTTCCCAGGGCATAAAACCCAGAAAGAAGATCTGATCATCAGTTGAATAAAAGCAAAGACACCTCTAGAAGAAACAGCATATGGCAAAAGAAACCAGTCATTCAATAATGGCTTTGAATGAAAGGTTTGAATAAAGAGTACAAATTACGATATCTGATAATGGATTTAGATGAACTAGATAAAGAGACCTGATCTGAGAATCATCAGAAAGAGAAACCCATCTGGATAGGCATCAAATGGTAAAAGAATCAGATACCCAAGACTTGCTTTGGATAGAAGGTACAAATTACAATGTCTAATAATGGCTTTAGATAGATGTGAACAAGGCTACATTCAATAATGGCTTTGAATGCAGAGAAAATAATCATTCAATAATGGCTTTGAATGAAGGTGAGTGAATCATAATATCTAATAATGGCTTTAGATAAGAGCAGCTAAAAACTTCATTCAATAATGGCCTTGAATGCGAGGGAAACACTCATCCAATAATAGCTTTGGATGCTAAGTGAAAATATCACAATACTTAATAATAGCTTTAGGTAAGAGTGAATAATAGACTTGATCTGAAAATCATCAGGCAGAGGCACACATCTGGGAAGGCATCAGATGGAAAGAACCAATCGTCCAATAATAGCTTTGGAGTGAAAAAGTGAGGAAACCAGCCATCCAATAATGGCTTTGGATAGGGGATACAAATCACTATATCTAATAATGGCTTTAGATAAAGTGAACAAAGAAGAGAAGAAGCGTTACCAGTCATTCAATAATGGCTTTGAATGAAAAGCAAAATCACAATATCTAATAATGGCTTTAGATGAATGTGAGCAAGACTACACTCAATAATGGCTTTGAATGCAGAGAAAATGATCATTTAATAATGGATTTGAATGAAAGTGAGACCACAACATCTAATAATGGCTTTAGATAGATGTGAACAAGGCTACATTCAATAATGGTTTTGAATGCAGAGAAAAATAATCATTCAATAATGGCTTTGAATGAAGGTGAATATATCACCATACCTAATAATAGCTTTAGGTAAGAGTGGATAAAGATTACATTCAATAATGGCTTTGAATGCGGGGAAACCGATCATCCAATCATAGCTTTGGATGAAAGTGAATGAAATCCTCATATCTAATAATGGCTTTAGATAAAAGCGAACAAAGACTCGATCTGAAAAATATCAGAAAGAGATACATCTGGAACGGCATCAGATGGAAAGAACCAATTACCCAATAATATCTTTGAACAAAAGGTACGAATCACGATACCTAATAATAGCTTTAGATAAGGTGAACAAAGAAGAGAAGAAGTCAGTCATCCAATAATGGCTTTGGATGGAGGTGGTCACAATGTCTAATAATGGCTTTAGACAAGGATGTAACTCATAATATCATTAGAAGAGAATGAGATAAGAGAGTAATCCAAGAAAGCATTTGGACATAAAACGTGAACTTTCAGGAATGGCACTGAAAGCAGAGCAAGTCACTATGTTCAGAATTAGCACTGAATGATAGCGTGGAATACATCCAAGAATAGCACTGGAATGACTTCAAAGGCCCGGGAATAGCACCGGCAAGAACTAACAAACATTCAGGAATGGCACCGAATGATGGAGAGAACAACATCCAGGAATGACACTGAAGTCAGAGAATATAAAGTTTTAGGAATAGCACTGGAGTTGATAGGAAGCAAAGACATCCAGGAATAGCAATGGGGAGGAACATAAAGGCCCGAGAATAGCACCGGTAGGAAATAACAACATTCAGGAATGGCACTGAATGATAGCGAGGAAGGCATCCAGGAATGGCACTGGAGTTAAAGAATATAAAAATCCAGGAATAGCACTGGAATGATAGGATCATCATCTAGCATTAGGACTAGATGCACCAGGAAACGACATCATTCAGGAATGGCACTGAATAGGTATGTTATGTAATATTTTGTAAGACGTGGACAACGACACGACCTCAACGAGAAGTGCAAAATGAGGATGAATCACTCATGATAGGTACATATGTATAGAATCAAATGCAAATGACACAGCTTGATTCTTTAAAGGACAAGACTGGAAAGCTGATTCCTCAACACAGAAATTATTGTCATTCTGCTTGGGGATTAGAGATGTCACTGCCGTACGCAATCTATGCTACACTTGGTAAGCTATATTAGGTTAAAGGTCCTTGTAGGAAGGATGAAGAGCTGTCTGTAAATGAACTAATAATTGCTTCAGCTTTGATTGATTCTGTAAATGACTGTTCTATGGTGCTCTTAGAAAGCTTGCCCCAGTCTGAGTTTTGAAAAATAATTGTTCTGTTGTACACTGGGAAAGCCTGCCCCAGTATGAATCTTGAAAAGTTGCCTGGATAAACCAAATCTGAGAAGTCGTCATTAGACCACAAGTCTTGAACTGATCCTTGACAGGATATGATAGGAACTTGCCCCTGATTAAATCACTGACCAAGTTTCTTTAGTGTTTGAAAAATTCCTTGAGAGGAAAGCCAGTTTTTCAAACAAAAGTTCTTGTACAAACATGGTAAATGCAACTTTGAAATCAAAAATTATTTTGAAAAAGATGCACAGTAAAGTGAATCATTAGTCAGGACACGGCGGTTCAAGACATTAAGGTGAAAGGTTTTAATGCAAAGACTTTTAAGAGTCAGGTTACACAACCTTGCTGTAATATGCTTTCAAAGTAACCTTATCTCAATCAGGTCTTTTGAAGGGTTGTAATGAGATTCGATTCCTGGTTTATGAAGCAAAAAGTATAGGCTCAAAGTTTTATTGGTGCCCACCCCAGAATTTATGATGAATTGCAATCATAGTCTTAGTTGAAATTGAGAAATACCCTGCCCCAGCATTGAAATTTTGAGGGTATTTTATGTGATGAAAGAAAGGTTCCTACTTCTAGGTTCGAAGTGTTTGGGAATTGAAGCAATGCCTTATATCATTGGCAAGGTTTAGTTGAAAGCATATCACAACAATTATGTATATGAGGTAATCATCATTCTCCAATCTTTGCAGAATAAAGCGGCAAAGAAAATGTATATTTTTGAAAGTATTTAGAATAAATAGCAATTGAATTGAATCGAAAAGTTGCAAAAACGCTCATTTCATTGAATTTGAAAGTACAGACATAGTTGAAGGAAAACAGCTATAAAGAAAAATGCAAACAACAAGAAACAAAGGCCTAGTGACTAATCAGAAACAAAGATGAGCTGTCCTGTCTGAAACACTGGCTTTTAGGAGCATAATCTGTTGAAGTCGACTGAAGCTTCACTTGGCGTGTCCGGGCATAGGGTTATTCTGAACATTAGGGTTATCTTTAAAGGAGAGGATCTTGCTTCTCACCAACTCTTGTACCCTAGCCTTCAGTGCATAACAATTTTCCAAATCGTGACCTGCACCACCTTGATGGTATTCACAACGGAGATCAGCCCTATAGCCGGCTGGAAGAGGATTTGGAGGAGGAGGTAAAGGTCTTGTAGTAATCAACCCCTTCTTCACCATGCCAGGATAAAGTTCGGTGTATGTCATGGGAATGGGATCAAATTGACCCCTATTACGGTATTGGTTCTGTCCTGCAGGTGGAAGTTGGGTAGCTTGAGCTTGTCGTGGAGCAGTAACCACAGGGGTGACGGCAGCAACAGTAGGGTGAATATTATATCGAGGTTGGGGACGAGGCCTTTTCACTTCAAACATCACAACGTTGGCTTGATCCTCTTTCCTCTTATGGAAGGTCCCAAAGGATTTTTTCACAACATTTGAGGGTTCAGCGGCTCTGGATATTTTTCCTTTCTTGAGGCCTTCCTCAAGTCTTCGGCCAATAGTAACTAGATCAGTGAAGTTGGATGAAACACTTCCAATCATCTTCTCCCAATAAAATGGAATTAACGTATCCATAAATAAACCAGTTAATTCTTTTTCGCCTAAAGGAGGTTCAACTTGAGAAGCGAGCTCTCTCCAGCGCTGAGCATATTCTTTGAAAGATTCCTTATCCTTCTGAGACATGTTCTGAAGTTGACGGCGATCAGGAGCCATGTCCAAGTTATACTTGTATTGCTTCATGAAAGCATTAATAAGATCTTGAAAGCAGCGGATGGAATTCTGTTCAAGATTCATGTACCATTTGAGTGAAGCTCCACTCAAACTATCTTGAAAGCAATGGATAAGCAGCTTTTGATTATCAGCATAAGCGGTCATTCTTCGAAGATACATGACCAAGTGAGCCCTTGGACAAGAATGCCCCTGGTACTTCACAAATTCTGGTAACTTGAATTTTGCAGGCATAACAAGGTCAGACACCAAGCACAAGTTGTCAGCATCCAAGTTGAAGAAATCATTACCCTCAAAGGCCTTGAGTCTTTTGTCCAAGGTTTGGAAACGCTCATGGACGACTTCAGGTTCAACAAAATATTCAGGCTCTTCACCCTGAGCACTGGTAGCATTGTACTCAAAGAGGGGGTTCCCGAATGAAGCTCTAACGGGTTGTGGAGTGGCGTGGACCACAGGTCTGGTCTCGGCGAAAACAGGAGCTTGAAAAACAGGCATAGCAGTTTGACCGACCATAGCAGTAGATGCAAGAGGCGGAGAATAGTTAGGAGGTAAACCAAACTCGGGCCAAGTTGATGGTGGTAGCTGAACTGGTGGAGGATCAGCACTTGAAACTTCCTGGACGACTGTCCTTTGGGGTGGCTCTCCCCTAGCAATTAAAACTTGGAGCATCTCAGTGAGTTTAGTCATGCTTGACTTAAGTTCATCGATCTCCATTCGGACCTCAACATTGTGTATCTCTTGCTCTGACATCCTTCGTCTGTAGTTAGCTCTAGTCCAGTATCAGTGTCGAGGAATCAGCTTGACGACTCACAGGTAATCTCTGGAAGATAGAGATAACGGGAAATGAAGAACTGGGCAAACAGACACATGCAATGAAACATGCAAACATGCAAATGACATACAAGATGCAAACAGGATGTAAAACACACATAGCAGGATCAGGGGGTTCGAGATCAAAGCATGGAGTCTGGTCTACCCATCCCAAAAGGTGTGTACTATGGGTTTTCACCTGCCGAACAAGGTTCTGAAAAGTTCCCAGAGTCTATAATCCATCTTTCTGATTTTATCGACTTCCCAGATGACTTGATAATCAATAAAATTCTCGAGAGGATCTCGTCTGAGTGTAGTATCGCGTGATAACCAATTCAGAAATAGACTCCATCATGGTCACCGCACTACATCCTAAAAGGCTAAGTGGGGTTTGGAAACTACGGTTCTCAACCTCAATGGCACATACATTGAGAGTAGCTCGCTTTCACGAAAAGGATCGTTCAACATGACTAAACTCTCAAGAGGGCCTAAGCTGAGTGATGGTGTCTCAAGTTAACTTTTTCAGGAATCGACTCCCTCAAAGCCTCCTTGAATATACCAACGTCCTATCATAAGTGTACTCGAGTCCGGGTATAGGACTTATCTCACCACTCAATAGTAATACCCTGCATACAGAAAAAAAACCCAAGCACAACAGGCATATATACAGATATACAAAATATACAAGTATACAAGCAAGCAAACATGTAAATAACACAAAGACAAACAAGATAGGCTTAACCCTCTTAGGAGATTGATCCCCAGTGAAGTCGCCATTTCTATTGCGGTGAAAATCGAATAACAAGCTATGAATTAACTTGCATCATATTTCTTTTACAACCGACTTTGATTTATCCAAAGGAAAGGTTCAAGATCGTTAGAAAACCTAAAGGGGGAGATCTAAGGTTCGGGGGTTGGTTACGCCTAGGGAAGGTATTAGCACCCTAAACGTCCATAGTACTCTACGTGAACCACTTGTTTTAATGTTTGCTAAAGGGTCTATGCTAAAAGTTAAAAACCCTAGGAGTTAGTTTCTAAGTATACTCGATAAAGCATCGCACTTTACGCCTACGTATCCTCGGGAATAGAATCAGAGTATGCGTAGTTCTACTTCTACTGAATGGTTGAATATGGTCAATATTCAGAGGGGAAATGAGTACAAGCTCATTGTAGAGTTTAGGAACTCTCTAGATCTAATTGTAATGGACCTATGATGAAGTTTAGTTAGGAGGGGAAAGCGATAAATTCATTATGATGAATATCACTAAGAGTTGAAGAACTCTCTCCTAAAGCTAGTTGTGATTCCATGGCTCTTGATAAGGCCAAGGAATGGAGTTTCTTCCTAAGAGGTTACTTAGGTTAAGATGGGGGTCAATGACTTTAAGAGTCAACACTATTAACCTTCCTTTGGAATGTGGGGAAAAATAACAGTTACAAGATAAAGCATGGTAAGGATAAGTAATGATACAAGGTAAAGCATTGATATAAAAGTAATACAAGCATAATAATGGCTTTATGCTTGAGTAATAAAAAGTGAGTGAAGGTGAAATAATAAAGTGTAAGTGTTACAAACAATACAAGCATAATAATAGCTTTATGCTTCACATATAAGATAAATGAAGATAATGAAAATAAGCATAAGATTAGCATTATGCTTAAATAAATAAAGGTAAGGTGAAGTAAAGTTAAGCATAAGATTTGCATTATGCTTCAAAACAAATAATGAAAAAAGAAGTCAAAGATAAATCAATGACATGTAAATAAATGTCAAGGTAAAATTGGTCCTACATGCAATTATTGGTCAAAGCATTGTGTGACATAATAAGAATAAATATTCAAAGTTAAATAATCATGCATTAAATAATGAAATTTAAGTTAACAAAATTAATAAAATGTTATTATTAATTTCTTTCAATATTTAAAAAGTAAATTCAATTAGAAAGCCATAGCAAAAAGAATGGGATAAAAAGGATGAGAAATGAACAAGTTATGTTATTTTGAAAATTAAGTATAAACAAACAAGTTATAAAAATATAAGGAAATGAGGCTCCTAGGGATTGAACCCAGGACTTCACGTCTGCAGCCTGAAAGCAATGCCATTAGACCAGCGCGCATATTGAAGATGGGATGGAAATACAAATATATCATTAACACCAAGCGAAAATCAGGAAAATAAAAAGGTTGGGCGAGGGTATCAAACCCAGGCCCTTTGGGAGAAATGGCAAGGCAAGGCATATGTGCTACCGTTGGGATGGTCACTACATCCGGTAACATTCTTGCACCAATAAATATAAGAAGCAGACATGTGCGCATACCCAAATGAAACAAACTAACAACACACACATGCAGCCATGTTCAACCAAACTCAAGTTTCAAACAGCCAGATTCAAGGAAACATAACTTCACCAAATGTCAACCAAATTAAGTGAAATAAAAACCAAAACTGATCATGAAAGAACAAGGAACAAGGGAGTGTCATCCATCTATTCCAAATTTAAACACACAAAATGTGCACTAGTCACAAAGGTGATGTAACAAACTTAAAGTCATGAAAAGAAAAGGTATTGGCATATGAAAGATGAATCCCAGCAAGCAAATGTCCTATCACATCTAATGCAAGCAGAATGACAGTATGCAATAACAAATCTGATGAAAAAACAATTATATAATGCAGAGCATGACAGGTAGGAATTACAAAGCAGGGCAAGAACATAGCATTATGAATGGTGCAATGTTAACCAACAGCAGAAGTGCAGCATCTTATGTACATAAAGATTGAATGAGGTTTGACAAGCATGAGGTCAATATTGACATTTCATGGTATAAGAGTTAACAGCACATGAAGAACTACTATTGATTCAGAAAGAGATGAGATAACTTATGATAAGGTAAAGTGACAAGATTTGCATTCATGCCGAAATAACAAAGAAACTGTTATCATATAAAAGCCAAGCAAGATCATTTAAGTAAACATTCCACAAACATACAATAACAAAATAGCAAAATGAGTCAGGTATTGATGCTTGAAAAACACACACGCCCAACAAAGTGTATCAGAATTGTGAATGGCATAGAGAGGGTTTATATAACAAAAAGACTTGAACTATCACAGGGCATGGTTAAAAACAAATCTGATTCAAAAGACGGTCAAGGAGTTACAATACATAGGCATATTACAACCACGATTTCATGTTTAAACACTAGATGCGGATATACATATAAACCATGATGAAGCTTCTACAAACTTAGCTAGCATGAGCTCAACATCTAACATTCATGGCATGATGACTAACAGACCTACTGTTCCCTTTATTAGTTCAAAAACAAGATGAAGCAGTTGGATGGAAATCAAAACTTCATGATAGAACAAAATGACAAGATTGGTATACACACTAAAATAGCAATGGACATGTTGCAAACACAAAACCAGATGAAATTAAATCACATGATATCATCCTAATAGCAAGACTAAATCATACATTAATAGGCTTGGATGAAAGACACGCACACACTCAACCGACCTCAATATAGCTCATAAAAGTAAGATACAACAGAGTTGTAATCAACTGCTAGCATGGAAAGTGCATATATATTAACTATGGTTATACACATAAAAAGGAATCCTGCATTATGACAAACAAGGTAACTACATGAAGAAAAAAAAAAGATCAGTGCATAGAGTTTATAACCATACAAAATGAGAATTTTAAACAAAGCAAGCATAGAATTCATGAGTTTAACAGAGGTACATAGTTAACTTAAGGAATGATTAATGAATAAAAACAAAGCTAGTCAATCATGAACAAGTTCAAATATGGAGCATGCCAGATAAGTGCAAAGATTTTAACAAGTATAGATATATCAATTAGCAGTCCATTATTCTAACTAGTGTATACCATAAGAAAAGTGCACAAGAGTGTGATCATTTCATCGAAGCAAATTTGCAAACCAAGCATTAGTGAAAATGTGGAATAAGACAATAACAAACCAAAGTGATATATACATCTCTAATGAACAGAAAAAGCACAATCTCATAACATTGGTATAAGAAAACACATGCACATTAGATTCAGGGATAGAAACATCTAACTATGAGCAGATAACCAACACAAGGAACATCATAAGTAGGATTCAAATGCAAGGAGTAGTAAATGATTATGACAGAGATACTGCTAAATGAACATGATTAATAGAAAATGAGAAGACGGTGATACCAGATGAAGCTTCGCCAAAGTTTTGAGTAAGCAGACTACTTCCACAGCCACTCAAAAGTCACTCACTCAGCTTGCTAGAAACTCGAAATATTTAGGTATTTTTGAGAAAATTCCTCCCCCTGAGGAGTTGCACATTAGTCTCCTTATATAGGCAAAACATTGGGCCGGGTTAACTCTTCAGACACTTGGTGGGCATATGTGAGCAACTAGGATTTTGAAATTTTAATTCAACCGTTGAACCTTGAGGGGACATACGCTCCCGGCACTCAAACGTTCAAAAATTCGCTGGGTCAAAATGATCAAAATAGGCATGGCTTCTTGGACAAACTCCTGTGGTCAAATAGATGGTATTGAAAGAGGAAGCGAAAGGGACATTGCTCTGATCATTTGCAGAAATTGCAGGTCATGAGCTGGATATGGAAGAGCTTCACAGTTGCTTTTGATGAACCAAATCCTTGGAAGCTTAATAAGGAAACACTTGGGTGAATCCAAATTTGAAGAAGGTCGCGCCAAGATGAGATGAGAATTTGTTGAGTTTTGAATTTGTTGATTTTGAATTTGATTGAATTCAACTCCTCATTCTGCAAATTACACACGACAAGGAGATGGAAGAGGCTGAACTAATTTTTCCTTTCTTCAATTGCCACCCGTCGCCCTCTTATTGGTCAACAAGTAAGAGTTGAAAAGTCAAAGGACAATATAGCTTTCTGATTGGCTAATGGCTTTGGTCATCTTCCAATCAGAATTTTCAATAAATCCAACAAGGCCAAATGAAAATATGCCACACGTGTTTATCTCAAACAAAAGGTTAATCATAATTTGATACACTATTTAAATTAATTGCACTAAAAATTAAAAAGATTATTTAATAATAAAAAACTAATGATGATTAGATTAATTACTAATTACAATTGACTTAGTTTCAATTAATGAACTTTAAAGTTAAAATCAAGGCACTAATGAATAAATTTTAACCAAAATAATAAAAGGATAATTAAATCAAAATCAAACAAATTAAACTAAAATTAAATCAACAACTAAATTAATTAAGCTAGTAAACATAAAAAATCAAAGAAAATAAATCACATAGCATTTAGCAACAAAAATGAGGGTAAAATTTGGGGTGCAACAACCGGGTAGGTCAGAAGCTTTAGGAAGACTAAGACAGTGAGTTTTAGTGTTGTTAGTCACTTGCAGTTGGCTTGTGAATTGTATTTTCAAACAGTGGTTTGATTTCCTTGAGAGACCGGTTAGGTCAGAATTCTTGAGAAGTCTAGGACTAGTGTGTCTTAGAGATTAATTCCTTAAGGGACCAGTTTGGTCAGAATCCTTAAGAAGAGACAGTTAGTCTGTGTATTGTTAGTCAACAGCAGTTGCTAGTGCAGTTGTAATCAGTTTGGTTATAGTGGATTAAGACCTCGCTTGAGAGAGGCAAAATCACCTTGGCGGGTGGACTAGATTAACTTGATAATTTTCAAGTGAACCATGATATATCGTGTGTCTTTCTCTATTGTTAGTCTATTTGTGATTTTGTTTGAGTGTCACGAAAAGCTTTCATTTTGGAAAACCCAATTCAAACCCCCCTTTCTTGTGTTTTTCTCACACCTTTAATTGGTATCAGAGCTCCGGTTCTGATTGTGATAAACATTTTATCAGCACTTAACAGTGTTCAGTACAGATCCAGTATTTGTGTGAGATATCATGGCAGCTCCTGCTAATACCACCACTGAAGAGAAAGATCATTACAGTGCCAAACCACTAGTCTTTGATGGTGAAAAGTTTGACTACTGGAAAGATAGAATTGAAAGTTTCTTTCTTGGTTATGAAGTAGATCTTTGGGATTTTGCAGTCGATGGCTACACTCACCCAGTTGATGCTACAGGTGTTAAAGTGCCTAGAAGCACTATGACCAACCAACAAAAGAAACAAGCATCACAAGGCAAGAACCATATTGCTAAATGCTATCTCTTATACTGAGTATGAGAAGATAACAAATAGAGAAACTTCCAAATCCATTCTTGACTCTTTAAGAATGAATCATGAAGGAAATGCTCAAGTTACGGAGACAAAGGCACCTACCTTAACTCAGAAATATGAGGCATTCAAAATGGAGGATGATGAAACAGTTGAGACTAAGTTTTCAAGGTTTCAAATGCTAGTCGCAGGACTCAAAGTCCTGGACAAAAGTTACTCAACTGCTGATCATGTTAAAAATATTATCAGAAGTCTTCCCAAGAAATGGAGACCTATGGTAACAGCTCTAAAGCTATTCAAGGATCTGAATAATATAAGTCTTGAAAAACTTGTTAGTTCTTTAAGAAGTCATGAAATAGAGCTGGAAAAAGATGAACCTCAGAAGAAAAGTAAATCTATTGCTCCTGAGTCTAAACCTGAAAAGGAAAAGGCTTATCAAGCTGAGGAAGAATCAGAAGATGAGCTATCTCCAATCTCCAGAAGAATCAAGAAGCTTTGGAAGCACAGGCAAGAAAACTTCAGAGGATCTAGAAGAATCAAAGGCCGCTCTGAGTCATCATCAGGACAGAAAAAGCAGAACTCTGGAAAAGAAGTCATCTGCTATGAGTGTAATGAGCCAGGTCATTACATAAACGAGTGTCCAAAGCTCAAGAAAGACAAGAAGCCTAAGAAGAATTTCTCCAAAGCAAGAAAGGTCTAATGGCAACTTGGGACGACTCTGATTCTGAAGATGAAGAAGAATCTGATGAAGTACAAGCAAATGTTGCACTTGTAGCAACAATTGACGATGAAGTTTCTGGAGAGCCCGAAGACAAAATGTCATGAGAACCATAATCAGACTCAGACTCAGACTCAGAGACATCCTTGATGGCGCCACTGAAACACCAGTCATGGTACCTGGACAGTGGATGCTCATGGCACATGACGGGAGGAAGGCATATGTTTCAGTGGATTCTCCTACTCTTGATATTGTTGTTGCTCCCTCAGATCCTCCACAACAAAAGAAAAGCAGAATTGCAACTTCACACCCTGAAGAATTGATTCTGGAAATAAGGACGCTCCTATCATAACCAGATCAGCCTTCAAACCTTCTGAAGAAACACTTCTGGGTTTGGTGTCTTTGATCGAGCCAACATATGCTGATGAAGCTCTATTGGACAAAGACTGGATTCTGGCGATGGAAGAAGAACTTAACCAGTTTTCAAAGAAAGATGTTTGGGATTTTTTTCAGAAGCCTAAAGGTGTCCACGTTATTGGAACTAAATGGGTATTCAGAAACAAGCTCAATGAGAAGGGTGAGGTTGTCAGAAACAAGGCACGACTGGTTGCCCAAGGTTATAGTCAACAAGAAGGAATAGACTATACAGAAACCTTTGCTTCAGTCTCCAGGTTAGAAGCCATACACTTATTAATTTCCTTTTCTGTAAATCATAACATTATCTTATATCATATGGATGTTAAGAGTGCATTCTTGAATGGTTACATTTTAGAAGAAGTTTATGTCAAACAACCTCCTGGATTTGAAAACTCTGAGAAGTTAGATTTTGTTTTTAAACTTAAAAAATCGCTCTATGGTCTGAAACAAGCTCCCAGAGCTTGGTATGACAGATTGAGTAATTTTATTTTAGAAAATAACTTCTCAGAGGCAAAGTTGACACCATCCTCTTCTGTAAAATGTTCAAAAATGATATGCTTATAGTTCAGATTTACGTTGATGATATTATTTTTGGTTATGCTAATCCCTCTCTTTGTGAAGAGTTTTCTAAGCCAATGCAGGCAGAATTTGAGATAAGTCTGATGGGTGAATTGAAGTTCTTTATGGGAATTCAAATTGACCAAAAATCAGAGGCTACTTACATTCATCAAAGTAAGTACACCAAAGAACTTCTGAAGAAATTCAACATGATGGATAGTACACCAGTTAAAACTCTAATGCATCCAACATGTATTCTGGAAAAGGAAGAGGTAAGTGGAAAGGTTTGTTAGAAGCTCTATCGTGGTATGATATGCTCTCTTCTGTACTTAACTGCTTCTAGACCTGATATCCTTTTCAGTGTTCATTTGTGTGCTAGATTTCAATCAGATCCTAGAGAATCTCATTTAACTGCAGTTAAAAGAATTCTAAGGTATCTGAAAGGAACTATTAACCTTGGCTTGATGTATGAGAAAACATCAGAGTACTCTTTTTCTGGTTATTGTGATGCAGATTATGCAGGAGACAGATTGGAAAGAAAAAGCACTTCTGGAAACTGTCAGTTTCTCGGGAAGAATCTGATCTCATGGTCAAGCAAGAGGCAATCAACAATTGCTCTCTCAACAGCAGAAGCAGAGTACATATCCGCGTCTCTATGCAGTACGCAGATGCTGTGGATGAAGAACCAGCTAGAAGATTATCAGATACATGAGAATAACATTCATATCTTTTGTGATAATACTGCTGCTATATGTTTAAGTAAGAATCAAATCTTACATTCTAGGGCTAAGCACATAGAAATCAAACATCATTTTATTAGAGACTATGTTCAGAAGGGAATCTTATGTTTAAAATTTTAGATACAGACCATCAATGGGCTGATATTTTTACAAAACCCTTGGCCGAAGATAGATTTCTATTTATTCTGAAGCATCTGGAAATAGACTACTGTCCAGAGTAATATTTCATCCGAATCAGATGTGTTTAGTCAGAGTCTGAAGAAATCAGATTTTCATTTAAACTAAAGATGCATTTGTTTTTAACCTTAGTCATCAGAAGATGCTTTGTCAGAAGTGTCTCTGATCAGACGAAAACCTTTTGGTTTTCCAGACTCTAAGGATATCAAAACGTGTCCAAAATCAAATCATATCTTCTGTTGAAAAGACACCTCGAGCATTGTGATTTTGTGAGACTAGGTTTCAAGTAATTATTACCTATTACTCCTTAATATCATGTTTAACACATTGGATTTTAAAATTTACTTAATAATTGTTTAAATCCTTACGTCTTTCTTCCTCTTTAGGCATTCATAAAGATGCATGTAAGACAAAAATTTCTTGGAACTTAACAATTGTCTCCCTTTATTCATTGTCAGAATCTGCCTTCTCATTTTTGAGTATACATTTATTCACATTTATTGACTGATGTCATAATATCAATAATGTATACTATTCCATAATCTTTTGGAGACTGATACACTCCTTCATCATTCTTTGTTCTTGTTTGTATCCCGTGTATTGGAAATGATGAATTTCTTGTCTCAAGTCATCCAGTCTTTATTGCTATTTATGGCTATCACTCATCGTTCTCTTTATATATCACACTTCTTCTCATAACTATTCATCCGTTTCCAAACTTGCTTTTCATTCCTATTCCTCGTATTTCACTATGTCTATCAAAACTTTTGCTGGAAATGATGAAGTTATGGAGGTCATTAATGAGAAAAGGCCAAATCTTCCAAGATTAAGAGACTCAGGTGTTTACCTATCCACCAACATGCAAATTCAAGGATGGTAAGGATACTATGCAATCTTGCATGGACCCATTTATCATGTCCTGGTGAAAGAATTCTGGAAATATGCATGAAGTGGGGAAGATAACAATTCTGTTTGGTCTTCTGTTTTCGGTGTTCCGGTCATCATAACACCTACCTCCATTGCTCAAGCCATCAATTGTGTTCAATCTGGAGTCACTGTTGAAGATCTCCATCTGAACTACTCCTTTGTTGAGGATTCATTAAAATTCATGATGTGTCTCGAAACAACTATGAAACTTATAATCCTGAAGGACTTCTCCCTGATGGAAAGTTGTGGTTTCAACTCCTGCTCACCAACTTTTGCCCCAGAGGATTGGCCAAAAGCACCTTGACTCATGATGATAAACTGTTTATCTATTTCATGATGTACAACGTCCGGGTGAATCTTCCGCAAACCATCTTCAATCATCTGAAGAACTGTGTTGAAATCTCCAGAAATCAACATAAGTCCTTCATACCTTATGGAAGAATTCTATCTGAGTTATTCTACAGGGCTGAAATCATCACTTTAGCCAGAATACTTGGACCAGAAGATGCTACAGCTGAAGAGAGGCGTGAAAGGGTTGATGAGGTGGAGGATTTCTGATAGCTGGTTGGAGATGAGAACATTCTTGAGGTCATATCAGAAGAACAAATCAACCTTCTTCATCTTAGAAATAGAGAAATTGCTAGCAGTATCACCTCAATCATGCACTATCAAGAATGGACAAAATACTTCATCATTCTGGATAAACCAGTCTACTTAAATCTTGTAAAAGATTTTTGGAAACATGCCTACATTAATTATGAAGATCGTTCAATTTCCTCTCGTATTTTTGATGTCCCCATAAACATCACTCCCTTCACCATTGCTCTAGCAATTGGTTGTGAGAACATTGGCTTTACTGTAGAACATGTTAAGTCTAGGTATCTTATTTCTGAGGAACTCGCCTCGCTTCACAACACATCGTCCAAATATGAACCTCTCAATCCTGAAAACCTTCTTCCCATTCCCAAAGCTTGGTTTAAGCTTTTGCTGACAAATTTTCGTCCTCGGGAAGAAAACAAAAATATCTTATTTCATGATGATCGGGTCTTCATCTTTCTCATGATGGCTCAAATGCGGATAAATCTACCTCAGACTATATTCAATTTTTTGCAAAAATCCGTTACTGACTCCAGAAATGGTGATTTCATCAAGCCCTACATAACTTTTGGAAGAGTTCTATCTGAAATCTTCTTTAAAGAAGGAATTGTTGAATTTGTCAAGACAGAGGGTCTAGAAAATGGTCTGTTGAAGAAAAATTGTGAAGTCTTCGATGGTTAATCTTTAGCATGTCGTATCTTGTGTTTTCTGTCTCGTCTCTAGGATGCTCTGTGTTTGATTTGTGTTCGAGTCGTGCCAATGTGCTTCGATCCATTATTAATGAAACTGTTTTTATGAGTACTATGGCATATTTTAGAAATCTCCTTCTCACATATTTATCATAATATTTCACTGTTTATTGCATTATCTTTTTTATTATGACAAAAAAGGGGGAGAAAGTAAAATGATTTTGATAGTACCTATTCTCAGAATCTCGAACTCAAAGTCTAACCATTTCTGGAACTCTTCCCAAGAACATTCAAACTCCAGAGGCTTGGTGCCTGTGCTAGCTTCTGCTCTTAACTTAGCTACCCTTTTCAAGGCCTTGTTACGAACTCAAACATTACATAATGCTTTTGCAACTAACCGTTTGTTTGATGTTTCAATTAAGGAACTCTAAAAAAATTCACTTAGCATTCTAGACAGGTTGAATATAAAGATCCTACTCTCTTAAGATTGAAAATCTGATGGATAATTTCAACTCTGATAATTCATGGTTAAGAAGTTGTACACTCTGAGAATATATGTTTATTCAAACAGATGTTCCAATACTGTTTAGAAGTTGTGAACTTTCTGAAAGTCAAGAAATCTTGTTTGATATCATAGTGTTCAAAAGTTGTAAACTTTCTAAAAGTATGAAATTCAGACTCAAGCGTCAGAAGCTGAAATCTCCTTGAAAATAAGTCAAGTCAATTCTCTGATTCAAAGATACTATTTCAGAAGATACGCTCTGCAACGGATGATATTATGATAAAATCAATCAGGCTCTGAATCTGACAAGATTGGTGAATCTAAGAAAAGATTGACAAAAGAGAAGTCAATTTTAATCAAACTCTGATACTTAAGAAGTTGTGATTCTTCATCAAGATCTGATAAGAAGTTCTGATACGAGATGCGCGGCATCATCCAATCAGACTCAAAAATTAAGTTTTGATTTTTCATCAAAGTTCTGATAGTAACTAGGTTCTGAGATGAAGACCTAGTGTTCTAGTCAAACTCTGATGAGTTATTGTAGGGAAGTATTTCTTCTCTATTGTTATGTTCTAAAGAACTCAAATTTTATTTTGTGAGTCTTGGGATCAGGGGGAGACTCTGAATAAGCATGAATGAAATTTTGAGATTAACAGATTCAGGGGGAGCTGAGAGCTTAAACTCTAAATTTGTAGGCTATGGTGATTACCCTGTATAAATTGTTCTATCAAAATACATGGTTGTGTCATCATCAAAAAGGGGGAGATTGTAAGAACAAGATTTGGTTCTGCATCTTATCTCTATGTTTTGATGATAACAATGGAGCATTTATGTGAGAACAATTTTGGTACTCTAACGTTTTTTATTCTGATCGTTTTGACAAACAGGTTCTGACTCTGATAAAGATCATATGCTATGTCACTCTGAAATTCTCAATGGTTGCTCCTGCGTAAAGAAGCAAGATTGCTTCTGATCTACTGTGAATCAGAAAGACTCTAAGAAGACACTATGTTGCTGTTGTAACATCTCTTGGATTCTAACCTCTGAGTGCGACTCTGATGTTCTATTTCTGAAGCCTGTTTAGCTTCTGAAGTCGTCAACTTCTGAAGACTAAGTCCTGAAGATTCTGAAGACAAGGTTCTGCTGAACGAAGTTCTGAAGACTCTGAAGAATTAAGGATTCTGAAGACTTAAGGATTCTGAAGACTAAGGGTTCTGAAGAAGAAGTGCTGAAGATTCTGAAGACAAGGTTCTGCTGAACAAGTTTTGAAGACACTGAAGACTTAAGACTCTGAAGACCCAATGATTCATTCTTCTGATCATGCTTCATTCATATCAACTCAGAAGCCTCTGATGAATAGAACAAGATGAAACGTTTGTGTGGGAAAATAATACATGGTACAGATCAAAAATGTTCTTTTCCACTACCATTCCACTACCCTGATTTGGTGGTACAAAGGACAATTTCAGTGTACGATTTTCATCCCAGCATAACGACGTTATTTCAAGTCACCAATACTCTTCTGATATTACTGATCTACCCTACAACGGATATTTTTCTGGCTATATATAGACTTGATCATTCAACGAATCAGTAGTGATAACAAATTTAACACTCAGTGTGAAAAAGAGAAATATTAAATACACTGATTCATATGAAGAAGGAACTCAAGAAATGGAGAAATTTATGAGTGAACAGTGAAGCACCACAATACAAAGAAGAAGATTGTTTTTACTGTGTAGATTCGCTGTAAGATAGATTGAGCCAAAAATGTGTTTACTCTGCTTGTGTAGAAGCATCATTATTGTAAACAAACCTTTGTAACAAACAGTTGTTTATGTTCCCTAAAGGACCGGGTAGGTCAGAAGCTTTAGGAAGACTAAGACAGTGAGTTTAGTGTTGTTAGTCACTTGCAGTTGGTTTGTGCATTGTATTTTCAAATAGTGGTTTGATTTCCTTGAGAGACCGGTTAGGTCAGAATTCTTGAGAAGTCTAGGACTAGTGTGTCTGAGAGATTAATTCCTTAAGGGACCAGTTTGGTCAGAATCCTTAAGAAGAGACGGTTAATTTGTGTATTGTTAGTCACCAGCAGTTGCTAGTGCATTTGTAATCAGTTTGGTTATAGTGGATTAAGACCTCGCTTGAGAGAGGCAAAATCACCTTGGCGGGTGCACTGGATTAACTCGATAATTTTCAAGTGAACCAGGATATACCGTGTGTCTTTCTCTATTGTTAGTCTATTTGTGATCTTTGTTTGAGTGTCATGAAAAGCTTTCATTTTGGAAAACCCAATTCAAACCCCCCTTTCTTGTGTTTTTCTCACACCTTCATTTATTACAGGAGATGATTCCTCAGCAAGTCCTCTTTGAGAAAGTGGATGAAGACTCTGAAGGTTTTTTCTCTTTATTTGAAAAAATTTACTCGCAAAGCAGTCAGCCTGTATCTCTTTTGTGAGATCCCCAGTAAGCTTGCCTAGGCTTCATACTACTCCAAGTGAGGTGGATGTGTGTTTCCCAGTTAATCTCTGGACACCTTTTCCCCCGGTGAGGTCTCGTGACTCTTTAGCTCCCCAACAAAGTGGAATTGCTTATTTATTTCCCATTGGAGACCATTTTTTGGTTATACTTCCAATGAGGTTGTTTTATTCTTTTCAGAGTGTGAGCTAGTCATTGCTTAAACTTGTTGATCAACTACTTTGGATATTTCCTAGTGGATACCATTTCCCGGTTCAACCTTCAATGAGGATCTTTTTGTTCTAGAATGTCGTACGCTCATGCTTGAACCTGATGATCAATCATTCTAGATACCTTTAATGGAGACCATCTCTTGGTTCTATCTCAAGTGAGGATTTTTTCTTCTAAAGTGCCAACCGGTCATGGCTTGAACCTGTTGTTCCATCACTTTAGATGTGTTGTTTTCTTTTCCCAGTGGAGACCGTTTCCTGGTTCAACCTTCATTGAGGATATTTTTGTTCTAGAATGTCATTCAGTCACGTTTGAACTTGATGATCAATCATTCTAGATACCTTTATTGGAGCCCATCTTTTGGTTCTACTTCCAATGAGGTTGTTTTTCTTCTAAAGTGCCAACCGGTCATGATTTGAACCTGTTGTTCCATCATTTTGGATGTCTTGTTTTATTTCTTTCCCCAGCGGAGTCCGTCTTTCCGGTTCTACCTTCATTGAGGATCTTTTTGTTCTAGGATGTCATCCGGTCACGCTTGAACTTGATGATCAATTATTCTAGATACTTCCATTGGAGCCCATATTTTGGTTCTACTTCCAATGAGGATGTTACTTTTACCTTTTCTTTGGTCTAATCCTAAGGCCTTGAGGATCGTGTCTTATTCCTGTCTTTTCTTCTAAAGTGTCAACCAGTCATGGCTTGAACCTGTTGTTCCATCACTTTAGATGTCTTATTTTATTTTCTTCCCCAGTGGAGACCGCCTTCCCGGTTCAACCTTCATTAAGGATTCTTTTTCTTTCTAGAATGTCGTCATGTCATGCTTGAACTTGATGATCAATCATTCTAGATACCCCCATTGGAGCCCATCTTTTGGTTCTACTTCTAATGAGGATGTTACTTTTACCTTTTCTTTGGTCCAATCCTAAAGCTTTGAGGACTGTGTCCTATTCTTGCCTATTCTTTTCAGAGTGTCAGCCAGTCATTACTTGAACCTGTTAATCAACTACTCTAGATATTCCTCAGTGGAGACCATCTCTTGGTTCTACCTCCAGTGAGGATCTCTTCCTTCTAAAGTGCCAGCTAGTCATGCTCAGACCTGTTGCTCAATCACATTAGATTTCCCCACTTTGTTTCGGTTTCCCCAGTGTTGTTTTCATCCCCAGTGAGTGGTTACTCATTGTGTTGACTCTATCCTTGTTTGCTTTCGTTTTCGTCTGCATTTTGCATTTATCATCACATCATTATCATCATATTAGAGTTCATTGCATGTCAGCATTATAGATTAGATTCCTTTTTGTCCATAACATAGCATGTCATTGCATCTAAGGGCAAAATTTTCGGTTATCTATATTTAAATACCTTTCACCATGATTTCATGAGGATTATCATCGCTCATGTCATCCGGCAAAGAGATTTAAATAGGGGCAACTGTCATACCCCAAATTTTACTCTTAGATTCATTGATCTTTTGCATATCATTTTAGGTTAATCATCCTTGCATATCTAACTAGGTTTTCAGACTGTGTTTGTTTTGTTTCACTTGTGAATCAGGGTTTGCTTCAAGAGACTTCAAGGGTCGGTAAATCAAGGTTTTGGATAGATCATCCACCATTTGAGCTCTTAAGATGTGGAATCAGAGGTTTTCTGTTGAGGTGGATTTCCTTTGTTCAGAGTTTGTTTTCTTCGATTATTTGTACTCAAGTTTGAGGCAGAGGTGTTGGGTTTTTAATCGTCATGAGCAGTTCCTATCAGAAGTTTATCAAGGCACGACTTCAGTTCTCTGAATGGCCATAAGGGTGTAGCTTGTTTAAGGTTCATCAGTGGTTTGTCTAGAAAGATCCTGAATCAGGATTTTAGAAGATTAGGGTTTCTCACCCTTGGTGTTTATGATCGGCAAACCTCTCTCACCGACCCTTGTTTCAACCCTTCTTCATCGCCACCTTGTTTCCAATAACAACATCAAAAACCACAACAATCATTCTCAAAACCTTTTCGACTTTCAACCCAAAATCAGTTCCAACCAAGATCGCAGGAAATAGAGAAGGAGAAAAAGAAATCAGCAGAACAGAGAAAGTGAAGAGGAAATCGCGAGAAGCAACGAGACGGAAGAGGAAGAAACGCGAGGAATACCTCATCTCCTGAGGTCGTATTTCTTTTTTTCCTTTCACGCAGTTTTGCCTCATTTGGTTGGATGTAGGTTTATGATTTAGGACAACCAAACCAGATATGGGCCGACCCGACCCGCCGGTGGCCTCATTGTGGACCTTGATTTGTTTTCTCTGGCCCATCATTTGTTGTTTATTATTTGTTAATCTTTTAATATTTTTTTAGTCATTTAATCTTATTAAGTATCAATAGGTTTTGTTCCAATAACATTTCCTTTATTAATTACCAATTAGTTTTTTCTATAATTATTTTTAGATTTAGTTTTAATATTTAGAACTAGTTTTTTAATTCTATCTTTTTCTTAATATAACAAAATAATAAAATCTCAAAAAAATATATCTTCTTTATCTAGTTTTTTTAGCTAAACCTTTGATTTAGGATTTAAAACATTTAGGTTTTACTTAGTTTATTTCCTATTTTAATTAGGTTAGAATTCATTTCTTAAATGCCTAAAATTCAAAAATATGTTTATTTCATAAGTATTATACGAAGATAAAAAAAAATATTTTTCTCAAATGGAAAAAATTCAAAAAAAGAAGAGATTTGTTCTATGTTATGTTAGCCTTTTTGTTAGGAATTTTCTTTACTTAGTTCACTTGTTCTCTATTGGTTTGATACTCGTTGCTTGACACATGTTTCAGTCTTTGACTTAATTGCTGGTTTGTAGCCCTATCTAAACTTCATCCCATGCTCCTTGTTGTCGCTAATTCCCCAATTCCAATAGAAAGGATCAAACTTGTTGACTGCGATGTCATAGTTAGGATAACCTTGTCCGCCATTCTCTCGAGACTTTGTTAGAGTCTTACCCTTTATCCTAGCTTTAGGTTTGGAGTCACCGCACTCCTTGTAAGTGTCATGGTGATGAACACTTACTTTTCTTGTTTAACTTAACCTTAGGTTTAGAGTCGACGCACTCCATGTAAGTGACATGGTGATGAACACTTACTTCCCCTCTGGAACCTTGATCATTATCAAGAGTTCCTCACCCCTAGTTAGGTGAACTACGAATGCTCTGATTCCATCCTAGTCAGGATACGTAGGCACAAGATGCCATATCTTGTCGAGCTTACTAACAACTAACAACTAACCTCCCTTATCTTTCGCCGCCGCGCGATCGAGACTAGTTTACCTTACCCTTTATCCTAGCCTTAGGATTGGAGTTGCCGCACTCCATATAAGTGCCATGATGATGAACACTTACTTTCCTTGTTTAACTTAGCCTTAGGTTTGGAGTCACCGCACTCCATGTAAGTGTCACGGTGATGAACAATTACTTCCCCTCTGGAACCCTGATCATTATCAAGAGTTCCTCACCCCTAGTTAGGTGAACTACGGAGGCTCTGATTCCCCATTCCTAGTCAGGATACGTAGGCACAAGATGCGATATCTTGTCGAGCTTACTAACAACTAACAACTAACCTCCCTTATCTTTCGTCGCCGCGCGATCGAGACTAGTTTACCTTACCCTTTATCCTAGCCTTAGGATTGGAGTCGCCACACTCCATATAAGTGTCATGGTGATGAACACTTACTTTCCTTGTTTAACTTAGCCTTAGGTTTGGAGTCGCCGCACTCCATGTAAGTGTCATGGTGATGAACACTTACTTCCCCTTTGGAACCTTGATCATTATCAAGAGTTCCTCACCCCTAGTTAGGTGAACTACGAATGCTCTGATTCCATCCTAGTCAGGATACGTATGCACGAGATGCGATGTCTTGGCAAACATACTTAGTGTATATACCCTAGGTCTTTACCTTAGCACTTTTTTACTTAGAGTACTACAGATACTTAGGATGCTAGCACCTTCCCTAGGTATAACCAACCCCCGAACCTTAGATCTCTAGCTTTGTTGTTACATAGCGCACTTAGGGTTTTCTTCGATCTTACCCTTTCCTTTGGATAAATCAAAGCTCGGTGGTGAACTTCATGATTTGTGATTCAAGTTAATTAATAGTTTGATATCCGATTCTCACCGCAACAGGGACCAACTTAAGAAAGCAGGAATTCCAAGATTTTCTTGTCCGAACACTTCAATCCAATTAGACCTTGTGACCGGGGGGCTTATGTACATCCCGGAATTCTTGAAGACCGAGCTTTTGTAGGTCGAGTACAGAGGGAAAAATAAGTCAGATTGAGTAAATCCTAAATAGGCCGGATCTCGGTCTAGGGGAACATTGTTACAAGCCATGACCAAGTCAGATCCGATCATGTAATGACTCTGGTGGACAAGCAAGTTGGATCCGGTTTCAGAAAGGGTGTCAGGAGGTGACATGAGTAGCCACAAATGACAGTTACAAAATATCTCCATGATTGCATGGGAGTTACAGAAATTACGGGAAAAGGCGTTACTTAAGGAAGACAGCGACCGTTACCAAATATCACTTTAACATGGGACGTGAAAGGGTATCGCTTTAAGAGCCATTGATAAGTGGACAAGTATAAAAGGAGACTTTTCCAACAAGAGAAATGGACAACTAATACCTCCTCACAAATAGGATTGTGATCTCTCCTAATTAACTTATCCAAATGATATTTAACACAAAGAATATCAATTATCAAATTTAACGTGATTACTAAATCTTTTAAGTCGCCTTAGTTTACCAAATACATGTTATATTTAGAGACATAACTATTAATTATATTTGTTTTGGACTGTCAAAAGCCTAAAAGACTAGCCAAATACACATGTTTAATCTAGCAACAACATAGTGGACCTTCATTACAGACATCACATAGAAGCACATTTAATAATCGCGCGTATCATTTTGTATATAAAATTGTATATATTTTTCCAATAGTTTAATAATCAAAATTTTATTCTTAAAAAATAGTTAAAGATAGTCGCAAATTTGAACTCGTGTATCTATTATCTAATATATTTTTATTGTAAGAAGACCTCGATCCTCTCTAGTCTATATTCAGATTTGGATTTTGCATATTAAGTTTATGACAGTTCGCCAGCATTACATTTATTTCTAACGAACAAACACATTCATCACATTGGTCCTTATAGCCCTTAACATCTTGTGATCTTGGCAGCACCACGCTTCTTAATATCACCCACAAATGATAGAGCCTCCCTTGACCATGAGTCATGGGTATAAGATTTATGGATAGACCTACTCAATTGAAAACTCATATTTATTACTTATAATAATAACATACAAGTTTATTGAATAGTTATAAGTATAATTTATATTTTGCATCAACTAAATATATTGATTATTGAATAAATTTAAAAAATGAGTTGTTTTTATAAAAAAAAACAAAGGTAGTAGTATTTTGTTTCTTCTTCTTAATATTAGCGGACCAACATTTAAATTAAAAACTTACTTCATTATCCAAAAAAATTAAAAGGGTTACTTTACCAACCTAAGATGTCATAAATGTATTGCTTAATAGTATGCCACTAATCAATTTATTAAAGAAATTATATATTTTAATTATGGCAATACATTTTTATAGTTACAAATTCAACCTAGTTTGATGCGTAAATTTTCATTCAAAATTAACCAAGGCAGTTCTAATTTATAAAGTTTTTATTTTTATTAAAGATGAATTCAAAATGATCATCTATATAGTTTTTACTTTTATCAAATATGAATTTTTATACATTAGTATGTAATTTTTTTTTTCACAAGCATCTAATTGAATAATATTAAATAGATATTATAAATCTATTTTGAAAATACATTAATGGCAATTTCTTATCACACCACCCTTGTTTCTTAGGCACCATCTGAATTTCCGGTTTTGCCCCCTGATTTCGGATGTGCACATCCGAACGCACCAATTTTTTTAAAAACGCTGATTCTTTCCGGAAGTGCACATCCGGAAACATTCATGATCTGCAGATCCGGAAAAAGGCAGAACATTATTTTTTTTTAAAAAATCAGTTTTTTTGCTTGGTCGCATATGTTAATAAATCGTCGCAATTTAATATACATTTGACAACATCCATATATAAAATAAAATGATATATATATATATATATATATATATATATATATATATATATATATATAATAAATCTCTGTCAAAATACAGTGCATACATCTAATATAAATATAATACATCAAACAAAAAACTACTGTGTATGACGAAGGATCTCTCCTGGCTCCCCTGCTCCTCTGCCCCTACCCGCCATCCTGGATCGATGTCTGCGGTACTGAAGTGCCCCCTGAGCAATCGCAATAATCCTGTCCACGGCAAGTCTGGCACCAGAGCCCTCAGGGAGGTGACCGTCCGTAATGGCCTGCTGCGCTATCTGCTCTATCTGACGACAGCGTGGTAGGACATCCTGAGTGTGGTCCAGCTGAGACTGCCGCTCCTCTAATATCTCCTGATGAGCAGGTATGGGTGGCGATCCCTCAGCAGTAGGCACCATGCATGGGTGTGAGACGGTGTAGAACCACACGATGTACCCGACATCAACACTCCAGTCTGTCTCCGCTCTGGTCGCCCGAGCCTCCTCCGGTACCAAGTGGGACTGGTAGTCAGCATATAGCTCATCTATTTGCCTGCGGGTCAAGCCTAGAGGAGCAGACTCATGAGGCATCCTGGGGATCGTCTGCGTGTAACCGAACTGACGCAAGACGCGCTCTGGCAGGTATCGGGCAGTAACGGTCGAACTGCATGCCAACCATCCTGAGAACAAACAAACCTCATCGAACGGGCGCGTCACACGGTGAGCGGCATAGGGGCAATACAAAACGTCCTCAGCAGCCATCCGATCTAGATACATTCTGAAGGGGTCCGGCGCCTGGTTCCCTCTGAGCAGGACAAATGCAGCAGCACGTGGCATATCCTCAGTGTACCCCTGGGCACTCCCCCAACCAGTAATATAGGGAAAGTGCTGTAAAATCCACGCCTAAAATGGAAAACATAACATGGGTGTCAAACATTATAATGAATACAGAAAGAAAAGAACAACTCTGTAACCAACAACTCTATGCCGTCCGCCTTCGTCATCCTACCGTGACTCAGAAGGGTACCCGTGATCGGTAGATGTAAGAGGCACGAGATGTCGTCTAGCGTGATCGTGATCTCGCCGTACGGTAGATGGAATGAGGATGTCTCAGGGTGCCATCTCTCAACAAATGCCATCAGGATACCGTACTGGATCTGGGAATACCCAATCCTAGACAGGCCTCCAAGACCAGACTCCACAAGTGCATACGTGAACCACTCAGCCTCTGGCAGCATCTCAATCGTGTCCATAACCTTGCCCCCATGGTTATAGAACTTCTGTGAATCCTTATCCTGAAAATTTCCAAATAAAACAATGTTACAAATGAACATATTTTCAACGAATACAATTCTATAAATAAACCGAGAAAGGTTACCTGTCCTAGCCAGACAAATCTGGCAGTATGCTCAGAGTACCCCGCGAGTAGGGACATATTAGACGGTCCCCCGGGGTAACCGCCCAGCTCATCGAAATCGTCATCATCGTCAACACCCTCATGTGTTGGGTGATCACCCTCTGGAACATGAACAACAACAGGGGAACGAGGAGGAGCAGCTGATGGAGCTGTAGTCTCCCGACGACGCTTGCGTGCGGGCTGGGACCCTGATGAACTAGCAGTAGAATCCCGACGCCTCCGAGATGTGGATGGCTGTGGTGTAGGATGTGGTGTAGGACATCCCTCAGCTGTAGGGGCTACCCCAACTCCCTCTGCGTCGGAAGCCTTGACTGTAGACTGCATTCGCTCACGTCGGACAGATGCGTGCTGAGCTGTCCGTCCATGTATGGTACGATCGTCTCTGCCAGCCATCTAATCTGCAAAGCATAATAAATAAATTAAATTTTGTTTAAAAATAATTAAACAAAAACAAACAAACAAGCAAAATTAAAAAAGGAAAAAAAATAGTCTTCCGGATGTGCACATCCGGAAGGACTCAGAATTTTAAACGTTAGGTATTCCCAGATGTGCACATCCGGAAGGACGCAGAATTTTAAACGTTGGGTATTTCCGGATGTGTACATCCGGAAACACTAAACGTTTCAATATTTCTGGATCTGTACATTCGGTACGTATTTTGAAGTTTAAAAACGGCAGCCATGGCCACTGTAACAACCAAAAGGGCATTTTTATGCCCTGATTGTCCGTTTGAAGCAGTAAAAATGACCTACATTGTCTCTAACCTATGTTATTCATACGACCTAACAATTTCTACACCTAAATGTCTACTCTAAATCGATTACTCGAAAATTACTCCGAAACTCTAAAATTTGAAAACTTACCGATTAAAATGTGATACGGAGGATTTGGAGTGTGCTGATCGCTGTAGCAGTTGCTCTGCGCCGAACTCGAGTGGAAAAAATCGAGATTTGTGGTGATTGAAAATTTGAGAGTTTGAGAGATTTTGGAAATGGAAAGATGAATAATGAGGGGGGAAGAACGTCTGGCGCGAACTAATAAGAAATACTTCCGGATGTGCACATCAGAATTCTTTCCGGATATGCATATCCGGAAAATCTCTATGATTTTTAAAAATTTGGTGCGTCCGGATGTGTGCATCCGGAATAGAGGGGCAAAAAAATAATTTCACGTGGTGCCTAAGAAACTTGGGTGGTGCATTAAGAAATTGCCTACATTAATTTGATCGGATGAAATAGTAAGTTGGAAAATACCCTTTCATGTAGAAGACATGTGAAATGTGGTTTAGGTAGTTGATTGTTGACCTCCAGGTGTCCAATTTATGAAATTTTTGAATTTTCACGCGAGTTAGTCTGTATTAAGCGTTGTGGACGGTTTGATATGGAAAATTTGATTCGGTGTTTCCCCAATGAGGAAATAAGTCAGTTGAGAAGAACCCTTTCATGTGAAAGATATGTAAATAGTGGCATGGGTAATTGATGGTTGAACTCCGGGTTTTCAAGTTGGGAATTTTTATAATTTTCACGTGAGTTAGTCTATGTTAGGCACTGTGGACGGTTCGATGTTGAAAATATAATTCGATGTTTTTCTGTTGGGGGTATTCTAGAAGTGGTATGTGATAAAATATACTGTTGCAAAATTTAAAGAAAATATTTTTTGATCACGTTTTTCACTGAACTTCCACTGATGGAGGTTAGGTTTTGAAATGCTCCGATTTTATTGAATTCACCACATACACTTTTTTCTTGCTCTTACCTACAACTTAGCATTAGAAAGCCTTTATATAGGCTTGAAGAAAACTGACATATAATACAATAAGTTGGTAATCAAGATGAGGACTATTTGGTTCTTTCAATCTTAATGATACAACTATACCATAAATCTAAATAAAGACAACAATTATAATGTGATGATTACAATTCTCTCATAATGCTTACTAAAGATAATGGTGGTTACAACACATTAATTTTAACACTCCCCCTTAATGTGTTGTTCTTTAACTCCCATTGCTTTTCTAAGTTGCTGAAATCTTCCTCTTTGTAGTGCTTTAGTAAAAATGTCTGCAAGCTGCTCTTGTGAACAGTAGAAAGCTAACTGCACATCTCCTTCTTCAATCACACTTCAAATGAAGTGATGTCTGGTCCGACTATGAAAAACAAGATTCTTTGCCATGGAAATATCTGATTTATTGTCACAATGAAGCTGTAGACTTCCTTTTTGCTTCTCTCCAATGTCTTATAATATTCTTCTCAACCAAAGTGATTGGTGTGTAGCCAAACCAGTTGCTAAATACTCAGCTTCAGCTGAAGATTGCGCCATAGTAACTTGCTTCTTAGAGCACCAAGAGATCACACCTGAACCAAGGTTGAATACATAACCTGAAGTGGTCTTCATATCATCAACACTTCCGGCTCAATCACTATCACAATAGCCTTTAGCTTCAAGTTTAGAATTTTTCTCAAATCTGCTTCCATGCTCCATGGTTCCCATGACATACCTTAGAACTCTTTTTGTTTCCCCAAGATGTAAATGACATGGTTTACTCACGAATTTTGAGAGTAAATTAGCAGCAAACATTAAATCGGGCCTTGAAGCTGTAAGATAAAACAAGCTTCCAACCAAACTTCTATACATGCTTGCATATACTAATCTTATCTCACTATAGTCAATTTCAGGCTGTTGTGCATAGCCTTTGACTACTATTCTAGCCTTGGCTCTTTGGATTAAACCATCTGGATTATGTTTCAATTTGTACACCCATTTCCATTTTACTCCAATAACTTCTTTGTTATTTGGCTTTTCAACTAGCTGCCATGTGTTGTTCTTCTCAATTGCAATTATTTCTTCTTGCATCGCATTCCTCGAAACATCTTTTTTGATTGCTTCGTCAAAATTTTATGGTTCCATAACACAATAGTTGCATCTTGCATAAATATCACTCAAGTCCTTCAATTTTATTGGAGTTGAGCTGGGAGATGATGAACTTGAAATTGGTGAATTTGGAGAGGATGAAGAACTTGGTGTACATGGGGCTGGTTGCTCATTTTCTAATGCTGAATTTTGTTGTAATAAAATTGCAGGGACTGTTTTCTCCTTCATTTTGTCTTCTTCCCACTTCCAAGAAGCCTTCTCATAAAATACAACATCCCAGCTAATGATCACCTTGTTTGTCTACAATTTGTAAAGTCTATAGCCCTTTGACATGGAACTATAGCCAATAAAGACACATATTTCACTTTTTTCTTCCAGCTTTGTCCTCTTTTGTTTAGGAATTTGAGCATAGCAAACACACCCAAAAACTTTAAGGTGGTTAACTGAAGGTGTTCTTCCACTCCAAGCTTCAAATGGAGTCTTATTCCATACAACCTTTGTTGGACATCTATTCAGCAAATACACATCAGTATTGACAGCCTAGGGCCAAAAGGTTTTGGGCAAACCTTTCTCAAGTAGCATAGACTTCGTCATCTCCATGGTTTGGTTCTTTCTTTCAGATACACCATTTTGCTAAGGTGTATAGCCAACAGTGAGATGTCTTTCAACACCTTCATCTTCAAAAAATTTGTGAAAATCATTTGCGGTGTACTCCTTCCCCCTGTCACTTCTCAACATTTTTATAAACCTACCACTTTGTTTCTCAACAAAAGCTTTAAACTTCTTAAAAATTACAAAAACTTCATATTTTTGTCTCATAAAATATACCCATGTCATACGGGTAAAATCATCAATAAACAAGATAAAGTACTTGTTTTTGCCATGAGACAAAGTAATAATAGGGCCACACACATCTGTGTGTACAAGTTCCAACACTTGTTTGGCTCTCCATGCTCCTTCCTTTGGAAATGGTTGGCGGTGGTGTTTCCCAAGCATACATCCTTCACACACACCATATTTTTCTTCAATTATTGGTAGCCCATACACCATCTTCTTTTGATAAAGCAACTTGAGACTATTGTAGTTCAAGTGCCCAAGTCTCTTGTGCCACAAACAAGAGTCATTATCTTCTCTAGCCATCAAGCTGAAAATTTTCTCATAATCAAGAGAAAGTGGAAAACTTCTATTGCTGGTCATTTTTACAACAACAACATTTCTTCTCTTTGAATAAAAAGTTTTGCACTCTCGATTCTCAAAATTTAGAGAATATCCATGCTCCAAAAGTTGTCCAATGCTTAGCACGTTCTCATCTAACTCTGGAACATAAAGAGTGTCATGAATGACTTTTCTTCCTTGCTTTGTTGTAACTCCAATGCTGCATTTTCCTCTTACTTCAACATGTTCTCCATTGCCCAATTTAACTTTTGAGGCAAATGAAGAATCAGTGTTGATAAAAGCCTCTTTCTTTCTGGTCGTATGATTGCTGTAACGCCCCGGTCAGTTTTGTCTTTTTAATTAATTGAGTCGTTTTGAGTATTTTATTATTATATTATTTTATCTCTGACTTTTATGTGAAAATATGTTATTTTTCATCGTGATTATATTTTATCGCGTTTTGGGAACATTTGAGAGATATTTGAGTGTGGGGGTATTTTGGGTCATTTCACTTTATTTTGTTAAGTTAAGAATATAATAGAAAGAATAGAAAGAAAAATAGAAAAGGAAAGAAAAAGAGAAGAAGAAAAGTAGAGAGAAAGAAGAAGAGGAGAAAGAAAAAGAGATAGAGAGAAAACTTGGGAAAAATCTAGAAATCGATCAACCGACTTTTCTACATGCTATTAAATCGGGTAAGGGTGCAAAACTCGATTATACTATGTTTGTGTATGATTATGTATGTGTGTGTTTGGATGATTCTCTTGTTTTCCATGTTTTTCACTTCTAGGTCGAAAATGATAAAATGATTAGGAATGGATGTTTTCGCAGTCGAAAATCGATATAATTTGCGTTGTATGATCACAATGTGTTTATGAGTCATTGCTGATAATTATTTTGCTGTTGGAATTGATTGGGAATGAAAAATGAGGTTTTTGGGAGTTTTGGAATAGTGTAACCCGTAACAGAATTTTTCTGGTTCTGGTGTGATTCGCCAGGCGAATTTGGGATTCGCCAGGCGAATTAAGTCTCGCCACTAGTTCGCCAGGTGAAGTGCTGGCGAAGGGAGATTCGCCAGGCGAATTAGTAAGTCGCCAGGCGAAATCGGAAATACAGAAATGGGGTAGCTTCTGTAACTTTTGGGGTTTTCAAATTTGGTGGTTCGCCACTAGTTCGCCAGGCGAAGTGCTAACGAATGGGGATCCGCCAGGCGAAATCCTAAGTCGCCAGGCGAATCTGGCTGTTTCTCAATAAATTCTTTTCTTTGAAAAATTCATAACTTTTGATCGGTGGTCCGGTTTGAGGCGTGGTTTGATGTGTTAGAAAGCTTATAAAATGTTCTTGTTTATGATGATGGTTTTGAGATTGTTGGCCGATTAAATTATGTCAGGAATTAGAAAATATGTTGTTTTGTCGACTTTTGTCGTTTTAATTGTGTGAACTTGATGTGTATATGCAATATGCTGTTGGTGGGGATATTGTATGACCTGTGTACTGTTGTGTGATGAAATTGCATGAAATACATGTTGTGATGATGATTTGTGGCCTAAGGGCAGGAAAATGCATTGTGTGGTATTTGATGATATATGCATGATTATGGATGTGTATATGTGTACATTTTAAATGTCATGAGTCATTGTATGCCAAGCATCATGATATACATTCTTGTGACGCCCTGAGCGACGAATTGATTATAGAGGGAATCTGCTATAACATCGTGCACCTTAAAAATAAGAGGACTGAAGTGCCTTAAAAATAAGAGGACCGAAAGCGATGATTATAGACGATCGTGTGCCCATGTGGGGTGTGAACGATCGGGTCGTGTGCCCGTGTGGGGTGTGACCGATCCATAAACGTCGTGTGCCCGTGTGGGGTGTGAGCAACGGGGAACATCGTATGCCCGACGGGGAGTTACAGTGATGTAACGAGCGATGATTCCAGCAGAGTTCTTGAGTGAACTAGTATTGAAAAATGTTGGAAGTAGGTACCGCATATGCATTGCATAGAGTCGTTGTGTCGGTCTCTGTGCATTTGCATAAATCATGGATTAATTGTGTATGGAATTATGAATGTGATTGATGAGATGAAATATGTATAATTGTATTGATGATGAGGGTATTGTGTATGACTGACGTACATTGGTATTGGATATCTGAGACTTGTGTGTTGTGGTATTTGATTGTGGTGGATTGTGGTGAGAATATTTTACTTGTGTATTTCTGTGTTAATATATAATTATATGAAACTGTATTATGATTGTGTTTCTCACCCTTCTGCTGTTTTATAATGCTCTATGAGGCATTGCAGATTAGAGTTGCTGGAGGTCTTTTTGTGAAGCTTAGGTCTTCATTCTTTTGTCGGTCGGCTCTGATATGTGACACCGGGTAGTCGGGGTGATCGAGTGTGATTATTTTGTATTATGTATATGTATCTGTTGGATTATACATGTATGGTTGTATATGACACATACACTTCTATGATATATATATATATATATATATATATATATATATATATATATATGAGACTCAGTTACGGATTTTCCGCTTTTATTCTGTAATTGGATTGTGGGTGTTAGGAACTCAGTTCCTTTGTTATACTACCTGAATTGTTGCATATCTTTATGAGCAAGTGTTGTATGTTTGTTTCAAATTGATGTGACCCCTTGGCCTATGCCGCAAATTTTTAAATATACTCTGATGAAATTTTGAATTTTATTTATTGTTTCTATAGCTTGGGGGTATAGATTGGGGGTGTTACATTAAGTGGTATCAGAGCCAGTCCGTGTCAGTTTGTGTCTGGTTGTGTCAGTTCTTGTCGGTCTTGGTGTTTAGGGTGAGCTGTTTGTTTAACCATAGTTTCTGTTATTGGAAATGAACAGAATATGGCTGGTAGGAATGATGCTGCTTTGGCTGCTACGATGCAAGCTATGGCTCGGGCTGTGCAGGGTGCACCTAATGCCGCTGGTAATGATGAGTTCAGGAAGAACAAACCGCCTGTCTTTAAAGGGAGACATGATCCTGATGGTGCACAGATTTGGTTGAAAGAGATTGAAAGGATTTTACGAGTTATGGATTGTGCTGAGGATCAGAAGGTGAGGCTGGGGACTCACATGTTACAGGAAGAAGCGGATGACTGGTGGGTTAGTACTCGTCAGGTGTTGGAAGCTGGGGATGAAGAAGTTACTTGGGAATTGTTTAGCCAGGAGTTTGTGAGGAAGTATTTTCCCGAAGATGTAAGAGGAAAGAAGTAAATTGAGTTCTTGGAACTGAAACAAGGTAATATGTCTGTTGTTGATTATAGTGCTAAGTTTGTGGAGCTTGTGCAGTTTTATCGTCATTATGCTGAAGCGACTGCAGAGTTTTCTAAGTGTGTGAAGTTTGAGAGCGGATTGCGTCCTGAGATTAAGCAGGCAATTGGTTATCAAAGGATAAGAAGTTTTTCTGATTTGGTGGAATGTTGTAGGATTTATGAAGAGGATAGTAAGGCTCGTTCTACTCACTATAAGAGTGTGAGCGAGAGGAAAGGGAAGCAACAATTCTGCGGTGGTCCGTACGTAACACCAGCTGATAAGGGTAAACAAAGGGGTACTTTTGATCGAAGGCCCAGTGGTGGAGGTATGTCTGGCCCTCTGAGGTGTTATAAATGTGGTGAGTTGGGGCATCGTCAGTTTGAGTGCAGGAAAGATACGAGGAAGTGTACGAATTGTGGAGGTGTCGGACATGTCGTAGCGGATTGTAAAAGGAAGAATGTGGTGAAGTGTTTCAACTGTGGTGAACCTGGTCATATTAGCACGAAGTGTCCAAAACCGAAGCAGGCTTCATCTGGTGGGAAAGTGTTTGCATTGGCAGGGACTCAGACTACTAATGCAGATCGTCTGATCAGAGGTACTTGTTTTATTAATAGTACGCCTTTAGTTGCTATTATTGATACTGGAGCGACTCATTCATTTATTTCGTCTGAGTGCGCTAAGCGTTTGAATCTTGTGTTGTCTTTGATGAATGGTGAGATGGTTATTGATACTCCAGCAATGGGGTCAGTAACTACTTCTTTGGTTTGTTTAAGTTGTCCTTTGACCATTTATGGTAAAGACTTTGAGATGGATTTAGTGTGTTTGCCGTTGGATGGTTTAGATGTGGTTCTGGGAATGAATTGGTTGCAGTTCAATCGGGTTCATATTGATTGTTATCATAAGCTAGTAAGGTTTCCTTCTCTCGAAGAAGATGAAGACTCGAGTTTCTTATCTACCAAAGAGTTGAAGAAACTTTTGGCGGATGAATCTCAGTTGTTTGGGTTGTTTGCATCATTGACTTTGGATAGTCAAGTTTCACTTGATGTGTTTCCTGTTGTGTGTGATTTTTCAGAAGTGTTTCCTGAGGATATTTCTGACTTGCCGCCAGAGAGAGAGGTGGAGTTTTTGATAGATCTAGTTCCTGGTACTAGACCTATTTCTATGGCACCTTATCTTATGTCGGCATCTGAGTTGGTTGAGTTAAAGAAGCAGTTGAATGAATTGTTAGAGAAGAGGTTTGTGAGACCAAGCGTTTCTCCTTGGGGTGCTCCAGTTTTGTTGGTGAAAAAGAAAGACGGAAGTATGCAGTTGTGTATTGATTATTGCCAGTTGAATAAGGTGACGATTAAGAATAAGTATCCTCTTCGGAGAATTGATGATCTGATGGATCAGTTGGTTGGTGCTTGTGTGTTTAGTAAGATTGATTTGAGATCAGGGTATCATCAGATTAGGGTGAAAGAGGAAGATATTCAGAAGACGGCTTTTAGGACACGTTACAGTCATTATGAATATTTTGTGATGCCGTTCGGGGTTTCTAATGCGCCAGGTGTGTTTGTGGAGTACATGAATCGTATTTTCCACGAGCATTTGGATCGATTTGTTGTTGTGTTTATTGATGACATATTGATTTATTCTAAGTCTCGGGAGGAGCACGCGGAGCATTTGCGTATTGTTTTGCAGGTTTGAAGGAAAAGAAGCTTTTTGCCAAATTGTCCAATTGTGAATTTTGGTTGTCGGAGGTGAGTTTTCTTGGACACGTAATTTCAGGTAATGGTATTGCTGTGGATCCATCTAAAGTAGAAGCAGTTCTACAATGGGAGGCTCCGAGATCTGTTACTGAAATTCGAAGCTTTTTGGGTTTGGCCGGATATTATTGAAGGTTCGTTGAAGGTTTTTCTAAGCTAGCACTTCCTTTGACCCAGTTGACTTGTAAAGGGCAAGCGTTCATTTGGGATATTCAGTGTGAGGAAAGTTTTAATGAGCTGAAGAAAAGATTGACGACAGCTCCGATTTTGAATTTTCCGAATCCCATACTGAACCGTTTGTGGTGTATTATGATGCGTCTTTGATTGGTCTAGGTGGTGTGCTAATGCAAGACGGTAAGGTCGTGGCGTATGCTTCGAGGCAGTTGAGAGTGCATGAGAAGAATTACCCTACGCATAACTTGGAGTTAACGGTTGTGGTGTTTGTATTGAAAATTTGGAGGCATTATCTTTTTGGTGCGAGGTTTGAAGTCTTTAGTGATCACAAAAGTTTGAAATATTTGTTCGATCAGAAGGAGTTGAATATGAGCCAACGAAGATGGTTGGAATTTTTGAAGGACTACGACTTTGGCTTGAATTACCATCCTGGTAAAGCTAATGTGGTATCCGATGCGTTGAGCCGAAAATCGTTACATATGTCCGCTTTAATGGTTAAGGAGTGGGAACTTTTGGAATCGTTTAGAGATTTGAGTTTGGTATGTGAAGTGACGTCGGATAGTGTGAGGCTGGGTATGTTGAAGGTTACTAATGATTTTCTGATGACGGTAAGTGAGAAACAGAAGTTGGATGTGAAATTGGTGGATTTGATGTTGGTTGGCGGAAAAGATACGAATGGTGATTTTCAAGTGGATGTTAATGGTGTGTTGAGGTTCCGTGGGTGAATTTGCATTCCAGACGATTCGGATTTGAAACGGATGATTTTAGAAGAAGGACACCAGAGTAATTTGAGTATACATCCAGGAGCGAATAAGATGTACCAAGATTTGAAGAAGATTTTCTGGTGGTCTGGATTGAAAAGAGATGTGGCTCAGTTTGTGTATGCTTGTTTGACGTGCCAGAAGTCGAAAGTGGAACATCAGAGGCCTAGTGGTTTGTTGCAACCGTTGGATATTCCTGAGTGGAAATGGGATAGCATTTCGATGGATTTTGTAACGGGGTTTCTGAATACTCAGCGAGGGCATAATGCTATTTGGGTGATTGTGGATAGGCTGACTAAATCGACTCATTTCATTCCGATTGACATCAGTTTTACTTTGGAGAGGTTGGCAGAGATTTACATCAGTGTGATTGTGAAGTTGCATGGAGTTCCGTTAAGTATTGTTTCTGATCGAGATCTAAGGTTTACTTCGAGATTTTGGGAAAGTTTACAGAAGGCGTTGGGTTCTAAATTGAGATTGAGCTCGGCTTATCATCCACAGACGGATGGGCATACGGAGAGAACGATTCAGTCTTTGAAAGATTTACTGCGAGCGTGTGTTTTGGAACAAGGTGGTGCGTGAGATAGTTATCTTGCGTTGATTGAATTCACGTATAATAACAGTTTTCATTCTAGTATTGGAATGGCACCTTTTGAAGCATTATATGGACGAAGATGTCAGACACCATTGTGTTGGCATGAATCTGGTGAGAGGATGGTGGTTGGACCGGAGTTAGTGCAACAGACTACGGAAAAAGTGAAGCTTATTCGCGAGAAAATGAAGGCTTCTCAGAGTAGACAAAAGAGTTATAATGATCGTAGAAGGAAGGATCTTGAGTTTCAAGAGGGCGATCATGTATTTTTGAGAGTTACGCTGGTAACGGGTGTTGGTCGTGCATTGAAGTCGAAGAAGCTTACTTCTCGGTTTATTGGTCCTTACCAGATATCTGCGAGAGTGGGTGCTGTGGCTTATAGGGTGGCGTTGCCGCCGAGTCTGTCGAATTTGGATGATGTGTTCCATGTTTCAAAGCTTCGGAAGTATATTCCGGATCCGTCGCATGTGATTCTGATGGATGAGGTTGAGGTAAGGGAGAACCTTACGGTTGAGGCATTACCCGTTAGGATTTTGGATCGCGAGGTGAAGCGGTTGCGGGGCAAGGATATTGCATTGGTGAAGGTGGCGTGGGGAGGCGCTGCTGAGGGCAATTTGACTTGGGAGTTAGAGAGTAGGATGCGGGAGTCGTATCCAGAGTTGTTCATCTCAGGTATATTTTCGAGGACGAAAATTTCTAAGTGGGGGAGAGTTGTAACGCCACGGTCAGTTTTGTCTTTTAAATTAATTGAGTCGTTTTGAGTATTTTATTATTATATTATTTTATCTCTGACTTTTATGTGAAAATATGTTATTTTTCATCGTGATTATATTTTATCGCGTTTTGGGAACATTTGCGAGATATTTGAGTGTGGGGGTATTTTGGGTCATTTCACTTTATTTTGTTAAGTTAAGAATATAATAGAAAGAATAGAAAGAAAAATAGAAAAGGAAAGAAAAAGAGAAGAAGAAAAGTAGAGAGAAAGAAGAAGAGGAGAAAGAAAAAGAGATAGAGAGAAAACTTGGGAAAAATCTAGAAATCGATCAACCGACTTTTCTACACGCTATTAAATCGGGTAAGGGTACGAAACTCGATTATACTATGTTTGTGTATGATTATGTATGTGTGTGTTTGGATGATTCTCTTGTTTTCCATGTTTTTCACTTCTAGGTCGAAAATGATAAAATGATTAGGAATCGGTGTTTTCGTGGTTGGAAATCGATATAATTTGCGTTGTATGATCACAATGTGTTTATGAGTCATTGCTGATAATTGTTTTGATGTTGGAATTGATTGGGAATGAAAAATGAGGTTTTTGGGAGTTTTGGAATAGTGTAACCTGTAACAGAATTTTTCTGGTTTTGGTGTGATTCGCCAAGCGAATTTGGGATTCGCCAGGCGAATTAAGTCTCGCCACTAGATCGCCAGGTGAAGTGCTGGCGAAGGGAGATTCGCCAGGCGAATTCGTAAGTCGCCAGGCGAAATCGGAAATACAGAAATGGGGTAGCTTCTGTAACTTTTAGGGTTTTCAAATTTGGTGGTTCGCCACTAGTTCGCCAGGCGAAGTGCTGGCAAATGGGGATCCGCCAGGCGAAATCCTAAGTCGTCAGACGAATCTGGCTGTTTCTCAATAAATTCTTTTCTTTGAAAAATTCATAACTTTTGATCGGTGGTTCGGATTGAGGCGTGGTTTGATGTGTTAGAAAGCTTATAAAATGTTCTTGTTTATGATGATGGTTTTGAGATTGTTGGCCGATTAAATTATGTTGGGAATTAGAAAATATGTTGTTTTGTCGACTTTTGTTGTTTTAATTGTGTGAACTTGATGTGTATACGCAATATGCTGTTGGTGGGGATATTGTATGACCTGTGTACTGTTGTGTGATGAAATTGCATGAAATACATGTTGTGATGATGATTTGTGGCCTAAGGGCAGGAAAATGTATTGTGTGGTATTTGATGATATATGCATGATTATGGATGTGTATATGTGTACATTTTAAATGTCATGAGTCATTGTATGCCAAGCATCATGATATGCATTCTTGTGACGTCCTGAGCGACAGATTGATTCCAGAGGGAATCTGCTATAACATCGTGTGCCTTAAAAATAAGAGGACTGAAGCGCCTTAAAAATAAGAGGACCGAAAGCGATGATTATAGACGATTGTGTGCCCATGTGGGGTGTGAGCGATCGGGTTGTGTGCCCGTGTGGGGTGTGAGCGATCCATAAACGTCGTGTGCCCGTGTGGGGTGTGAGCGACGGGGAACATCGTATGCCCGACGGGGAGTTACAGTGATGTAACGAGCGATGATTCCAGCAGAGTTCCTGAGTGAACTAGTATTGAGAAATGTTGGAAGTCGGTACCGCATATGCATTGCATAGAGTCGTTGTGTCGGTCTCTGTGCATTTGCATAAATCATGGATTAATTGTGTATGGAATTGTGAATGTGATTGATGAGATGGAATATGTATAATTGTATTGATGATGAATGTATTGTGTATGACTGACGTACATTGGTATTGGATATCTGAGACTTGTGTTGTGTGGTATTTGATTGTGGTGGATTGTGGTGAGAATATTTTACTTGTGCATTTCTGTGTTAATATATAATTATATGAAACTGTATTATGATTGTGTTTCTCACCCTTCTGCTGTTTTATAATGCTCTATGAGGCATTGCAGATTAGAGTTGCTGGAGGTCTTTTTGTGAAGCTTAGGTCTTCATTCTTTTGTCGGTCGGCTCTGATATGTGACACCGGGTAGTCGGAGTGATCGAGTGTGATTATTTTGTATTATGTATATGTATCTGTTGGATTGTACATGTATGGTTGTATATGACACATACACTTCTATGATATATATATATATATATATATATATATATATGAGATTCAGTTACGGATTTTCCGCTTTTATTCTGTAATTGGATTGTGGGTGTTAGGAACTCAGTTCCTTTGTTATACTACCTGAATTGTTGCATATCTTTATGAGCAGGTGTTGTATGTTTGTTTCAAATTGATGTGACCCCTCGGTCTATGCCGTGCATGTTTAATTATACTCTGATGAAATTTTGAATTTTATTTATCGCTTTGTGAATTTGGGGGTATAGATTAGGGGTGTTACAATTGCTACAACCGCTATCCAGATACCACACATTTTTATCTTCTTGAAATTATTTTTGACAAGCAAAGAACAAATTACCTTCATCATTTTCTCCTTCTGCAAATGAAGCATGTTGTTGATTCACAAAACGATAATTCTTGTGCATGAATCTCTTGCAATTGTGACATTGTGGTTTTCCCTTGTTCCAGCAATCCTTCTCATCATGAGTGTTACTCTTACAAATTTTGCACCATTTATTTGATGCTCCTTCATGCCATCTTCCGCCTTTCGCACCTTTTCCTCTTCCTTGTGAGTTTCTTCCTCTGCCTCTTCCAAATGTGCCACCTTTAGAAGACTCGCCTCTATTTTGTATTGGGAGCTTATATTCACCATTGTTGGGATGAATGTTGAGTTTAGATTGAAAGGCACTCTCAACTAATTTTTCAGAGTTTCGTAACAACCTTTGCTTGAAGGATCTCAAAGATACCATCAACCCTTGAACATACATATTTGATAGCTCCTTAATTTCTTCTATAACAGCCACCATAGGATCAAATTTTTTTGTCAAACTAATTAGAATTTTATCAACAATTTTGCGATCATCTATTGTATCTCCATGTGACTTCATTTGATTCACCAATTCCGAGAGTCTATTAAAGTATTGATTCAAACTCTTATTCTCTTTCATTTTTTCATTTTCATGGTCTATCTTAAGAGATTGAAGTTTCACAGTTCTCACCTTTGAGTCTCCTTCAAACTCTTATTGTAGAATATTCCATGCTTTCTTTGATGTTTTGCTCTCATAATCCTTGGAAAAATGGATAAAGAGACTTCTCTTTGAATCATCACGAGAAATCTAACATCTGTGATCTTCTTCTTCTTCAATTCTTCAAGTCGTTGGCTTGATTCTTCAGCCTTTTCTTTTGATTCTCCAGCCTCTGTTGGTGCTGGTTCTTCATACGCCTTTTGGACGAACTCCAAGACATCCAACGAGGTGAATAGAGTCTCCATTTTAAAAGCCCAAAAATCATAATTTTCTCCTTCAAACAAAGGAACTTTAATATTGCTATAAGTTGTGGAAGAGTTGCTTGTGGAAGCTATATTTTTTGTTGTTTTTGTTGCCGTTGCAAGGATATGTAGCTCTGATACCACACTGTTGGTGGTATTCTAGAGGTGGCATGTGATAAAATATACTGTTGTGGAATTTAGAGTAAGAAAATATTTTTTGGTCACGTTTTTCACAGAGCTTCCACTGGTGGAGGTTAGGCTTTGAAATGCTCTGATTTTATTGAATTCACCACATACTCTTTTCTCTTGCTCTTACCTACAACTTAGCATTAAAAATCCTTTATATAGGCTTGAAGGAAACTGACAGAGAATACAATAAGTTGGTAATCAAGATGAGGACTCTTTGGTTCTTTCAATCTTAAGGATACAACTCTACCATAAATCTAAATAAAGACAATACTTATAATGTGATGATTAGAATTCTCTCATAATGCTTACTAAAGATAATGGTGGTTACAATATATTAATTTTAATATTTTCCAGTGAAGGAAATAGTCAGTTGGAAAAGACCCTTTCGTGTGAAAGACGTGTGAATTGTGCTATGGGTAGTTGATGGTTGGCCTCTGGTTATCTTATGTTTGATATTTTTTAATTTCTGTGTGAGTTAGTCTGTGTTAGGTGTAATAGATGGTCCTATGTAGAAAATTTGATTCCGTGTTTCTTTAATGAGGGAAATAGTCAATTGAGAAGGACCCTTTCTGTAAAAGATATGTGAATTGTGGTTTTGGTAGTTGATGGTAGACCTTCGGGTGTCCTATTTGTGAAATGTTAGAGTTTTCGTGTGAGTTAGGTATTGTGGACGGTCCGATGTGGAAAATTTGATTTAGTGTTTCTCAAGTAAAGAAATAGTTAGTTGGGAACGACCCTTTCGTGTGAATGACATGTGAATTATGTTCTGGGTAGTTGATGGATGACCTCCGGGTGTACGATTTTTGATTTTTTTTTTTAATTTCCATGTGAGGTAGTTCGTGTTAGGCATTATGGATGGTCCGATGTGGAAAAATTGATTTGGTGTTTCTCTAGTGAAGGAAAGATTCGGTTGGAAAGGACCCTTTCGTGTGGAAGACATGTGAATTATGGTTTGGGTAGTTGATGGTTAACCTCTAAGTGTCATATTTTTGAAATTTTTGAATTTCCATGTGAGTTAGGCCATGTTAGGCGCTATGGTCGATCTGATGTAGAAAATTTAATTCAGTGTTTCTCTAGTAAAGAAAAGAGTCAGTTAGGAAATACCATTTCACGTGGAAGACATGTGAAATGTGACCTTGGTAGTTCATGGTTGACCTCCAGGCGTATAACTAGTGAAAATTTTGAATTTCCACGTGAGAAGTCTATGTTTGGAGTTGTGGATGGTCCGATGTGGAAAATTCGATTTTGTGTTTCGGTAGTGAGGGAAATAGTTTGTTGGAAAAGATCCTTTCGTGTGAAAGACATGTGAATTGTGGTATAGGTAATTCACGGTTGAACTTCGGGTGTCCTATTTGTGAAATTTTGAATTTCTGTGTCAGTTAAGCATTGTGGACAGTCCATTGTGGATGTTCGATTTGGTGTTTTTCCATTGAGGGAATTGTCTGTTGGGAATGATTGTTTTGTGTGAAAGACATGTGAATTATGGTCTCAGTAGTTGATGGTTGACCTCCAAGTTTTCGATCTATAAAATGTTTTAACGTCCATGTGAGTTAGTCTGTGAAAGGCATTGTGGACAGTCTGATGTGGAAAATTTGATTTGGTGTTTCTCCAAAGAGGGAATAAGCTAGTTGGGACGGACTCTTTCGTGTGAAAGACATGTGAATTATGGTTTGGGTAGTAGATGGTCCTCCAAGTTTTCGATTTGGGAAATTTTTAAATTCCCCCATGAGTTAGTCTTTGTTTGGCGTTATGGCACTACGCCAAAATTACTCTTTGGCAGCACTACATAGGCAGCGCTTTATTACAAAAGCGCTGCTATAAGTTAAAAAATTTAGAAAACACGGAAACTGTTCACTTAGAAATATAAAAGCGCGTCTAAATATAAGACCTTAGACAGCGCTTTTGAGGAAAGCGCTTTCTAAGGTCTTATAAATTAAAAAAAAAAATTAAAGGAAAATATTAGACAACGTTTTCCTTAAAAGCGCTGTCTAAGGTCTTATAAATTAAAAAAAAAATATAAGACCTGAGACAGCGCTTTTGAGGAAAGCGCTTTCTAAGGTCTTATAAATTAAAAAAAAAAAATTAAAGGAAAATATTAGACAGCGCTTTACTCAAAGCGCTGTCTAAGGTCTTATAAATAAAAATAAAATAAAATCAAAAGCGCTGTCTAAGGCCAATATGAGACAGCGCTTTCAAAAGCGCTTTCTAAGGCCCACCTTAGACAGCGCTTTCATTCAAAGCGCTGTCTAAGGTCTTTTTTAATTAAAATAAAGATTGAAACTGTATCAGTATTCTATACTTTTTCATTTCATTCTTTCCCTCTTTCCCTCTCTTTCTGCGAACAAGAACGAACCAGAGCTGAAACCACCGCCGTCGTCCGTCCTTTCTCGCCGTCATCCGTCCGGCCGTCGTCCTTCCTACATTATCCTCCACCATCCTCCACCATACTCCACCGTGCTCCGCTGTTCCGGTAAGAGTTTTTCCTTTTATGTTATGTTTTAAGTGAGTTTCATATTTTTCTGTTAGGTTTTGTTCTTGTTACCATATTTTTGGAGTTCTTTAGATATAATGATGTTCTGTTAGGTTTTGGAGTTCTTTTGATAGAATGATGTTCTTTTGATAGAATATGAGTAGTTTAGATTAGTGTTATTGTAGTTTAGGTTAGTTTAGGTTAGTGTTATTGTAGTTTAGGTTAGTGTTAATGTTGCTCTACATTGTTATTGCTATATAATGTGTTAGTTTAGTTTAGGTTAGTTTAGGTTAGTGTTAGTGTTAGTGTTAATATTGCTCATTATTTTAATATTGTAAATCCTTGAGGTTGTTGTTCTAAAGAACCGAAATTCAAAGCAATTTATTAGGTAAAGAAATATAATTTGTGATAAAGAATAATTTGTGATTAATTATCACCACGACAACCGTAATTACTATTACAACACCAATACCGACCGAATTAGCGAAAGCTTTTACGCGACCACGACTGTTATTTAAAACCTTGGGAGAGTGTGTTAGTTTAAGAACAAGTTTGAAGGCTTACTTTTTTAATCTTTTACTCTTTAATTTGAGAAGTATCTAAGGTGTTCATACTTGATATTTCAGCATTGTCTCGGCCCTGTCGCAATTGGCTATTCTCATTTTGGGTGTTTCATTTTTCTCAAATGCCATTTACCAAAGGTACTTTATATTTTTGTTCAAATGAATGGTGTTGTAGTGTAAGCATTCTTCAAACTATCTCTTTTATTGATTGTTGTTATTCTATGATTTTCGGTTTGTATTACAGCGAAACTGTCGATGAGAAGTGTTATGCCAAGCTTAAAGAAGATGATGTTTTGCGTCTTGCAAAACTGATTCTTCCTGCTTTAAATTTTGTGATTTCAAAGACTAGAGTGCAATTCTCAGGAGAACCATCAATGACTCTTAAAGTAATCCACAATTCTTAATTTTATTTTGTCTACTAAGAACCATAATAATTGCTTTATTCATGAACTACTGTTTTCTTTTCTTGTTGCAGGTAATTCCCTTCCTTCTATTAGGAGCTGAGTTTGGCCACTTAATTACAATCATGAGGCTATGTGCCATTGGTTAGGACACCATGAACTTTTCTATCCATCTATATAAACCATTTCTTTGAAATTGAGTTCTTGTCTTAATGGTTATATGCATACAGGTTTTTTTGTCAGCTTCACTATCCCAAAACTTTATTCACGCTACACTAGTCAGATAAACAAGAGAGGTATGTATAACTTCATGTGTTATATGCATATGAAGCAATCCGCTTTTTTGTGCTTAGTAGTTGAAAAAAGCTTGTGTTATATTCATTTGCAGTCGAGTGTTTGAAATCATCATTATTGGAAACATGGTGTGCTTGCACGCACAAGAAGAAAGTGATGGCGTCGACACTCTTGACATTCTGGAATCTATCTTCAACCAAAACTCGGATCTTTACAGGTAGTACTTGCATAAGTAGTTATAACATAATAAGTTCTTTCAAATTCTGCGCCGGTTCTCTTTAGGGCAATGTTGAGATGCACAAGGATGTACTCCGAAGGTTAAATCAGAACAGAAATGAAAATTGGATAGTACGAGAGCACAATCAAAGAGGATTGGTGTCAATACATTATGGAGCTCGGAGTTTTATCAGGTATAATATTGTACTCTTACTTTAATTGATGAGAATTTAAATATGTGTAACTTTCTAACTATAGACATTGTTGATGTATTCTTTTAATTGAATTACAATCTTTGTGTTCTTTCAGGACCTATGTAGATTTGAAGCAATGCTTTGGTTGGATGCAAAAGTACTAGTATAAGTAATATGTACATTTGTAGAAAAAATGTAATGATTTGTAATTATAAATTGGTGTATATATATATATATATATATATATATATATATATATATATATATTGGTTTGAATTGCCAATTGTTTTGGATATATAATTTTGGTGTAAATTGGTACATTTAAATAGGCCAAATTGGATTGATTTGAATCTCCAAATTGTGGTATTTTTCTGGAAAAAAATTGGTTGAAAAACAGGTCAAATTCTGGTTGAAAAACCTGGTAAAAATTGTGGTTTAAAAAAATTTATATAAAAATTTTCGTATACCTTAGATAGCGCTTTACACTAAAAGCGCTGTCTAAGGTGGGGCTTAGAAAGCGCTTTCACCAAAAGCGCTGTCTAAGGTATGCCTAAAAAAGTTCAAAAAGGTGGGGCTTAGAAAGCGCTTTCACCAAAAGCGCTGTCTAAGGTATACCTAAAAAATGTCAAAAAGCGCTGTCTAATGGTACCATAGACAGCGCTTTTCATTAAATATACCCCCCTTTAGACAGCGCTTTTGGTATTACCCAAAGCGCTGTCTAAACCTTTAGCATCTCAGGTTTAGACAGCGCTTAAAAGCGCTGTTTAAGGAAAAAAAAAGCGCTGTCTAAGGTCTTGTTTGACGTAGTGTGGACAGTCCGATTTGGAAAATTTAATTAGGTGTTTCTCCAGTGAAGGAAATAGTCAGTTGGCAAGGACCCTTTCGTGTGAAAGCCATGTGAATCGTGGCCTGGGTAGTTGATGGTTGACCTCCAAGTATCCTATATGTTTGAAAATTTTGAACTTCCACGTGAGTTAGGCTGTGTTAGGTGTTATGGATGGTCCAATGTAGAAAAATTGATTCGATGTTTCTCAAGTGAGGGAAATAGTCAGTTGAAAAAGATCATTTCGTGGTAAAGACACATGAATTATGGTTTAGGTAGTAATGGTAAACCTCCGGCTGTTCTATTTGTGAAATTTATTTTAATTTTATGTGAGATAGTCAGTGTTAAGCGTTGTGGATGGTCTGATGTGACAAATTCGATTTAGTGTTTCTTCAAAGAAAGAACTAGTCAGTCGGGAAGAACCCTTTCGTGTGAAAGACATGTGAATTTTGGTCTGGGTAGTTGATGGTTGAATTTCAGGGTGTCTTATTTTTAAAAATTTTGAATTTACACGTGCGTTAATTTGTGTTAAGCGCTATGGTCAGTCCATTTTGAAAAATTCAATTCGTTGTTTCTCTAGTGAGAAAAATAGTCTGTTAGGAAAAATCATTTCATCTGAAAGACATGTGAATTATATATATATATATATATATATATATATATATATATATATATATATATATATATGGAACGTATCATATAAAAATATCATTTTTATGTGAGAACATGAGAATGAATCTGAACCATTAAATTTTAAAATAAATGGTGGAGATTATGTGTCAGTTTTTTTTGTATCTCCTTCATCATTTATTTTAATAATGGAGGAGAGAGGAAAACAAAAACCATAAATAATCTCCACAATTTATTTTAAAATCTAATGGTTCGGATTCATTATTATGTTCTCACATAAAAATGACTCTCTCTCTCTCTCTCTTTCTCTCTCTCTCTCTCTCTCTCTCTCTCTATATATATATATATATATATATATATATATAAAGTGTTTTTTGAAAAATTTCTTTGAAAATTCGCTTTTCCTAAAATAAGTTATTTTCTTAGAAAATTTTGACAAAATAAATGTTTTTAGCCTATTAAAGTCTAAAATAAATAAGTGGTTTTTGAAATATAAGAATATTGAGTTATTAGTGAAATTTGTTTAATTATATTTTTATGAAGTGCTTAGATAGAAAAATTGAGTGTTTATTAGATATTATATTATTAAAAATATATATTAGAAAATAATGTGTAATAGTATGATCTATTTATTTAATAAAATACTGTTAAAATTTTATTAAGATTAATACATGAAAATTATTACAAAGAGTTTGCTTTACAAACATATTTGTGTACGTTGGTTTAAAATTATTTTCTCCCTAACATTATCAAATCACCACATATTTTAATCACTAAAATTATTTGGCAATTGCTTCTAGCACATGAGTTCAATTCTACACAATTTTCTTAATATTATCATAAAATATAATTACTTCTTTATACTAATTTATGAAAGAGAATATATTATGGGAACATGAACCATTTTTTAAAAAAGGTAACTTAAAATTAAATAATATATATATTGAATAATAATTAATGCAAAAGGATTGAATTACAAGTATATAAGTGGACTAATATTTAAAATTACTATCCATAACTATCGAAATACCCGTGTCTTCGCACGGGTACCTGTCGGTGACGCACATTTGTCTACATGTAAAATTTAAAATTAAGATAGAATCAATACCCGGGAACACCGGTTGGTATTTTTTATAAAAATATTTATGTAATAATTTAGTTTTAAAAAATATCAAATAATAACATAGTATTTAAATTTTTTAATTTAAATATATAAATAAATATTAGTAACATAAATAAATACATTTTATCCATGTTTGGATTCATACATTACTTTAAATATATTTATCTTTATTTTCTTTAATTGTACCATAATTGTAATAATACACCATTATTTTCAAAATGTAATAAAAATAAATTTTGTTTTTACATTATTTATAAAAATATTTTGATGAAAAAAAACTTGTTCCCAAGAATAAAAAGTAATTAGATCATCTATACACTTTTTCATATATAAAAATAAAGTTCAATCTAAAGTATTTAAAATTTTTTCATGTATAAAAATAATTGTTTCATATGCTTTACTATATTATAAATGACTTCATTTTTTCCGTTTCAATATATTATTAAAATATGTATTTAATATTGATATTTTATTTTATAAGTAGAATTTTTCGTGCGTCGTATATAAAATATTTTAATCAACCATATTTTTTTTCCCGTATGTTTGAAATCATATAAATATTTGTCAAATTATTTCAAAATTTTTAGTGTTAATAGTACAATAAACATTTATCATTAAAAACTATTTAAATATTAGTGTAGAATTAATTAGTGTTAATAGCATAATAAATATTTGTCAAAAATATTTTTATATTACCATTTTAATATAGAGTGATAGAACACTTTTACCCTCCAAAAGTATTGGGTACTACCTCCGGTTCTTTTTATAAGGAACATTTCGTCTTTTTAGATTCATAAAATAATTAACGTATCTGGTCTATAATGCAGATTAGAATTATTTAATGAATCTAAAAAGGTGAAGTGTTCTTTATAAAAAGGACCGGAGGGAGTATAATATTAAATTCTCATCTTCCACCACAAACTAATAATATTTTTTTAGGTTAATAAGATCATGTTGTAAGAGAATATATATATATATATATATATATATATATATATATATATATATATATATATATATATATATATATATATATATATATATAATTAGTAAAAAAAAATTCCGTATTTAGGTAATGTTGTAAGAGAAACAGTGTATTGTTTTAAGAAAAGTAATGAAATATTAATTTTCCCTTTCCTTTTTTATCTCTTTAATGAGAATAGTTATTTTACTGCATAGAATAATTTGTTATGACATTAAAATAATAAAGTACTATGACATTAAAACAATTTTAAAACAATAAATTCTTATATATTAATTAGTATGATATTAAAATAATAAACTTTTCTATGAAATTAAAACATTAAGATTTGATTAAAAAAATATTAAGACTTTCTTATATATTACTTCTGTTTTAAATGTGAGAATTTTGAAAACTGCTCATAAAAATTATAAGTCATAATAACATTTAATAGAAAATAAGAAATATATTATATATATTTAAAAAATAGAATTCTGTAATACTCCATAATTTATTCCGCTCGAGATAATATTATTATGAGCAACTGGGTTTCAGGGTACTCTGAGAATTTATGGGATAAAATAATTAGAGTAAACTGACGAACTCAGAACTGATCATATTAATGTTATTTAACTCTGGGGTTTTATTAATTGGTGCATTTGAGATAATTCGGACAATTAGTAGTATTACTAGTTAATGAAGTAGTAACATTGGAGAGAGAAAATAGAGAGAAGGAAGAAGAAGGAAAAGGAAAAGGGAGAAAAGGAGAGAAGAGGAAATCCAAGAGTTCAAGAGCAAGAATCATCATCCATTCTTCATCAATTCCTCTCAGCTTCTTCATCCTCATCTTCTAATCCAGATGGGTTATAGATAGAAACCTCATTGTAGAATTTCTCGAGGGTTTTAGAGTTAGGTTAGATTTTGAGGAAAATGAGTTTTTTTTGCAAAATCAAAGAATCTAACGGTTGAATCGTGTTATAAATCGTGTGTAATGATCAATATATATGTAGAATCATCTATTGATAATTGTTATGGTCTTTGTATTGAATTGAAGTGTTAGGGTTTTGTGTGGGAATTATGCAATGTTGTTGGCAACTATGTGAAGTTAGTGGAATAACCCATGATAGAACCATGATCACACACCCCTATTGGTTGATTGGGTATGGTTTTAGGGGTGGACTTATGGTTGGAAGGCTGCTGTTAAAAGGAATTTTTTCTGCATAACGTAGAGCGCGCTTAGCACGGTATTTCCCGCTTAGCGCGGTATGGTGAATTTTCGCCTCCATTAGGCCGAGAGTAGCGCGCTTAGCGCGGGGTGGGACCCGCTTAGCGCGACCTGGAACAAAAGAAAAACCATTTTTTTTCTAAAATTCATAACTTTTGACTCGTTTATCCGTTTTAAATGTTCTTGGCACCGATAGAAAGCTGTGGAAATAATCTATATGATGAAAGTGAAAATTTTCGATTTTAATAGCCCGATTAAATAATCGGAGGGAACCCAAAAGTGGTATAGCTTATGTTTGAATTATTACATGTATTTCTAATGTGAAATTGTGATATGTTTTGCCTAATATTGATGTTGAACATGATTGAGAGTAATGCATGCAAAAATATGAAATAGGTAGAGTGAGGAATATTACCCTTGAATTATGTTGGAACCTAGTAATGGCTAGGAAAGTAGTGAATAACATAACGACGACACTTGTGCATGAGAGGTCTTAAGGCGAAGATGGTCTTGTGATTGTCGAATACAATCACGTTTGTGTGTGTGATCACGTAATCGTAACCGGTTATCGTGAGTTGTAGTTTCATGAGTCTCGAGCTCCTCTGAAACGTATGCATGACTACTTGGCAGGTTTGATTCCCGCGTGCAGTACGAATGGCGCTCAGGGAGCGTATGCTTGTGACGGTTAATGGCCCGTGTGAAGTGACGGTTCATAATGGTTAATGGCCCGTAGAACCCGAATCCATTCGTATGTCAAGTAGGTTACCGGGATCCATGACTCGGGTCGACTTCTAGACGTAGAAGCGGATGGGAAAAGGGGATGCCTTGGTGAGGTTACCGATTAGTGATAGTGTGAGTTAACAAGACTCACAAGCATGGATCCATAGAGTGTCTGTGAGTACTCCAAGTCACTTCCCTTCCCCTTTTGACTTGAGTTAGGGGTGATAGAACCTTGTAAAGTCGAGAGGACCTATGAGATAGGGAACTCACTGAGATTTGATGTATCTCACCCCACATTGTTGATTATTTTACAGGTCTTACAAGTTCGGCGAAGGGTAAGGATAAAGTTGTTTAACTCTCCTTACTATCTTAGCTTTTGGGATGGCTAGACTTCCGTTGTGAAGATTATTTTGAGATCATCATTTGATCTAGTTCTTAGTATTGGAACATCTTGTATATATAATGCCATAATTTTTTTTTGTATTAGGATCTTGGGCATGTATATGTATAATGTGTTAGCTAGGGACTTATTGTATTTCAGTACCAAAACGTGAATTCATGTATGATATGGATGCTTGATGTATTATATTATATATGGGTGTTACAGTTGGTATCAGAGCTAGTCGTATCCTCGACCTAGCCAAGAAATAGGATAAGCATTTCTTTCCGTTTCATATGCGTGGTGTCGCCATTGGTCTTGCGTGTTATATTTATGTTATTGAGCATGATCAACTTAATCCTATCTGTATGAAATTCAGGAACATGGCGGGCGGGCGCAGAAACAATCGCGGTAGACCCAGAACCACTCCAGCTGGAACAAACCCACCAGGTGACGATGGGAATGCCCCTTTGTATCAATTCATGCAACAGATGCAGCAACAACAGAATCATTTTATGCAGCAAATGGTACAGCAAATGGCTGGAGGTCTGCATCCTCCAGTGGTTGTTCCAGAAGTTACAGGTGGAAGCTTTAGGGAGTTCATCCGTATGAATCCTCTGGAATTTCAGGGAGGGTTATATCCGGTAAAGGCTCATGAGTGGATAGTCGGCATGGAAAGGATCTTCCTAATAGTCCAGTGTAGTGAGGAAAATAAGGTGGTTTACGCTTCTCACTTGTTGAAGGGTCCTGCCATGAGGTGGTGGGAGAGTGCCTCAGCCTTGATGACCATTCAAGAGATACCCAAGGTCTGGGAGCAGTTCAAGATTAATTTTATGGAGAAGTATTTCCCAAGTTCCTTAAGGTCTCAGAAGGAATTCGAGTTTCAACAGTTGAGACAGGGTAACTTGACTGTGGATGCTTATGCAAAAAGGTTTGAGGTTATGGCTGCTTATTCTAGGCAAACCATGTATGCTCCGGACGAGAGGTGGAAGATTGATCAGTTTCTTTTTGGGCTGAGGGCTGAAATTTCACATAGCGTGTCTCAGAGGGAGTTCACTAGCTATGCCGAATTGTTAAGGTAGTGCTACGTGGCAGAACACAGTTTGGAGAAGGTGCAAGCGGAAGAAGAATTGAGTAAGTCGAATCAAGGTGATCGAGGAAAATCAAATCAACAATTTAGACCAAGACAACAAGCTTTCAAAGGGAAGAAATTTCAGAGTTCTAGGACCAGTGCACCTCCAGTATGTCGCACTTGTGGGAGGAATCATTATGGAAGGTGTGGTATCAAAGGTGTAAAGTGTTACCAGTGTCAGAAAGTGGGCCATTTGGTAAGGGATTGTCCTCAGAGTAGGAATCAGACACAAGGGAGGAATACCGGCAGAGTGTATACCTTGGATGCAAGGAAAGCAAAGGGTGACAACTCTTTGATTGTTGGTACGTGTTTCGTTAACGGGAAACCTTGCTTTGTATTATTTGACTGTGGAGCCACACACTCTTTTGTATCGATGCAATGTGTGAAGCAACTTGGGTTGCAAGCTGTTCCGTTGTCTCCACCCATGGTGGTTACTACTGCCATGTATGAGATAGCGGAAACACCTCTAATGTGTGAGAATTATGATTTGTCCGTGAATGATAGAGTTTTTTAGATTGACCTTATATGTTTACCGCTTAAGAAAGTTGATGTCGTTTTGGGGATGGATTGGCTTTCTGCTAATTCAGTGTTTATTGGGTGTGAGGAAAAGCTAATCATCATTCCATCTGTAGAGGCTACCCCGAAGGATGTGTTAACGACTATTTTAGAAGGTACGGTGGGAATGATAAATTTCTTGTTTGAGAAGGAGAAATATGTTTTACTAGTTCTTACTAAGGAGGGGAGTAGTGAGCAACAAGTGCTGAGTATCCCAATAGTTTGTGAGTTTCCTGAAGTTTTTCCTGAGGACGTTACTTCTCTTCCTCTGGAGAGAGAAGTTGAATTCTCTATTGACCTGGTACCGGGAACGACTCCTATATCCGTTTCTCCGTATCGGATGACACCGCTTGAATTAAGAGAATTAAAGGACCAATTGGAGGACTTAATGGCTAAGCATTTTGTTAGACCTAGTGTTTCACCATGGGGCGCTCCAGTGTTGTTGGTAAAGAATAAAGATGGGGGAATGCGTCTGTGCATTGATTATCGTAAGTTGAATAAAGTCACCATTAAGAACAAGTACCCCTTACACAGTGTCATACCCTAAATTTTGACCACTAAGATTTCCCATCATTGTGCAAATCATCATCCCAATATGGAGGAACCATCATACTTCATCAGTCTCCCCAAAGATGGGTGAGCATCCACTACAATCAAAATTAGGGTTTCAAGCCCTCTCTAAGTGCTTAGACAAAGGATCAATCAAGGAATGATATGATCTTCAACTTGTCTAACCTCTCAAACATTCACAATGGATCAAGAGGACTCCCACTTCAAGGATTAAGCACAAGGTTGCTCCCTTCTAGGTGGATCAAGCTTCAAGATCACCAGTGTCACCAAATTAGGGTTTTGGTCGACCAGGGCCTCCAGATGGAAATTTTCATCTGGGCATGAGCCAATGATCCAACACATAACCTAATACACTCCATGGAGCCTCATGGACCCAATCATCAAGTCAATTTTGCCTCAGGGGATGCATACATAAAAAATCAGGAATTAGGGTTTCTTGACCTAATTCACCCCTAAGTTGACTTTTGAGACAAATCATGAACCAAGACCTCAAGAGAGGGTTTGAGGGTCTCTAATATACCATATTGATCCATTTGGGACAATGGATTAATCCAAGAAGTTTGAGCAACAAGTCTCAATTTCATCTGCACCACAATTAGGGTTTTAAGGAAAAAGTCAACTGTAACTTTGACTTTTGACCAGGACATGCTCCCATGCCCTATGACATGCACCAATATACCCTATGACATCCATGAAACATGTCCATCAAGTTTGATTTAGGTCAAGGACATGATTTCTTGAAGAATTGCACAGTTTGGAATTCATCCGATAAAAAGTCAACTGTGCACAAAAGTCAACTTTGACTTTTTGAGATTTTTCACCAAAATGGATTTTTAACCCTAAAATGATGTTAATGTATGATTTGAATCATCATTCATCAAGGAAAATCAAGAAAAGTGGGATAACTTGTAAAAGGGGTAACCATAAAAACTTAGAAAATTTTCTAAGTTAAAAATAAAGTGACAAGGGTACCAACTTTGGAGGATCATAACTCCTAAACCACAAAGCCATTTTTCCTCATCCAAAGATGGATTTGTAGCCCTCATTACCCTCTACAAAAACTTCAACTAGACCTAAGTCCAATTCATTAAGGATTTTGAGTTATGGAGTGATCAAAATGGCTGAAAAATGAAAATGTCACTTTTTCCAACACTTAGTGAAATTTTCACTAAGTCAGAATCTGCCTTCACTTTTTTCCAAATGTAGGGGCATTTTTCACTTGGATTCAAAAGAGATCAAAACCAAACATGTTCAAACAGTTGTTGTATCATGTAAGGGCTTTCCAAAATGGCCAAGAACATTGCCAAATTCCATTTAAATCATGAGATATGACATTGGAAAGTTGCCTTGCTGAAATCTGCCAAGGCAAGGCAGAATTTGCATTTTTGCTCGATTTGTCAAAATCAGCCAAATTCAAATGCTCCTATCCACTTGGACACATCTGAGGATTGAATCTAAAGGGGACAATCACTGAGCCAAGCCTCCAAAGTCCATGGAACAAGAAATAGCATGTTGAACCTAGAATGGCCAAAATAGGGACAAGCCTCCAAATTTGGATTGAAGCATTCAATGGAAGCATCAAGGTGGCATGGACTGAGCCCTTCTCATCTGAAATCAGTCAAGACTTATCCAAGACCAAGGGGACCAAAGCTCTGTGCCCTAACCTCTAGTCAATGGCTAGAGGAGACTTGGATTTTCATTTGCCAACATTGGCCAAACCTACTTAGCAGTTGCCATTCACTATTCCTTGAAAAACAAACTTGCTCTACTATAAATAGAGCTCAATTATGATCAGTTTGAGTACACCAAAGCCATCAAACAGATGCTTTCCTCAAAATCTCTTTCTCTTGGCAAAAATGCCTTTCTTAGCAAGGTAGCTATCGGGTTTTGAGTTTGAGAGCTTTTCCAATCAAACCAATCACTCACACACCTCACATACATCATATAGAAGTGATCCAAACACTCACATAACATCTGGAACACAGATTTCACAAAATCACCAGCCAATTGCTCAAGTTCTTGACAGTTTTGCAGTTGAGGTGCCATCTTCAACTCCAAACCATTTCAATCCATTCCAAGCACTCAGACACATCACTTGGCACCTAGGGAAGCTATCCACATCATTGGAACCTAGCTGTAACACCTCCAACACAAATCACGATCACCAGCTGCAAGTGGTAAGCATGAGCTCTTCTAACTCTATGATCCATGCAATTTTTGCTGCACAATAATTTGGCCATATGTTCATAATCATGCATGGAATGTTTCCCCTCAATTAATTGCATTGTTTGAATCGTGTATCAAAAATCATAGCCTTTATGCATAAATTAGGGTTCTTGAGGATTTTTTATGATTTCTTGTTATATGTTTAATTTAAATGAAATTAATGGACATAGACATGATCGTGAGGTTGAGACGAGCATAATGATATGTGGATTGCATGTTATAATCAAGTATTCAGTGAGATTGGAGAGAAAATGCAAATCTGGCCAAGCCCAGAACACGCGCGTGTTCTTGGTGTGTTCTTGGCGCCATTTTTAGAAAAAGGGTTAATTGTGATTTACCCCCTTGACATATGAGCGAGTTTTGATTTACCCCCCTACATGCCTTTAGGCAACGGTTTTTTTGAAAAAATCGTTGCCAAAACCTGCCTGTGGCAATGGTGGGGGGGGGGGGGGGGGGTGGGTAAACCAAAACACGCTCATATGTCAGGGGGGTAAATCACAATTAACCCTTAGAAATTTGAATATTTGAATTTTGTGATTTTATTTAATTGATTCAAAAATTAATTTCTATCTGAGTTTTAATGATTTTGAGTTGATTATTTTTTTAATAATTCACAAAAATGTTAAAATATTTTATTTTATCAAAAAATCTCAAAAACATTATTTATTTCATATAATTGATATTTTTGCAAAGAATTAATATTTTAATTGTTTTTGACATTTTAAATATTTTTTCCACATTGATTTTGCAACTTTTAATGCTTTCTAATTATTTTGTAGGTCAATACTTAATTTTTGAAGCATTAATCCAAGATCACAATTTGTTTTTCATATGTTAAACAATTTTGATCATTTTAAATGAATTTTTATTCAATTAAATACATTTTTGAAAACAAATTAGGGTTTTTGGATTAATTCAACCCTCATAAATCATTTTCAAAACTTTTTGGGCCTCTAATAGAGTGTAAGACCCAATCCTTTTTTGACCAAATCCTTTTTGGCCTCAGTGTATTGTATAAGTCCCGATACCGTAAAAAACAAACGGCGCGATCGTCGCCTTTTCAAAATAACCCTTGGGTCTCTCCTTGAGCTATAAGACCCATTTAAAACTCTCGGGCCTCTAATAGAGTGTAAGACCCAATCCCCTTTTAACCAAAATCATTTGGGCCTCACTTATTGTATAAGTCCCTCTGCGTTAAAAGAAAATCTCGGCGCGATCGCCAATTTTAAACGAAAAACCAACTGGGCTTACCCTCGTGTTATAAGACCCATCTCTTTTTCTTTAAAACTTTTTGGGCCTCTTGAGAGAGTGTAAGACTTATCCCTTTGTACAGAAGACCATTTTGGGCCACAATCACTTGTATAAGTCCCTCTGTACAAATTCAAACAGTGCGCTCACTGATAAAACCCTGGGCCTCTCCTTGAGCTGTAAGCCCCAAATCTTTCTTTTTCAAAGCACTTTCTCCTTTGATTTTGAATATATTGTTGTTTTCAATATTTCTTTGTTGAACAACTAACCAAACAGCATGGAAGCTCTACAACCGAGTAAGTGGTTATCGCTTTCCTTTACCGCTTTCATATACATATAACAGTATTGTGGGGCTGTTTCACTGTAAGTCTTCTTTCATAAACTCATATCAACTGTTGTCAAAGAAACTCTATTCCCCAGAGATGATCTCTTCTCCGTGAATGGCATCTCTTGAGTTTCTTCCAAATTCTCGGACTTTCCTGACTTTGATCTATTCTCGGTGAATAGCATTGCCTTGAACTTCTCGGGGTTTGGGGACCCACAGGCTTCTTAAAAGCATTTGTCAAGAAACTCTATTCCCCAGAGATGATCTTTTCTCTGTGAATGGCATCTCTTGAGTTTCTTCCAAATTCTCGTACTTTCCTGACTTTGATCTATTCTCGGTGAATAACATTGCCTTGAATTGCTCGGGATTTGGGGACCCATCGACTTCTTAAAAGTAATCGGCCTCCTTGTAGCGAGCGATATTGGACGCGGTTCTTAAGCGCTGGCCACTCTCTGCGGTTTGAGCTTAAACTACAGGTCGATTTATTTTTTATCCTATTGAAGCTGATGAAGGAAGGGAAATAGATGTCTCCAATTAACCCTGCTTTGCATACTGAGTTTAAGAGGCGGTCTGTTAGGTTACGGATGGTATCAATGTGGGGGGACCTTTGTACTGGTTATTTGTATTTTCGCCAATACGGGTTTCTGTCTAGACAGAAGGTTTCTGGCGGGGAACAAGGATTTGGATGTTAGGACTGATGCTTTTGATGAGAGTATGGGATTTTGGGTTTTTGTTTAGTGTGCTCGCTAAGATTTTTCTTTCAATCTTATGCCTACGTATTCCCGTTTACCAAAACAGGGAAATCAGAGCGTTCGTAGTTCCTCCTATTCTATGGGAGGAAATGGTTGTTTTTGGTGTCTTGTTCAAAGCCCAAGACGTGAAGCGAAAGGTGATTTGTATCTTGTTTGAAGCCCAAGATGTGAAGCTGAAAAGTCTCGACTTTATAGAGAATTTGTCATCTCTAAAGGGGGGTTTGTCTGTTTGTAAAGGAGAATTACTTTAACCGGGATGTGTGAATCCTAGCAATGCCATAATTTCCTTAGAAGGGGTTTTTTCAACCTGAAGGAGAAGACTTTAACTCAGTGTAGAGCAATGCTATCTTTCCTTAGCAATTTCTCATGCTAAAAGAGGGACAGTGACATGGATATAGATGATCCAGAGGCTTGCCGCTTACAGCGATTAGATGAAAGGAAAAGAGTTGTTGATGTTTGTGTACTGTGAACGAGGCACAACTTTGATGCTAAAAGGTTGATTGGATCAACCAGTGGTTTTCTTATACAAAGCCTAAGAGGAGGCTAGTATGTGTCTCGTACAAAGCCCGAGAGAGAGGCGAAAAGGTTGTGACTCAACAATGGAATCTTTTGGTATCTCGTATGAAGCCCGAGATGGAGGCTATTGTTTGTTTGGCTCAATAAGAACCTTTTTGTGTCTCGTATGAAGCCCGAGATGGAGGCGAAAGAGTAATCGACTCAACGAGGGAGTCTCTTATGTGTCTCGTTCAAAGCCCGAGAAAGAGGCTAAATGTTGTTTGACCCTGCTGGGGAGAATCATTGTATAAAGCCCAAGAGGAGGCTATGGTTACTGTTTCAGTTGAGTGACAGGTCCAGTATACTGATTTTGAAAGAGAAAATCAGTTCTTATATGAGCAATACTGTACTCATGGATTTGATTCAAGGATCCGGGTTATTCCTGTTCTTTAAGGAAGCGGGAAATCCGAAGGGTATTGAGACTGTCCGAGTCTACGGGTTTTCTTCCTATTTAACGAAATGGTCACTTGAGAATGTCTTTGAGACTCAAGGAGATTAGACTGTCCAAGTCTAGAGTTTCATCTTTTGTACTATGTTTTGAGAAATGGTAGTAGACTCTTTGAAAGGACTGTTCTATGAGGATGACTAAGTTCTGTTCTTATACCTCTAGGAGGTCGTCGAGATAATTTGTACGAAGCCCAAGAGGAGGCTGGAAACTTTTAAGAAGCCGACGGGTCCTTGTACTAAGCCCAAGAGGAGGCTATCATTCCCGGAGGAAGAGATCATTATACGAAGCCTAAGAGGAGGCGGTGGATACTTCTAAGAAGCCGTAGGGTCCTTGTACTAAGCCCAAGAGGAGGCGGGGTTGCTTTTAGGAAGCCTGTGGGTCCTTGTACGATGCCCAAGAGGAGGCCGATGCTTTTAAGAGGCCTGTGGGTCCCCAAACCCCGAGAAATTCAAGGCAATGCTATTCACCGAGAATAGATCAAAGTCATGAAAGTTCGAGAATTTGGAAGAAACTCAAAGATGCCATTCACGGAGAAGACATTCATCTCTGGGAGTAGAGTTTCTTGACAATTCCTAATGAGGACAGCCGAAGAGAAGACTGTATCTGGTGATCCTATTTGGGGATCTAGGTGTCTATTTCTATGAACAAAACGGCGTCACCTAGTTCTAGACGTAGTTGCCGGGGAAACTCGAAATATCTATACTATTATTACACAGTTGATATGAGTTTATGAAAGAAGACTTACAGTGAAACAGCCCCACAATACAGTTTATATGTATATGAAAGCGGTAAATGAAAGCAATTACCACTTACTCGGTTGTAGAGCTTCCATGCTGTTTGGTTAGTTGTTCAACAAAGAAAGATTGAAAACAACAGTATATTCAAAATCAAAGGAGAAAGTGCTTTGAAAAAGAAAGATTTGGGGCTTACAGCTCAAGGAGAGGCCCAAGGTTTTATCAGTGAGCGCACTGTTTGAATTTGTACAGATGGACTTATACAAGTGACTGTGACCCAAAATGTTTTATGTACAAAGGGATGGGTCTTACACTCTCTCAAGAGGCCCAAAATGTTTAAAGAAAAAGAGTGGGGCTTATAACACGAGGGTAGGCCCAGATGATTTTTCGTTTAAAATGGCGACCACGCCGAGGTTTTCTTTTAACGCAGAGGGACTTATACAATAAGTGAGGCCCAAATGATTTTGGTTAAAAGGGGGTTGGGTCTTACACTCTATTAGAGGCCCAAAAAGTTTTGAATGGGTCTTAAAGCTCGAGGAGAGGCCCAAGGTTATTTTTCAAAAGGCGACGATCGCGCCGTTTGTTTTTTACGGTATCGGGACTTATACAATACACTGAGGCCCAAAAATGGTTTGGTCAAAAAAAGGATTGGGTCTTACACTCTATTAGAGGCCCAAAGTGTTTTGAAAATGATTTATGAGGGTTAAATTAATCCAAAACCCTAATTTATTTTCAAATATGTATTTAATTGAATAAAAATTCAATTAAAATGATCAAAATTGTTTAACATGTGAAAAACAAATTGTGATCTTGGATTAATGCTTCAAAAATTAAGTATTGACCTACAAAATAATTAGAAAGCATTAAAAGTTGCAAAATCAATGTAGAAAAAATATTTAATATGTCAAAAACAATTAAAATATTAATTCTTTGCAAAAATATCAATTATATGAAATAAATAATATTTTTGGGATTTTTTGATAAAATAAAATATTTTAACATTTTTGTGAATTATTATAAAAAGAATAAACTCAAAATCATTAAAACTCAGTGAGAAATTAATTTTGAATCAATTAAACAAAATCACAAAATTCAAATATTTGAATTTGTGAAAAAGGCGCCAAGAACACAAGCAAGAACACGCGCGTTTTTCTGGGTTTAGCTGATTTGCGTTTTCCATCCAATCTCACTGAACACGTAATCATATCATGCAATCCACATATCATTATGCCCGCTCAACCTCACGATCATGTTTATAACACTTAATTTCATTTAAATTAAACATAAAACATGAAATCACGAAGAAACCTCAAGAACCCTAATTTCTGCATGAAGGCTAGGATTTTTGATACACGATTCAAACAATGCAATTAATTGAGGGAAAACATTCCATGCATGATTATGAACATATGGCCAAATTATTGTGCGAGGAAATATGCATGGATTGAGAGATGACCAAGTATATGCTTACCTCCAAGCCATGACAGCAAGTGCAATGTGATTTTTGATTAGGAGGTGTTACAGATGAATTGTGATGATCTGAACAGCTTCCCTACACCCTATGGAGTGTGTTTGAATGCTTGGACTTGACTGAGAATGGCTGGATCACTTCATGGCATCTCAACTGCACTTTGGTTAAAACCTTGAGCAATTGACTGGTGACTTTGTGAAATCTGTGTTCAAGAAGTGATCTAAGTGTTTGATCAGCTCATATGTGATGTATATGAGGTGTGTGAGTGATTGGTTTGATTGGAATTGCTCTCAAACTCAAAACCCGATAGCTACCTTGCTAAGAAAGACATTTTTGCCAAGAGAAAGAGATTTTGAGGAAAGCATCTGTTAGATGGCTTTGGTGTACTCAAACTGATCACAATTGAGCTCTATTTATAGTAGAGCAAGTTTGTTTTGCAAGGAATAGTGAATGGCAGCTGGTAAGTAGGTTTGGCCAATGTTGGCAAATGAAAATCCAAGTCTCCTCTAGCCATTGACTAGAGGTTAGGGCACAGAGCTTTGGTTCCCTTGGTCTTGGATAAGTCTTGACTGATTTTAGATGAGAATGGCTCAGTTCATGCCACCTTGATGCTTCCATTAAATGCTTCAATCCAAATTTGGAGTCTTGTCCCTATTTCTTGTTCCATGGACTTTGGAGGCTTGGCTCAGTGATTGTCCCTTTTAGATTCAATCCTCAGATGTGTCCAAGTGGATATGAGTATTTGAATTTGGTTGATTTTGGCAAATCGAGCAAAATTGCAAATTCTGCCTTGCCTTTGACAGATTTCAGCAAGGCAACTTGACAATGTCATATCTCATGGGGTAAGTTGAATTTGGCAATGTTCTTGGCCATTTTGGAAAGCCCTTACATGATATAACAACTGTTTGAACAAGTTTGGTTTTGATCTCTTTTGATTCCAAGTGAAAAATCCTTCTACATTTGGCAAAAAGTGAAGCAAAATCTGACTTAGTGAAATTTTCACTAAGTGTTGGAACAAAGTGTGATTTCTTGATTTTGATCACTCTATAACTCAAAATCCTTAATGAATTGGACTTAGGTATAGTTCAAGTTTTTGTAGAGGGTAATGAGGGATACAAATCCATCTTTGGATGAAAAAAAATGGCCATGTGGTTTAGGAGTTATGACCCTCCAAAGTTAGTGTATTAGTGGTACTTTTTCCATAACTTAGAAAAATTTCTAAGTTTTATGGTTACCCCTTTTACAAGTTATCCCACCTTCTTTGGTTTTTCTTGATGAATGATGATTCAAATCATACATTAACATCATTTTAGGGTTAAAAATCCATTTTGGTGAAAAATCTCAAAAAGTCAAAGTTGACTTTTGTGCACAGTTGACTTTTTATCAGATGAATTCCAAACTGTGCAATTCTTCAGGAAATCATGTCCTTGACCTAAATCAAACTTGATGAACATGTTCCATGGGTGAAATAGGGTATATTGAGGCATGTCCTAGGGTTTGGGAGCATGTCTTGGTCAAAAGTCAAAGTTACAGTTGACTTTCCTCGCGAAACCCTAATTGTGGTGCAGATGAAAATGAGACTTGTTGCTCAAGCTTATTGGATTAATCCATTGTTCCAAATGGATCAATATAGTTCATTAGAGACCCTCAAATCATGTCTTGAGGTCTTGGATCTTGATTTGTCCCAAAAGTCAACTTAGGGGTGAATTAGGTCAAGAAACCCTAATTCTAGATTTTTGATGTATGCATCCCCTGAGGTCAAATTGACTTGATGCTTGGGTCCATGAGGTTCCATGGAGTATATTAGGTTATGTTTTGGATCATTGGCTTATTCCCATATGAAAAATTTCCATCTGGAGGCCCTGGTCGACCAAAACCCTAATTTGGTGACACTGTCAATCTTGAGACTTAATCCACCTAGAAGGGAGCAACCTTGTGCTTAATCCTTGAAGTGGGAGTCCTTTTGATCCATTGTGGATGTTTGAGAGGCTAGACAAGTTAAAGATCATGTCATTCCTTGATTGATCCTTTATCTAAGCACTCAGAGAGGGCTTGAAACCCTAATTTTGATAGTAGTGAATGCTCAACAACCCTTGAGGAGATTGATGAGGCACAAAGGTGCATCCATATTGTGATTATGATTTGCACAATGATGGGAAATCTTAGTGGTCAAAATTTGGGGTATGACAGATGCCCCTATTTAATCTTCTTGGACACGAAGGTGTGAATGACGAAGGTATTCGGGCATTCGGGGTACAAGAGGATTAAATATCGGAATACCCGAAATTTTGATGGTGGTTATGAATGGTAGCTTACGCATTCATTTTTTTTTACTGAGCAATGATGCTTAGAAAAAGTAAACTTCCCCTCGATCCTGGTCTTCAGCCAAGGAACTGGTCTTAGTTTCTGATTTAAACTTCCCCTCGATCCTGGTTTCCTACCAAAGAACTGGTCTTAGTTTCTGATTTAAACTCCCCCTCGATCCTGGTTTCCTACCAAGGAACTGGTCTTAGTTTCTTATTTAAACTTCCCCTCGATCCTGGTTTCCTACCAAAGAACTGGTCTTAGTTTCTGATTTAAACTTCCCCTCGATTCTGGTTTCCTACCAAGGAACTGGTCTTAGTTTCTTTTGTCAATAAATTTTACTGACAAGGGACGCTATTCGTAGCGGCTTTCCTTCAAACTTCTCGCCGAATTTTCCTGGGGAGATGCCATTTGAGTGGAAAAAGTTTTGATGTCAGACTTCGTCTGAGTTGTAGAGGTGCACAAACTTCTCTGTTGGAGATGCCATTTGTCGATTCTACTGGGGGAAAGCGAGTATCTTGAGAGACTGTTTCCACTTGGGGATATTATATCATAATTTTCTCAGAATCTTCCCGGAGAAATGCCATATGATGTGAACCAATTTTGAGGTGCCGATGACCTTTTCATGAGCAGTTTTTCGGAGAAACACTGCTGTATTGCCGAATCTTTGCTTAAGAGGCATTCTCTGGGGATTTTCCTTAATCTGGGAAAGCAAGGATATCATCTTCAATGGCGAAGAGTGACATCTGTTGAAGGTTCTCTGGCCTTTCAGAGGTTCAAGTTATCAAAGTGGTCTAGTGCCGACTCTGATCTAGAGAGATTGCTTAGATGATTCTCTTCCTAATGAGGAAAGGTCTGACAACTCGATTTAGAGGACTTTTATCACTAGGGGATAAAACCGACTAGAGTGATAGCGATGCAATATGAAATGTAAATGCAAATCAATAATGCATGATGTATGTATGTATGCTGACAAAACTGACGCGACACACAAACTAAAAGATGAACATGACTGGATACTCGGCCATCGCGGGGCGTATAGAGATATCGCTGGTTCAAGATAGCAATTGCACCTTGCTTAGGAGAGATAATCCCTGCGGGGAATACCGTTGATCGGGCTTAGGAGATAAGAACTCGGCCGAGGTGTGTCAGACGAAACAAGGTCTCTGATGCAGTTGATCCCTTCATTCAGGCAAACTGGTTTAGAAGGAGCACTTTGAAGTTCGCTTACTTCTGGAGAAGCGGTTGATGTTCTTTCGATGTTCAACAGTCAAAAGAAATTGCCGTCTTTATTTTAAAGCAGAAAAAGTTTTAACAAGTAAATTCATTTTTGTTTTATTTTGAGAATCGTTAATCATGTTAAAAAACGTCATTCTGTAAAGCTAAAACAAATAAGAAATACAAACAAAAGCACAAGGGCTCAAATTTTATTGATAGGATGGAGATCAGCCAAACGCGTGATTCCACAGAGTATATACAAAGTTAGAAAATGGTAATTTACAGGGAAAAGGGCTACGTGGAAACATAACGACCACTGTCCTTCTACCAATTTTGAATTCGGGGCATCCTGAGCTTCTGTCGAAGATGACCATGACTGGAGTTTTCCTCCGATGATGTAACTGCTGCTGTTGAGGGACTTGCCTCTGTTGAACATAGTTACTTGCCATTATCCCTAATTTTTGCCTGGATTGTACTATGAGATTTCCAATCCACCAGGATGATTTTTTTTCATGTCTCTAACTTTTGCCTGGACCGCCCTTTCGGGTTTTCAATCCATCGAGACGTTTTTTTTTTTTAGTTTAGGCGAAGTATTTCTTGACTACATCAACATTCGTGGGATAGGTAAATTCCTCTCTGTCCATGGTTGCAAGTCTCAAGGCGCCGCCTGAGAAAGCTTTCGTGACCACATATGGGCCATCATAATTTGGGGTCCATTTGCCCCGAGAGTCAGTGAGAAACGAATGTATCTTCTTGAGCACGAGGTCTCCTTTCTTGAAGATGCGAGGTCGGACCTTTTAGTCGAACGCTCTCTTCATTCTCTGTTGATACAACTGACCGTGGCATAGTGCCGTTATTCTCTTTTCTTCGATCAGATTCAGTTCATCATGTCGAATTTGACACCATTCAGCTTCTATGAGCTTAGCTTCCATCAATACCCTGATTGACGGGATCTCTACTTCTATGGGGAGAACAGCCTCCATGCTATATACTAGAGAGAAAGGGGTTGCCCCTATTGAAGTACGGACAGATGTGCGATAACCATGAAGAGCAAAGGGTAGCATCTCGTGCCAGTCTTTGTAGGTTACAACCATCTTTTGAACAATCTTCTTGATGTTCTTGTTAGCCGCTTCTACCGCCTCGTTCATCTTAGGTCGGTAGGGAGATGGGTTATGATGTTCGATCTTGAACTCTGCGCACAACTCTTTCATTATCTTATTGTTCAAGTTAGATCCATTATCAGTAATGATCTGGCTCGGAACACCATAACGGCAGATGATATTGTTTTTGATAAATCGGACCACCACTTGTCGGGTTACATTGGCGAATGACGCTGCTTCGACCCACTTGGTGAAGTAATCAATGGCTACCAGGATGAACCGATGTCCGTTTGGAGCCTTAGGTTCAATCAAACCAATCATGTCGATTCCCCATATGGAAAAAGGCCACGGGGAAGAAAGAACTTTGAGATGTGATGGCGGTACATGAATTTTGTTGGAGTATATCTGACACTTGTGACACCTCTTCATGTACTTGTAGCAGTCAGATTCCATGGTCAACCAATAGTACCCTGCTCTTAGAATTTTTCTCGCCATTGTGTGTCCGTTGGCATGAGTGCCAAAGGATCCTTCATGAATTTCTTTCGTCAGCATTTCTGCTTCTGGTCTGTCTACGCATCGGAGCAAGACCATGTCAAAATTTCTCTTATAGAGAGTGTCACCGCTCAGGAAGAAGTTTCCAGCTAATCTTCTGAGGGTCTTTCTGTCCTTTCTGAGTGCCCCAGCTGGGTACTCTTGTTTCTGAAGGAAGCATTTGATATCGTGATACCAAGGTTTGTCGTCTATGACTGCTTCAATCGTGAAGACGTAAGCGGGCCGTTCAAGGCGCATTATGTCGATCTTAGGTATGTCATTCCATTGACCTACACTAATCATGGAAGAGATAGTGGCTAATGCATCAGCCATGTGATTCTCATCACGAGGGATGTGATGAAACTCAACTCTGTCGAAGAAAGGTAGCAACCTTCTTGCGTAGTCTTTGTAAGGAATCAATCCTGATTGGTATGTGTTCCAATCTCCTTTTATCTGATTGATAACCAGGGCTGAGTTGCCATATACGTCCAAGTTTTTGATCCTTAAATCAATCGCTTCCTCGAGACCCATGATATATGCTTCGTATTCGGCCTCGTTGTTCGTACATTTGAACGTAAGTCGAGCGGTGAAATTATTGTGGGTACCCTGAGGGGTAACAATGATTGCCCCAATTCCGTTTCCATAATGATTAACTGCTCCGTCAAAGATAAGTCCCCACTGGGAACCTGGTTCTGGCCCTTCACTGGGTAACGGTTCATCGCAATCTTTCATTTTTAGATACATGACATCTTCGTCTGGGAAGTCAAACCCGATTGATTCTTGATCGTCAATCGGTTGATGAGCCAAATGATCGGCTAAAATACTTCCCTTAACGGCTTTTTGAGCGTGATACTCTATGTCATATTCTGATAATAACATCTGCCAACGGGCAATCCTTCCCGTGAGAGCAGGTTTTTCAAATACATACTTAATTGGATCCATTTCTGAGATCAACCAAGTAGTGTGCAAAATTATGTACTGGCGAAGACGTTTGGCTGCCCAAGCCAAAGCACAGCAAGTTTTCTCGAGCATCGTGTACCGAGTTTCGCAGTCGGTGAACTTCTTGCTCAAATAGTAGATGGCAAACTCTTTTCTTTTGGTTTCGTCTTGTTGGCCAAGTACACATCCCATTGAGTCCTCTAGGACTGTGAGGTAAATGATCAGTGGTCTTCCTTCCACTGGAGGTGATAGAATCGGAGGATTCAACAGATATTTATTAATACTGTCGAAGGCAGTTTGGCAATCTTCTGACCAAACGCAATCCTGGTTCTTTTTCAGTAATTTGAAAATCGGCGCACATGTGGCGGTCATAAGGAATATAAATATGGAAATGTAGTTCAAACGTCCCAAGAATCCTCTGACTTGTTTTTCAGTTTTCGGAGAAGGCATTTCTTGAATGGCCTTGACCTTGTCAGGATCAACCTCAATTCCTTTCTGGCTGACGATGAACCCTAGTAGTTTCCCTGAACGGACACCGAAGGTGCACTTGTTGGGATTCAAGCAGAGCTTGAATTTTCTCAAACGTTCGAACAATTTTGACAGATGTTCAACGTGCTCACTCTCTGTTTTTGATTTTATAATCATATCATCGACATATACCTCGATTTCCTTATGTATCATGTCATGAAACAGAGTAGTCATGGCCCTTTGATAGGTTGCCCCGGCGTTCTTCAAACCGAACGACATTACCTTGTAACAAAAGGTACCCCATGGGGTAATGAACGAAGTTTTCTCCATGTCTTTCGGCGCCATTTTGATCTGATTATAGCCCGAGAATCCATCCATGAAGGAGAATACTTTGAACTTTGTTGTACTGTCTACCAGCATGTCAATATGTGGTAAAGGAAAGTCGTCCTTTGGACTAGCCTTGTTCAGATCTCGGTAATCGACACACATTCTGACCTTTCCGTCCTTTTTGGGAACGGGTACGATGTTGGTTAACCATTGAGGGTATTCTGATGTAGCGAGGAAACCCGCGTCAATCTGTTTCTGTACCTCTTCCTTGATTTTGATGGCCATGTCCGGGTGAGTCTGTCTCAACCTTTGTTTTACCGGCGGACATTCTGATCTCAACGGTAGATGGTGTTCCACGATGCTGGTATCCAACCCTGGCATATCCTGATAGGACCAAGCGAATACATTGGGGAATTCTTTGAGAAGCTTTATCAAACTCTCTCTGGCAGTTGGACTGAGCAGTGCCCCAATCCTGATTTCTTTTCTCTCTTTTTCTGAACCCAAGTTTACCGTTTCCAACGGTTCTTTGTGAGGTTCAAGGGACCTTTCCTCTCGTCTGAGTAGTCGAGAGATCTCTTCTGGAATTTCGTTGTCATTTTCTTCTTCAGCTCCAAATACCGGGGACTCAAAGTCAGGATAAGGCATCGGATCGTATGTTTCAACGGGGTGCAAAACAAGCAATCTGCATAACATGATGATTCGTGTTTAGAAGAGATAGAGAAAATGAAAGTGTGTGCAGTGTTTTATTTTACTGCTTGTTTTTTATTTTTACATGTTTTTTAGGATTACCATTTTCTTTGAAAAAGCAAAAAGAGAAAACAACAATTAATGCGGAAATTACAGAACGACGTTATTTTATTAATGAACAAGTCGAATCTTGAAACTACAGCCCTATAAAACAAAACTCTGTCGCTTCGGGCAAAGCAAAGAGGGAAATTTTATAGAAAGCGAGCCCTATCAAAACATCCGTTTCACCTGGGCAGGATGAAAGGTTAAAGATGGCAATTACTTTGACTGATGAACGGCCTTCGGAACATTAACAGCAACCCATTGGCGGCGAACTCCTCGGTGAATCACAAAGTCTGGCACCTTCCTTGATTTATCTTCAGAAATGACGCTGATTTCTGGTGGAGCGGGATCATTGGAATCTGTCTCCCAGGCAGAATTGTCGTAGGAGAATTCCTCTGTCGCATTTTGCATAGTATTTGGGCTCTTAGCTGTATCTCCCCATCCAGTTGGCTGGATATCTTCGAGCCTGATACGAGAGCTTTCGGGAGCGGTGTACTTGACCATATAGTCGTATTTTCCACTTGGTTCTCCCAGAGTGTCCCATACTTCTTTGGAACTGAAGGAGTCATCTCTCTCGATGACGTTGACCTCGGGAAAAGCATAGTTGATGAACTCAAGTCCTGCAAACGTTGCGAATTCATCTTCATGTTGAGTAGTTTCTGACTGACCTGAGTGTTAATCCCATGACATGGTGGGGACACAGGTATTTTGTTCAATGATGCTCAGTTGAGTTTCATTACTCGGCTGACTTTCTTGCCCCAAGTTTCCCGGGTAAGGTTGCCACATTGGCAGACCATCCATTGGGCCATAGTAGGTGTAGTCAAAATTGTCTTTCATTGGAGTGTCTTCCTCTAATGAATTTGGCGGAGCACGACATCCTTCTGGATCACAATCTCCATAGATCATTTCGACATCTGATCTTGGTATAAATCTCGGACTTTCTGTAGGAAAGCAAAAAGGCATAGGCACCTCTTCCTGAGACATATAACCGTCCTTGTTAAGGTAGAACTTCCATTCTTCATCTGTGTCAGAGGGATCTTCCTCATTGATAGCATGAACTGCTTGAGACACTGGGTGAGGGAAACCTCCACCGTGGAAGAAATCCTGAATGGGATGAAGACTTTCATCGCTAGCAGCTGTCTGGGTACAGGTTACAGAGAAACCAAGACCCTTCTTTGTTTTATTGTCAGTGGGAATGACAAGCTGTCCCCATCCTGTTGTATCGGTACTCTCGACCGCTTTGATAGCATAGTTGTATGAGGAAATCGAGGTTCCTCCTCTGAACTGATTGTTCTCGCTCATCGACAGTGCTTGGAACTGCGTTCCAATAACCTCCTCGGGTTCTATTCCAGTAGATGATGACAAGTTACTCCCAAGCAAGGCTTGTTCCCTACAAACCGTGACAAGTTGATCGTTCTTGACAAACTTTAGCTTTTGGTGGAGGGTCGAGGTGACCGCTCCAGCCTGGTGTATCCAAGGTCTTCCTAATAAACAACTGTATGTTGCCCGGATGTCCATGACCTGGAAAGTGACTTGGAAAGTATGAGGACCGATAGTTATGGGAAGATCAACTTCGCCGATAACTGTTTTTCTGGATCCGTCGAACGCTTTGACGACAACCTCGCTAACTCTCATCGGAGGTCCTTTGAATGATAATTGCATCAAAGTGGACTTCGGCATAACATTCAGGGCTGACCCTGTGTCTACCAGTACGCTGGCTAAAGCATCATCCTGGCAGTTAACTGTAATGTTGAGCGCCATGTTATGACGGCGACCCTCCTCAGGTAATTCTTCATCACTAAATCCCAAATTATTGCAGGAAGTGATGTTAGAGACAATGCTATCGAACTGTCTAATTGTTACATCCTGTTCCACAAAGGCTTGCTCCAAGACTTTCTGTAGAGCCTCCCTGTGGGCTTCTGAACTGAGTAACAGTGATAATACCGAGATCTTTGAAGGAGTTTGTAACAGCTGATCAACAATGTTATATTCGCTTCTTTGGATGAGCTTCAGCATCTCATCATTATTTTTCGATAGGTCGGGATTATTGGATTGACCGACTGGTGGATCGGGAGCTTCTGCCTGAAGTTCCTTTTCCTTGTTAAGTTCTCCAACTCCTCAGTTGAAGATTCGACCGCTCCGTGTTACTCAACTGATGTCTGCAATATTCAGGACGGAGGGTAATGGAATTTCCTTTCCATTCTCAATTGTTGTTGCACCGTATTTGTAAGGGATAATCTTAGCTGATTCATACGGTAGCGGTCCTGGTAGATAGATGACTACAGGAGCCTTCTGATTTTTCTGACCATCATAAGTGATCTCGATTCGTTCCCGGTTGGGAACCTTAGATTCGTCAAGTAGAGGAATAATGGCGAAAACATCCCTGGTCCTATGATGACCAGAGATCGTGACAACATCCTCAACTTGCCCGGCAAGGTAGTTCGGCGTCCAGTTGATGGGTCCAGAACCCGAGTAGGGACGAATTTCTCCACGATCGACCTGACCCTGAAGAGCTGCTCTCACAAGGTAACACCCTTGGTTACTTTCCGAACAGACGCTACAACTATCATAGTTGTGTGGTGGTACCTGGCCACACCCACTTTGAATACAATGTATCCTCACCAGGTTAGCTTCCACTGATCGGACATCCTGACTCTGACGCCGAGTGGGGTTTCTATTACTGATACTAATCTACTGAGTATCTTCATCCATGTAGATTGGCATCCACCAATGATTTAACAAGTGCTGAAGTGCTTCCTGGACAAGGGTACAACCTCGATCTTTTTCATAACCCGCTTTATAGCTTTGATAGTCATGTGATATTAAGAATCTGAGTCGGACCTGCTCAGCATGTAACTCTACCAGGTTGGTATTCATTACGCGAATATCGAAGATCTGAACCATATTGATCTGATAGGGATTCCTATCATGGTAGTCTTGGATCCATCCAAGATCCATCTGACGCTGGAGGGCCTCTTGTATGAAAGAGCATCCCTGTTTGTTTACCAAGCAAATCAGACAAGAACCGTAATCGTGCCGCGGCAGATTATGATACTGGCTTTGCCTTGAGTGCATTGCCACCAAGTTGACATTCATTGCACGGATATCGTGGTTTTGAATGACGTTAGAATTCGTGTAAACCATGTTAACTCCACGAACTCTGTACTCTTGGATCCATCCGAGATCCATTTGTTCCTGTAGAGCTGCTTGCACTACAGAACATCCCTGGTTGTCTTTAGAGCAGATATCACACTGATGATAGTTATGAGGTGGCACATGGCCATATCCACTCTGTCTACAATGCATCTTGACCAGATTGGCCCTCAATAAGAGTACATCGTGAATTTGATAGACATTGTTAGACTCTTTCTCGATCAGGTTGACTGCAGCTTTCTCGTGTTGAGGCAGTGGGTTCGTAAAAACATTGGGATTCGTATCTTTGAAAGATAAGAGCCCGCTCCTAACAAGCTTTTGCACGTCAGACTTGAAATTAAGACAGTTCTCAATGGTATGCCCTGAACCTCCTTGATGATATGGGCATGTTTGATCCACCTTAAACCAGAAAGGCGGATTTTCCAGTACTGTAAGAGGAGATTTAGTCTGAATGTGCCCCTTAGCCAGTAGTAACGGAAACAGTTCTGCGTACGTCATGGGTATAGGATCAAATCCTGGTGGCCGTGTTGTACGGTTGTTGTTATATGGAAGACGAGCCTGCTAAAGAGGCTGTTGTGTCCTTTGCTGGTCAGGTTGGCTCTGCGTAACCTGAGGTTGATATGTAGGTATAGGCGCTGGGCTGATAGCAGGAGTTACAGCTGCAACCGGTTAATACCGTCGCCTTCACTTATCTTAAGTGTATACTCAATCTTTCCACATACGGCATCACCCGCATTCCTATTAGTAGAAAAATAAACATGTATAGCAATTAGGAAAAGCAGTATATATATTTGTCCTAATCATTCTAGACCTATAAAGCTAAGAATCCTAAGTTCCTGACAGAAAATGGGTTCCCCGGCGGAAGCCCCAATCTGTGGCATCACATAAGAGGTAAAAAGGAAGACCGTGCCTAGATCTATCTTTGAAAGGCCCCACGGTGGGCGCCATTTTTACTGTAGCGAGCGATTTTGGACGCGGTTCTTAAGCGCTGGTCACTCTCTGTGGTTTCAGCTTAAACTACAGATCGATTCATTTTTTATCCTATTGAAGCTGATGAAGGAAGGGAAATAGATGTCTCCAATTAACCCTGCTTTGCATACTGAGTTTAAACAGCGGTCTGTTAGGTTACGGATGCTATCAATGTAGGGGGGCCTTTGTACTGGTTATTTGTATTTTTGCCAATACGGTTTTCTTTCTAGACAGAAGGTTTCTGGCGGGGAACAAGGATTTGGATGTTAGGACTGATGCTTTTGATGAGAGTATGGGATTTTGAGTTTTTGTTAAGTGTGCTCGCTAAGATTTTTCTTTCAATCTTATGCCTACGTATTCCCGTTTACCGAAACAGGGAAATTAGAGCGTTCGTAGTTCCTCCAGAATAGGAGGAAATGGTTGTTTTTGGTGTCTTGTTCAAAGCCCAAGACGTGAAGCGAAAGGTGATTTGTATCTTGTTTGAAGCCCAAGATGTGAAGCTGAAAAGTCTCGACTTTAGAGAGAATTTGTCATCTCTAAATGGGGGTTTGTCTGTTTGTAAAGGAGAATTACTTTAACCGGGATGTGTGAATCCTAGCAATGCCATAATTTCCTTAGAAGGGGTTTTTTCAACCTGAAGGAGAAGACTTTAACTCAGTGTAGAGCAATGCTATCTTTCCTTAGGAATTTCTCATGCTAAAGGAGGGACAGTGGCATGGATATAGATGATCCAGAGGCTTGCCGCTTACAGCGATTAGATGAAAGGAAAAGAGTTATTGATGTTTGTGTACTGTGAACGAGGCACATCTTTGATGCTAAAAGGTTGATTGGATCAACCAGTGGTTTTCTTATACAAAGCCTAAGAGGAGGCTAGTATGTGTCTCGTATAAAGCCCGAGAGAGAGGCTAATAGGTTGTGACTCAATGATGGAATCTTTTGGTATCTCGTATGAAGCCCGAGATGGAGGCTATTGTTTGTTTGGCTCAATAAGAACCTTTTTGTGTCTCGTATGAAGCCCGAGATGGAGGCGAAAGAGTAATCGACTCAACGAGGGAGTCTCTTATGTGTCTCGTACAAAGCCCGAGAAAGAGGCTAAACGTTGTTTGACCCTGCTGGGGAGAATCATTATATAAAGCCTAAGAGGAGGCTATGGTTACTGTTTCAGTTGAGTGACAGGTCCAGTATACTGATTTTGAAAGAGAAAAACAGTTCTTATATGAGCAATACTGTACTCATGGATTTGATTCAAGGATCCGGGTTATTCCTGTTCTTTAAGGAAGCGGGAAATCCGAAGGGTATTGAGACTGTCCGAGTGATCTGAACAGCTTCCCTACACCCTATGGAGTGTGTTTGAATGCTTGGACTTGACTGAGAATGGCTGGATCACTTCATGGCATCTCAACTGCACTTTGGTTAAAACCTTGAGCAATTGACTGGTTACTTTGTGAAATCTGTGTTCCAGAAGTGATCTAAGTGTTTGATCAGCTCATATGTGATGTATATGAGGTGTGTGAGTGATTGGTTTGATTGGAATTGCTCTCAAACTCAAAACCCGATAGCTACCTTGCTAAGAAAGGAATTTTTGCCAAGAGAAAGAGATTTTGAGGAAAGCATCTGTTAGATGGCTTTGGTGTACTCAAACTGATCAAAATTGAGCTCTATTTATAGTAGAGCAAGTTTGTTTTGCAAGGAATAGTGAATGGCAGCTGGTAAGTAGATTTGGCCAATGTTGGCAAATGAAAATCCAAGTCTCTTCTAGCCATTGACTAGAGGTTAGGGCATAGAGCTTTGGTTCCCTTGGTCTTGGATAAGTCTTGAATGATTTCAGATGAGAATGGCTCAGTTCATGCCACCTTGATGCTTCCATTAAATGCTTCAATCCAAATTTGGAGTCTTGTCCCTATTTTGGCCATTCTAGGTTCAACATGCTATTTCTTGTTCCATGGACTTTTGAGGCTTGGCTCAGTGATTGTCCCCTTTAGATTCAATCCTCAGATGTGTCCAAGTGGATAGGAGTATTTGAATTTGGCTGATTTTGGCAAATCGAGCAAAATTGCAAATTCTGCCTTGCCTTTGACAGATTTCAGCAAGGCAACTTGACAATGTCATATCTCATGGGGTAAGTTGAATTTGGCAATGTTCTTGGCCATTTTGGAAAGCCCTTACATGATATAACTACTGTTTGAACAAGTTTGGTTTTGATCTCTTTTGATTCCAAGTGAAAAATCCTTCTACATTTGGCAAAAAGTGAAGCAAAATCTGACTTAGTGAAATTTTCACTAAGTGTTGGAACAAAGTGTGATTTCTTGATTTTGATCATCCATAACTCAAAATCCTTAATGAATTGGACTTAGGTCTAGTTGAAGTTTTTGTAGAGAGTAATGAGGGCTACAAATCCATCTTTGGATGAGAAAAAATGGCCATGTGGTTTAGGAGTTATGACCCTCCAAAGTTAGTGTATTAGTGGTACTTTTTCCATAACTTAGAAAAATTTCTAAGTTTTATGGTTACCCCTTTTACAAGTTATCCCACTTTCTTTGGTTTTTCTTGATGAATGATGATTCAAATCATACATTAACATCATTTTAGGGTTAAAAATCCATTTTGGTGAAAAATCTCAAAAAGTCAAAGTTGACTTTTGTGCACAGTTGATTTTTTATCAGATGAATTCCAAACTGTGCAATTCTTCAGGAAATTATGTCCTTGACCTAAATCAAACTTGATGAACATATTGCATGGGTGTCATAGGGTATATTGAGGCATGTCCTAGGGTTTGGGAGCATGTCCTAGTCAAAAGTCAAAGTTACAGTTGACTTTCCTCGCGAAACCCTAATTGTGGTGCAGATGAAAATGAGACTTGTTGCTCAAGCTTCTTGGATTAATCCATTGTTCCAAATGGGTCAATATAGTTCATTAGAGACCCTCAAATCATGTCTTGAGGTCTTGGCTCTTGATTTGTCCCAAAAGTCAACTTAGGGGTGAATTAGGTCAAGAAACCCTAATTCTTGATTTTTGATGTATGCATCCCTTGAGGTCAAATTGACTTGATGCTTGGGTCCATGAGGTTCCATGGAGTATATTAGGTTATGTTTTGGATCATTGGCTTGTTCCCAGATGAAAAATTTCCATCTGGAGGCCCTGGTCGACCAAAACCCTAATTTGGTGACACTGTCAATCTTGAGACTTAATCCACCTAGAAGGGAGCAACCTTGAGCTTAATCCTTGAAGTGGGAGTCCTTTTGATCCATTGTGGATGTTTGGGAGGCTAGACAAGTTGAAGATCATGTCATTCCTTGATTGATCCTTTGTCTAAGCACTCAGAGAGGGCTTGAAACCCTAATTTTGATAGTAGTGAATGCTCAACAACCCTTGAGGAGATTGATAAGGTACAAAGGTGCATCCGTATTTTGATGATGATTTGCACAATGATGGGAAATCTTATTGGTCAAAATTTGGGGTATGACACTCCTCTTGGGCAACGTACAAGGACCCACAGGCTTCCTAAAAGCAACCCTGCCTCCTCTTGGGCTTAGTACAAGGACCTCTCGGCTTCTTAGAAGTATTCACAACCTCCTCTTAGGCTTCGCATAATGATCTCTTCCTCCGGGAATGATAGCCTCCTCTTGGGCATCGTACAAGGACCCGTCGGCTTCTTAAAAGTTTCCAGCCTCCTCTTGGGCTTCATACAAATTTTCCCGACGACCTCCTAGAGGTATAGGAACATAAATTAGTCATCTGCATAGAACACTCCATTCATAGAGTCTACTACTGTTTCTCAAAGCACAGTACAAAAGATGACACTCTAGACTTGGACAGTCTAATCTCCTTGAGTCTCAAAGACATTCTCAAGTGACCCCTTCAAGAATAGGAAGGAAACCTGTAGACTCGGACAATCTCAATACCCTTTGGATTTCCCGATTCCTCAAAGAAAAGGAAATAACCCGGATCCTTGAATCAAGTCCTTGAGTACAGTGTTGCTCATATAAGAACTGATTTTCTCTTTCAAAATCAGTATACTAGACCTGTCACTCAACTGAAACATTCTCCAGTGAAGTTAGCCTCTATCTTGGGCTTTGTACAATGATTCTCCCCAGTGAAGTTAACAATGTTTAGCCTCTCTCTCGGGCTTTGTGCGAGACACATAAGAGACTCCCTCATTGAGTCAATTACCCCTTTCGCCTCCATCTCGGGCTTTATACGAGATACAAAAAGGTTCTTATTCAGCCAAATAAACAACCGCCTCCATCTCGGGCTTTGTACGAGATACAAAAACTCTCTTGTTGAGTCAAATCGCCTCCATCTCAGGCTTTATACGAGATACCAAAAGATTCCCTCGTTGAGTCAAAACCTTTAGCCTCTCTCTCGGGCTTTGTACGAGACACATATTAGCCTCCTCTTAGGCTTTGTATAAGAAAACCACTGGTTGATCCAATTAACCTTTTAGCATCAAAGCTGTGCCTCGTTCACAGTACACAAACATCAACAACTCTTTCTCCTTCATCTAATCGCTGTAAGCGGCAAGCCTCTGGATCATCTACATCCATGCCACTATCCCTCTTTTAGCATGAGAAATTCCTAAGGAAAGATGGCATTGCTCTACACTAAGTTAAAGTCTTCCCCTTCAGGTTGGAAATCCCCTATAAAGGAAATTATGGCATTGTCGGATTCACATATCCCGGTTAAAGTAATTCTCCTTTATAAAACAGTTGTGACATACAACCCCCTCTTTAGAGATGACAAATTCTCTCTAAAGACAACACCTTTTAGCTTCACATCTTGGGCTTTAAACAAGATACAAACCACCTTTTAGCTTCACGTCTTGGGCTTTGAACAAGACACCAAAACACCATTTCCTCCCGTAGAATAGGAGGAACTACGAACGCTCTGATTTCCCTGTTTTGGATAAACGGGAATACGTAGGCATAAGATCGAAAGAAAAGATCTTAGCGAGCACACTAAACAAAAACTCAAAATCCCATATCTCCATCAATCAAAAGCAGTAATTCAAAAGCATCAGTCCTAACATCCTAATCCTTGTTCCCCGCTATAAAGTCCTAGAATAAAAAGAAAGAAACCAGTATTGACAAAAATACAAATAACTAGTACAAAGGCCCCCCACATTGATAGCATCCGTAAACTAATAGACCGCTGTTTAAACTCAGTATGCAAAGCAGGGTTAATTGGAGACATCTATTTCCCTTCCTTCATCAGCTCACAATATGATAAAAAATGAATCAACCTGTAGTAAGCTCAAACCGCAGAGAGCGACCAGCGCTTAAGAACCGCGTCCAAAATCGCTCGCTACAGAAAAATGGCGCCCACCGTGGGGCCTTTCAAAGTTAGATCTAGGCACGGTCTTCCTTTTCATCTCTTGTGTGAATACCACAGATTGGGGCTTCAGCCGGGGAACCCATTTTCTGTCAAGAACTTAGGATTCATAACTTTGAAGGTCTAGGATGACTAGGACAAATATATATACTGCTTTTCCTAATTGCTATACGTGTTTATTTTTCTGCTACTGGGAATACGTGTGATGCCGCATGTGGTGAGATCGAGTATACACTTAAGATAAGTGATGGCGACGAGGTCGACCATCAACCTCAGTGGAGGCTGACCAATGCAACCCATTCTCTCACCTAGACAATGGGCCGATTGTTAAGTCTGAGAAGCTGAGGAGCCAAACCTTTTCGTAGTGCGTAAACTATCGGAAATAGTTGTTACGCGATACTACCCTCATTTGAGGCTGGTGATCTATTCTCGGTGAATGGCACTTACTCTAAGATTGCTCTATAACTCGCTAGTGATCCGCTTGTTGTTTTGCTTTCCTGGGAGGAGCTGATGATAATGAGTACAGGTACAAAAATCACCTTAGTATAAACCTTTGGGGATGGGTAGAGCCTTGACTTCATGACAACAACCCTTTGACCCCATGTTTTTTCTATGTTTTTGTGTGCTGCATTCATGCATTCATTTAAAAAACATTAAAACATTAAAAAAATTTCTCTTCTAGTCTCTCTGTTTTTCAAATTAAACTAAGACTGTGATTGCAAATATCAGAGAAGAGGATTACGCTAATGGATTTCGGTAGAAGGAGAACTCATAGTTATACCTTCAAGGTTCTAAAGCTAGAGGATTTGAGAAGGTTAGCGAGGATGATCACTAACCCTGAGGCTTTCATTGCCAAGCACGGAGGTCTGCTACCACTGTTAAGAGTCCATGTGATTGAGGGAATCATGGATCCGCTCATTCAGTTTTACGATCCGGTTTATCACTGTTTCACATTCCCGGATAACCAACTAGCACCAACGCTGGAGGAGTATTCTCATCTGATTGATTTACATATTACTGATCGAGCTCCATTTTCTGGACTGGAAGAAATTCCAAAGAATCAGACCATTGTGAGAGCAATTCATTTGGACGAGTCTGAAGTTAGGACTCACCTAACCACCAAGGGTGGCACCCAAGGTTTGCCAGCCCAGTTCTTGACAAAGAAGACCCTGTATTTTGCCAGTATAGGAAACGTGATTGCTTTTGAAAGCATCTCTGTCTTGCTCACCTACGGGTTATTTTTGTTTCCCAACATCAATAACTTTGTAGATATCAACTCCATTAAGGTTTTTCTCATTGGAAATCCTGTGCCGACTTTGCTCGCAGATGCGTATCATTCTGTACACTTGGGAAATTTGTACAGCGGAGGGGAGATCACGTGTTGTGTACCTCTGCTTTACAAATGGTTTATCTCTCACTTGCCCGAGTCTGCTACTTATTGGGATTGCAAGAGTGCCTTACGTTGGTCGCAGAAGATCATGTCTCTTACCAACTCTGATATAGATTGGTGTAATAGGATCTATGAGGGAATCAGAATCATCGACCGTTGTGGAAATTTCCCCAACGTACCCCTCATAGGAACTAAAGGAGGAATCAACTACCATCCGGTATTGGTTCGCCGTCAGTTTGGATACCCGATGAGACATATCCCACTGGGTGTTCATCTGGAAGGTCTTTTCTTCAAGGAAGGAGAAAATGACAGAGCACTGAAGATGGAAATAGTGCAAGCTTGGAAACAGGTTCATAAGAAAGGACGAGAGTCTCTAGGGAAACCGGACTGTGTCTCGGTGGAGCCTTACCTCCATTGGGTACAAACTAGAGCTCTCAAGCTAAAGATGCCTTATCCTCGTTACGGAATTCTTCCGCCGAGGGAATCTGTCATGTACTTCATGACGGAAACTGAAAAGCTTCAGGTTACTCTCAACAAAGTTCAACGGGAGAGAAGGTCTTGGAAGAACAAGTACCGCACCCTCGACGTAGAGTGCATCAGAATACAGCAATTACTGAAGGAAAAAGATGCTCTGATTGAAATTTTGGAGCAACATGCTGTGGATAATCAGGATGACCAAAGGAACTTGCTCGCTCCTTTCACTTGGCAAAGGAATGACAACCCGACAACGACCCAAGAGCCCCGGTCAAAGAAAAGGAAGATACCAGAATCAACACCCGATTTCTCTTCAGAGAGGACTCGGGACCCATTAGCTTAGGTTTCTGTTTCTGCACCTTGTAATCTACTGTATTTCCATTTCTGTAATCCTTTGAATTCAATAAAAAGGGGTTTCCCCACTGTTTGATATTTGTAATCTAATTGTCGAAGTTTATTTTGATTAAACCAAAAACAATTAATATAATCATTGCATTCATCATTCTCACATCACGTATTCTCCTTACCTACGAATCTCACGTTTGTGTCTCGGTTCTAGAGTCAAACTGTCTCATTCGTATAATACTCGGGCCAATCGTCAGAAAAAATGGATGATCTTGAGGAAGAAAATAGAGAGTTGAAGGAAGAGATCGACGCTCTAAGAGAGGATATGAGAAAGCTTCATAACGACATGTAAGCCATGGCAGAAGCTCAGCTACAACGAATTGTGATCTCAGAGATCACCTCAACGCCTATAGTAGAAAAGTATGATCCTAGATATCAAATGCCGAAAGATCGTCCCTGGGGCATGCCTGTTAACTATATCCCGGAAGGATATGTTCCGCCGATCACTGAAGATCAGGGAATCACAACAGAAGCTGTTGGGCCTGAAGGTTACAAACTTCGGGAAAGCGAAGATGCCAGGGGCATACTGAAGACTCCTGAAGGTTACAAACTTCGGGAAACGCCAAGACTCACTGCCGTAGTCACGGTACCACCCCCTGTGGTGCACACTATCCCGGAAGGACAGATTCCACAGACACCTTCTAGTAAGAAGGAAACTATGTTTGACAGAATGGAGGAATTCCAGGAGCAGTTCTTGGAAATGCAGAAGGAGCTGCAAGCCATTCGCGATCAGGATCTATTTGGAAAGGACGCCGCAGATCTCTGCTTGGTCCCAAATGTGAAAGTTCTGCACAAATTTCAAGTGCCCGACTTTGAAAAGTACAAGGGTAACTCTTGCCCTCAGAGCCATCTGGTGATGTATGCTCGGCGGATGTCAGCTCAGACGGAGAATCAGGACCTACTGATTCACTACTTCCAGGATAGTTTAACCGGTGCCGCACTCAAATGGTACATGGATTTAAACCGTACTACGATCAGTACATTCAGAGATCTTGGTACTGCCTTCGTCCAACAATACAAATACAATTTGGACATGGCACCGGACAGAGATCAACTCAGATTAATGTCACAAAAGGACAAGGAAACCTTTAAGGAGTATGCTCAAAGGTGGCATGAAATTGCCGCTCAAATTTGTCCACCTCTTGAGGAAAAAGAGATGACAAAGATCTTCGTAAAGACCTTAAGCTCATTTTACTATGACCGAATGGTTGCCAGTGCACCCAGTGATTTCACCGAGATGGTCGGCATGGGCGTACGTCTTGAGGAAACCGTCCGAGAAGGACGTTTGGCAAAAGACGCTGGATCGACGAGCGGTACTAAAAAATACGGTAGTGCTCTCCCTAAGAAAAAAGAGCAAGATATTGGGAATATCTCTCTCGGAAAGCAAAGGCGACGTTATCAGCCGGTAGCAGCTGTGACTCCTGCTATCAACTCTGCGCCTATTCCTACGTATCAACCTCAGGTTGGGCAGAGCCAACCTGATCAGCAAAGGACACAACAACCTCTTCAGCAGGCTCGTCCTCCATATAACAACAACCGTACAACACGACCATCAGGATTTGATCCTATACCCGTAACGTACGCAGAGCTGTTTCCATTACTACTAGCTAAGGGGCACATCCAGACTAAGTCTCCTCTTACAGTACCGAAAAATCTGCCTTTTTGGTTTAAGGTGGATCAAACATGCCCTTATCATCAAGGAGGTTCAGGGCATAACATAGAGACTTGCCTCAATTTCAATTCCGACGTGCAAAAACTTGTTAGGAGCGGGGTCTTATCCTTCAAGGATACGAATCCTAATGTTCTTACGAACCCGCTGCCTCAACATGAGAAGGCTGCAGTCAATTTGATAGAAGGAGAGACTAACGATGTCTATCAAATTCACGATGTACTCTTGTTGAAAACCAATCTGGTCAAGATGCATTGTAGACAGAGTGGATATGGCCATGTGCCACCTCATAATTATCACCAGTGTGATATCTGCTCTAAAGACAACCAAGGATGTTCTGTGGTGCAAGCAGCTCTGCAGGAACAGATGGATCTCATGGATCCAAGAGCACCGAGTTCGTGGAGTTAACATGGTCTACACAAATTCTAACGTCATTCAGAACCACGATATCCGTGCAATGAATGTCAACTTGGTGGCAATACACTCAAGGCAAAGTCAGTATCATAATCTGCCGTGGCACGATTATATTTCCTGTCTGACTTGCTCGGTAAACAAACAGGGATGCTCTTTCATACAGGAGGTCCTCCAGCGTCAGATGGATCTTGGATGGATACAAGACTACCATGATAGGAATCCTTATCAGATCAACATGGTTTAGGTCTTCGATATTTGCGTGATGAATACCAACCTGGTAGAGTTACATGCTGAGCAGGTCTGACTCGGATTCTTAATATCACATGACTATCAAAGATGTAAAGCGGGTTGCGAAAACGATCGAGGTTGTACCCTTATCCAGGAGGCACTCCAGCACTTGTTAAATCACTGGTGGATGCCAATTTATATGGATGAAGATACTCAGCAAATTAGTATCAGCAACAGGAATCCTACTCGGCGTAAAAGTCAGGATGTTTGATCTGTGGAAGCTAACCTAGTGAGGTTACATTGTATTCAAAGTGGGCGTGGCCAGGTGCCACTACACAATTATGACCGTTGTAGTGTCTGTTCGGAAAATAACCAAGGGTGCTACCTTGTGCGAGCAGCTCTTCAGGGTCAGGTGGATCGTGGAGAAATTCGCCCATATCCAGGTTTCAGACCCATCAACTGGACGCCGAACTACCTTGCCGAGCAAGTTGAGGATGTTGTCACAATCTCTGGTCATCACCAGACCAGGGATGTTTTTGCCATTATCCCTCTACTTGACGAATCGAGAGATCCCAACCGGGAACGGATCGAGATTACTTATGATGGTCAGAAAAATCAGAAGGTTCCCATAGTCATCTATCTGCCGGGACCACTACCGTATGAATCAACTAAGGCTATCCCTTACAAATACGGTGCAACGACAGTTGAAAATGGAAAGGAAATTCCATTACCCTTCGTCGTGAATATTGCAGACATCAGTCGTGTAACACGGAGCGGTCGAATCTTCAACCGAGGAGTTGGAGAACCTAACAAGGAAAAGGAACTTCAGACAGAAGCTCCCGATCCATCAGTCGGTCAATCCAGTAATCCCGACCTTTCGAAAAATAATGATGAGATGCTGAAGCTCATCCAAAGGAGTGAATATAACATTGTTGATCAGCTGTTACAGACTCCTTCAAAGATCTCGGTATTATCATTGTTACTCAGTTCAGAAGCCCACAGGGAGGCTCTACAGAAAGTCTTGGAGCAAGCCTTTGTGGAACAGGATGTAACAATCAGACAGTTCGATAGTATTGTCTCTAACATCACTTCCTACAATAATTTGGGATTTAGTGATGAGGAATTACCCGAAGAGGGTCGCCGTCATAACATGGCGCTCAACATTACAGTTAACTGCCAGGACGATGCTTTAGCCAGCGTACTGGTAGACACAGGGTCAGCCCTGAATGTTATGTCGAAGTCCACTTTGACGCAATTATCGTTCAAAGGCCCTCCGATGAGAATCAGCGAGGTCGTCGTTAAAGCGTTCGACGGATCCAGAAAAACAGTTATCGGCGAAGTTGATCTTCCCATAACTATTGGTCCTCACACTTTCCAAGTCACTTTCCAGGTCATGGACATCCGGGCAACATACAGTTGTTTATTAGGAAGACCTTGGATACATCAGACTGGAGCGGTTACTTCAACCCTCCACCAAAAGCTAAAGTTCGTTCAGAACGATCAACTTGTCACAGTCTGTGGAGAACAAGCCTTGCTTGTGAGTAACTTGTCATCATCTACTGGTATAGAGCCCGAGGAGGTTATTGGGACGCAGTTCCAAGCACTGTCGGTGGGCAAGGACAATCAATCCCAAGGAGGAACCTCGATTTCCTCATACAAAGATGTTATCAAAGTGGTCGAGAGTACCGATACAACAGGATGGGGACAACTTGTCATTCCTATTAACAATAAAACAAAGAAGGGTCTTGGTTTTTCTGCAACCTGTACCCAGACAGCTACCAACGATGAAAGTCTTCATCCCCTTCAAAACTTCTTCCATAGTGGAGGTTTCCTCCACCCAGTGTCTCAGGCAGTACATGCTATCAATGAGGAAGATCCCTCTGACACAGATGAAGAGTGGAAGTCCTACCTTAACGAGGACGGTTATATGTCTCAGGAGGAGGTGCCTATGCCTTTTTGCTTTCCTACAGAAAGTCCGAGATTTATACCAAGATCAGATGTTGAAATGATATATGGGGATTGTGATCCAGAAGGATGCCGTGCTCCGCCCAATTCATTAGAAGAGGACACTCTGATGAAAGACAATTTTGACTACAACTACTATGGCCCAATGGATAGTCTGCCAATGTGGCAACCTTACCCAGGAAACTTGGGGCAAGAAAGTCAGCCGAGCAATGAAAATCAGCTGGCCGTCATTGAACAGAATACCTGTGTCCCCACCATGTCATGGGATCAACACTCAGGTCATCCTGAAACTACTCAACATGAAGATGAATTCGTAACGTTTGCAAGACTTAAATTCATCAACTATGCTTTTCCCGAGGTCAACGTCATCGAGAAAGATGACTCCTCCGGTTCCAAAGAAGTGTGGGACACCCTGGGAGAACCAAGTGGGAAATACGACTATATGGTCAAATACACCGCTCCCGAAAGCTCTCGTATCAGGCTCGAAGATATTCAGCCAACTGGATGGGGAGATACAGCTAAGAGCACAAATGCTATGCAAAATGCAACAGAGGAATCCTCCTACGACAACTCTGCCTGGGAGACAGATTCCAATGATCCTGCTCCACCAGAAATCAGCGTCATTTCTGAAGACAAATCAAGGAAGGTGCCAGACTTTGTGATTCACCGAGGAGTTCGCCACCAATGGGTTGCCGTCGAGGTTCCGAAGGTCGTTCATCAGTCAAAGTAATTGCCATCTTTAGCCTTTCACCCTGCCCAGGTGAAACGGATGTTTTGATAGGGCCCGCTTTCTGTAAATTTTCCCTCTTTGCTTTGCCCGAAGCGACAGAGTTTTGTTTTATAGGGTTGTAGTTTCAAGATTCGACTTGTTCATTAATAAAATAACGTCGTTCTGTAATTTCCGCATTAATTGCTGTTTTCTCTTTTTACTTTTTCAGAAAATGGTAATCCTAAAAAACATGTAAAAATAAAAACAAGCAGTAAAATAAAACACTGCACACACTTGCATTTTCTCTATCTCTTCTAAACACGGATCATAACGTCATGCAGATTGCTTGTTTTAAACCCCGTTGAAACATACGATCCGATACCTTCTCCCAACTTTGAGTTCCCGGTATTCGAGGCTGAAGAAGAAAATAACAACGAAATTCAGAAAGAGATCTCCCGATTACTCAGACAAGAGGAAAGGTCCATTGAACCTCACAAAGAGCCGTTGAAAACGGTAAACTTGGGTTCAGAAAAAGAGAGAAAAGAAATCAGGATTGGGGCACTGCTCAGTCCAACTGCCAAAGAAGGTTTGATAAAGCTTCTCAGAGAATTTCCCGATGTATTCGTTTGGTCCTATCAGGATATGCCAGGGTTGGATACCAGCATCGTGGAACATCACTTACCGTTAAGATCGAAATGTCCGCCAGTAAAGCAAAGGTTGAGACGTACTCATCCGGACATGGCCATTAAAATCAAAGAGGAGGTACAGAAACAGATTGACGCGGGTTTCCTCGCTACATCTGAATATCCTCAATGGTTAGCCAACATCGTACCCGTTCCCAAAAAGGACAGAAAGGTCAGAATGTGTGTCGACTACAGGGATCTAAACAAGGCTAGTCCAAAGGACGACTTTCCTTTACCACACGTTGACATGCTGGTAGACAGCACAGCAAAGTTCAAAATTTTCTCCTTCATGGATGGATTTTCGGGCTATAACCAGATCAAAATGGCGCCGAAAGACATGGAGAAAACTTCGTTCATTACCCCATGGGGCACCTTTTGTTACAAGGTAATGTCGTTCGGTTTGAAGAATGCCGGGGCAACCTATCAAAGGGCCATGACTACTCTGTTTCATGACATTATACACAAGGAAATCGAGGTATATGTCGATGATATGATTGCAAAATCGAAAATAGAGAGTGAGCACGTTGAACATCTGTCAAAATTGTTCGAACGTTTAAGAAAATTCAAGCTCCGCTTGAATCCTAACAAGTGCACCTTCGGTGTCCGTTCAGGGAAACTACTAGGGTTCATCGTCAGCCAGAAAGGAATTGAGGTTGATCCTGACAACGTCAAGGCCATTCAAGAAATGCCTTCTCTGAAAACTGAAAAACAAGTCAGACGATTCTTGGGACGTTTGAACTACATTTCCAGATTCATATTCCTTATGACTGCCACTTGTGCGCCGATTTTCAAGTTACGGAAAAAGAACCAGGATTGCGTTTGGTCAGAAGATTGCCAAACCGCCTTCGACAGTATTAAGGAATATCGGTTGAATCCTTCGATTCTATCACCTCCAGTGGAAGGAAGACCACTGATCATTTACCTCACAGTTCTAGAGGACTCGATGGGATGTGTACTTGGCCAACAAGACGAAACCAAAAGGAAAGAGTCTGCCATCTACTATCTGAGCAAGAAATTCACCGACTGTGAGACTCGGTACACGATGCTTGAGAAAACTTGTTGCGCTTTGGCTTGGGCAGCCAAACGTCTTCGCCAATACATGATTCGTCACACTACTTGGTTAATCTCCGAAATGGATCCAATCAAGTATGTTTTCAAAAAACCTGCTCTTACGGGAAGGATTGCCCGTTGGCAGATGCTGTTATCAGAATATGACATAGAGTACCACGCTCAGAAAGCCGTTAAGGGAAGTATTTTAGCCGATCATTTGGCTCATCAACCGATTGACGATCAAGAATCAACCGGGTTTGACTTCCCAGACGAAGATGTCATGTATCTAAAAATGAAAGATTGCGATGAACCGCTACCCAGTGAAGGGCCAGAACCAGGTTCCCAATGGGGACTAATCTTTGACAGAGCAGTTAATCATTATGGAAATGGAATTGGGGAAATCATTGTTACCCCTCAGGGTACCCACATTCCTTTCACTGCCAGGCTTACGTTCAAATGTACGAACAACGAGGCCGAATACGAAGCTTGTATTATGGGTCTCGAAGAAGCGATTGATTTAAGGATAAAAAACTTGGACATATACGACGACCCAGCCTTGGTTATCAATCAGATAAAAGGAGATTGGAACACATACCAATCAGGATTGATCCCTTACAAAGACTACGCAAGAAGGTTGCTACCCTTCTTCGACAGAGTTGAGTTTCATCATATCCCTCGTGATGAGAATCACATGGCTGATGCATTAGCCACTCTCTCTTCCATGATTAGTGTAGGTCAATGGAACGACTTACCTAAGATCGACATAATGCGCCTTGAACGGCCCGCCTACGTCTTCACGATTGAAGCAGTCATAGACAACAAACCTTGGTATCACGATATCAAATGCTTCCTTCAGAAACAAGAATACCCACTTGGGGCATCCAGGAAAGATAGAAAAACCCTCAGAAGATTGGCTGGAAACTTCTTCCTGAGCGTTGACACTCTCTATAAGAGAAACTTTAACATGGCCTTGCTCCGATGCGTAGACAGACCAGAAGCAGACATGCTTATGAAATAAATTCATGAAGGGTCCTTTGGCACTCATGCCAACGGACATACAATGGAGAGAAAAATCCTAAGAGCAGGGTACTATTGGTTGACAATGGAATTCGACTGCTACAAGTACATGAGGAGGTGTCACAAGTGTCAGATATACTCCGACAAAATTCATGTACCGCCATCACATCTCAAAGTTCTTTCTTCCCCGTGGCCATTTTCCATATGGGGAATCGACATGATTGGCTTGATTGAGCCCAAGGCTTCAAACGGACATCGGTTCATCCTAGTAGCCATTGACTACTTCACCAAGTGGGTCGAAGCAGCGTCATTCTCTAATGTAACCCGACAAGTGGTGGTCCGATTTATCAAAAATAATATCATCTGCCGTTATGATGTTCCGAGCGAGATCATTACTGATAATGGATCTAACTTGAACAACAAGATGATGAAAGAGTTGTGCTCAGAGTTCAAGATCGAACACCATAACTCATCTCCCTACCGACCCAAGATGAACGGAGCGGTAGGAGCGGCTAACAAGAACATCAAGAAGATCGTTCAAAAGATGGTTGTAACCTACAAAGACTGGCACGACATGCTACCCTTTGCTCTTCACGGTTATCGCACATCTGTCCGCACTTCAACAGGGGTCACCCCTTTCTCTCTAGTATATGGCATGGAGGCAGTGCTCCCCATAGAAGTAGAGATCCCATCAATCCGGGTATTGATGGAAGCTAAGCTTACAGAAGCTGAATGGTGTCAAAGTCGACACGACGAACTAAATCTGATCGAGGAGAAGCGAATCACGACATTATGCCACGGTCAGTTGTATCAACAGAGAATGAAGAGGGCGTTCGACAAAAAGGTTCGACCTCGTGTCTTCAGAAAAGGAGACCTCGTGCTCAAGAAGATACAATCATTTCTCACTGATTCTCGGGGCAAGTGGACCCCAAATTATGATGGCCCCTATGTGGTCACGAAAGCTTTCTCAGGCGGCGCCTTGAGACTTGCAACCATGGACGGAGAGGAATTTGCCTACCCCACAAATGTTGATGTAGTCAAGAAATACTTCGCCTAAACTAAAAAAAAAAAAAAGAAAAAAAACGTCTCGGTGGATTGAAAACCCGAAAGGGCGGTCCAGGCAAAAGTTAGAGATATGAAAAAAATCATCCTGATGGATTGGAAACATCATAGTACAATCCAGGCAAAAATTAGGGATAATGGCAAGTAACTATGTTCAACAGAGGCGAGTCCCTCAGCAACAACAGTTACACCATCCATCGGAGGAAAACTCCAGTCAAGGTCATCTTCGACAAAAGCTCAGGATGTCCCGAATTCAAAGGTGGTAGAAGGATAGTGGTCGTTATGTTTCAACGTAGCCCTTTTCCCTGTAAATTACCATTTTCAAACTTTGTAAATACTCAATGGAATCACGCTTTTGGCTGATCTCCATCTTATTAATAAAATTTGAGCCCTTGTGCTTTTGTTTGTAATTCTTATTTGTTTTAGCTTTACAGAACGACGTTGTTAACATGATTAGCGATTCTTGAAATAAAACAAAAATGAATTTACTTGTAAAACTTTTTCTGCTTTAAAATAAAGTCGGCAATTTCTTTTGACTGTTGAACATCAAAGGAACATCAACCGCTTCTCTAGAAATAAGCGAACTTCAAAGTGCAGAATCAAAGTACTCCTTCTACGCCAGTGCGCCTGAATGAAGGATCAACAGTGTCGGATGCGACTATTCCATCTGACATCTTTGGCCGAGTTCTTATCTCCTAAGCCCGACCAACATAGCTCCCAACAGGGACTATCTCTCCTAAGTAAGGTGGAATTGCTATTCTGAACCAACGGTACTTCTTCACCCCGCGATGGCCGAGTATCCGGTCGTGTTCACCTGTCAGTTTGTATGTCGCGTCAGTTTTGTCAGCATAAACATACACACATCATGCATTATTGATTTGTATTCACATTTCATATTGCATCACTATCACTCTAGTCGATCTTGTCCCCTAGTGATAGAAGTTCTCTCAATCGAGTTGTCAGTTCTTGCCTCGTCAGGAAACGCTGCGTTTGAACAACATCGCCCCCAATCTATTTCTGGAAGGAGGTTAGCCCTTGACCACTTTGATAACTTGAACCTCTGAAAAACCAGAGGAACTCTCAGTCAACATCACTCTTCGCCGTTGAAGATGATATCCTTGATTTCCCGGATTAAGGAAAATCCACAGAGAAAGCCTCGTAATCAGAGATCCGGTAACACGTCAGTTTCGCTCCGGAAAATATCGTTGATGAAAAGGTCATCGGCACCTCAAAATTGGACCCCATCATATGGCATTTCTCCAGGAAGATCCCGAGAAAAGTATGATGTAAGATCCCAAGCGAATGTAGTCTCTCAAGGGACTCGCATTCCCCAAGTAGAGTCGACAAATGGCGTCTCTAAACAGAGAAGTTTGTGTACCTCTACAACTCAGACGACGGGGTTCCCCAGCAAGTCTGACATCGAAACTTTTTCCACTCAAATGGCATCTCCCCAGGAAAATTCTGCGAGAAGTTTGAAGGAAAGCCGCTACGAATAGAGTCCCTTGTCAGTAAAGTTTATTGACGAAAGAAACTAAGACTAGTTCCTTGGTAGGAAACCAGGATCGAGGGGAAGTTTAAATCAGAAACTTAGACCAGTTCCTTGGTAGGAAACCAGGATCGAGGGGAAGTTCATCTCAAAAGAAAATTGAGACCAGTTCCTTGGCTGAAGACCAGGATCGAGGGGAAGTTTACCTTTTCTAAGCATCATTGCTTAGCAAAAGAAGATGAATGCACAAGCTGCCATTCATAGCCATCAAAATTTCGGGTATTCCGATATTTAATCCTCTTGCACCCCGAATGCCCGAATACCTTCGTCATTCACACCTTCGGGTCCAAGAAGATTAAATAGGGGCATCTGTCATACACTAAATTTTGACCACTAAGATTTCCCATCATTGTGCAAATCATCATCCCAATATGGAGGAACCATCATACTTCATCAGTCTCCCCAAAGATGGGTGAGCATCCACTACAATCAAAATTAGGGTTTCAAGCCCTCTCTAAGTGATTAGACAAAGGATCAATCAAGGAATGACATGATCTTCAACTTTTCTAACCTCTCAAACATTCACAATGGATCAAGAGGACTCCCACTTCAAGGATTAAGCACAAGGTTGCTCCCTTCTAGGTGGATCAAGCTTCAAGATCGCCAGTGTCACCAAATTAGGGTTTTGGTCGACCAGGGCCTCCAGATGGAAATTTTCATCTGGGCATGAGCCAATGATCCAAAACATAACCTAATATACTCCATGGAACCTCATGGACCCAATCATCAAGTCAATTTTGCCTCAGGGGATGCATACATCAAAAATCAGGAATTAGGGTTTCTTGACCTAATTCACCCCTAAGTTGACTTTTGAGACAAATCATGAACCAAGACCTCAAGAGAGGGTTTGAGGGTCTCTAATATACCATATTGATCCATTTGGGACAATGGATTAATCCAAGAAGTTTGAGCAACAAGTCTCAATTTCATCTGCACCACAATTAGGGTTTTAAGGAAAAAGTCAACTGTAACTTTGACTTTTGACCAGGACATGCTCCCAAGCCCTATGACATGCACCAATATACCCTATGACATCCATGAAACATGTCCATCAATTTTGATTTAGGTCAAGGACATGATTTCCTGAAGAATTGTACAGTTTGGAATTCATCTGATAAAAAGTCAACTGTGCACAAAAGTCAACTTTGACTTTTTGAGATTTTTCACCAAAATGGATTTTTAACCCTAAAATGATGTTAATGTATGATTTGAATCATCATTCATCAAGAAAAATCAAGAAAAGTGGGATAACTTGTAAAAGGGGTAACCATAAAAACTTAGAAAATTTTCTAAGTTAAAAATAAAGTGACAAGGGTACCAACTTTGGAGGATCATAACTCCTAAACCACAAAGCCATTTTTCCTCATCCAAAGATGTATTTGTAGCCCTCATTACCCTCTACAAAAACTTCAACTAGACCTAAGTCCAATTCATTAAGGATTTTGAGTTATGGAGTGATCAAAATGGCTGAAAAATGAAAATGTCACTTTTTCCAACACTTAGTGAAATTTTCACTAAGTCAGAATCTGCCTTCACTTTTTTCCAAATGTAGGGGCATTTTTCACTTGGATTCAAAAGAGATCAAAACCAAACATGTTCAAACAGTTGTTGTATCATGTAAGGGCTTTCCAAAATGGCCAAGAACATTGCCAAATTCCATTTAAATCATGAGATATGACATTGGAAAGTTGCCTTGCTGAAATCTGCCAAGGCAAGGCAGAATTTGCATTTTTGCTCGATTTGCCAAAATCAGCCAAATTCAAATGCTCCTATCCACTTAGACACATCTGAGGATTGAATCTAAAGGGGACAATCACTGAGCCAAGCCTCCAAAGTCCATGGAACAAGAAATAGCATGTTGAACCTAGAATGGCCAAAATAGGGACAAGACTCCAAATTTGGATTGAAGCATTCAATGGAAGCATCAAGGTGGCATGGACTGAGCCCTTCTCATCTAAAATCAGTCAAGACTTATCCAAGACCAAGGGGACCAAAGCTCTGTGCCCTAACCTCTAGTCAATGGCTAGAGGAGACTTGGATTTTCATTTGCCAACATTGGTCAAACCTACTTAGCAGTTGCCATTCACTATTCCTTGCAAAACAAACTTGCTCTACTATAAATAGAGCTCAATTGTGATCAGTTTGAGTACACTAAAGCCATCAAACAGATGCTTTCCTCAAAATCTCTTTCTCTTGGCAAAAATGCCTTTCTTAGCAAGGTAGCTATCGGGTTTTGAGTTTGAGAGCTTTTCCAATCAAACCAATCACTCACACACCTCACATACATCATATAGAAGTGATCCAAACACTCACATAACATCTGGAACACAGATTTCACAAAATCACCAGCCAATTGCTCAAGTTCTTGACAGTTTTGCAGTTGAGGTGCCATCTTCAACTCCAAACCATTTCAATCCATTCCAAGCACTCAGACACATCACTTGGCACCTAGGGAAGCTATCCACATCATTGGAACCTAGCTGTAACACCTCCAACACAAATCACGATCACCAGCTGCAAGTGGTAAGCATGAGCTCTTCTAACTCTATGATCCATGCAATTTTTGCTGCACAATAATTTGGCCATATGTTCATAATCATGCATGGAATGTTTCCCCTCAATTAATTGCATTGTTTGAATCGTGTATCAAAAATCATAGCCTTCATGCATAAATTAGGGTTCTTGAGGATTTTTCATGATTTCTTGTTATATGTTTAATTTAAATGAAATTAATGGACATAGACATGATCGTGAGGTTGAGACGAGCATAATAATATGTGGATTGCATGTTATAATCAAGTATTCAGTGAGATTGGAGAGAAAATGCAAATCTGGCCAAGCCCAGAACACGCGCGTGTTCTTGGCGCCATTTTTAGAAATTTGAATATTTGAATTTTGTGATTTTATTTAATTGATTCAAAAATTAATTTCTCTCTGAGTTTTAATGATTTTGAGTTGATTCTTTTTTTAATAATTCACAAAAATGTTAAAATATTTTATTTTATCAAAAAATCTCAAAAATATTATTTATTTCATATAATTGATATTTTTGCAAAGAATTAATATTTTAATTGTTTTTGACATTTTAAATATTTTTTCCACATTGATTTTGCAACTTTTAATGCTTTCTAATTATTTTGTAGGTCAATACTTAATTTTTGAAGCATTAATCCAAGATCACAATTTGTTTTTCATATGTTATACAATTTTGATCATTTTAATTGAATTTTTAATCAATTAAATACATTTTTGAAAACAAATTAGGATTTTTGGATTAATTCAACCCTCATAAATCATTTTCAAAACTTTTTGGGCCTCTAATAGAGTGTAAGACCCAATCCTTTTTTGACCAAATCCTTTTGGGCCTCAGTGTATTGTATAAGTCCCGATACCGTAAAAAACAAACGGCGCGAGCGTCGCCTTTTCAAAATAACCCTTGGGCCTCTCCTTGAGCTATAAGACCCATTCAAAACTCTCGGGCCTCTAATAGAGTGTAAGACCCAATCCCCTTTTAACCAAAATCATTGGGACTCACTTATTGTATAAGTCCCTCTGCGTTAAAAGAAAATCTCGGCGCAATCGCCATTTTTAAACGAAAAACCAACTGGGCTTACCCTCGTGTTATAAGACCCATCTCTTTTTCTTTAAAACTTTTTGGGCCTCTTGAGAGAGTGTAAGACCCATCCCTTTGTACAGAAGACCATTTTGGGCCACAATCACTTGTATAAGTCCCTCTGTACAAATTCAAACAGTGCGCTCACTGATAAAACCCTGGGCCTCTCCTTGAGCTGTAAGCCCCAAATCTTTCTTTTTCAAAGCACTTTCTCCTTTGATTTTGAATATATTGTTGTTTTCAATCTTTCTTTGTTGAATAACTAACCAAACAACATGGAAGCTCTACAACCGAGTAAGTGGTTATCGCTTTCCTTTACCGCTTTCATATACATATAACTGTATTGTGGGGTTGTTTCACTGTAAGTCTTCTTTCATAAACTCATATCAACTGTGTAATAATAGTATAGATATTTAGAGTTTCCCCGGTAACTACGTCTAGCACTAGGTTAAGCCCGTTGATCGCTCTTAGAAATAGTCTAAACTAGATCCCCATAGGATTACCAGACACAGTCTTCCCTCCTCTTGGGGTTAAACAATATGGAGATATGAAAGGCAGCATTCTCTGTGAACCCTTTCATAGACTGTCACTCATAGAAGTTGTCAAAGAAACTCTATTCCCCAGAGATGATCTCTTCTCCGTGAATAGCATCTCTTGAGTTTCTTCCAAATTCTCGGACTTTCCTGACTTTGATCTATTCTCGGTGAATAGCATTGCCTTGAACTTCTCGGGGTTTGGGGACCCACAGGCTTCTTAAAAGCACTTGTCAAGAAACTCTATTCCCCAGAGATGATCTTTTCTCCGTGAATGGCATCTCTTGAGTTTCTTCCAAATTCTCGGACTTTCCTGACTTTGATCTATTCTCGGTGAATAACATTGCCTTGAATTTCTCTGGGTTTGGGGACCCATCGGCTTCTTAAAAGCAATCGGCCTCCTCTTGGGCATCGTACAAGGACCCACAGGCTTCCTAAAAGCAACCCCGCCTCCTCTTGGGCTTAGTACAAGGACCTCTCGGCTTCTTAGAAGTATTCACAGCCTCCTCTTAGGCTTCGTATAATGATCTCTTCCTCCGAGAATGATAGCCTCCTCTTGGGCATCGTACAAGGACCCGTCGGCTTCTTAAAAGTTTCCAGCCTCCTCTTGGGCTTCATACAAATTGTCCCGACGACCTCCTAGAGGTATAGGAACAGAAATTAGTCATCTACATAGACCAGTCCTTTCATAGAGTCTACTACTATTTCTCAAAGCACAGTACAAAAGATGACACTCTAGACTTGGACAGTCTAATCTCCTTGAGTCTTAAAGACATTCTCAAGTGACCCCTTCAAGAATAGGAAGGAAACCTGTAGACTCGGACAATCTCAATACCCTTTGGATTTCCCGTTTCCTCAAAGAAAAAGAAATAACCCGGATCCTTGAATCAAGTCCTTGAGTACAGTGTTGCTCATATAAGAACTGCTTTTCTCTTTCAAAATCAGTATACTGGACCTGTCACTCAACTGAAACATTTACCATAGCCTTCTCTTAGGCTTTGTATAATGATCCTTCTCCAGTGAAGTTAGCCTCTCTCTTGGGCTTTGTACAATGATTCTCCCCAGCGGAGTTAACAACGTTTAGCCTCTCTCTCGGGCTTTGTACGAGACACATAAGAGACTCCCTCGTTGAGTCAATTACCCCTTTCGTCTCCATCTCAGGCTTTATACGAGATACAAAAAGGTTCTTATTCAGCCAAATAAACAACCGCCTCCATCTCGGGCTTTGAATGAGATACAAAAACTCTCTTGTTGAGTCAAATCACCTCCATCTCGGGCTTTATACGAGATACCAAAAGATTCCCTCGTTGAGTCAAAACCTTTTAGCCTCTCTCTCGGGCTTTGTACGAGACACATATTAGCCTCCTCTTAGGCTTTGTATAAGAAAACCACTGGTTGATCCAATTAACCTTTTAGCATCAAAGCTGTGCCTCGTTCACAGTACACAAACATCAACAACTCTTTCCCCTTCATCTAATCGCTGTAAACGGCAAGCCTCTGGATCATCTACAACCTTGCCACTGTCCCTCTTTTAGCATGAGAAATTCCTAAGGAAAGATGGCATTGCTCTACACTAAGTTAAAGTCTTCCCCTTCAGGTTGGAAATCCCCTATAAAGGAAATTATGGCATTGCCGGAGTCACATATCCCAGTTAAAGTAATTCTCCTTTATAAAACAGTTGTGACATACAACCCCCTCTTTAGAGATGACAAATTCTCTCTAAAGACAACACCTTTTAGCTTCACATCTTGGGCTTTGAACAAGATACAAACCAACTTTTAGCTTCACGTCTTGGGCTTTGAACAAGACACCAAAACACCATTTCCCCCCGTAGAATAGGAGGAACTACGAACGCTCTGATTTCCCTGTTTTGGATAAACGGGAATACGTAGGCATAAGATCGAAAGAAAAGACCTTAGCGAGCACACTAAACAAAAACCCAAAATCCCATATCTCCATCAATCAAAAGCAGTAATTCAAAAGCATCAGTCCTAACATCCTAATCCTTGTTCCCCGCTATAAAGTCCTAGAATAAAAAGAAAGAAACAAGTATTGGCGAAAATACAAATAACCAATACAAAGGCCCCCCACATTGATAGCATCCGTAAACTAACAGACCGCTGTTTAAACTCAGTATGCAAAGCAGGGTTAATTGGAGACATCTATTTCCCTTCCTTCATCAGCTCACAATAGGATAAAAAATGAATCGACCTGTAGTAAGGTCAAACCGCAGAGAGCGACCAACGCTTAAGAACCGCGTCCAAAATCGCTCGCTATACCCAGGATAGAAGACCTGTTGGATCAATTGAAGGGAGCCTGTGTGTTCTCAAAGATTGATTTACGGTCAGGTTATCATCAGATCCGTGTGAAGAGTTCCGATGTGCCTAAGACTGCATTTAGAACTTGTTACGGCCATTACGAATTCTTAGTGATGCCTTTCAGTGTGACCAATGCTCCAGCTGTTTTTATGGATTACATGAACCGTATATTTCAAGCTTACTTGGACCAATTTGTTGTGATTTTTATTGACGAAATTCTTATTTATTCTCGTACTCTACAAGAGCACGGAGAACATCTGAGAATTGTCTTATCGGTGTTGCAAGAGAAGCAACTTTTTGCGAAATCAAACAAGTGTGAATTTTGGATATCGGAAGTTAATTTTCTTGGACATGTTATATCTCAAGGTGGTATAGCAGTAGATCCGTCGAAGGTAGAAGCAGTAATTAATTGGGAGAAACCGAGGAATGCTTCAGAAGTTAGAAGTTTCTTAGGATTGGCAGGTTACTATAGAAGGTTCATCAAAGGTTTTTCTCAATTGGCTTTACCAATGACAAAGCTTACTCGGAAAGATTGTGTTTATGAGTGGGATTTGGGTTGTGAGCAAAGCTTCATGAAATTGAAGGAAAGTTTGACGACGACTCCTGTGTTAATCATTCCTGATCCTAACAACTCTTACGAAGTATTTTGCGATGCTTCTAAGATGGGATTAGGAGGTGTTCTGATGCAAGGCGGTCAAGTTGTAGCTTATGTTTCTCGACAATTGAAAGTTCATGAGAAGAATTATCCAACTCATGATTTGGAACTAGCAGCAGTTGTTTTTGTACTGAAGGTACGACGTCATTATTTGTATGGTGTACATTTTGAAATGTTCAGTGACCATAAGAGTTTGAAGTATTTATTTGACGAAAAGGAGTTGAATATGCGACAAAGAAGGTGGATGGAGTACTTAAAGGATTATGACTTAGAATTAAAGTATCATCCGGGAAAAGCAAATAAGGTAGCAGATGCTTTGAGTCGAAAGGTGGTTCATGGGGCCAAGTTGATGATATGGGAGTATGCTTTGTTGGAAAGGTTTCGAGATCTTAATCTTCAATTTGTGTGGACTCCAAACGGTGTAATTATGGGAAACTTGAATGTCAATTCTACTCTAAGAGTTGAGATTCAACAAGAACAAAGTTTAGAGGAGAAGTTTCAAGAGATGTTACTTCAACCGGGTTTTACACGAGCAGCGGATGGGATTGTTCTGTTTAACCAAAGGATTTGTGTTCCGAATGACGAGGTATTGAAAAAAAAGATTTTAGATGAAGCTCATAAAGGTACTTTTACGATACATCCTGGGTCTTCGAAGATGTATCAGGACTTAAAGAAGGATTATTGGTGGTCCGGGATGAAAAAGGATATTGCGGTGTATGTGTCAGAATGTGTGGTGTGCCAACAGGTGAAGATTGAACACCAAAGACCGGACTGTCTGTTGTAACCTTTAAAGTTTCCAATTTGGAAGTGGGATAGTATTTCTATGGATTTTGCAGTAGGTTTACCCCGTGCCCATGGTGGTTATGATTCTATTTGGGTGATTGTGGATCGACTAATGAAATCTGCGCATTTCTTATCCGTGAGGACTACATACAAGGCAATTCATCTTGCAAGGTTGTTTATTGCTGAAATTGTGAGACTTCATGGTGTTCCTTCTAGAATTGTGTCCGATAGAGATCCAAAGTTTACTTCGAGGTTTTGGAAGGTTTTTCAATAAGCTATGGGTATAAGGTTGCGTTTGAGCACGTCGAATCATCCTCAGACGGATGGTCAGACTGAGCGAACAATACAAACGATGGAGGACATGTTGAGAGCTTGTGTGCTAGAAAGTAGAGGAAATTGGAAGGAACTTTTACCGTTGATTGAGTTCTCGTATAACAATAGTTACCATGCGAGCATTGGTATGGCTCCTTACGAAGCATTGTATGGAAGAAAATGTAGAACACCTTTGTGTTGGGCGAAAGTTGGTGAAGAGAGAATTTTGGGACCCGAAATTATTCAAGAGACTACGAAAAAGATTCGAATGATCCGTGAGAAAATTAAACAAGCACAAGATCGCCAGAAAAGTTACGCGGATAATCGTAGAAGACCTTTAGAGTTTGAGGAAGGTGACCATGTATTTTTGAAAGTTACTCCGAGATTGAGATTGAAAGGACCATTTAAATCATGCAAGTTAAGTCCGAGATACGTGGGACCGTATCAGATTTTAGAAATAATTGATGAAGTAACTTACAGATTAGCCTTACCGCCTTCTTTGTCAGAGATGCACGATGTTTTTCATGTATCTCAGCTTCAGAAGTTTATTCCTGATCCTCTTCAGCCAGTTTTACCAGAATCAGTAGAAATAGAAGCAGACTTAACGTTTGAGCCTCAACCGAGTCGTATCACAGGAAGAGAAACTAAGGTGTTAAGGAATAGAGAGATTCCTCTTGTTAAGGTTCAGTGGGATGAGACGCATCCGGGTGATGCAACATGGGAACTAGAATCCGAGATGCGAGAAGTTTATCCTCATCTTTTCAGGTAATTATTTTAAATTCGTGGGCGAATTTCTATTTAAGGGGGGGGGGGGGGGGAGGATGTAATACCCCGTAATTTATCCCGCTCGAGATAATAGTATTATGAGCAACTGGGTTCCAGGTTACTCTGAGAATTTATGGGATAAAATAATTAGAGTAAACTGACGAACTCAGAACTGATCATATTAATATTATTTAACTCTAAGGTTTTATTAATTGGTACATTTGAGATAATTCGGACAATTAGTAGTATTACTAATTAATGAGTTTCTCTATATCTTTTCCTTTTCCCTCATTTGGCTAAAGTAGTAACATTGGAGAGAGAAAATAGAGAGAAGGAAGAAGAAAGGAAAGGAAAAGGGAGAAAAGGAGAGAAAAGGAAATCCAAGAGTTCAAGAGCAAGAATCATCATCCATTCTTCATCAATTCATCTCAGCTTCTTCATCCTCATCTTCTAATCCAGGTGGGTTCTAGATAGAAACCTCATTGTAGAATTTCTTGAGGGTTTTAGAGTTAGGTTAGATTTTGAGGAAAATGAGTTTTTTTTGCAAAATCAAAGAATCTAACGGTTGAATTGTGTTATAAATCGTGTGTAATGATCAATATATATGTAGAATCATCTATTGATAATTGTTATGATATTTGTATTGAATTGAAGTGTTAGGGTTTTGTGTGGGAATTATGCAATGCTGTTGGCAACTATGTTTGTGAAGTTTGTGGAATAACCCATGATAGAACCATGATCACACACCCCTATTGGTTGATTGGGTATGGTTTTAGGGGTGGACTTGTGGTTGGAAGGCCGCTGTTAAAAGGATTTTTTTTTTGCATAACGCAGAGCGCGCTTAACGCAGTATTTCCCGCTTAGCGCAGTCTGATGAATTTTTGCCTCCATTGGGCTGAGAGTAGCGCGCTTAGCGCGGGGTGGGGCCCGCTTAACGCAACCTGGAACAAAAGAAAAACCATTTTTTTCTAAAATTCATAACTTTTGACTCGTTTATCCGTTTTAAATGTTCTTGGCACCGATAGAAAGCTGTGGAAATAATCTATATGATGAAAGTGAAAATTGTCGATTTTAATAGCCCAATTAAATAATCGGAGGGAACCCAAAAGTGGTATAGCTTATGTTTGAATTATTACATGTATTTCTAATGTGAAATTGTGATATGCTTTGCCTAATATTGATGTTGAACATGATTGAGAGTAATGCATGCTAAAATATGAAATAGGTAGAGTGAGGAATATTACCCTTGAATTATGTTGGAACCTAGTAATGGCTAGGAAAGTAGTGAATAACATAACAACGACGCTTATGCATAAGAGGTCTTAAGGCGAAGGTGGCCTTGTGATTGTCGAATACAATCACGTTTATGTGTGTGATCACGTAATCGTAACCGGTTATCTTGAGTTGCAGTTTCATGAGTCTCGAGCTCCTCTGAAACGTATGCATGACAACTTGGCAGGTTTGATTCCCGCGTGCAGTACGAATGGCGCTCAGGGAGTGTATGCTTGTGACAGTTAATGGCCCGTGTGAAGTGACTGTTCATAACGGTTAATGACCCGTAGAACCCGAATCCATTCGTATGTCAAGTAGGTTACCAGGATCCATGACTCGGGTCGACTTTTAGACGTAGAAGCGGACACGAAAAGGGGATGCCTTGGTGAGGTTATCGATTAGTGATAGTGTGAGTTAACAAGACTCACGAGCATGGTTCCATAGAGTGTGTGTGAGTACTCCAAGTCACTTTCTTTCCCCTTTTGACTTGAGTTAGGGGTGTTAGAACCTTGTAAAGCCGAGAGGACCTATGAGATAGGGAACTCATTGAGATTTGATGTATCTCACCCCACGTTGTTGATTATTTTACTAGTACTACAGGTTCGGCGAAGGGTAAGGATAAAATTGTTTGACTCTCCTTACTATCTTAGCTTTTGGGATGGCTAGACTTCCGTTGTGAAGATTATTTTGAGATCATCATTTGATCTAGTTCTTAGTATTGAAACATTTTGTATATATAATGCCATAGTTTTTTTTTTGTATTAGGATTTTGGGCATGTATATGTATAATGTGTTAGCTAGGGACTTATTGTATTTCAGTACCAAAACGTGAATTCATGTATGATATGGATGCTTGATGTATTATATTATATATGGGTGTTACAAATTCCTTATAAAAATTATTATTATTTACCCAATCAATTTCTCAATTAATGATAAGGATATAGTAAATTACTATTATTTAATATGATATTAAAACAATAATTTGTTATGACTTTAAAATAATAAATTACTATTATAATATATATTTTTCTTATTTACATCAATGGAAAATATTTCTTAAATCATTATTTTAATGGTATAAACTTCAATTAATGAAGAAAATTTGGTGCATAAATCAATTAATAATTTATTAAAATATATATTTTTCTTATTTACATCAATGAAAAGTATTTCTTAAATCATTATTTTAATGGTATAAACTTCAATTAGTGAAGAAAATTTGGTGCATAAATCAATTTGAATTTATTATTTTTTATTTAAATCACAGATACTTTAGTAATTTTAAATACTTCTTCAACTAACTATTTATTTATTTATTTATTTTTTTACTCTAATTATTTTCATTGAAGTTGATTTAATTCATTTAAAGATGAAAACTATTGGAGCATTTTTTTTCTGGTGCTAATAATGTTTATCTCTCATAAGTGTTCTTGGACACCATATCTTAATCACAATTTAATTATTCATTTTAATATTAGTTTTACATTATTAGGGTAATTAGTTATTACCGTTAGACTAATTACTCTTTTATATATATATATATATATATATATATATATATATATATATATATATATATATCCTATTGTATCATCTATGCATTAATTACTTTGAAATATTATATTATTTCTAATAGTGTGGAATTATGAGATTCCAATATGGCATCAGAATGTAATTTTCTTCCTCACGTGATTTCTGCAAAGCCATCATTAGGGGTGGAAATAGGTCAGACCGATAACAGGGGCCTATAGGCTAGCCTACACAGGCTCAGGTCAGACTAAGTTTTTTTTTTAAAATAGAAAAGGCATAGGGTTTTTAATAAGCCTATTTAGTTAAAAGGCTAGGCCTTAGGCCATAAAAAAGCCTATTAAGCCTAACAGGCCGACCTATTTAAATAAATATGAATAATTTTTTTATTACAATTATGTTATGTTCTGTACTTTGAGTTAAAATACATAAATAAAAATTGGTTATTTTGGAGAACTTATGAAAATAAGATAAAAAAACCTTATGAACAATGTTATTAGTTGTTTTCATAAGTTATCTTAAACAAATAGTCTCACAAAACTTATGCTAATAGGTAAGTTAAAATAAGTAAATGTAAACAAACTTTTAGTCTCATTGGTTTTTTAGTTTGTTAGTATATTGAAATATTATATTAATTGCTTATTTATATATGTCTAAAATAATAGGCTTTTATGTAGGCTAACAGGCTAACCAGACCTTAGAAAATGTGAGACTCAGGCCTAAAAATAAGCCTATGACAGGCTACATACCAGACTTAGGCTTCAGTTTTTTTGGCAGGACAGGCTTAGGCTTGGCAAAGCCTTGCTCGGCCCAGCCTATTTCCACCCATAGCCATCATAGATATAATTTATTTCATTCCACTGCTCTTCTTCTCATATCTCCTCTTCTGCGGGCAAATCTTCTTGCTCAGGTAATCTATTGCTCAGGTAATCTATACGTGTCCTCCAGTAACTGGTTTTCTTTGGTTTCATCTTATCTTTACTTTCATTCAATATTCATCCCTCCCAAGATCACTTCAATAAATCTTGAACTGAAACACGTCAAAACTCATCTCCTACCAAGAACAAATCCAACAACAAATTGAGAAATTCAAAAACACCAAAAAAATTTCCTCCCATTAATTTAAGATCAAAAGAAACATAAGATATATAATAATAAAAAATAAACCGAACCAATTATCATAATAACATTTTTTCTTTTAAATAAGAAAGAAAAAAGTACCTAAGTAATTTATAGCAAATGTCAATTCAATTTTCTCCTCAGAGAATTTCTGATTATGAGAATATACACCCTTATTATTTGCAAAACAAATTTATTAATTCTAATATTAGAATAATATGAATTAAGAAAATCACTGTTTTAAGTGTTCTATCACTCTATATTAAAATAACATAGAGTGTTGTTGTTACTGTGCGCAGGATCTCACTCTATTTGATGTTGAAAGGTACTTTTTGCAAGATAATGGCATGGGCTGTTACTTTCTGCAAGATGTTGATAGGTCCTTATAAGCCTGCTGATAGGTACTCTCTGCAAGATGATGGTAACTACTGACCAAGTGAAATTATTGTTAAAAAAAGTTAAATTAAACACAATTTTGACAGTAATTTCAATTAAGCATATTTTTTGATGTAATTATTATGATAAGCTACCTAAGTAATAATAAGAAACTACAATTCATTAGGATACTAAAAAAATATTTGGTGTTACCTTATCATTTGTATCTCTTCCTCATCTTCTTCTTGCACAACCTGTAACAACATAATAATAATAATAATAATAATAATAATAATAATAATAATAATAGTAATAATAATAATATAATTAATAATAATAATCATAATAGGATAATAATAATAATAATATAATATAATTAAAAATAAAAATAATAATAGTTATAATAAATAATATAATGATAATATATAATAATAATAATATAATAAAAATATTTAGAATAAAACAAAAACAAAACTTAAAAGAAAAGAAAAATAAAGAAAACAAAATAATGCTGGGATTGTAACAAATTTTGTTTCTCTTCCTCATTTTCTTCTTGCAACATGTAACAACAACAACAACACTTAATAATAATAATAATAATAATAGTAATAATAAATAATAGAATAATAATAATATATATAATGATAATATCATAATAGTATCATATAAATATTTAATATAAAACAAAAATAAAACAAAAAAGAAAGAAAAAGAAAGAAGACAAAAGAAAGGCTGGGACTATAACATTTATTTCTCTTTCTCAGCTTTTTCATGAGATCTGTAACGACAACAACACTTAATAATAATAATAATAATAATAATAATAGGATAATAATACTAATAATAGTATAATATAAATGAAAATAATAATCATAATAATAATAATAATTATAAATAATATAATGATAATATATATAATAATAATAGTATAACAAAAATATTTAATATAAAACAAAAACAAAACGAAAAAAAAAAAAAGCAAAAGAAGGTTGGAACTGTAACAAAATTTGTTTCTCTTCCTCATCTTCTTCCTGCAACCTGTAACAACAACACTTGTTCTTATTTTAAAAAAAATTTAAAAAACCAAACCTGTTTTAAATGGAAGGAAACTATAGATATACCACCGCGAAACCGCACACCGCCGAAAATGTGTTGCTTTGATAAAAAAAACATCTTTTTCACCAATTTTCCTTGAATACAAAGAGATCAGTAAAAATTTGAATAACCCGTATGAGTTCTTGAGTAATAAATGCAAATCAACACCAAATAAATATAACAGATTGAAAAAAATTAAAAAAATAGGTCAGTTTTTTTTTAAAGAAGATCTAAATCATGAGAATGAGAAGTTACAAAAAGGAGATCTGTGTAGGTCTTCCTTAGATATGAGTAGATGTACAACCTGGAAAAAATAAAAGGAACAACGTTAAAAACTCAAAAAATCTATGTTGTGAATTAGGATGCCTTTGAACAAAATATACTCGATTTCTTTATATGCAAGAAACATGCAAGGGTTAGGGTTAACAAGGAAAAACAACAAGGATTGGTTATAACTGATATTCTTTACTTTCTCTATAAAACATATTACAAGTACTCAAGAATAACAAATAACCCTCTCACCCTAATTAGGTTTTGTCACACCACAAGGTGAGAGACTAATATGCTATTTATAATAAAACCTAACATACTAAACTAATGGGCCTTTTAACAATTACCCATTACAAGCTAACTTAGGGTACAAGCTAACTTAAACAACTGGATCCTTAACACAAGGCCTAATTCGACAACTACATACTAGAACACACTTCAACTACAGCATGTAGGTCTTCGACAACAGCATGTGAACAGACTTCGACGACATGCTACACTAGAGTTCGATCCAATATTTCACAATCTAATATCCAGAAAATCATCGATCATCACTCAAAATCAACAAATTTAATTTCTATTCTAAAAATTCTAACCACAAATTATCCCATTTTCATTACCTCCATTTATGATGAACCCTAAATGCAATTTCGGTGAAGGAAGAAGAAGAAAGAGAAGAAGAAGAGCAGAGAGAAATGAAGAAGAAAGAGAAATGAGAGAGGAGATTGAAAATCAAAAAAAGGAAGAAGAAGAAAGAGAAGAAGAAGAGCAGAGAGAGAAATGAATAAGAGAAATGAGAGACGAGATTGAAAATCAGAAAAGAAGAAGAAAGAGAAATGAGAGAGGGGTTTGGAAACCAACCCATATATGTAATACCCCGTAAATTTATAAACGTTCTGGTGAATATTATTATGATCAACTGGGTTCCGGAGTACTCTGAGCAATTATTTGATAAAATAATTAGAGTAAACTGACGAACTCAGAGTTGATTAAATTAATAGTATTTAACATTGAGTTTTTATTATTTGGTGTATTTGAGCTAATTTGGACTTTTAGTAGTATTACTAATTAATGAGAATTTTCTATACTATTCTATTTTCTTTTCATTTCCTTGAAAACAAACAAAAGCTAGAGAAAGGAAAAAGAGAAGGAAAGGAAGGAAAGGAAGGAAAGGAAAAAGGAGAAGAAAATTCTCAAGAAGCTCAAGATCATCATCAATCATCTGTTCTTCATCTCTTCATCTCAATTTCATCATCCTCATCTTGTTGTCCAGGTGGGTTCTAGTTAGACTCTTTAGAGTAGAGTTTATTTTGAGTTTAGAGTTAGGTTGGAATTGTGAAAATTGGGTATTTTTGGTATAAAATCATGAATCCAACTGTTGAAATTCAATGTTTGATTGTATGTTATACTGCTTGTTATGTTATAGCATGTTTTGATGCTTTGTGATTGATCAAAAATGGGATTTTGGGGTGATTTTGGATCAACCCGTAACAGGAATTTTCTGCTGGTTTTTCTGCATTTTTCTCTGCCCATACGCGTATGGGGCATGTCAATACGCGTATGGGGCATGTCATTACGCGTACGGCAAGAGCGTTATGCATATGGCAATTTTAAAAAGGAATTTTCAAGGAAAAACGTCTCTGCCCATACGCGTACGACCTTGGACAATACGCGTATGGATGGCTGAGAATTTTGGGCAATACGCGTATGGCTGGCCGAGAATTTTGGGCAATACGCGTATGGGAGGTGCCAATACGCGTATGGCCAAGAGAATTGCAGAAATTATGCTGTTGTGATTATTTTCCGATAGTTTGTTTCAAATGCCGTAACTTTTTGTTTAAAATATGGAATAGGTAAAGTGAGGAATAATACCATAAAATGTGTCGGATGTGTGAATTATCATTTGAGGCAACGCTCGTGCATGAAAGGCCGAGGCGTGTGCATTTAAATTATAACCACTGTTTCTTGCGGTGTAGTTTCATGAGACTCGAGCACCTCCTCTGAAACGTTATGCACAACTACTTGGCAGGTTTGAGCCTCGTGTTAAGTACGATTGGAGCCTATGGGTAAAGAGACTTGTGACGGTGTACGGGCCGTGAGAAGTGACGGATCACGGTGTACGGACCGGTGATCCCGAATCCAATTCGTATGCCAAGTAGCTACAAAGATCCATGACTCGGGTCGTCTTCTAGACGTAGAAGCGGACGGGAATAGGGGATGCCTTGGTATTGGTTATTGATTTGTGAATCCTTGAGTTTACAGGCTCAGGAGGTACTTCGGTACTAGTGTGAGTTTACAGGCTCACCGTGATGGTTACTTGTGTGTGTGTACTCATGGTCTTTCCCCTTTCCCCTTGGACATGAGTTAGGTTATTTTAGAACCTTGTAAAGCCGAGAGGACTTTAAGATAGGGAACTCACTGAGATTTGATGTATCTCACCCCACTGTTGTTGTTTACATCACAGATTCTGCAGGTTCGGCGAAGGGTAAGGATAAGGCCGTGTGATTATCCTTGCTTATCTGATGGCTTTGCTTCCGTAGTGGAGTTTTGAGATCCTTAGTGATCTAATTCTTAGTGTTTTGTCTTTTGAAACATCTTGTAGATATACGATGCCGTAGTTTTTTTGTATTAGGCTTTTTGGGCATGTATATGTATAATGTGTTACTAAGAACTTATTGCATATTTCAGTACCGAAAGTGAAACTCGTGTATAATATGTGATTTGATGCATGTATTTATATGTGGGCGTTACAATATACGTGGCAGACCAGCAGTGTTTGAAAAAAACATACCACATGTAAGATTGTTAAGGCAGCCATGTGGAGGGCTGAGAACGCAGATGGGCATTTTGGTCCTTTCCACAGGCATTAACATTCTTATATAAAGATGACACTAATAAATAGGATACATTTGGGGCACTCAACTTTTAACATTTCAATAAGATTACTTTATCCAAATTTTTGTATTGAGTAAATAAAAATTCACCTTAAATTTTTATTAACTTTTGGATTGCTGTCAATATTAATTATCACTGAGTAATTCGCTCATTAAATAAAACAAATAATAAAATGAAAATGAATTTTATGTCATTATTCTGATGACTGAGTATAACAAAGAGTTAAAATAGGAAAATATTTATAAATCAAGGAAGAAAAATTATCTGCATAACGTTAAACAAATCTTTCACTTTCTGACTCTTTCGTATGATGGCCATATGCAAAAAATTTCTCCGTTAAAGCAGTGCCAGTTATACTGTTATATTTAGCTGTAACATGTATTAGCTGCGATTTGGCACTTGCTCCTTGTCATACCTTAATTTTGGCCTCTAGATCAATAAATTGATTCATTCATCATTATAGTTGCATCAGATGCATATCATGACGTGCATTTCTCTAAGCATAATTCCTAAAAAATCACTTAAAATAAAATTTCAGTTTTTCAGATAGACCGGTTGAAGCGATTTTCAATTGCGCGTAAAATTAGCAGGCGAGAAATTTCAAGTTCGGACCTGCAACTGTCTGTTTTGTTGATCTACGATTCACATAGATTAACTCAGTGTGCTCATTGATATGTCTGAGTCTTTTCAACCAAGTGTTTTTAACAATAAGATTTGATCCGCGACTGTCTGTTTTACATAATTTATTTCACGTAGATTACTTTAATGAGTACATTTTATCTTTTCACGTATTTTCACGTTAGATTTTTATTCAATTTAATTCCTTTTATTTTTGTTATTCTTTATTCAAAATATCAAGGAAAAGTAAATAGAGATGAATAATTAATCAATTTGATTTTATTTATTTTTTATCAAAAATATTTGAATTTTATTTCACTAACTTTGCAATTATTTGATCAGAAAATTTCTAAGGGTATTTTTGACCCAAATGAAGTTTCAAAACCCTACAATGTTGCTATATATAATTACTAGTAGTTATTGGCCAATGAAGCAAGAAACCACAATAAGCCCAGCGTCGTACCACTTATATTTTCGCATCCTCTCTCGGTTTCTATTCAAAAGAAGAAAAAGAAAAAAAACGCAAAGAGACTTCCCTCATTTTTCCAGCATTGCAATGTCTTTTTCTTCTTTCTACTACACAAAAACCCTTTATTTGTTCATCACACTCATTCAACTCACCCCACCTTATACTCAACTTCTTCTACGCGACTGTACACAAACAACTCCCTACATTTTCTTCCACACTCCTACACCACCATTGAATCCATCTCATAAATCTTTCACTTCCGTTCAACCTCCGGCGGAACCACCGTACTCGGGCCAACGTACATCAACAAAACTTGAAACCACCTTAACACCTCCCTCACAAACCACTTCAAAACACAACACCACTATTGATCCTTACAATCGTGCACCACCATTCACAGACTCCATCAAACTTTTTCGGCGACGCACAACCAACCTCTGTTCTAAACAATTTCCTCCATTTCCAAGCCGCAGTACAAGCTGAATTGGCTGCCATTGAGCCGAAACTCACTTCTATCGTGTGTGATTTTAATTTCATTTGCTGTTTGTGTATTTGGTTTTGCAAGTTGTTTATTCAATTGAGCGATGATACAATGTCGAGTTCATATACAGTTTTGTGAGTCGTTTTAGCAAGATGAGTGGTTGGGTTCATCTTTAATGAGAAAATAGATCTTAGGTCTTCATGTGATAAAGTAGGCTTAGAGGTTGATAGTGACTTATCAGAGTCACCTTGGTCCTTGCATTTTGACTAGCTCAGGTTTTAATCTTCAAAAGCAAACGTCTTCAAAGTCTGGTCTTTAGAGGCTAACTTCTTTAGAATCTGACCTTCATACATTAGCCTCTTCAGAAGTTGACTTCTTTAGAGTCTGGCCTTCAGCTTCTAATCCATCAGATTCGGGTCTTTAAGCTTCTCTTTAGTTGGTCATAGTCAGAACCAATACTTTGACTATTTATGAAATTTTAGTCTATGGTCCTGCACACTTGAACAAATATTAATATACCACATTGTTCTTTAAATACTTTGTTATCATCAAAATATATGGTTATGGGTCAAACTTATTTTGTTCCAACAATAACCAGGAAGGTTGGATATGGTTACCAAACTTCTTTTTGGTCAGATCATTGGATAGGGAGCATACCTCTTAAGGATAGGTTTTATAGGTTATTTACGATCACTAACGTTTCTGAGGGAGGTGTTGGTCATGTAGATAGGTGGATAAATGACACCTTAGTTTGGGAGTTTAGATGGAAGAGACCTTTCTTTATATGAGAGGAACCTGTGGTTGAGGATTATCTCTCGGATATTCAAGGTCTTCGTTTCTCATTCGATAGAGATAACTAGGTGTGGAACCTTTCGAAGGAAGGGATTTACTTGGTTTCTCTTCCTATCATTTTTTTGTGTCTTCTTCTAACCACCTGCTCTCAGATTGTATTAAGGTTTTGTCGCAAATTTGGGAAAGTTGAGCTCCATCTAAGGTGATAGTAATTTTCTGGTAGCTTCTCCTTGATAGGATTCCCTCTAGAGATAAGTTATTTAAGAGAAAGGTGATTATCGATCCTAGACTTACTTTGTGTCCTTTTTGTGGGGCGTCTGTTGCGACATTGTCTAATCTGTTTGTCACTTGTGACATGATTAGTATAGTCTAGTATAGGATTTTTCAGATGGTTGGATTAGCAGATAATTATTCCTAGGGACCCTAGTAGGCTTTTTTAATGTTCTAGATTGTTAGGTGGTTCTGCGAAGTCTAGAGGTGGTTTCTCTAAGATTTAACATGCAGTGATTTTGTCTATTTGGAGGGTTAGGAACAAGGTGGTGTTTTAGGGGTCTACAACAAAGGAGAAAGATGTGGAGGAGAAAAATATTTTTTTGGCTTGGAAGTGGTTTCTTGAGAGATTTTCTGAGAACTGTTGCACTTTCATAGAATGACTTCAGAACCATATCCTCTGAGTTAACCATTAGTGAATTGAGATCTACGGCCTTATTGTGAGTGTGGGTGCTCCTTTTCTTTTCCTGATAGACTTTGATATGGTGGTGGAAATTCTACTAGCTTAAGATCTAATTTGCTCTTCATTGTAGTGTAGTATTGAGGCGATTTTTTCAAAAATTTAGATAGTGGGGTTTTTATTGTTTTTTGCCTTTGTATTATTTTGTCGTATTTATATTGCTTCTCTTTGTTTTTTTGGATGTATTTTTTTATACTTCTTTATCCATTTTATGTTTTTATACTTTATTAGAGACTTTCCTGATTATATATATATATATATATATATATATATATATATATATATATATATATATATATATATATATATATATATATATATATATATATATTATGTGCCCTTTAGAAAACACCATGCCTATAGCCTCTTGGTTTAGGATATCACGTGACAGCCATTATAAGCAAACACGTCTTTCATTTCTCACTTCTTTCTTATTTCCTCATAAGCATCGTACACTTTTGAAAATGCGAAAAATTTGTTTCACTCTGAAAAGTTGCGGCCGACATAGGAGTGAATGATTGGTCCAAATTAATCAAATGGAAATTATAAAAAATACATGTGATATTTTATGGACTATGGCTATGTTTGGATTGGTTTCTTGAAGCCCCAAACATACGTTTTAACCCTTCAAAATGAAAAGTGGCCTTATTTTTCTGTTTGGGTTTTTTCTTCAAAATCAATTTTACTCTCCTAGAAGCAATTCCAATAGAAACTACAATTCCTAGCTTTTGAGGTTAGCAAGGATTAATTATGCATTTATGATATTTTGGTTGTTACAATTTTCCTTCATTTCCCTCTTTAATTTCTATTCAACTGTTTTTTCTCTTTTCAAGCTACCATACTCTCTGATTTGTATATATTTCCTTCATTTCTCTCTTTGCTTTGTATTAATGAATTTGGTAAACCAAATTTGATTAGAATTTATTACCTTCAGGTTTATATATACACCATCATCTCTTACAACCAAAAATACAAGGCAAAATTTTTGTAATACCCCGTATTATCTAAATGCTCAATTGGATATCAGATGAGATCAGATGAGCATCTATGTGCTCTATCCTTGGTAAATTGGATTAATGGAATCCTTTAAGTACTCTAAGCATTATCAATTAGGACTAATAGAGCAGCTAATGAACTCTGAAGAGATCAATTTGTTATTAGTTCAAGAGAGACTTTTATGATAACTCTAATAATTGATCAATTGGTCGAGATGACAAAATATCAATTTGGAGATATTTTACTATATTGGATTATGTTATATAATATTGGTTTATATATATATATATATATATATATATATATATATATATATATATATATATATATATATATATATATATTTGGAAAGAAGAAAAAGATAGAAAAAGAAGAAAAGACGAAATGGAAAGAAAGAAGAGAAAGTGAAGAAGAGAAGAAGAAGGGAGAAGAGAGGAACCCATGGATCATCATCATTACCATCTTCTTCAAACTCCTCTTCGATTATCAGGTGGGTTCTAGTTAGAAACTCTAAGCTCTAAAAATAGGTGTTTGGAACTTAGGTTATAATTTGAGAGAAAATGATAAATTGTTGAATCAATGAAATCTAACGGATAAAATGAGTTATAAAATGTGTTGTATGATCAATATGTGTATAGAATCATCTATTGATGCTTATTTGTGCATTGGGTAGTGTTTGGAATGGGTTTTGGACCCAAAGGCCCCAGCTGTTACGTTGCTGAGATTCTGGGTTTTCGCAGGTTCGCACTATGAATCCCCTAGCGAAGGGGAAATCAAACATTCGCTGGTTGTTCGCACGACGAAGGTGAAGGCGAACATTCGCCAGGGATTCGCCAGAGGTTCGCACTGCGAACATTACCCTGTTTTGGTTCTGCCACGGTTCGCCAGACGTTCGCATTGCGAATGGGACAGCGAACCCAGTGTATTTAGGCATTCGCTGGGAGCTTCGCACTGTGAATGAGAAAGCGAGAATTCGCTGGCTGCTTCGCATTGCGAACATAGCAGATCCTCCAACTTGTTTCTTTCATAACTTTTGATCCGTAAGTCGGATCGGGACGTTCTTGGTGTCATTAGAAAGCTATGACGACCCTCTATCCGATAAAAAGTGAAAATATTGGGTATGATGTGGGATAAATGATTTAGTGGAAAATAAAGGAAAGTAATGTTTTGTGAAATGTTGGAATTGACACTTTTTGGATCGTAAATCCGATCGAGGCATGGTTGTAGCCAATGTAAAGCTGTGGAAAGATCCTATGGGATAACAGTGGTCGATATTGATCTGATTACCCGATTAAATGAATCGGGGGAACCATTATGTGATTCTATTATGCTTTTGTATAACTTGTGATTGAATTATTATATGTGCAATTGTGATATGCTTTTCCTATTATTGATGTTTAACTTGATCGAGAGAGTGTGCATGTTAAAATATGAAATTAGGTAGAGTGAGGAAACCTTACCCCAAAACAAATGGCATAGTTAAGATTGGTATAATTCTAGGTTATGAATATAATTGTGATAGAAACTCTGGATGGCGATGCTCGTGCATTCATTGGCGAGTTCGGGCCTGGAGTAGATAACCTAGATGGCGATGCTCGGGCACTTGATGTATAACGGTGCATCCGTGACGAGTATTGGTCTAGGAGAGAGTGAACACTAGTATGGAACATGTGTAATTGTTATGTTTTATTTTGAGAAAAGGCAAGAGAGGCCTTGAGGCTAATATGGCTTTGTGATTGTCGAATACAATCACGTTGTGTATATGATCACGTAATCGTAACCATTTATCTTGAGGTGTAGTTTCATGAGACTCGAGCTCCTCCTCTGAAATGTATGCACAATTACTTGGCAGGTTTGATTCTCGCGTGTAGTACAAATGAAGCTTATATGGTAAAGAGACTTGTGATGGTTGACAGGCCATGAGAAGTGATGGTTCACGGTTAACAGGCCGATGATCCCGAATCCATTTCGTATGCCAAGTAACTACAATGATCCATTACTCGGGTCGACTTCTAGACGTAGAAGCGGACGGGAAAAGGGGATGCCTTGGTAAGGTTATCGATTCGTAAGAAATCTTGAGTTAACAGGCTCAGGACGTAATTCCTTCCGTGTGATATTTATGAGTTAACAGACTCATGACATGTTTCCATATAGTGTGAGATTGAGAGATTGTGCACTCAAGGTCTTTTCCCTTCCCCTTGACTTGAGTTAGGATTGATTGAACCCTGTAAAGCCAAGAGAACTTATAGGATTGGGAACTCACTGAGATTTGATGTATCTCAGCCCACTATAGTTGCTTTATTTCAGGTGCAGGTTTGGTTACAAGTGGAGCGATGTTCGGACGTTTCAAGAGAAGCTTAGTTAAGCTTATTCCGCTGCGTATTCTGTTTGTTGTATACAATTGTGGATATTGTATATTCTTAGATTTTATTTTCTTTGGCTAGTTCCCATGACTTGTGCCATGTGTTGTATTTATGTTTTAGAAATGGACGAGTATGTGAACTATGCCATTAGGCACTTTTGATGTGTCAGTACCACAATAAAATGCTTATATTGTATTATTTTAGGTATATATTATACAGGGCATTACAATTTTACTCCAAGAACAACAAAGTAATCTCATAATTTTGTTCTATAATGGTTGTATTTTGTAATTCTTCTGCAACTGATATGAATATGAGAAGAAATAATTGTTTTATTTTTCTCTCACCTAAATGCATTCTAAGTGTTTGATAAAATGTCTCTTAGAATTTTTTTTGTTCAATATTATACTATAGCGTTGATATACTGCTTATGTTTTCATACTGCTAATGTTTATATACTAGTTTATGTTCAAATGCATTCTAATATTTATACTATAATGTTTATATACTGCAAATGCATTCTAATGTTTATATACTATAGTGTTTATATACTTTCATGAGCTAGTTTTTACGGCTAGTTAATGTATTTCTGCAGTGCAACTTTAGTGCTGCTACTTTAGTGTTGCTATACTGCTCATGAGTTTGTGTAATTTCATATGGCAGCCTATAGTGCTGCTACTTGTATTATAAAGTGGAATTATAAGTGAAATTTTGTTTCCATATCATGTTAAAATAATTTTCTACTCACACATTATTGTTAGTGTTGATGTGTGTTTGTAACTTTGTGTACATAGTATTATGACTACAAAGAGAAAAATTCATGTTGATTCTCCTTCAACTAATGATGAAATTCAAAGATATAAAGCTAGTTGGATGGATCTTAAAGTTAACGAAATATTCCTTCAAGCATGTATGGATCAAGTTACGAATGGTGACTGCATTGGCACTAGCTTTACCAAGACAGGATGGAAAAACATTGTTTCTCAATTTAATGGATCAACCGGGAGAAATTATGACAAGACAAAATTGAAGAATAGGTATGATACCTTGAGAAAGGAATGGAGAGTATGGTTTAATTTATTTGGAAAAGTTACCGGAATGGTTTGGGATAATGAGAAGAATACATTTGATGCATCAGACGAGTAGTGGGAGAAAAAACAATTGGAAAATCCTCTATATGAAAAATTTAGAGGATCTTAAACTAGGACTTATGGTAATTAGACTTGTTTATGGTAATTAGACTTGTTTATGTATTATGCTAAAGTGGAATTATAAGTATTATGAAATGGATTTTCTATGTTTCAATTACTAAATGATATGGTAAAGTGGAATTATAAGTATTATGAAATGGATTTGCTATGTTTCAATTAATAAATGCTATGTTTCAATTTGCTATATTTCATACTGTTTCAATTACGAAGGGTGCTGCTACTTGCACTCTGAAATGAAATTATACTGCTAGTTAGTGCTGCTAGTTGCATTATGGATTTATACTTGCATTATGAAATGGAACTATGTTAAATAATGCTGCTAGTTAGTTAATTTCATACTGCTATGTTGTGTAATTTCATACTGTCATGGAATTATAAAATGGAATTATTGTGCTGCTAGTTGTGTAATTTCATACTGCTATGTTAAATATTTTCTCTAATGGTAATATTATTTATAATTATGAAGGGATAAATGAATGATCAGAATGAGCAACTGAATATGCAGTAAGTCAATTATGCAAAGAACCATGTAGAACTAGTGAATTAAGCGGTCATGCATGGGTTCAAGAAATATTGCAAGGTAACTCCACTCGTTGTTATGAGATGTTTCGAATGGAAAAACATATTTTTAATTTAATATGCACTGAACTAGTTGAGCATGGTTTAAAGTATTCTAAAAGAATGGGAGTTGAAGAAATGGTTGCAATGTGTTTAGTTGTTGTTGGACATGGGGTAGGTAATAGAATGGTTCAAGAAAGGTTTCAACACCCAGGGGAGACTGTTAGTAGACATTTTCATCGGGTACTTCGTGCTTGTCTTAAGTTGTCTATGAAATATATTAAACCTGAAGATCCTACGTTTCATGATTGTCATTCCAAAATAAAAAACGATCAACGTTATTGGCCTATTTTCAAGAATGCTATAGGAGCAATTGATGGTACTCATGTGTCATGTGTAGTTAGTGCCAACGAGCAAACCAGGTATATTGGAAGAAAAGGATGTCCTACACAAAATATAATGGTTGTATGTGATTAGAATATATGTTTCACTTTTGTATTAGCCGGTTGGGAAGGTACTGCCCATGATGCATGTGATTTTGACCAAGCTCTCACAAATGTGAACCTTAATTTTCCAACCCTCCTCCTGGTTTGTTCTTTTTATTACTACTAATGATTTTTTATATTTATAATATTTGACTTCACTTTTAAATGATTAATTTATTTTTATAGGTAAGTATTATTTGGTAGATTCTGGCTATCCAACACCAATAGGATACATTGGTCCCTACAGATGTGAACGTTATCACTTTCCTGATTTTAGGCGTTCTAACGGGTTCGTGAATAATAATGAAGTATTTAATTATTACCACTCAAGTTTAAGGTGCACAATAGAAAGAACTTTTGGAGTATAGAAGAACAGATTTGAAATTTTGCGTTGTATGCCTAAGTTCAAATTTCAGACACAGGTTCAAATAGTCGTCGCAACAATGACTATTCACAACTTTATTAGAAGGAATACATAAATTGATATTCATTTTAATCTTTATGAAGATGGAAATACAACCATTCACCATGATGATTATCATAGATCACCTAACTTAGATCAATCACAAGTTTTAAATGTCGCTTCTTCATTACAGATGAATCACGTTCGCGACTCAATTCGCAATAAAATTATAGAGTACAAGTTAAAAAATTGATATTGTTATAATATTTTAGTACTATATTACACTTTAAATTAGTATTGCACTAATATTTTAGTTCTATTTTGCATTTTAAATTTTATTATATATTTGTAACTTTTATTATGTTTAAATATTATTAATTTTAGTCATTTTTATTTATGTGTTTAACCATGTCCATTTTTGTAATTATTCATTCAAAATCAATTTTGATAAAAATCATTCAAACAACATAAATTGATAATAATCACTTTTACATAAATGTATCCAAATATAAATCAATTATGCTAAACTCAATTCTGTTAAAATCAATTCTACCAAACTCAATTTTGTTAAAATCAATTCTGTTCACCGCCGATTCAAATACACACTATGTTGTTTAGCCAAAGATAAAGACTTTTGTATTACTTTTTGACATATTTCAACTTGTATAACTAGAATTCGTTTATGAAACAAGACACAACATATTAATTATTAAGTTTAGAAATCACTATACAGGTAGCCATTTCTTAACCCATAGGTGTTTTTTTTTTATCAATTAACCCATAGGTGTTGACATAGTGAAAACTTAGGTTTTGAAAGTGAACTCTTCTTAAACAATTTTTGTGTTGAGATAAATTTATACAAAAGTTAACTTTGGTTTTAAATTGAATTCTTATAAGTGGACGGTGAAATTGACCACTTAAAAAAATAAATATGCTATGCAATAGTCTAAAAACAAATATATATATATATATATATATATATATATATATATATATATATATATATATATATAACTGCCTCTGAAATTATGGATAAAATACCAGAAGAATGGATATTACAAGATGTTGTTAAACCTGAAAAAATCGAATCTAGATCCATTAAACATGTTATACAAGACAATAATGGAACTGTAGCAATTAGAATGAATAGGAGTCAATCTTACAGATATCACAATTCTCCTGGCATTAGTCAGGCTCAGAGTGCTAGACACTCTGTTGATTCAACTATTAGGGTAAACCTAGCAGGAGTTAACTTTAATCCTACGGTACCTCAATGCTTTTACGAAGAAAGGACCTCCAGGTCCCCTTCTCCTACCGAGTCTCAGATAGTAAGCGCCATTACTAGAGAAGAACCCTTTGTCATAGACAAAGCTTGGATATGCGAAAACTTTGAAGCAGAATACAATAAAGAAAAGAGAGAGTGGTATTTAGCAACTTTCTCCAAGGCCCAAACTCAGGATTATTTAAACCAATTCTACCACTTTTTAGGATCCCACGAAATTAATATTTATTTCTTCACTTGGTTTGAATTACTTTGTTTAGAAGAAAATATTAAAAATCCTTTTGCTACAAAATTATTTATAGATGCAAACAAAAGAATTAGTGTCCAATGGAAAACACTAAAAAGAGATATAGTAGAATCGGTTCATCCGCCTATAGAATCCATTAAGATCACCCCAGAGAAAAACGTAGAAATAGACGCTACACCTTTTAAAGCAATTATAACACCCACACCAGATAGAAAGGATTTAAATAATATACACAGTCAACTCAATTATTCAAATCAAATATTACATACAATGTCACAACAATTAGAAAGGATAGAGACATTTGGTTTTAAACTTACAGAACCCTTAGAAAAACCAGACCCTACTAAACCTATATATCATTATGACATCCCCTCATCCTCCGAATTACAAAAAATAAAATTAGGAAATTCAACTCATGATAAAATAGAAGAACTAGTGGAAAGACTAAAAGGTTTAGACTTAAGACCTGACCCCCAGGTCAACATGCTATCTAAAGAAGAGGAATTCGAAAACCTAGTTAATAAACTAGGAAGACCTCCTAGAAACCCCACTAGAAATTACTACCCTAGACATTCCTTTGCTGACGTTTAATTTGAAGAAAGGTAAAATTTTATTGAGAATAGTTATTCAGGAGAAGCCATTGTAGAATGGAATATAGATGGAGCTTCTGAACAACAGATATTAGATACCATTCAAAATATGACCATGGCCGCTACCGCCTTTATGTTAAGAAAAAATTTAGACAAGAAGTCTAGAGAAATGTTAATCATGGGATTTACTGGACAGCTGAAAGGTTGGTGGGACAACCTTCTTAGTTCTGAAGATAAAGAACTTATGGATAAAGCTATTAAAACTGAAAATAGTGAGCCCGCTAGTGTTACAACGTTACTTTATGCCATCACCAAATTCTTTGTAGGTGAACCCTTAAAGCTCCAAAAACGAGCTTTAGATCAATTAATGAATCTCTATTGTCCAACCATGTTTGATTATAGATGGTATAGAGATATGTTTCTCTCCATGTTATGCTTAAGAGCCGACGGCTCTGCAGCGTTCTGGAAAGAAAGATTTATTAGTGGATTACCCAGACTTTTTGCTGAAAAAGTTAAAACAAACATACAACAGAATTACAAGGAGAAATTCCTTATGATAGCTTAACCATTGGCGAACTTTCTAATTACATTGTAGAAACTGGAATTCAAATATGTACTGACTATAAACTCCAGAACAAAATCAAGAATGAACAAGCTAGTAGCCAACGCGAAATGGGAACGTTTTGCGAATAGTATGGAGCCACTCCTTTAAGAGCACCTAGTAATCCTAAACATAAGAAAAATATTAGTAAAGGGAGGAAAAACTATAAAAACTATGGAAAACAGAAGTATTCAAATAAACCTGATTATTACAAAGAAAATAAGAAACCGTATAAAAACCCTATTACCCTAAGAAGAAGAAATTTGATAAAAATAAAAATAAAGATATAAAATGTTACAAGTGTGGAAGGTTTGGTCACTATGCTAGTGATTGTAAAGTTAAGGATAAAATAAAATAATTAAGCAATTTAAATTTATCTGAAGAATTAAAAGATACTTTAATTAATGCACTAAATAAAATTATGTTAAATTCTGATTATGAGGAAACCACCTCCTCAGAAGAATCTTCTTATGAAGATTTAAACCAAATTAATAGCTCAGAAGATTCTGAGTCTGAACATGAAGAATGCTTAGGAATTGATTTCTGTGATTGCAGAAATTGTAATAGGAAAATTGTTAATCCTATTTCCAACAGTCAAGCTAACAACTTAATAACCATTTTAGATAAGATGGAACCATCTGAAACTAGAAATGCCTTCATGAGACAAATAAAGGATATAATTGATGATAACGATCTTAATAAACACCAAGTCAACAAAATTGAATTTAAAGATGTTATAAATATGTTTAAAAAACCCATAGAGAAACCCTTATCCGTAAACGATCTCTATGAAGAAATTAAGTTATTAAAAAAGGAGATACAAATTTTAAAAACCAGGGAGGATGAGCTAGAAGTTAAATATTTAGAGTTACAAGGAACCATGATAGTACAAAATCAAAGTTTTATAGATATGCTAAAATCAATAACTGCCAAAACACAATTAGAAGATAATGCAGCTAAAATAGATGATAAGGAATTCATTGATGCGCTAAAATATTTAGCTACTAATCCAGAAGGTGAAATAAGGGAAAAAGAAAATAAAGAAGAACCTTATATCTTTAAATGGAGAAAATAATATCCCATAAATGGTATACAAAGATAGAATTAATTATTCAGGATAAAACATTCGAATTAATTGCCTTAATAGACTTAGGAACGGATCTTAATTGTATACAAGAAGGATTAATACTAACTCATTATTACAAAAAGACTAAAGAAAGACTTAGAGGAAGTAGACTACAGGTTACTTACAAATTACCAAATGTGAAAATTTTTAAAGGAAAAGTTTGTTACAAAACCTCCTTCCTTTTAATTAAAAATCTTCAGGAAGTTATTATTCTAGGAACTCCGTTTTTATCTTTACTTTATCCTTTTAGTGTTAATGATCAGGCCATTACTACTGAAGCCTTAGGACATTAAGTTAGTTTTGAATTTTTAGATAAACCAAAAATAAGAGATCTTAATTCAGTTCAGAGGAAAAATGTTACCATAGTTAATCTTATAACCAACAAGAAAAAACAGATTAATTTTATTAATAAATAAATTCATTACAAACGAATAGTTGAACAACTACGAACACCAGTTATTAAAGAAAAAATAAATGCACTTCAAAACAAATTTATTAAAAAATTATGCGCAAATCAACCCAATGCGTTTTGGACAAGGAAAACTCATGAGATATCTTTACCTTACCATCCTGAATTTAAAGAAACTAATATACCTACGAAAGCTAGACCTATACAAATGAATAAACAACATTTAGAATATTGTAAAAAAGAAATACAAGGATTTTTAGATAAAGGATTAATTAGGCCTAGTAAGTCCCCATGGAGTTGCTCGACATTCTATGTAGTTAATGCTTCGAAATTAGAAAGAGGTAGTCCTAGATTAGTTATAAATTACAAACCTTTAAACACAGCATTACAATGGATTAGATACCTTATACCTAATAAAAAGGACCTAATTAATAGATTACGTAATAAAAGTATTTTTTCTAAATTTGATTTAAAATCAGGATATTATCAAATTCAAGTTAAAGAAGAAGATAAGTATAAAACCGCTTTTACAGTCACCTTTGGACATTACGAATGGAATGTTATGCCTCTAGGACTAAAAAATGCACCATCTGAATTTCAGAATAAAATGAACGATATCTTTTATCAAGATTGTAATACCCCGTAAATTTATAAACGCTCTGGTGAATATTATTATGATCAACTGGGTTCCGGAGTACACTGGGTAATTATTTGATAAATAATTAGAGTAAACTGACGAACTCAGAGTTGATTAAATTAATAGTATTTAACTTTGAGTTTTTATTAATTGGTGTATCTGAGCTAATTTGGACATTTAGTAGTATTACTAATTAGTGAGAATTTTCTATACTATTCTATTTTCTTTTCATTTCCTTGGAAACAAACAAAAGTTAGAAAGAAAAGGAAAAAGGGAAGAAAGGAAAGAAAGGAGAAGGAAAAGGAGAGAAATTCCACAAGAGCTCAAGATCATCATCAAGCATCCATTCTTCATATAATCATCTCAGTATCAATCTCCTCATCTTGTTGTCCAGGTGGGTTCTAGTTAGACCCTTTAGAGTAGAGTTTATTTTGAGTTTAGAGTTAGATTGGAATTGTGAAAATTGGGTATTTTTGGGTATAAAATCATGAATCTAACTGTTAAAATTCAATGTTTGATTGTATGTTATACTGGTTGTGATGTTATAACATGTTTTGATGCTTTGTGCTTGATCAAAAATGGGATTTTGGGGTGATTTTGGATCAACCCGTAAACAGGAAATTCTGCAGGTTTTTCTGCATTTTTCTCTGCCCATACGCGTATGGGGCATGTCAATAAGCGTATGGGGCATGTCATTACGCGTACGGCAAGAGCGTTACGCGTATGGCAATTTTAAAAAGGAATTTTCAAGGAAAAACGTCTCTGCCCATACGCGTACGACCTTGGGCAATACGCGTATGGATGGCCGAGAATTTTGGGCAATGCGCGTATGGCTGGGCGAAAATTTTGGGCAATACGCGTATGGGAGGTGCCAATACGCGTATGGCCAGGAGAATTGCAGAAATTCTGCTGTTGTGATTATTTTCCGATCGTTTGTTTCAAATGCCGTAACTTTTTGTACGTAACTCGGATTTGAACATTTTTGGTATCGTTGGAAAGATAATAAAATGTACTTTCTTATTACAATGGTTTTAAGATTGTCGGCCGATTTAATTATGTCGGGATTTTTGAAATAGTGTCGTTTTGTCGACTTTTATCTGTGAATGTGTGTAATTGTTATGGACAAGTTATGCATATTAAAATATGGAATAGGTAGAGTGAGGAATAATACCATAAAATGTGTCGGATGTGTGAATTATCATTTGAGGCAACGCTCGTGCATGAAAGGCCGAGGCGTGTGCATTTAAATCATAACCACTGTTTCTTGCGGTGTAGTTTCATGAGACTCGAGCACCTCCTCTGAAACGTTATGCACAACTACTTGGCAGGTTTGAGCCTCGTGTTAAGTACGATTGGAGCCTATGGGTAAAGATACTTGTGACGGTGTACGGGCCATGAGAAGTGACGGATCACGGTGTACGGACCGGTGATCCCGAATCCAATTCGTATGCCAAGTAGCTACAAAGATCCATGACTCGGGTCGTCTTCTAGACGTAGAAGCGGACGGGAATAGGGGATGCCTTGGTATTGGTTATTGATTTGTGAATCCTTGAGTTTACAGGCTCAGGAGGTACTTCGGTACTAGTGTGAGTTTACAGGCTCACCGTGATGGTTACTTGTGTGTGTGTACTTATGGTCTTTCCCCTTTCCCCTTGGACATGAGTTAGGTTATTTTAGAACCTTGTAAAGCTGAGAGGACTTTAAGATAGGGAACTCACTGAGATTTGATGTATCTCACCCCACTGTTGTTGTTTACATCACAGGTTCTGCAGGTTCGGCGAAGGGTAAGGATAAGGCTGTGTGATTATCCTTGTTTATCTGATGGCTTTGCTTCCGTTGTGGAGTTTTGAGATCCTTAGTGATCTAATTCTTAGTTTTTTGTCTTTTGAAACATCTTGTAGATATACGATGCCGTAGTTTTTTTGTATTAGGCTTTTTGGGCATGTATATGTATAATGTGTTACTAAGAACTTATTGCATATTTCAGTACCGAAAGTGAAACTCGTGTATAATATGTGATTTGATGCATGTATTTATATGTGGGCGTTACAGTTGGTATCAAATAAGTCGTATCCTCGACCTAGCCATGAAATAGAATGAGTAATTCTTTCTGTTTCGGATACGTGGTGTCGCCTTTGGCCTTACGTGTTATATTTCTGGTATTGAGCCTGATCAACTTAATCCCATTTGTATGACATTCAGGAACATGGCCGAAAGACGTAGAAACAACCGTGGACGACCAAGGACTCCGAGGACTACTCCAGCTGGGACGGTTCCACAGGGTACTGAAGGGAACGCCCCTTTGTATCAATTCATGCAACAGATGCAGCAGCAGCAAAATCAGTTCACAAGGAATGGTACAGCAAATGGCTGATGGTCTGCATCCTCCAGTGGTTGTTCCTGAAGTTGCAGGGGGAACCTATAGGGAATTCATTCGTATGAATCCTCCGGAGTTTCAAGGAGGGCTAGATCCAGTGAAGGCGCATGAATGGATATCAGGTATGGAACGGATTTTCTTGATAGTGCATTGCAGTGAGGAAAATAAAGTGGTCTTTGCTTCTCACTTGTTGAAGGGTCCTGCCATGAGGTGGTGGGAGAGCGCTTCAACCTTGATGACAATCCAAGAGGTACCAAAAGTGTGGGAGCAGTTTAAGGTCACTTTTATGGAGAAATATTTTCCGAGTTCTTTAAGGTCTCAGAAGGAGTTTGAGTTCCAACAGTTGAGACAGGCTAATTTATCAGTGGCTTCCTATGCGGAAAAATTTGAGATCATGGCTGATTATTCTAAGCAGGCCATGTATGCTCCTGATGAGAGGTGGAAGATCGATCAGTTTTTGTTTGGTTTGAGGGCTGAAATTTCGCATAGCGTGTCTCAGCGGGAATTTGCTACTTATGCTGAAATGTTAAGACAATGTTATGTGGCGGAGGATAGTTTGAAAAAGGTACAAATGGAGGTGGATTTGAATAGGGCAACTCAAGGTGACCGAGGAAGGTCGAATCAACAGTTTAGGCAAAGGCAACAGTCTTCCAAAGGGAAGCAAGTACAGGGTTCTAGAACTAGTGTGCCTCCGGTATGTCGTACTTGTGGAAGGAATCATTTTGGTAGGTGCTTTTCGGAGGGAATACGGTGTTATCAGTGTAACAAGATGGGCCATGTAGCGAGAGATTGTCCTCAGGGTAGGAATCCTACACAAGGGAAGACTACTGGCCGAGTGTATACCTTGGATGCAAGGAAAGCAAAGGGTGACAACTCCTTGATTGCGGGTACGTGCTTCGTAAATGGACATCCTTGTTTTGTTTTATTTGATTATGGGGCAACGCATTCTTTTGTGTCCACGCATTGTGTGAAGCGACTTGGGTTGCAAACTATTCCTTTGTTTCCTCCTATGGTGGTTACTACTGCCATGGATGAAATGGTTGAAACACCATTGATGTGTGAAAATTGTGTGTTGTCGGTGAACGAAAGAGTCTTCCAGATTGATCTTATTTGTTTGCCGCTTAAGAAAGTGGATGTTGTTCTGGGAATGGACTGGCTTTCAGCTAATTCGGTTTTTATCGGTTGTGAGGAGAAGCTAATTATTATTCCATCTGCTGAGGCTACTCCGAAAGATGTGTTATCAACAATTTTAGAAGGTACGGTGGGAATGGTAAATTTCTTGTTTGAGAAAGAGAAATCTGTTTTATTGGTTCTTACTAAGGAAGGGAGTAGTGAACAACAAGTTCTGAGTATTCCAATAATGTGTGAATTTCCTGAGGATGTTTCTTCTCTTCCTCCGGAGAGAGAAGTTGAGTTCTCTATTGACCTGGTACCGGGAACGGCTCCTATATCCGTTTCTCCTTATCGGATGGCACCGCTTGAATTAAGAGAATTAAAGGACCAATTGGACGACTTAATGTCTAAGCACTTTGTTAGACCCAGTGTTTCACCTTGGGGAGCTCCAGTGTTATTGGTAAAGAAGAAAGATGGGGGAATGCGGTTGTGCATTGATTATCGTAAGTTGAATAAAGTCACCATTAAGAACAAGTACCCCTTACCCAGGATAGACGACTTGTTAGATCAATTTAAGGGAGCCTGTGTGTTCTCGAAGATTGATTTATGGTCGGGTTATCATCAGATCCGAGTGAAGAGTTCCGATGTGCCAAAAACTGCATTTAGAACACGTTACGGTCATTACGAATTCTTAGTGATGCCTTTCGGTGTGACTAATGCTCCAGCTGTTTTTATGGATTACATGAACCGTATATTCCAGGCTTACTTGGACCAATTTGTGGTAATCTTTATTGACGACATTCTTATTTATTCTCGTACTCCGCAAGAGCACGGAGAACATCTGAGAATTGTCTGATCGGTATTGCGAGAGAAGAAATTGTTTGCTAAGTTGAGTAAGTGTGAGTTTTGGATGTCAGAAGTAAATTTTCTTGGACACGTTATATCTCAAGGTGGTGTGGCAGTGGATCCATCGAACGTAGAAGCCATGATTAATTGGGAGAGACCGAGAAACGTTTCAGAGGTTAGAAGTTTCTTAGGATTGGCAGGTTACTATAGAAGGTTCATTAAAGGATTTTCTCAATTGGCCTTACCAATGACGAAACTTACTCGGAAGGATTTTGCTTTTGAGTGGGATTCGGGTTGTGAACAAAGTTTTATGAAATTGAAGGAAAGTTTGACGAGTGCTCCAGTATTAATTATTCCTGATCCTAACAACTCCTATGAAGTATTCTGTGATGCTTCTAAGAGGGGATTAGGGGGTGTTCTGATGCAAGGCGGTCAAGTAGTAGCTTATGCTTCTCGACAGTTGAAAGTCCATGAGAAGAATACAACTCATGATTTGGAACTAGCTGCAGTGGTGTTTGCACTGAAGGTGTGGCGTCATTATTTATATGGTGTACGCTTTGAGATGTTCAGTTACCACAAGAGTTTGAAGTATTTGTTTGACCAAAAGGAGTTGAATACGCGACAGAGAAGGTGGATGAAGTACTTAAAGGATTATGACTTAGAATTGAAGTATCATCCAGGAAAAGCGAATAAAGTAGCAGATGCTTTAAGTCGGAAAATGGTTCATAATGCAGAATTGATGATTTTGGAGTATTCATTGTTGGAAAAGTTTAGAGATCTTAATCTCCAGTTTGTGTGGACTCCGAATGGTGTAATTATGGGAAATTTGAATGTCAATTCTACTTTAAGAGTTGAGATTCAACAAGAACAAGTGTTAGAGGAGGAGTTACAAGAATTGTTACTTCAACCGGGTTTTACCCGAGCAACTGATGGGATTGTTCTGTTTAATCGACGGATTTGTGTTCCGAAGGATGAGACATTGAAAAGGAAGATTTTAGATGAAGCTCATAAAGGCACTTTTACGATACATCCTGGTTCTTCGAAGATGTATCAGGATTTAAAGAGGGATTATTGGTGGTCTGGGATGAAAAAGGATATAGCGAAATATGTGTCAGAATGTGCGGTGTGCCAACAGGTAAAGATTGAACACCAAAGACCGGGCGGTCTGTTGCGACCTTTGGATATTCCAGTTTGGAAGTGGGATAGTATTTCTATGGACTTTGCAGTGGGTTTACCCCGTACCCAAGGTGGGTATGATTCTATTTGGGTAATCGTGGATCGACTAACGAAATCTGCACATTTCTTAGCCGTGAAGACTACTTATAAGGCAAGTCATCTTGCAAGGTTGTTTATTGCTGAGATTGTGAGATTGCATGGTATTCCTTCTAGTATTGTGTCCGATAGAGACCCGAAGTTTACTTCGAGATTTTGGAAGGTGTTCCAACAAGCGATGGGTACGAATTTGCGTTTGAGCACGTCGAATCATCCTCAAACGGATGGTCAGACTGAGCGAACGATACAGACGATGGAGGATATGTTGAGAGCATGTGTGCTAGAGAGTAGAGGGAATTGGAAAGAACTTTTACCGTTAATTGAGTTTTCCTATAACAATAGTTACCATGCGAGCATCGATATGGCTCCTTATGAAGCATTGTATGGGAGGAAGTGTAGAACACCTCTGTGTTGGGCTGAAATAGGCGAAGATAGAATTTTGGGACCCGAGATTATTCAAGAGACTACGGAAAAGATTCGAATGATCCGTGAGAAAATTAAACAAGCACAAGATCGTCAAAAGAGTTGTGCGGACAATCGCAGGAGACCTTTGGAATTTGAGGAAGGTGATCATGTATTTCTGAAAGTTACTCCGAGATTGAGACTGAAAGGACCGTTTAAGTCATGTAAATTAAGTCCGAGATACGTGGGACCGTATCAGATTTTAGAAAGGATTGGGGAAGTTGCTTACAAATTAGCCTTACCACCCTCTCTATCTGAGATGCATGATGTTTTTCACGTATCTCAGCTTCGTAAGTTTATTCCTGATCCTCTTCAGCCAATTCTACCAGAATCCGTGGGAATAGAAGCGGATTTGACTTTTGAACCCCAACCGAGTTGTATTGTAGGAAGAGAAACAAAAGTGTTAAGGAACAAAGATATTCCACTCGTTAAGGTGCAATGGGATATGACACATCCAGGTGATGCTACTTGGGAACTAGAATCGGAAATGCGAGATTCTTATCCACATCTGTTCAGGTAATATTCTAAATTCGAGGACGAATTTCTATTTAAGGGGGGGAGGATGTAATACCCCATAAATTTATAAACGCTCTGGTGAATATTATTATGATCAACTGGGTTCCGGAGTACTCTGAGCAATTATTTGATAAAATAATTAGAGTAAACTGACGAACTCAGAGTTGATTAAATTAATAGTATTTAACATTGAGTTTTTATTATTTGGTGTATTTGAGCTAATTTGGACTTTTAGTAGTATTACTAATTAATGAGAATTTTCTATACTATTCTATTTTCTTTTCATTTCCTTGAAAACAAACAAAAGCTAGAGAAAGGAAAAAGAGAAGGAAAGGAAGGAAAGGAAGGAAAGGAAAAAGGAGATGAAAATTCTCAAGAAGCTCAAGATCATCATCAATCATCTGTTCTTCATCTCTTCATCTCAATTTCATCATCCTCATCTTGTTGTCCAGGTGGGTTCTAGTTAGACTCTTTAGAGTAGAGTTTATTTTGAGTTTAGAGTTAGGTTAGAATTGTGAAAATTGGGTATTTTTGGTATAAAATCATGAATCCAACTGTTGAAATTAAATGTTTGATTGTATGTTATACTGCTTGTTATGTTATAGCATGTTTTGATGCTTTGTGATTGATCAAAAATGGGATTCGGGGGTGATTTTGGATCAACCCGTAACAGGAATTTTCTGCTGGTTTTTCTGCATTTTTCTCTGCCCATACGAGTATGGGGCATGTCAATACGCGTATGGGGCATGTCATTACGCGTACGGCAAGAGCGTTACGCGTATGGCAATTTTAAAAAGGAATTTTCAAGGAAAAACGTCTCTGCCCATACGCGTACGGCTTTGGGCAATACGCGTATGGATGGCCGAGAATTTTGGGCAATACGCGTATGGCTGGGCGAAAATTTTGGGCAATACGCGTATGGGAGGTGCCAATACGCGTATGGCCAGGAGAATTGCAGAAATTCTGCTGTTGTGATTATTTTCCGATCGTTTGTTTCAAATGCCGTAACTTTTTGTACGTAACTCGGATTTGAACATTTTTGGTATCGTTGGAAAGATAATAAAATGTACTTTCTTATTAAAATGGTTTTAAGATTGTCGGCCGATTTAATTATGTCGGGATTTTTGAAATAGTGTCGTTTTGTCGACTTTTATCTGTGAATGTGTGTAATTGTTATGGACAAGGTATGCATATTAAAATATGGAATAGGTAGAGTGAGGAATAATACCATAAAATGTGTCAGATGTGTGAATTATCATTTGAGGTAACGCTCGTGCATGAAAGGCCGAGGCGTGTGCATTTAAATCATAACCACTGTTTCTTGCGTGTAGTTTCATGAGACTCGAGCACCTCATCTGAAACGTTATGCACAACTACTTGGCAGGTTTAAGCCCCGTGTTAAGTACGATTGGAGCCTACGGGTAAAGAGACTTGTGACGGTGTACGGGCCGTGAGAAGTGACGGATCACGGTGTACGGACTGGTGATCCCGAATCCACTTCGTATGCCAAGTAGCTACAAGGATCCATGACTCGGGTCGTCTTCTAGACGTAGAAGCGGACGGGAATAGGGGATGCCTTGGTATTGGTTATTGATTTGTGAATCCTTGAGTTTACAGGCTCAGGAGGTACTTCGGTACTAGTTGTGTAATTTCATACTGCTATGTTAAATATTTTCTCTAATGGTAATATTATTTATAATTATGAAGGGATAAATGAATGATCAGAATGAGCAACTGGACAACAATAGAGAAGAAGAAGATGGTGATGATGATGATGGTGATGAATTTTTTCAACAAGCTAGTTTTGTGGCTGCACTAATTGGAGAATATGCAGTAAGTCAATTATGCAAAGAACCATGTAGAACTAGTGAATTAAGCGGTCATGCATGGGTTCAAGAAATATTGCAAGGTAACTCCACTCGTTGTTATGAGATGTTTCGAATGGAAAAACATATTTTTAATTTAATATGCACTGAACTAGTTGAGCATGGTTTAAAGTATTCTAAAAGAATGGGAGTTGAAGAAATGGTTGCAATGTGTTTAGTTGTTGTTGGACATGGGATAGGTAATAGAATGGTTCAAGAAAGGTTTCAACACTCAGGGGAGACTGTTAGTAGACATTTTCATCGGGTACTTCGTGCTTGTCTTAAGTTGTCTATGAAATATATTAAACCTGAAGATCCTACGTTTCATGATTGTCATTCCAAAATAAAAAACGATCAACGTTATTGGCCTTTTTTCAAGAATGCTATAGGAGCAATTGATGGTACTCATGTGTCATGTGTAGTTAGTGCCAACGAGCAAACCAGGTATATTGGAAGAAAAGGATGTCCTACACAAAATATAATGGTTGTATGTGATTAGAATATGTGTTTCACTTTTGTATTAGCCGGTTGGGAAGGTACTGCCCATGATGCATGTGATTTTGACCAAGCTCTCACAAATGTGAACCTTAATTTTCCAACCCTCCTCCTGGTTTGTTCTTTTTATTACTACTAATGATTTTTTATATTTATAATATTTGACTTCACTTTTAAATGATTAATTTATTTTTATAGGTAAGTATTATTTGGTAGATTCTGGCTATCCAACACCAATAGGATACATTTGTCCCTACAGATGTGAACGTTATCACTTTCCTGATTTTAGGCGTTCTAACGGGTTCGTGAATAATAATGAAGTATTTAATTATTACCACTCAAGTTTAAGGTGCACAATAGAAAGAACTTTTGGAGTATGGAAGAACAGATTTGAAATTTTGCGTTGTATGCCTAAGTTCAAATTTCAGACACAGGTTCAAATAGTCGTCGCAACAATGACTATTCACAACTTTATTAGAAGGAATACATAAATTGATATTGATTTTAATCTTTATGAAGATGGAAATACAACCATTCACCATGATGATTATCATAGATCACCTAACTTAGATCAATCACAAGTTTTAAATGTCGCTTCTTCATTACAGATGAATCACGTTCGCGACTCAATTCGCAATAAAATTATAGAGTACAAGTTAAAAAATTGATATTGTTATAATATTTTAGTACTATATTACACTTTAAATTAGTATTGTACTAATATTTTAGTTCTATTTTGCATTTTAAATTTTATTATATATTTGTAACTTTTATTATGTTTAAATATTATTAATTTTAGTCATTTTTATTTATGTGTTTAACCATGTCCATTTTTGTAATTATTCATTCAAAATCAATTTTGATAAAAACCATTCAAACAACATAAATTGATAATAATCACTTTTACATAAATGTATCCAAATATAAATCAATTATGCTAAACTCAATTCTGTTAAAATCAATTCTACCAAACTCAATTTTGTTAAAATCAATTCTGTTCACCGCCGATTCAAATACACACTATGTTGTTTAGCCAAAGATAAAGACTTTTGTATTACTTTTTGACATATTTCAACTTGTATAACTAGAATTCGTTTATGAAACAAGACACAACATATTAATTATTAAGTTTAGAAATCACTATACAGGTAGCCATTTCTTAACCCATAGGTGTTTTTTTTTATCAATTAACCCATAGGTGTTGACATAGTGAAAACTTAGGTTTTGAAAGTGAACTCTTCTTAAACAATTTTTGTGTTGAGATAAATTTATACAAAAGTTAACTTTGATTTTAAATTGAATTCTTATAAGTAGACGGTGAAATTGACCACTTAAAATAATAAATATGCTATGCAATAGTCTAAAAACAAAAATATATATATATATATATATATATATATATATATATATATATATATATATATATATATATATATATATATATATATATATATATAACTGCCTCTGAAATTATGGATAAAATACCAGAAGAATGGATATTACAAGATGTTGTTAAACCTGAAAAAATCGAATCTAGATCCATTAAACATGTTATACAAGACAATAATGGAACTGTAGCAATTAGAATGAATAGGAGTCAATCTTACAGATATCACAATTCTCCTGGCATTAGTCAGGCTCAGAGTGCTAGACACTCTGTTGATTCAACTATTAGGGTAAACCTAGCAGGAGTTAACTTTAATCCTACGGTACCTCAATGCTTTTACGAAGAAAGGACCTCCAGGTCCCCTTCTCCTACCGAGTCTCAGATAGTAAGCGCCATTACTAGAGAAGAACCCTTTGTCATAGACAAAGCTTGGATATGCGAAAACTTTGAAGCAGAATACAATAAAGAAAAGAGAGAGTGGTATTTAGCAACTTTCTCCAAGGCCCAAACTCAGGATTATTTAAACCAATTCTACCACTTTTTAGGATCCCACGAAATTAATATTTATTTCTTCACTTGGTTTGAATTACTTTGTTTAGAAGAAAATATTAAAAATCCTTTTGCTACAAAATTATTTATAGATGCAAACAAAAGAATTAGTGTCCAATGGAAAACACTAAAAAGAGATATAGTAGAATCGGTTCATCCGCCTATAGAATCCATTAAGATCACCCCAGAGAAAAACGTAGAAATAGACGCTACACCTTTTAAAGCAATTATAACACCCACACCAGATAGAAAGGATTTAAATAATATACACAGTCAACTCAATTATTCAAATCAAATATTACATACAATGTCACAACAATTAGAAAGGATAGAGACATTTGGTTTTAAACTTACAGAACCCTTAGAAAAACCAGACCCTACTAAACCTATATATCATTATGACATCCCCTCATCCTCCGAATTACAAAAAATAAAATTAGGAAATTCAACTCATGATAAAATAGAAGAACTAGTGGAAAGACTAAAAGGTTTAGACTTAAGACCTGACCCCCAGGTCAACATGCTATCTAAAGAAGAGGAATTCGAAAACCTAGTTAATAAACTAGGAAGACCTCCTAGAAACCCCACTAGAAATTACTACCCTAGACATTCCTTTGCTGACGTTTAATTTGAAGAAAGGTAAAATTTTATTGAGAATAGTTATTCAGGAGAAGCCATTGTAGAATGGAATATAGATGGAGCTTCTGAACAACAGATATTAGATACCATTCAAAATATGACCATGGCCGCTACCGCCTTTATGTTAAGAAAAAATTTAGACAAGAAGTCAAGAGAAATGTTAATCATGGGATTTACTGGACAGCTGAAAGGTTGGTGGGACAACCTTCTTAGTTCTGAAGATAAAGAACTTATGGATAAAGCTATTAAAACTGAAAATAGTGAGCCCGCTAGTGTTACAACGTTACTTTATGCCATCACCAAATTCTTTGTAGGTGAACCCTTAAAGCTCCAAAAACGAGCTTTAGATCAATTAATGAATCTCTATTGTCCAACCATGTTTGATTATAGATGGTATAGAGATATGTTTCTCTCCATGTTATGCTTAAGAGCCGACGGCTCTGCAGCGTTCTGGAAAGAAAGATTTATTAGTGGATTACCCAGACTTTTTGCTGAAAAAGTTAAAACAAACATACAACAGAATTACAAGGAGAAATTCCTTATGATAGGTTAACCATTGGCGAACTTTCTAATTACATTGTAGAAACTGGAATTCAAATATGTACTGACTATAAACTCCAGAACAAAATCAAGAATGAACAAGCTAGTAGCCAACGCGAAATGGGAACGTTTTGCGAATAGTATGGAGCCAATCCTTTAAGAGCACCTAGTAACCCTAAACATAAGAAAAATATTAGTAAAGGGAGGAAAAACTATAAAAACTATGGAAAACAGAAGTATTCAAATAAACCTGATTATTACAAAGAAAATAAGAAACCGTATAAAAACCCTATTACCCTAAGAAGAAGAAATTTGATAAAAATAAAAATAAAGATATAAAATGTTACAAGTGTGGAAGGTTTGGTCACTATGCTAGTGATTGTAAAGTTAAGGATAAAATAAAATAATTAAGCAATTTAAATTTATCTGAAGAATTAAAAGATACTTGAATTAATGCACTAAATAAAATTATGTTAAATTCTGATTATGAGGAAACCACCTCCTCAGAAGAATCTTCTTATGAAGATTTAAACCAAATTAATAGCTCAGAAGATTCTGAGTCTGAACATGAAGAATGCTTAGGAATTGATTTCTGTGATTGCAGAAATTGTAATAGGAAAATTGTTAATCCTATTTCCAACAGTCAAGCTAACAACTTAATAACCATTTTAGATAAGATGGAACCATCTGAAACTAGAAATGCCTTCATGAGACAAATAAAGGATATAATTGATGATAACGATCTTAATAAACACCAAGTCAGAAAAATTGAATTTAAAGATGTTATAAATATGTTTAAAAAACCCATAGAGAAACCCTTATTCGTAAACGATCTCTATGAAGAAATTAAGTTATTAAAAAAGGAGATACAAATTTTAAAAACCAGGGAGGATGAGCTAGAAGTTAAATATTTAGAGTTACAAGGAACCATGATAGTACAAAATCAAAGTTTTATAGATATGCTAAAATCAATAACTGCCAAAGCACAATTAGAAGATAATGCAGCTAAAATAGATGATAAGGAATTCATTGATGCGCTAAAATATTTAGCTACTAATCCAGAAGGTGAAATAAGGGAAAAAGAAAATAAAGAAGAACCTTATATCTTTAAATGGAGAAAATAATATCCCATAAATGGTATACAAAGATAGAATTAATTATTCAGGATAAAACATTCGAATTAATTGCCTTAATAGACTTAGGAACGAATCTTAATTGTATACAAGAAGGATTAATACTAACTCATTATTACAAAAAGACGAAAGAAAGACTTAGAGGAGCTAATGGAAGTAGACTACAGGTTACTTACAAATTACCAAATGTGAAAATTTTTAAAGGAAAAGTTTGTTACAAAACCTCCTTCCTTTTAATTAAAAATCTTCAGGAAGTTATTATTCTAGGAACTCCGTTTTTATCTTTACTTTATCCTTTTAGTGTTAATGATCAGGACATTACTACTGAAGCCTTAGGACATTAAGTTAGTTTTGAATTTTTAGATAAACCAAAAATAAGAGATCTTAATTCAGTTCAGAGGAAAAATGTTACCATAGTTAATCTTATAACCAACAAGAAAAAACAGATTAATTTTATTAATAAAGAAATTCATTACAAACGAATAGTTGAACAACTACGAACACCAGTTATTAAAGAAAAAATAAATGCACTTCAAAACAAATTTATTAAAAAATTATGCGCAAATCAACCCAATGCGTTTTGGACAAGGAAAACTCATGAGATATCTTTACCTTACCATCCTGAATTTAAAGAAACTAATATACCTACGAAAGCTAGACCTATACAAATGAATAAACAACATTTAGAATATTGTAAAAAAGAAATACAAGGATTTTTAGATAAAGGATTAATTAGGCCTAGTAAGTCCCCATGGAGTTGCTCGACATTCTATGTAGTTAATGCTTCGAAATTAGAAAGAGGTAGTCCTAGATTAGTTATAAATTACAAACCTTTAAACACAGCATTACAATGGATTAGATACCTTATACCTAATAAAAAGGACCTAATTAATAGATTACGTAATAAAAGTATTTTTTCTAAATTTGATTTAAAATCAGGATATTATCAAATTCAAGTTAAAGAAGAAGATAAGTATAAAACCGCTTTTACAGTCACCTTTGGACATTACGAATGGAATGTTATGCCTCTAGGACTAAAAAATGCACCATCTGAATTTCAGAATAAAATGACCGATATCTTTTATCAAGATTGTAATACCCCGTAAATTTATAAACGCTCTGGTGAATATTATTATGATCAACTGGGTTCCGGAGTACTCTTGGTAATTATTTGATAAATAATTAGAGTAAACTGACGAACTCAGAGTTGATTAAATTAATAGTATTTAACTTTGAGTTTTTATTAATTGGTGTATCTGAGCTAATTTGGACATTTAGTAGTATTACTAATTAGTGAGAATTTTCTATACTATTCTATTTTCTTTTCATTTCCTTGGAAACAAACAAAAGTTAGAAAGAAAAGGAAAAAGGGAAGAAAGGAAAGAAAGGAGAAGGAAAAGGAGAGAAATTCCACAAGAGCTCATGATCATCATCAAGCATCCATTCTTCATATAATCATCTCAGTATCAATCTCCTCATCTTGTTGTCCAGGTGGGTTCTAGTTAGACCCTTTAGAGTAGAGTTTATTTTGAGTTTAGAGTTAGATTGGAATTGTGAAAATTGGGTATTTTTGGGTATAAAATCATGAATCTAACTGTTAAAATTCAATGTTTGATTGTATGTTATACTGGTTGTGATGTTATAACATGTTTTGATGCTTTGTGCTTGATCAAAAATGGGATTTTGGGGTGATTTTGGATCAACCCGTAAACAGGAAATTCTGCAGGTTTTTCTGCATTTTTCTCTGCCCATACGCGTATGGGGCATGTCAATACGCGTATGGGGCTTGTCATTACGCGTACGGCAAGGGTGTTACGCGTATGGAAATTTTAAAAGGAATTTTCAAGGAAAAACGTCTCTGCCCATACGCGTACGGCCTTGGGCAATACGCGTATGGATGGCCGAGGATTTTGAGCAATACGCGTATCGCTTGGGGCAATACGCGTATGGCTGGGCGAGAATTTTGGGCAATACGCGTATGGCCTTGGGCAATACGCGTACGACTAGGAGAGTTGCAGAAATTCTGCTGTTGTGATTATTTTTCCGATCGTTTGTTTGCAATGCCGTAACGTTTTGTACGTAACTCGGATTGGAACAATTTTGGTATCGTTGGAAAGATAATAAAATGTACTTTCTTATTACAATGGTTTTAAGATTGTCGGCCGATTTAATTATGTCAGAATTTCTAAAATAGTGTCGTTTTGTCGACTTTCATATGTTAAATGTGTGTAATTGTTGTTGATAATGTATGCATGTTAAAATATGGAATAGGCAGAGTGAGGATTATTACCAAAACTGTGTCGGAAGTGTGAATTGTTCCATGCGTGGCAACGCTCGTGCATGAAAGGCCGAGGCGTGTGCAGTTCAATCATAACCACTGTTTCTTGCGGTGTAGTTTCATGAGACTCGAGCACCTCCTCTGAAACGTTATGCACAACTACTTGGCAGGTTTGAGTCCCGTGTTAAGTACGATTGGAGCCTATGGGTAAAGAGACTTATGACGGTGTACGGGCCGTGAGAAGTGACGGATCACGGTGTACGGACCGGTGATCCCGAATCCAATTCGTATGCCAAGTAGCTACAAGGATCCATGACTCGGGTCGTCTTCTAGACGTAGAAGCGGACGGGAATAGGGGATGCCTTGGTATTGGTTATTGATTGTGAATACTTGAGTTTACAGGCTCAAGAGGTACTTCGGTACTTTGTGAGTTCTTGAGTTTACAGGCTCAGGGCGTACTTCGGTACTAGTGTGAGTTTACAGACTCACCGTGGTGGTTACTTGTGTGTGTGTATTCATGGTCTTTCCCCTTTCCCCTTGGACATGAGTTAGGTTTATGTTAGAACCTTGTAAAGCCGAGAGGACTTTAAGATAGGGAACTCACTGAGATTTGATGTATCTTACCCCACTGTTGTTGTTTACATCACAGGTTCTGCAGGTTCCGCGAAGGGTAAGGATAAGGTTATTTGACTTTCCTTACGGATCGTAGCTTTTGAGATGGCATGGCTTCCGCTATGGCGTTTATGTTTTGAGATCATTGTTTTGATCTAGTTGTTAGTTCTTATCATCTTGGAACATCTTGTATATGTAATGCCTTAGACTTTTAGTGTTTTGTATTAGAGGCATTATGTGTATAATGTGTTAACTAGGAACTTATTGTATATTTCAGTACCAAACGTACTTATCATGTATAATATATGATTTGATGCATGTATTATATATGTGGGCATTACAGTTGGTATCAGAGCAGGTCGTATCCTCGACCTAGCCATGAAATAGAATAAGTAATTCTTTCCGTTTCAGATACATGGTGTCACCGTTGGTCTTACGTGTTATATGTATAGTATTGAGCCTGATCAACTTAATCCTATTTGTATGACATTCAGGAACATGGCCGACAGACGTAGAAACAACCGTGGAAGACCAAGGACTCCGAGGACTACTCCAGTTGGGGCGGTTCCACAGGGTTATGAAGGGAACGCCCCTTTGTATCAATTCATGCAACAGATGCAGCAGCAGCAGAATCAGTTCATACAAGGAATGGTACAACAAATGGCTGATGGTCTACATCCTCCAGTGGTTGTTCCTAAAGTTGCAGGGGGAACCTATAGAGAATTCATTCGTATGAATCCTCCGGAGTTTCAGGGAGGGTTAGACCCTGTGAAGGCGCATGAATGGATATCAGGTATGGAACGGATTTTCTTGATAGTTCATTGCAGTGAGGAAAATAAAGTGGTCTTTGCTTCTCACTAGTTGAAGGGTCCTGCCATGAGGTGGTGGGAGAGCGCTTCAGCCTTGATGACAATCCAAGAGGTACTGAAGGTGTGGGAACAGTTTAAGGTAACTTTTATGGAGAAATATTTTCCGAGTTCTTTAAGGTCTCAGAAGGAGTTTGAGTTCCAACTGTTGAGACAGGGCAATTTGTTAGTGGCTTCCTATGCGGAAAAGTTTGAGATCATGGCTGACTATTCTAGGCAGGACATGTATGCTCCTGATGAGAGGTGGAAGATTGATCAGTTTTTGTTTGGTTTAAGGGCTGAAATTTCACATAGCGTGTCTCAACGGGAATTTGCTACTTATGCTGAAATGTTAAGACAATGTTATGTGGCGGAAAATAGTTTGAAAAAGGAACAAATGGAAGTGGATTTGAACAGAGAAACTCAAAGTGACCGTGGAAGGTCGAATCAACAGTTTAGGCAAAGGCAACAGTCTTCCAAAGGGAAGCAAGTACAGGGTTCTAGAACTAGTGTGCCTCCGGTATGTCGTACTTGTGGAAGGAATCATTATGGTAGGTGTAATTCGGATGGAATACGGTGTTATCAGTGTAACAAGATGGGTCATGTAGCGAGAGATTGTCCTCGGGATAGGAATCAGACGCAAGGGAAGACTACTGGCCGAGTGTATACCTTGGATACAAGGAAAGCAAAGGGTGACAACTCCTTGATTGCGGGTACGTGTTTCGTAAATGGACGTCCTTGTTTTGTTTTATTTGATTGTGGGGCAACGCATTCTTTTGTGTCCACGCGTTGTGTGAAGCGACTTGGGTTGCAAACTATTCCTTTGTTTCCTCCTATGGTGGTTACTACTGCCATGGATGAATTGGTTGAAACACCGCTGATGTGTGAAAATTGTGTGTTGTCGGTGAACGAAAGGGTCTTCCAGATTGATCTTATTTGTTTGCCGCTTAAGAAAGTGGATGTTGTTCTGGGAATGGACTGGCTTTCATCTAATTCGGTTTTTATCGGTTGTGAGGAGAAGCTAATTATTATTCCATCTGCTGAGGCTACTCCGAAAGATGTGTTATCAACGATTTTAGAAGGTACGGTGGGAATGGTAAATTTCTTGTTTGAGAAGGAGAAATCTGTTTTAATGGTTCTTACTAAGGAAGGAAGTAGTGAACAACAAGTTCTGAGTATTCCAATGGTGTGTGAGTTTCCTGAAGTGTTTCCAGAGGATGTTTCTTCTCTTCCTCTAGAGAGAGAAGTTGAGTTCTCTATTGACATGGTACCGAAAACGGCTCCTATATCCGTTTCTCCGTATCGGATGGCACCGCATGAATTAAGAGAATTAAATGACCAATTGGAGGACTTGATGTCTCAGCATTTTGTTAGACCTAGTGTTTCACCGTGGGGAGCTCCAGTGTTGTTGGTAAAGAAGAAAGATGGGGGAATGCGGTTGTGCATTGATTATCGTAAGTTGAATAAAGTCACTATTAAGAACAAGTACCCCTTACCCAGGATAGACGACTTGTTAGATCAGTTGAAGAGAGCCTGTGTGTTCTCGAAGATTGATTTACGGTCGGGTTATCATCAGATTCGAGTGAAGAGTTCCGATGTGCCAAAAACTGCATTTAGAACACGTTATGGTCATTATGAATTCTTAGTAATGCCTTTTGGTGTGACTAATGCTCCAGCTGTCTTTATGAATTACATGAACCGTATATTTCAGGCTTACTTGGACCAATTTGTGGTGATCTTTATTGACGACATTCTTATTTATTCTGGTACTCCACAAGAGCATGGAGAACATCTGAGAATTGTCTTATCGGTATTGCAAGAGAAGCGATTGTTTGCTAAGTTGAGTAAGTGTGAGTTTTGGATGTCGGAAGTTAATTTTCTTGGACATGTTATATCTCAAGGTGGTGTGGCAGTGGATCCATCGAAGGTAGAAGCGATGATTAATTGGGAGAGACCGAGAAATGTTTCAGAGGTTAGAAGTTTCTTGGGATTGGCAGGTTACTATAGAAGGTTCATTAAAGGATTTTCTCAATTGGCCTTACCAATGACGAAACTTACTCGGAAAGATTTTGCTTTTGAGTGGGATTCGGGTTGTGAGCAAAGTTTTATGAAATTGAAGTAAAGTTTGACAAGTGCTCCAGTATTAATTATTCCTGATCCTAATAACTCTTATGAAGTATTCTGTGATGCTTCTAAGAGAGGATTAGGGGGCGTTCTGATGCAAGGCGGTCAAGTAGTAGCTTATGCTTCTCGACAGTTGAAAGTTCATGAGAAGAATTATCCAACTCATGATTTGGAACTAGCTGTCGTGGTGTTTGCACTGAAGGTGTGGCGTCATTATTTGTATGGTGTACGTTTTGAAATGTTCAGTGACCACAAGAGTTTGAAGTATCTGTTTGACCAAAAGGAGTTGAATATGCGACAAAGAGGATGGATGGAGTACTTAAAGGATTATGACTTAGAATTGAAGTATCATCCAGGAAAGGCGAATAAAGTAGCGGATGCTTTAAGTCGGAAAATGGTTCATAGTGCAGAATTGATGATTTTGGAGTATTCATTGTTGGAAAAGTTTAGAGATCTTAATCTCCAATTTGTGTGGACTCCGAATGGTGTAATTATGGGAAATTTAAGTGTTAATTCTATGTTAAGAGTTGAGATTCAACAAGCACAATTGTTAGAGGAGGAGTTACAAGAATTGTTACTTCAACCGGGTTTTACACGAACAACTGATGGGATTGTTCTGTTTAATCAACGGATTTGTGTTCGGAGGGATGAGGCATTGAAAAGGAAGATTTTAGATGAAGCTCATAAAGGTACTTTTACGATACATCCTGGTTCTTCGAAGATGTATCAGGATTTAAAGAAGGATTATTGGTGGTCTGGGATGAAAAAGGATATAGCGGAATATGTGTCAGAGTGTGCAGTGTGCCAACAGGTGAAGATTGAACACCAAAGACCGGGTGGTCTGTTGCAACCTTTGGATATTCCAGTTTGGAAGTGGGATAGTATTTCTATGGACTTTGCAGTGGGCTTACCCCGTACACAAGGAGGTTATGATTCTGTTTGGGTAATTGTAGATCGACTAACGAAATCTGCACATTTCTTAGCCGTCAAGACTACTTATAAGGCAAGTCATCTTGCAAGGTTGTTTATTGCTGAGATTGTGAGATTGCATGGTGTTCCTTCTAATATTGTGTCCGATAGAGATCCGAAGTTTACTTCGAGGTTTTGTAAGGTGTTCCAACAAGCGATGGGTACGAATTTGCGTTTGAGCACGTCGAATCATCCTCAAACGGATGGTCAGACTGAGCGAACAATACAGACGATGGAGGATATGTTAAGAGCTTGTGTGCTAGAAAGTAGAGGGAATTGGAAAGAACTTTTACCATTAATTGAGTTTTCCTATAACAATAGTTACCATGCGAGCATCGGTATGGCTCCGTATGAAGCATTGTATGGGAGGAAGTGTCGAACACCTTTGTGTTGGGCTGAAATTGGCGAAGATAGAATTTTAGGACCCGAGATTATTCAGGAGACTACGGAAAAGATTCGAATGATCCGTGAGAAAGTTAAACAAGCACAAGATCGTCAAAAGAGTTACGCGGATAATCGTAGGAGACCTTTGGAATTTGACGAAGGTGATAATGTATTTCTGAAAGTTACCCCGAGATTGAGATTGAAAGGACCATTTAAGTCACGCAAATTAAGTCCGAGATACGTGGGACCGTATCAGATTTTAGAAAGGATTGGTGAAGTTGCTTACAGATTAGCCTTACCACCCTCTCTATCTGAAATGCATGATGTTTTTCACGTATCTCAGCTCCGTAAGTTTATTCCTGATCCTCTTCAGCCAATTCTACCAGAATCCGTGGGTATAGAGACGGATTTGACTTTTGAACCACAACCGAGTTGTATAGTGGGAAGAGAAACAAAAGTGTTAAGGAACAAAGATATTCCACTCGTTAAGGTGCAATGGGATATGACGCATCCGGGTGATGCTACTTGGGAACTGGAGTCGGAAATGCGAGATTCTTATCCACATCTGTTCAGGTAATGTTCTAAATTCGAGGGCGAATTTCTATTTAAGGTGGGGGGGAGGATGTAATACCCTGTAAATTTATAAATGCTCTGGTGAATATTATTATGATCAACTGGGTTCCGGAGTACTCTAGGTAATTATTTGATAAATAATTAGAGTAAACTGACGAACTCAGAGTTGATTAAATTAATAGTATTTAACTTTGAGTTTTTATTAATTGGTGTATCTGAGCTAATTTGGACATTTAGTAGTATTACTAATTAGTGAGAATTTTCTATACTATTCTATTTTCTTTTCATTTCCTTGGAAACAAACAAAAGTTAGAAAGAAAAGGAAAAAGGGAAGAAAGGAAAGGAAGGAGAAGGAAAAGGAGAGAAATTCCACAAGAGCTCAAGATCATCATCAAGCATCCATTCTTCATATAATCATCTCAGTATCAATCTCCTCATCTTGTTGTCCAGGTGGGTTCTAGTTAGACCCTTTAGAGTAGAGTTTATTTTGAGTTTAGAGTTAGATTGGAATTGTGAAAATTGGGTATTTTTGGGTATAAAATCATGAATCTAACTGTTAAAATTCAATGTTTGATTGTATGTTATACTGGTTGTGATGTTTTGACATGTTTTGATGCTTTGTGCTTGATCAAAAATGGGATTTTGGGGTGATTTTGGATCAACCCGTAAACAGGAAATTCTGCAGGTTTTTCTGCATTTTTCTCTGTCCATACGCGTATGGGGCATGTCAATACGCATATGGGGCTTGTCATTACGCGTACGGAAAGGGAGTTATGCGTATGGCAATTTTAAAAGGAATTTTCAAGGAAAAACGTCTCTGCCCATACGCGTACGGCCTTGGGCAATACGCGTATGGATGGCCGAGGATTTTGAGCAATACGCGTATCGCTTGGGGCAATACGCGTATGGCTGGGCGAGAATTTTGGGCAATACGCGTATGGCCTTGGGCAATACGCGTACGACCAGGAGAGTTGCAGAAATTCTGCTGTTGTGATTATTTTTCCGATCGTTTGTTTGCAATGCCGTAACTTTTTGTACGTAACTCTGATTGGAACAATTTTGGTATCGTTGGAAAGATAATAAAATGTACTTTCTTATTACAATGGTTTTAAGATTGTCTGCCGATTTAATTATGTCAGAATTTCTGAAATAGTGTCGTTTTGTCGACTTTTATCTGTTAAATGTGTGTAATTGTTGTTGATAATGTATGCATGTTAAAATATGGAATAGGCAGAGTGAGGATTATTACCAAAACTGTGTCAGAAGTGTGAATTGTTCCATGTGTGGCAACGCTCATGCATGAAAGCCCGAGGCGTGTGCAGTTCAATCATAACCACTATTTCTTGCGGTGTAATTTCATGAGACTCGAGCACCTCCTCTGAAACGTTATGCACAACTACTTGGCAGGTTTGAGTCCCGTGTTAAGTACGATTGGAGCCTACGGGTAAAGAGACTTGTGACGGTGTACGGGCCATGAGATGTGACGGATCAAGGTGTACGGACCGGTGATCCCGAATCCAATTCGTATGCCAAGTAGCTACAAGGATCCATGACTCGGGTCGTCTTCTAGACGTAGAAGCGGACGGGAATAGGGGATGCCTTGGTATTGGTTATTGATTGTGAATCCTTGAGTTTATAGGCTCAAGAGGTACTTCGGTACTTTGTGAGTTCTTGAGTTTACAGGCTCAGGGCGTACTTCGGTACTAGTGTGAGTTTACAGGCTCACCGTGGTGGTTACTTGTGTGTGTGTACTAATGGTCTTTCCCCTTTCCCCTTGGACATGAGTTAGGTTTATGTTAGAACCTTGTAAAGCCGAGAGGACTTTAAGATAGGGAACTCACTGAGATTTGATGTATCTCACCCCACTGTTGTTGTTTACATCACAGGTTCTGCAGGTTCCGCGAAGGGTAAGGATAAGGTTATTTGACTTTCCTTACGGATCGTAGCTTTTGAGATGGCATGGCTTCCGCTATGGCGTTTATGTTTTGAGATCATTGTTTTGATCTAGTTCTTAGTTCTTATCATCTTGGAACATCTTGTATATGTAATGCCTTAGACTTTTAGTGTTTTGTATTAGAGGCATTATGTGTATAATGTGTTAACTAGGAACTTATTGTATATTTCAGTACCAAACGTACTTATCATGTATAATATATGATTTGATGCATGTATTATATATGTGGGTATTACAAATATTCAAACTTTACTATAGTTTACCTAGATGATATCCTAGTTTACTCAGATTCTATTAATCAACACTTTCAACATTTAGAACAATTATTTCAGATCATTAAAGAAAATGGTTTAGTTTTATCTGAAAGTAAATTACAACCTAAAGTCCGATTTTTAGGGTTTGACATTAGTCAAGGAGAGTACTCCCCAATTACCGGATCCTTAGAATTTATTAGTAAATTTCCCAATGAAATTAAAGATAAAACACAGTTACAAAGGTTTTTAGGTTGTCTCAATTATGTATCAGATTTTATTCCCAGCCTTAGGACAATATGTCTGCCCTTATTCAAAAGATTAAGAAAAAATCCACCCCCTTGGGATGAAACCATTACCCAAAGTATTATCAGGTTAAAACAGGTTGTTAAGAAATTACCGTGTCTAGGAATCCTAGACCCAAAAGCCAATCTTATTGTTGAAACCGATGCCTCAGACCTTGGATTTGGAGGTATTTTAAAACAAAGATTATCGGGTACTGATAAGGAACAAGTTGTCAGATATTATTCTGGAACTTGGTCTTCAGCCCAATTGAATAATAGTACTATTAAAAAGGAAATTTTATCTATTGTTCTTTGTATTACCAAATTTCAAGACATTTATTTTCAAAACCATTTTTACTAAAAACTGATTTTAAATCAGCTAATAGTGTTTTACAAAAGATGTCAAGAATTTAGTATCAAAACATATATTTTCCAGATGGCATTCATTACGTGCATGTTATAATTTTGAAATCATACTTATTGATGGTATTAAAAATGCATTACCAGATTTTTTAACCAGAGAATTTTTACAGGGAAAATCATGAGTAACAAATCCACATCAAAAGACTCTTACGGGCCTCCATTACAAAAACTAGAAAACCAAAAGCAATTGATATTAGGATCACCTTCCTACATATCAAAAATTAATTCTCCCATTTCCTCTTTAAAGGGAATAGGAGCCAACCCTGCGTTGGTCTCACCTGCGCAGTTTGTTCAGAATATTACGTCATCTTCCAAGATGACACCCATTAAAAGTAAATTAGCTTATTACACTCCTCCTCAAGGGATTAAATCAAAATTTATTACCAAAAATACAACTGTTCCCATTATTACTCTAGAAGATTATTACTGTTCTAATGAAGGGTCCTTACTTCAGACTATTAGCAAGATATTCCCTCTGGGAACACACTTCATAAACTCAGATGTTACAAATCAAGATCCTTCTATGAATTTATTCTGGTAGATACATATTCCATTACTTTAACCCATGTTAAAGACAAAGCTACTGGAATTATTAAATTCTCCAAATTCAAGATTAATAAAGTCCTCCCTCCCACAGAATGAGGGACTCATCCTTACCATACTGAAAGTTTTACAAGGGTTTTCAATCCTCAATATTACTTCTATTTGGATTACATGGACGCCTTGTCCTATTTTCTTACAGTTAGGCCATATGACCATACTTAGTTTATTTGGTTTAACAAGAACATATCATTAAAATTCCCTAATTGGTTCATTAAGTGGTTTGAAGTTTATGGCTTAGATACTTGCATCTTTCCAAATTTGGTATCTAAAGCATATCAAGAATTTTGTGATCTTACTACGTGCCCTAGGCACAAAAGACTGTTAGCTTTCACCGCTACTTTCGGCATTACATGGATTATGTCTTGGTCTTTTACCAAAGACCAGATTTGGCCAGATACTACAGCCTCTCAATTAGTCAGAAAAATATCAATTAAATGGTGGGATGCCTTTAATCCAGCACTCCTTTCTCCTGAAGTTAGTAATGCTTGGTACGTTAAGCACCCTCATTTATGCAAAGTTGCCAACACCGCCTCGGATGCTAGTTTCTTAACTGATAAAAGCAAGTTGTTAGCCTCACTTGCAGCAAAAAGTGAAGTAAAGGATCGGGAAGTAGTTGCTGAAGCTAGGTGTTGGCGGCTTTGCAACTTGCTTCAGCAACTACTTCCCGATCCTTTACTTCACTTTTTGCGGCAAGCGAGGCTAACAACTAGCTTTTATCAGTTAAGAAACTAGCATCCGAGGCGGTGTTGGCGGCTTTGCATAAATAAGGGTGTTTAGCGTACCAAGCATTTCTAACTTCAGGAGAAATGAGTGCTGGATTAAAGGCATCCCACCATTTAAGTGATATTTTTCTGACTAATTGAGAGGTTATAGTATCTGGCTAAATCTGGTTTGTGGTAAAAGACCAAGACATAATCCATGTAATGCCGAAAGTAGCGGTGAAAGATAACAGTCTTTTGTGCCTAGGTCACGTAGTAAGATCACAAAATTCTTGATATGCTTTAGATGCCAAATCTGGAAAGATGCAGGTATCTAAGCCATAAACTTCAAACCACTTAATGAACCAATTAGGGAATTTTAATGATATGTTCTTGTTAAACCAAATAAACTAAGTATGGTCATATGGCTTAAATGTAAGAAAATAGGACCAAGCGTCCATGTAATCCAAATAGAAGTAATATTGAGGATTGAAAACCCTTGTAAAACTTTCAGTATGGTAAGGATGAGTCCCTCATTCTGTGGGAGCGAGGACTTTATTAATCTTGAATTTGGAGAATTTAATATTTCCAGTAGCTTCGTCTTTAACATGGGTTAGAGTAATGGAATCTGTATCTACCAGAATAAATTCATAGAAGGATCTTGATTTGTTAACACCTGAGTTTATGAAGTGTGTTCCCAGAGGGAATATCTTGCTAATAGTTTGAAGTAAGGACCCTTCATTAGAACAGTAATAATCTTCTAGAGTAATAATGGGAACAGTCGTATTTTTGGTAATAAATTTTGATTTAATCCCTTGAGGAGGAGTGTAATAAACTAATTTACTTTGAATGGGTGTCATATTGGAAGATGACGTAATATCCTGAACAAATTGCGCAGGTGAGACCAACGCAGGGTTGGCTCCTATTCCCTTTAAAGAGGAAATGGGAGAATTAATTTTTAATATGTAGGAAGGTGATCCTAATATCAATTGCTTTTGGTTTTCTAGTTTTTGTAATGGAGCCTCGTAAGAGTCTTTTGATGTGGATTTCTTACTCATGATTTTCCCTGTAAAAATTCTCTGGTTAAAAAAAATCTGGTAATGCGTTTTTAATACCATCAATATGCATGATTTCAAAATCAAAACATGCAAGTAATGACTGCCATCTGGCAAATATATGTTTTGATACTAAATTCTTGACATCTTTTTGTAAAACACTTTTGGCTGATTTACAATCAGGTTTTACTAAAAATGGTTTTGAAAATAAATCGTCTTGAAATTTGGTAATACAAAGAACAATAGATAAAATTTCCTTTTTAATAGTACTATAATTCAATTGGGCTGAAGACCAAGTTCTAGAATAATATCTGACAACTTGTTCCTTACCAGTACCCGGTAATCTTTGTTTTAAAATACCTCCAAATACAAGGTCTGAGGCGTCGGTTTCAACAATAAGATTGGCTTCTGGGTCTGGAATTCCTAGACACGGTAATTTCTTAACAACCTGTTTTAACCTGATAATACTTTGGGTCATGGTTTCATCCCAAGGGGGTGGATTTTTTCTTAATCTTTTGAATAAGGGCAGACATATTGTCCTAAGGTTGGGAATAAAATATGACACATAATTGAGACAACCTAAAAATCTTTGTAACTGTGTTTTATCTTTAATTTAATTGTGAAATTTACTAACAAATTCTAAGGATCTGGTAATTGGGGAGTACTCTCCTTGACTAATGTCAAACCCTAAAAATCGGACTTTAGGTTGAAATAGTTTTAATTTACTTTCAGATAAAACTAAACCATTTTCTTTAATGATCTGAAAAAATTGTTCTAAATGTTGAAAGTGTTGATTAATAGAATCTGAGTAAACTAGGATATCATCTACGTAAACTATAGTAAAGTTTGAATATTGATAAAAGATATCGTTCATTATATTCTGAAATTCAGATGGTGCATTTTTTAGTCCTAGAGGCATAACATTCCATTCGTAATGTCCAAAGGGGACTGTAAAAGCGGTTTTATACTTATCTTCTTCTTTAACTTGAATTTGATAATATCCTGATTTTAAATCAAATTTAGAAAAAAATACTTTTATTATGTAATCTATTAATTAGGTCCTTTTTATTAGGTATAGGGTATCTAATCCATTGTAATGATGTGTTTAAAGGTTTGTAATTTATTACTAATCGAGGACTACCTCTTTCTAATTTCGAAGCATTAACTACATAGAATGTCGAGCAACTCCATGGGGACTTACTAGGCCTAATTAATCCTTTATCTAAAAATCCTTGGTAATTTGTAAGTAACCTGCAGTCTACTTCCATTAGCTCCTCTAAGTCTTTCTTTAGTCTTTTTGTAATACTGAGTTGGTATTAATCCTTCTTGTATACAATTAAGATCCGCTCCTGAGTCTATTAAGGCAATTAATTCGAATGTTTTATCCTGAATAATTAATTCTATCTTTGTATACCATTTATGGGATATTATTTTATCCATGTTAAAGATATAATGTTCTTCTTTATTTTCTTTGTCCCTTATTTCACCTTCTGGATTAGTAGCTAAATATTTTAGCGCATCAATGAATTCCTTATCATCTATTTTAGCAGCATTATCTTCTAATTGTGCTTTGGTAGTTATTGATTTTAGCATATCTATAAAACTTTGATTTGATACTATCATGGTTCCTTGTAACTCTAAATATTTAACTTCTAGCTCATCCTCCCTGGTTTTTAAATTTTGTATCTCCTTTTTTAATAACTTAATTTCTTCATAGAGATCGTTTACGGATAAGGGTTTCTCTATGGGTTTTTTAAACATATTCATAACATCTTTAAATTCAATTTTGTTGACTTGGTGTTTATTAAGATCCTTATCATCAATTATATCCTTTATTTGTCTCATGAAGGCATTTCTATTTTCAGATGGTTCCATCTTATCTAAAATGGTTATTAAGGTGTTAGCTTGACTGTTGGATATAACATTAACAATTTTCCTATTACAATTTCTGCAATCACAGAAATTAATTCCTAAGCATTCTTCATGTTCAGACTCAGAATCTTCTGAGCTATTAATTTGGTTTAAATCTTCATAAGAAGATTCTTCTGAGGAGGTGGTTTCCTCATAATCAGAATTTAACATAATTTTATTTAGTGCATTAATTAAAGTATCTTTTAGTTCTTCAGATAAATTTAAATTGCTTAATTGTTTTATTTTATCTTTAACTTTACAATCACTAGCATAGTGACCAAACCTTCCACATTTGTAACATTTTATATCTTTATTTTTATTTTTATCAAATTTCTTCTTCTTAGGGTAATAGGGTTTTTATACGGTTTCTTATTTTCTTTGTAATAATCAGGTTTATTTGAATACTTTTGTTTACCATAGTTTTTATAGTTTTTCCTCCCTTTACTAATATTTTTCTTATGTTTAGGGTTACTAGGTGCTCTTAAAGGAGTGGCTCCATATTGTTCGCAAAATGGTCCCATTTCGCGTTTGCTACTAGCTTGTTCATTCTTGATTTTGTTCTGGAGTTTATAGTCAGTACAGATTTGAATTCCAGTTTCTACAATGTAATTAGAAAGTTCGCCAATGGTTAACCTATCATAAGGAATTTCTCCTTGGTAATTCTGTTGTATGTTTGTTTTGACTTTTTCAGGAAAAAGTCTGGGTAATCCACTAATAAATCTTTCTTTCCAAAACACTGCAGAGTCGTCGGCTCTTAAGCATAACTTGGAGAGAAACATATCTTTATACCATCTATAATCAGACATGGTTGGACAATAGTGATCCATTTATTGATCTGAAGCTCGTTTTTGGAGCTTTAAGGGTTCACCTACCAAGAATTTGGTGATGGCATAAAGTAACGCTGTAACACTAGCGGGTTCACTATTTTCAGTTTTAATAACTTTATCTATAAGTTTTTTATCTTCAGAACTAAGAAGGTTGTGCCACCAACCTTTCAGCTGTCCAGTAAATCCCATGATTAACATTTCTCTAGACTTCTTGTCTAAATTTTTTCTTAACATAAAGGCGGTAGCGGCCATGGTCATATTTTGAATGGTATCTAATATCTGTTGTTCAGAAGCTCCATCTATATTCCATTCTACAATGGCTTCTCCTGAATAACTATTCTCAATAAAATTTGACCTTTCTTCAAATTGAACGTCAGCAAAGGAATGTTTAGGGTAGTAATTTCTAGTGGAGTTTCTAGGAGGTCTTCCTAGTTTATAAACTAGGTTTTCAATTCCTCTTCTTTAGATAACATGTTGACCTGGGGGTCAGGTCTTAAGTCTAAACCTTTTAGTCTTTCCACTAGTTCTTCTATTTTATCATGAGTTGAATTTCCTAATTTTATTTTTTGTAATTCGGAGGATGAGGGGATGTCATAATGATATATAGGTCTAGTAGGGTCTGGTTTTTCTAAGGGTTCTGTAAGTTTAAAACCAGAAGTCTCTATCCTTTCTAATTGTTGTGACATTGTATGTAATATTTGATTTGAATAATTGAGTTGAGTGTGTACATTATTTAAATCCTTTCTATCTGGTGTGGGTGTTATAATTGCTTTAAAAGGTGCAGCGTCTATTTCTACGTTTTTCTCTGGGGTGATCTTAATGGATTCTAGAGGCGGATGAACCGATTCTACTATATCTCTTTTTAGTGTTTTCCATTGGACACTAATTCTTTTGTTTGCATCTATAAATAATTTTGTAGCAAAAGGATTTTTAATATTTTCTTCTAAACAAAGTAATTCAAACCAAGTGAAGAAATAAATATTAATTTCGTGGGATCCTAAAAAGTGGTAGAATTGGTTTAAATAATCCTGAGTTTGGGCCTTGGAGAAAGTTGCTAAATACCACTCTCTCTTTTCTTTATTGTATTCTGCTTCAAAGTTTTCGCATATCCAAGCTTTGTCTATGACAAAGGGTTCTTCTCTAGTAATGGCGCTTACTATCTGAGACTCGGTAGGAGAAGGGGACCTGGAGGTCTTTTCTTCGTAAAAGCATTGAGGTACCGTAGGATTAAAGTTAACTCCTGCTAGGTTTACCCTAATAGTTGAATCAACAGAGTGTCTAGCACTCTGAGCCTGACTAATGCTAGGAGAATTGTGATATCTGTAAGATTGACTCCTATTCATTCTAATTGCTACAGTTCCATTATTGTCTTGTATAAGATGTTTAATGGATCTAGAATCGATTTTTTCAGGTTTAACAACATCTTGTAATATCCATTCTTCTAGTATTTTATCCATAATTTCAGAGGCAGTTAATATTTTAGGTGTAATAACATTTGAACGTCTTAAATTAGCTTCTAAAAGACAAGTTTGATTTCGCGGCGTGCTTCTTATAGATTTAAAATCGTAGTTAACAGTCGAGACTTTATAAGTAACTCTACTAATAATACTCAGGTTTGAGGCACCTGCAACAAAGGTATCTTCTAACCCCGCAATCATAATAACTAAAGAAGTTTTGGTAAATTCATCAGCTAAACTCATAGAGTAATTAGGATGGCAGTTAAAATAAATTGGTCCATCATTTAAATTTGATTCTATAACCGCAATTGTTGAATTATGAAAATCTTTTATTCTAGTATCCTTTAAAACCAGTAATATAGGTGTATTTAGTCCTAATTTGTGTAAAGGTTTTACAACAATTTGAATTAATCCTAAGTGAATATACTTAAAGTTTTCACGATAATGAGTTTCTAATAATTGTTTATCTAATAGTTCTATGGTTTTTTGTTTATTGTTGATAGATCTAGAATTTTCAATCGTATGTATGATCTTTTTAGCGTTATAATTAAAAGTTCCTACTTTTGTAAATTTCTTTAAATTTAATTACAGGCATAGACCAATTTAATAATCTATTTTCCATTTCTTGGATTTCTAATTCTCTATTCTAGAAAGTATCCTGATCTAATAAGTTGTAGGTTCAGAAGTACTGGCCATAATATCATTATTGTGACGCAGGTGTCTCATACTACTTCCTAGTGAACTCAAAGCCCTAACGATGCTAGACATGATTATTTCAGAATTTTTTAAACAAACAGAGTTATTTTCTTTTCACTATCTCTCCCCCCTTATAGTTTGTTCTAAGTGATTACTTCAATAAGCTGACCAACTGATTTACTACCCTTCACTCTGCGGGTTTTACTACGTGGACCACCTGCTATTCAGAAGTTTTCTACCTTAGATTCAAAGGTCAGGGTAAGGTTTAAGATAATCTGGAGAAAATAAAACTATTTGTAAAAACAACTTAATAATCACGTATCAGCACCTATCAGGCTCTGATACCAAAAGTGAAGTAAAGGATCGGGAAGTAGTTGCTGAAGTAAAAGTAATGTATATAGATGAAGAAACGGTGAAATTAACATATACTTGAATATACAAGTTCATGTTTGGTAAAATATCAGAGTTTCTAAAATGGTATGTATAAGAATAATTTACATAAACAGTTACGCATAAAGCCATGAGTTTATTCAAAGTAAAAGAGTTACAGGTTTTGAAGGGTTCAGGTTTCTACTCAAGTGTGAGAGAAAAATGAGCATACCTTCAACAAACATGAGTGAATGCTTATATAGCATTCGGACGTCAAGAAAATAAAATTACAACATAATTTTCACACACGTGGCCGACACAAACAAATAGCCTGACAACGAAAAGCAAAAGAAAAGCTAATTATGGTCGACAAATACAAATGGCCTGAAAAGTTAAAGTAAAGATAATGCAGAAAATGATTAAAGGTAACATGGCCTACATGGCCTAAAATCCAAAGTGATAACATTATATCTTATCCTAGCAAAAGTAGTTTGTCGTTATTCTCAAAGTAAGATCCGGATCAGACCAACGGAGATTTAATCAAAGATTCCGTAACAGTCGTCCTCATTTTCTGGCGTAACATCAACTGAGTTAGAGGAGCTGGCACAATCGGACATGGCTCCCATGACTTCTTGTAATTTTTCAGTAAACTTCTTAGGATCACTAATTGTTGCAAGCGAGGCTAACAACTTGCTTTTAACAGTTAAGAAACTAGCATCCGTGGCGGTGTTGGCGGCTTTGCATAAATGAGGGTGCTTAGCTTACCAAGCATTTCTAACTTCAGGAGAAAGGAGTGCTGGATTAAAGGCATCCCACCATTTAATTGATATTTTTCTGACTAATTAAGAGGCTGTAGTATCTGGCCAAATCTGGTATGTGGTAAAAGACAAAGACATAATCCATGTAATGCCGAAAGTAGCGGTGAAAGCTAACAGTCTTTTGTGCCTAGGGCACGTAGTAAGATCACAAAATTCTTGATATGCTTTAGATGCCAAATTTGGAAAGATGCAGGTATCTAAGCCATAAACTTCAAACCACTTAATGAACCAATTAGGAAATTTTAATGATATGTTCTTGTTAAACCAAATAAACCAAGTATGGTCATATGGCCTAATTGTAAGAAAATAGGACCAGGCGACCATGTAATCCAAATAGGAGTAATGTTGAGGATTGAAAACCCTTGTAAAACTTTCGGTATGGTAAGGATGAGTCCCCCAGTCTGTGGGAGAGAGGACTTTATTAATCTTGAATTTGGAGAATTTAATATTTCCAGTTGCTTCGTCTTTAACATGGGTTAAAGTAATGGAATCTGTATCTACCAGAATAAATTCATAGAAGGATCTTGATTTGTTAACATCTGATTTTATGAAGTGTGTTCCCAGAGGGAATATCTTGCTAATAGTCTGAAGTAAGGATCCTTCATTAGAACAGTAATAATCTTTTAGAGTAATAATGGGAACAATCGTATTTTTGGTAATAAATTTTGATTTAATCCCTTGAGGAGGAGTGTAATAAGCTAATTTACTTTTAATGGGTGTCATCTTGGAAGATAACGTAATATCCTGAACAAACTGCGCAGGTGAGACCAACGCAGGGTTGGCTCCTATTCCCTTTAAAGAGGAAATGGGAGAATTAATTTTTTATATGTAGGAAGGTGATCCTAATATCAATTGCTTTTGGTTTTCTGGTTTTTGTAATGGAGGCCCGTAAGAGTCTTTTGATATGGATTTGTTACTCATGATTTTCCCTGTAAAAATTCTCTGGTTAAAAAATCTGGCAATGCATTTTTAATACCATCAATATGCATGATTTCCAAATCAAAATATGCAAGTAATGACTGCCATCTGGCAAATATATGTTTTGATACTAAATTCTTGCATCTTTTTGTAAAACACTTTTGGCTGATTTACAATAAGTTTTTAGTAAAAATGGTTTTGAAAATAAATCGTCTTGAAATTTGGTAATACAAAGAACAATAGATAAAATTTCCTTTTTAATAGTACTATAATTTAATTGGGCTAAAGACCAAGTTCCAGAATAATATCTGACAACTTGTTCCTTATCAGTACCCGGTAATCTTTGTTTTAAAATACCTCCAAATCCAAGGTCTGAGGCGTCGGTTTCAACAATAAGATTGGCTTCTGGGTCTGGGATTCCTAGACACGGTAATTTCTTAACAACCTGTTTTAACCTGATAATACTCTGGGTCATGGTTTCATCCCAAGGGGGTGGATTTTTTCTTAATTTTTGAGTAAGGGCAGACATATTGTCCTAAGGTTGGGAATAAAATCTGACACATAATTGAGACAAACTAAAAACCTTTGTAACTGTGTTTTATCTTTAATTCATTGGGAAAACTACTAACAAATTCTAAGGATCTGGAAATTGGGGAATACTCTCCTTGATTAATGTCAAACCCTAAAAACCGGACTTTAGGTTGAAATAGTTTTAATTTACTTTCAGATAAAACTAAACCATTTTCTTTAATGATCTGAAAAAATTGTTCTAAATGTTGAAAGTGTTGATTAATAGAATATGAGTAAACTAGGATATCATCTAGGTAAACTATAGTAAAGTTTGAATATTGATAAAAGATATCGTTCATTATATTTTGAAATTCAGATGGTGCATTTTTTAGTCCTAGAGGCATAACATTCCATTCGTAATGTCCAAAGGTGACTGTAAAAGCGGTTTTATATTTATCTTCTTCTTTAACTTGAATTTTATAATATCCTGATTTTAAATCAAGTTCAGAAAAAATACTTTTATTATGTAATCTATTAGTTAGGTCCTTTTTTATTACGTATAGGGTATCTAATCCCTTGAAATGCTGTGTTTAAAGGTTTGTAATTTATAACTAATCTAGAACTACCTCTTTCTAATTCCGAAGCATTAACTACATGGAATGCCGAGCAACTCCATGGGGACTTACTAGGCCTAATTAATCCTTTATCTAAAAATCCTTGTATTTCTTTTTTACAATATTCTAAATGTTGTTTATTCATTTGTATAGGTCTAGCTTTCGTAGGTATATTAGTTTCTTTAAATTCAGGATGGTAAGGTAAAGATATCTCATGAGTTTTCCTTGTCCAAAACGCATTGGGTTGATCTGCGCATAAATTTTTAATAAATTTGTTTTGAAGTGCATTAATTTTTTCTTTAATAACTGGTGTTTGTAGTTGTTCAACTATTCATTTGTAATGAATTTCTTTATTAATAAAATTGATCTGTTTTTTCTTGTTGGTTATGAGATTAACTATGGTAACATTTTTTCTCTGAACTAAATTAAGATCTCTTATTTTTGGTTTATCTAAAAATTCAAAACTAATTGAATGTCCTAAGGCTTCTGTAGTAATGGCCTGATCATTACCACTAAAAGGATAAAGTAAAGATAAAAACGGAGTTCCTAGAATAATAACTTCTTGAAGATTTTTAATTAAAAGGAAGGAGGTTTTGTAACAAACTTTTCCTTTACAGATTTTCACATTTGGTAATTTGTAAGTAACCTGCAGTCTACTTCCATTAGCTCCTCTAAGTCTTTCTTTAGTCTTTTTGTAATACTGAGTTGGTATTAATCCTTCTTGTATACAATTAAGATCCGCTCCTGAGTCTATTAAGGCAATTAATTCGAATGTTTTATCCTGAATAATTAATTCTATCTTTGTATACCATTTATGGGATATTATTTTATCCATGTTAAAGATATAATGTTCTTCTTTATTTTCTTTTTCCCTTATTTCACCTTCTGGATTAGTAGCTAAATATTTTAGCGCATCAATGAATTCCTTATCATCTATTTTAGCAGCATTATCTTCTAATTGTGCTTTGGTAGTTATTGATTTTAGCATATCTATAAAACTTTGATTTGATACTATCATGGTTCCTTGTAACTCTAAATATTTAACTTCTAGCTCATCCTCCCTGGTTTTTAAATTTTGTATCTCCTTTTTTAATAACTTAATTTCTTCATAGAGATCGTTTACGGATAAGGGTTTCTCTATGGGTTTTTTAAACATATTCATAACATCTTTAAATTCAATTTTGTTGACTTGGTGTTTATTAAGATCCTTATCATCAATTATATCCTTTATTTGTCTCATGAAGGCATTTCTATTTTCAGATGGTTCCATCTTATCTAAAATGGTTATTAAGGTGTTAGCTTGACTGTTGGATATAACATTAACAATTTTCCTATTACAATTTCTGCAATCACAGAAATTAATTCCTAAGCATTCTTCATGTTCAGACTCAGAATCTTCTGAGCTATTAATTTGGTTTAAATCTTCATAAGAAGATTCTTCTGAGGAGGTGGTTTCCTCATAATCAGAATTTAACATAATTTTATTTAGTGCATTAATTAAAGTATCTTTTAGTTCTTCAGATAAATTTAAATTGCTTAATTGTTTTATTTTATCTTTAACTTTACAATCACTAGCATAGTGACCAAACCTTCCACATTTGTAACATTTTATATCTTTATTTTTATTTTTATCAAATTTCTTCTTCTTAGGGTAATAGGGTTTTTATACGGTTTCTTATTTTCTTTGTAATAATCAGGTTTATTTGAATACTTTTGTTTACCATAGTTTTTATAGTTTTTCCTCCCTTTACTAATATTTTTCTTATGTTTAGGGTTACTAGGTGCTCTTAAAGGAGTGGCTCCATATTGTTCGCAAAATGGTCCCATTTCGCGTTTGCTACTAGCTTGTTCATTCTTGATTTTGTTCTGGAGTTTATAGTCAGTACAGATTTGAATTCCAGTTTCTACAATGTAATTAGAAAGTTCGCCAATGGTTAACCTATCATAAGGAATTTCTCCTTGGTAATTCTGTTGTATGTTTGTTTTGACTTTTTCAGGAAAAAGTCTGGGTAATCCACTAATAAATCTTTCTTTCCAAAACACTGCAGAGTCGTCGGCTCTTAAGCATAACTTGGAGAGAAACATATCTTTATACCATCTATAATCAGACATGGTTGGACAATAGTGATCCATTTATTGATCTGAAGCTCGTTTTTGGAGCTTTAAGGGTTCACCTACCAAGAATTTGGTGATGGCATAAAGTAACGCTGTAACACTAGCGGGTTCACTATTTTCAGTTTTAATAACTTTATCTATAAGTTTTTTATCTTCAGAACTAAGAAGGTTGTGCCACCAACCTTTCAGCTGTCCAGTAAATCCCATGATTAACATTTCTCTAGACTTCTTGTCTAAATTTTTTCTTAACATAAAGGCGGTAGCGGCCATGGTCATATTTTGAATGGTATCTAATATCTGTTGTTCAGAAGCTCCATCTATATTCCATTCTACAATGGCTTCTCCTGAATAACTATTCTCAATAAAATTTGACCTTTCTTCAAATTGAACGTCAGCAAAGGAATGTTTAGGGTAGTAATTTCTAGTGGAGTTTCTAGGAGGTCTTCCTAGTTTATAAACTAGGTTTTCAATTCCTCTTCTTTAGATAGCATGTTGACCTGGGGGTCAGGTCTTAAGTCTAAACCTTTTAGTCTTTCCACTAGTTCTTCTATTTTATCATGAGTTGAATTTCCTAATTTTATTTTTTGTAATTCGGAGGATGAGGGGATGTCATAATGATATATAGGTCTAGTAGGGTCTGGTTTTTCTAAGGGTTCTGTAAGTTTAAAACCAGAAGTCTCTATCCTTTCTAATTGTTGTGACATTGTATGTAATATTTGATTTGAATAATTGAGTTGAGTGTGTACATTATTTAAATCCTTTCTATCTGGTGTGGGTGTTATAATTGCTTTAAAAGGTGCAGCGTCTATTTCTACGTTTTTCTCTGGGGTGATCTTAATGGATTCTAGAGGCGGATGAACCGATTCTACTATATCTCTTTTTAGTGTTTTCCATTGGACACTAATTCTTTTGTTTGCATCTATAAATAATTTTGTAGCAAAAGGATTTTTAATATTTTCTTCTAAACAAAGTAATTCAAACCAAGTGAAGAAATAAATATTAATTTCGTGGGATCCTAAAAAGTGGTAGAATTGGTTTAAATAATCCTGAGTTTGGGCCTTGGAGAAAGTTGCTAAATACCACTCTCTCTTTTCTTTATTGTATTCTGCTTCAAAGTTTTCGCATATCCAAGCTTTGTCTATGACAAAGGGTTCTTCTCTAGTAATGGCGCTTACTATCTGAGACTCGGTAGGAGAAGGGGACCTGGAGGTCTTTTCTTCGTAAAAGCATTGAGGTACCGTAGGATTAAAGTTAACTCCTGCTAGGTTTACCCTAATAGTTGAATCAACAGAGTGTCTAGCACTCTGAGCCTGACTAATGCTAGGAGAATTGTGATATCTGTAAGATTGACTCCTATTCATTCTAATTGCTACAGTTCCATTATTGTCTTGTATAAGATGTTTAATGGATCTAGAATCGATTTTTTCAGGTTTAACAACATCTTGTAATATCCATTCTTCTAGTATTTTATCCATAATTTCAGAGGCAGTTAATATTTTAGGTGTAATAACATTTGAACGTCTTAAATTAGCTTCTAAAAGACAAGTTTGATTTCGCGGCGTGCTTCTTATAGATTTAAAATCGTAGTTAACAGTCGAGACTTTATAAGTAACTCTACTAATAATACTCAGGTTTGAGGCACCTGCAACAAAGGTATCTTCTAACCCCGCAATCATAATAACTAAAGAAGTTTTGGTAAATTCATCAGCTAAACTCATAGAGTAATTAGGATGGCAGTTAAAATAAATTGGTCCATCATTTAAATTTGATTCTATAACCGCAATTGTTGAATTATGAAAATCTTTTATTCTAGTATCCTTTAAAACCAGTAATATAGGTGTATTTAGTCCTAATTTGTGTAAAGGTTTTACAACAATTTGAATTAATCCTAAGTGAATATACTTAAAGTTTTCACGATAATGAGTTTCTAATAATTGTTTATCTAATAGTTCTATGGTTTTTTGTTTATTGTTGATAGATCTAGAATTTTCAATCGTATGTATGATCTTTTTAGCGTTATAATTAAAAGTTCCTACTTTTGTAAATTTCTTTAAATTTAATTACAGGCATAGACCAATTTAATAATCTATTTTCCATTTCTTGGATTTCTAATTCTCTATTCTAGAAAGTATCCTGATCTAATAAGTTGTAGGTTCAGAAGTACTGGCCATAATATCATTATTGTGACGCAGGTGTCTCATACTACTTCCTAGTGAACTCAAAGCCCTAACGATGCTAGACATGATTATTTCAGAATTTTTTAAACAAACAGAGTTATTTTCTTTTCACTATCTCTCCCCCCTTATAGTTTGTTCTAAGTGATTACTTCAATAAGCTGACCAACTGATTTACTACCCTTCACTCTGCGGGTTTTACTACGTGGACCACCTGCTATTCAGAAGTTTTCTACCTTAGATTCAAAGGTCAGGGTAAGGTTTAAGATAATCTGGAGAAAATAAAACTATTTGTAAAAACAACTTAATAATCACGTATCAGCACCTATCAGGCTCTGATACCAAAAGTGAAGTAAAGGATCGGGAAGTAGTTGCTGAAGTAAAAGTAATGTATATAGATGAAGAAACGGTGAAATTAACATATACTTGAATATACAAGTTCATGTTTGGTAAAATATCAGAGTTTCTAAAATGGTATGTATAAGAATAATTTACATAAACAGTTACGCATAAAGCCATGAGTTTATTCAAAGTAAAAGAGTTACAGGTTTTGAAGGGTTCAGGTTTCTACTCAAGTGTGAGAGAAAAATGAGCATACCTTCAACAAACATGAGTGAATGCTTATATAGCATTCGGACGTCAAGAAAATAAAATTACAACATAATTTTCACACACGTGGCCGACACAAACAAATAGCCTGACAACGAAAAGCAAAAGAAAAGCTAATTATGGTCGACAAATACAAATGGCCTGAAAAGTTAAAGTAAAGATAATGCAGAAAATGATTAAAGGTAACATGGCCTACATGGCCTAAAATCCAAAGTGATAACATTATATCTTATCCTAGCAAAAGTAGTTTGTCGTTATTCTCAAAGTAAGATCCGGATCAGACCAACGGAGATTTAATCAAAGATTCCGTAACAGTCGTCCTCATTTTCTGGCGTAACATCAACTGAGTTAGAGGAGCTGGCACAATCGGACATGGCTCCCATGACTTCTTGTAATTTTTCAGTAAACTTCTTAGGATCACTAATTGTTGCAAGCGAGGCTAACAACTTGCTTTTAACAGTTAAGAAACTAGCATCCGTGGCGGTGTTGGCGGCTTTGCATAAATGAGGGTGCTTAGCTTACCAAGCATTTCTAACTTCAGGAGAAAGGAGTGCTGGATTAAAGGCATCCCACCATTTAATTGATATTTTTCTGACTAATTAAGAGGCTGTAGTATCTGGCCAAATCTGGTATGTGGTAAAAGACCAAGACATAATCCATGTAATGCCGAAAGTAGCGGTGAAAGCTAACAGTCTTTTGTGCCTAGGGCACGTAGTAAGATCACAAAATTCTTGATATGCTTTAGATGCCAAATTTGGAAAGATGCAGGTATCTAAGCCATAAACTTCAAACCACTTAATGAACCAATTAGGAAATTTTAATGATATGTTCTTGTTAAACCAAATAAACCAAGTATGGTCATATGGCCTAATTGTAAGAAAATAGGACCAGGCGACCATGTAATCCAAATAGGAGTAATGTTGAGGATTGAAAACCCTTGTAAAACTTTCGGTATGGTAAGGATGAGTCCCCCAGTCTGTGGGAGAGAGGACTTTATTAATCTTGAATTTGGAGAATTTAATATTTCCAGTAGCTTCGTCTTTAACATGGGTTAAAGTAATGGAATCTGTATCTACCAGAATAAATTCATAGAAGGATCTTGATTTGTTAACATCTGATTTTATGAAGTGTGTTCCCAGAGGGAATATCTTGCTAATAGTCTGAAGTAAGGATCCTTCATTAGAACAGTAATAATCTTTTAGAGTAATAATGGGAACAATCGTATTTTTGGTAATAAATTTTGATTTAATCCCTTGAGGAGGAGTGTAATAAGCTAATTTACTTTTAATGGGTGTCATCTTGGAAGATAACGTAATATCCTGAACAAACTGCGCAGGTGAGGCCAACGCAGGGTTGGCTCCTATTCCCTTTAAAGAGGAAATGGGAGAATTAATTTTTTATATGTAGGAAGGTGATCCTAATATCAATTGCTTTTGGTTTTCTGGTTTTTGTAATGGAGGCCCGTAAGAGTCTTTTGATATGGATTTGTTACTCATGATTTTCCCTGTAAAAATTCTCTGGTTAAAAAATCTGGCAATGCATTTTTAATACCATCAATATGCATGATTTCCAAATCAAAATATGCAAGTAATGACTGCCATCTGGCAAATATATGTTTTGATACTAAATTCTTGCATCTTTTTGTAAAACACTTTTGGCTGATTTACAATAAGTTTTTAGTAAAAATGGTTTTGAAAATAAATCGTCTTGAAATTTGGTAATACAAAGAACAATAGATAAAATTTCCTTTTTAATAGTACTATAATTCAATTGGGCTAAAGACCAAGTTCCAGAATAATATCTGACAACTTGTTCCTTATCAGTACCCGGTAATCTTTGTTTTAAAATACCTCCAAATCCAAGGTCTGAGGCGTCGGTTTCAACAATAAGATTGGCTTCTGGGTCTGGGATTCCTAGACACGGTAATTTCTTAACAACCTGTTTTAACCTGATAATACTCTGGGTCATGGTTTCATCCCAAGGGGGTGGATTTTTTCTTAATTTTTGAGTAAGGGCAGACATATTGTCCTAAGGTTGGGAATAAAATCTGACACATAATTGAGACAAACTAAAAACCTTTGTAACTGTGTTTTATCTTTAATTCATTGGGAAAACTACTAACAAATTCTAAGGATCTGGAAATTGGGGAATACTCTCCTTGATTAATGTCAAACCCTAAAAACCGGACTTTAGGTTGAAATAGTTTTAATTTACTTTCAGATAAAACTAAACCATTTTCTTTAATGATCTGAAAAAATTGTTCTAAATGTTGAAAGTGTTGATTAATAGAATATGAGTAAACTAGGATATCATCTAGGTAAACTATAGTAAAGTTTGAATATTGATAAAAGATATCGTTCATTATATTTTGAAATTCAGATGGTGCATTTTTTAGTCCTAGAGGCATAACATTCCATTCGTAATGTCCAAAGGTGACTGTAAAAGCGGTTTTATATTTATCTTCTTCTTTAACTTGAATTTTATAATATCCTGATTTTAAATCAAGTTCAGAAAAAATACTTTTATTATGTAATCTATTAATTAGGTCCTTTTTTATTAGGTATAGGGTATCTAATCCCTTGAAATACTGTGTTTAAAGGTTTGTAATTTATAACTAATCTAGAACTACCTCTTTCTAATTCTGAAGCATTAACTACATGGAATGCCGAGCAACTCCATGGGGACTTACTAGGCCTAATTAATCCTTTATCTAAAAATCCTTGTATTTCTTTTTTACAATATTCTAAATGTTGTTTATTCATTTGTATAGGTCTAGCTTTCGTAGGTATATTAGTTTCTTTAAATTCAGGATGGTAAGGTAAAGATATCTCATGAGTTTTCCTTGTCCAAAACGCATTGGGTTGATCTGCGCATAAATTTTTAATAAATTTGTTTTGAAGTGCATTAATTTTTTCTTTAATAACTGGTGTTTGTAGTTGTTCAACTATTCATTTGTAATGAATTTCTTTATTAATAAAATTGATCTGTTTTTTCTTGTTGGTTATGAGATTAACTATGGTAACATTTTTTCTCTGAACTAAATTAAGATCTCTTATTTTTGGTTTATCTAAAAATTCAAAACTAATTGAATGTCCTAAGGCTTCTGTAGTAATGGCCTGATCATTACCACTAAAAGGATAAAGTAAAGATAAAAACGGAGTTCCTAGAATAATAACTTCTTGAAGATTTTTAATTAAAAGGAAGGAGGTTTTGTAACAAACTTTTCCTTTACAGATTTTCACATTTGGTAATTTGTAAGTAACCTGCAGTCTACTTCCATTAGCTCCTCTAAGTCTTTCTTTAGTCTTTTTGTAATACTGAGTTGGTATTAATCCTTCTTGTATACAATTAAGATCCGCTCCTGAGTCTATTAAGGCAATTAATTCGAATGTTTTATCCTGAATAATTAATTCTATCTTTGTATACCATTTATGGGATATTATTTTCTCCATGTTAAAGATATAATGTGCTTCTTTATTTTCTTTTTCCCTTATTTCACCTTCTGGATTAGTATCTAAATATTTTAGCGCATCAATGAATTCCTTATCATCTATTTTAGCAGCATTATCTTCTAATTGTGCTTTGGTAGTTATTGATTTTAGCATATCTATAAAACTTTGATTTGATACTATCATGGTTCCTTGTAACTCTAAATATTTAACTTCTAGCTCATCCTCCCTGGTTTTTAAATTTTGTATCTCCTTTTTTAATAACTTAATTTCTTCATAGAGATCGTTTACGGATAAGGGTTTCTCTATGGGTTTTTTAAACATATTCATACCATCTTTAAATTCAATTTTGTTGACTTGGAGTATATTAAGATCATTATCATCAATTATATCATTTATTTGTCTCATGAAGGCATTTCTAGTTTCAGATGGTTCCATCTTATCTAAAATGGTTATTAAGGTGTTAGCTTGACTGTTGGATATAACATTAACAATTTTCCTATTACAATTTCTGCAATCACAGAAATCAATTCCTAAGCATTCTTCATGTTCAGACTCAGAATCTTCTGAGCTATTAATTTGGTTTGAATCTTCATAAGAAGATTCTTCTGAGGAGGTGGTTTCCTCATAATCAGAATTTAACATAATTTTATTTAGTGCATTAATCAAAGTATCTTTTAATTCTTCATATAAATTTAAATTGCTTAATTGTTTTATTTTATCTTTAACTTTACAATCACTAGCATAGTGACTAAACCTTCCACACTTGTAACATTTTATATCTTTATTTTTATTTTAATCAAATTTCTTCTTCTTAGGGTAATAGGGTTTTTTATACGGTTTCTTATTTTCTTTGTAATAATCAGGTTTATTTGAATACTTCTGTTTTCCATAGTTTTTATAGTTTTTCCTCCCTTTACTAATATTTTTCTTATGTTTAGGGTTACTAGGTGCTCTTAAAGGAGTGGCTCCATACTGTACACAAAACGTTCCCATTTCGCGTTTGCTACTAGCTTGTTCATTCTTGATTTTGTTCTGGAGTTTATAGTCATACAGATTTGAATTCCAGTTTCTAAAATGTAATTAGAAAGTTCGCCAATGGTTAACCTATCATAAGGAATTTCTCCTTGGTAATTCTGTTGTATGTTTGTTTTGACTTTTTCAGTAAAAAGTCTGGGTAATCCACTAATAAATCTTTCTTTCAAAAACGCTGCGAGCCGTCGGCTCTTAAGCATAACATGGAGAGAAATATATCTCTATACCATCTATAATCAGACATGGTTGGACAATAGAGATTGATTAATTGATCTGAAGCTCGTTTTTGGAGCTTTAAGGGTTCACCTACAAAGAATTTGGTGATGGCATAAAGTAACGCTGTAACACTAGCGGGTTCACTATTTTCAGTTTTAATAGCTTTATCTATAAGTTCTTTATCTTCAGAACTAAGAAGGTTGTCCCACCAACCTTTCAGCTGTCCAGTAAATCCCATGATTAACATTTCTCTAGATTTCTTGTCTGAATTTTTTCTTAACATAAAAGCGGTAGCGGCCATGGTCATATTTTGAATGGTATCTAATATCTGTTGTTCAGAAGCTCCATCTATATTCCATTCTACAATGGCTACTCCTGAATAACTATTCTCAATAAAATTTTACCTTTTTTCAAATTGAACGTCAGCAAAGGAATGTCTAGGGTAGTAATTTCTAGTGGGTTTCTAGGAGGTCTTCCTAGTTTATTAACTAGGTTTTCGAATTCCTCTTCTTTAGATAGCATGTTGACCTGGGGGTCAGGTCTTAAGTCTAAACCTTTTAGTCTTTCCACTAGTTCTTCTATTTTATCATGATATATAGGTCTAGTAGGGTCTGGTTTTTCTAAGGGTTCTGTAAGTTTAAAACCAGAAGTCTTTATCCTTTCTAATTGTTGTGACATTGTATGTAATATTTTATTTGAATAATTGAGTTGACTGTGTATATTATTTAAATCCTTTCTATCTGGTGTGGGTGTTATAATTTCTTTAAAAGGTGTAGCGTCTATTTCTACGTTTTTCTCTGGGGTGATCTTAATGGATTCTAGAGGCGGATGAACCGATTCTACTATATCTGTTTTTAGTGTTTTCCATTGGACACTAATTCTTTTGTTTGCATCTATAAATATTTTGTAGCAAAAGGATTTTTAATATTTTCTTCTAAACAAAGTAATTCAAACTAAGTGAAGAAATAAATATTAATTTCGTGGGATCCTAAAAAGTGGTAGAATTGGTTTAAATAATCCTGAGTTTGGGCCTTGGAGAAAGGGTTCTTTATTGTATTCTGCTTCAAAGTTTTCGCGTATCCAAGCTTTGTCTATGACAAAAGGTTCTTCTCTAGTAATGGCGCTTACTATCTGAGACTCGGTAGGAGAAGGGGACCGGGAGGTCCTTTCTTCATAAAAGCATTGAGGTACCGTGGATTAAAGTTAACTCCTGCTAGGTTTACCCTAATAGTTGAATCAACAGAGTGTCTAGCACTCAGAGCCTGACTAATGCTAGGAGAATTATGATATCTGTAAGATTGACTCCTATTCATTCTAATTGCTACAGTTCCATTATTGTCTTGTATAACATGTTTAATGGATCTAGACTCGATTTTTTCAGGTTTAACAACATCTTGTAATATCCATTCTTCTGGTATTTTATCCATAATTTCAGAGGCAGTTAATATTTTAGGTGTAATAACATTTGAACGTCTTAAATTAGCTTCTAAAAGACAAGTTTTATTTTGCGGCGTGATTCTTATAGATTTAAAATCGTAGTTAATAGTCGAGACTTTATAAGTAACTCTACTAATAATACTCAGGTTTGAGGCACCTGCAACAAAGGTATATTCTAACCCCGCAATCATAATAACTAAAGAAGTTTTGGTAAATTCATCAGCTAAACTCATAGAGTAATTAGGATGGCAGTTAAAATAAACTAGTCCATCATTTAAATTTGATTCTATAACCGCAATTGTTGAATTATGAAAATCTTTTATTCTAGTATCCCTTAAATCTAGTAATATAGGTGTATATAGTCCTAATTTGTGTAAAGGTTTTACAACAATTTGAATTAATCCTAAGTGAATATACTTAAAGTTTTCACGATATGAGTTTCTAATAATTGTTTTTCTAATAGTTCTATGGTTTCTTGTTTATTGCTTATAGATCTAGCATTTTCAATCGTATGTATGATTTTTTAGCGTTATAATTAAAAGTTCCTACTTTGTAAATTTCTTTTAATTTAATTTCAGGCATAGACCAATTTAATAATCTATTTTACATTTCTTGGATTTCTAATTCTCTATTCTGGAAAGTATCCTGATCTAATAAGTTGATAGGTTTAGAAGTACTGGCCATAATATCATTATTGTGACGCAGGTGTCTCCTACTACTTCCTAGTGAACTCAAAGCCCTAACGATGCTAGACATGATTATTTCAGAAATTTTTAAACAAACAGAGTTATTTTCTTTTCACTATCTCTCTCCCCCCACCCCTTAAGTTTGTTCTGAGTGATTACTTCAATAAGCTGACCAACCGATTTACTACCCTTCACTCTGCGGGTTTTACTACGTGGACCACCTGCTATTCAGAAGTTTTCTACCTTAGATTCAAAGGTCAGGGTAAGGTTTAAGATAATCTGGAGAAAATAAAACAATTTGTAAAAACAACTTAATAATCATGTATCAGCACCTATCAGGCTCTGATACCAAAAGTGAAGTAAAGGATCGGGAAGTAGTTGCTGAAGTAAAAGTAATATATATAGATGAAGAAACGGTGAAATTAACATATACTTGAATATATAAGTTCATGTTTGGTAAAATATCAGAGTTTCTAAAATGGTATGTATAAGAATAATTTACATAAACAGTTACACATAAAGCCATGAGTTTATTCAAAGTAAAAGACTTACAGGTTTTAAAGGGTTCAGGTTTCTACTCAAGTGTGAGAGAAAAATGAGCATACCTTTAACAAACATGAGTGAATGCTTATATAGCATTCAGACGTCAAGAAAATAAAATTACAACATAATTTTCACACACGTGGCCGACACAAACAAATGGCCTGACAACGAAAAGCAAAAGAAAAGCTAATTATGGCCGACAAATACAAATGGCCTGAAAAGTAAAAGTAAAGATAATGCAGAAAATGATTAAAGGTAACATGGCCTACATGGCCTAAAATCCAAAGTGATAACATTATATCTTATCCTAGCAAAAGTAGTTTGTCGTTATTCTCAAAGTAAGATCCGGATCAGACCAACGGAGATTTAATCAAAGATTCCGTAACAGTGGTCCTCATTTTCTGGCGTAACATCAACTGAGTTAGAGGAGCTGGCACAATCGAACATGGCTCCCTTGACTTCTTGTAATTTTTCAGTAAACTTCTTAGGATCACTAATTGCTGCAAGCGAGGCTAACAACTTGCTTTTATCAGTTAATAAACTAGCATCCGAGGCGGTGTTGGCGGCTTTGCATAAATGAGGGTGCTTAGCGTACCAAGCATTTCTAACTTCAGGAGAAAGGAGTGCTGGATTAAAGGCATCCCACCATTTAATTAATATTTTTCTGACTAATTGAAAGGCTGTAGTATCTGTGTAATACCCCGTATTTTATTACTCCGGATAATATTAATTAGAGTAACTGTGGAACTTAGAATAGATCCAATTAATATTATCTGACTCTGAGGTATTTTATTTATTTAGACTTAAGAGACTTTTTGGACATTTAGTAGTATTATTTCTAATACTAGTTTACTACTTATTTCCTTTTCCTCCCATTTTCCAAATAAAAAGAGAAAGATAGTAAGAAAGAGAGAGAAGGAAGAAAGAGGGAAAGAAAAGGAAAGGAAGGAGAAAAAGTGGAGAAGAGGAAATTTGAAGAACTTCAAAGAGCAAATCATCATCCATTCATCAAGTTTCACACAATCTTCTCATCATCTTCATCTTGCTCATCTCAAGGTGGGTTCTAGTTAGAAACCTCATTTTTAGAGTTTTGGATAATATGAGTTGTTAGCTTAGAATGTGGAAATCGATGTTTTAACAGTTGGAATTTGATATAAATCAAAATGAATGATCAATATACTTGTAGAAACATATATTGATGATTGTTTTGAAATTTTAGTTTGTTTGATTTGTTGGAAATTTTGGGTTTATGTAGAATTTGTGATTTTGTCCAAAACTTGGTTTGTGAAGTTTGATGATGAAACTATGTTAGAAACATGTTGGACATGCCTCTAATGGGTTGTTGGAACTGGTATTGAGGGTTTAGAAGAACTGGTTTTGAACTGTTATAGCAGGTATTTTTCTGAGTTTCGCACAGCGCGCTTAGCGTGTAAGAACCCGCTCAGCGTGGTGTTGAATTTCTGCAACCCCTCCAGACCGAAGAATGCGTGCTTAGCGCAGACAGGGGTGCGCTTAGCGCGACCTGGGACTTGGGATTTTATTCCAAAAACCAGAAAATTCATAACTTTCGACTTGTTTATCGGATTCGATCATTCTTTATATCAATGTAAAGCCGAGGAAATATTCTATGGAACGAAGATGAAATATGTCAATTTTACCGACCAATTAAATAATCGAGAAAGTTCCAAAAGTGATATATTTATGTTTTAATTGTTATATATTATCCTACTATGCAATTATGACATGTCTTGCCTATCCTATTATTGTTTAACCTGATTGTAAGTGAATATGCATGCAAATATGAAAACGATATACGAAGAGTGAGGAAACCTCAAACTTGAACTATAGGAGAATCTAGTAAGGAACTAGAAATTGTAGACAACTCTAGATGGCGATGCTCGGGCACGTGCTGTTGAAAGATACACCCTTGCCGAGTATCGGCCTAGTTGAGAGTGAACACTAGTATGGAACATGTGGTTAACCTTTGTGGTTGTGAAAAGGCAAGAGAGACCTTAAGGCGGTGTAGTCATGTGATTGTCAAATACAATCGTATTTGTTGCATGTAATCATGTAATCGTAACCGGAATATTTTGAGTGTAGTTTCATGGGTCTCGAGCTCCTCTGAAACGGGTACACAATTACTTGGTAGGTTTGATTCCCTACGTGTAGTACGATTGGAGCCTATGCTATGGGTAGAGACTTGTGATGGTTAACAGGCCATGAGAAGTGACGGTTCATGGTTAACAGGCTGATGATCCCGAATCCAATTCGTATGCCAAGTAACTACAAGGATCTATGACTCGGGTCGTCTTCTAGACGTAGAAGCGGACGGGAAGATGAGATGTCTTGGTATGGTTATCGATTAGTGATGTTGTGAGTTAATGAACTCATGTCATGTTTCCATATAGTGTGAGAATTATAAGTGTGAACTCAAGGGTCCTTTTCCCTTTTCCCCGGACTTGAGTTATGATTGTTAGAACCTTGTTAATCCGAGAGAATCCATAAGATAGGGAACTCACTGAGATTTGATGTATCTCACCCCACGTTGTTTATGTATTTCAGGTGCTTCAGGTTCCGAGAAGGGTAAGGATAAGGACGGGTGATCTTTTCCTTGTTTGTTGATGGTTAGCTTCCATAGCGGAGTTTATTTTGAGATCATTGTTGATCTAGTTCTTAGTTTTTATCTTTTGAACATCTTGTGTATAATATGCCTTAGGTTTTGTACTTTGTACTTTAGGGCATTTATTTGTATACAATGTGTTAACTAGGAGCTTATGTGTTTCAGTACCAAACACTTGGATCTATATATAATATTTATGCTTTGATGTATGAGTTTTATATATAGGTGTTACAGTTGGTATCAGAGCAGGTCGTATCCTCGACCTAGCCATGAAATATTATAAGTATTTCTTTCCGTTTCATATACGTTGTGTCGCCATTGGTCTTAAGTGTTATATTTATGGCATTGAGCCTGATCAACATAATCCTATTTGTATGACCTTTAGGAACATAGCGGAAGGGCGTAGAAACACTCGTGGTAGACCCCGTACCACTCCTGAAGGGACGAATCCGCCGGGCGGCAACAGCAATGCTCCTCTGTATCAGTTTATGCAGCAGATGCAGCAGCAACATAATCTATTCATGCAGCAAATGGTGCAACAAATGAATGGAGGTTTGCATCCTACGGTAGTTGCTCCAAAAGCTGAAGGTGGGAAATTCTGGGATTTTATCCGCATGAACCCCCCAGAATTTCATGGTGGATTAGATCCCGTGAAGGCTCACGAATGGATTTCTGGTACGGAGAGGATTTTCTTGATAGTTCAATGCAGCGAAGAGAACAAGGTGTTGTTCGCTTCTCATTCACGGAAGGGTCCCGCTATGAGATGGTGGGAGAGCGATTTGGCTTTGATGGCTATTCAGGAAGTTCCTAAGGTTTGGGAACAGTTCAAAGTTATTTTCATGGAGAATTATTTTCCGAGCTCATTGAGGACTCAGAAAGAATTTGAATTTCAACAATTAAGACAAGGTAGTATGACTGTGGCCAGTTACGGTGAAAAGTTTGAGGACATGGCTGCTTATTCTAGGCAGGCTATGTATGCTCCTGATGAAAGGTGGAAAATAGACCAGTTCCTGTTTGGACTAAAAGCTAAAATATCTCATAGTGTATCTCAGAGAGAGTTCACTACATATGCTGAAGTTTTAAGGCAATGCTATGTGGCCGAGCATAGTTTGAAGAATGTCCAAGCTGAAGGTGTTGCGAGTAGAGTGAATCAAGGGGATCGCAGAAGATTCAACCAATAATTCAGGCCTAGGCAACAATCCTTCAAAGGGAAACAAGTTCAAGATTCAAGGACGAGTACACCTCCTGTGTGTCGCACTTGTGGCAAGAATCATTCTGGAAGGTGTGGTTTAGAAGGGGTAAAGTGTTTCCAATGTCAGAAGGTGGCTCATCTGAAAAGAGATTGTCCTCAGAATAGGACTCAGACACAAGGAAGGGTTTATACCTTAGATGTAAGGAAGAAGAAGAGTGACAATTCCTTAATTACTGGTACGTGCTTTGTTAACGGATTTCCTTGTTTTGTTCTATTTGATTGCAGAGCTACACACTCTTTTGTATCGATGCAATATATGAAGCGACTTGGGTTGCGGTCCATTCCTTTGTCTCCTCCTATGGTGGTCACTACCGCCATGGATGAAATAGTTGAGACACCGTTGATGTGTGAAAACTGTGTTTTGTCTGTGGACGGTAGAGTTTTTCAGATTGATCTTATTTGTCTACCACTTAAGAAAGTTGATGTCGTTTTGGGAATGGATTGGCTTTCTGCTAATTCGATGTTTATTGGGTGTGAAGAAAAGCTCATCATCATTCCATCTATTGATGCTACCCCGAAATATGTCTTAACAACTATTCTAGAAGGTACGGTTGGAATGATAAATTTCTTGTTCGAAGAAGAGAAATCTGTTCTTTTGGTTATCACTAAGGAAGAGAGTAGCGGCCTTCAAGTTTTGGATATTCCAGTAGTTTGCGAGTTTTCCGAAGTTTTCCCCGAAGATGTCACTTCTCTTCCTCCGGAGAGGGAAGTGGAATTTTCTATTGACCTGGTACCGGGGACGACTCCTATATCCGTTTCTCCGTATCGGATGACACCATTGGAGTTAAGGGAACTAAAGGAACAATTGGAAGAGCTTATGGCTAAGCATTTTGTTAGGCCTAGCGTATCACCATGGGGAGCCCCAGTTTTGTTAGTAAAGAAGAAAGACGGTGGGATGCGATTATGTATTGATTATCGTCAGCTGAATAAAGTCACCATTAAGAACAAGTATCCCTTGCCAAGGATAGACGACCTATTAGATCAATTGAAAGGAGCCTGTGTGTTCTCGAAGATTGATTTGAGGTCAGGTTATCACCAAATCCGAGTGAATAGTTCCGATGTACCTAAGACTGCATTTAGGACCCGTTATGGTCATTACGAATTCCTAGTGATGCCTTTCGGTGTGACAAATGCTCCAGCTATTTTTATGGATTATATGAATCGGTTATTTCAAGCTTACTTGGATTAATTTGTTGTTATCTTCATTGATGACATTCTTATCTATTCCCGTACTCCACTATAGCACGAAGGACATTTGAGAATCGTCTTATCGATCTTACAAGAGAAGCAACTTTTTGCCAAGTTGAGCAAGTGCGAATTCTAGATGTCTGAAGTTAGTTTTCTTGGTCACGTTATATCACAGGGTGGTGTAGCGGTGGATCCGTCAAAGGTTGAAGCTGTGATTAATTGGGAGAGACTGAAGAATGTATCGGAAATTAGAAGCTTCTTGGGTCTAGCAGGGTACTACAGAAGGTTTATCAAAGGCTTTTCGCAATTAGCATTACCAATGACTAAGCTTACTCGAAAGGATTGCTCCTTTGAGTGGGATTCGACGTATGAACAAAGTTTTATGAGTTTGAAGGAAAGATTGACTACCGCTCCCGTTCTGATTATTCCCAATCCTAGCAAGTCGTATGAGGTATTTTGTGATGCGTCTAAGATTGGATTAGGAGGCGTTTTAATGCAAGAAAGTCACGTGGTGGCTTATGCTTCTCGACAATTGAAAATTCACGAGAGGAATTATCCAACCCACGATTTGGAATTAGCGGCGGTAGTGTTTACCTTGAAGGTGTGGCGTCACTATTTGTATGGAGTACATTTTGAAATGTTTAGTGACCACAAGAGTTTAAAGTACCTCTTTGACCAAAAAGAGTTGAATATGCGTCAAAGGAGGTGGATGGAATATTTAAAGGATTATGATCTAGAGCTAAAATACCATCCGGGTAAAGTGAACAAAGTGGCCGATGCCTTGAGTAGGAAAGTTTTGAGAAAGGCCGAATTGATGATGTTAGAATATTCGTTGTTGGAAAAGTTTAGAGATTTAAATCTTCAATTTGTGTGGACTCCTAATGGAGTGATTATGGGGAATTTGAATGTCAATTCTTTGTTAAGAGTTGAAATTCAACAAGGACAATTATTGGATGAAAAGCTGCAAGAGATGCTAAGTCAACCGGGTTTTGTGCACGCTAGCGATGGAATGATTATGTTTAGCCAAAGAATTTGCGTTCCGAACGATGCGACTTTGAAAAGAAAGATTTTGGAAGAAGCGCATAAGGGTGCTTTTACTATACATCTGGGTTCTTCAAAGATGTATCAAGATTTAAAGAAGGACTATTGGTGGTCCGGTATGAAAAGAGATGTTGTGGTCTTTGTGTCAGAATGTTCGGTATGCCAACAAGTTAAAATTGAACGTCAAAGACCGGGTGGATTATTGCAACCATTAGAAATCCCAGTGTGGAAATGGGATAGTATTTATATGGATTTTGCAGTAGGTTTACCCCTTATGCAAGGTGGATATGACTTGATTTGGGTAATAGTAGATCGGTTGACAAAGTCGGCGCGTTTCTTGGCCGTGAAGACTACTTTCAAGGCAAGTCATCTTGCGAGGTTGTTTATTGCGGAAATTGTAAAATTGCATGGTATTCCCTCTAATATTGTGTCGGATAGAGATCCGAAGTTTACTTCAAGGTTTTGGAAAGTTTTTCAACAAGCTATGGGGACAGAGTTGTGTTTGAGCACGTCTAATCACCCACAGACGGATGGTCAGACTGAGCGAACGATACAAACGATGGAGGATATGTTGAGAGCTTGTGTGTTAGAGAGTAAGGGGAATTGGAAAGAACTTCTACCATTGATTGAGTTTTCTTATAATAATAGTTACCATGCGAGCATCGGTATGGAAGAAAGTGTAGGACCCCTTTGTGTTGGGCGGAAGTTGGGGAAGATAGAATCTTAGGACCCAAAATTATCTAAGAGACTACGGAAAAGATTCGAATGATCCGCGAGAAAATTAAGCAAGCACAAGATCGACAAAAGAGTTATGCGGACAATCGAAGGAGACCTTTAGAATTTGAAGAAGGTGACCATGTGTTTTTGAAAGTCACTCCTAGATTGAGACTGAAAGGAACGTTTAAGTCACGTAAGTTAAGTCCGAGATACGTGGGACCGTATCAAGTTTTAGAAAGGATTGGAGAAGTAGCATACAGGTTGGCCTTACCTCCTTCTTTGTTGGAAATGCACAATGTTTTCCATGTATCCTAACTTCGGAGGTTTGTTCCAGACCCTCTTCAGCCAATTCTACCGGATACTGTTGAAATAGAAGCAGACTTAACGTTTAAACCTCAACCGAGCCGCATTGTGGGAAGAGAAATGAAAGTATTAAGGAACAAGGACATTTCTCTCGTTAAGGTGCAGTGGGTGTAACACATCCGGGCGATGCAACCTGGGAACTTGAATCGGAAATGCGAGAAGCTTACCCTCACCTGTTCAGGTAATCTTTAAATTCGAGGGCGAATTTCTATTTAAGGGGGGGAGGATGTAATACCCCGTATTTTATTACTCCGGATAATATTATATAGTGATCGACTGAGCCCAGTGTACTCTGAGAAATTATTTGACAAAATAATTTGAGTAACTGTGGAACTTAGAATAAATCCAATTATTATTATCTGACTCTGAGGTATTTTATTTATTTGGACTTAAGAGACTTTTTGGACATTTAGTAGTATTATTTCTAATACTAGTTTACAACTTATTTCCTTTTCCTCCCATTTTCCAAACAAAAAGAGAAAGATAGTAAGAAAGAGAGAGAAGGAAGAAAGAGGGAAAGAAAAGGAAAGGAAGGAGAAAAAGTGGAGAAGAGGAAATTTGAAGAACTTCAAAGAGAAAATCATCATCCATTCATCAAGCTTCACCCAATCTTCTCATCATCTTCATCTTGCTCATCTCAAGGTGGGTTCTAGATAGAAACCTCATTTTTAGAGTTTTGGATAATATGAGTTTTTAGGTTAGAATGTGGAAATCGATGTTTTAACGGTTGGAATTTGATATAAATCGAAATGAATGATCAATATACTTGTAGAAACATATATTGATGATTGTTTTGAAATTTTAGTTTGTTTGATTTGTTGGAAATTTTGGGTTTATGTAGAATTTGTGATTTTGTCCAAAACTTGGTTTGTGAAGTTTGATGATGAAACTATGTTAGAAACATGTTGGATATGCCTCTAATGGGTTGTTGGAACTGGTATTGAGGGTTTAGAAGAACTGGTTTTGAACTGTTATAGCAGGTATTTTTCTGAGTTTCGCACAGCGCGCTTAGCGCACAGGAACCCGCTCAGCGGGGTGTTGAATTCCTGCAACCCCTCCAGACCGAAGAATGTGCGCTTAGCGCGGACAGGGGCGCGCTTAGCGCGACCTGGGACTTGGGATTTTATTCCAAAAACGAGAAAATTCATAACATTCGAATCGTTTATCGGATTCGATCATTCTTTATATCGATGTAAAGCCGAGGAAATATTCTATGGAACGGAGATGAAATATGTCGATTTTACAGTCCGATTAAATAATTGAGAAAGTTCCAAAAGTGATATATTTATGTTTTAATTATTATGTATTATCCTACTATACAATTATGACATGTCTTGCCTATCCTATTATTGTTTAACCTGATTGTAAGTGAATATGCATGCAAATATGAAAACGATATAGGAAGAGTGAGGAAACCTCAAACTTAAACTATAGGAGAATCTAGTAAGGAACTAGAAATTGTAGACAACTCTAGATGGCGATGCTCGGGCACGTGCTGTTGAAAGATACATCCTTGCCGAGTATCGGCCTAGTTGAGAGTGAACACTAGTATGGGACATGTGGTTAACCTTTGTGGTTGTGAAAAGGCAAGAGAGGCCTTAAGGCGGTGTAGTCTTGTGATTGTCGAATACAATCGTATTTGTTGCATGTAATCATGTAATCGTAACCGGAATATATTGAGTGTAGTTTCATGGGTCTCGAGCTCCTCTGAAATGGGTACACAATTACTTGGTAGGTTTGATTCCCTACGTGTAGTACGATTGGAGCCTATGCTATGGGTAGAGACTTGTGACGGTTAACAGACCATGAGAAGTGACGATTCACGGTTAACAGGCCGATGATCCCGAATCTAATTCGTATGCCAAGTAACTACAAGGATCTATGACTCGGGTTGTCTTTTAGACATAGAAGCGGACGGGAAGATGAGATGTCTTGGTATGGTTATCGATTAGTATGTTGTGAGTTAATGAACTCATGTCATGTTTCCATATAGTGTGAGAATTATAAGTGTGAACTCAAGGGTCATTTTCCCTTTTCCCCGGACTTGAGTTAGGATTGTTAGAACCTTGTTAATCCAAGAGAATCCATAAGATAGGGAACTCACTGAGATTTGATGTATCTCACCCCACGTTGTTGATGTATTTCAGGTACTTCAGGTTTCGAGAAGGGTAAGGATAAGGTCGGGTGATCTTTTCCTTGTTTGTTGATGGCTAGCTTCCGTAGCGGAGTTTATTTTGAGATCATTGTTGATCTAGTTCTTAGTTTTTATCTTTTGAACATGTTGTGTATAATATGCCTTAGGTTTTGTACTTTGTACTTTAGGGCATTTATTTGTATACAATGTGTTAACTAGGAGCTTATGTATATCAGTACTAAACACTTGGATCTATATATAATATTTATGCTTTGATGTATGAGTTTTATATATGGGTGTTACAATCTGGCCAAATCTGGTCTGTGGTAAAAGACCAAGACATAATCCATGTAATGCCGAAAGTAGCGGTGAAAGCTAACAGTCTTTTGTGCCTAGGGCACGTAGTAAGATCACAAAATTCTTGATATGCTTTAGATGCCAAATTTGGAAAGATGCAGGTATCTAAGCCATAAACTTCAAACCACCTAATGAACCAATTAGGGAATTTTAATGATATGTTCTTGTGAAACCAAATAAACCAAGTATGGTCATATGGCCTAACTGTAAGAAAATAGGACCAGACGTCCATGTAATCCAAATAGGAGTAATGTTGAAGATTGAAAACCCTTGTAAAACTTTCGGTATGGTAAGGATGAGTCCCCCAGTCTGTGGGAGAGAGGACTTTATTAATCTTGAATTTGGAGAATTTAATATTTCCAGTAGCTTCGTCTTTAACATGGGTTAAAGTAATGGAATCTGTATCTACCAGAATAAATTCATAGAAGGATCTTGATTTGTTAACATCTGAGTTTATGAAGTGTGTTCCCAGAGGGAATATCTTGCTAATAGTCTGAAGTAAGGACCCTTCATTAGAACAGTAATAATCTTCTAGAGTAATAATGGGAACAGTCGTATTTTGGGTAATAAATTTTGATTTAATCCCTTGAGGAGGAGTGTAATAAGCTAATTTACTTTTAATGGGTGTCATCTTGGAAGATGACGTAATATCCTGAACAAACTGCGCAGGTGAGACCAACGCAGGGTTGGCTCCTATTCCCTTTAAAGAGGAAATGGGAGAATTAATTTTTGATATGTAGGAAGGTGATCCTAATATCAATTGCTTTTGGTTTTCTGGTTTTTGTAATGGAGGCCCGTAAGAGTGTTTTGATATGGATTTGTTACTCATGATTTTCCCTGTAAAAATTCTCTGGTTAAAAAATCTGGTAATGCATTTTTAATACCATCAATATGCATGATTTCAAAATCAAAACATGAAAGTAATGACTGCCATCGGGAAAATATATGTTTTGATACTAAATTCTTGACATCTTTTTGTAAAACACTTTTGGCTGATTTACAATCAGTTTTTAGTAAAAATGGTTTTGAAAATAAATCGTCTTGAAATTTGGTAATACAAAGAACAATAGATAAAATTTCCTTTTTAATAGTACTATAATTCAATTGGGCTGAAGACCAAGTTCCAGAATAATATCTGACAACTTGTTCCTTATCAGTACCCGGTAATCTTTGTTTTAAAATACCTCCAAATCCAAGGTCTGAGGCGTCGATTTCAACAATAAGATTGGCTTCTGGGTATGGGATTCCTAGACACAGTAATTTCTTAACAACTTGTTTTAACCTGATAATACTTTGGGTCATGGTTATATCCCAAGGGGGTGGATTTTTTCTTAATCTTTTGAATAAGGGCAGACATATTGTCCTAAGGTTGGGAATAAAATCTGACATATAATTGTGACAACCTAAAAACTTTTGTAACTGTGTTTTATCTTTAATTTCATTGGGAAATTTACTAACAAATTCTAAGGATCTGGTAATTGGGGAGTACTCTCCTTGACTAATGTCAAACCCTAAAAACCAGACTTTAGGTTGAAATAGTTTTAATTTACTTTCAAATAAAACTAAACCATTTTCTTTAATGATCTGAAAAAATTGTTCTAAATGTTGAAAGTGTTGATTAATAGAATCTGAGTAAACTAGGATATCATCTAGGTAAACTATAGTAAAGTTTGAATATTGATAAAAGATATTGTTCATTATATTCTGAAATTCCGATGGTGCATTTTTTAGTCCTAGAGGCATAACATTCCATTCGTAATGTCCAAAGGTGACTGTAAAAACGGTTTTATACTTATCTTCTTCTTTAACTTGAATTTGATAATATCCTGATTTTAAATCAAATTTAGAAAAAATACTTTTATTACGTAATCTATTAATTAGGTCCTTTTTATTAGGTATAGGGTATCTAATCCATTGTAATGCTGTGTTTAAAGGTTTGTAATTTATAACTAATCTAGGACTACCTCTTTCTAATTCAGAAGCATTAACTACATAGAATGCCGAGCAACTCCATGGGGACTTACTAGGCCTAATTAATCCTTTATCTAAAAATCCTTGTATTTATTTTTTGCAATATTCTAAATGTTGTTTATTCATTTGTATAGGTCTAGCTTTCGTAGGTATATTAGTTTCTTTAAATTCAGGATGGTAAGGTAAAGACATCTCATGAGTTTTCCTTGTTCAAAACGCATTGGGTTGATCTACGCATAAATTTTTAATAAATTTGTTTTGAAGTGCATTAATTTTTTCTTTAATAACTGGTGTTTGTAGTTGTTCAACTATTCGTTTGTAATGAATTTCTTTATTAATAAAATTAATCTGTTTTTTCTTGTTGGTTATAAGATTAACTATGGTAACATTTTTGCTCTGAACTGAATTAAGATCTCTTATTTTTGGTTTATCTAAAAATTCAAAACTAACTGAATGTCCTAAGGCTTCAGTAGTAATGGCCTGATCATTAAGACTAAAAGGATAAAGTAAAGATAAAAACGGAGTTCCTAGAATAATAACTTCTTGAAGATTTTTAATTAAAAGGAAGGAGGTTTTGTAACAAACTTTTCCTTTACAGATTTTCACATTTGGTAATTTGTAAGTAACCTGCAGTCTACTTCCATTAGCTCCTCTAAGTCTTTCTTTAGTCTTTTTGTAATACTGAGTTGGTATTAATCCTTCTTGTATACAATTAAGATCCGCTCCTGAGTCTATTAAGGCAATTAATTCGAATGTTTTATCCTGAATAATTAATTCTATCTTTGTATACCATTTATGGGATATTATTTTCTCCATTTAAAGATATAAGGTTCAAACTCAGAATCTTCTGAGCTATTAATTTGGTTTAAATCTTCATAAGAAGATTCTTCTGAGGAGGTGGTTTCCTCATAATCAGAATTTAACATAATTTTATTTAGTGCATTAATTAAAGTATCTTTTAATTCTTCAGATAAATTTAAATTGCTTAATTGTTTTATTTTATCATTAACTTTACAATCACTAGCATAGTGACCAAACCTTCCACACTTGTAACATTTTATATCTTTATTTTTATTTTTATCAAATTTCTTCTTCTTAGGGTAATAAGATTTTTTATACGGTTTCTTATTTTCTTTGTAATAATCAGGTCTATTTGAATACTTCTGTTTTCCATAGTTTGTATAGTTTTTCCTCCCTTTACTAATATTTTTCTTATGTTTAGGGTTACTAGGTGCTCTTAAAGGAGTGGCTCCATACTGTTCGCAAAATGTTCCCATTTCGCGTTTGCTACTAGCTTGTTCGTTCTTGATTTTGTTCTGGAGTTTATAGTCAGTACAGATTTGAATTCCGGTTTCTACAATGTAATTAGAAAGTTCGCCAATGGTTAACCTATCATAAGGAATTTCTCCTTGGTAATTCTGTTGTATGTTTGTTTTGACTTTTTTAGTAAAAAGTCTGGGTAATCCACTAATAAATCTTTCTTTCCAAAATGCTGCAGAGCCGTCGGCTCTTAAGCATAACTTGGAGAGAAACATATCTCTATACCATCTATAATCAGACATTGTTGGACAATAGAGATTCATTAATTGATCTGAAGCTCGTTTTTTGAGCTTTAAGGGTTCACCTACAAAGAATTTGGTGATGGCATAAAGTAATGCTATAACACTAGCGGGTTCACTATTTTCAGTTTTAATAGCTTTATCTATAAGTTCTTTATCTTCAGAACTAAAAAGGCTGTCCCACCAACCTTTCAGCTGTCCAGTAAATCCCATGATTAACATTTCTCTAGACTTCTTGTCTGAATTTTTTCTTAACATAAAGGCGGTAGCGGCCATGGTCATATTTTGAATGGTATCTAATATCTGTTGTTCAGAAGCTCCATCTATATTCCATTCTACAATGGCTTCTCCTGAATAACTATTCTCAATAAAATTTGACCTTTCTTCAAATTGAACGTCAGCAAAGGAATGTCTAGGGTAGTAATTTCTAGTGGGGTTTCTAGGAGGTCTTCCTAGTTAATAAACTAGGTTTTTGAATTCCTCTTCTTTAGATAGCATGTTGACCCGGGGGTCAGGTCTTAAGTCTAAACCTTTTAGTCTTTCCACTAGTTCTTCTATTTTATCATGAGTTGAATTTCCTAATTTTATTTTTTGTAATTCGGAGGATGAGGGGATGTCATAATGATATATAGGTCTAGTAGGGTCTGGTTTTTCTAAGGGTTCTGTAAGTTTAAAACCAGAAGTCTCTATCCTTTCTAATTGTTTTGACATTGTATGTAATATTTGATTTGAATAATTGAGTTGACTGTGTATATTATTCAAGAGGATTTTACAGAAAACGGGCCATAACAATGCCTTAATGTATTTAAACTCATGGAGAGATTCCTTGAATCTAGACGTAACTCCACCAGATCGACTGTATGCTGCGCAACGGAGTCTTTGAACTCATCTCTTAGGGATAGCCAGACTGCAAGAGCGACAACTGGGATGCAACATGAACAAGGAATTCAGTGATGACTAGACTTTGCATCCTAATAACAAATGGATTTTGACAAACAATGTCGGTAACAAATAGGAAACAACTTACCCCTGCTCAGCAAAGTTTTCAAGTAAACGTGCCCCACATGGCTTATGAGAAGAAATCATCTCAAGAGTATTTTACAGAAAATGGGCCAAAACAATGCCTTAGATTCTTTAAACTCTTAGAGAGATTCATCGAATCTCGACGTAACTGCCCTAGATTGGTTGTATTCATGCATAACAAAGTCTTCGAATCAAGCACGCCAGTGACAACTAGTTTCCATGGAGGGACTGGGGACAACCAGGTTACCAATACCAAGAACGCCAGTAACAACTGAGAAACAAACTTGCCCCTACTTAGCAAAAATCTTCAGGTAACATGCCCCTGGATATGGTTATCTTCTGAAAATGATAGGCAATTAACTCATAAGAGTTTCAAGTCTCGAACGATTAAACTCATCACTAAAGTTTATATGCAAGATTCTATGCTATCAAGCAAATGTTAGCAAGCAAAAAATGTTAATTCTGAAACTTCTAATGCAACACATATGTTGTATTGAAGTTTTTATTGAAAAGATATCGCAATAACTTGTGACTGGATCACCAGTTAGGATATTGCATTAATTTTCTTTTGCAAAGCCAACACAAATTTTGAGCATAGCTCATAGGAGTCGGGAAACATTATCTCATTGAGTAAGCTTTTTTGAAATAAACCTGCTTCAATTAGGTCTTTTGAGGGTTGTAACGTGTCTTGGTTCACGGTTTATGAAACAAAAGATATAAGGCTCAAAGTTTATTTGTACCCACCCCTTCTTCGTGATGTTCTCCAATCCTACATTCAGTTTAAGCTGGATGCAAGCACTCATCTCTCAAGAGGAGTTTTGATGGGGTTGAGCAACACTGAGGCTTTGGACATGGCAGTCACTCATCTTTTTGCTTTTGGTGCTTGGTCACATGACCTTTCTTATTTGTTGAGGATTTTTCTTTGTAATCCTTTCTTTTCGCCTTTTATTCATTCCCTAAATTTTTCCTGGACTGAGTCTTTTGGATTTAATCTTGAAGTCCAGAAGGATGCCCCAATATTGCCTAGATCTCTTTCGTAGGTTTTGATTTAGCGGGATTTTTCTTTTTTGATTTACGAACAAATCGTGCTATCCTAAGTCATTTTGACTTGTTGAAAGGATTGTGACTGCCCCATTCCTTAGCTAGTAGCAAACAGACTTAGATACCAATGATAATTGGGTCTGACTCCTAGCCTCTTAATGTGTGAGGGTAAGGTGAAGTGGATCTTCGGATGTTCACTCCTTCTTATGAATGTTTGGGTACTTGATCAGCTTAACTGAAAACTACCCTTCCCCTTGGTTAAATTGAGGATTTTTTTATTTGGAATAAAAATCCTACTTCAGGCTCAAAGGGGTTAACAAGGGATTTTATTCCTTATATCTCCAGTGTTTGGGATTTGAAGCAACGCCTAACATCATCAACAGGTTTTATTCAAAAGCATACAAGAGATTTTGCGCCTTCATTTTCGTTATCCTTAAGCAAGATATTGGGTAGCATTGGCATTATATAGCAGAAAAGGCATTTTAAATGAGTGACAACGAATGGATTTCTTCAAAACAAACATAGTCATAACATTAATCACTCAAAACAACAAATTCTTACATGCCAAAACAAAATGCGTTAACAAACACAAAAAGTTACACATGAAAAGTAGCAAATAAGCTAAACATATGACAAAACATAGCCTAAAGAATAGTCTTCTGCATCAGTCCACCATGTGCACGGAGGAGCTTACTCCACACTCTAGTAAAAGGGCGATTTGAACCTGGGGCTTGCAAATCTTGAAGACAGGATGCCCTTTTGAATCATCTCTATCACTTTCCCCTCGAAGACATAACATTCTTCAATGTCGTGGCCAGGTGCCCTTTGGTGGAAAGCACAATAGGCGTCGATCTTGAAGTAGCTCATATGAAGCAATGGGATGGCAGGTGGCGTTTCTGTCTTGATCAGACCCTTCTGTAAGAGGACGGGGAAAATCTTGGCATAGTATACTGGAATCAACTTCTTTGCTCAGCTGGCTGATTAGTTGAGGAAGAAGAATTATCCTGACGTTAGGAGATGACCAATTCTTTGACCAAAGTAGTCAGACACTTTTTAGCAATTTCAAGTTTGCAACCTCATCTCGATGCTCTTGATTTTCTTGCTCTTGGTTGTTTATCAAAGTCTTCATCATGGTAGAGAACGTCCCCATGTGAGGCCTCAAGGCAGAAATCTCCTCGTGAAGTGCTTGGTTTTCTAGTTCCAAATGATTCACCTCACTTGTAATTGGCTCGAGTGTTGAGGTGACAGACTGGAGGAGACAACCGAATGAGCTAAATGCCAGAAGAATGCACATGTGATGACATGAATGCATGAAATGCAATGCAATGTGTAATGTGAAGGTGCGATAAAGACACAAGAAGGGGGGGTTGAATTGCGTTTTAACTATTTAACAGCTTTTTTTAAACTTATCGTTCTCGTGCTTATAGAAAATTAGAGTTGCGTTGAGAGACTCTGACTTTGCGATGCGTCATTCAGATTGTTCTATGCATGAAGCATAAGCGACAGGGAAAATCTAAATAATTGTTGCTTAAATCAGAGTTGCAATACGAAAGCTTATCAGAGATATGTTGCAAGGTTCTGACTTGCCATGCAAGGTTCTGATAACAGATACCGAAACATAAACAATAATTCAAAGCATAAGCAAGAGTAAAGAACACACGATATATCCTGGTTCACTTGAGCCATTCTCAATCTAGTCCAGTCCACCCTTCCAAGGTGATTTCGCCTTGAACACAAGGACTTAATCCACTATAATCAAACCCGATTATAGATGCACGGGCAACAGCCGGTGACTAACATCCTGCACAACCGCAGCAGTGACTAACCCACAATGAACCGTTCAGGGATTTAACTTAATGAATATAACAAACATTGACCAAATAGGTTCCAATCTCGCAAGATCTACTATCAGGATTTCACAGCTAAACATTCAGGTATTCGACTTAACGAATATAACATTTACTGACCATTCTTCCAGGATTTTCAATGAGTTTCATCAGTGATCTCACAAGAGTCTAACCCACAACTGGTCCTCTTTGAGATATGACTATCATTGACCATTTTTCAGAATTTCCACAATGACACCAAGCCATTGTCTTCTCAAGTCTCTGATCACACTGATCACTTGAAGAATCCTAATTCACATAGAATTAGTTGTTTTGGAGATTACATAAATTGCTTCTATATAAGTAGATAACTACTAAATTTAAGTACAAAAGAACAAATAAGTGGTCGAGTAAGATATGAGCAATAGCTCCTTGCTATCTTCATATTCTACAAAGATGTATGTTGATTTAACAGTTGATGACATCTTGTAGATCTTCTTCTTCATCTTCTTTGTTGAGCAAGCTTCGAGCAACAACTCCTTACTTCAGATCTTCAATATAGCCCAGATGATGAAGTTGGTTGATGACTTGACTAATTTGTAATGTTGTCTTGTTCATCAACAGCTTCTGTTCCAATTGATTGTTGTTGTGTTGAATGATGATCTTTGAGCTTCAACAACAATGGTCGTGTGTTAATAGTGATAACTTTGAATGTTTAGGTAACAACAATAACTGATTGTTGCGACTATCAACACATCGACACCTTCAGAAGTGCATTCTCCTTTCCTTTAAATAGCCAAGTAAATTATAGCCGTTGAAGTGTTGTTGGCTGTTTGAAAAGAGTTGTTATGCAATGATGAAAGTTGTCCTGCCATATCTTCTTTTTACTGTAGATGAAGTGATGGGATAGATCTTTTTAGCACGTTGTACAATCATTGCTAACGGTAACATTTGTCTTCAAATCTTCAGAGGCTTCTAATGGTAATTAATTGAAGCATGAGTAGAGACTTTATAACTGGGTCTTCAGAAACTTCAAGTCTTCCATCTTCAGAACTTGTCCATTAGGAATCAGTCTTCAGAGCTTCATCGCTTGTCTTGAAACTCGATATCTTCACTGCTTCAAGTCTTCAGAATCTTCAGAACCCTATTCACTCAGAACATTGTCTTCAGAGTCTTCAGCACTTGACCTTTAGAACCATAATCTTCAGAACACTTCAGTCTTCAGAGTCTTTCTGCACTTGGTCTTCATAGCCTTCACCCTTCAGAACTTCAAGTCATGAGAATCTTCAGCACTTCGATTCTCCACAAGATTAATTCTTTAGAAGCTTTGCTACCATCAGAATCATAATCACTTTCAGAGTAGCATCCACAAGAGCATTACAGAAGCAATATCGGCATCCTTGGATCTATATGATTATGATCAGATACAGAAGCATACTTGCTTCTTGCGACTTGTGTTACACATAGTAACTCGCATATGATCATTTACGCATATCTTGCTGGTGTTTGTTGGATCTGATATCTTCTATGATTATGATCTGCACACAACACACATTAGAACATAAAATAGTTATTTCATAAATACTCATTGTTATAATCAAAACATAGAGATGACTTGCAGAGACAACTCTTGCTCTAATAATCTCCCCCTTTTTGATGATGACAAAACCGTGTATTTTGATTGAACATTTTATTCAAGGTAAAACATAACATATTCAGAGTCCAGTACAACAGCTCCCCCTGAATATGTTAACCCCAAAATTTTATTTGTGATCACCTAGAATCTTATCTGATCCAAAGACTCACAAAATAAAAATTTGAGTTGTCAGAACATAGAATAGAGAATGACTACTTCCCTATTTGTCTTAAGGGAACAAAAGTCTTCAGCATATGGACTTGTTCAACAGAACCTCTGTCTTCAGATCTTTAGAACTTAGTTCCTTTTGTCGTCATATCAGAGCTCATAATCTTCAGAGTCTTCTAAAGCAATTTCTACTTTTCAGCAGAATCATTTTAGCACATAGATAGAACAATTCTCTTCTAATAACTTAGCCGCGCTATTTATCAGAATTAAACTTGTCTATTGACGTAATGAACTCCCCCTGAGTTTCAGATTTGATGATCTTCAGATTCTTGATTTTGTCATACCGGTTCTGATCATCATTTAAGATCTTGATTTTTCAGAGTTTGACTTGAACACAGGCCTTCATCTCAGAACCTTGTTACTTGTCACAACTCATTGGTTCATTAAAGCTTGATTTTTGATCTGATTGAAAAAATATTTTTGTGATCAATCGAAGCTTGATTCTGAATCTGATACCAGCGTACTTTTGATTCTTAGTCTGCTGAGTTTGATACCAATTGTAGATTTTCTTCTGAATTGAACTCTTGGTTTATCAGAAATTCTTTTTCTTGTATCTTTTATCATGATCTTCAGACAGTCTTCGATTTCTGATTTGCCCAGTTCTTCTGAAAAGCATCTTGGATTATGGACTTTGTCTTGACTGCTTTCAGGAAGGTTTCTTCTTATGGTTCTTATGTTCTAAATATTATATCCTTAGACAGCTTACAGCTTTTGAACAAAGTGAAACAAGAATCCCGATAAGTGTCGCACCTCAAAAAAATCGCTTAACCGAAGACACGACCCTCGCGCGAAAGGCGCAGAACGATTCAACAGAGTCGCCACCAAACTTTATTTATCCCAAAATAGGGAAAGGAAAATATCAAGAAAACCTTTAAGAGGGATAAGAACATGGTCGTCGCAACCACATTTCGGGTTCGGGAGTCGGTTACGTGAGGGGAAGGTACGCGCACCCCCTCACGTCTGTTGTACTCAACGGGAACCTCTTATTTCGAATCGCAATACTCGTTAGCTAAGCTTGTTTGTTTTCTTCTCTATGATAAATGCAAAACGGTAAGATAAAAGGGAAGGATGCTAAGGGGGAAATGGGTGGTTTAAGGATAGATTGCTTGGCAAGATCATCGCAATTTTGTGCCTACGTATGCTCATTCGAACGAGAATGAGTAATCAGAGCAATCGTAGTTCGACTACGGGGTTTGACGGAAAAAAAAGATGGTAGTGTGGAAACGGGGAAAAAAGAAAAAGTGTGCTCGCCAAGATCATCGCAATCTTGTGCCTACGTATCTTTATTCGGACTAGAATAAAGAATCAGAGCAGTCGTAGTTCGTGGTACGCCCATGAAAAGAGGAGAGTTGGTTTGTTTTAAAGGCGTCAATTGCTCACACACGAGTAAGAGAACCCGTATCTAAACAACCAAAGAGAGATCAAAGACTTGAACCCCTATTTTTCACCTTGAAAAGAGTTGCCATAGTTGTTAGTCGTTTTTGAGTCTTATTGTGAAAATCCGCTTGACGTTGGATCAAGGGTTTATTTGTATGCGAAGAGGTTAGTTTGAAAAAAAAGTTTGGTTAGAGGTCGATTTGAAAATGGCTCGACGAAGAGTCGAGGGTTTGGTTGAAAAGAGGTTTGTTTGAAAATGGCCCGACGACGAATCTAGAGTTTGATTGAAAATGGGTGAGAATCGATCCTAGTCCCTAGGGGTGCTCCTAGTAACGAGACCAAGATAAAAGGTTATAGTTTGATATGAATAATATGAATATGAACAAGATAATATGAACAAGAATATAAAGCAAGGTAATATTTGACGGAAAGTAAAGTTAATTGTTAGTTGATTAGTTGTTAGAAGCAAATGATACGGAACATGTAGCACTAAACCATCGTAGCACGATCTATGATGAAGATCACACTATAGGAGGATGCGCAATTTGATTTTTGTGCTAAAACACGATAGAGAAATGATATTGAGGACCATTCTCCATAGAAATCGCGCCACACAAAAAGAAAAGGTGCAGATCTCGTCTTAAACACAAACTTTCGTCAATTAATCGAAGGTAACCTATCACAATCCCAAAGTATAGAAAGAGATATCGATGATCACTCACTACAAATTTGAAATATTGAAGGTTAATCGCTTCAACCATCAACATTCGTGAATAGAAAGACTTCATCGATCGAAATAAAAAGAAGATAGAAGAAGATGCGAAATGAAGTGAAAATCGAAATGAAATCGAAATGGTCTGGTCTTAATCAAGATTTAATCGAGAAATCGATAATCTATGATATTTGACTTTCATTGACCAACAAAAATAGAAAATAACCTCATATTAATCAAGATTTTTGAATTGATTTAAATAAGTCAACCAATCAAGATTTTGTTATATCATTGGCCCAAAAAATAAAATAGAATCGACACCATAATAAGATGAATTAATAAAGTAAATGGATTAACTTGAAAAACATAAAAAGAATAAAGATTAAAAGCTCAAAAAAAACTTGTTAAAAAAAATAGTAAACTAAAAGAAGAAAATTAGTTAAAAAGAAAGGAGGGGGCGTTGGACTCAGAAGGGTGTGTAGGAATCCTTTGGGTCCTAAAGCCCATCATCCTATATCATAGCAAAGAACCACAGGTGGACACAGGGGCTCTCGGGAAAGCCCACCACCCATGACCAAAATCCAACACACACTAATATGGTTTTAAATGTACAAGAAGTCATAAAATCCAAATTAAAACGTATTATTGACACAGTCCCACCATTTCAAAGTCAAAGCTCATAAATTCATTTGAAGATTCATCGATTCTTTTTAAATTGAAAAAGAAAAAAAAACACAGAGGTGCATCGCATCCATCAACCTCCTCACGGCGCGATTTCGACCCTCTTCTCTTCGCCTTCGCTCGATTTCACTTCGACGCGAATCTCACTCAGGTTTGTGTTTGGTTTTGGTTTGGTTCGCTTGGTCCTCAACCTTTCTTCTCCTTCATCTTATTTATGTTTCTGAGTTCGATTGGGTTTATGGGTTTGTTATCATTTAGGTGAGTGATTTGGGATGAAAGGATATGAAGGTGATTTGTGGCTTACTGTTGTGTTTGATTTAGTTGAAGAAGAAAGGTCAGAGGTTTTGCTTTTAGGTGTGATTAAGGTTGAAGATTGGAGAAGGAATGGGTTTATGAAGGTTTTCTGGGAAAGGTTGAAGTTTTTTGAATATGGGATTCAGAGATGGTTATGAGGGTTGATGAGAAAGGCTGAGGAGTGAAACGAAGAAGTAGAGGGTGAGGTTTGAGCAGAGTATTTTTGGTTCCATTGAACTTCTTTGAGAGTGAGAAAAAGGTCTTATTTATAGCTGAAAATCAAGGGTAGAATGGGAAAGATTAGAGAGGAATTGATGAGCTGGGATTTTGCATTACGGATGAGATTGGAATTGTGGTGAGCATGTGATTTTTGTGTGTACAGATTGGAATGATTGGAAATGTCGTGGTGCACATGTATTACGTTGTAGTGCTGCTACAAGATTCGCGGCATGAGGTGTATTGTGGTGTTGGAGAGTTTGTTGTGGATTGGTTTGGAATATGGTTGTGCGTGTTGTTGGCTAAAGGTGCTGTGAGTTATTTGTGAAATTTAGGTGGTTCACGTTGTAGCTTGTTGTTTGTAATTCTTGCCACTTAAAAATGCTTGTTTTTGCAGGTACATATTACGGAAGGTGGGGTCATGTAGCTTGCAGAAAATTGAAGGCATGACGTGGTTCGTGCGTTGTATTGCTTGGCATATGGAGGCAGCGAGTCACATATTGCAATGGACTCTTGGAAATTTTGAATCATGGCTAATGATTGTTATGTAGCATTTTGGCCTCTTGTATAGTTTGGCAAGATTGTGACACGGGCTTTTCTTTTTGTGATGTGCTTTTTCTTTTGATTTTTTGTTTGTTTGTAATTTTATGAAGTAATGGAAATGGGCTTTGTTGTATGGGCTTTGAAATCTTCTTGGCCAATGTTTTGACTTTTGATCTTGAATTTGCAATTGTTTTGGTTAATAGCCTCCATGAACAAAAACACCAATTGAACTTAAACCTGCTTGAAATGAATCCAAGAATCTCATTTAAAACCAATTTCCAACAATCTTTGAATTCTTCTTAAACCAATGTTTTGAATCAATCTTTAAGAAATGAACCCAAAAAATTTGATAGACCTTGAGGAACCAAGACCTTCATTGTGGACCAAATGAACAGGAACGTGCCTTGAGATCAAAGAATTATGACTTGAGATAATAACTTCAGTACATCACACAAAACCCTTATTGAAGCTTCAAACACACCACTTGAATTGAAGAACGTCACCACACACACACTTCTGAATGAGCCTCAAATGAACCCGAACTCAGGCAAGCAGAAACAACCTATTTTTTTGGATTTTCTGAATAATGGCTAGTGGATGGATGTACAGATGAAAATTATACACAGGTAGGACAAATTTGGGGTATGACAAATTCCCCTATCAAATTGGCTTAAACTGAGTAAGATGAACTGCTACGGCGTTCATTCTTTCAAGGTAGAAGACAATTAGATATGAAGAAGACCACGAATTTGTCCGAGAAGAAAGAGAATGTTTGGGAGGTGGAATAACAGATAGTTTGCAGAGGTCGTTATCACCAAAAGGATGATAACATGAAATCTGACACCAAAAGGATGACAGACCCATCACCAAAAAGATGATAGTAAACACACGCACACAAACCCTTCACCAAAAGGATGAAAATGAGGTCAAAGCCTGCTATTACCAAAAGGATAATAGGGCACACACACAGCTATATGACACTAAAAGGATGACAGATCTATCACCAAAAGAGTGACAGTAACACACACACACACAGAGACCCTTCCACCAAAAGAATGAAAACGAGGTCAAAGCCTCATATTACCAAAAGGATAATAGGGCACACACACAGCTATCTGACACCAAAAGGATGACAGACTTATTACCAAAAGGATGACAGTAACACACGTACACATAACCTTCCACCAAAAGGATGAAAATGAGGTCAAAGCCTGCTATTACCAAAAGGATAATAGGGCACACACACAGCTATCTGACACCAAAAGGATGACAGACTTATTACCAAAAGGATGATAGTAACACACGTACACAGACCCTTCCACCAAAAGGATGAAAATGAGGTCAAATCCTGCTATTACAAAAGGATAATAGGGCACACACACAGCTATCTGACACCAAAAGAATGGCAGACCTATCACCAAAAGGATGATAGTGACACACGCGCACAGACCCTTCCACCAAAAGGATGAAAATGAGGTCAAAGCCTGCTATTACCAAAAGGATAATAGGGCACACACACAGCTATCTGACACCAAAAGGATGAGAGACCTATCACCAAAAGGATGATAGTAACATACACACAGACCCTTCCACCAAAAGGATGAAAATGAGGTCAAAGCCTGCTATTACCAAAAGGATAATAGGGCACACACATAGCAATCTGACACCAAAAGGATGACAGACCTATCACCAAAAGGTTGATAGTAACACACGCACACAGACCCTTCCACCAAAAGGAGGAAAATGAGGTCAAAACCTGCTATTACCAAAAGGATAATAAGGCACACACCCAGCTATCTGACACCAAAAGGATGATAGTAACACACACACACACACAGACCCTTCCACCAAAAGGATGAAAATAAGGCCAAAGCCTGCTATTACCTAAAGGATAATAGGGCACACACACAGCTATCTGACACCAAAAGGATAACATGCCTATCTTCAAAAGGATGATAGTGACACACGCACACAGACCCTTCCACCAAAAGGATGAAAATGAGGTCAAAGCCTGCTATTACCTAAAGGATAATAGGGCGCACACACACACATACCCTTCCACCAAAAGGATGAAAATGAGGTCATATCCTGCTATTACCAAAAGGATAATAGGGTACACACACACACACTGACCCTTCCAACAAAAGGATGAAAATGAGGTCAAAGCCTGCTATTACCAAAAGGATAATAGGGCAAACACACGATTATCTGACACCAAAAGGATAACCGACCTATCACCAAAAGGATGATAGTGAACGCCGAGATATCTGACACCAAAAGGATGACAGACCTATCACCAAAAGGATGATAGTGACACATGCACACAAACCCTTCCACCAAAAGGATGAAAATGAGGTCAAAGCCTGCTATTACCAAAAGGATAATAGGGCACACACACACACACACACAAACCCTTCCACCAAAAGGATGAAAATGAGGCCAAAGCCTGCTATTACCAAAAGGATAATAGGGCACACGCACACACAGGCCCTTCCACCAAAAGGATGAAAATGAGGTCAAAGTCTGCTATTACCAAAAGGATAATAGGGCACACACACACACAGACCCTTCCACCAAAAGGATGAAAATGAAGTCAAAGCATGCTATTACCAAAAGGATAATAGGGCACACGTACACACAGATCCTTCCACCAAAAGGATGAAAATGAGGCCAAAGCCTGCTATTACCAAAACGATAATAGGGCACACACACAGACCCTCGACACCAAAAGGATGACGAGTCTATCACCAAAAAGATGATAGAGAACACACGCACACAGACCCTTCCACCAAAAGGATGAAAATGAGGTCAAAGCATGCTATTATCAAAAGGATAATCGGGCACACGCACACACAAACCCTTCCACCAAAAGGATGAAAATGAGGTCAAAGCCTGCTATTACCAAAAGAATAATAGGGCACGCACACACAGACCCTTCCACCAAAAGGATGAAAATGAGGTCAAAGCCTGCTATTACCAAAAGGATAATAGGGCACACACACACACAGACCCTTCCGCCAAAAGGATGAAAATATGGTCAAAGCCTGCTATTAGCAAAAGGATAATAGGGCACACACACACAGACTATTCCACCAAAAGGATGAAAATGAGGTCAAAGCTTGCTATTACCAAAAGGATAATAGGGCGGACACACATATCTGACACCAAATGGATGACAGACCTATCACCAAAAGGATGATAGTAACACACGCACACAGACCCTTCCACCAAAAGGATGAAAATAAGGTCAAAGCCTGCTATTACCAAAAGGATAATAGGGCCCAAACACAACTATCTGACACCAAAAGGATGGCAAACCTATCACCAAAAGGATGATAGTAACACACGCACACGAACCCTTCCACCAAAAGGATGAAAATGAGGTCAGAATCTACTATTACCAAAAGGATAATAGATCACACACACACAGCTATCTGACACCAAAAGGATGACAGACCTATCACCAAAAGGATGATAGTAACACACGCACACAAACTCTTTCACCAAAAGGATGAAAATGAGGTCAAAGTCTGCTATTACCAAAAGGATAATAGGGCTCACACACATATCTGACACCAAAAGGATGACAGACCTATCACCAAAAGGATGATAGTAACACACGCACACGGACCCTTCACCAAAAGGATGAAAGTGAGGTCACAACTTACTATTACCAAAAGAATAATAGCAAGAAACACGATAACAAAGACTGTCATTCACCAAAAAGGATGATTCACATACCATAGGTTCACGGATCGGTGACACCAAAAGGATGACAGATTAATACAAGCTACTACCACCAAAAGGATGATAGGAACTTCCTACTTGCAAGGACCGACACCAAAAGGATACAGGTTAGGTTGAATTGATAGGATGGCTATCACCAAAAGGATGATAGTAAGGCGATTGACAAAAGCTCAAGTTTGCTGGGGATATGATGAGTGAGGATTTCTTGGAGACATCAACAAAAGGTTGAAGCAAAAAAGTTACTAAAGAACAAAAGGTTGAAAGGAACCAACCCAATGGGGAACGACCAAGAGAAAGGTTGAGATAAAACAAATCAACGGGGAACCCCCACTGACACGGAGAAATGTTTATTGGTTGAGCTGGGGATGACAACTTCATCAACAAAAGGTTGAGGAATACAATTCAATGAGGAACGCCCACTGACTTGCTTGGAAATCTCAGCTTCATCCACAAAAGGTTGAAGATTTCATGAGGAACGCCTGTGGACTTGAAGGAGATGCCCCTGACTGGGCTGAAGATTGCTTTGAAATCTTGTCTTGAGCTTGGTCAACAAAAGGTTGAATAACTTCGTGAGGAATGTTCACGGATTTGAAGAAGATGCCCCTGGCTGGGCTGAAGATCGTCTTGCAGTCTTGAGATTGATCCTGGATCTTACGAATGTATGAATGCTTGAATTTGTAATGATGTTCCACATCGAATGGAAATGCAAATGCAAATACTGACGCACTATGATGCAAGTTCTAGGGAAGTATGATTTGTTTTTTTGTAAATGACGTTGAATGCGATGCATATGATGCGTATGATTGCAGACGAGTGATTGGATATGTTTAGAGAGGGTGCCAGCATGGTGGACTTAAGGTAGTTGCCAATGCAGATTAGACTTCGGGTGGTGAGAGGGATTTGATTTCCTCGACACTCAGTTCGTTGAAGACGCCATGATTGAAGTAGACTAAAATACTCTCGAAGCCTTGAATTTGATCACTTGCTTTCGTGTTTGTCGGCCAGGATAACCTGAGAATGAGCGTAGCGACGTGATCAGCTCATGAAGATTGTGCTTTTGCTCTGAACTTGATGATTGCTAATGTCTGGCAAGGTATGCTTGTCCAACTTGCCTTCTGCAATAAGGCTTGCCCCAGTCAAAACATGGTAATGGTCTGCCCCTGATTAACCAGTTCTGAAGTGGTATGATCTTTGGAAAGCTGAGCTTTGATATGCTTTGAGATAACTTGCCCCTGATTGAGCTGTTGAAGGATTTGCCCCCTGATTGAGCTGTTGAGGTAGTCTTGCTTCGGGTTGGCACCACTGAAAGTTCAAATTCCTCTTCGATTGCCCCTTGTTGGAGTTGTCTTGAATGTCTAGCACTGATTTGCACAAATGGTGATCTTGATGCAATGCTCATGCAAGTTTTGAAAAAGTGTCGTTTATCAGAGTGTCGTAATATTGTGAGACGAATGGACCATTAGTCCAGACGTTGTGCAGATTTTGATGGTGTGAAAGATATAGCAATGAGAATGACACCGATGCTGAAGATTAGCAAATATGGGGAGTCAGTTTACGCAACCTTGCAATAGTATGCTTTCAGAATAAAATTCACCTCAATTAGGTCTTTTGAGGGTTGTAATGTGGTCTGGTTCACGGTTTAAGAAACAAAGGATAATAGGCTCAAAACTTGGTTTATACCCACCTTTTCTTCGTGATGATCTCCAGTCCTACGTTCAGTTAATTCTGCACAAGTTTATCCTCCAAAAGGGTTGACGGTGTAAGCGATGAATGATTCAAGGTATGGCTCGGAATGGAAGTCACCTTATTTTGTTGTGAATGGATGTCAGTGACCCTTTGATTTTGATTTGGTGGCCACTAAATCTTTTTTTTTGTTGAGGATTTGAGGGTCTCTTTTGATTTTGCTTTTGATCCCTATCTTTGGCATGGACTGATTTTGCTTTTCGAGTCCATCAGGGTAGCCTTGATTTTTACCTAAGTCTCCTTTGAGGTGCTCGACTTAGCAGGCTTTTGATTTTTTTGTTTTATTTTGTTTTATTTATTTATTTTTTTTGAAAGATTGTGACTGCCAAGTCATGGGTCATTGATGAACAACCATCATGTCTTATGGAATTTTCTTTGTGATTCGAGTGCGTAGTTGGATTAACTGAACACTACCCTTCCCCAAGTTGAGTGTAAGGGTTTGAATATCCGAAGGAAACTACTACTTCTTGGCTCGAAGTGGTTAACTAGGGATTAACTCCTTGTCTCTCCAGTGTTTGGGGGGTTGAAACAATGTCTGTACATCATCGGCGGATTTTGTCCGAAAGCATACATTTTACAATTATGGGTATTTCGATGTCATCATCCTCCCTCCAATCATTGCTAACAACAGTTTGATATAGAGAGTGAAGTGGAAAAATGTGTCGGTGTTTTGCAGTAAATGGAAAAAATGAGTGAATACGACATAACTGATTCAAAACATGCATAATTACTACATTAATAAACCAAATATGAAAGGCAATGTTCAAAGTATACAGTACTTAAACAAATAAAGACAAAATGACATGAATACAAATGATGGGATGGCAACATGACTCCCTTCTTCGGGGAACGAACTTGACTTGATTTGGCTTGACTTAATGCTGGAACTAGTTTGGCGGCGGCAGAGGGTTGTTGATGACATTAGGAGCCCTCCCATTGAATGTGAGAAACTTTGAATCAATCAGGTCTTGAACTTTGTGTTTGAAGGCTCTACAGTCCTCGATCGTGTGCCATGGAGCACCCTTATGAAACTCGCAATGAGCATTAGCATCATAGTCTGGAGGGATGACAGTTGGAGGAGCCAAGTCTCTCGGAGTAGTGGCCCTCTTCTCCAGCAATTGAGCAAAGATCTGAGCATATGTTGTCGGCAGATGATCAAAGTCTCTATCTAGCCTCCTTGTCCTCTATTGATTAGGCTGACATTGTTGAGCAGCTCTCTGTTGTTAATGTTGAGGAGGATACTGATACCCTTGCTGATGGAATGACTGTTGTTGAGGAGCCTGTTGCTGAGGCACTGAAGCTTGAACAGTTTGATGATAAGGCATTGGAGCATATTGTGCAGCAACAACATATGGATACTGGAAGTATGGCATTTGAAAAGGCATTGGAGGGGGAGCTTGTTGAGCTTGCCCTTTCTGAGCAGAGACATCATTTGTTTCGCCTTCCTTCATTTTGTATCCATTAAAAGGCTTCTTGGCTTGAGACTGACTGCTAGACCCTCCTTGGATCTTTCCGCTCTTCAGACCCTCTTTAATTCTCTCACCGACAATCCCCAAGTCAGAGAATCCAGCAGAAACACTACCAATTAGCTTCTCGTAGTACTGGCCTTGCAAGGTACCCATAAAGATGTCAATCAGTTCACGGTCAACCAGAGGTGGATGCACTTTTGCGGATAGCTCTCTCCAGCGTTGCGCATACTCCTTAAAGGATTCGTTGTCCTTTTGAGCCATAATCTGAAGTTGAGTACGGTTCGGAGCAAGGTTAATGATGTATTTGTATTGCTTGACGAATGCATCAGCTAGCTCATCCCAAGTGCGTACATTACTACGCTCCAGCTGCATATACCATTCAAGAGATGCTTCAGACAAGCTGTCTTGGAAGCAATGAATCATCAGGTTTTCATCTTTAGCATAAGCACCCATATTGCGACTGTACATCTTCAGATGAATGTTGGGACAAATGAGCCCTTTGTACTTCGAGAATTCTGGCACCTTGAACTTGGGAGGAATGACAGCATCTGGCACCAAGCACATTTCCAGAGCATTCAAAGAAGTTGAGTTGCGCCCCTCCATGACTCGGAGTTTTTCAGCTAGATCACGACACATTTTGATGGCTTCAGAATCCTGAGCAGCAGTAGGATTGACAATTGGGATAGCAGCATGGTAGTTCTGTACCTCATCATACTATCTAGCAGATTTTCTTCAGCATGAGGAATAGGAATCTGAGTGACAACAGGTTGGGCTTGCGGAATAGCTCCAACAGTAACTCCAGATGTTGGAAGTGGCTGAGAAGTGGCTCCTTCAGCAGCAGGAGTGAAGTTCATTGGTATTCCATAATTTATTGGATTAGGAACAGGAACAGAGATCCTTGAGGTCGATCCTTGAACGGGTACATTGTTGTTGGCTGCAACGGCTTCACGCAGTTTTTCTTCTTTTCTAGCCATCATGATGGCTTCGAGAATCTGGTCAATCTTTCCCTTAATAGAATCTAACTCTTCTCTGAAGGCGGCTTGCTCTTGTTGAATCTGCTCCATCATATGTCTAGTGTTGGCTCAAGTTGCGTACTGGTGTCGAGGAATCAGCTTGATTTACTGGAGAAGGAAGAAAGTTGAAGTGAGACTCTGAGGTTGAAAATGTAATGCAAGATGCGTAACAGATGCATGAGATGCAATGTAAGATGTAAGATCCAGGATCGCAGATCGCAGGTTCAGTGGATTCTGAGGTTGGCCAAAGGAACGGGTCAAGAACCACAACTAGGATCAAGAAAGCCCACGGGTAGGTTTCTAAGACGGGTAGGTGCCTAGAGTTATGGATATATTTCGACACATTATAACCAAGACGAAGAGACATTTGATTATAATATCCTCGAAATAATCTCGTCTAGGTGAGGTCTTCGTTTTTCCCCACGAGAAAGACTCCTCGGAGGTGTCCACTACACAACCATCGACACACGGGTTCTAAGTAGGGTTCTCAGAATCCTAGATCGAGGTCGAAAATATTACTGTTAGGAAGTAATACGTTCGAGGGATCTCATCTGATTGGGGCATTTGCATTAACCCACAAGGAGTTAACACTACCAACCAGCATGGATAAATAGGTTAATGGTCCTTGGGATCAACAACTCATGCTTGAAAACATTACCATCGCGACAAAGGAACATCGAAACGATAACTTCTCAAAGGGAGTCTACTCTAAGCGGGGTTTTCGCTCTGGCTCACGCGGAAGAGACCACGGAAGCCTCCACTACACAACCACCATCCTAATCCTAGGGTTTTTCTCGACTCCGGTGTAGAGCCATCTCACAAAGTTCCCAATATTAGAACAACCCAACAATGCCACAAAAGGTAACACGAATAAGAAAATAGGAAAGCAAGTAAGTAAGCAAACGAGAAGAAAATAAATAAACAAAACTGACAAACTCGCGATTCGAATCAAGATAGGCTTGACTTTCTCTTGCATGGAGCAAATGGTCCCCAGCAGAGTCGCCAGCTGTCGTACCTCAAAAAAATCGCTTAATCGAAGACACGACCCTCGCGTGAAAGGCGGGAAACGGTTCGACAAAGTCGCCACCAAACTTTATTTATCCCAAAAGAGGGAAAGGAAAATATCGAGAAAACCTTTAAGAGGGATAAAAACATGGTTGTCGCAACCACATTCCGGGTTCGGGAGTCGGTTAAGTGAGGGGAAGGTACGCGCACCCCCTCACGTCCGTTGTACTCAACAGGAACCTCTTAATTCGAATCGTGATACTCATTAGCTAAGCTTATTTATTTTCTTCTCTATGATAAATGAAAAACGGTAAGATAAAAGGGAAGGATGCTAAGGGGGAAATGGGTGGTTTAAGGATAGATTGCTCGGCAAGATCATCACAATCTTGTGCCTACGTATGCTCATTCGGACGAGAATGAGTAATCAGAGCAATCGTAGTTTGACTACGGGGTTTGACGGAAAAAAAAGATGGTAGTGTGGAAACGGGGAAAAAATAAAAAGTGTGCTCGCCAAGATCATCGCAATCTTATGCCTACGTATCTTTATTCGGCCTAGAATAAAGAATCAGAGCATTCGTAGTTCGTGGTACGCCCACGAAAAGAGGAGAGTTGGTTTGTTTTAAAGGCGTCAATTGCTCACACACGAGTAAGAGAACCCGCACCTAAACAACCGAAGAGAGATCAAAGACTTGAACCCCCATTTTTCACCTTGAAAAAGAGTTGCGATAGTTGTTAGTCGTTTTTTAGTTTTATTGTGAAAATCCGCTTGACGTTGGATCAAGGGTTTATTTGTATGCGAAGAGGTTAGTTTGAAAAAAAAGTTTGGTTAGAGGTCGATTTGAAAATGGCTCGACGACGAGTCGAGGGTTTGGTTGAGAAGAGGTTTGTTTGAAAATGGCTCGACGAAGAATCGAGAGTTTGATTGAAAATGGGCGAGAATCGATCCTAGTCCCTAGGGGTGCTCCTAGTAACGAAACCATGAAAAAAGGTGATAGGTTGATATGAATAATATGAATATGAACAAGATAATATGAACAAGAATATAAAGAAAGGTAATATTGACGGAAAGTAATGTTAATTGTTAGTTGATTAGTTGTTAGAAGCAAACGATACGGGACATGTAGCGCTAAACCATCGTAGCACGATCTATGACGAAGATCACACTATAGGAGGATGCGCAATTTGATTTTTGAGCTAAAACACGATAGAGAAATGATATTGAGGACCATTCTCCGTAGAAATCGTGCCACACGAAAAGAAAAGGTGAAGATCTCGTCTTAATCACAAATTTTCGTCGATTAATCGAAGGTAACCTATCACAATCCCAAAGTATAGAAAGAGATCTCGATGATCACTCACTACAGATTTGAAATAATAAAGGTTAATCGCTTCAACCATCAACATTCGTGAATAGCAAGACTTCATCGATCGAAAATAAAAAGTATATAGAAGAAGATGCGAAATGAAGTGAAAATCGAAATGAAATCGAAATGGTCTCGTCTTAATCAAAATTTAATCGAGAAATCAATAATCTATGATATTTGACTTTCATTGACAAACAAAAATAGAAAATAGCCTCATATTAATCAAGATTTTTGAATCGATTTAAATAAATCAACCAATCAAGATTTTGTTATATCATTGGCCCAAAAAATAAAATAGAATCAAAACCATAATAAGATGAATTAATAAAGTAAATGGATTAACTTGAAAAACATAAAAAGAATAAAGATTAAAAGCTAAAAAAAACTTGTTAAAAAAATAGTAAACTAAAAGAAGAAAATTAGTTAAAAAGAAATGAGGGGGCGTTGGACTCAGAAGGGTGTGTAGGAATCCTTTGGGTCCTAAAGCCCATCATCCCATATCATAGCAAAGAACCGCAGGTGGACACAAGGGATCTCGGGAAAGCCCACCACCCATGACCAAAATCCAACACACACTAATATGGTTTTAAATGTACAAGAAGTCATAAAATCCAAATTAAAATGTATTATTGACACAGTCCCACCATTTCAAAGGAAAAGCTCATAAATTCATTTGAAGATTCAACGGTTCTTTTTAAATTGAAAAAGAAAAAAAACACAGAGGCGCATCGCATCCATCAACCTCCTCACGGCGCGATTTCGACCCTCTTCTCTTCGCCTTCGCTCGATTTCACTTCGACGCAAATCTCACTCAGGTTTGTGTTTGGTTTCGAATTGGTTCGCTTGGTCCTCAACCTTTCTTCTCCTTCATCTTATTTTTGTTTCTGAGTTCGATTGGGTTTATGGGTTTGTTATGATTTGGGTGAGTGATTTCGGATGAAAGGATATGAAGGTGATTTGTGGCTTACTGTTGTGTTTGATTTAGTTGAAGAAGAAAGGTCAGAGGTTTTGCTTTTGGGCGTTATTAAGGTTGAAGATTGGAGAAGGAATGGGTTTATGAAGGTTTTCTGGGAGAGGTTGAAGTTTTTTTAATATGGGATTCAGAGATGGTTATGAGGGTTGATGAGAAAGGCTGAGGAGTGAAACGAAGAAGTAGAGGGTGAGGTTTGAGCAGAGTATTTTTGGTTCCATCGAACTTCTTTGAGAGTGAAAAAGAGCTCTTATTTATAGCTGAAAATCAAGGGTAGAATGGGAAAGATTGGAGAGGAATTGATGAGCTGGGATTTTGCGTTGCGGGTGAGATTGGAATTGTGGTGAGCATGTGATTTTTGTGTGTACGGATTGGAATGATTAGCAATGTCATGGTGCACAGGTATTACGTTGTGGTGCTGCTACGAGATTCGCGGTGTGAGGCGTATTGTGGTGTTGGAGAGTTTGCTATGGATTGGTTTGGAATATGGTTATGCGTGTTGTTGGCTGAAGGTGCTGTGAGTTATTTGTGAAACTTAGGTGGTTCACGTTGTAGCTTGCTGTTTGTAATTCTTGCCACTTAAAAATGCTTGTTTTTGTAGGTACATATTACGAAAGGTGGGGTCTTGTAGCTTGCAGAAAATTGAAGGAATGATGTGGTTCGTGCGTTGTATTGTTTGGCATATGGAGGCAGCGAGTCACATATTTCAATGGACTCTTGGAAAATTTGAATCATGGCTAACGATTGTTATGTAGCATTTTGGCCTCTTGTATAGTTTGGCAAGATTGTGACATGGGCTTATCTTTTTGTGATGTGCCTTTTCTTTTGATTTTTTGTTTGTTTGTAATTTTATGAAGTAATGGAAATGGGCTTTGTTGTATGGGCTTTGAAATCTTCTTGGCCAATGTTTTGACTTTTGATCTTGAATTTGCAATTGTTTTGGTTAATAGCCTCCATGAACAAAAACACCAATTGAACTTAAACCTGCTTGAAATGAATCCAAGAATCTCATTTAAAACCAATTTCCAACAATCTTTGAATTCTTCTTGAACCAATGTTTTGAATCAATCTTTAAGAAATGAACCCAAAAAAATGGATAGACCTTGAGGAACCAAGACCTTCATTGTGGACCAAACGAAAAGGAACGTGCTTTGAGATCAAAGAATTATGACTTGAGATAATAACTTCAGTTCATCACACAAAACCCTTATTGAAGCTTCAAACACAACACTTGAATTGAAGAGCGTCACCACACACACACACTTCTGAATGAGCCTCAAATGAACCTGAACTCAGGCAAGCAGAAACAACCTATTTTTTTGGATTTTCTAAATAATGGCTAGTGGATGGATGTACAGATGAAAATTATACATAGGTTGGACAAATTTGGGGTATGACAGATAACTTTGACTTTAAGAAAGTTCTCAACTTCTGAACAGTACTAGGTAAATCTGATTCCGAACACATGTTCACAAAGTGTACAACTTTGATAATTAGAACTTTCAATAAAGTTTTTTCATTTTAACCTGTTCTAAGAATGCCTAGTGAACTTGTTTAGAGTTCCTCGGTTTAAACATCAAACAACAAACGTTAGTGGTAAACGCATTTTATATCATTGATTTACTTGTTTGAGTGTTATGCATTCTTTTAACCATATATTATTATATCATAATCATATTTCTATTTCTCCCCCTTTTTGACATCATCAAAAAGTTAGAGCCATTAATCATTTTAAATTTTATTAATATGATAGTGAACAGTCTAACATAAAATATGTTATTTCCAAGTAGATTCAAAAGATATTTTATTAATAGCAAAATTTAGATTCGTCTTAACCCTAAGTAGTTCATAGCGATCAAAACATAGGCCTAATGAAAACAGGTTCCTAGGGGTTAGTCTAAGAGGTGCCTAATGATAAGGAGGAGGTTGAGGACGAGCTTTCAAACTCATCGGTTCTTGAGGCATGCATCTGTTTATCTTCTTCTTGTGTGATTGCCAACCTCTTGTTCTTCACAATTTCTTCTGAAATCCATCCATGAAATTCAGTCCAGATATTTCCCATTTCCGTGGGATCCATGCTGGAACTAGATATATCTATTAAGCTATGGAATCTGTTGATAGCATTTACCTTGAAGGATGTTAATGCTTCATTGACAGTCTTTGATCTTTTCGAAGAGGGTTCTTCGCCATCAGCATTTTTCTGCTTCTTTCCCTTCTTCTTCCATTCTGAGAGTTCTTGAAGCACATATGTAATGTTCTTCATATCAATCCACACACCAATGTCTTCGTCCTTAAATTGATGCAGATAGTTTACCACTTCTACCTGATCATGTGTTTTGAAGTTAGGAAATCCTTTAACAGGAACTCTTATAGCCATCGTCACTTGCCTTAGTGACGTATCATCAAGATCAGCGTCTTCTTTCTTTTTCTTTAGATCCTTAAATCTAAGAATTTTTCCTGCGCTTTTTAGAAGTTTGCTTGATTCTCCTTCATTGATCAGGATGTCATAAACTATTCCTGATTCTACCAAAATATCATAAATGAGTCTCCCATATGGAACATGTCTGATTTCCTTGTCAGAACCCATTCTGGAATTCCTTATAGATTCTTTCAGAAGTTTGAAGAGGATTGCAGGAAGATGTATCTTGATTCCTTTTAGAAGAAAGAATAGGACACACTTCTGCGTCTCATTGAGTTGATCTGAAGGAAGATAATGAAATACATTTCCTTGCAGAATTCTGAACCACACTTGTAGGGAGTCCTTCAGACTTGAGAATATTGGATCTTCCGTATTAACAACAGTTACTTCTTTGAAAATAGAAGCCAAGACTTTTGCTTCTCTTTCCTTGCTTAGTTGATCCTTGGTGATCCTTAATCTGGTATTGTAACGCCCTGTATAATATTTATCTAGAATAATACCATACAAGTGTTTTATTCGGTACTGACCCAATCATAAGTGCCTAATGGCATAATTCACATACTTGACCATTTCTAATACATAAATACAACCTTTGGTACAAGGCATGGAAATTAGCCAAAACAAGAAAATCTAAGAATAAGGTACAATATTCCTCATTGTACAAGAAAATAATACACATCGGAATAAGCTTAACTAAGCTTCTCTTGAAACATCCAAGCATAACTCCACTTGTAAGTCAAACCTACAAATAAAACCTAAAAAATAACAACAATATTGGGGTGAGATAATAATCTCAGTGAGTTCCCCTATCTTATGGGTTCCCTCGGCTCTACTGGGTACATGCAATCAAACGGATCCACCGTGGATCTGGGGTTTACTCACGGTCTGGGAAAAATACACAACAATGGGTAATATCCTCATTAGTAGTCCCTTGACTCACCAATGAAATAACAATAAGTACACAAACAACAATAAACAGATCAAACAACCAATTATGCAGACCCGTACTCACGTACGAGGAATCCAGAAGTAGTATCAACCTGTCTACATAGGCCACAACATATCACACCCTCGATGAGTAACCAAGTGCCTAGTGTCAAGAGACTTGCACAAGCACACAACATGATGAGTTAGATGAGTCCGAAGTGATACACGCCTAAGTGGTCGCGGAAACCCATCCGTTAATCATCAATACACATGTGAGTAACGCCGAGTGCAAAGACGCCTACGTGACTGCACAAGCCCACTGGGAGAAAGCCTAGTGGCATTGCCTACATGACACCACTAGAGGTGAGTAACGAAGTGATATTGCCTTCATGGCATCACAACCCCACCATACCGATCACGCCGATGTGTAACGCCAAGTGGGTAAACGCCCTATAAGACCCCTACAAGCACATCACAACGGTAGCTCAGGTGTATACCGAGCACGCAGATGAGTAACGCCGAGTGGGAAATACGCCCTGGTGGACCCTCACAAGCTCATTGTAACGGTATTCTTCAGAACAAGTCCGGTATCCCTCGGACCAAGTCTGAAACTCAGGTGAAACACCACCTAGTAGCTTAGGCCTACTCCGATTCAAGCATACATCACAATCACGTCACAGTACATCACATCACATCATATCACACCACATCACATCCGAACGTTCAACCGAAACGAATGGGAACAAGCAAGGAAATGATGACATCATAGCATTTATCAACATAATGCATTATATTCAACACATATACAAGGAAGACATAATAAGTGATTACATCAAGCCATTAGTCAAGCCACAATCAATATACAAGCATAATATGTTAACATAATCAATATAGTTGTTCACACACATTTTAAGGCATACAAGCCACTAGTATCCTCTACCCAATATCCTTGGTTAACTCATGGTCTCACACACCATTTAATACCTCACTGGATTATCTTTCTAATGGCTTTGGACTCGTATCCATCGGATTCCCGATCCTTAAGTTTTGGTGGAAACAAAAGTACATACCCTACATTTCTATATTTATCTTATCAATCCATAGCATATAGCCATGTTTCTACCTCACCATCACAAAGATCATTGAAATAGCTTTCCAACGCTTCCGACCGTGCCCCGGTCCGAGTTACTAATCAAACGTTATGAAGGAAACAAAATGGGAAAATTTGTCATGTTCGCTAGGCGAACCCCCTAGCGAACGTTCGCTTTCGCCTTCGCTTTGGTTCGCTAGGCGAACCCGCGAAACCCAGAATTCGCAGCAGCGTCAAAACAGGTCATTTGGGGCCAAAATCTCTCGTTTCTTCACCCAAAACACTTCCAATTCATACAATATCAACCTCAAACGTGTAACAACAATCAAGACATGTATTATCATCATAAAAACACATTTATGCATGTTATTTCACATAAAACCCTAAACCCCAAACATGAATTTTCCCCAAACTTCCTACCCAAGTTCTATCTAATGGAACTCACCTAGTAGGAGAAAATTGATGATGAATCCAAGCTTCTCTTTCCCTTCCAAGAGTTTTCTTCTTTTTCCCCTTCTCTTCTCTTCTTTCTCTCTTTTTCCTCTTCTTCCACGTTTTCCTTCTTTCTCTATTTTCCTTTTCTTTCTTACCAACTTCTTCTTTCTCTTTCTCATATATATATATATATATATATATATATATATATATATATATATATATATATGTGTAATACTTATTATATAATATAAATCCAATAGGGTAAAATATCTCTAATTGATATTTTGTCTTCTAACACCAATTGATCAATTAGTGGAGTTACCTTAAAATACTTTCTTGAACTAATAAATATTAATCCGTCTCTTTAATAAAATAATTAATCTCTTCAGAGTTCTCCAGTTGCTCTATTGATCCCAATTGACAACACTTAGAGCACTTAGGATATTCCATTATTCCAATTAATCAAAGATAGAGCACATAGATATTCATCTGATCTCATCTGATATCCAATTGAGCATTTAGATAATACGGGTTATTACACTCTCCCCCCTTAAATTAAAATTCGCCCCCGAATTTCCTCTACTCGATAAAACTATAACTTGCATCTTTGTCTTAGATCCATACTTAATCTTTACTCCCGTTCAAAATTCTGACGTATTCCAATTCTAACTTGACTTCACAGACCAAAATCCTTATTTTCACGAGTTATCAAACTTCGTTTCCTTAGTTATAATCTTATTCCAATATTGGGTTAATTTCGAACTTTACTTTTTCTATAACTCATCTATTGTTCCATACAAAACACCTTGTCGCATCTTACTTCGGAAATAATGTACCATTCTACACTCCTTTATCGAGTCACAACAAGACCGTAACACCTTATCTTGATTCAGGATAACAAACACTCATCAAATTCTCACGAGGCAATTTGGTGATTCCTTTCCTTTATGTAATTACAGACAACTATCCTTTATAAACCCTTCAACGTTTCAAACCACTTCATGAACAGTCGAACGACTTCTTACCAGTCTCACTTGTACTCATTACACCAAGATAACATGCTTAGGATAAGTTCTTCTTATTTCCATACGTATAAGTAACAATCTTCCAAATTCCCATTATTCTGACTTAACTCTTTCATCGGTCACTTCCACTGCGCAACTCCAATTCTAACAATGGAATACCACCAATTCTGAAGCATTACCAAGTAGCCAACAGTCCACGGAGAAACACACTTATCCACTGGGATCCTTACTAACCAACGACATCAGAAATTTACTGAGGTCCTATGGTAGAACAATTCCCTCACCAACACACAATATCTTAATATCTGTCCAACACTCTCTAGACGATAAAGGTGCAGGAGTTACACTGTTACTACCACAACATATACAACTCCAAATTTATTCCAAACTCGAACCAATATAACCAAAATAGTTTAACAACCTCCGGTTCTGGTTACGACATTCAAAATCAATTATTCTTATGGTCTTTCGACTTACTCAAGGTTTCTGTCGCCACAAAATCTCAACTAATGACAATGTAGCACCATTACGGAACTTCAAACATTCGCGAGTCACCATTATAAAACTTAAACCATCCAAAACATAGTTGTGAGTTTCCATACTACTCACCAATTCACAAGATTACTTCTCCAAAAGTCCAACTCTTTCGTCGTTTGAACAAATGGTCCACTACGCAACACCCTTCCAGAAGTTCCGATTTCAAAACACAAATCCGTCTTTCATTTACTTGCAATCCCGTTTTCCATTTACACAATACTCTCCGATCGGAGTAACGTACGGTAACAAAACGCAGATGATGGTTCCTAAGGGATTTCACACTTTACACACACGTTAATCGATTAACCGTCTGAGGCTAATCGGTTAACTCCTCAAAATTCAGTGCAAGTACCATCCTTGCACATTTTAATCGGTTAACCCCATTACGTTAATCGGTTAACACTACTGCAGAAGCTGAAAACAAATTTCTTATAATTCAAAAGTCATCACAACTCATACTTGATTCGTCCATAAGCAAAATCCAACACACAACCATTATACGGTACCACAAAGCGATGGACATCTCATATCAAACATACAACCTTGTTCTCTCACTTGAATTCCTCGGGGAGAATCAATACACAACGTTCTTAGTCTAACCAAAGGTAGATTCCGAATATTCCCATTATTCACAAATACAGAAGTTTCTCTATAATTGAAAGTAGATCGGGGTAATGCATCCTCTTGAAGGACCTTTCCATCACTTCTCACACATTGACCGGGATTTCTTACCCTTCACTATCCATTGCACATCCCACTTGCACCTAATTACTTAATGGAAGATTCGCAGCCGACAATTCTCATCAACTATCTACAAAACTTCTCCGGTGTAAACTATTCCATGATTTACACTTAGTCCGTAATAATTCCTGATTCGCTTCTCGTTAGTTTACCGTAATCCCACTTCTTAGGATACAATACTCGTTGTTCCACAAAGTATGTCTCAAGGGTAAGAATCCATCACATACTCTTGTGACCAAGGTGCTACAACTACGCTCGTTCTTAATACAAAGGTGTAACTTTCTCATAACATATTGTTAATACCGTTCATTCCACATAATCGAATAAAATCCACCTCATAAACAATATTTTCATTTTTCCACAGCATAAAACACTTTCATACCTTCATATCAATATAAAGAACACTTAAATCGGACACCCAAGTCAAAAGGTATGGAGAAAAAAAAACGGAAAACCTGCCATGTTCGCTAGGCGAATCCCCCAGCGAACGTTCGCTTCGCGAACACCTGGCGAACCTTCGCCTTGCCCTTCGTTGTGGTTCGCTTAGCGAACACGCGAAAACCCAGAATCTCTCAGCAACGTAACAGCAGGTCCTTAAGGCTAAAAATCTCATCCAAAACATAACCAAACACACAAACCAGTATTAACAGATGATTCCACACATGTATTGACCATACCAATCAATTTATAACACATTTCAACTGTTAGATTCTTTGATTTTGCAAAATTACCCACTCTTCGTCTGACACATACTTGTTTCACTTAAAGCATGTAAACACATCCTTGTGTTCCTTCACACACTTCTCTACCACTCTAGGTTCCCATAAAAGTCAAACTTCTTTAACTCTCAACTTTAAACTAATCGGAAGATATAGTTCCGAACACATTCCTTAAGGTACTCTCGCCCGTCCAAGATACCATAGCAACCTTAGAATATGAAGCACCAATACTTATCTTACTTCTGGAACATACGTCACACGTTCCACCAAACAACTTTTTCGTTTCCTCGGAATGAGATTACTTGAAACCCTTATCATCACCAGTAGTCAATCTAGATCTACGAGCGACTTTACATATTCCTCAATACTTAAACCAATCGTCCGCTAGAGATTTTTAACTTTCAGACTCCATAAATTCCAAAGGATTTCTTGAACATCACAACACTTGTAAATTCCATGATACTCAAAGCACAACTTCTATTAAGACCTCACTGAGCTGACCAAAACTCCTTACTACTAACTCTTGGCTTGAGCCTACCCTCACAACACAAGTTCCGACAACACTTCGGAGTCCTCGTGGTCGCTCAACCATGATTCTACCTATCACATACATAGTATTAGGTTGATCAGGCCCAACACTAGATAGTATGATATTAAGAGTCATGCTGGCAAGACACACTTAAGAGGCAGGAATAGATTTACTTATGATGTTTCAAGGCTAGGTCGAGGACACGACCTGCTCTGATACCAACTGTAGCCCCCTGTATAATATTTATCTAGACTAATACAATACAAGTGTTTTATTTGGTACTGACCCAATCATAAGTGCCTAATGGCATAATTCACATACTTGACCATTTCTAATACATAAATACAACCTTTGGTACAAGGCATGGAAATTAGCCAAAACAAGAAAATCTAAGAATAAGGTACAATATTCCTCATTGTACAAGAAAATAATACACATCGGAATAAGCTTAACTAAGCTTCTCTTGAAACATCCAAGCATAACTTCACTTGTAATTCAAACCTGCTAATAAAACCTGAAAAATAACAACAATATTGGGGTGAGATAATAATCTCAGCGAGTTCCCCTATCTTATGGGTTCCCTCGGCTCTACAGGGTACATGCAATCAAACGGATCCACCGTGGTTCCGGGGTTTACTCACGGTCTGGGGAAAATACACAACAATGGGTAATATCCTCATTAGTAGTCCCTTAACTCACCAATGAAATAACAACAAGTACACAAACAACAATAAACAGATCAAACAACAAATTATGCAGACCCGTACTCACGTACGAGGAATCCAGAAGTAGTATCAACCTGTCTACATATGCCATAACATATCACACCCTCGATGAGTAACCAAGTGCCTAGCGTCAAGAGACTTGCACAAGCACACAGCATGATGAGTCAGATGAGTCCGAAGTGATACACGCCTAAGTGGCCGCAGAAACCCATCCGTCAATCATTAATATGCATGTGAGTAACATTGAGTGCAAAGACGCCTACCCGACTGCACAAGCCCACTGGGAGAAAGCCTAGTGGTATTGCCTACATGACACCACTAGAGGTGAGTAACGGAGTGATATTGCCTTCATGGCATCACAACCCCACCATACCGATCACGCCGATGTGTAACGCCGAGTGGGTAAACGCCCTATAAGACCCCCACAAGCACATCACAATGGTAGCTCAGGTGTATACCGAGCACGCAGATGAGTAACGCCGAGTGGGAAATACGTCCTGGTGGACCCTCACAAGCTCATCACAACAGTATTCTTCGGAACAAGTCCGGTATCCCTCGGACCAAGTCCGGAACTCAAGTAAAACACCACCTAGTAGCTTAGGCCAATTCCGATTCAAGCATACATCACAATCACATCACAGCACATCACATCACATCCGAACGTTCAACCGAAACGAACGGGAACAAGCAAGGAAATGATCACATCATAGCATTTATCAACATAATGCATTATATTTAACACATACAAGGAAGACATAACAAGTGATCACATCAAGCCATTAGTCAAGCCACAATCAATATATAAGCATAATATGTTAACATAATCAATATAGTAGTTCACACACAATTTAAGGCATACAAGCCACTAGTATCCTCTACCCAACATCCTTGGTTAACTCATGGTCTCACACACCATTTAATATCTCACTGGATTATCTTTCCAATGGCTTTGGACTCGTATCCATCGGATTCCCGATCCTTAAGTTTTGGTGGAAACAAAAGTACATACCCTACATTTCTATATTTATCTTATCAGTCCATAGCATATAGCCATGTTTCTATCTCACCATCACAAAAAGCATTGAAATAGCTTTCCAACGCTTCTGGCCGTGCCCCGATCCGAGTTACGGATCAAAAGTTATGAAGGAAACAAAATGGGAAAACCTGACATGTTCGCTAGGCGAACCCCCAGCGAACATTCGCTTTCGCCTTCGCTTTGGTTCGCTGGGCGAACCCGCAAAACCCAGAATTCGCAGAAGCGTCAAAACAGGTCATTTGGGGCCAAAATCTCTCATTTCTTCACCCAAAACACTTCCAATTCATACAATATCAACCCCAAACGTGTAACAACAATCAAGGCATGTATTATCATATGAAAACACATTTAGGCATTTTATTTCACATAAAACCCTAGACCCCAAACATGAATTTTTCCCCAAACTTCCTACCCAAGTTCTATCTAATGGAACTCACCTAGTAGGAGAAGATTGATGATGAATCCAAGCTTCTCTTTCCCTTCCAAGAGTTTTCTTCTTCTCCCCCTTCTCTTCTCTTCTTTCTCTCTTTTTCCTCTTCTTCCACGTTTTCCTTCTTTCTCTATTTTCCTTTTCTTTCTTACCAACTTCTTCTTTCTCTTTCTCATATAAATATATATATATATATATATATATATATATATATATATATATATATATATATATATATATATAATACTTATTATATAATATAAATCCAATAGGGTAAAATATCTCCAATTGATATTTTGTCTTCTAACACCAATTGATTAATTATTAGAGTTACCTTAAAATACTTTCTTGAACTAATAAATATTAATCCGTCTCTTTAATAAAATAATTGATCTCTTCAGAGTTCTCCAATTGCTCTATTGATCCCAATTGACAACACTTATAGCACTTAGGATATTCCATTATTCCAATTAATCAAAGATAGAGCACATAGATATTCATCTGATCTCATCTGATATCAAATTGAGCATTTAGATAATACAGGGTATTACAGGTATTGTCATGCATCAATAAATCTGAAAGAGTCTTTTCAGATATAACTAATTTCCTCCCAAACACCGAATATACAATGATAGTTGTGCACGCAGTAGCATGAATCCAGAAGTCTTTGACCATAAAAGTGTAGGTTGGTCCTTCCAACCTTTTGAAGTAGTTGCTCCACCCTTGATTATTCATGGAGTGAGGCACATCACATCCGTTTGCTTTCAAAATCTTATGTATAGAGTAATGAGGAGAGTAAGGCTTAAGAATTTGAAGGGGTAACTATTGATCTTTCCTAGGTAGGTAGGGACGTGGGAAAAGAAAGTAGATGATTGGTTTCTTTAATGAGGGAAAATTAACCGACCATGAATCATAACTGTTCTCTTATGAGTGGTGAGAGTAATCATCGCACATTTATGACTTAAGGAGATAATGCAGTTTCTTGATAATCTTAAGGCTTTTATAATAGATGCATATAATTGATTATAATGCTTAATTATTTTATTCTAATTTATGGTAAATTCATGGAGAGTAGATTTATATAATGCATCGTGATAAGATGAGCCTAAAATTAATCATTCCTAAAGATAAGTTGTTCGCCATCAGAGTTACTTCAATAATTGATCAAGGAGATACAAGTCGAATTCAAAACACAAAGTCAGACAAGCAAAGACCTTTAAGAACTATGACTCTAGGAAATCTAACTTCTTATTTTAGACTAGGAAAGTCATAGGTTGACAGAACTCAGGAAGAATCTTCTCAGTCATTCCATTTCTCCTGCAGTGACCAACTACTCCTTGAAGATCAAGAATGTGGGAGACAACTCTGCAGTAGGGAACTTGATAGACCATGTCTTCCCTAGAGAGATTAATTTCATCCTTTAGATGATTATACATAGATTGGGATAGATTTATTTTGATCCTAGAAACTAAGAAGAAAATAAATAATCTTTCTTTGTCAGATAACCATCCAGCTCCTCTTTCTCTTGGTCTTAAATCAGTTACCATTAGCTTATACCAATCTTTAGCTAAGGGAGTGAGGGTACATGGTTGAGTGGGACGACCTTCAGTCTCAAAAATGACATGTGTAACGCCCCATTTTGTCTTATTTATTTAATCGAGTCGATTTAATTATTTTTATTTTTATATTATTTTATTCTTGACTTTTATTTGGCAATATATTATTTTTCATCGTTATTGTGTTTTATCGCGTTTTGGGAGCGTTTGCGAGATATTTGAGTGTAGGGGTATTTTGGTCTTTTGGTTGGGTAGATATTATGTTTGTTTTTCATAAGAGGGAAAATAGAGAGAAAATAGAGAGAAAAGAAAGAGAAGAAGGAAAAGAGAAGAAGGAGAAGAGAAAGAAAAGAGGAAAAAGAGGAAAAACTTGAAAGTTTAGGAATTGAATCAACCGACTTTTGAAAACACGATTAAATTAGGTAAGGGTGTGAAACTCGATTATCTTATACTTGTGTATGATTATGTATGCATGCATTTGTGTAATACTTTGTTGAAATTGAGTAGAGAACTAAAACCATAATATGTCGAGATTGTTAGAATTTGATTCAAATTGTGTCTGAAATCATGTTTTAATGTTCCTAAGTGCTGAGACATGTTAGATAGATGTTGTTGTGGATTCAATTGGTAATTTTCTAGTGTTTAGGTGAGATTTGGGAGTGGAATTGGGTGAATTCGTAACAGGAAAATATGCAGGAAAAATTCAGGGTTGTTGTTGTCGTTACGTGTATCAGGCAAGGCAATATGCGTATTGGGTTGGGCAATACGTGTATGGCAGGTGCAATTGAGGGCAATACGCGTATGGAAATCCATTTTTCCCGACCATCTGCTGAACTGCGTAATCGTACGCGTATGGGGCTGGCCATTACGTGTATGGCTCAGGGCAATACGCGTATGGCCAGTGAGGGTGCATAATTTTGCCATTTCGCGATTCCCTTTCTTTTTAATTCCATAACTTGTGTTCCGATTATCCATTTTGAATATCCTTGGTATCGTTGGAAAGCTAATAAAATGTTATTTCTTATTAAAATGGTTTTGAGATTGTTGGCGGATTTAATTATGTCGAGAATTTGGAAATGTGTCATTTTGTCGACTTTTACCGTTTTAATGATGTATATTTGATGTGTTAACATGCAATATGCTTCATATAGATATCGTATGACTTGTGTGATGTTATATGATGTGGATGCATGTGATGAAATGTTTTGATGATGGTTTGTGGCCTAAGGGCAAGAAAATGCATTGTGTGGTGTTTGATTGTATATGCATGATTATGGGTGTATATGTGAAGATGCATTTGATTGTCATGAGTCCTTGTATGCCAAGCATCATGATATGCATCTTGTGATGTCGTGTGCCCTAGTGGGTGTGAGTGACGAAACGATTCCAGAGGGAATCCGCTATAACATCGTGTGCCTTATACAAAGAGGACCTAAAGCGATGATTATAGACGATCATGTACCTTATACAAAGAGGACCTAAAGCGATCGGATCGTGTGCCTTATACAAAGAGGACCTAAAGTGATCCATAAACGTCGTGTGCCTTATACAAAGAGGACTTAAAGTGACGAGGAACATCGTTTGCCCGACGGGGAGTTACACTAAGTAACAAGCGATTATTCCAATAGTTCCTGAGTGAACTAATGATGAGAATGATGGATGGATGGTACCGCATTTGCATAGACTCGTTGTGTCGGTCTCTTTGCAATTGGATAAATCATGAATGGATTGATTATGTATGGAAAATCATGAATGGATTGATTATGTGTGGAAAATCATGAATTGATTGAGTATGTGTTGAGATTTATGTTTGAATTGGTGAATTGATGTGCATATGTGATAAATGCATTGGTTGTGGATAATATGTTTTATGCATAGACATATGCTATGTGATGTGGTGGGGTGTTTCCATATGTTATGACTTTGGTGTGCCTTATGTGTGAATAGGTGATTATGTTGGTGTAATTGATATATGCTATGTGTATTAGTATGGGATGCTTGTGGTGAGAATGTTTTATATGTGTATTTTGTGTTATTATATAATTGTATGCAATTATATTATAATTGTGTTTCTCACCCTTCTGCTGTGGTTTGTTGCTCTATGAGGTAATTGCAGATCTGTGTCTTGGAGGCTTTTGTGAAGTTTAGTTCTCCATCCTTTTGTCGGTCTGTCTGCTCTGATATGTAACACGGGAGTCGGGCAACATTTTTGTTATATATGTATACATTTGTTGAATATATTTTGTATTACGTTTGTATATACATTTTGACGTTATAAAATAATTTATTTTGTAAAACAAGTCAGTTATGGATCTTTCCGCTTTATTCCATAATTGAACTTTCCTTTTATATGGAAAATGTTGCCCTTTTACGTTTATTCCATTTTGTGTTATGTATCAAATAATTGAGCAGGGATTGTGTTTTCTTTCCTTAATTGTGGCATCCTTGTTTCTGTCGGAAAAATAAATTTTTATTTACTCTGATTTAATTATGTATTATTTATTCGCGATGGGAATTGGGGTGTTACAAAAGTGGTATCAAAGCAGGCTGGTCCGTCCGGCCAAGTTGTTGAGTCAGTTGGTGTGACAGTTGAATACTGTCGATGTTGTTTGTCCCTTAGTATGTGATATGTGTGTGAAACACTGTCAGTACTTTCTGGTTTTTCTAATCCTTTGTCTTCAAGTGTGAGAATGAGATAAGTGGGGGAGAAGCTGGTGCTTCTCTAAGTTGCTTCAGTTTTGGAGCGTTGGTTGCACGAGTGTAAGTGTTGTTTGGATAGTGTGGTTCCCGGTTTCGGAAGGGATGCGGAGGTAAGGTTTATGTCAACTAAGGATTTGTGCCTTCAGTAGTTTTGTGCACAAGATGCTAGGAATGCTATTATAGTTTGGTAAAGACGGCTTATGCCCCATCATGATTGTCGACTATCTATTGACAAATTGAGGAACTGATCACCCTTAATCTCTTGTTGATAGTGAACGGGAATTATGTTGGATGGAATAAACGTGTCTTTCTGGCTTTGATAGTGGGTGCAATGAATTGTTTGGAATTAAGAAAATGATTACGGATTGTTTTGATGAGTCGATGAAGATTCTTACATTGGAAGATGAGGCGGATTAGAAGTTTTGGGTATGTTGGTCCAGTTGGGAGGTCATTGAGAGAGAACGATTGGGTATCGTTAATGGTTGTTCTCAGAGAGTAGAGTGTGAACTCAAATTTGACGAAGGGGAAGATTTGAGGTTTGGATCTGCTAAGTGAGTAGAAGAACTTTTAGGAAGTGAAACTCAGATTGAAAGAGCGGTTGGAAGATTTACTGGAAAAGGGATTTGTGAGACCAAGTGTGTCGTCTTAGAGAGCTCCAGCTATGTTAGTAACAAAAAGGATGATTGAACGGAATAACAAGCATGATGTGTATGATGGTATTGAGATTATGGAAAGCAAAACTTAGAGTTTTGTAGTTTTTAAAGTTTTAGGGCATTAATGGAAATCTTGAGAAAATCATAGGTGTGGATGTAATATTTGAGAATTCTTTTTGGTTGGTTGTTGCTACATGTTGGGATTTATGGAATTTGGACTGTTAAGAGAAGAAATTATGTATGGATTACTAATAGTTAAATAAGGTAACGATTGGGAACAACTGTCCACTTTCATGAATAAATGACTGGAATGGTTTGGTTGAGTTTGAGTGAAATTACAATCGTTTGGAATGTTTGATAAGAGTGGTGAATTGTGTGAGTTGAGGCTTTGATCGATGTAATGTGACTGGTTATGTTTGTTATCATAGGGATAGGCTATTATTTATTTGGATAAGTTCGTAATGGCTTTGATTGAGGATATTCGGATCTTTTATAAACTCAGAGGGAGAACAGATAGAGTGTTTGAGATTTGAATTACAAGTGTTGAAAAGAGACGAAGTTTTATGCTAAGTTATTCGAGTGAGAATTTTGGTTGAAAAAGGTTAGTTTTCTTGGATATGTTATTTCGAATGAGAGTATGGTTAATGGATCCATCAGGAGTAGATGCAGTTCTACAATGAGATACTCCAAAGTTGGTTAAGGAGATTAGAAATTTTTGGGCTTAGTTGGTTGTTACTGCAGGCTATGGAAGACTTTGCTAAGTTCGTACTTCTGGTATCTCAGTTGACTTGCAAAGGGTGAGTCGTTTGTTTTGGATGTTCGATGTGAGTAAGTTTTGGTGAGCTGAAGTAGAATTTGTCTATGGCTCCAGTTTTGATTTTGTGTAATCATAATAAACTGTTTGTGAGGTATTGGGATGCGTCTTTGATGAGCTTAGGCAGTGTGTTAATGCAAGAGGGTAAAGGCGTAGCTTATGCTTTACGACAATTGAGGATTCATAAAAGGATCTATACTATTCTGGATTTGGAATTGGTTGAGGTTGTGTTGTGTTGGAATATGTGGAGGTATCATCTTTACGGTTCTAGGTTCGCAGTGTTTAGTAATCACCAGAGTTTAGAGTACTGTTTGGTCTGAAGGAATAGAGTATGAAACAACGAGTAGGGTTAGAATTCGTGACGAGTTATGAATTTGGCTTGGATTATCCTTCGGGAAAAGCTAAGGTTGTGCCTGAAAAGTTAAGTCGAAAGTTGTTATGCATGTCTGTTTTGATGGTCGGAGAATTAAAATTATTTGAACAGTTCAGAGCCTTGTGTCTGGTGTGTGAGATAACACAGGAGAGTGTGAGGTTGGAGATATTAAAGTGAACAGTGATTTTTGGTGAGTATGAGAAAGAGTTAGACTTTGGGCGTGAGATTGGTAGACTTGATGGTTTCGAGTAATCAGAGTGCGCAGCGGAAGCGTGATGTGGCACATTTTGTATTTGCGTGTGTGACTTGTAAGAGTTCATAGGTTGAACATTGGAAACATGTAGGAATGATGAGACCACTGGACGTTTCAGAATGGAAGTGTTAGGCGAAAGGTTTAAATATTATTCATGGGCTACTATGTAGATGGATGTTTTGGTTACATGTTCGATTGGGGAATCGTAGCATTGTTGCGATATTGTTGTGTGACAAGGATGTTGGTATTGTGGTTATGTAGAGGTTGTTGAAACGATGTTGGGTCGTGGAACTTGGGTTCTTGTTTGTGTTATTGCCTCGTTCCTATTGTGTTGGGTCGAGTGCGAGTAGCTAATTCCTTGTGGTGAATTAGAGGAGTGTTACCTACGGTGATGGTAACGATCTTGTTGTGTTTCGGTTTAAGAGTGAACATGTGTGTTCGTAACTTGGGTATTCTTTGAGTTGTGAGTTAGTCGTCAAGTGCATTGTATGGGCTTTGCATCTTGTCGTCGTAGTTGTCGTCGTTGTCGTGTCGTTGTTGTGGTTGCTGTTAGCAAGGTGGTTTGTCAGTTTGTGTTATTCGTGGTGTGCCTTTGGTTGGCATGTTGGTTGGTTAGTCGGATGCGAGAGTCGTATCCGGTGTTGTTCGTATCGGTTATATTTTCGAGGACGAAAATGTCTAAGTGGGGGAGAGTTGTAACGCCCCATTTTGTCTTATTTATTTAATCGAGTCGATTTAATTATTTTTATTTTTATATTATTTTATTCTTGACTTTTATTTAGCAATATATTATTTTTCATCGTTATTGTGTTTTATCGCGTTTTGGGAGCGTTTGCGAGATATTTGAGTGTAGGGGTATTTTGGTCTTTTGGTTGGGTAGATATTATGTTTGTTTTACATAAGAGGGAAAATAGAGAGAAAATAGAGAGAAAAGAAAGAGAAGAAGGAAAAGAGAAGAAGGAGAAGAGAAAGAAAAGAGGAAAAAGAGGAAAAACTTGAAAGTTTAGGAATTGAATCAACCGACTTTTGAAAACACGATTAAATCGGGTAAGGGTGTGAAACTAGATTATCTTATACTTGTGATTGATTATGTATGCATGCATTTGTGTAATACTTGGTTGAAATTGAGTAGAGAACTAAAACCATAATATGTCAAGATTGTTTGAATTTGATTCAAATTGTGTCTGAAATCATGTTTTAATGTTCCTAAGTGCTGAGACATGTTAGATAGATGTTGTTGTGCATTCAATTGGTAATTTTCTGGTGTTTAGGTGAGATTTGGGAGTGGAATTGGGTGAATTCGTAAAAGGAAATTATGCAGGAAAAATTCTGGGTTGTCGCTGCCGTTACGCGTATCAGGCAAGGCAATACGCGTATTGGGTTGGGCAATACGCGTATGACAGGTGCAATTGAGGGCAATACGCGTATGGAAATCCATTTTTCTCGGCCATCTGCTGAACTGCGTAATGGTACGTGTATGGGGCTGGGCATTACGTGTATGGCTCAGGGCAATACGCGTATGGCCAGCGAGGGTGGATAATTTTGCCATTTCGCGATTCCCTTTCTTTTTAATTCCATAACTTGTGTTCCGATTATCCGTTTTGAACATCCTTGGTATCGTTGAAAAGCTAATAAAATGTTCTTTATTATTAAAATGGTTTTGAGATTGTTGGCCAATTTAATTATGTTGGGAATTTGGAAATGTGTCATTTTGTCGACTTTTACCGTTTTAATGGTGTATATTTGATGTGTTAACATGCAATATGCTTCATATAGATATCGTATGACTTGTGTGATGTTATATGATGTGGATGCATGTGATGAAATGCTGTGATAATGGTTTGTGGCCTAAGGGAAATAAAATGCATTGTGTGGTGTTTGATTGTATATGCATGATTATGGGTGTATATGTGAAGATGCATTTTATTGTCATGAGTCCTTGTATGCCAAGCATCATGATATGCATCTTGTGATGTCGTGTGCCCTAGTGGGTGTGAGTGACGAAACGATTCCAGAGGGAATCCGCTATAACATCGTGTGCCTTATACAAAGAGGACCTAAAGCGATGATTATAGACGATCGTGTACCTTATACAAAGAGGACCTAAAGCGATCGGATCGTGTGCCTTATACAAAGAGGACCTAAAGTGATCCATAAACGTCGTGTGCCTTATACAAAGAGGACCTAAAGCGACGAGGAACATCGTTTGCCCGACGGGGAGTTACACTAAGTAACAAGCGATGATTCCAATAGTTCCTGAGTTAACTAATGATGAGAATGATGGATGGATGGTACCGCATTTGCATAGACTCGTTGTGTCGGTCTCTTTGCATTTGCATAAATCATGAATGGATTGATTATGTGTGGAAAATCATGAATGAATTGATTATGTGTGGAAAATCATGAATTGATTGAGTATGTGTTGAGATTTATGTTTGAATTAGTGAATTGATGTGCATATGTGATCAATGCATTGGTTGTGGATAATATGATATATGCATAGACATATGCTATGTGATGTGGTGGGGTGTTTCCATATGTTATAACTTTGGTGTTCCTTATCTGTGAATAGGTGATTATGTTGGTGTAATTGATATATGCTATGTGTATTAGTATAGGATGCTTGTGGTGAGAATGTTTTATATGTGTATTTTGTGTTATTATATAATTGTATGCAATTATATTATAATTGTGTTTCTATCCCTTCTGTTGTGGTTTGTTGCTCTATGAGGCAATTGTAGATCTGTGTCTTGGAGGCTTTTGTGAAGTTTAGTTCTCCATCCTTTTGTCGATCTGTCTACTCTGATACGTAACACAGGAGTCGGGGATCGTTTTTGTTATATATGTATACATTTGTTGAATATATTTTGTATTACGTTTGTATATACATTTTGACGTTATAAAACAATTTATTTTGTAAAACAAGTCAGTTATGGATCTTTCCGTTTTATTCCATAAATGAACTTTCCTTTTATATGGAAAAAGTTGCCCTTTTACGTTTATTCCATTTTGTGTTATGTATCAAATAATTGAGCAGGGATTGTGTTTTCTTTCCTTAATTGTGGCATCCTTGTTTCTGTCGGAAAAACAAATTTTTATTTACTCTGATTTAATTATGTATTATTTATTCGCGATGGTAATTGGGGTGTTACAACATGCAGATGCCTGTCGAAGCTATGACTGTTGATGTTTCTTTCCATAGTCACACCATCTTCAACACACCTAATGACTTTAACAATGATGCTAAGGTTGATCAAGACTGGACAATTAGCAACCACAGAAAAAATATCATTCTTGCCATAGTCATACTCTAGTACTCGAGCATTTGCCCAGAACTCAGTTACAAGTGCAGGAAAGACAGGTCCAACAAGCATGTTGAAGTAGTTTTCCCAGTTCTGAAATTCAATTCTAGAGAGAATACTTGTTTTGTTGAGTTGAGGCAGAAGGTTTAAATTTAGAGTGTATTCCTTCAGGAGCTCAAGATCAGAAATTTCACCTCTCATGTTGTGGGAAGTCATTTTGAACAGGAGTGATTTTGTTTGAGAGAGAAAGAGATTAAACTATGAGATAATTAAAGAGTGATTCTTCTTTGAGTAGAGGAAATGATATGGGAATGACTTAGGATCAATAGCTATTTAATGAACTGGAAAAAGCAGGGTTCATTATTTTCGAGAATAGCTATGAGTAGCTATGGAGGTCACCTTTTAAGATGACAAGACATGTTATAGACTCTATATAGAGGTTGTCAGAGCAGCTCATAAATAGGGATACGAAAAGATGTACACTTATGAGCCGTAAGGGAGTGGCTGACATAAGGTGATATTCATCGAATCATAAATACGTGAGAATCTTATTGTACTTTCAATAAATCTTTCGAAACCTAATGTGTCAGTGAATGATCAGAGGTTATGATGAGGTTCAAAATATTGCTACTGTTTTAAATTCAGAGAATAAGGATGATCATGAATAAGGAAAAACGTACCTTAGAGATTCTGAAATCTTTTTACAGCTATTTTATATCTGAGTGCTTTCCATTCTGACTCTGAGTTTCTGCTTCCTTCAGAGTGATCTAACGTTGTAATCTGTCGTTGAGGAATATCGATGTCCTCTAAACCCAGATCTCTAGTTTGAGAATTAGAATCAATCTTCTCTTCAGATGATCTTTTCCCTTTCTCGTTTAGAACCATTCATCTGACTTCTGAGAGGCACTTTAGGAGATTCTGATCTTTATTATCAGAACGTCTATCTTTCATTAGGCTTCCATTTCATAACATCTTCTGACTCTGTATCTTCGAACAGATGCATGGCTTGTTCATAAATGAGTATCATCAAACATGTGTGTAACACATGACATAGTTTGTATGACAATCTTGTTCTTGTAATGCTGATCTCACTTGTTTAGATTTAGTTCATCAAAGGATTTACAACATATCTGTTTCTGAAAAGAGTGTCAGCAGATTTCTTCATTCAGAACAACATCAGTGACTTAGATCCTTTTTGGCTTCGAGTAGATGACTTCTCTCTCTGCATTTAGTCAAGCATCTTCCGATTCCAGAATTTATGCAACATGAACTTTTGAGAGAAATATCAGAAAAGATTATGACCAATTATAGTTAGTCCAACTAAGATAGAGCAGAACTCAGTCGTCTATATTATTTTAACCAAGACTCAGACATTGTTCTTAAACAGATTCCAGATGAATCTCTAGATTTCCTTTTTCTGAAGGTTCTTCAGTTTTCTGCAAGGTTTCTTCTGCAGACTTAATTCTGAAGTTCAAAATCATAGAACAACAATCTTTCTTCTTTACATGAAGAAATTCTTAATGAGCTCTAAATGAGAAAGTCAAGGGTGGACTAATCCGTTTCTTGAAAACATCTCAAAAACTCATAAAGAGATAATCTTCAGCAAATATGATTTCTTGTTTTCTGATGATTCAATCTTGAGCAGATACGTTGTTTATCCAAACATATCTTCTAAGATAAGCATTCAACAGATATTACTACATATCTGATGAATCTATCTTGTCCGCTGATTCTTCAATCTTTTCTTAAGTTTTAGAGAGGAAGGTTCTGTTGTTGATAATAACAAAACTTCAAGAATCAGTGACTTGCTCCGGTAATCCGATTGATTACAATTTAGTACACAGTCATCTTCTGAACTGATACTGAAATTGTAAGTGGATTGCAATCTTACCCAGAGTATTTCTACACACCATGACTGGATCTTTTTCTGACACTTTTAAGTGTTTGATATCCATCAATAATAGAACCGAAGCTCTGATACTAATTGAAGGTGCGGTAAAGACACAAGAAAAGGGGGGTTTGAATTGTGTTTTAACTATTTAACAGCTTTTTGCAAACTTATCATTCTCGTGCTTATAGAAAATCAGAGTTACGTTGAGAGACTCTGACTTTGCGATGTGTCATTCAGAGTGTGCTATGCATGAAGCATAAGCGACAAGGAGAATCTGAATAATTGATGCTTGAATCAGAGTTGCAATGTGAAAGCTTATCAGAGATATGTTGCAAGGTTCTGACTTGCCATGCAAGGTTCTGATAACAGATACAGAAACATAAATAATAATTCAAAGCATAAGCAATAGTAAAGAACACACGATATATCCTGGTTCACTTGAGCCATTCTCAAGCTAGTCCAGTCCACTCTTCCAAGGTGATTTCTCCTTGAACACAAGGACTTAATCCACTATAATCAAACTCGATTACAGATGCACGGGCAACAGCCGGTGACTAACATCCTGCACAACCGCAGCTGTGACTAACCCATAATGAACCGTTCAGGGATTCAACTTAATGAATATAATAAACACTGACCTAATAGGTTCCAATATCGCAAGATCTACTATTAGGATTTCACAGCTAAACGTTCAGGGATTCGACTTAACGAATATAATGTTTACTGACCATTCTTCCAGGATTTTCAATGAGTTCCATCAGTGATCTCACAAGAGTCTAACCCACAACTGGTCCTCTTTGAGATATGACTATCATTGACCATTTTTCAGGATTTCCACAATGACACTAAGCCATTGTCTTCTCATGTCTCTGATCACTTGAGGAATCCTAATTCACATAGAATTAGTTGTTTTGGAGATTACATAAATTGCTTCTACATAAGAAGATAACTCCTAAATTTAAGTACAAAAGAACACATAAGTGTTCGAGCAAGATATGAGTAGCAGCTCCTTGCTATCTTCAGATTCTACAAAGATGTATGTTGATTTGACAGTTGATGACATCTTGTAGATCTTCTTCTTCATCTTCTTTGTTGAGCAAGCTTTGAGCAACAACTCCTTGCTTCAGATCTTCAATATAGCTCAGATGATGAAGTTGGTTGATGACTTGACTGATTTGCAATGTTGTCGTGTTCATCAACAGCTTCTGTTCCAATTGATTATTGTTGTGTTGAATGATGATCTTTGAGCTTCAACAACAATGGTCGTGTGTTAATAGTGATAGCTTTGAATGTTTAGGTAACAACAATAACTGATCGTTGCGACTATCATCACATCGACACCTTCAGAAGCGTATTCTCCTTTCCTTTAAATAGCTAAGTAAATTATAGCCGTTTAAGAGTTGTTGGCTGTTTGAAAAGAGTCGTTATGCAATGATGAAAGTTATACTGCCATATCTTCTTTTTACTGTAGATGAAGTGATGGGATAGATCTTTTTAGCACGGTGTACAGTCATTGCTAACGGTAGCATTTGTTTTCAAATCTTCAGAGGCTTCTGATGGTAATTAATTGAAGCATGAGTAGAGACTTTATAACCGGGTCTTCAGAAACTTAAAGACTTCCGTCTTCAGAACTTGTCCATTAGGAATCAGTCTTCAGAGCTTCAGCACTTGTCTTGAAACCCGTTATTTTCACTGCTTCAAGTCTTCAGAATCTTCAGAACCCTGTTCACTCAGAACGCTGTCTTCAGAGTCTTCGGCACTTGACCTTTAGAACCATAATCTTTAGAACACTTCAATCTTCAGAGTCTTTCTGCACTTGGTCTTTAGAGCCTTCATCCTTCAGAACTTCAAGTCATGAGAATCTTCAGCACTTCGGTTCTCCACAAGATTAATTCTTCAGAAGCTTCACTATCTTCAGAATCATAACCACTTTCAGAGTAGCATCCATAAGAGCATTGCAGCAGCAATATCGGCATCCTTGGATCTATCTGATTATGATCAGATACAGAAGCATACTTGCTTCTTGCGACTTGTGTTACACATAGTAACTCACATATGATCATTTACGCATATCTTGCTGGTGTTTGTTGGATCTGATATCTTCTATGATTATGATATGCACACAACACACATTTAAACATAAAATAGTTCTTTCACAAATAATCATTATTATCATCAAAACCTAGAGATGACTTGCAGAGACAACTCTTGCTCTAACATAATGCTCCTAGAATGATGATGGAATCTAGGGTCAAAATTTGGGGTATGACAATAAGACTACTACGGGTACTCCTCAGCAAAATGGCATGGCTGAGAGATTCAATCAAACAATCCTGGAAAGGGTTGGATGCATGTTAGTTAGTGCTAGATTGAAGAAGGTGTTTTGGGCTGAGGTTGCAGTGACTGCAACATACTTGATAAATAGGTGTCCCTCGATTTCCTTAAGATGAATACATGTGAAGAAGTTTTGTCAGGTCATCCACCAAATCTCAACAAACTTAGAGTTTTTGGTTGTGTAGCCTATGCGCACATTAGGAAAGATAAGGTCAAACCTAGAGATCTAAGATGAATGTTCATGGGGTACCTTGATGGAGTAAAAGCCTATAGGTTATGATGCCTAGAACCAGGTTAGAAAAGGTGTATCAAAAGTCGTGATGTAGTTTTCAATGAAGCATAAATGGCGTTCAAGAAAACTGATGAAGACATGTGAAGAAGTTTTGTCAGGTCATCCACCAAATCTCAACAAACTTAGAGTTTTTGGTTGTGTAGCCTATGCGCACATTAGGAAAGATGAGGTCAAACCTAGAGATCTAAGATGAATGTTCATGGGGTACCTTGATGGAGTAAAAGCCTATATGTTATGGTGCGTAGAACCAGGTTACAAAAGGTGTATCAAAAGTCGTGATGTAGTTTTCAATGAAGCATAAATGGCGTTCAAGAAAACTAATGATGCCGGTGGAAATGAAAAAATATCTTAAGAAGAGCTGGAACATGAGTCTTAAATGAAAGTATTTCCAGGGCCACCCTATCACAGTGAAGACAAACTATCCCCTAAAATGAATCTTGAAGAAACCAGATCTAGAAGGCAAGATGGTGGCCTGTAGAACTATCTGAGTATGACATCGCCAACTCTCCCAAGAACAACATCAAGTCACAAGTGTTGGCAGACTTTCTAAAAGAATTGAGTTCTCCCACCTTGAAGGAAGTGCCCGAGCAGTGGATTCTATTAGTGGATGACTCATCCAATCTCAAAGGTAGCAGATAAGGGATAGTATTAGAAGGGCTAGGGGATTTGGTACTAGAACGACCTCCCTCCTTTAATTTTCATGCCAGCAATAATCAAGCAGAATACGAAGTAGTGATTGCCGTTATGATGTTATCCAAAGAAGTTAGAGTTTCTCATTTGCTAGTTCGTACTGATTCATAGTTAAGCGTGTAAAAATTTAATTGCAAAACAAGGTTTGGTAAACAAAGTTTCGAGTAAATTTAGATTAATCATGTAAACTCTCGCCTATCATTTTTTGATGAGAAATTGTGTTTGCATAAAGGAATATAAAAAATGATCATACCTCCTTTCAGCAACATAGGATCGTGTCCTAAACTAATGAATCACCTATTTTCATAGAATAATTTTTTCGTTCAGTATTCTTTAAGTTTAGCTATAAAAAATGGTACACTTTTCCTCGGTTAAATTAGAGACACTTTTGTTACCTCTGTTTAATTGTCTGGTCTTTTGGCTCAGGTATTAGTCATACCCTCTCAGTATACGACTGATTAATAAAAATATATCTACTTTTGTGTGATTGAGTGTGTGTGTGTGTGTGTCTCTCTCTCTCTAGAAAGTTGGGATTATGTACTTCAACTTTGATGTTCACCATTGGACTTGATTCATCTTGGATCATGGTGAAAAATCCCTCCACATTTTGGTGTTTTGCTTGATCTTACCTTAGGAAGAATTTCACTATATGTTGAAGTTCATTTCACACTTTTCTTGATTTTGATCACTTCATAACTTCATAGCTTGATTTCTTATAACAAATATCAAATTAAGAGCCTACATGTGTATGTCATTTAGATAGTCATCATGATCCTAAATCTTTATTGATACACTCACATATGTTAATATTAAAAATATGCATACATAAAAGCATAAACATAAACATAACTCAATTAATAAATGAAAAGTACAACAACTGTTGTTTTTTCTCAGAAAATAGTAAAGTAGGCCTTCGTAGAGTAATTCATTCGTTCCGAATCCTTTAAGTTTATCTATAATAAAGGGTATTGTTTTTCCTTAATTAAACCAGAGACACTTTCGTAATCTCTATTTAGCTGTATGTTCTTTTGTCTCAGATATTAGTCATGTCGTTAAAGTATACGACTGACAAATAAAAATATATCTACTTATGGCTCCGAAATCAGTCGTATCCTTTCAGCATATGACCAATAGACCCTAAAATGAAGGATTTAATTTAATAATGACATATACAAATTATAATATATTATAATATCGAGAATAATCAAGAATAATAGGAACAATGTACCTTGTCGAATTAGAGAGATGACCGGTTGAGGCGAGTGAGTATGAGAGGATTACTACCCTCATTGTCGTCTAGGGTTTTCAGAGAATGTTAATTGTCAAATGGGGAGACACTTAAATAGCTAAATGGCTGAGGGCAGAGACCTCTCATCGGGCTTAACTTAATGGTCCAACCCATCACGGTTCATTCAGGCACAAAACTCAATCAAACAATTCATCTATTTAGTGTTTAATGACAATAGACCATAATATAATTAATTAATAATTAATTATGTCAATCCATATTTGATTAATTAAATATTTAATCTAACAATCTCCCACTTGGATGACAATAATTAATTATTAAAAATATTGATTTTAATATTATAATATCAATAATGGTCAAAACACTAATCAATAAAAAATAAGTAAATTTCAACATTGCAGAAATTGTATCCGATAGGGAAGACAAATCATACATGTTAAAACTCACAACTTTATATAAAGAATGATGACTTTAGAGTAACATATTTTAATTCAGAGTAATATGTTATAAAGAATGGCCCAAACATATGAAAATGCTATTGATAAACTCCCACTAACCCAAAGTATCATACGACTTACTCATGTGTATAAGTCTATGGTTAGTGATTATACTAATGAGTTTTAAATTATAGGTCATAGAATATCCACATAGGTCTAAGAATAGTAATTACATATAGAGATACCCTATTACGAGAGTAATTACATTTAATCATAAGTACCTTCATAACACAATATCATATTCGATAGAAGTATTGATATTTACTACAATTTTCATATTATGACCTGATAAGTATATATGACACTATGAGATACTAGTATTATTTTTAGTGCAAAACTATTAGAATATGTCATATTTATCAGAGTCCACTAGTATTAATTACTCTGTTTATACAATGAAATACTAATTTTATTTTTAGTGCAAAACTATATAGAGAAGTGGTTCTACAATATATTATCATTAGAATTTTACAAACTCAACCATTTATTTTGCACGTAAATAGAATATTTAAATAATTTCACATTAAAGAATATGATGGTCATACAAATGATTTACCATCATTTGAGTGAGATCAAATCCTTAAAATTTTAAATATAGGAATATATACAATATCTTAATAACTCACTCAAAATTGAAATGCTACAACTATAATCACACGCATTTGAGAAACATATTATGTTATACGCAGCGGAAAAAATACGAGATTTAATTTGTTTAATATTGAGGATATAACAAAAGTAGTCATAAATTTTCATCAATACCATAAGACTATAATATGCTCAATATAAGTCTCCATAAGATAATATTATATTAAATAAATAATATTTGATTCTCATTATATAAAATTGACATATTAAATTCTCCCACTTGATAGAGAATATTAGTTGAACTATTAATTCAAGAGTTTTAAAAATATTTAAACAAATACTCAACTATTTTCTCTATCACGCAATGATTATGTCAAGTAACGTCAAACTGATAGGGTATGTCCATCATTTACATAATACATAGAGAATTGAAATCCATTGAAATAATAATAAATAAAAAAGATTTAAAATAAATGATTGGATTTCATTTAATTAAAATAACTTTACATGTCTTTAAAAGAAAATTTCATTTATTATAATTTCAAATGAGAATATCAATAGTAATTAATAAGAAATATAACAACAATGTACAAATAGTAAGCCACCCAAAAATTCTAATACCGATAGGATATTCGAACCATAATTGACATAAGTATATAATCAGAAGTACACTGAACAGCAATTATATTAATAATAACACACAGATAGGGTATAATTATTATTAATATAATATTTATTATAAGTAAAATAAATTTAATTATTTATTAAACAAAATTTGTATAATAGTATCCACGATAGATGAGTTACAATCACACAAATTAAGAATGTTTATATTTTATTCAAAATAGAAATATTTATATAATTGTATACACTATAAGTGAGATTACAATTATACAAACTAATAGTAATTATTAATTTCTCAAAATAAAACTCTCAAGATAATAGGATTTCTAATATACACATAAAATTAAATTTTTATTTATTTATTTGAGTGTATAACAATAAATCAATTTATGGCAATAAATAGAGAATTTTAATTTTAAAATATTATGGTAAAATAACAATTTTATATAAAGCATATTTTATAATTTTCAAAGAAGTATATAATATTAGAAATAAATTTCTCCTTATATGCAATTATATAATTAATTCCTAAAAATTAAAAATAAATTATAACTAACCTCATAAAATTTAACTTGCATTCTTTTGTAGAGTCTTTGAATCTTTGATGACTTATAGAGTATTGCAATGTCATCTCAAAAATAAATTCATAAACAAAGAATAAACCATTATATCATACTATATGACTCTAATTATAAATCAACATAATACGAAGAAAATATATATAATTATAATTTATATCCATATTAATATATCGATAAAATTAAACTATTATCATACTAAATAAAATTGATTACAATTAAATAATTATTAATTATGCAATTAATATATAAAATTCGCGCAATTATACTCGCGATAAGCAAAGTCACAACCACATAAATTAAAATAATTTTCACAAAATATAATAAATATATGTGTTTATTTATGTATCATACATGATTATAAAGTATATCTTATATATAATATTAAATTTGTTTGATAATAATAATAATAATAATAATAATAATAATAATAATAATAAAACTGAAATAATGATGTAACATAGAAACAGTAACAAGACTATGACTTAACTCCTATATTTTTCTCCCACCTTCGCTGTGATAGGCAATTATAAAACAAACTTTTTCATTTTTTTATTGGAAAAATTCTATCACAATCCTTTTTAATATCACATAACACTATATTAGAGAAATGAGCATAATTTTTGGGTGAGACTAAATTTAATTAGAAGGTGGAGAAATGAATTTGATTTCCTTTTTTAAAATAAATATTAAAATAAATTACTATAGCATATTGTATAAGAGTTAGAGGAATATTATAAAATATTCTAAAATATTGTATACAACATTTGGACAACAGTTACAAATAAAATTAATTTCACAAATAAACCGTGTAAAATGTGTGGCATAAAGTTTCCAATTTTTTTTTCCAAAACAAACAAAATAATTAATGCTAATTATTTTGATAAAAAATTGACTCAAAAAACTTTCCACAAATTCCTGCTATCTAACACGCAGATGATAATGATTTGGAAGAATTCATCTTTCGTAGGGATGACAAAAAAATCCGTACCCGCGAATATCCGTGAATAAAATTCGTCACGGAGATGGGGCAGGTAGCTTAATGGATATCCACGGATAAAATAAATGAATATTTAAATACTCATTTGTTAATGGATATGGATATAGGTTTAATGATATCCATACCCGCGGATATCCATATCCGTTTATAAATTATAAAAATTATTTACATATCATTTGTTTATTATACCTTATCTTTTCATTTTCTAAAAAAAATTAGTCTTCTTATACTTCTTTTTTTTTTTAATTTTTTTTGAAGAAAACCTTTCACTTTTCATTCAAATTCTATTAGCTATTTCATATTTAAATTCTTCGATACTTCATACCTCACTTCATCAATTTCACATTTCAACCAACTAATATCGTCATTCCTCTGTCAAACCAGTATCTCCCTTCCTACTCCTCTGTCGTCCGATCTTCCATCATAACTCACAATCATAATATCTTTTATTTGTTTGGTTAAAAATGAAATGTATGGATAATATGTTTGGATCTAATTATGTTTTAGTGAATAAGAAGAAAATTAATGTGATAAAATTTTATTATTAAATTTAAAGCGAATTGTATGGATGTTATGTAATAATAATTCTTTAAAAGAAGTTAAAAATAGTTTTTTTTTTTAATATTTTTTATAAATAAAATATTATCTATGGATATCTGTAAATATTCGTGGATACCGTAAAACCCGCGGATTACCCGCTTAACGGATATCCGTATGGATATGGCGCGGATATGGATATCATATTTATCTAACGAAGCGGATACGGATATCATAGTATCCGTCCCCATGAATATCCATTTACATCCCTAATCTTCCTTAATTAAATTTTTCCAAAATTCTAAGAATCATCAAGAATAACAAGGGATTATCCCAGATTAAAAACATTTTTATATTAGACACGCGATAAAAAAACACTATAATTTCATAATTAATCATGACGAAATCTTATGATTTTCAATTATATGTTTATGCATCTAGGATTTATAAATCGACATTTGAACATGAAACAGATATAAGCATAAATAATATAAGTCATAATTCATATAATTTTTAAATCTAGAATAAAACACCATGTATTCTTGAAAAGAAAAATAATAGTTATAATATGTATCTAACGCGGCTCTGATACTAATTGAAGGATTTAATTTAATAGTGATAGATATAAATTATAACATATTATAATATCGAGAATAATCGAGAATAATAGGAACGACGTACCTTGTCGAATTGGAGAGACGACCGGTTGAAGCGAGTGAGTATGAGAGAATTACTACCCTCATTGTCTTCTAGGGTTTTCAGAGCATGTTAATTGTCTAAAAGACACTTAAATAGCTAAACGGCTGAGGGCAAGGACCTCTTATTGGATTTAACTGAATGGTCCAACCCATCACGGTCCATTCAGGTACAAAACTCAATCAAACAACTCATCTATTTAGTGTTTAAAAACTTTAGACCATAATATAATTAATTAATAATTAATTATGTCAATCCATATTTGCTTAATTAAATAATTAATCTAATATAAAAGGCAAGAGCAAAGCATGGTTTCTTATAACAAATATCAAATTAAGATCCTACATGATGTCTATCATTTAGAAAATCATCATGATCCTAAGTCTATAGTCAGGGCCGTCTCAAATTTTTGAGAAGTACTATGTAAGGAGTTGAAGTTAGCTTCATTTTAGTCGTTATTTTTTTTCATGGGACCCTATTTAACCGTGAAATATGCGTATGGAGACCCTTTTTGCCCTAACTTATTCATAAAAAATTGTGGGTCCTATGCTATATGTCGTCTTGCACGCCCTCAAAGACGGCCTTGTCTATAGTGGTATACTCACATATGTTTACGGTAAAATCATGCATATATAAACGCATAAATATAAAAATGAACCTATATTAACGGATGAAAAGTAAAACAATTGTTTTTGCTGTAATGGGGTCTTCGCCAGAATGTTAATGAAAGAAAGTAGTAAACTAGACTTATGCGGAATTTAAGAAATGTAAAGTGTGTCCTGTCTAATTGTGAAGATTACGAGGCCTTTTTATAGGCTCAGAAATATTAAAAATGACATAAGATTCAATTATGAACCTTAAACACAGACGGTAACAACCGAACAATGAAGACTCAATGAAGTACAATAGAACTAAGACTCATAAAAATTACTACATAAACGATGAATTAGAATGCCTAAAAACATAAAAATTAACAAACTTTTCCACAATTAGAACTAAGACATTGATAAAAATTACTACATAAACTACTTTCTTTGGTACCATGCTTCTGAACCTTTCCACAATACTTTATACTTGAAATTAACAAACAATCCTCTTTTACTTGGCATTTATTTTTTTAACGAGATTCCTAGAATCATATGTCCTATTATAGAATGTTATCGTCGATAACAAGTTAACTCTTATATGAAAATACCTTCAAACGGATGTATTCTACATGAGACATTGATGCTAACCAAACATTGTGCATGTGAATCACAATGCCAACCTTTAGTTTAGTAAGAGTGGCTAGAGTTATAGGATCCAAAAAAGTTGGTTGGGATACCTTTAGTTTTATGGAATGTTATTTTCAGTCACAAGCATTAAAAACATGGCATTATAAGAAAAGTTAGGACAATATTCAAAAAAACACGAGAATGATATCTTAAAACTGGCCAAATAACACGAATCCGAGTTGGAGTATCACTATCATTAACTAATTTTCTTAATTAATAATTTACAAATGGTTTGATAAGGATGGTTACTATCCCAATATTTTCCAAGACAGCCCGAGAACCACTTAGAATATGAATATGCTAATATAGTAATATGCTTCTACAACCCATGCTCCAATTTAAACTCAATCCGGTGAAACATTGTCTATAACTCAGCCATTTAACTGCCAATCATGGTCCCAAATTTTTAGCAAACCCAACTATAAAATTACCATCTTTATTAGATGTTTTTTCCCAATACTTTCTAATTCTTGTTGAAACGAGAAAAAAAAAAAGTGTTGGGAGAATTAGCTATTACAGTGCAAGGGTGAGAGCTTGAAGTACGATGGAGCAGAGAATATCTACAAAGTTAGCACTGCAACGTCTCATTCAATATAGTCAAAATGATATACTTCAAGAGTAAAAAGGAGATAATAGCTGTAATTGCATGTAGTGGGGCTTATATATGGTCGTTGGTTAAAAAATCTTGCATCCATCCCGACGTATCAAATGTTAAGAAACTTATGTCAATGAAAGATCTAAAATTAATGGGCTTAAAATTTCATGATTGTATGTCTTGATACAACAACTTCTACTAATGACTATTCGTGACATCTTGTCAAAAAATGTAAGAGAAACTATAACTAATTTGTGCTTATTCTTCAATACTATATGTAATAAAGTCATTGATCCACTAAAATAAGATGACTTGGAAAATGAGGTTGCAATTATCTTGTGTCAGTTAGAGATTTATATCCCTCCATCATTTTTTGACATTATGGTTCACTTAATTGTTCATCTTGCATGAGAGATTAGATTTTGTGCCCAAGTTTATTTATAAGTGGTTTTAACATTGTTGTGTTAGTTGTTTTTCATTCGCTTTTATCTATTTTGATCCTTGTGTTTATACTTGTATTCTTGTTTGTGTGCTTTCTCTACTTTTCAATCAAATGATAGGGTCTTAGGGGACAAATCAAAAGTAAAGGCATCAAAGAATACATATAAAAAGAATCGTCCAATACAAATTTCTAGCAGTCAACATGGGTGGATCGTGTCCATCAACACCACCAGTCTTTTCCCAGTGTAAATTCTAGAAAGTAACACCATTCATCAATGTTAAACAACATGGACAATGTTAATCAACATGTCCATCAATGTTAATTTAACAATGGTTTGATAAGGATGGTTACTATCCCAATATTTTCCAAGACAGCCTACGAACCACTTAGAATATGAATATGCTAATATAGTAATATGCTTCTACAACCCATGCTCCAATCTAAACTCAATCCGTTGAAACATTGTCTATAACTCAGCCGTTTAACTGCCAATCATGGTCCCAAATTTTGAGCAAACCCAACTATAAAATTACCATCATTATTAGAAGTTTTTTCCCGATACTTTCTAATTCTTGTTGAAACGAGAAAAAAAGTGTTGGGAGAATTAGCTATTACGGTGCAAGGGTGAGAGCTTGAAGTACGATGGAGCAGAGAATATCTACAAAGTTAGCACTGCAACGTCTCATTCAATGAAGTCAAAATGATGTACTTCAAGAGTAAAAAGGAGATAATAGCTATAATTGCATGTAGTAGGGCTTATATATGGTCGTTGGTTAAAAAATCTTGCATCCATCCCGACGTATCAAATGTTAAGAAATTTATGTCAATGAAAGATCTCAAATTAATGGGCTTAAAATTTCATGATTGTATGTCTTAATACAACAACTTCTACTAGTGACTATTCGTGACATCTTGTCAAAAAATGTAAGGGAAACTATAACTAATTTGTGCTTATTCTTCAATACTATATGTAATAAAGTCATTGATCCACTAAAATAAGATGACTTGGAAAATGAGGTTACAATTATCTTGTGTCAGTTAGAGATTTATTTCCCTTCATCATTTTTTAAAATTATGGTTCACTTAATTGTTCATCTTGCATGAGAGATTAGATTTTGTGACCATGTTTATTTATAAGTGGTTTTTAACATTGTTGTGTTAGTTGTTTTTCATTCGCTTTTATCTATTTTGATCCTTGTGTTTATACTTTTATTCTTGTTTGTGTGCTTTCTCTACTTTTCAATCAGATGATAGGGTCTTAGGGGACAAAACAAAAGTAAAGGCATCAAAGAATACATATAAAAAGAATCGTCCAATACAAATTTCTAGCAGTCAACACGGGTGGATCGTGTCCATCAACACCACCAGTCTTTTCCCAGTGGAAATTCTAGAAAGTAACATCATTCATCAATGTTAATCAACATGGACATTGTTGCACAACTCTTACCCCCCCCCCCCCCCCCCCCCCCCCCCCCCGACGTATCAAATGTTAAGAAATTTATGTCAATGAAAGATCTCAAATTAATGGGCTTAAAATTTCATGATTGTATGTCTTGATACAACAACTTCTACTAGTGACTATTCGTGACATCTTGTCAAAAAATGTAAGGGAAAACTATAACTAATTTGTGCTTATTCTTTAATACTATATGTAATAAAGTCATTGATCCGCTAAAATAAGATGACTTGGAAAATGAGGTTGCAATTATCTGTGTCAGTTAGAGATTTATTTCCCTTCATCATTTTTTGACATTATGGTTCACTTAATTGTTCATCTTGCATGAGAGATTAGATTTTGTGCCCAAGTTTATTATAAGTGGTTTTAACATTGTTGTGTTAGTTGTTTTTCATTCGCTTTTATCTATTTTGATCCTTGTGTTTATACTTTTATTCTTGTTTGTGTGCTTTCTCTACTTTTCAATCAGATGATAGGGTCTTAGGGGACAAAACAAAAGTAAAGGCATCAAAGAATACATATAAAAAGAATCGTCCAATACAAATTTCTAGCAGTCAACACGGGTGTATCGTGTCCATCAACACCACCAGTCTTTTCCCCAGTGGAAATTCTAGAAAGTAACACCATTCATCAATGTTAATCAACATGGACAATGTTGCACAACCCCCCCCCCCCCCCCCCCCCCCCCCCCGACGTATCAAATGTTAAGAAATTTATGTCAATGAAAGATCTCAAATTAACGGGCTTAAAATTTCATGGATCTTTATATCAATTTATGTCAATTAAAATTTTCATTTATGTTAATCATTGTACTCAAGCACTCCATTGGATCTTTATATTATTCAAGCGCCTCATTCTTTTAGTTTAGGTTTATATTCAATTATTGTTGTTCCTACTTTCTATTACCATGTATGCAATTGCCATGTATGTTTTATTCACTTTACACGGTAAAATGTGTGAATAGTTCTTATGGACTAAAGATCACGAGAATTGTTTCATGACGGGCCTCTAGTGAACCCCTCTATCATTTTATTACAAGAATAAAAATTTTAAATTAATTTTAGAAAATTCGAGTTTTAATGCATATGCCTTTTTACGAATGTATAGACAACTTAGGTACTTATCATACGGTGAAAAGGTGTGTTTCGGAACTCAAAAGCGGAATTCTAGAAAATTGAGTACGAGACGATGAAAGTGTATTGGACTCAGTTGAGAAAGATCCATTTTTATAGTTGCGCGAAATTAATCTCAAATTATTTGTCTTGAGACAGGACAACACACTGACAAAAGTAGGTGTTGTCCAGTTTTCTCTATTTTCTATAATATTGATTTGATTCTTATATAGATCTAGAGGTTCATCTTAGTATGTTTAGACAAGAATTGTGTACCATACGTACTTTCTTTAAATTACAGTTTTTATTTGTTAAAATTTAATTTGTTCAAACTCAAAACCAAATTTCGATCACTTTATCAACACAGCGATAGGGTAGAATTTCGTACTAAAATACTTGGTCTTTGTGGTTTGACAACCTTTTTAGTATTCGGATATAACTATGCACTTTTTGTGAGTCAATGGTTTTGACACTGTTACTGGGTACCGAATTTGATTTGATATTAAAATTTTGTGTTACCATCATATAGACTAAAGCGTTTTACTATTTCTTGTTTTATTATTTATTTTGTCACTTCGAGCTTATGAGAAGATCTCGTAGTGTGGAAAATCTTGTTGAGTTAATTCACAACAAAATCGAGCATTTCTCACAAGAGTGGCGTTGGTTACTATGACAACAAAAAATGGCTGAAGAAGAGGATACTAAGCCCCTTAAGGACTACGTTATTCCAATTGATGAAGAACCTCACTATAGTATAGTCCACCCACCTATAGGGTCAAAATATTTCGAGATTAAGCCATCACTTATCGACATGGTTCACCAGAACTAGTTCTTAGGATTAAAAATCGAGAATACCAACCTACACTTGTTTATCTTTGTCTAATGTTACAACATAATTAAATGTAACAATGTTGATCTTGCCGCTATTTGACTCTAATTATTTCCCTTCTCTTTAGGGGATAGAGCTAACGTTGTGCTATAGTCCTTTTCGGCAAACTCCATCACAATTTTGGGTGAACTAAAATCTATCTTTCCAACACAATATATTCTTCCGAGTAAGATGGCACAAATTAGGAGTGAAATATCGAATTTTAGGTTGGAAAAGGGGGAATCACTATTTGACAATTGGGAGCATTTTAAGGAATTACTGAGGTTGTGCCCATCTCATGGGCTTGAAAAGTGGATCATTGTCCACACCTTTTATAACGGTCTCCTTTATTCCACGAGGATGACCCTTGATGCAGCTGTCGTTGGTGCCTTAATGAATAACTCTAACAACACAACCTATAATTGTAACGCCCTGTATAATATTTGTCTAGAATATTACCATACAAGTGTTTTATTTGGTACTGACACCGTCATAAGTGCCTATTGGCATAATTCACATACTTGTCCATTTCTAAAACATAAATACAATATATGGCACAAGACATGGAAACTATCCAAAATAATAAAATCTAAGAATAGGGTACAATATTCCTCATTGTACAAGAATGATACACAGCGGAAATAATAAAACTAAGTTTCTCTTGAAACATCCAAGCATAGCTCCCCTTGTAAATCAAACCTGCAAATACCTCCTGAAAATAATCAACAATAGTGGGGTGAGATACATCAAATCTCAGTGAGTTCCCTATCTTATGGATTCTCTCGGCTTTACAGGGTTCTAGCCAAATCCTAACTCAAGTCAAGGGGAAGAGAAATGACCTTGAGTTCACAATCTCGCAATTTCACAATCTCACACTATATGGAAACATGTCTTGAGTTCAACAACTCAAACTTTAATTATCACTAATCGGCAAAACTTACCAAGGCATCTTTCCCCGGCCATCCCACACCAGAGGATTTCGACACGGGTCACGGATCCTTAAATGCAGACATCCATTCCCGGCCAACCCTTCCAAAGAGTTCTCGACACGGGTCCCGGAAGCTAACATAGACAACTTTCCCCGACCATCCTACACAAGAGGATCTCGACACGGGTCACGATTATCTACACACGGGTACTTTCCCCGGCCATCCTACATAAGAGGATATCGACACGGGTCACTAATACCACCCACTAAGAAACTTTCCCCGGCCATCCCACACCAGAGGATCTCGACACGGGTCACGGCTACTTACTTAATAAATACTTTCCCCGTCCATGCTACACAAGAGGATCTCAACACGAGTCACTAATATTTATTAAGAGATAAGAACGGTTCTGATTATGTGATCTCACACACAAACGTGATTGTATTCGACAATCACAAGGCCACATTCGCCTTAAGGCCACATTAGCCTTTCACAACGAACACAAGGTTCACACACATGTTCCATACTAGTGTTTCACTCTTTTTATATCATTCGGTAATGGACACACGCCTCAGCCACTTCTGCACGAGCGTTGTTATTAAGTAATTCATCAATTTCGTAGCTCATTACTAGGTTCCAATCTAAGTTTCATGGTAAGGTTTCCTCACTCTACCTATTCCATATTTTTAACATGCATACTCTCTCGATAATGTTTAACAACGATATTAGGCAAATCATATTACAATTGCACATTTGAATTACATATAATAATTTCATCACAAGCTATACAAAAGCATAATAGAATCACATATAATGATTCATCGCATAAAACATCACTTTCGGGTTCCCTCTGATTCATTTAATCGGGTACCAAAATCAATACTTTTCACTTTTATCCCGTAGGATACTTCCACAACTTTACATCGGCTATAATTATGCCTCGATTGGATTTACGATCCACAAGATATGGATTTCAACATATCGCATAACATTGTTTTCATTCAGTTTCCACTAAAATAATTAATCCAACATCATACCCCTAATTTTCACTTTTTATTGAGTAGAGGATCGTCATAGCTTTCCAACGGTACCAAGAACGTCTCGATCCGAGTTACGGATCAAAAGTTATGGATTTTCAAAGAAAAGAAATTATTGAAAAACTGCCAGATTCGCCTGGCGGTTAAGGATTTCTCCTGGTGAATCCCTCTTCGCCAGTACTTTGCCCAGCGAAACAGCGGCGAAACCTCATTTTAGAAAACCCAAAAGTTCCAGTAGCCAAAACATGTTCTGTCTCTTCATTTTCGCCCGGCGATTAAGGATTTCGCCTGGCGAATTCCTCCTCGCCAGTACTTCGCCCAGCAAAGCAGCAGTGAAACCTGATTCGCCTGGAGCTTCAAAAATCGCCTGGCGAAACGCATTAGAACCAGAATTCTTTTTCTGCGTTTCACATGGTTCCCAACCTCAGAAATCCAACTTTTCCCAAACCAAAACATCTTCAAACAACCAAAACAAGTACCAACAATGTTCATATGCATATTACGATTATACTACGCAATTTATATCAATTTTCAACCGTTAGATTCATTGATTTAACCGTTAAATCATTTTCTCTCAAATCTAACCTAAGTTCTAAACTTATATTTCTAGAACTTAGAGTATCTAACTAGAACCCACCTGATTATTGAAGAGGAGTTTGAAGAAGATGATGAACAAATGGTGATGATCCAAGCTTTTCTCTCTTCTTCATTTTTCTCCACTTTCTCTCTTTCTCTTCCTTATTTCTTCTTCTTCTTGCTATCTTCTTTTCTTTATCTTCTCTAACAAATATATATATATATATATATATATATATATATATATATATATATATATATATATATATATATATATATATATATAAACCAATATTATATAATATAATCCAATAGGGTAAAACATCTCCAAATTGATATTTTGTCGTCTCAACCCAATTGATCAATTATTAGAGTTACCTTAAAATCCTTTCTCGAGTTAAAATAATTGATCTGTCTCTTTCATAAAATAATTGATCTCTTTAGAGTTCACCAGTTGCTCTATTGATCCCAATTGACCAAACTTAAAACACTTAGAGGATTCCATAAATCAAATTATCCAAAGATAGAGTACATAGATACTCATCTGATCTCCAATTGAACATTTAAATAATACGGACTATTATAATAATCATATTGAGGAGATGGAAAAAACCCCCACTCATGGGGAAGTAATTGTTCCCTTACTGTAGAATCCCCTCTAAAGGGAGGAATTTAAGAAGTTTGTCCCTTCGACCACAATAATGCTAAGTTAGATACTTTTTACCACAAGATAGAAAATTAGGGCATATATCCTACATCTCCTTCAATTACCGTATCACCAGCTACCCCTACAATTATGTTCTGTGAAATTTGCGGAATAAACTGACATACCACATATAATTTCCAGATGATCATCACCAGATGAATTAGCCAAGAAAGAATTAACTATCTTAATAATAATCAGCGAGTAATCCATTTTCCAATACTTACAATCCTATAAGCAGAAATCATACCAATTTTTCTTATAGAAATAGTCGTCCCCAATTTGTAGTGAATCTATGCCCTTCTAGTTTGCAAGGACATATGGGTGGCAACACCTCTATGAAGTCCAATCTAGAAGTAATTATAGAAAATTTTATTATATGTCAAATCAAGCAAAATAATGAATTTGAAAATGAGAATCTGCATATGAGTGAAGTTATGAATAAGTTAGTATCCAAAGTAGACTTCATAGTTGCCCACACGAAGATGCTTGTAACTCATATCTCCCAAGTTGCTCGGTGACAAACATCATCGTATGTTTGAAGCTAGTGGGATGATCCGCTGTCGCGAACGGATCAAAAACGAGTATTTTTGAAAAATATAGTTACGGTAACGACAACTTGAGTATCGTTCTCAAGGAATCTTGTACTATTATTAACCACCGATTGGACAATGGGGGGTTAAATTTCCATTAAAGGAAAAATAATGAAAAAAAGTGATTAAAATAAAGGGATTATCAAATAAGCTGAAAAGTTAATCTGCTGATTTGGTTCCTACCTATCATCGGTTATTATAATTCTAATATCCGAACGGATTATCTATTCCTATTCGATTACAAACTCAGTGACAAGTGAAATTTGTATTGTGTGATGTAGGTTCCTATTATCCGAATTAAGCAAACGAAATTAAGCCCTCATGAATTAAGCAAACACGATTTGATCATTCATGATAACGAATTAAGCAAATGATAACGTGATTACGGTTAAGGATCATACAATAATCGAATTAAATCAACTTACCCTATGAAAATTGGATTAAGAAAGAAAGAATCATAGAATAAGATTGAAAGAAATAAAAAATGAATTGAAATTATTATAACCTCAAGGTGTCGAAACCGAATACAACAAATCAACAATTGAAATTAGTTCTCCATGAATTTCCCGTACAAAGCTTTCGAGAAATTTCGTGAATAGTGTGTAAAAACACAATGAACAGTAGCACAGCTGCTACTAGGTATAGGGAAGCACACAAAAATCCGGTCTTAACCTAACTAGGTTGAAAAACATAAAAAACCCGACCCAAAACTAAATATTCCTAAAGGCAGAATTCAGGTCCTAAATTCAACGAATTATTCGAGCTTGCTACACTCCGAATCAGCTTCTTCATAAAATATAAAAGTTGCAGCGCTTTGTCTCAGCTTTCCAACGACTGATACAATGCCCAAATCCGATTCTCGTAGCTCCAGTTATGATCCGAACAATGAACGGGTATCAAATAATCGCTAAAGCTGAAAATAAGCTGCGAAAATAGATTAACGGCAAACAAAGACTTAATTGTAAAAACATAATAAAACACTAAAATAAACGAAATAAACTAAGAAAATGCCTAACTACAAACATAAGAGAATGTGCATTAAAATGCACTGACCAAATTCCCCCACATTTGAACTTTTACACTCTGATCAAAATAGTATCAAGACTCATGAAAAATAATAGCATCTGAATACTCATTCTAGGCTACAAACTCTTCTTCGGTCAAGATTGCATCGATAGGTACTAATTTTGCACACTAAGGATATCGTAAGAACACAAATCCGCAATTGTGCGGTCATAAATCTCCCTCCTATACAAACCAATCCGAATCATGTTATTATGCTTAAGCCTAACTTACTCATCATCCTTTTTGCTCTCTTTTATTCTAATGCAATCACATTAAGCTCGTTATCTAATCACATAAGTCTGTTAGTGACTATGATCCATATCTTGTAAACACTTCAAACTTAACCACTTTTTTTCTTTTTTTTTGAAAGTTTCACAACTGTTAGCCTAAGTTAGATGACCCTCACCCGATCAGTTAACTTAAAAGGCGGATTCCTATTTAGATTTCTTATTAAGCACGAGATCATTCACTTATTTGCATCAACTTAATTACTTAGTGTGTGATTTCTAGATGGTGCCGACTGCTAGATACACAACTTAAGAGCTATTAAAGGCTGAGAACTCAAGGCTATGTCATAACAAGTATTTAAATCGGTTTCCATATTCGAGAGACTTAAGGTGTTAAAACGATACCGATCTTATGAATATTTCTCAAGTCTCTACAATCTAACCTCAAATTAATCTATAGCCTAAAAATTTCAAAAGATGCATTACGTTTCTAAGTCTATTTTTTTCACTTAAAAAAAACACAAAAACGGAAAAAACTAAAAGAAAACAAAACAAAGAAATGGTTCCTTCCCCCACACTTAAAACATACATTGTCCTCAATGAAAGAACATAAATATAAAATAAGAGTGAGGAGAGATAGGAAAGGACACATCCGAGGATTCAAGGTGGATAGGTGATTGCATAAGCATCCTTTCCGAAAAAGAGATTTCCTCCAGTCTCCTCTTCCAAAGTGGGGAGGATTTTTAGGTAGTGAACATTGTTTTTGAAATTTTTAGTAACGCCTTCGCCTTTTATTCTAGGATCAAAGAAGGTCCTTCGATAAGTAAAAGTGTCGAATGGGCACGTGAACGTGGTCTCATTTTCACAACGTTAAGAATCAAAGGATTAAGGGGCTGCCTCACTAATTTTGTTCCATATTCAAGCGAGACCCTATGCATACTCATGGATGGGCTATTACTAGGAATGTCAGTCAAGGTCCATCCAATTGCCTTATTATGTTTCTTTAATACCTACAACAATTTTTGTTCATTTAAATCTGCAACATCAACTTTGTCAGTAGAAATCTCATAAGAAATATCAACCTGTAAGGCAGCATCAATTTCAGTACACACTGAACATAAGTGAGTGTCGGTACAAACATCACAAGTATAATTATCATCAAAATCAGACAAAGAAGAGAAATCGGCAAAAAGTGAATCAGGTGCATCAAATTCTCTTAAGGTTCTTTTTTCACTCATGTTATGGTAATGAAACTTAAAATCAGAATCAAACAAATTATGAGAGAAAAAGAATCAGCAATGCAACAACAAATAGAAAAATATCAACAATGTACCTATAGAGGCAGAAACAAAATCAAAGAAGAAAAACGATTAAAATGAATTCAGAAAAATATAAAAACACAAAATTTAATATAATTAGTTAAAATAAGAATTTTGGGAATTTTTTCGATTTTTTATAAAACTATGTAAACAGTAAAAAATTCATAAAAAATAGATAAATGATGAATTTTGGATTTTTAAGGCAAAGTCCACTATTTAGTTTCTAATTAGAGGCTTTTGATCCCTGATTTTTTTCATAAAAACCAAATTTTTTAACTAGATCAAACACGAGACGGGGCGTCCGGACGCGAAAACGGAAAAACAACAAAACGAATGTTCAAAACACACTAATCGACACATATGACTCAACAAACGGTTAAAAACGACAAGAATCCTCGGCAACGGCGCCAATTTGATCTGTTGTCGTGAACGGATCAAAAACGAGTATTTTTGAAAAATATAGTGTTTACCGTGAAAATCGGTAAACAACCGCTGATCTTCCAAATCTAACTTTGGTGACTCACAGGATCGATCAGATTGATCCTAGGACATGTGCTAACCATTGATCTAAGTTAAATTCTAAAGCAATGAATACTTCGACAATACTCAAAAGGAAAGTTTGTTGAAAATATAGTACAAGACAACGCATCCAAATGTAAAATTTAAAAGGCTGAAAAAGGTAAAAGGAAAGGTCGAACGTGCGTAATGACGATTAAAGGTATAAAACGAAAGTAAGTGTAGGAACGTAACTAACTTCAAATGAAAGATAAAATTTTAAGTAAAGATCAAAGTAAATTGCATTGAAGAATAAATGGTGTTTTACATCTCGTACATTCTCACAATACTCTTTTCTCAACACGCGGATACTTTGAGTAAATTTAGAGTTACTTGTACAAAGTGAACATAACACCCTTAATCCTACTGCTAGGACCCTTATTTATAATACTAACACTAACTGCTAAAAACTGCCTGAAATAGTCAACAAATGACAAGTGTCATATTGCATGCTTCCATTGCTTAGATACACGCCACCTGTCTTTCTTCAAGAGCGAACCAAATTAACTACTCCCTCCTTTATTTGAATTTGAATTTTCAGCGTCAGGCATCATCAACGTTCTCGGTCGAAGGTTCCCCCTTCAACTCTTAGAAATATTTTCTAAGTCCCACAAGGTCTCCTTTCCTCTTATGAGTACCTTCGACTCAAACCTATCACACAAATCCTGTCGAAAACTCTTCTAACCCTCTTCAAGAGCTCAATATTCTCCTCAATACTTCCAACTTCATGTGGGCGTAGAATTCACGAGCTAATAAATTGCCCCCCAAAAATGTCTTTTTCGACGATACTGAAGAAAAGGGCATTTTTTTATAGTGTCCGTTCGACGCCATCTTTCGACCATGCATAGGTGTTCATCAAAACTGACTGACCCACGTTCCAAGAAACTATTTAGTTTCTTTTCAATCAGGTTAATGACATCATAGCTAATTATGATTAGGACTGAAACGTCCCCTCGTAAATTACATCAAGTCGCAAACCACCATAACCTCCCCTAAAGCCTAGGAAATCGTGGACGTAGGTAGCAACTGCCACTGCCCCTACTTTGGCTCCTGGGAAGACACGTGTCCCACTAGACTTAGCCTTTCAATGATGTTTAGTGAGCCCTTTCAAGTCTCCACAGCACTTTATAAATAGTTTCTTCAGAAACTACTTTTCATTTTCTTTTCCACTCCCAAGTATCTATTACGCACCTTCTCCTCTCTCTAAAACGTTCAACCCTTCACCTTCAACAAACCCATTTTCTTCAAAATTTCTTCACCAATGGCTTCTTCAACTGCTACTACTCAAGTCCCAAAGAAAATCCAAAAGCTCAAAGGTCAAAAGAGTGCACCATTGCTTCCTCCATTTGCTAAATTGAACGGGCCCAAGGTGGTAAAGAATCAGCATTTCATTCATGAGCCTCTCAAGAAGGAGAAAAGACACATCTACGAAACCCAGGTACTGATTCCTGTTACCATTTCTGGGAAACCGTTAGCCTTATCTGGTCCTTTATCTTCTTTAGAAACTGATTATACAGCCATTAGTGACTTTTTCCCATCCTATCGTAAAACCAAGCCCCTAGGGCAGAAAGACAAAACAAGGGTAACCTCTGAACCCCATGACAATGTAGCCCTGAAGAACATAGATTTGAAATATCTGAACGACGGGTCTAGGTTATTTAGGGCAACTCCGTACTTTAAGGATTCTGACCTTTATTTGAACTGGTTGGCCAAGTTAGAGAAAGTGAAAGCAGAAACCTGGAAAAGCTCAGGAATCTACGACTTGATCATGATGTCGAAGACTGGTTCAGCCTACTGTCCGAATTTACTGGCATCATCTTTGTATTTTTGGGATAGTACCCACTATACCTTCCATCTCCCTTGTGGGATGATGACACCCACTCTATTCGACGTAGCCGCTATCACAGGGCTAAAGCCTCATGGTTTAGTTTATGACCCTGAAATAGATGCTATAGACACTATAGGGTTCGCCACCACCAAACACACTTACACTCATTTCATAAACCACTACCACAATAGGCACACTGAATCAGTCGAAGACGAAGAACGCATATCATTCTTGGCTATGTGGCTTTCTCGCTGCGTATTCTGTACCAAATTCTTGCAAGTGGCATGAAAATATCTGACTCTGGCCAATCAACTACACCTTAATCGAGGCATCTGCCTAAGTGAAATGATATTGGCCAGTCTGTAGGAATCTTTAAGCCAAGGTGCAGGTCGTCTAAAAGACCAAGAGAGTAACGGGAACCTGCTGCTATCTGGACCATTTTGGTTACTTCAGCTCTGGCTCAATCCCACTTTTGAAGCAAGCCTCCCCAACAAAGGGTCTTTGGATGAAGATGCTGCTGAAATTAAAGAGAGATGATTCGAATGGGTTCGACTGGTGCAACTGACTCCAAACGAAGAAGGACAATCACTTAGGGCGTCCTTCTCTGGCTTCGTCAAAATGTTTGCTAAGCGCTATGAGTTCACCCCAAGGATGACGCCCTTTGCTGAACGAAAATATGGCCCTGAATGGTTCACCAGGCCCTTTCCTCCCTCGTTCAAGAAACACGAAGAAGAATCGCAGCATGTCTGGGAGGCATTTCTGATCCCTCGACTTTTTGTTCATCGACTCAACCTGCTAAAGGGCCAAACTTCCCTGATAGCCTATCAACCAAACCTTGTCTCTCGACAATTTGGTTTAGTCCAGACTCTACCCAAGTTCCTATATGAGAAGAAGGCCCACATTATTCTTCCCAATACCATCTACGATGCCATAGAGAGTTCGACACACCTTGCTCGACATGCCCATCGATCATACCTGACTCCCGTCTACTTTGAACCTTCCCATCTCTGCACCCAAGAATTCCATGACTGGTGGTCGACACATTACGCTGTGGAGTTCCTTGATGTCTCTAGCTTTTCTCAGTGGATTGACCAAGTTTTTGTTCATGTGCAGGAGAAGTCAAGAAAGGTACATCCGTTCATATTAGGGAGATTCACGCCTTCCAGAAGTACTTTGAAACTGTTTATCGACCAGATGATATTAGTCGAACCGTCCGTGAAGTTGCAGTCACGCTGAAGGAGAAATTTTTAAAGAAAATAGAGAGTTTGAAACTCCCTTCATACGTTCCTCCTGAGAAACGTTATGAGGTGGCTTTCGCACTACATCCTCCCAAGACTCCTCGACTCCCATCTGCTGATTTTGGAGTGGCTCTTGCCCCTCCATTTCCAAATTGGTTCATCTGTGGGGATTCTATAAAGATCCTTCGCCAGCAGTCAAAACCAAAGGCTCAGCGGGTGTTTCCGACTAAGCATACACAAGGCAGTTTCAAAGGACACCTTCATGTCGGTATCGAAGATGTTCGCATCAAATCCGAAATACATGAAGGTTTGGATTCTCCAATTTTATGCTCTCTCACTTGAACTTTATCATTACTGACATATGGTTATTTGGCTTGTTTCATAGCTGTTCCCAAAAAGAACACCCCTCAGCACCCAGTCGAAACCAAAGGCGAAGGCAGCAAGGTACATCGCACACCTTTTCCTTTCGTTGATTATTCCTTCTTCCCCTAATGCTTCTCAATTTTAGGCTTCTCGCAAACCACCATCGACGCCTCAAAGGAAGCCAAAATGGGGCGCTGCCCAAATTATCATCGATTCAGAGGATGAGGACCAATCTCCTCCTGAAGACTTGAAGCTCAAGAAGAGGAAGAAACCAAACCAAGAATCTGGTGCTGCTGGTGGCCAATCTGAACCTGCGATGGCTAAAGTCCCCAAACAGACCACTACTACAAGCAAAGCCGCAAAATCCCCTTCTGGAACCACCTCTAAACAGCTGGAGGTCATGCTGAAAGCAATAACTGTAGCCCTGATGCTGAAGGAGTCAAGGTAACTCTTTGTTTCTTAAATAAGAACTTATTTACCTAGTTTCCCTTGATCCGACTTGCTTTGTTTTGACTCAGGATGATGCTAGTGGTTTGAAACCAATGGTGGATCATCCTCCTTCTCCCATCACTCTCCTGAATAGCCAAGGTAAGCCCACTTATCATCCTACTTCCAACTTGGGCTCTGGAATGAGTTCGCTCGGGGAAATTAACAAGCTTGGTTTTGAAACAGCTCCCCCTTCGCCAGCAAAGACTGCTACCCAGCAATCTCAAATAGATGGCTCCGACCATGAGGCAAATGACGACGCTCAGCAGGATCCTGACACGGCGAATCCAAAAACCGATGCCATGGGTGAAGACCAAACCTTGGTCAATGAAGAGGGATCCCCAACTGATGAACCCATTGGGACTGCCAATGTTAGCCCAGAAGGGGAGGAAGAGATGATGAAGAAGATGATGATGAGGCCATGCACCAATCCGAACTTGATGGCCACGATGATGACAATGAAGATGAACACAAGATGGATAAAGATGAAGAGGAGGAGAATAAAGGTGAGGATGAGAAAGCTGACAAAGGACCCATCAACGAGCCAACCCCTGTCGAAGCCATTGTCACCCCAACACCCGCTGCTACGACTAAAGGCAAAGCCATGTCAACTGTGTATGGAGCAGGCCTTTCTGAAAAAGAGCTCGATGCATTGAAGGATAGTAATCCTCGACAATACATAAAGATCCTTCTTGGGCGTCGCAGAAGCTCATCTGACAAAACTCCCAGTGCTTCGACTACTCTGGGGATCAGCCTTCGAGCAAACCTGAAGACAATATCCTTCTGAAGATCAAAAATAAGATCTTTAAGGGTGACCTCTTCACACTCTTGCAGATGGATGATGTCACTCATATCTCTCTAAAAAACCTCCTCCAACACGTTGACATCCATGCCATCTCCCCAGAATCTGCCAACGTCATCTTAGAGCTTGGCGTTATGATTGATCAAGTCCATGGTGACCTGAAATGCCTGCCTCAAATCGTAAAATCCATTTCAACCACATCTGGAAGTGAGGCTGCCACTTGGACTGCTGCCACTGATTCTGAGAACAGAATAACAGAGTTGGAGGAAACAAAAGAAAAGAACAAGCAAGAAATCACATCCAATGAAGAAAATATTGCTTCCTGGGAGCGAAAAATCAAGAAACTTCGTGCCAAGATCTCAAAAGCCAAAAAGTGTAACGCTGAGCTATCTGCTTTCGATGAATCTGGCCTGTCGAAAGAGCTTGAAAGTGCCATAAGTTTTGCTGAGAAAGCTCAACGACTAGAGAAGGAAGTTGAACATTTGAAATCTGACAAGGCCTTGTGTGAAAGGCGTCTTGCTCTCCAGAAGTCGAAGTACTTGAAGATGAAGGAGAACCTCCCCTTTTAGCTTGTTACTTTCTTTGTAATTTTTTTTTTAATTTGATGCTCCATGGCCCTTTGAGGCTTTTATATGTAATGACTACTTAAGCCATTTTGGCATTCAGGAATACCATTATTGGCTTTGCCCTTTTTATTTCAAATTACTCTTTAACAATTTTAATTTCTTGAAGTGTTGGTTTATATTTTTTCAAATACTTGCCATTTACTTTCAAGATTCTTTTATCCTCATTTAATTCTTCAACTTCATAGGCTGCATTAGAAAATACTTGCATAATTTGAAATGGGTCTTCCCATTTTTGGGACCATTTGCCCAAGGCTCTAACCTTTTGATCCATAGGCAGGATTACCTTCCAAACTAAATCTCCAGGTGAGAAGGTCTTGATTCTAACCTTTTTATTATAAGACTTCTCCACTCTTTTCTTTTGTCTTTTTAAGAGTTCTAAGGCTTTAAGTCTTTCCTCGTCCAAATCTACCAGTTCGTCTAACATCATACTCCAATACAGCTCAGATGGAATTTCATGATGTCTCTGAATCCTAGTCGACTAGAGGTATATCTCAACGGGCAACACTGCATCGTGACCAAAAGTCAATCGAAAAGGAGTGGTGTTGGTTGCTTCCTTGGGAGAAGTTCGACATGCCCAAAGGATCTGGTCCAATGTCTTATGCCAATTTCTAGGCTTTTTTCCCACATGTTTCTTGATCAGACCAATCACCACTTTATTAGCTGCTTCGACTTGACCATTAGCCTGAGCACAATAAGGTGTAGAAGTTAAGAGTTTGAAACCCATCTCTTTTGCAAACTCCTGCATCTTTCGACCAGTAAAGACTGATCCTTGATCTGTTGTGATCGTTTCTGGGATTCCAAACCTGTAAATGATGTATTTTTGAATGATCTCGATCACATCCTCTTGATCCACATTTGGTAAAGGTATTGCCTCGATCCATTTCGTAAAATAGTCGATCCCTACCAAAATGTATCTCTGATTCTTGGAGGATGCTGGTCGAATCTCTCCAATCAGATCTAAAGCCCAATCTCTAAAAGGCCATGGCTTGACTATGGAATGCAACTCACTAGCAGGGATATGTTGTATGCCAGCATGAACTTGGCATTCTTGGCAACCCTTGGCGAATTTAATGCAGTCTTTTAGCATCGTGGGCCAATACATGCCTTGTCGAAACAATCGTCACTTCATCTTATGGCCTACCTGATGCGCCCCGCATGCCCCACTATGGACAGTAGAAAGGGCCAGATATGCTTCTGTTTCACTAATACACTTAAGTAAGACCCCCTCAGGGGTCTTTTTAAACAATTTATTGCCTAGAAGGACGTAACTTAAGGCTTGATACATGACCTTTCGCTCTGTGGATCCTGTCGGGTTTTTTAAATACTCGACTATAGGCTTCCTCCAGTCTTTATCCATCAAGTTGTCTATTGCGAAAATCTCAAAATTTTCTTCGTCGACATATCCAAGCTTTGTCACTTCTAGGTCTGATGGGCATAGTCCAACAGATACCACTTTACCTCTAGCTTCGATTGCCTCTTGCAAATTTTCCTTCGAAACCTTATACCCAGAAGCAATCTGAGCCAAATCATTGGCCACTTGGTTTTCTAGTCGAGGTATGTGTCGAATGCTCACTACTTCGAATCTCTTCCATAGTCTGTTAGCCACTACGAAGTACAGGATAAGATTCTCCTTAACGCATTTGTACTCCTTTGTAATTTGCTTTATGACCAACTATGAATCTCCCATTATTTCGACTTGAGTTGCCCCCAATTCTAACAAAATTTCAAGTCCAGCTATTAAGGCTTCATACTCAGCCTCTTTATTGGAGCAAAATCCCTCGACCTTGTACTTGAATTTTGTTGGAATTTTATCCGGAGAAATTATCAGCACACCTACACATGTGTCATCTTTGTGGTTGGAGCCATCGAAGTATAGCTTCCAAGGTTCCAATTCGACATAATTCAACATGTTTTCGTTTATGGAGTGGTCGACTATAAAGTCTGCTACCACTTATCCCTTAACTGCCTTCAAAGGCTTGTACGTTAAAGAGTACTCAGTTAATACTAATGCCCATTTACTGATTCGACTATGCAAGATAGGTTTTGACAACATATGCTTAATAACATCAAAATGAGACGAAACATAAACATCAACTGGCTTTATATATTGCTTCAATTTTGTACAAGAGAAATACAAGAATAAGCATAACTTTTTTATCATGCTATACCTAGTCTCTGCATCATTCAAAACTCTACTGAGGTAATAAATGGCTCTTTCAACACCATCCTCATCCTCTTGAGCCAACATGCTCGCTATGGTTTTGTCTGATGCAGCTATGTACAGTCTCATACTTCTACCCCTACAAGGTGGGGAAATAATTGGGGGATGACTCAGGTATTCCTTGATCTTGTCGAAGGCCGCCTATTGCTCCTGCCCCCATTCGAATCCATCTTTATTGAATCGAAGCAATGGTGAAAAGGCCTGCATTTTTCCGCTTAGGTTCGATATGAATCTCCTCAAGAAATTGATCTTGCCCAGCAGCGACTGCAACTCCTTTTTCGTTGATGGCGCTTTCGCTTCCATGATGGCCTTGGTCTTATTCTGGTTGATCTCGATCCCCTTTTTATGGACCAAAAAGCCTAGAAAATCCCCTGCCTGCACACAAAATGCACATTTAAGAGGATTCATTTTCAGACCATGCCTTCTCATCCTTTCAGAGGAGTGTCGAAGATGGTCTAAGTGATTCTTCCCTGAAACAGACTTAACCACGATATCATCGATATATATTTGCATAAAAGTCTCTATATAATCATAGAAGATAGTGTTCATTGTTCGCTGATATGTTGTCCTGTCATACCTCAAATTTGTCCTACCTGTGTATAATTTCCGTCTGTACATCCACCCACTAACAATTATTCAGAAAATCCAAAAAAAAAATATGTTGTCTTCAACTTCATCCCTCTTTTAATTTTTATCCATATATATTTAACCATTTTTATCCTCAATCCAATTAAATAACCATTATTTAAATTTCCCATATTTATTTCATATCCAAAGCCAATTTTTAAAAATCCATGTCAATATCCATTATCCCATTTCCATTGTTTCTCATCCATTCTTATCCATCTTTCTAAATCCATATCCTATCTCAAATTCGCTTTTCTTTCAATACCTATTTTTAGTCTTTTTTCTTCTTAAATCCATTTCCTCTTTTCAGAACCATTTTTATGCATCCATCTTAAAAGTCCATTATCCATCCAATTTACATAGTCCATTTCAATATAAATTTATCCATTTCTAAATTCTAAGTGGCCAAATTAATTCACATTTTTCTTAATCCTTTTCTTAATCAATTCTTTCAATTAGTTTTTTACTAACCACTTGTCCATGACCATTGTCTTTATCCATTGTTCATAAAGCCCAAAAGATCTTCAAAAATTCATACAAAAAGTGCTCCTGAAATGTACAAAGAAATAGAAAAAAGCCACCTTGAACCTGGCCCCACCACATAACAAACAAAACCTCACGAAAAAAGGGCCAGCCTTGACAACTCGACCTGTGCTGCCACAAAACAAAAACAAGGCCGCAACTTTGCCAAAACCTTCCTGCTGCTATAACGTTGATCCCACAAGCCAAAATACCAAACAACTTACCTTGCAAGCCAAATACCACGGTGAACCATTTTCTATGCACAACTTGCAAAACACAGGACCCACAACTTTCCAAGCTTTCCAAACTGACCCCACAAGCCACTACAAATCATCATCCTACATAAAACAAAACGAAATTCTCACGCATAAACCTACAGACCTCACAACGTGTAAACCTGCGACAAAACCGTCAAAACGAATATTCCATTTCACAACCTGTACCAAAACGCAGTGCATCCTTAAATTCATACCTTGACCTCTCCTATAAATAAGACCCGATTCTTCACTCTCGGGAAAGATTAACCGAGCTAAGGAAACGCTGCTCAAAACTCCTCCCATCCTCTATCCACAACTGTCACCATCGTCCAACATCCTTCGCCGCACCTTTCAAATCTGCAACATCCTTCATTAACTAACCATCTTCCATTCACGAACCAAATCACTAACCTTAACATCTTCACCTCCTCCAATCCAAATCGCAAAACCCCCGTCTCCTTCAACCTTCATCCTCAATAAACCAATTGAAACCCTTTTTCTGTATCCAAATCAACAACCAAAAATCACAGAGAAGGAGAAGGAAGAGAGAGTTTCCAACCACAAACCGAAACCCATACAACCAGAAACCAGATCGAGAATAAAGGGATTTACGAAGTATCAAATCTGAAACGAATCCATTGAAACCGATAGCGAACCAAGGAAGATGAAGATCCGAAAGTGAAAAGGTTGGGGGAGATACGTAGTTCGCTTGTGGGTTGTTTTCGTGTTGTTTTGTTGTTTCTCATTTTTTCTTTTGGCTTTGACTGTGTCCGAAATGAGATGCTGATGCTCCTAATTTTCAAAGCCTAATGTTGAGCTCACCTTGCTTGGATTGCTATGGCTCTTAGCCCGTTTATTTTTTTTACTTCCACCTCCTTGTCTTTTTCTCCGCAGCTTGTATTGGGAGATTGGATGATGGGCCTTAAGCCCAAGTGATTCCACTCCTTTGCATCACACCCCTTCTGAATTTCTATACGCCCCCCTGTTTTCATTATGTTTTTTATTCTTTTTCTTTTTTTTTTCTCAACTTAATTTTTAAATACTAATTTTTTTAAATGCTTTATTCCATCTAATTTTATTGTTTTGCAATTAATTTGATTTCCATCTTCACTCTCGTTTTTAGGGGCCAATGATATCGTACAATTCTTGATTGTTTGATTTTAGATCTACAATCTTGATTTATTTGAGGCCTATCATTTATTTATTTGATTTATTCACTATCATTTATTCATTTTGTGGGTCAATGAAAACCATACATCAACTATTTATCGATTTCTCGATTAAATCTTGATAAAGGTGAGACCTTTATTCTTTTTCCTATTTATTTCAATTTTATTTCATTTTTATTTATTTTTTTGGGTCTATGAAAACCAAACATCGATGATTTGTTGATTTCTCGACTAAATCTCGATAAAGGTGAGACCTTTATTCTTTTTATTCATATTTTCGATTTTATTTCATTTTTATTATTTTTATTCATTTTGGGTCCATGAAAACTAAATGTCGATTGATTTATCGATTTCTCGATTAAATCTCGATAAAGGTGAGACCTTTATTCTTTGTATTCATATTTTCGATTTAATTTCTTAATTGTCATTTTATATTTCTTTTATTTTCATTTTGGTCAATGAAAGTCAAAAGTCAACGATTTATCGATTTCTCGATTAAATTTTGATTAAGACGAGACCGATTTTATTATTTTATTTACTTTTCATTTTTATGGGTCGATGAACATCTAAAAACCATATTTTATCGATTAAAATGAGACCTTTATCGTTTTTGGTCACTTTATGATTTTATTCCATTTTTATTATCATTTTATTTACTTTTCATTTTATCGGTCGATGAACATCTTAAAACCAAATTTTATCGGTTAAAGATGAGACCTTTCTTCGATTTCGATTTTATTTTACATTTTTTATGTCACTTTACTCTTTTATTTTATTCCTTTCATTTCCGATCAATGAATGTCTTAAACATCATGGAACCATTTTTTTAGAGTTCATGATTAAGACGAGGTCGTCACATTTTATTTTCCGATTCACCCGATTAACCATTATCTTGTTTATTTTTCGTCGAATATTATCTCGATTATATTATCGTTCAATCTTATTCATATCCATATCATATTCATATTCATGTTTATCTAATCATTTTTATTTGTTCAAACGCTTAGTTCCCGATTAAAATACTCAACACATATTCAAACCATTTTTCTTAATTAAATCGCAAAAGAACTGAATTCTTGAGGTCTAGCACCTTTTGGTTTCTTGAGTGACCACCATTGGGGCGCACGCCTTGGGTGGTGTGTCATTCGACCTTTCGCTTCTAAAACACGCGTCTTAATTATTTGAACAAAGGAATGCCATTGGAGTCAAGCATTCCATGTGGTACTTTCGTTGTTCGTCAAATAATATTTCATAAATCAATCAAATGAAAAAGGTGTCGTTGGGATCTAGCATCCCACTAATGCCCCGATTAATTGGTTGCGAGGCCGACGTCTCGTTTATCGAATAATCGTCATTCTCCCTAAAACACTTAATAAATCAAACCATTTCCAAACCAATTCTCGACTCGTCGTCGAGCCACTCTTCAAAACATTCTCGTAAGTCGAGTGCCTTTTGCCTCGTCGTCAAATGCACACTTGCACTTTTCATAGGTTTTGTTACTAGGAGCACCCCTAGGGACTAGTATCAATCCTTGCCTCATTTTGCAACCAATTCGACTCAATCTTTTTCAAACGTTTTTCTTAATCAACTTACGAAAGAAGGAGATTCTTGGGATCTAGCATTCTTTGGGTCTTCGAATGAATGGCTCTTAAGGCACGCCCTTGGGTTGTTATTCATTCACCCTTTCGTCTTAAAACACTTAATCCTTATCAAACATTTCCACAATCACTCACGAAAGAACTGAGTTCTTGGAGTCTAGCATTCCTTGGATTCTTGAGTGAATGCACTCGAGGCATGCCCCTTGGGTTGTATGTCATTCAATCTTTCGTCTCCCAAAATTTAAACCCAAACCCTTTTTCGTGGGCGTACTACGAACTACGACTGCTCTGATTCTTTATTCTCGTCCGAGTAAAGATACGTAGGCACAAGATTGCGACGATCTTGGCGAGCACACTTTTTCATTTTCCACCTTTTCCACACTACCTTCCCTCCATCTTCCGTCTTCCCTCTATCCCTTCCCGTAGTCGAACTACGATTGCTCTGATTTCTCATTCTCGTCCGAATGAGCATACGTAGGCCCGAGGTCGGGTTGATCTTGCCGAGCACCCTACCCAAAAACCACCCCATTTCCCTTAGTAATCGAAACCTTTTACTTTACCTTTTCGCATATATCGTTGAGAAGAAAACAAACAAGCTTAGATAACATTCCTCACAAATCGAACTAAGAGGTTCCCGTTGAGTACGCACCCCCTCACGTAACCGACTCCTGAACCCAGAATGTGGTTGCGACGACCATGTTCTTACCCCTCATTAAAGGTTTTCTCGATATTTTCCTTTCCCTCTTTTGGGACAAATAAAGTTCGGTGGCGACTCTGTCGAACCGTTGTCCGCGCCTTTCACACGAAGGGTCGTGTCTTCGATTAAGCGATTTTTTCGAGGTGCGACAGCTGGCGACTCTGATAGGGATGTTTGCTCCATGCAAGAGAGAGTCAAGCCTATCTTAGAGCGATTTGTGATGAGCGTTATCTTTGTTTGCATGTTTTTTTCTCGTTTACGTATTTGATCTCTTATTGCTTTCTCCTATTGTTCTTATTTGTTGGATCTTGGGATGATATCATGAGTAAAGCTCTACACCCGAGCTTTGGTAAAAGCAGAGATAACACATAGTTTAGAATTGGATGTCGAGTAGTGTTAGTCCCCAAGGACTCGCTCCTTGAGTGCCTAGCATGAAAGCTCCCCTAGAGTAGACCTTTTCGTAGATCCTGTTGTAACGCAGCTAGCCTGTTACACGACTTGATTCATGAAGGGTCCGTGACTCTATGAACCACTCTTAGAACCAAGTTCTATATTGGTGGTCGTGTAGTGTTAGTCTCCAAGGACTCGCTCCTTGTGCACCTTGTGTAGCGAGCGATTTTGGACACGGTTCTTAAGCGCTGGTCGCTCTCTGCGGTTGAGCTTAAAACTACAGGTCGATTCATTTTTTATCCTATTGTGAGCTGAATAAGGAAGGGAAATAGATGTCTCCAATTAACCCTGCTTGCATACTGAGTTTAAACAGCGGTCTGTTGGGTTACGGATGCTATCAATGTGGGGGGCCTTTGTACTGGTTATTTGTATTTTCGCCAATACGGTTTTCTTTCTTTTTTACCTGGGCAGAAGGTTTCTGGCGGGGAACAAGGATTAGGATGTTAGGACTGATGTTTTTGAAATACTGCTTTTGATTGATGGAGATATGGGATTTGGGTTTTTTGTTGATTGCGCTCGCTAAAATCTTTTCTTTCGATCTTATGCCTACGTATTCCTGTTTACCGAAATAGGGAAATCAGAGCGTTCGTAGTTCCTCCAATTATATGGGAGGAAATTGGTTTTTTTTGGTGTCTTGTTCAAAGCCCAAGACGTGAAGCGAAAGGTAGTTTGTATCTTGTTCAAAGCCCAAGATGTGAAGCTGAAAGACCTCGACTTTAGAGAGAATTTGTCATCTCTAAAGAGGGGAGAAGGAGAATTACTTTAACTGGGATACGCGGATCCGAGCAATGCCATAATTTCTGAAGAAAGGGTTTTAACCTGAAGGAGAAGACTTTAACTCAGTGTAGAGCAATGCCATCTTTCCTTAGGAATTTCTCATGCTAAAAGAGGGACAGTGGCATGGATGTAGATGATCCAGAGGCTTGCCGCTTACAGCGATTAGATGAAGGGAAGAGTTGTTGATGTTTGTGTACTATGAACGAGGCACAGCTTTGATGCTAAAAGGTTAATTGGATTAACCAGTGGTTTTCTTATACAAAGCCTAAGAGGAGGCTACTTTCCGCTAGAAAAATCATTATACAAAGCCTAAGAGGAGGCTATTTTGGTGTCTCGCACAAAGCCCGAGAGAGAGGCTAAAAGGGTTGACTCAACGGGAGAATCTTTTGGTATCTCGTATAAAGCCCGAGATGGAGGCTATTTGACTCAACAAGAGAGTTTTTTGGTATCTCGTACGAAGCCCGAGATAGAGGCGATTGTTTGTTTGGCTCTATAAGAACCTTTTTGTATCTCGTACAAAGCCCGAGATGGAGGCGAAAGGGGGATTGACTCAACGAGGGAGTCTCTTATGTGTCTCGTACAAAGCCCGGGAGAGAGGCTAAACGGTTGTTTGAGTTGAGTGACAGTTCCAATATACTGATTTTAAAAGAGAAAATCAGTTCTTATATGAGCATCACTGTACCCAGGGATTTAATTTGAGGATCAGGGATATTTCCTTCTCTTTGAGGAAACGGGAAATCCAAAGGGTGTCGAGACTGTCCGAGTCTGCGGGTTTCCTTCCTATTTAACGAAGGGGGCTTGAGAATGTCTTTGAGACTCAAGGAAGTTAGACTGTCCGTGTCTAGAGTTTTATCTTTTGTACTATGCTTTGAGAAACAGTAGTAGACTCTATGAAAGGACTGTTCTATGAGGATGACTATGTTTTGTTCCTATACCTCTAGGAGGTCGTCGGGACAATTTGTACGAAGCCCAAGAGGAGGCTGGAAACTTTTAAGAAGCCGACGGGTCCTTGTACGAAGCCCAAGAGGAGGCTATCATTCCCGGAGGAAGAGATCATTATACGAAGCCTAAGAGGAGGCTGTGAATACTTCTAAGAAGCCGTAGTGTCCTTGAATAATGCCCAAGAGGAGGCCGATGCTTTTAAGAAGCCCGTGGGTCTATCATCTCCTTTCCATTAGGAGAGATAACTCTTTTAAAGATAAAAACCATTGGTAAACGTGCGAGGTTTACTATCCAGCGACTTTTAGCTTTTAAAGAGGGTTCCTTAGTTAAGGTCCAAGATTATGACCGTAGTGGATACCCAAACCCCGAGACATTCAAGGAAAGCTATCCACAAGGAATAGATCAAGTCAGGAAAGTTCGAGAATTTGGAAGAAACTCAAAGATGCCATTCACGGAGAATACATTCATCTTGGGGAGTAGAGCTTCTTGACGATTCCTAAGGAGGACAGCCGAAGAGAAGACTGTATCTGGTGCTCCTATTGGGGATCTAGGCGTCTATTTCTATGAATAAATAAAACGGCGTCACCTAGTTCTAGACGTAGTTGCCGGGGAAACTCGAAATATCTATACTATTATTACACAGTAGATATGAGTTTATGAAAGGAGACTTACAGTGAGCAGCCCCACAATACAGTTTATAATATGAAAGCAGTAAATGAAAGCGATAACCACTTACTCGGTTGTAGAGCTTCCATGTTGTTGGGTTAGTTGTTCAACAAAGAAAGATTGAAAACAACAGTATATTCAAAATCAAAGGAGAAAGTGCTTTGAAAAAGAAAGATTTGGGGCTTACAGCTCAAGGAGAGGCCCAGGGTTTTATCAGTGAGCGCACTGTTTGAATTTGTACAACGGGACTTATACAAGTGACAGGGGCCCAAAAAGGTTTTCTGTACAAAGGGATGGGTCTTACACTCTCTCAAGAGGCCCAAAAAGGTTTAAGAAAAGAGTGGGGCTTATAACATGAGGGTAGGCCCAAATGATTTTTCGTTTAAAAATGGCGATCGCGCCGAGGTTTTCTTTTAACGCAGAGGGACTTATACAATAAGTGAGGCCCAAAATGTTTTGGTTAAAAGGGGGATTGGGTCTTACACTCTAATAGAGGGCCAAAGTGTTTTTAATGGGTCTTATAGCTCAAGGAGAGGCCCAAGGGTTATTTTTAAAAAAGGCGACGATCGCGCCGTTTGTTTTTTACGGTATCGGGACTTATACAATATATTGAGGCCCAAAAATGATTTGGTCAAAAAAAAGGATTGGGTCTTACACTCTATTAGAGGCCCAAAAAAGTTTTAAGAAAAAAGAAATGGGTCTTACTACTCGAGGGTAGGCCCAGATGGTTTTTATTTTTAAACGGGCGACGATCGCGCCGTTTACTTGTACAGAGGGACTTATACAATGGATGAGGCCCAAAAAGTTTTTGTACAAGGGGGGATGGGTCTTACACTCTCTCAAGAGGCCCAAAAAGTTTTAAAAATGATTTATGAGGGTTGAATTAATCCAAAACCCTAATTTGTTTTCAAAAATGTATTTAATTGAATAAAAATTCAATTAAAATGATCAAAAATTGTTTAACACATGGAAAACAAATTGTGATCTTGGATTAATGCTTCAAAAATTAAGTATTGACCTACAAAATAATTAGAAAGCATTAAAAGTTGCAAAACCAATGTAGAAAAAATATTTAAAATGCCAAAAACAATCAAAATATTAATTCTTTGCAAAAATATCAATTATATGAGATAAATAATATTTTTGGGATTTTTTGTGAAAATAAAATATTTTAACATTTTTGTGAATTATTAAAAAAAGAATCAACTCAAAATCATTAAAACTCAGAGAGAAATTAATTTTTGAATCAATTAAACAAAATCACAAAATTCAAATATTTGAATTATTCAAAATGGCGCCAAGAACAAGCTGAAGAACACGCGCGTGTTCTTGGTTTCTCAGATTTGCATTTTCTATCCAATCTCCATGAATACGTAATCATATCATGCAATCCACATATCATTATGCTCGTCTCAACCTCACGATCATGTCTATGTACTTTAATTTCATTTAAATTAAACATACAACAAGAAATCACGAAGAAACCTCAAGAACCCTAATTTCTGCATGAAGGCTAGGATTTTTGATACACGATTCAAACAATGCAATTAATTGAGGGAAAACATTCCATGCATGATTATGAACATATGGCCAAATTATTGTGCGAGGAAATATGCATAGATTGAGAGATGACCAAGTATGTGCTTACCTCTAAGTCGTGACAGCAAGTCCAATGTGATTTTTGATTTGGAGGTGTTACAGATGAGTTGTGATGATCTGAACAGCTTCCCTACACCCTATGGATTGTGTTTGGATGGTTGGACTTGATTGAAATTGGCTGGATCATTTTGTGGTACCTCAGCTGCACTTTGGTTAAAACCTTGAGCAACCAGCTGGTGATTTTGTGAAATTGATGTTTCAGAAGTAATCTAAGTGTTTGATCAGCTCATATGTGATGTATGTGAGTGATTGGTTTGATTGGAATTGCTCTCAAACTCAAAACCCGACAGTGACTTGCCTTAGAAGGCAAAATTGGAGTGAAAGAAGAGATTTTGAGGAAAGCATCTGTTAGATGGCTTTGGTGTACTCAAACTGACCACAATTGAGCTCTATTTATATTAGAGCAAGTTTGTTTTGCAAGGAATAGTGCATGGCAGCTGGTAAGTAGGTCTGGCCAATGTTGGCAAATGAAAATCCAAGTCTCCTCTAGCCATTGACTAGAGGTTAGGGCACAGAGCTTTGGTCCCCTTGGTCTTGGATAAGTCTTGACTGATTTCAGATGAGAATGGCTCAGTCCATGCCACCTGGATGGTTCCATTGAATGCCTCATTCCAAATTTGAAGTCTTGTCCCTATTTTGGCCATTCTAGGTTCAACATGTTATTTCTTGTTCCATGGACTTTGGAGGCTTGGCTCAGTGATTGTCCCCTTTATATTCAATCCTCTGAGGTGTCCAAGGGGATAGGAACAATTGAATTTGGCTGATTTTGGCAAATCGACCAAAGTTGCAAATTCTGCCTTGCCTTGACAGATTTCAGCATGGCAACTTGGCAAGGTTGTATCTCATGGTGTAGGTTGAATTTGGCAATGTTCTTGGCCATTTTGGAAAGCTCTTACATGATACAAAAACTGTTTGAACAAGTTTAGTTTTGATCTCTTTTGATTCCAAGTGAAAAATCCCCCTACATTTGGCAAAAAGTGAGGCAAAATCTGACTTAGTGAAAATTTCACTAAGTGTTGGAAAAAGTGACTTTTTCACTTTTCAGCCACTTTGATCACTCCATAACTCAAAATCCTTAATGAATTGGAATGACTTGTAGTTGAAGTTTTGTAGGTGATAATGAGGGCTACAAATCCATCTTTGGATGAGAAAAAATGGCCTTGTGGTTTAGGAGTTATGGTCCTCCAAAGTTGGTACCTTTGCCACTTTATTTTTAACTTAGAAAAATTTCTAAGTTTTATGGTTACCCCTTTTACAAGTTATCTCACTTTTCTTGATTTTTCTTGATGAATGATGATTCAAATCATACATTAACATCATTTTAGGGTTAAAAATCCATTTTGGTGAAAAATCTCAAAAAGTCAAAGTTGACTTTTGTGCACAGTTGACTTTTTATCAGATGAATTCCAAACTGTGCAATTCTTCAGGAAATCATGTCCTTGACCTAAATCAAACTTGATGGACATGTTCCATGGGTGTCATAGGGTATATTCAATCATGTATTAGGGTTTGGGAGCATGTCTTGGTCAAAAGTCAAAGTTACAGTTGACTTTTCCCTTAAAACCCTAATTGTGGTGCAGATGAAATTGAGACTTGTTGCTCAAGCTTCTTGGATTAATCCATTGTTCCAAATGGATCAATATGGTATATTAGAGACCCTCAAATCATCTCTTGAGGTCTTGGCTCATGGTTTGTCCCAAAAGTCAACTTAGGGGTGAATTAGGTCAAGAAACCCTAATTCCTGATTTTTTATGAATGCATCCCCTGAGGCAAAATTGACTTGATGCATGGGTTCATGAGGTTCCATGAAGTATATTAGGTTATGTTTTGGATCATTGCCTTGTGCCCAGATGAAATTTCCATCTGGAGGCCCTGGTTGACCAAAACCCTAATTTGGTGACACTGGCGATCTTGAGGCTTGATCCACCTAGAAGGGAGCAACCTTGTGCTTAATCCTTGAAGTGGGAGTCCTTTTTGATCCATTGTGGATGTTTGAGAGATTAGACAAGTTGAAGATCATGTCATTTCTTGATTGATCCTTTGTCTAAGCACTCAGAGAGGGCTTGAAACCCTAATTTTGATTGTAGTGGATGCTCACCCATCCTTGGGGAGGCTAATGAAGCATAAAGGTACATCCATATTGTGATGATGATTTTCACAATGATGGGAAATCTAAGTGGTCAAAATTTGGGGTATTACAGATGCCCCTATTTAATCTTCTTGGACCCGAAGGTGTGAATGACGAAGGGATTCGGGCATTCGGGGTGCAAGAGGATTAAATATCGGAATACCCGAAATTTTGATGGTGGTTATGAATGGTAGCTTACGCATTCATCTTCTTTAGCTAAGCAATGATGCTTAGAAATGGTAAACTTCCCCTCGATCCTGGTTTCCTACCAAGGAACTGGTCTCAGTCTCTTTTGAACTTCCCCTCGTTCTTGGTTTCCTAGCAAGAACTGGTCTCAGTCTCTTTTGAACTTCCCCTCGTTCTTGGTTTCCTACCAAGAACTGGTCTTAGTTTCTGATTTAAACTTCCCCTCGATCCTGGTTTCCTACCAAGGAACTGGTCTTAGTTTCTGATTTAAACTTCCCCTCGATCCTGGTTTCCTACCAAGAACTGGTCTTAGTTTCTTTTGTCAATAAACTTTATTGACAAGGGACGCTATGTGTAGCGGTTTTCCTTCAAACTTCTCGCCGAATTTTCCTGGGGAGATGCCATTTGACGAAAAAAGGTTTGATGTCAGACTTGCTGGGGAACCCAACGTCTGAGTTGTAGAGGTACACAAACTTCTCTGTTGGAGATGCCATTTGTCGACTCTATCTGGGGAAAATGAGTCTCTTGAGAGACTGTTTTCATTTGGGATCTTACATCATACTTTTCTCAGGATCTTCCCGGAGAAATGCCATATGATGGGCTCCAATTTTGAGGTGCCGATGACCTTTTCATCAGTGGTTTTTCGGAGCAAAACTGGCGTGCTGCCGAATCTCTGATCACGAGGCTTTCTCTGTGGATTTTCCTTAATCCGGGAAAGCAAGGATATCATCTTCAATGGCGAAGAGTGATGTTTATTGAAAGTTCTCTGATCTTTCAGAGGTTCAAATTATCAAAGTGGCCACGGACCAACTTCTTTCCAGAATTAAACTGGAAGCGAGGTTGTTCAGACACAGTATTTCCTGACGAGGCAGGAACTGACAACTCGATTGAGAGGACTTCTACCACTAGGGGACAAGACTGACTAGAGTGATAGTGATGCAATATGAAATTTGAATGCAAATAAAAAATGCATGATGTATGTATGTATATGCTGATAAAACAGACGCGACATACAGACTAATGGATGAACACAATTGGATACTTGGCCATCGCGGGGCGAAGAAGTACCGTTGATTCAAAATAGCAATTCCACCTTGCTTAGGAGAGATAGTCCCGTTGGGAGCTATGTTGATCGGGCTTAGGAGATGAGAACTCGGCCGAGGTGTGTCAGACGAAACAAGGTCTCTAACACAGTTGATCCCTTCATTCAGGCATACTGGCTTAGAAGGAGTACTTTGATTCTACACTTTGAAGTCCGCTTACTTCGGGAGAAGCGATCGATGTTCTTCTGATGTTCAACAGTCAAAAGAAATGCCATCTTTAATTTAAAAGCAAAAAAAGTTTAACAAGTAAATTCATTTTTGTTTTATTTCAAGAATCGCTGATTAAGTATAAACAACATCGTTCTGTAAAGCTAAAACAAGTAAAGAATTACAAACAAAAGCACGAGGGCTCAAATTTTATTGATAAGATGGAGATCAGCCAAACGCGTGATTCCAAAGAGTATATACAAAGTTAGAAAATGGTAATTTACAGGGAAAAGGGCTACGTTGAAACATAACGACCACTATCCTTCTATCAACTTTGAATTCGGGACATCCTGAGCTTCTGTCGAAGATGACCTTTGATTGGAGATTTCCTCCGATAGATGATGCTGTAACTGCTGCTGAGGGACTTGCCTCTGTTGAACATAGTTACTTGCCATTATCCCTAACTTTTGCATGGATTGTACTATGATGTTTCCAATCCATCGGGATGATTTTTTTTATGTCTCTAACTTTTGCATGGACCGCCCTTTCGGGTTTTCAATCCACCGAGACGTTTTTTTTTTTTTTTTTAAGTTTAGGCGAAGTATTTCTTGACTACATCAACATTCGTGGGGTAGGCAAATTCCTCTCCGTCCATGGTTGCAAGTCTCAAGGCACCGCCTGAGAAAGCTTTCGTGACCACATAGGGGCCATCATAATTTGGGGTCCATTTGCCCCGAGAATCAGTGAGAAATGATTGTATCTTCTTGAGCACAACGTCTCCTTTCCTGAAGACACGAGGTCGGACCTTTTTGTCAAACGCCCTCTTCATTCTTTGCTGATACAACTGACCGTGGCATAGTTCCGTGACTCGTTTTTCCTCGATTAAATTCAATTCGTTGTGTCGACCTTGACACCATTCAGCTTCGGTGAGCTTAGCTTCCATCAATACCCGGATTGATGGGATCTCTACTTCTATGGGAAGCACTGCCTCCATGCCATATACTAGAGAGAAAGGGGTTGCCCCTGTTGAAGTGCGGACAGATGTTCGATAACCGTGAAGAGCAAAGGGTAGCATTTCATGCCAATCTTTATAGGTTACAACCATCTTTTGAACGATCTTCTTGATGTTCTTGTTAGCCGCTTCTACCGCTCCGTTCATCTTGGGTCGGTAGGGAGATGAGTTATGGTGTTCGATCTTGAACTCTGTGCACAACTCCTTCATCATCTTATTGTTCAAGTTAGATCCATTATCAGTAATGATCTCGCTTGGAACACCATAACAGCAGATGATATTGTTTTTGATAAATCAGACCACCACTTGTTGGGTTACATTGGCGAATGACGCTGCTTCGACCCACTTGGTGAAATAGTCAATGGCTACCAGGATGAACCGATGTCCGTTTGAAGCCTTGGGTTCAATCATACCAATCATGTCGATTCCCCATATGGAAAATGGCCACGGGGAAGAAAGAACCTTGAGATGTGATGGCGGTACATGAATTTTGTCAGAGTATATCTGACACTTGTGACACCTCATCATGTACTTGTAGCAGTCGGATTCCATTGTCAACCAATAATACCCGGCCCTGAGAATTTTTCTCGCCATTGTGTGTTCGTTGGCATGAGTGCCAAAGGATCCTTCATGAATTTCTTTCATGAGCATGTCTGCTTCTGATCTGTCTACGCATCGGAGCAAGACCATGTCAAAATTTTTCTTATAAAGAGTGTCACCGCTCAGGAAGAAGTTTCCAGCCAATCTTCTGAGGGTTTTTCTATCTTTTCTGAGTGCCCCAGGTGGGTACTCCTGTTTCTGAAGGAAGCATTTGATATCGTGATACCAAGGTCTGTCGTCTATGACTGCTTCAATCGCGAAGATGTAAGCGGGCCGTTCAAGGCGCATTATGTCGATCTTAGGTATGTCATTCCATTGACCTACACTAATCATGGAAGAGAGAGTGGCTAATGCATCAGCCATGTGATTCTCATCACGAGGGATGTGATGAAAGTCGACTCTGTTGAAGAAGGGTAACAACCTTCTTGCATAGTCTTTGTAAGGAATCAATCCTGATTGGTATGTGTTCCAATCTCCTTTTATCTGGTTAATAACCAGGGCTAAATCGCCGTATACGTCCAAGTTTTTTATCCTTAAATCAATCGCTTCTTCGAGACCCATGATACATGCTTCGTATTCGGCCTCGTTGTTCGTACATTTGAACGTAAGTCTGGCAGTGAAAGGAATGTGGGAACCCTGAGGGGTAACAATGATTGCCCCAATTCCGTTTCCATAATGATTGACTGCTCCGTCAAAGATAAGTCCCCACTGGGAACCTAGTTCTGGCCCTTCACTGGGTAGCGGTTCATCGCAATCTTTCATCTTTAGATACATGACATCTTCGTCTGGGAAGTCAAACCCGATTGATTCTTGATCGTCAATCGGTTGATGAGCCAAATGATCGGCTAAAATACTTCCTTTAACGGCTTTCTGAGCATGGTACTTTATGTCATATTCTGATAGTAACATCTGCCAACGGGCAATCCTTCCCGTGAGAGCAGGTTTTTCGAAAACGTACTTGATTGGATCCATTTCGGAGACCAACCAAGTAGTATGACGAATCATGTACTGGCGAAGACGTTTGGCTGTCCAAGTCAAAGCGCAACAAGTTTTCTCAAGCATCGTGTACCGAGTCTCGCAGTCGGTGAATTTCTTGCTTAGATAGTAAATGGCAGACTCTTTCCGTTTAGTTTCGTCTTGTTGGCCAAGTACACATCCCATTGAGTCCTCTAGGACTGTGAGGTAAATGATCAGTGGTCTTCCTTCCACTGGAGGTGATAGAATCGGAGGATTCAACAGATATTCCTTGATACTGTCGAAGGCGGTTTGGAAATCTTCTGACCAAACGCAATCCTGGTTCTTTTTAAGTAACTTGAAAATCGGCGCACAAGTCGCGGTCATAAGGAATATGAATCTGGAGATGTAGTTCAAACGTCCCAGGAATCCTCTGACTTGTTTTTCAGTTTTCGGAGAAGGCATTTCTTGAATGGCCTTGACCTTGTCAGGATCAACTTCAATTCCTTTCTGGCTGACGATGAACCCTAGTAGTTTCCTCGAACGGACACCTAAGGTGCACTTGTTGGGATTCAAGCGGAGCTTGAATTTTCTTAGACGTTCGAACAATTTTGACAGATGTTCAACGTGCTCATCCTCTGTTCTTGATTTTGCAATCAAATCATCGACATATACCTCGATTTCTTTGTGTATCATGTCATGAAACAGAGTAGTCATGGCCCTTTGATAGGTTGCCCCGGCATTCTTCAAACCGAACGGCATTACCTTGTAACAAAAGGTACCCCATGGGGTAATGAACGAAGTTTTCTCCATGTATTTCGGCGCCATTTTGATCTGGTTATAGCCCGAGAATCCATCCATGAAGGAGAATACTTTGAACTTTGCTGTGCTGTCAACCAGCATGTCAATGTGTGGTAAAGAAAAGTCGTCCTTTGGACTTGCCTTGTTCAGATCTCTGTAATCAACACACATTCTGACCCTTCCGTCCTTTTTGGGAACGGGTACGATGTTGGCTAACCATTGAGGATATTCAGATGTAGCGAGGAAACCCGCGTCGATCTGTTTCTGTACCTCCTCTTTGATTTTGATGGCCATGTCCGGGTGAGTGCGTCTCAACCTTTGCTTTACTGGCGGACATTCTGATCTTAATGGTAAGTGATGTTCCACGATGCTGGTATCCAACCCTGGCATATCCTGATAGGACCAAGCGAACACATCGAGGAATTCTTTGAGAAGCTTTATCAAACCCTCTCTGGCAGTTGGACCGAGCAGTGCCCCAATCCTGATTTCTTTTCTCTCTTTTTCTGAACCCAAGTTTACCATTTCCAACGGTTCTTTGTGAGGTTCAACGGACCTTTCCTCTTGTCTAAGTAGTCGGGAGATCTCTTCTGGAATTTGGTCGTCATTTTCTTCTTCAGCCTCGAATACCGTGAACTCAAAGTTGGGAGAAGGCATCGAATCGTATGTTTCAACGGGGTATAAAACAAGCAATCTGTATGACGTGATGATTCGTGTTTAGAAGAGATAGAGAAAATGTAAGTGTGTGCAGTGTTTTGATTTTACTGCTTGTTTTTATTATTGAATGTTTTTTTAGGATTACCATTTTCTGAAAAAGCAAAAAGAGAAAACAGCAATTAATGCGGAAATTACAGAACGACGTTATTTTATTAATGAACAAGTCGAATCTTGAAACTACAGCTCTATAAAACAAAACTCTGTCGCTTTGGGCAAAGCGAAGAGGGAAATTTACAGAAAACGAGCCCTATCAAAACACCCGTTTCACCTGGGCAGGGTGAAAGGTTAAAGATGGCAATTACTTTGACTGGCGAACGACCTTCGGAACCTCGACGGTAACCCATTGGCGGAGAACTCCTCGATGAATCACAAAGTCTGGCACCTTCCTTGATTTGTCTTCAGAAATAACGCTGATTTCTGGTGGAGCAGGATCATTGGAATCTGTCTCCCAAGCAGAATTGTCGTAGGAGGATTCCTCTGTTGTATTTTGCATAGCATTTGTGCTCTCAGCTGTATCTCCCCATCCAGTTGGCTGGATATCCTCGAGCCTGATACGAGAGCTTTCGAGAGCAGTGTACTTGACCATAAAGTCGTATTTTCCACTAGGTTGTCCCAAAGTGTCCCAAACTTCTTTGGAACTGGAGGAGTCATCCCTCTCGATGACGTTGACCTCGGGAAAAGCATAGTTGATGAATTCAAGTCCTGCAAACGTTGCAAATTCATCTTCATGTTGAGTAGTTTCTGAATGACCTGAGTGTTGATTCTATGACATGGTGGGGACATAGGTATTCTGTTCAATGATACTCAGCTGAGTTTCATTACTCGGCTGACTTTCTTGCCCCGAGTTTCCTGGGTAAGGCTGCCACATTGGCAGGCCATCCATCGGGCCATAGTAATTGTGATCAAAGTTGTCTTTCATCAGAGTGTCTTCCTCTAATGAATTTGGCGGAGCACGGCATCCTTCCGGATCACAATCTCTATATATCATTTCGACATCTGATCTTGGTATAAATCTCAGACTTTCTGAGACATATAGACGTCCTTGTTAAGGTAGGACTTCCATTCTTCATCTGTGTCAGAGGGATCTTCCTCATTAATAGCATGAACTGTCTGAGACACTGGGTGAAGAAAACCTCCACTGTGGAAGAAGTTTTGAAGGGGATGAAGACTTTCATCGTTGGCGGCTGTCTGGGTACAGGTCGCAGAAAAACCAAGACCCTTCTTTGTTTTATTGTCAATAGGAATGACAAGCTGTCCCCATCCTGTCGTATCGGTACTCTCGACCACTTTGATAGCATCGTTGTATGAAGAAATTGAAGTTCCTTCTTTGAGCTGATCGTTCTTGCTCACCGATAGTGCTTGGAACTGAGTTCCAATAACCTCCTCGGGTTCCACACAAGTAGATGATGATAAGTTACTCACAAGCAAGGCTTGTTCCCCACAAACCGTGACAAGTTGATCGTTCTTGACGAACTTTAGCTTTTGGTGGAGGGTTGAAGTAACCGCTCCAGCCTGATGTATCCAAGGTCTTCCTAATAAACAACTGTATGTTGCCCGGATGTCCATGACCTGGAAAGTGATTTGGAAAGTGTGAGGACCAATAGTTATGGGAAGATCAACTTCACCGATAACTATTTTTCTGGATCCGTCGAATGCTTTGACGACGACCTCACTGGTTCTCATCGGAGGGCCCTTGAATGATAATTGCATCAAAGTGGACTTCGGCATAACATTCAGGGTTGACCCTGTGTCTACCAGTACGCTGGCTAAAGCATCGCCCTGGCAGTTAACTGTAATGTTGAGCGCCATGTTATGACGGCGACCCTCTTCAGGTAATTCTTCATCACTAAATCCCAAATTGTTGCAGGAAGTGATGTTAGAGACAATGCTATCGAATTGTCTGATTGTTACATCCTGTTCCACAAAGGCTTGCTCCAAGACTTTCTGTAGAGCCTCCCTGTGGGCTTCTTAACTAAGTAACAGCGATAATACCGAGATCTTTGAAGGAGTCTGTGACAGTTGATCGACAATGTTATATTCACTCCTTTGGATGAGCTTTAGCATCTCATATTTGTCTTTTGAAAAGTCTGGATTACTAGATTGACCGACTGGTGGATCAGGAATTTCTGCCTGAAGTTCCTTTTCTTTGTTGAATTCTCCAACCCCTCGGTTGAAGATTCGACCGCTCCGTATTACACGATTGATGTCTGCAATATTCACGACGGAGGGTAATGGAATTTCCTTTCCATTCTCGATTATTGTTGCACCGTATTTGTAAGGGATAGCCTTAGCTGATTCATACGGTAATGGTCCCGGTAGATAGACGACTATGGGAACCTTCTGATTTTTCTAACCATCATAAGTAATCTCGATCCGTTCCCGGTTGGGAACTCTAGATTCATCAAATAGAGGGATGATGGTAAAAACATCCCTGGTCCTGTGATGACCAGAGATCGTGACTACATCCTCAACTTGCTCGGCAAGGTAGTTCGGCGACCAAATGATGGGTCCTGAACCTGGATATGGACGAATTTCTCCATGATCGACCTGACCCTGAAGAGCTGCTCTCATAAGGTAACACCCTTGGTTACTTTCCGAACAGACGCTACAACTGTCATAGTTGTGTGGTGGCACCTGGCCACGCCCACTTTGAATACAATGTAACCTCACTAGGTTATCTTCCATTGATCGGACATCCTGACTTTGACGACGAGTAGGATTCCTGTGACTGATACTAATTTGCTGAGTATCTTCGTCCATGTAGATTGGCATCCACCAATGATTTAACAAGTGCTGAAGTGCCTCCTGGACAAGGGTACAACCTCGATCGTTTTCACAACCTGCTTTACAGTTTTGATAATCATGTGATATTAAGAATCCGAGTCGGACCTGCTCAGCATGTAACTCTACCAGGTTGGTATTCATCACGCGAATGTCAGAGATCTGAACCATGTTGATTTGATAGGAGTTCCTATCATGGTAGTCTTGGATCCATCCAAGATCCATCTGACGCTGGAGGGCCTCTTGTATGAAAGAGCATCCCTATTTGTTTATCGAGCAAATCAGACAGGAACTGTAATCGTGCCGCGGCAGATTATGATACTGGCTTTGCCTTGAGTGCATCGCCACCAAGTTGACATTCATCGCACGGATTTCGTGGTTTTGAATGACGTTGGAATTCGTGTAAACCATGTTAACTCCACGAACTCGGTGCTCTTGGATCCATCCAAGATCCATTTGTTCCTGTAGAGCTGCTTGCACTACAGAACACCCCTGGTTGTCTTTAGAGCAGATATCACACTAGTGATAATTATGAGGTGGCACATGGCCATATCCACTCTGTCTACAATGCATCTTGACCAGATTGGTCCCCAAGAAGAGTACATCGTGAATTTGATAGACATTGTTAGTCTCTTTCTCAATCAGATTGACTGCAGCTTTCTCGTGTTGAGGCAGCGGGTTCGTAAGAACATTAGGATTCGTATCTTTGAAAGATAAGAGCCCGCTCCTAACAAGCTTTTGCACGTCGGATTTGAAATTGAGACAAGTCTCAATGTTATGCCCTGAACCTCCTTGATGATAAGGGCATGTTTGATCCACCTTAAACCAGAAAGGCGGATTTTCCGGAACTGAAAGGGGAGACTTAGTCTGGATGTGCCCCTTAGCCAGCAGTAACGGAAACAGCTCTGCGTACGTTACGGGTATAGGATTAAATCCTGGTGGCCGTATTATACGGTTGTTGTTATATGGAAGACGAGCCTACTGAAGAGGCTGTTGTGTCCTTTGTTGGTCAGGTTGGCTCTGCGCAACCTGAGGTTGATACGTAGGAACAGGCGCGGGGCCGATAGCAGGAGTAACAGCTGCTACTGGCTGATAACGTCGCCTTTGCTTTCCGAGAGAGATATTCCCAATATCTTGCTCTTTTTTCTTAGGGAGAGCACTACCGTATTTTTTAGTACCGCTCGTTGATCCAGTGTCTTTTACCAAACGTCCTTCTCGGATGGCTTCCTCAAGACGTACACCCATGCCGACCATCTCGGTGAAATCACTGGGCGCACTGGTAATCATTCGGTCATAGTAAAATGAGCTTAAGGTCTTTAAGAAGATCTTTGTCATCTCTTTTTCCTCAAGAGGTGGACAAATTTGAGCGGCAATTTCACGCCACCTTTGAGCATACTCCTTAAAGGTTTCCTTGTCCTTTTGTGACATTGATCTGAGTTGATCTCTGTCGGGTGCCATGTCCAAATTGTACTTGTATTGTTGGACGAAGGCAGTACCAAGATCTCTGAATGTACTGATCGTAGTACGGTTTAAACCCATGTACCATTTGAGTGCGGCACCGGTTAAACTATCCTGGAAGTAGTGGATCAGCAGGTCCTGATTCTCCGTCTGAGCTGACATCCGCCGAGCGTACATCACCAGATGGCTTTGAGGGCAAGAGTTACCCTTGTATTTTTCAAAGTCGGGCACTTGGAACTTGTGCGGGACTTTCATATTAGGGACCAAGCAGAGGTCTGCGGCGTCCTTTCCAAATAGATCCTGACCACGAATGGCTTGCAGTTCTTTCTGCATTTCCAAGAACTGTTCCTGGAATTCCTCCATTCTGTCAAACATAGTTTCCTTCTTACCAGAAGGTGTCTGTGGAATCTGTCCTTCTGGGACAGTGTGCACAACAGGGGGTGGTACCGTGACTACGGCAGTAAATCTTGGCGCCTCCCGAAGTTTGTAACCTTCAGGAGTCTTGAGTATGCCCCTGGCATCTTCGCTTTCCTGAAGTTTGTAACCTTCAGGCCCAGCGGCTTCTGTTGCGATTCCCTGATCTTCAGTGATCGGCAGAACATATCCTTCCGGGATATAGTTAACAGGCATGCCCCAAGGACGATCTTTCAGCATCTGATACCTAGGATCATACTTTTCTATGATGGGCGTTGAGGTGATCTCTGAGATCACAGTTCTTTGTAGCTGAGCTTCTGCCATGGCTTGCATGTCGTTACGAAGCTTTCTCATATCCTCTCTCAGAGCGTCGATCTCTTCTTTCAAATCTCTGTTTTCTTCCTCAAGATCATCCATCCTTTTTTGACGATTGGCCCGAGTATTATACGAATGAGACAGTTTGACTCTAGAATCGAGACACAAACGTGAGATTCGTAGGGAAGAAGAATACGCGATGTGAGAATGATGAATGCAATGATTATATTAATTGTTCTTTTGGTTTAATCAAAATAAACTTCGACAATTAGATTGCAAATATCAAACAGTGGGGAAACCCCTTTTTATTGAATTCCAAAGGATTACAGAAATGGAAATACAGTAGATTACAAAGTGCAGAAACAGAAACCTAAACTAATGGGTCCCGAGTCCTCTTCTTTGACCGGGGCGCTTGGGCCGTTGTTGGATTGTCATTCCTTTGCCAGGTGAAAGGAGCGAACAAATTCCTTTGGTCATCTTGATTCTCTACAGCATGCTGCTCCAAAATTTCAATCAGAGCATCTTTCTCTTTTAGTAATTGCTGTATTTGGATACACTCTACGTCGAGGGTGCGGTACTTGTTCTTCCAAGACCTTCTTTCCTTTTGAACCTTGTTGAGAGTAACCTGAAGCTTTTCAGTTTGCGTCATGAAGTACATGACAGTTTCCCTCGGTGGAAGAATTCCGTAACGAGGATAAGGCATCTTTAGCTTGAGAGCTCTAGTTTGTACCCAGTGGAGATAAGGCTCCACCGAGACACAGTCCGGTTTTCCCAGAGACTCTCGTCCTTTCTTATGAACATGTTTCCAAGCTTGCACTATTTCCATCTTTAGTGCTCTGTCGTTTTCTCCTTCCTTGAAGAAAAGACCTTCCAGATGAACACCCAGTGGGATGTGTCTCATCGGGTATCCAAATTGACGAAGAACTAATATCGGATGATAGTTGATTCCTCCTTTAGTTCCTATGAGGGGTACGCTGGGGAAGTTTCCACAACGGTCAATGATTCTGATTCCCTCATAAATCCTATTACACCAATCTATATCGGAATTGGTGAGAGACATGATCTTCTGCGACCAACGTAAGACACTCTTGCAATCCCAAAAAGCAGCAGACTTGGGCAAGTGAGAGATAAACCATTTGTAGAGCAAAGGTACACAGCATGTGATCTCCCCTCCGCTGTACAAATTTTCCAAGTGTACAGAATGATACGCATCTGCGAGCAAAGTCGGCACAGGGTTTCCAATGAGAAAAACCTTAATAGCGTTGATATCGACGAAATTATTGATGTTGGGAAACAAAAATAACCCGTAGGTGAGCAAGACAAATATGCTTTCAAAAGCAGTCCCGTTCCCTATACTAGCGAAGTACAGAGCTTTCTTTGTCAAGAATTGGGCTGGCAAACCTTGGATGCCACCCTTAGTGGTCATGTGAGTCCTGACCTCAGACTCGTCCAAATGAATTGCTATTGCAATAGTCTGATTCTTTGGAATTTCTTCCAGTCCAGAAAATGGAGCTCGATCAGTGATATGTAAATCAGTCAGATGAGAATACTCCTCCAGCGTTGGTGATAGCTGGTAATCCGGGAATGTGAAACAATGATAAACCGGATCGTAGAATTGAATGAGCGCGTCCATGATCCCCTTAATCACATGGACTCTTAACAGTGGTAGCAAACCACCGTGCTTGGCTCTGAAAGCCTCAGGGTTAGTGATCATCCCCGCTAACTTTCTCAAATCCCCTAATTTTGGAACCTTGAAGGTATACTGGTGAGTTCTCCTTCTACCAAAATCCATTAGCGTAATCCTCTTCTCTGATATTTGCAATCACAGTCTTAGTTTAATTTGAAAAACAGAGAGACTAGAAGAGAAATTTTTTTGAATGTTTTAATGTTTTATTAAATGAATGCATGAATGCAGCACACAAAAACATAGAAAAAACATGGGGTCAAAGGGTCGTTGTCATGAAGTCAAGGCTCTACCCATCCCCAAAGGTTTATAATAGGGTGATTTTTGTACCTGTACTCATTATCATCAGCTCCTCCCAGGAAAGCAAAACAACAAGCGGATCGCCAGCGAGTTGTAGAGCAATCTTAGAGTAAGTGCCATTCACCGAGAATAGATCACCAGCCTCAAATGAGGGTAGTATCGCGTAACAACTATTTCCGATAGTTTCTGCACTACGAAAGGGTTGGCTTTTCTAGGTGTATACTCAATCTTTCCATATACGGCATCACCCGCATTCCCATTAGCAGAAAAATAAACACGTATAGCAATTAGGAAAAGCAGTATATATATTTGTCCTAATCATCCTAGACTTATAAAGCTATGATTCCTAAGTTCCTGACAGAAATGGGTTCCCCGGCGGAAGCCCTAATCTGTGGTATCAACCAAAGAGGTGAAAAGGAGGAAAAAGGAAAGAAACTGAAGAGATAGGCCCCACGGTGGGCGCCATTTTTCTGTTGGCGGCCACCGCCATGAAAATGACTTACCCAGGGTTTAAATTGTAAGAAAGAAAGAATCGGCCCCACGGTGGGCGCCATTTTTCTGTAGCGAGCGATTTTGGACGCGGTTCTTAAGCGCTGGTCGCTCTCTGCGGTTGAGCTTAAAACTACAGGTCGATTCATTTTTTATCCTATTGTGAGCTGAATAAGGAAGGGAAATAGATGTCTCCAATTAACCCTGCTTGCATACTGAGTTTAAACAGCGGTCTGTTGGGTTACGGATGCTATCAATGTGGGGGGCCTTTGTACTGGTTATTTGTATTTTCGCCAATACGGTTTTCTTTCTTTTTTACCTGGGCAGAAGGTTTCTGGCGGGGAACAAGGATTAGGATGTTAGGACTGATGTTTTTGAAATACTGCTTTTGATTGATGGAGATATGGGATTTGGGTTTTTTGTTGATTGCGCTCGCTAAGATCTTTTCTTTCGATCTTATGCCTACGTATTCCCGTTTACCGAAACAGGGAAATCAGAGCGTTCATAGTTCCTCCTATTCTATGGGAGGAAATTGGTTTTTTTTGGTGTCTTGTTCAAAGCCCAAGACGTGAAGCGAAAGGTAGTTTGTATCTTGTTCAAAGCCCAAGATGTGAAGCTGAAAGACCTCGACTTTAGAGAGAATTTGTCATCTCTAAAGAGGGGAGAAGGAGAATTACTTTAACTGGGATACGCGGATCCGAGCAATGCCATAATTTCCGAAGAAAGAGTTTTAACCTGAAGGAGAAGACTTTAACTCAGTGTAGAGCAATGCCATCTTTCCTTAGGAATTTCTCATGCTAAAAGAGGGACAGTGGTATGGATGTAGATGATCCAGAGGCTTGCCGCTTACAGCGATTAGATGAAGGGAAGAGTTATTGATGTTTGTGTACTATGAACGAGGCACAACTTTGATGCTAAAAGGTTAATTGGATTAACCAGTGGTTTTCTTATACAAAGCCTAAGAGGAGGCTACTTTCCGCTAGGAAAATCATTATACAAAGCCTAAGAGGAGGCTATTTTGGTGTCTCGTACAAAGCCCGAGAGAGAGGCTAAAAGGGTTGACTCAACGGGAGAATCTTTTGGTATCTCGTATAAAGCCCGAGATGGAGGCTATTTGACTCAACAAGAGAGTTTTTTGGTATCTCGTACGAACCCCGAGATGGAGGCGATTGTTTGTTTGGCTCTATAAGAACCTTTTTGTATCTCGTACAAAGCCCGAGATGGAGGCGAAAGGGGGATTGACTCAACGAGGGAGTCTCTTATGTGTCTCGTACAAAGCCCGAGAGAGAGGCTAAACGGTTGTTTGAGTTGAGTGACAGATCCAATATACTGATTTTAAAAGAGAAAATCAGTTCTTATATGAGCATCACTGTACTCAGGGATTTAATTTGAGGATCAGGGATATTTCCTTCTCTTTGAGGAAACGGGAAATCCAAAGGGTGTCGAGACTGTCCGAGTCTGCGTGTTTCCTTCCTATTTAACGAAGGGTGCTTGAGAATGCCTTTGAGACTCAAGGAAGTTAGACTGTCCATGTCTAGAGTTTTATCTTTTGTACTATGCTTTGAGAAACAGTAGTAGACTCTATGAAAGGACTGTTCTATGAGGATGACTATGTTCTGTTCCTATACCTCTAGGAGGTCGTCGGGACAATTTGTACGAAGCCCAAGAGGAGGCTGGAAACTTTTAAGAAGCCGACATGTCCTTGTACGAAGCCCAAGAGGAGGCTATCATTCCCGGAGGAAGAGATCATTATACGAAGCCTAAGAGGAGGCTGTGAATACTTCTAAGAAGCCGTAGTGTCCTTGAATAATGCCCAAGAGGAGGCCGATGCTTTTAAGAAGCCTGTGGGTCTATCATCTCCTTTCCATTAGGAGAGATAACTCTTTTAAAGATAAAAACCACTGGTAAACGTGCGAGGTTTACTATCCAGCGACTTTTAGCTTTTAAAGAGGGTTCCTTAGTTAAGGTCCAAGATTATGACCGTAGTGGGTACCCAAACCCCGAGACATTCAAGGCAAGCTATCCACAAGGAATAGATCAAGTCAGGAAAGTTCGAGAATTTGGAAGAAACTCAAAGATGCCATTCACGGAGAATACATTCATCTTGGGGAGTAGAGCTTCTTGACGATTCCTAAGGAGGACAGCCGAAGAGAAGACTGTATCTGGTGCTCCTATTGGGGATCTAGGCGTCTATTTCTACGAATAAATGAAACGGCGTCACCTAGTTCTAGACGTAGTTGCCGGGGAAACTCGAAATATCTATACTATTATTACACAGTAGATATGAGTTTATGAAAGGAGACTTACAGTGAGCAGCCCCACAATACAGTTTATAATATGAAAGCAGTAAATGAAAGCGATAACCACTTACTTGGTTGTAGAGCTTCCATGCTGTTGGGTTAGTTGTTCAACAAAGAAAGATTGAAAACAACAGTATATTCAAAATCAAAGGAGAAAGTACTTTGAAAAAGAAAGATTTGGGGCTTACAGCTCAAGGAGGGGCCCAGGGTTTTATCAGTGAGCGCACTGTTTGAATTTGTACAGCGGGACTTATACAAGTGACTGGGGCCCAAAAAGGTTTTCTGTACAAAGGGATGGGTCTTACACTCTCTCAAGAGGCCCAAAAAGGTTTAAGAAAAGAGTGGGGCTTATAACACGAGGGTAGGCCCAAATGATTTTTCGTTTAAAAATGGCGATCGCGCTGAGGTTTTCTTTTAACGCAGAGGGACTTATACAATAAGTGAGGCCCAAAATGTTTTGGTTAAAAGGGGGATTGGGTCTTACACTCTAATAGAGGCCCAAAGTGTTTTGAATGGGTCTTATAGCTCAAGGAGAGGCCCAAGGGTTATTTTTAAAAAAGGCGACGATCGCGCCGTTTGTTTTTTACGGTATCGGGACTTATACAATATACTGAGGCCCAAAAATGATTTGGTCAAAAAAAAGGATTGGGTCTTACACTCTATTAGAGGCCCAAAAAAGTTTTAAGAAAACAGAAATGGGTCTTACTACTCGAGGGTAGGCCCAGATGGTTTTTATTTTTAAACGGGCGACGATCGCGCCGTTTATTTGTACAGAGGGACTTATACAATGGATGAGGCCCAAAAAGTTTTTGTACAAGGGGGGGATGGGTCTTACACTCTCTCAAGAGGCCCAAAGAGTTTTAAAAATGATTTTTGAGGGTTGAATTAATCCAAAACCCTAATTTGTTTTCAAAAATGTATTTAATTGAATAAAAATTCAATTAAAATGATCAAAAATTGTTTAACACATGGAAAACAAATTGTGATCTTGGATTAATGCTTCAAAAATTAAGTATTGACCTACAAAATAATTAGAAAGCATTAAAAGTTGCAAAATCAATGTAGAAAAAATATTTAAAATGCCAAAAACAATCAAAATATTAATTCTTTGCAAAAATATCAATTATATGAAATAAATAATATTTTTGGGATTTTTTGTGAAAATAAAATATTTTAACATTTTTGTGAATTATTAAAAAAAGAATCAACTCAAAATCATTAAAACTCAGAGAGAAATTAATTTTTGAATCAATTAAACAAATTCACAAAATTCAAATATTTGAATTATTCAAAATGGCGCCAAGAACAAGCTGAAGAACACGCGCGTGTTCTTGATTTCTCAGATTTGCATTTTCTATCCAATCTCCATGAATACGTAATCATATCATGCAATCCACATATCATTATGCTCGTCTCAACCTCACGATCATGTCTATGTACTTTAATTTCATTTAAATTAAACATACAACAAGAAATCACGAAGAAACCTCAAGAACCCTAATTTCTGCATGAAGGCTAGGATTTTTTATACACGATTCAAACAATGCAATTAATTGAGGGAAAACATTCCATGCATGATTTTGAACATATGGCCAAATTATTGTGCGAGGAAATATGCATAGATTGAGAGATGACCAAGTATGTGCTTACCTCCAAGTCGTGACAGCAAGTTCAAAGTGATTTTTTATTTGGAGGTGTTACAGATGAGTTGTGATGATCTGAACAGCTTCCCTACACCCTATGGATTGTGTTTGGATGGTTGGACTTGATTGAAATTGGCTGGATCATTTTGTGGTACCTCAGCTGCACTTTGGTTAAAACCTTGAGCAACCAGCTGGTGATTTTGTGAAATTGATGTTTCAGAAGTAATCTAAGTGTTTGATCAGCTCATATGTGATGTATGTGAGTGATTGGTTTGATTGGAATTGCTCTCAAACTCAAAACCCGACAGTGACTTGCCTTAGAAGGCAAAATTGGAGTGAAAGAAGAGATTTTGAGGAAAGCATCTGTTAGATGGCTTTGATGTACTCAAACTGACCACAATTGAGCTCTATTTATAGTAGAGCAAGTTTGTTTTGCAAGGAATAGTGCATGGCAGCTGGTAAGTAGGTCTGGCCAATGTTGGCAAATGAAAATCCAAGTTTCCTCTAGCCATTGACTAGAGGTTAGGGCACAGAGCTTTGGTCCCCTTGGTCTTGGATAAGTCTTGACTGATTTTAGATGAGAATGGCTCAGTCCATGCCACCTGGATGGTTCCATTGAATGCCTCATTCCAAATTTGAAGTCTTGTCCCTATTTTGGCCATCCTAGGTTCAACATGTTATTTCTTGTTCCATGGACTTTGGAGGCTTGGCTCAGTGATTGTCCCCTTTAGATTCAATCCTCTGAGGTGTCCAAGTGGATAGGAGCAATTGAATTTGGCTGATTTTGGTAAATCGACCAAAGTTGCAAATTCTGCCTTGCCTTGACAGATTTCAACAAGGCAACTTGGCAAGGTTGTATCTCATGGTGTAGGTTGAATTTGGCAATGTTCTTGGCCATTTTGGAAAGCTCTTACATGATACAACAACTGTTTGAACAAGTTTGGTTTTGATCTCTTTTGATTCCAAGTGAAAAATCCCCCTACATTTGGCAAAAAGTGAGGCAAAATCTGACTTAGTGAAAATTTCACTAAGTGTTGGAAAAAGTGACTTTTTCACTTTTCAGCCACTTTGATCACTCCATAACTCAAAATCTTTAATGAATTGGAATGACTTGTAGTTGAAGTTTTTGTAGATGATAATGAGGGCTACAAATCCATCTTTGGATGAGAAAAAATGGCCTTGTGGTTTAGGAGTTATGGTCCTCCAAAGTTGGTACCTTTGCCACTTTATTTTTAACTTAGAAAAATTTCTAAGTTTTATGGTTACCCCTTTTACAAGTTATCTCACTTTTCTTGATTTTTCTTGATGAATGATGATTCAAATCATACATTAGCATCATTTTAGGGTTAAAAATCCATTTTGGTGAAAAATCTCAAAAAGTCAAAGTTGACTTTTGTGCACAGTTGACTTTTTATCAGATGAATTCCAAACTGTGCAATTCTTCAGGAAATCATGTCCTTGACCTAAATCAAACTTGATGGACATGTTCCATGGGTGTCATAGGGTATATTCAATCATGTATTAGGGTTTGGGAGCATGTCTTGGTCAAAAGTCAAAGTTACAGTTGACTTTTCCCTTAAAACCCTAATTGTGGTGCAGATGAAATTGAGACTTGTTGCTCAAGCTTCTTGGATCAATCCATTGTTCCAAATGGATTAATATGGTATATTAGAGACCCTCAAATCATCTCTTGAGGTCTTGGCTCATGGTTTGTCCCAAAAGTCAACTTAGGGGTGAATTAGGTCAAGAAACCCTAATTCCTGATTTTTGATGAATCATCCCCTGAGGCAAAATTGACTTGATGCATGGGTTCATGAGGTTCCATGAAGTATATTAGGTTATGTTTTGGATCATTGCCTTGTGCCCAGATGAAATTTCCATCTGGAGGCCCTGGTTGACCAAAACCCTAATTTGGTGACACTGGCGATCTTGAGGCTTGATCCACCTAGAAGGGAGCAACCTTGTGCTTAATCCTTGAAGTGGGAGTCCTTTTTGATCCATTGTGGATGTTTGAGAGATTAGACAAGTTGAAGATCATGTCATTTCTTGATTGATCCTTTGTCTAAGCACTCAGAGAGGGCTTGAAACCCTAATTTTGATTGTAGTGGATGCTCACCCATCCTTGGGGAGGCTAATGAAGCATAAAGGTACATCCATATTGTGATGATGATTTTCACAATGATGGGAAATCTAAGTGGTCAAAATTTGGGGTATTACACCTTGCATGAAGACCCCGCTCAGGGGAGACCTTGTCGTCATTCTCGTCGTAATGCAGTTAGCCTGTTGCGTGACATTGATACGATTTGTGTCCGTAATCCTGGGAACCTTATCCATCAACGTAGAAATTATCCCGTGAGTGGTTTTGTGGGTAAAGAACCTAGAACTTTCCTCATAGATCCTACCTATAAGGTTTTTTTGATCAGAGACTTTGGTCATCTACTTGTGAACGACCAACCTCAGAAATGTTTAAACCTGTGATCTGCGATCCTGGATCTTGCATCTTGCATTGCATCTTATGTCATTACATTGCATTGCATCTGTTATGCATCTTGCATTGCATTTCAACCTCAGAATCTCACTTCAACTTCCTTCCTTCTCCAGTAAATCAAGCTGATTCCTCGACACCAGTATGCAACTCGAGCCAACACTAGGCGTATAATGGAGCAGATTCAACAAGAGCAAGCCGCCTTCAGAGAAGAGTTGGACTCTATCAAGGGAAAGATTGACCAGATTCTCGAAGCCATCATGATGGCCAAAAAAGAAGAAGAACTGCGTGAAGCCGCTACTGCCAACAACAATGCACCCGTTCAAGGATCTACCTCAAGGCTCTCTGTTCCTGTTCCCAACCCCATCACTTATGGGATACCAATGGACTTCGCTCCTGCCACATCTCAACACTCCCAATATCTGGAGTCACTGTTGGTGCTATTCCGCAAGCTCAACTTGTTGTCACTCAGATTCCTATTCCTCATGCTGAAGAAAATCTGGTAGATCAGTATGATGAGGTACAGAACTACCATGCTGCTATCCCAATTGTCAATCCTACTGCTGCTCAGGATTCTGAAGCCATCAAGATGTGTCGTGATCTAGCTGAGAAAATCCGAGTCATGGAGGGACGCAACTCAACTTCTTTGAATGCTTTGGATATGTGCTTGGTGCCAGATGTTGTCATTCCTCGCAAATTTAAAGTGTAGGAATTCCCGAAGTACAAAGGCCTCAGTTGTCCCCACATGCATCTAAGGATGTACTGCCGCAAGATGGCTTCCTATGCCAAAGACGAAAATCTGATGATCCATTGCTTCCAAGACAGCTTGTCTGGGGCATCACTCGAATGGTATATGCAGTTGGAGCGTAGCAATGTGCACACTTGGGATGATTTAGCTGATGCATTTGTCAAACAATACAAATACAACACTGACCTTGCTCCGAATCGTACTCAACTTCAGAGTATGGCTCAAAAGGACAACAAATCCTTTAAGGAGTACGCACAACGTTGGAGAGAGCTAGCTGTAAGAGTGCATCCACCTCTTGTTGACCGTGAACTGATTGACATCTTCATGGGTACTTTGCAAGGCCAATACTATGAGAAGCTGATTGGTAATGTTTCTGCCGGATTCTCTAATTTGGTAATCGTCGGTGAGAGAATTGAAGAAGGTCTGAAGAGTGGAAAGATCCAAGGAGGTTCTAGCAGTCAGTCTCAAGCCAAGAAACCCTTCAATGGATACAAGAAAAAAGAGGGCGAAACAAATGTTGTCTCTGCTCAAAAAGGTCAAGCTCAACAAGCTCCCCCTCCAATGCCTTTTCAAATGCCATACTTCCAGTATCCGTATGTTGCTGCTGCGCAATACGCTCTGATGCCTTATCAGCCAACTGTTCAAGCTGTTCAAGCTCCAATGCCTCAACAATAGGCTCCTCAGCAACAATCCTACAACCAGCAAGGGTATCAGTATCCTCCTCAACAGCCACAACAGAGAGCTGCTCAATAACGTCAGCCTAATCAATAGAGGACAAGGAGGTCTGATAGAGACTTTGATCGTCTGCCAACATCATATGCTCAGATCTTTGCTCAATTGATGGAGAAGAAGGTAATCGCTCTGAGGGACCTAGCTCCTCCAACTGTCATTCCCCTAGATTATGATGCTAATGCTCATTGCGAGTTTCATAAGGGTGCTTCAGGGCATACGATCAAGGACTGCAGAGCTTTCAAACACAAGGTTTAGGACATGATCGACTCAAAGTTTCTCACGTTCAATGGGAGGGCTCCTAATGTCATCAACAACCCTCTGTCGCTGCCAAACTAGTGCCAACATCAAGACAAGTCAAGTCAAGTCAAGTCAAGTTCATTCCTCGAAGAAGGCAGTCATGTTGCCATCCCATCATTTGTATTCTTGTTTTTTTCGTCTTTATTTGTTTAAGTACTGTATGCTTTGAACATTGTCGTTTGTATTTGGTTTTCTTAATGTAGTGACTATGCATGTTTTGAATCAGTTATGTCGTATTCACTCATTTTTTCCATTTACTGCAAAACACTGACACATTTATTCACTTCACTCTCTATATCAAACTGCCATTTAGCAATGATTGGAGGGAGGATGATGAAAACGAAATACCCATAATTGCAAAATGTATGCTTTCGGATAGAACCCCGCCGATGATGTACAGACATTGTTTCAACCTCCAAACACTGGAGAGACAAGGAGTTAATCTGTAGTAAACCACTTCGAGCCTAGAAGTAGTAGTTTCCGACGGATATTCAAACCCTTACACTCAACCTGGGGCAGGGTAGTGTTCAGTTAACCTAATTACGCACTCAAATCACAAAGAAAAATCCAAAAGACATAACGGTTGTTCATCAATACCCATGACTTGGTAGTCACAATCCTCCAACAACAAAATCAAAGACAAAAAAAAACAAAAGCCTGCTAAGTCGAGCACCTCAAAGGAGACTTAGTAAAAAATCAAGGCAATCCCGATGGACTCGACAAGCAAAATCAGTCCATGCAAAAGATGGGATAAAAAACAAAGTCAAAAGAGGCCCTCGAATCCTCAACAAAAACAAAATAAGATTCAGTGACCACCATGTACAAATCAAAGGGCCACTGACATCCATAAAAAACAAAATAAAGGTGACTGCCATTGCAAGCATACCGTGAGCCATCACTCTTACACCGTCAACCCTTTTAGAATACAAACATGTGCAGAATTAACTGAACGTAGGACTGGAGTTCATCACGACGAAGGGGTGGGTACAAATCAAACTTTGAGCCTGATATCCTTTGTTTCTTAAACCGTAAACCAGACCACGTTACAACCCTCAAAAGATCTAATTGAGGCGAGGTTTATTCCAAAAGCATACTATTGCAAGGTTGCGTAAACTGACTCCCCATATTTGCTAATCTTTAACATTGGTGTCATTTTCTTTGCTATATCTTTCACACCATCAAAATCTGTACAACGTCTGGGCTAATGGTCCATTCGTTTCACTATCACGACACTCCAATAAACGACTCTTTTTCAAAACTTGCATGAGCGTTGCATTAAGATTACCATTTGTAAATGAGCAATTTTAACTGCAAATCAGTGCAAGACATCAAAGCAATTCCAACAAGCTGCAATCAAAGAGGAACTTGAACTCTCAGTGGTGTTGACCCGAAGCAAGACTCCCTCAAAACCCACAAGCTGGGGCACGTCATTCAATAGCTCGATCAGGGGCAAGATCCATTGCAGCAGGCATATCCCTTTGTATCTTCAAGTTGGACAAGCATACCTTGCCAGACGTTAGCAATCATCAAGTTCAGAGCAAGAGCACAATCATCATGGGTCGACCACGTTACTACGCTCATTTTTTTTCAGGCAACCTTGACCATCAGGCACAAAGTTGTGGTTCCCTCAGAGCAAACACCATGACTTATCAATAAGCAATCAAGCTTAACGCCTTGAGAGCATCTTCGTCTGCATCAATCATGGCGTCTTCAACAGACTGAGTGTCGAGGAAATCAAATCCCTCCCACCGCCCAAAGTCCAATCCTCATTGGCAACTACTAAAAGTCCACCACGCTGGCACCTCCCCAAATATATCCAATCACCCGTTTGCAATCATATGCATCGCATTCAACATCATGTACATCATATGCATACTAAAACTGAATCATACTTCCCTAGCACTTGCATCTCCGCGCGTCAGCATTTGCATTACACATCATTACAAAATCAAGTATTCACATATGCATGTTAAGATCCAGGATCAATCTCAAGACTGCAAGACGATCTTCAGCCCAGCCAGGGGCATCTTCTTCATATCCGTGGGCGTTCCTCACAAAGTTGATCAACCTTTTATTGACCAAGTTCAAGATAATCATCAGCCCAGTCAGGGGCATCTTCTTCAAGTTCATGGGCGTTCCTCATGAAGTTCTTCAACCTTTTGTTGATAAAGTTGTGATCCCCAAGCAAGTCAGTGGGCATTCCTCATTGAGTTGTGTTCCTCAACCTTTTGTTGATGAGGTTGTCATCCTCGTCCCAACCAATAAACATCCCTCCGAGTCAGTGGGCGTTCCTCATTGAATCTTTTCTTCAAGTCGAACTACGGCTTCCCTGATTCTTTATTCTCGTCCGAGTAAAGATACGTAGGCACAAGATTGCGTAGATCTTGGCGGGTTACCCTCTCCATTTTCCACTATTTCCCTTTCCTTTTCATGGGCACTCCTCATTGATTTCTTTACTTCAACCTTTTGTTGATGTCTCCAAATAAATCTCATCACATCCCCAGCAAACTTAACCTTTTGTCAATTGCCTTACTATCATCCTTTTGGTGATAGCCAAACCCAATCAACTCAATTCAACCTACATCCTTTTGGTGTTGGTAACCCTCAAATAAAAACTTTTCTATCATCCTTTTGGTGATAGCCGAAACCATGTCAATTCAACCTTCATCCTTTTGATGTTGGTCCTCACAAGTAAGAAGTTCCTATCATCCTTTCGGGGGTGGTAGATTGTTTTGATCCGTCATCCTTTTGGTGAGTGACAGCCTGTGTGTGTGTGCCCTATTATCCTTTTGGTAATAGCAGGTTGTGTACGTGTGTGCCCTATTATCCTTTTGATAATAGCAGGCTTTGACCACATTTTCATCCTTTTGGTGGAAGGGTCTCTGTGTGTTTGTGCCCTATTATCCTTTTGGTAATAGCAGGCTGTGTGTGTGTGTGCCCTATTATCCTTTTGGTAATAGCAGGCTGTGTGTGTGTGTCATACTATCCTTTTGGTAGTAGCAGGCTTTGACCTCATTTTCATCCTTTTGGTGAAAGGGTCGCTGTGTGCGTGTGTGCCCTATTATCCTTTTGATAATAGCAGGCTTTGACCTCATTTTCATCCTTTTGGTGAAAGGGTCTCTGTGTGCGTGAGTGCCCTATTATCCTTTTGATAATAGCAGGCTTTGACCTCATTTTCATCCTTTTGGTGGAAGGGTCTGTGTGTGTGTGTGCCCTATTATCCTTTTGGTAGTAGTAGGCTGTGTGTGTGTGCCCTATTATCATTTTGGTAATAGCAAGCTTTGACCTCATTTTCATCCTTTTGGTGGAAGGGTCTGTGTGTGTGTGCCCTATTATCCTTTTGGTAATAGCAGGCGTTGACCTCATTTTCATCCTTTTGGTGGAAGGGTCTGTGTGTGTGTGCCTTATTATCCTTTTGGTAATAGCAGGCTTTGACCTCATTTTCATCTTTTTGGTGGAAGGGTCTGTGTGTGTGTGCCCTTTATCCTTTTGTTAATAGCAGGCTTTGACCTCGCTTTCCATCCTTTTGGTGGAAGGGTCTGTGTGTGTGTGCCATATTATCCTTTTGGTAATAGTAGACATTGACCTCATTTTCATCCTTTTGGTGGAAGGGTCTGTGTGCGTGTGTTACTATCATCTTTTTGGTGATAGGTATGTCATCCTTTTGGTGTCGGATTCTCCCGTTATCATCCTTTTGGTGATAACGACCTTTGCAAGTTTTTAAGTGTCTACTTGAGGGTTGACATTGATCACCATTCCACCTCCCAAGCGTTTCCTTTCTTCTCGGACAAATTTGTGGTCTTCTTCATATCTAATTGTCTTCTACCTCGAAAGAATGAATGTCGCAGCAATTCATCTTACTCGGTTTAAGCCAATTAGATAGGGGCATCTGTCATACCTCAAATTTGTCCTACCTGTGTATAATTTCCGTTTGTACATCCACCCACTGACAATTATTCTGAAAATCCAAAAAAAATATGTTGTCTTCAACTTCATCCCTCTTTTAATTTTTATCCATATATATTTAACCATTTTTATCCTCAATCCAATTAAATAACCATTATTTAAATTTCCCATATTTATTTCATATCCAAAGCCAATTTTCAAAAATCCATGTCAATATCCATTATCCCATTTCCATTGTTTCTCATCCATTCTTATCCATCTTTCTAAATCCATATCCTATCTCAAATTCGCTTTTCTTTCAATACCCATTTTTAGTCTTTTTTCTTCTTAAATCCATTTCCTCTTTTCAGAACCATTTTTATGCATCCATCTTAAAAGTCCATTATCCATCCAATTTACATAGTTCATTTCAATATAAATTTATCCATTTCTAAATTCTAAGTGGCCAAATTAATTCACATTTTTCTTAATCCTTTTCTTAATCAATTCTTTCAATTAGTTTTTTACTAACCACTTGTCCATGACCATTCTCTTTATCCATTGTTCATAAAGCCCAAAAGATCTTCAAAAATTCATACAAAAAGTGCTCCTGAAATGTACAAAGAAATAGAAAAAAGCCACCTTGAACCTGGCCCCACCACATAACAAACAAAACCTCACGAAAAAAGGGCCAGCCTTGACAACTCGACCCGTGCTGCCACAAAACAAAAACAAGGCCGCAACTTTGCCAAAACCTTCCTGCTGCTATAACGTTGATCCCACAAGCCAAAATAACAAGTAACTTACCTTGCAAGCCAAATACCACGGTGAACCATTTTCTATGCACAACTTGCAAAACACAGGACCCACAACTTTCCAAGCTTTCCAAACTGACCCCACAAGCCACTAAAAATCATCATCTTGCATAAAATAAAATGAAATTCTCACGCATAAACCTACAGACCTCACAACATGTAAACCTGCGACAAAACCGTCAAAACAAATATTCCATTTCACAACCTGTACCAAAACGCAGCGCATCCTTAAATTCATACCTTGACCTCTCCTATAAATAAGACCCGATTCTTCACTCTCGAGAAAGATTAACCGAGCTAAGGAAACGCTGCTCAAAACTCCTCCCATCCTCCATCCACAACTGTCACCATCGTCCAACATCCTTCGCCGCACCTTTTAAATCTACAACATCCTTCATCAACTCACCATCTTCCATTCACGAACCAAATCACTAACCTTAACATTCTCTTCACCTCCTCAAATCCAAATCGCAAAACCCCAGTCTCCTTCAACCTCCATCCTCAATAAACCAATTGAAACCCTTTTTCTGTACCCAAATCAACAACCAAAAATCACAGAGAAGGAGAAGGAAGAGAGAGTTTCCAACCATAAACCGAAACCCATACAACCAGAAACTAGATCGAGAATAAAGGGATTTACGAAGTATCAAACCTGAAACGAATCCATTGAAACCGATAGCGAACCAAGGAAAAGGGAGATCCGAAAGTGAAAAGGTTGGGGGAGATACGTAGTTCGCTTGTGGGTTGTTTTCGTGTTGTTTTGTTGTTTCTCATTTTTTTCTTTTGGCTTTGACTGTGTCCGAAATGAGATGCTGATGCTCCTAATTTTCAAAGCCTAATGTTGAGCTCACCTTGCTTGGATTGTTATGGCTCTTAGCCCGTTTATTTTTTTTACTACCACCTCCTTGTCTTTTTGTCCGCAGCTTGTATTGGGAGATTGGATGATGGGTCTTAAGCCCAAGTGATTCTACTCCTTTGCATCACACCCCTTCTGAATTTCTATACGCCCCCCTGTTTTCATTATGTTTTTTATTCTTTTTCTATTTTTTTTTCTCAACTTAATTTTTAAATACTATTTTTTTTAATGCTTTATTCCATCTATTTTTATTGTTTTGCAATTAATTTGATTTCCATCTTCACTCTCGTTTTTAGGGGCCAATGATATCATACAATTCTTGATTGTTTGATTTTAGATCTACAATCTTGATTTATTTGAGGCCTATCATTTATTTATTTGATTTATTCACTATCATTTATTCATTTTGTGGGTCAATGAAAACCATACATCAACTATTTATCGATTTCTCGATTAAATCTTGATAAAGGTGAGACCTTTATTCTTTTTCCTATTTATTTCGATTTTATTTCATTTTTATTTATTTTTTTGGGTCTATGAAAACCAAACATCGATGATTTGTTGATTTCTCGACTAAATCTCGATAAAGGTGAGACCTTTATTCTTTTTATTCATATTTTTGATTTTATTTCATTTTTATTATTTTTATTCATTTTGGGTCCATGAAAACTAAATGTCGATTGATTTATCGATTTCTAGATTAAATCTCGATAAAGGTGAGACCTTTATTCTTTGTATTCATATTTTCGATTTAATTTCTTAATTGTCATTTTATATTTCTTTTATTTTCATTTTGGTCAATGAAAGTCAAAAGTCAATGATTTATCGATTTATCGATTTCTCGATTAAATTTTGATTAAGACGAGACCGATTTTATTATTTTATTTACTTTTCATTTTTATGGGTTGATGAACATCTAAAAACCACATTTTATCGGTTAAGATGAGACCTTTATCGTTTTTTGTCACTTTACGATTTTATTCCATTTTTATTATCATTTTATTTACTTTTCATTTTATCGGCCGATGAACATCTTAAAACCAAATTTTATCGGTTAAAGATGAGACCTTTCTTCGATTTCGATTTTATTTTACATTTTTTATGTCACTTTACTCTTTTATTTTATTCCTTTCATTTCCGATCAATGAAGGTCTTAAACATCATGGAACCATTTTTTTAGAGTTCATGATTAAGACGAGGTCGTCACATTTTATTTTCCGATTCACCCGATTAACCATTATCTTGTTTATTTTTCATCGAATATTATCTCGATTATATTATCGTTCATTCTTATTCATATCCATATCATATTCATATTCATGTTTATCTAATCATTTTTATTTGTTCAAACGCTTACTTCCCGATTAAAATACTCAACACATATTCAAACCATTTTTCTTAATTAAATCGCGAAAGAACTGAATTCTTGAGGTCTAACACCTTTTGGTTTCTTGAGTGACCACCATTGGGGCGCACGCCTTGGGTGGTGTGTCATTCGACCTTTCGCTTCTAAAACACGCGTCATAATTATTTTAAAAAAGGAATGCCATTGGAGTCTAGCATTCCATGTGGTACTTTCGTTGTTCGTCAAACAATATTTCGTAAATCAATCGAATGAAAAAGGTGTCGTTGGGATCTAACATCCCAATAATGCCCCGATTAATTGGTTGCGAGGCCGACGTCTCGTTTATCGAATAATCGTCATTCTCCCTAAAACACTTAACAAATTAAACCATTTCCAAACCAATTCTCGACTCGTCGTCGAGCCACTCTTCAAAACATTCTCGTAAGTCGAGTGCCTTTTGCCTCGTCGTCAAATGCACACTTGCATATTTCGTAGGTTTTGTTACTAGGAGCACCCCTAGGGACTAGTATCGGTCTTTGCCTCATTTTGCAACCAATTCGACTCAATCTTTTTCAAACGTTTTTCTTAATCAACTTACGAAAGAAGGAGATTCTTGGGATCTAGCATTCCTTGGGTCTTCGAATGAATGGCTCTTAAGGCACGCCCTTGGATTGTTATTCATTCACCCTTTCGTCTTAAAACACTTAATCCTTATCAAACATTTTCACAATCACTCACGAAAGAACTAAGTTCTTGGAGTCTAGCATTCCTTGGATTCTTGAGTGAATGCACTCGAGGCACGCCCCTTGGGTTGTATGTCATTCAATCTTTCGTCTCCCAAAATTCAAACCCTAACCCTTTTTCGTGGGCGTACCACGAACTACGACTGCTCTGATTCTTTATTCTCGTCCGAGTAAAGATACGTAGGCACAAGATTGCGACGATCTTGGCGAGCACACTTTTTCTTTTTCTACCTTTTCCACACTACCTTCCCTCCATCTTCCGTCTTCTCTCTATCCCTTCCCGTAGTCGAACTACGATTGCTCTGATTTCTCATTCTCATTCGAATGAGCATACGTAGGCCCGAGGTCGCGATGATCTTTCCGAGCACCCTACCCAAAAACCACCCCATTTCCCTTAGTAATCAAAACCTTTTACTTTACCTTTTCGCATATATCGTTGAGAAGAAATCAAACAAGCTTAGATAACATTCCTCACAAATCGAACTAAGAGGTTCCCGTTGAGTACAACGGACGTGAGGGGGTGCGCGTACCTTCCCCTCACATAACCGACTCCCGAACCCAGAATGTGGTTGCGACGACCATGTTCTTACCCCTCCTTAAAGGTTTTCTCGATATTTTCCTTTCCCTCTTTTGGGATAAATAAAGTTCGGTGGCGACTCTGTCGAACCGTTTTTCGCGCCTTTCGCGCAAAGGGTCGTGTCTTCGATTAAGCGATTTTTTCGAGGTGCGACAGCTATGCCCCAGCATTTTTTAGGCCGAAAGGCATCACCACCCGCTCGTAGGTGCCCAATGCTCCAGGGCAACGAAAAGCTGTTTTAGGGTCATCATCTTCAGCAATGAATATTTGGTTATAACCAGAGTACCCATCTAGCATACTAAGATACTCATGTCCTGCGGCGGAATCGACTAGCATTTCTGCCACAAGCATGGAATACTCGTCCTTAGGAGTTGCAGCATTTAAATCTTTAAATTCTATGCAAACTCGTAAGGAACCATTCTTTTTAATAACATGTACAATGTTAGCTAACCATTCGACATACCTGGCAGTGCGGATAAACTTGCATCGAAGGAGTCTTTCGACTTCCCCCTTTATCTTTGAGAGAATCTCTGGGGCAAACCGTCTTGGGTTCTATTTAACTGGATTCTTCCCAGGCTTAATCGGCAACCTATGTTCGACCAACTCTCTACTCAAACCAGGCATCTCATCGTAGTCTCGGGCGAAACAGTCTTTAAACTCCTGCAACAACTGGGTAATTTCGACCTTAAGTTGTGGGTCAAGCTTGGTACTAACATATGTTGGCCTTCTGGTTGGCCCGTCGCCTAGGTCGATTTCTTCTAATGTATCTTGCGCCAGCATCTTAACATTATTCGCCAGCGGATCTTTTTCAAATCCCAAAGGCTCATCATCATAAATAGCGTCAAGCCTCTGGCCTTGTTCTACACCCTGAACCTTATCAGGTGGCTCTGGGTCGAAGTCCTTACCAGGACCTTCTTGGTGAAATTCAAGATTGGCTTCGCCAGCCATATATTCGTTAGCAGCCTCCAAAGCCGCTTGTAGTCTGGTTTTAGCCACGTAGGCCGAAATTCTTCTCAATGCTTCGAACTAAGTTATTATCACTAAATTCACTTCCACACCCTGTGGGGTCTACTGCAGGCTCACCAAGGTACAGAAGTCTCTCCCCTGACACCTCCTTATCCCAACGGAAGCCCTCGTTGGGATGTAAGTACAATGAACAAAATGTCTCGTCGTCTGGGACAAACTCAAAATCTGCTGAACCACAGGGGGCAATGTGAGCCAAATGTTTGTCGAACTGACGTCAGTCTACATGATTGATTGGTGCTTTAAAATACCCCTGGTCAGCCTCAATGTTTTCAACTATGTTGTCTGGTCTCCAGATGGTGATGCGTTGATGCATCGAAGATGGCACTGCACCAATTCCATGTATCCACTCTCGTCTTAGGAGCAGATTGTAGTTGACATTTGTTTCTACTACCATGACGACAGTTGGCCAAGTGATTGTCCCCACTGTTAAGATGACTTGTATCACCCCTAGAGTAGAGCCAACTTTTCCTTCGTAATTCGAAAGAACCATGTTATGTGGCTTAGTGTCAGTATCGTACTTGCCAATCTTGCTCAGTAAGAAGTGTGGCATCAAGTTCACTGTTGCGCCACAATCAACTAATATTTTATTTATTGGCACATTCTCCACCTTGCCAGTGATGTAGAGGGGCTTTAGGTGACTCCTCATCTCCTCTGTGGGTCACTCAAAAAAAGTGTTATGCTCTTCGACACACCCATTGTTCGTAATATAGTAGCATACCGACTTGTGTGCTGCCATCTCTGCCTCAGTGCAGGCATATAAATCTTCAACTTCTATGAGCTGGTCGAACTCTCTGGGCATCACAGATATCATATTGACTATGATGTCACGAGAGGCATCAGAATCGGAGTCGAAGTTGTCTGTCATCTCATCATCCTCTTCGACAGTCTTCACAGGTTTATCCTCTTGAGGGGCGAACAACTTTCGTCCTACAGGCATCTTTTCCGCAACCCTCATTGGATTCCCTCCATTATTGTCAGTAGGGATATTAGTACTGGACTCTCCTTGATCCTTCGACTGGGCCTCCCTGAGAGCCTTCCTTCGATGTTGCTCTCTCCTCCATTAAGAGTGCAACATCGGGTTCTTCCCCTTATAGTTTTCAGAAACATACACCGATTTATTAGAAGTCTGAAACTCCTTTCGATATTCTACTGAAGAACCTCTGCCCACATCAAACTTTCGCCACTTTCTCTGACCCTTTTCCTTGCCTTCGACAGGTTTTATCCAGCTCCCTATTGGTGCATTGCTTGTTGGTTTGAAGGTACTGGGTCTGGCCCCTGGGAACTGCGTTTTTTCTCCCAATTGTTTCGAAGAGGACCTTCTAGGGTCGAAACCCCTTTGACCATGTGACATTCCTTGCTCCCTTCTTTCTTTCGCCTTCCTAACCTCCTCAAGATTATGGGCAGCTTTCTGATCGAAGATTGCACTGCATCTAGGGCATAACATGACGCCTGATCCCTTCTTTTGGCAGCGGTGAAGGAATTCGATGATAGTTTCATCCTGTTTTGGATACGCCACTTTGTTACGCTCCTCTTGGAAGCTTGCTTCATCCACCTCCACGGTCTGATGTTGCGTAATTTCTACCATATTGATGTCCATGTCGACATCAGCACTAAGGTCCAGATTACAGAAGTCACATCAAGGCCCTCAGCAGCCTTGTCCATCTTAACGAAACTCTCAGCAGTTTCTTTAGTAACCAGCATCAGGTTGGAACCCTCAGTAGTCCCATCATTTAAGTCCTCAGTGGTTTTGTCGAAACCCTTCATGACCTTGCTCATGAGTTTCTCTACAACATAAAGGTCAAGGTCTTCAGTAACCTTGGCTATCACAGCGTTGTTGGCGAAATCTTCAGTTATTTCCACCATATGTATCTCTGGCTCAGCATAATGGGCCTCTGCTGTTGGCAATGGGTCGGAGTCAATTTTCATCTGACCTTTGCTCTTCTCTCCGAATTTCAGCCTACCCTCCTGAATAGCGTTCTGCACCAGATCCCTGAAAAGAAAACATTGAGAAGTTTTATGACCCAAAAAATTATGGTACTTACAAAATCGTCTCTTTTTTCTTTGTTCTAAAGGTGGCATTTTAGCACCAGGAGGCACTATCATCTGCCCATCTTTTACCAACAAATAAAAAATTTCGTCACATTTTGTGATATCGAAAGTGTATGTTTTCTTGGGAAACTTATCATTCATTTCAGATTCGTTAGAATTTTTCCCAGTCGAAGGGGATAACATTTTACAAGCATACGGAGTACCTTGCTTTAACTCAGCAACGTCTACTTCACTCTCGTCGAAGTATAATGGTTTGTCGTATAAACCTTCGACGTCCTCATTATATTCAACATAAGCTACTTTTTTACCCTTATTAAACTTAGCCTTTTCGTCTTTCAGACGTTCTAACTGTCGAACCCTATCAGCCAGTTGAGCCATGTCTCTTAGATACTGGGTATCCAATTTCTTTCTAATAGAGTAATCAAGGCCACCAGCGGCCATTTTGACCAGTTCATGCTCTGGCACTTGAGTAAAACACCTAGCCTTAAGTAATCGAAACTTGTTTAGGTAATCGTCTATTGGTTCAGTAAACTTTTGCTTTATGCTGGCCAACTCCTTCAAACTAATCTTAGTTTGCCCCATGTAGAACTGTTCATGGAACAAGCGCTCTAACTGGGTCCAATTACAGATTGAGCTAGGAGGTAGGGTTGTAAACCAAGTAAAAGCATTCTTGGTGAGAGAACTTGGGAAATATGTCACCCTAAGACTTTCGTCATTTGCGATCTCTCCAGCCTCAATCATATATCGGGCTACGTGTTCGACAGTAGATTCAGTTGTATCTCCTGAGAACTTAGTAAACTTTGTGACCTTCGCCCTAGGGGGTAATTCTGATTGCAGGATATAATCCACTATGGGTGAGGTATAGTTTGGCCTAGTAAAGCCAAAATTCACCCCATTTCGAGCCATTATTCTTTCGACCATGGCTGCTAGGTTGTTATCCGCTGCTATCTTGTTACGTCGGACCTGTTGTACAACCTGATCAACATCTTAGTTTCTATTCACTATCACTACCCCTTGTTCCCCTTCCTTTGGAATTGGCCCTTGGTTCCTAGGTGGTTCGACTCTGGGGAGTTCGACTCTAAGGGGTTCTAGGTTGGCCTCAAGCATAGTCTCTAGGTTCTGTTGTGGGATATTCTCCACCACAGTCGTACCTCGTACAGGGGCCGGCACCCCCATAAATTCTGCCATGCGTGCTAATTGCGCTGTTAGTTGTTGATCGGTTTGGGTAGTGTTCCGAATCAACGGCTGGAAAATGTCCCCCATAGTTTGAGACAAAGTTTGCACCATTTGTAGATTACTCTCATCCATTTGTTGTCTTAAACATTGTATAGACGTGTTTGTTAGGCTAGGACCTTGAGTGGAATATCCTATTCCTACACTTTGGCAGTTTCGACCCACATTTATCCCAGATCCCGACCCCTGTAATGGCGAAGACATTACATTGTCTGAGAAGACTGGGGGGGCATTTTGGAGGCTTTGCATTACCGACGTTGGCATTCCATAAGGTGAATTCCTTGGTAAGGGTTGTGAAAATCCTAGAGGGGGAAGATGCCTAAATGTCGAAGTTCCTCCTGGTGGAGTTTGGGGATTAGATGCTTGTGGGCCTATGTACTCCAAAACAGGTTGAGTGTAAGCCCTTATAATGTCGACCCTGGTCCTATCATTGATGGGTCGGGCATAACAGGAGATGGGATTGGCTCTCCTGTCGAAGGAACTGGGGGTGGTACCACGTCATTCCTAGACACATTTTGAGGGTTTGTGTTACTAGGCTGGGCATTCGAATTACTTGGCTGTGGGTTAGAACCACTCCCTTGAGGATTTGGATTGTTTGGCTGACTAGTGTTCGTCGCCATTTTTCTAGTATATCTTCTCCTTGGTCTTTCTTCGTTTGTAGTGGCTACCTTACCACTTCTTAATAACATGCAACGAAGCTTTTAAGGAGGCAGAGATTGATAAATGATGATTTTCAAAATCTAGAAAAATCTTTATACAGTTAGAACTGTCCCACTGGGCGTGCCAATTTGTTTACCGTGAAAATTGGTAAACAACCGCTGATCTTCCAAATCTAACTTTGGTGACTCACAGGATCGATCAGATTGATCCTAGGACATGTGTTAACCATTGATCTAAGTTAAATTCTAAAGCAATGAATACTTCGACAATACTCAAAAGGAAAGTTTGTTGAAAATATAGTACAAGACAACACATCCAAATGTAAAGTTTAAAAGGCTGAAAAAGGTAAAAGGAAAGGTCGAACGTGCGTAATGAAGATTAAAGGTATAAAATGAAAGTAAGTGCAGGAACGTAACTGGCTTCAAATGAAAGATAAAATTTTAAGTAAAGATCAAAGTAAATTGCATTGAAGAATAAATGGTGTTTTACATCTCGTCCATTCTCACAATACTCTTTTCTCAGCAAGCGGATACTTCGAGTAAATTTAGAGTTACTTGTACATAGTGAACACAACACCCTTAATCCTACTGCTAGGACCCTTATTTATAATACTAACACTAACTGCTAAAAACTGCCTGAAATAGTCAACAAATGACAAGTGTCATATTGCATGCTTCTATTGCTTAGATACACGCTACCTGTCTTTCTTCAAGAGAGAACCAAATTAACTACTCCCTCCTTTATTTGAATTTGAATTTTCAGCGTCAGGCATCATCAACGTTCTCGGTCGAAGGTTCCCCCTTCAACTCTTAGAAATATTTTCTAAGTCCTACAAGGTCTCCTTTCCTCTTATGAGTACCTTCGACTCGAACCTATCACATAAATCCTATCGAAAACTCTTCTAACCCTCTTCAAGAGCTCAACATTCTCCTCAATACTTCCAACTTCATGTGGGCGTCGAATTCACGAGCTAACATATAGTTACGGTAATGACAACTCGAGTATCATTCTCAAGGATTCTTGTACTATTATTAACCACCGATTGGACAATGGGGGGTTGAATTTCGATTAAAGGAAAAATAATGAAAAAAAGTGATTAAAATAAAGGGATTATCAAATAAGCTGAAAAGTTAATCTGCTGATTTGGTTCCTACCTATCATCGGTTATTATAATTCTAATATCCAAACGGATTATCTATTCCTATTCGATTACAAACTCATTGACAAGTGCAATTTGTATTGTGTGATGTAGGTTCCTATTATCCGAATTAAGCAAACAGAATTAAGCCCTCATGAATTAAGCAAACACGATTTGATCAATCATGATAATGAATTATGCAAACGATAACATGATTACGGTTAAGGATCATACAACAATCGAATTAAATCAACTTAACCTATGAAAATTGGATTTAAAAAGAAAGAATCATAGAATAAGATTGAAAGAAATAAAAAATGAATTGAAATTATTATAACCTCAAGGTGTCAGAACCGAATACATCAAATCAACAATTGAAATTAGTTCTCCATGAATTTCCCATACAAAGCTTCCGAGAAAATTCATGAATAGTGTGTAAGAACACAATGAACAGTAGCACGACTGCTACTAGGTATATGGAAGCACACAAAAATCCGGTTTTAACTCGACTGGGTTGAAAAACATAAAAAACCCGGCCCAAAACTAAATATTCCTAAAGGCAGAATTCAGGTCCTAAATTCAACGAATTATTCAAGCCTACTACACTCCGAATCAGCTCCTTCGTAAATCATGAAAGTTGTAGCGCTTTGTCTCAGCTTTCCAACGACTGGTACAACGCACAAATCTGATTCTCGTAGCTCCAGTTATGATTCGAACAGTGGACAGGTATCAAATAACCGCTAAAGCTTAAAATAAGCTGCGAAAATAGATTAACGGCAAACAAAGACTTAATTGTAAAAACATAATAAAACACTAAAATAAATGAAACAAACTAATAAAATTCCTAAGTACAAACATAAGAGAATGTGCATTGAAATACACTCATCACGGGATTATACCTAAGTGCATCGCACACTCAAAGATACAGCAGATTCACCATCGAACTTTATTTAGTCCCAAAGGACATGGAAGATATTGATAAAACCCAAGGGGAAGAGAAATGGATAAGGGAGTCGGTTATGCGAGGGGAAAGTATTAGCACCTCACGCATTTATCATACTCGACGGGAACCATTCGGCTTGCTCCTAGGCTGGATGGATTATCTATCTAAAGGTTTCTCGCTAAGGAGGGAAGGAAAAAAGAAAAAAGAGAGTGCTCGCGGAGGATCGGGGCCCTCGTGCCTACGTATCCTCATAGTCCAATAAGGAATTCGGAGCTCCGTAGTTCATGGATCCAGGGAAGAAAAGGAGAAAAGAGGAAGAAGATTATGGAAAAGGATGTTCGCCAAGATCTCGCAATCTCATGCCTACATATCCTCACAGTACAGTGTTAAAGTCAGAGCTCCGTAGTTCGGGGAACAAAGGTGAAGAAAGAAAGGGAAATGGTGTCAAAACCAAGAGCAAAAACCAAAATAATGGTGTCGAAACTAAGAGAGCAAAGAAGCAAGGAAGTGGTGTCAAAACCAAGAGATAGAGATACGAAAGTAAGGAGTAAGAGCAAGGGTGTTGAATCGAGACAAGGTGTTAGACCCGCTGGGGATTCGGTATGTTAACTTGATAAATAGGGGTTAACCGAAGAAAGAGAAGATTGAGACTCTAAGGGGGGAAAATGGAAATTGGTTTTAACAGACAGACTGTGATTAACCAAAAGGAGAGGGTGTTGAACCAAGAGGTGATTAACCCAACAAGAAGAAGGGAGGTTGGTTTTAACCAACGGATGGTGATTGACCAGAAGAATGGGTGTTTAACCAAAAGGTGATTAACCCAATCAAGGAGAGGAGAAGTTAGTTTTAACAGACAGACTGTGATCAACCAAAAGAAAGGGTGTAGAACCAAGCGAAGGTTACTAACCCAAAAGGGGTTCAGTATATTAACTGACAGGTTGTCGTTAACTGAAGAAAAGTGTATTGAACCAAAAGAAGGTTACGAAACCAAAGGGACTCGATATATCAACTGACTGGCAGTATTTAACTGAGGAATAAGGTATTGAACCAAAAGAAGTTTATGAACCCAAAAAGATCGATTGGTTTTAATAGACGGACTGTGATTAACCAAAAGAACATGTGATTAATCAAGAGGTGATTAACCCAAGGAAAAACTGGTTTTAACAGACGGACTGTGATCAATCAAAAGAACGGGTGATGAACCAAGAGGTTATTAACCCAAAGAAAGAAAAATTTGTTTTAATAGACGGATTGTGATCAACCAAAAGAACAGGTGATGAACCAAGAGGTGATTAACCCAAAGAAAGAAAAATTGGTTTTAACAGATGGATCGTGATCAACCAAAAGAACGAGTAATGAACCAAAAGGTGATTAACCCAAAGAAAGAAAAATTGGTTTTAACAGACGGACTGTGATCAACCAAAGAACGGGTAATGATCCAAGAGGTGATTAACCCAAAGAAAGAAAAATTGGTTTTAAAAGACGGATTGTGATCAACCAAAGAACGGGTAATGAGCCTAGAGGTGATTAACCCAAAGAAATAAAAATTGGTTTTAACAAACGGACTGTGATCAACCAAAGAACGGGTAATGAACCCAGAGGTGATTAACCCTAAGAAAGAAAAATTATATCAAAAATGAGTGATCAAGGATCGACTCTGCTGAAGATCGGGAGACACTATAGCCTGGAGGTAGAGATGATTATTCCAGACACAGGGTCATTCGTCCCCTACCCAAAATAACCAGAATGAGTATAGGAATTCTCCACTCTCATCCCTTCTCTAGCACTCAAAGCATAGTGCGGAAATTAAAACCGACAGAGTAACAGCGCAATTTGTACAGTGCTCCAGCCTGTTGTGCAGACGTCCGGCTCCAAACAAGATCAAGATAGAGATGCTCTAAGGAAATCCTACAAGGCTGAGGTTTGCCTTGGTGATTATTGTGCACGAAATGTGATGCAAAGAAGCTAAGAAAAGCATATAATCCAAAGATCCTTAGCAATCCGTAGCTAGAACCAAACAAAACGCGATAAATACGTCAAATCTAAATTTGCACCAAAACTCTTGCAATGATCAACTTTCAAAGCTTGAAATGAAGTAAAAGTTGATGTTGCTGCAGAATTCTAAGAAGAAATGTAGTGGAACGGAGGTCTACCTCAAAGATTAATAAGTTTCAATGCAAAGCTTGCTAAACTTTAATGGTGAATGAGCTTTTGCGAGGTTAAGGAAGAAGAAGAGAAAGAGTGTTGTAGAAAATTCAAGGAGTGAGAGTGAAAATTCAAAGCACAATGAGGCAATTTGGTGAAAAATGAAAGTCCCCTTAAATCAATGGGAGAGGTTTGTTTAAATAGAGCACAGGCTTGGAGTGAGTGGAGGCTTAGAACTTGGTTTGGAGTTAGCTAAGGGTGGTTTGGAGTTAGTTAGACTCAACTCACTGAGTTGGAGTCTAACTCGGTTAGTTATTTGTTAACTCAGTTGAAGAATCTCAATGCAGCTCCAAGATCAAATGGTTCACATGAGTGGAAATGAGGGTGCATGATGAGTTTTATTGTTGGTGATGTATTGGAGCAAATGCAAGTGAATCTTGAAGTGTTTAGAATATTCCACACAATGTTAGAACAATGTAGACCAAAAGAATGAGATGAGAGCTACTGTAGTGTGAAGGAAATGTTGAAAAATTACAGAATTCGTTGCTGTAATCGGTTACAACCATTATGGTAATCGGTTACAGGCGCGCAAAAATGCCTTCCTGGGCTGAAAATTGATGTTTTAACCGGTTACCCCAAATCTGGTAACCGGTTACCACAAGCAAAATTCTACTTTTTTGGCTTGCAATGGACCGCTTTGACTGTGAATCCGCCTTCCAACCTTGTACTTTGATATATAGGCATAGAAATCCATATGTTTGGCATGTATTAAGGCTTTGACGACTTTGAGGGGATGTGATTAATTATAGCTTTGAAATTTTCTGAAATTTTGGATATGCTTGCAACAAAACCACAGATAAAGAATGCTAATGCGTATGCTAGGAATGCTGGTGCACACTCTCATGCTAATAGGCAAAAAGGGAGGTCAAATTTCAGGTTACGACAATGTCCATCTCAGAACCTTTTCGGGTCAGTTTGAACCTAATCCAAAATGGAAGGTGAATGTTGTAACAATGAGAAGCGGTAAGCAAGTGGAGGGTCCTTGTGAGAAAGTGAGGAAGTGAAATATACTAAACCAATACCACCTGCAAAAGAGGTTGTTGAAGAGGAATAGTAGAAGGAACCTTATATTGCTCCTTCTCCCTATAAGCCACCTATCCCATCCCGCAGAGGTTGGTGAAGGCAAAAGTAGAGGCCCAATTTAAGAAGTTTATCGAGATGCTATAAAAGCTCCACATCAATGTTCCTTTCATAAAAGCTATATCTCATATTCCTTCTTGTGCTATGTTTTTGAAAGAAATCCTCTCTAACTAACGAAAATTTTAGGATAATAAGACAATAGTGCTTAATATAGATAGTGGTGCCATAATTTACAACAAATTGCTAGTCAAGCTTAAAGATCTTGGGAGTTTTTTCTAATCCTGGGATGGTGAGATTTGAGAGGGCATAATGTGATTTAGGGGTCATCGTTAGCCTGATGCCCCTATCTCTTTGTCAAAAAATTTACCTTGGTGAGATGAAGTCCACAAATTTTTCTCTATAGCTAGCAAACAAGTTAGTTAAATACCTCGTTGGTATTTTAGAGGATGTGCCTATAATACCGGGAAACTCTATATACCTACTGATTTTGTGATCATGGAGATGGATGAGGATTCTCAGATTCCTATTATTTTAGGTAGACTTTTCCTAGCCACAACTAATACCATAATAAATGTAAAATAAGGAAAGCCCGCCTTTGAAGTGGAGGATGAGAAGATTGAGTTATTTTGCCAAATTAATGAAAAATCCCTTATTTAATGACTTTTGATTTGGTGTTAGCACAAATGATCAAGATGTCTAAGAGGACAAATTCACACTGAAGGAAGGTGAAAATTAGAGAGCTAAGGCCTATGAAAAACCTGCCCTCCAATTTGAAGTGCTAGCACATAGGGCAGCCCCAAAATTGAAAAAGAAACCTCTACAACCAGACCATAAATATGAACCCCGTCAAACAAGAAAGAAAGAATAGGGGGTAAAGACTCTGTGGAATGGATGGACATGTTGAAGTGGATCCATAAGGATGTTAAGCATAATGTTAATGACTCAAGTTTGAAGAAAGCACCATTTTGATCTTGAGGGTGAAACAGTCAGCTAATTAATGACCTTAAAAAAGCATTGCATCGGAGGCAACCCACATAATTGTGTGTTTTAGTTTTTGCTTGTTTATTTATTTATGTAGGAATAGATAGAAAGTTACATAAGAGCACCACCACCTTCTACTAGAAGATATGCATCAACAAATGCTAATTAGAAGAAGGGTAATTCATAAAAGTGGAATAATAGATTTAGGTCATTTTCCACTGTCTCTAACATATAACATTGTGAACTTTCTCTCTCCCTTTTCTTTCACTATAAACATTGTGGAAAATGTTTGGTTTAAGTTGTTGGGGGGGGGGGGGGGGGGGGGGGGGGGGGGGGATATTTCCTTTATAATATTTTATTTTATTTGTTTGGCTTTGTATGTTTGTTTGTTTTAGTTTAAATGTGCACCATTGTTAAATTCTCCCCGAATTAGAATAATTTGAAAATATTTTGAAAAACTTTTGATTGTGATCATACTTAGAAAGTATATTGAATTAAGGGATGAAAAGCTAAGTTTAAGGACCCTAAGAAAATTTGATAAAATAGGTATTTTTTGAACACCCTAAGCCTCCCGAATAGGATATCGATTTAACTCGTTTTGTGTGGTAGTTTCCAAATTTTTGAGAAGTATTTTCCAAGTAGTTTATTTAAAATAGTCTGGTATACTTTTGATTTGCATATCATATTTGGTTGATTAATGAAAAGTAAAACTGGAAAAAAATTAAAAATTAAAAAATGACAGTAAAAGGTAATTGTACCTTACTAAGTTTGGTAACCTCACCCGATTATTCAACCCAAAGGTGGTTGATCCCCAATGCCAGGAAAAATGTGTGAAAATATCTGTGAGAATTAAAGGCAACTAGTCAGCGTAAGTCAAGCTCACCCTGAAAAAGTTAGAGTTCCCAAATGCTAGTTCACTTATATGTTATGAATAAGTAAAAAGAAATAATAAATCCTCATTTAAACTCATGTGTATGTGAAGATTATTATTATCTCATTTCCTTAATTTGATTGTTCTGAATGAAGAAACTTAGGTACAAATCCTTAGTTGAATTGGTACCTAAGGATGGAATCTTTGGTCTGTATTTTTTAGAGTTATTGTTCTTACAATCTCTATGTAGTTAAACTAGTACAAAGAGAATTTATGGTTAGTTTATCCGAACAAAGATTCACATATGAGTACCGATAATTTTGTTTTCATGAGCTTCTACATGATGAATTACTTTTTGTTAATTCTTCATATGCATGCCAAGTTGCTTGATAAAAAACAATGGTTTAAATATGGAGGAGTTTGATAAGTGGTTTTGCACCATTGATTAGTTGTTTTTCATTCGCTTTTATTTATTTTGATCCTTGTTTTTTTTACTTTTATGCTTATATGTGTGCTTTCTATGCTTTTCACATGATAGGGGCCTTAGGGGAAAAAATAGAAGTAAAGGCATCAAAGAATACATATAAAAAGAATCGTACAGTCCAAATTTCCAGTAACCAACACGGAGGGGTCGTGTTCATCAACATCACCTGTGTTGACCACGAGTCTTTTCACAATAGAAATTCAAGACAACAACACCTTGAGTAATCTTAATCAACACGGGCAATGTTGCACTATAATACTCCTCGTGTCCATTAACACCATTTGTGTTAGCCTAAGTTTCAATTAGAAACTTTTGCGATTTCATAAAGTTTTTCTACCCTTTTCACTTCCTAACTATCCCAAGGCCAGAAGGAATGTTTCTTGGTTGATTGCGATGTTATGTTGGTATTCATGATAAAAAGCCTATAAAAGAAATATAAATCATAGGAGAACGATTCACCATCTTGCCCTAGCTTTAGTTTACTTCATAAAGTTTATTTTTCTTGCAACTTTTCTTTCATCAAGCATTGTACTCAAGCAATCCATTGGAGATTTATCTTATTCAAGTGTTCTTTTCCTTTTAATCATGTTTTTATTCGCTTATTGTTTTTTTTACTTTCTATTATCATATATACAATTGTCGTGTATGTTTTATTCACTTTACCATTAAACATGTGTGAGTAGTTCCCTAGGGACTAAGCATCGCGTAGGTTGTCTCATGACAAAATTCTAGTGAATATCTATCATTTTATTATGAGAATAAAAGTTTAAATTTATTTTATAAATCCGAATTTTAATGCATATTCCTTTTATCAAAGTGGTGGATATTCATGTACCGATCATACGCTGAAATAGTATGTTTCGGTACTCAAATGCAGAATTTTAGAAACTGAGTATGAGATAAAAAAAAGTGTTTCAGATTTAGTTAAGAAAGCTCCATTTCTATAGATGCACGAAATTAATCTAAATAAGTAATTTGGGATGACGAAAGTGGGCAGATTGTTTGTCTTGAAACAAGACAACACATTGATGAAAGTATGTGTTATCCAATTTTCTCTATTATCGATAGTATTAAATTGATTCTCGTAGTAGAACCAGTTGTTCATCTAAGTATGTTTAGACAATAATTTTTTACAATATGTCCTTCCCTAAAATTATAGTTTTTAATCGTTAAAAATTTATTTATTCAAACTCAAACCAAATTTTGATCGATTTAGCTACACAGTGATAGGTAGAATTTGGTACTTAAATATCTGGGCTTTGTGGTACGATAAATTTTTTTATTAATCCAATAACATCGTTCACTTGTGGTCTATCATTTATTAAAGTATATTTATTCAGTAGAGATATACATGAAGATATTTGTTGGTTATATAGAGAATCATTACCGTTCGGAAGCTTTGATTGTGGAAAGGTACATCATAGAATAATATATTGAGTTATGTTCGAACTATTTGTAAGAAGTAGACTCTATAGGAATTTTCAAGTCTCGTATTGTTGAATGATATGAAGGTAAAGGTACTCTCGGTTTTAACGTTAAGTCAATGGCTCAGATCTAATTTTTGTAGCACATTTGCATATATTGAATAACATTGAGGAAGTTCAACCTTACTTATGCGCTCACAAAAGACTTATCAAGTAAAAATTCCCTAGGATGAGTGAAAAGTGGTTGTTGATAAAGCATAACAAGAGTTTCATAAATTGTTTTAATGAAATGATTTCTAATAATGGGAGTGTATATGAGACAATTCAATGATTTTTATACATGCCTAAATTTCATTAAATAACTTGGATTGCATATTACATTATTAAATTTCTCCTCTATAAAAAATCAAAGGATAATCATAGTACCATACAAAATTGTAGGGTTAAGGTTGATGCTGAATCGATGTACTTCTCTAGTTCTAAAGATAAGAACACTGTAATGGCATCTAGATAGGAATTTGGGGGCATTGAAGAGATTTAGGAGATTTATTATGTTATATCTAAATTTCCTTTATTTAAATGCAAGTGGATTGACAATAAAATTTATGTATAAACCAATCAGTTAGGATTCACATCTGTCGGCATTCACATCGCAGTTTATATGAACGAACCTTTCATCATGGCATCCTAAGCAAAACAAGTGTTTTATGTCACTGAACCTTCCAACAATATATGGTCAATTGTTCCCCAGGGAAAACACATTCATGCTAGTGATGACAGACAATACTTAACTCTTGATATTTCTGATACCTCTTATTTCACAACACACATGTGTACTTCACATTAATAAAATGATTCAGATGATGTGTACGCTATTCATTACGATCAATAAGAAGGGATATGGTAAAACTAACAACTAAATTGTTTATCCATAATATATTTTTATTTTTATTTTTAATATTTATAGTTAATATTGTTATAACTATATCTTATTAATTTTATCATTTTTTATTTAAACAGATAGATGGACCATTCATCCTACACCCCTCCTACAAAATAGTGTTCTTCTATTCATCATAATAGAAAAAGAAATACTAGAGGTGCCATAATGATGGATAAATTAAAAAATGTTTGCAACACAGGTGTTAAGTTATTGGTCAAGTTTGATATGAAAACTGGGAGTTGTTATGGTAAGCATGCTTCAATATTTTGGAGTTACGCGACATTTCTTAGATGTAGCAATGGGAGTGTTTTTATAGATGATTGGGGCCAAATACTAGCTGACGTGGAAAGAAAGTATATGGAAAGGTCTTAAGGTATTAATTGAAATTCTGGTATCAGATATGAGATGTCGAAGGAGATGTCACGACACTAATATCTGAACAATGATCAATTTATGAACAAGATAAAAACAGTAAACAATAGCAAAGAGACACAAGCAATTGTTAACCCAGTTCGGTGCAATCACACCTACGTCTGGGGGCTACCAAGCCAAGAAGGAAATCCACTAAACAGAATTAGTTTGAAGACTCTCAGTAAACACACTCCAGTTTACAATCTTCTCACCTAATCTCTACCTGTGAGATTTCTATCTGAGAGACTTAGATAAGAGACACCTCTCACTCCCTCTCAATCACATGCAGTGATAACTACAGAAACTTACAAAAGAGAAGAACACACTTCAATGACACACCTTGATCTTGCTTAAAAGCTTCAATCAAGAACAAAGCACTCGTACTTAAAAGCTTAGAGTGAACAACTTACAACTCAAAGACTCAGTCCAATTCAAACATCCAAGAGATGAATGAATGGCTCACAATCAAACAATTAACAAAAGACTAAAACCCTAAAACTTGAAACGCAGCTTTCAATAACTTTTTTCCCCACATGCCATAAGGGTTTGCACGTCTTTAAATAGAAACAATCTTCTTGGGCTTGGGTAATAGCAGATCTAAGATATAATAATAATTAAAGCTAATTATCGACCATATCTTTTGCATGAAAATAGTAACCAACTATTCTTCAAAAATAACAGAAAGTGCTTGCTTCAAAATAATGTTACTCCATGATTTTCGCACACAGTCACTGAACATAAACACACAAAAGATTGCAAATAAAGCGCAGCAAACAAACCATAACATTCTGATCAGAATGTTCTGTCAATAGATGTTAGGACATCGGGCTCGACATCATGCACAAATTCCATGCAACACTGAGAATCACCACCTGTAGAATGTTAGAATCACATGTCAAGACATCAAGCGTAACATCTTGATGTAACACCTTGTTTTAGCAAAATTTCTGCCAATACAGAACTAACAAACTCCCCCTTTGGCAAATTTTGGCTAAAACATTTGAGCACCAACACATATCAGAGATTCCTGCAGCAGAACAAACACATCTAACATTCCAAAAAAAAATTGAAGCTCTCCCTCAAACCAAGGAACAGATAAAACCAGAAACAACCAACAACACACATAGCAATACTACTAAGCCACTAAGCAACTCTCCCCCTTTTTATCCATAATTAGACAAACCAGAAAACTAGATAAGAACAAATAGAAACATGTAGAAGTTGTCATCAAACTAGCAGTACAATCCATGCACACTAAGGGTGCCAACAGAAAAACCAGAAAAGAACCTAATCCAAACACACAAGGGTGCCAAAACAAAACCAGAAAAAGACCCAAAAAAAAACTTCAAGAACAGATCAGTCAAACATCTTCAGAAGCAGCAGAGTCCCCAGTCTCAGAATTGTCTTCTTCACCCTCAGCATTACCATCAGAATCATCAGAACCACCCTCCTCAATACCTTCATTTTCATTTTCCTCCTCAGCAGTTGTATCACCCTTGACTTGTTAGTTGGCTGGGTTGTAGCAGAATCAGATGTCATGACAATGTCAGGGACATGGTTACCTACAAATAGTTTATAGTGAAGGGACAAGGCAGATTCCCTTTTGCAAACAACATCAGAATGAGACAGGATACCAGGGTGCTGATTTAATATAATGCCACAGATTAGGGAAGGAAATGCAATGGGCATCTTCACAGCAAAGGTTCCAGCATGCTTCATAGTTTAATCAAAGATATAGGAGCCATAGTCAAAATTCTTCTTAGTCCCAACAGCATAGATAAATTTCCCCAAACCAACAGAAATAGTAGATGTATGATTGGTGGGAACCCAGTTAGCAACTCCAATCCTATGAAGGATAGCATACTTGACACTGAGTCTGCCAGCAGACAGCTTGCTTGGTTTCAAGGGCCAAGCAGTCACCTGATTAGCAGTAATCTCTTTGCGTACTTGATTATCAGTTACCTCTAGCTTGCTCTGTTCTTCCTCACTTCTTCCTAGATATCTGTTGATGATGGTGGGAGAGAACTCAACACATTTTCCTCGAACAAACACCTTCATGAAGTCCTTACTCTTGTAGTTAGCACAGTCCTCAGGAATATTAACAATGAATTCCTTCACAAGCACCTCATAACATTTTGCAAACTTAGTCACAGTTTTCATCAATCCAGCAAAAGTAATAAGCTCCACAACCTCCTTACAATCCAAAGCATCTTTCCTTAACTCTCTCTCTCTCTAGAGCAACCCTTCTTTGATAAATAAATTTCCACCTTTCAACACTCTCAGCGTAGTGAAATGAGATGTTGTCCAATGGGGCATCAGGAACTTTATCAGAGATCTTCTTAACCACAAACTTTTTCACAGGAGTGATGTCCTGGACATCATCCTCAACATCATACTCAGAGTCAGACTCAGACCTAATCTTCCTCTTTTTGGAGGAAGTAGCTACTTTGCTACAGGATCTTGGGGGGTCCTACAACAGTTGTCTTTTTCTTACCACTAACAGCTTTCACTTTAGGAGAGGTGTCCACAGATTTCCCTCTTCTTGTCTTCAACCTCTTATCTATACCAGGATGCGCATTTGCAATTAACTCATTGTCAGAGGGAACATCAACAAGATTCACAACATCATCAGAGTCATTAGTTTTTCCCTCACTCTGATCAGGAACCACACTCGTCTTCCCTAAACCAGAACCCTCACCAACACCTTCACTCCTTCCTTCCTTCAGCACTGAGTTAGCTAACTTGTGCAGATTTTTAGTATCAGTATCCTTCTCAGAATTGGAAGAATCTACATCTATTTCCCCACTCTGATTTGCATCTATGGTAGGAACATCATCAATCTTAGAAAGTGGAATATTAATCCAAAGAACCCTATGATCTCCATACAAAAGACCAGTAACAATACTTGTAATAGCTCTATGAACATACCGACTACCTTCACCAGCCCTATATTCAGAAGACGACTCTAAAGGAGTTTTAGAAGTGTTACCTGCAGGTGCATGTTTAGAACCTCTTGCATGCGTTTTTCTGGGCTTTTTCGTCTCAGTTTCAGAACGGGGAATCATTCCTAAAAGAGCAACATCAAGAGCATTATCAGGAGAAATGTCTTCAGAATGAACCCTAGATTTTGAAGCAGACACGTCCGACGAATGTTTGGAAGGAGATGAAGTTTGTTGTTGAGACATCTTGATAACCTTGCAAATGGTTGAACTGGGAATGAAAAACTTTCTGAGAGAGAAGCTGAAAGAACTAATCAAGTATGGCACAAGATTGATGTAGCGTGTGAGAAGACTTTCTAGCAATGATAGCCTATGATAGGGGCACTTTAAGTTTTGGTAACATAAAGGGAAATAAATGGTATTTCCACAAGACAGTAAATGACACTTTAAGTTTTTAAAACTTAAAAGGATTTTCTCACACGCTGCTAATTGCTACAATTCTTCATAAATACAAAGCCCTAATTTTCCTCTTAGAAATTTAAACTAACTTGCATCCAATGCCTTAGTGAAGATGTCAGCTAATTGCTTCTCTGTGGCAACATGTTCTAAGGCAATAACCTTGTCTTCTACAAGTTCCCTAATAAAATGATGACGAATATCAATGTGTTTGGTCCTGCTGTGTTGAATAGGGTTTTTGGAAATGTTTATAGCACTCAAATTATCACAATACAATGTCATGACATCTTGTGTGACATTATATTCAGTCAGCATTTGTTTCATCCACACCAGTTGAGAACAACTACTTCTAACTGTTATGTACTCTGCTTCAGCAGTAGATAGAGAGACACAATTTTGCTTCTTGCTAAACCATGATATAAGATTGTTTCCCAAGAAGAAGCAACCTCCTAAAGTGCTTTTCCTATCATCTGCACTTCCAGCCCAATCAGCATCACAATATCCAGATAAAACATAGCCAGAGCCATGTGTGTATAGCATACCATAATCAAATGTTCCATTTACATACTTCAGAATCCTCTTGACTTGATTGATATGACTCACTTTGGGTTCAGCTTGGTATCTAGCACAGACACCTACAACAAAAGCAATGTCAGGCCTGCTACCTGTAAGATAAAGTAGGCTTTCTATCATGCTCCTATATAAACTTTGGTCCACATTAACACCCTTTTCATCTTTAGAAAACTTAAGATAAGTAAGAGCAGGTGTCCTTTTGTGACTGTCATTCTTCATCCCAAACTTCTTAACTATGTTCTTGGCATATTTACTCTGAGACAGGAATATAGAATCTTCCATCTGTTTGACTTGCAACCCAAGAAAATAAGTTAATTCACCAACAAGGCTCATCTCAAATTCTGACTGCATTTGTTAAACAAAATGTTGGACCATCTCATTAGACATCCCACCAAATACAATATCATTAACATAAAGTTGAGCAACCATGAGTTTCCCTCCTTCATCTTTGACAAAGAGAGTCTTATCTATGCCACCTTTCCTGTATCCATTCTCAACAAGAAATTCAGTTAGTCTCTCATACCAAGCTCTTGGAGCTTGCTTCAATCCATACAGAGCTTTCTTCAACTTATAAACATGATTTGGAAAGGTTGGATCAATGAATCCCTTAGGTTGTTCCACATAGACCTCCTCACTTAGATAACCATTTAAGAAGGCACTCTTTACATCCATCTGAAACAGCTTGAATCTCAAGATACATGCAACTCCTAATAGCAATCTGATGGATTCAAGACGAGCCACAGGAGCAAAGGTTTCATCAAAGTCAACCCCTTCAATCTGAGCATAACCCTGAGCAACCAATCTAGCTTTATTTCTTGTGACCACCCCTTTTTCATCTGACTTGTTCTTGTAAACCCACTTTGTTCCAATCATATTTTTTCCTTCAGGTCTTGGAACCAGCTCCCATACTTCATTTCTCTTGAATTGCCCTAGCTTTTATTGCATGGCATTAATCCAGAATTCATCAGTTAAGGCTTCCTTGACATTTTTAGGCTTAATTTTTGACACAAAACATGAGCTTGTTATGACTTCCCTTGATCTAGTAGTGACTCCCTCATTTAGATTACCTATGATAAGATCTCTAGGATGGTCTTTCTGAACTCTGATGGAGGGTCCCTTGTTTACTAGCTCAGATTCAGGTTCAACATTAGTAGGATTAGGATCAGTGTTATTGTCTGAAGCTTCTGCAGAGATATCAAAGAATGTTCCAACATCATCTAGAACATCAACCTCCTTATGCAAATCATCAACAACAACATTTATGGACTCCATCATAGCTTTAGTTCTAGAGTTGAAGACTCTGTAGGCCCTGCTGTTAGTAGAGTAGCCCAAGAATATTCCTTCATCACTTTTTGAATCCATCTTTCTTCTTTGATCACATCTGATTCTAATAATATTACTCTCCTTTTCTCTTTGGAGTCTTTGGCAAAGATCTCTGAACACATCAAACACTTCAGATTTTTCTCTAATAAAACTCACCCAAGTATATTTGGAAAAATCATCAACCACCACATAGGCATACTTCTTCCCACCAAGACTTTCCACTTGCATAGGACCCATCAAGTCCATGTGAAGCAGTTCCAACACTTTTGAAGTAGTGAGATGTTTAATCTTCTGGTGTGACATCTTAGTTTGCTTTCCAATTTGACATTCACCACATACCCTTCCTTCTTCAATCTTTAGCTTAGGTATTCCTCTGACAGCTTCCATGGAGATGATCCTTTTCATACCTTTTAGATGTAGATGACCAAGTTTTTGGTGCCACAAATTAACTTCATCATCTTTAGCAAGGGCACAAATGGAGGAGTAACTAGAATCTTGAGGAACCCATAAGTAGCAGTTGTCCTTAGATCTGACTCCCTTCATGATCACCTCATTCTTTTCATTAGTAACCAAGCATTCAGATTTGGTGAAGTTGACATTGAATCCTTGATCACATAGTTGACTGATGCTGATCAAATTGGCAGTTAACCCTTTAACCAGCAGCACATTATTAAGATTTGGAACTCCTGAGCAGTTCATCTTTCTAACCCCTTTGATTTCACCCTTGGCTCCATCACCAAAGGTCACATAGCTTGTGGAGTGAGATTTGATGTCAACTAACAGTTCTTTAATTCCTGTCATGTGTCTAGAGCAACCACTGTCAAAGTACCAATCCTCCTTAGCTGAGACTCTGAGAGACATGTGAGCTATTAAATTGGTAGCAGCAGCCTTGGGAACCCATTGTCTTCCATTAGCAGAAATGTTTTGATTTGATCTAGGTTGAGGATCAGGCTTAGGATATCCATAGAGTCTGAAGCAAAAAGGTTTTATGTGACCAAACCTCCCACAGTAATAACATCTCCATCTCTGGAATCTTCCCCTTAAGTGGTTGGGATGACCCCTCCTATGATGTTGAGGCACCTGGTGTGACATATTATTTTTAGGTCCAAATACATGAATTCTCCCATGATGTTGAGACATCTGATGTGACATGTTATGTTTAGGTCCAGAGGAACTAGCATCTGAAGAGGGTTTCTTCTCACCATCAAATCCCAGCCCAGTCATATCTCCTGCCATTTTTCCACACTAAAGAATTTCATCCAATGTGTCAGTTCCACTATTCAACATTCTGACTGACTTTGACATTTGATCAAGTTTGGAGTTCAACAATATGACTTCATTTTCCAGCTTGGAAATGGTTTCAAGATGTTCTACCTTTTCAGCCTTTAGTTGCATTATAAGTTTCTTCTGCTTCTCCCTTTCAAGACAGACTTCTTCACTTCTGAGACACAGCTGTTTGTAAGAGGCTGCTAGTTCTTCGAAGGTCAATTCATCATCACTAGAGTCTCCATCAGATACACATCTTCCAGTCAAGGCAGTTACATGTTTAGCAGATTCTTCTTCAAGTTCACTTTCTGAATCCTCATCAGACCAAGAAGCAGTCAGGCTCTTCTTTTGTTTCTTGAGGTAAGTAGGACATTCAGCTCTAATGTGGCCAAATCCCTCACAACCATGGAACTGAATCCCTTTCCCTTGAGTGGATTTTTCTTCAGACCTTATTCTTCTTCCACTATCATTAGACCTGCTGATGTCAGATGAGTTATTCTTGACATTTGGTCTTGACTTTATGTCTATTCTCTTCATCGCCTTGTTGAACTGTCTTTCTAGCAGCACTATAGCATTAGATAGGCTTTCATCAACTTCCAGAGCACACTCCTCCTCTTCATCTTCAGCATTGGACACAAAGGCTATGCTTTTGGCTTTCTCTTCAGATCTGTCACTTATCCATAGTTCAAAAGTTTGGAGGGATCCAACAAGTTCATCCACCCTCATCTTGCTGATATCTTGAGCTTCTTCTATGGCAGTCACCTTCATTTCAAATCTCTTGGGAAGAGACATAAGAATCTTTCTTACCAGCTTTTCATCAGACATTTTTTCACCTAGGGCACTTGAAGCATTGGCTATTTCAAGAATGTTCATATGGAAGTCGTGTATGCTTTCATCTTCCTTCATCTTTAAATTTTCAAACTTGGTAGTCAGCAACTGAAGTCTTGACATCTTTACTTTCGAGGCACCTTCATGAGTGGTTTTGAGTATGTCCCACGCATCTTTAACAACCTCACAATTGTTCACCAATCTGAATATGTTTCTATCAATTCCATTGAACAAAGCATTTAATGCTTTAGAGTTTCCAAGAGCCAGTTTATCCCCCTCCTTAGTCCATTCTTCCTCAGGTTTCAGATCAGATGTTTCTATTCCATCTTTCCCAACAATGACAGGGTGTTTCCATCCTTTTATGACAGCTTTCCAGGCCTTACTATCCAAAGATTTCAAGAAGGCCACCATGCGTGGTTTCCATTAATCATAATTAGATCCATCCAAGATGGGTGGTTTGTTCACAAATCCTCCTTCCTTGTCCATAGTACCAGAAAATATCATCCCTAGATCTCACCCAGAAACAGAATATGATGCCTGCTCTGATGCCAATTGAAATTCTGGTATCAGATATGAGATGTCGAAGGAGATGTCACGACACTAATATCTGAACAATGATCAATTTATGAACAAGATAAAAATAGTAAACAATAGCAAAGAGACACAAGCAATTGTTAACTCAGTTCGGTGCAATCACACCTACATCTGGGGGCTACCGAGCAAGGAAGGAAATCCACTAAACAGAATTAGTTTGAAGACTCTCAGTAAACATACTCCAGTTTACAATCTTCTCACCTAATCTCTACCTGTGAGATTTCTATCTGAGACACCTAGATAAGAGACACCTCTCACTCTCCCTCAATCACATGCAGTGATAACTACAGAAACTTACAAAAGAGAAGAACACACTTCAATGACACACCTTGATCTTGCTTAAAAACTTCAATCAAGAACAAAGCACTCGTACTTAAAAGCTTAGAGTGAACAACTTACAACTCAAAGACTCAGTCTAATTCAAACATCCAAGAGATGAATGAATGGCTCACAATCAAACAATTAACAAAAGACTAAAACCCTAAAACTTGAAACGCAACTTTCAATAACTTTTTTCCCCACATGCCATAAAGGTTTGCACGTCTTTAAATAGAAACAATCTCCTTGGCCTTGGGTAATAGCAGATCTAAGATATAATAATAATTAAAGCTAATTATCCTCCATATCTTTTTGCATGAAAATAGTAACCAACTATTCTTCAAAAATAACAGAAAGTGCTTGCTTCAAAATAATGTTACTCCATGATTTTCGCACGCAATCACTGAACATAAACACACAAAAGATTGCAAATAAAGCGCAGCAAACAAACCATAACATTCTGATCAGAATGTTCTGTCAACAGATGTTAGGACATCGGGCTCGACATCATGCACAAATTCCTTGTAACACTAAGAATCACCACCTGTAGAATGTTAGAATCACATGTCAAGACATCAAGCATAACATCTTGATGTAACACCTTGTTTTAGCAAAATTTCTGCCAATACAGAACTAACATTAATTTTAACTTACATGATTTTATCTTAGAATTTTATATATGACCATTTATGTTTTTTTGCTAAATACTAATATCCATTTGTTGATGTAAATGTAGATGGTTTTTGTGTTTCTAGAAAGTAGTTATAAGGTGAAGAATATATGAATTTATTATGTCAGTGAGTGTTCGGGGGGCTTTACGAAACGACTCACATCTGATTACATTACAAAGCCTAAGTATGATCATTAGCATCTACCAATGAAGTAGAGTTTTATTGATGAGAGAATTTGAGATAAGTTTGTTGAGTCTCGTATTTCTCCTTAATTCCATAATGGTAGTAATCTTATTTTGTTAAGAGTAATCTTGTATTGTGCTTATGCTTTTTATATACAAACCTACAAATTAATATTTCCACTATGTTTATAACAGGCTAGGAGTCAAAGAGGAAAGGAAAACAAAGATAAAGATCTATATCCACATAGATTGTCTCATGGAGGATATGAAAAACTAGAGAAAAATGATTAATGAAAAAAGACAACAAAGACAACATAAATTGGGGGATACTTCACTAAGCCTTGATCACGCCATGAGAACTGGAAGAGGAACCAACAAAGACTAGGAAGAGAGTTCAATCCAAAGGATTCACGTTTAGTTGCTAAAAAGATTGTAAGTAGATTATTTTGTCAAGAATATTAATAGGTTAATTCACTTTGCTAATGAAGTTTTATTTGTGTTGTAGTATTCGTTGGTTTAAAGGGCAAGTGAAATTTCCTCTGTTCCACAAGTACGATATGATATATTAGTAGAAATAATTTGAACAAAGTAGTATGGTGGGTGTGTCTATGCTTTTGTACAAGGCATCGACCTGAGACTATACTTCGGATCACCAAGAATGTGTGAAGAATTGTGCAAGAAATAGTTGGAAGATCTATTTGATAAAAAAAATTGAAGAAAAATTAGCAAAGGTGTGAGAGATTATATAATAGGGACTGATTGCAGTATTTATCTAAGTTTTGTTTTGTTGCTTGTCTACTAAAAATTATGTGTTGTACGTTGCTGCCATTTATGGTTTTATAACATTACGTGTTGTGTTTTGCTACTATTTTTATGATATAGAAATTTATAGTGATGGGTTTAATCCTCTAACCAAATACAAATACAGTAGAGTTGTTTGAAAAAAATTATTGTGGGTAGTGCAAGCATAAAAGGTAGTTGTTCAAGAATCCCTAAAATACTATTGCTACTATTTGTATGTATGCTTTAATCACTCTTGATTTAATCCCTAAAAATTGAATAACGTAGGGGTTCAAGAATCTTTTCACATCTCATTTATTTGTTTCTATACAGAAACGACGCATGTGCCTCAATGTAAAAAAAAAAAAAGTAAAATATTGAAGTGAGTCTTGATATTCAAATTAATTAAGAATAATCAATATAAATTGCCACGAACCTAAAAAATGTACTTATATGCACCAAAATTATATTATAGATATGTCCAGCCACTTAGACCCCCACTTAAAATCCTTTAAATTTTTTGGTTCAAGATAAAAAAAATTTATATATTTGGATCATGCTCTAATTGAATAGGGATGAGATCTTTAATTTCCATGATCAAGCATATCAATATTTTTACAGGATCTAAACGAGGAATTGGTGTCCCATTTTTATTTTGGGCGGCTGAACAACTACCTTTTAGGCTTACACTACCCATAATAAATTTTTCAGACAACCCAACTATATTTGTATTTGGTTGGACGATTGAACCCATCACTATAAATTTCTACATCATAAAATAGTAACAGCACACAACACATAATGTTATAAAACCACAGACGCCATCAACATGCAACACGTAATTTTAAGCAGACAAACAACAAAACAAAACAAAACTTTTATATATATATATATATATATAGATATATATATATATATATATATATATATATATATATATATACACACTTACTGCAATCACACCCTGATTTATACTATATATATATATATATATACACACTTACTACAATCACACCCTGATTTATACTCTCGCTCCCTTGCTAAGTTTTCTTCAGATTTTTTATCAAATAGATCTTCCAACTACTTAGGATTTCTCACATACAGGTGTAGATAATTCGAAAATGAAAACTTAATCGTCTTTATAATTATACTTGTTAATTGTTGGTTCATCATTTTAGTTTTACAAATTGCACACTAACAAATCAATTTCACTCTACCATGAAATCAAAAGTACAATTACATTGGCCTTGTACGAAGTTAATACAATCTACGTGGATATGATAATTTTACTTGCCACATTGTTATTTTGGTTGCACAAATATCGTAACTACGTATTCACTCTAACACGTTGTATTATATTCCAATATTCACTAATTTTGAGTTAATTGAGTTCCTCTTGTATGGCTATTATCCATCTATCATCTTTTAGGGCTTCATCCACATATGTTGGTTTAATCATTGAAATATGTCTAACTAGGGAAGTTTTAGTTATGAAGGATGATTTGATGCTTAGAAAATCATATTTCTTTTCAATGATTTGATCTACTATATGATTATACTCTTATTTGAAAGATGATACTCCATCCGTCCCAAATTATAAGTCACTTTGTTAAAAAAATTTGTCCTAAATTATAAGTCACCTTACATTCCCAATGCAATATAAATGTCATCTTCCCCAATATACCCTCAAATATTTATTATTATTTATTCTTTTAACTCTTTTAATTTATCTCTCATATATAATTATGAGGGGCATTACTGTAAAGTTATACATAATTTGTCTTTCTCATAAAGTGATAATTAAGTTTCTTAATTTGTGTGAAAAACCCAAAACGTCTTATAATTTGGGACGGAGGGAGTACAAGTGTACCTTCATCATCATTTGGGGGTAGTAACCGTACAACCTGGAATTTCTTCAATATTTATATATGTTGTTATAGGTGACAGTTTTTTCTAGGGGTGGCAAACGGGCATGCCCGCCCCGTTTAGGTCTGCCCCGCAAAAGCCCGTAAAAAAACGGGGCGGAGCGGGGCGGTCAAAGGTAGAGTTGCAGGCTCATTTTCTAGGTCCGCCCCATTTAATGATGGGTCCGCGGGCATGCGGGCATGTCCGCTATTCTCTTACCAAAAAAAAACTTTTTTTTATTTATTATATAATTTTAAAAAAAACTCATTAATCCTAATATTACTAGTAAAAAAACACTATCATTATCCTACATAAAATAATTAAATTCAACAAACCTTAAATTTTACAAATTTAATTTAACTTCCTAAATTTTATTCCTAAATTTTATGGGCCATAAGACATCATAAAATAAAATCAATTTTATTTGTTCCTAAATTTTTCTTAGGTAAGAGTTTGGTCTTTTCTTTTTAGTTTGTTTTAGTTGGTGCTGCTGGACCATAGGGGTCACTTGGCTCTGTAGTTGATTTTTTGAATATATATGTATTTTTTTTTTCAAAAAAAAAAAAAAAAAATTTTACCCGCGGGCATACCCGTGACCGCCCCACGCCCGCCTCTCTTTTTTGCAGGGCGGGGCGGGGCGGACATACTTAAATAGGCGGGTTTAAAATTCAGGCCTGACCCGCAAAAAATAACGGGTAAAACGGGTTTTCCCCCGGGCCGGGCCCGTTTTGCCACCCCTAGTTTTTTCTATGATCTCCAAATTTTCAAAAGTTTCAATAAGCTTTGACTTTTTATTCTCAAGATCATTGTCATCAAACCTTACATAAATTGATTCTTCATCCCTTAAGGTTTTATAGTTATAATTTTATACGCCTTAGATTTTTCAAGGTATCCTAGAAGGATTAACTTTTGAGCATTTGCATTGAATTTCTTTGAATAAGTGTTAATGATTAGAATATAATAGATATATCTAAAATGAAGAAAATATGCAATTTTGGGTGCTCGTCTTTAGAGCAATTATAAAGAGTCTTGTTTAAATAGGTCTAGTGAAAATCATATTTCGAACGTAACACACTTAATTTACTAAGTTTGTCCAAAAATATTTAACAATCTTTGATCCATTGAACATTATCCTAGGAATCTCATGAAGAGGTTTATTTTTTCTTTCTGCTATTCCACCATTTTGTTGTGGAGTTATATAAAACAAAAATCATGGAGTATTACATTTGTTTCAAAAAACTTTCAAATGGTTTATTTTTAAATTCTCCACCATAATCACCCTTAATTTTCAATATGATTCTTTCTTTCTCATTTTTGGACTTGTTTGCACAATACGACAAATACAAAGTATGCCTTGTCCTATGACTAATCCATTTTTCTTTTCATTGATTGACGTAATATTAACTGGTCTAAAGAGACCAATATCAAGAGGTTTTAGGGGTCTATCTAGATAAACAAACAATTTTAAAAAAATAGGCTTTTTACGATTTTAAATAAATAGTTTAACAAAATTTATGCTAATAGAAATGTTAAAATAAGTCAATGCAAACAAATTTTTAATTTCATTGATTTTTTAGTTTGTTAGTCTATTTAAACAATATTTTAATTGCGTATTTATATATTTTTAAATAATATACTTTTATGTAGACTAACAGGCTAACCAAAACTTAGAAAAGGCCAGACTCAGGCCTAAAAATAAGTCTATGACAGACTACAGGTCAGACTTAAGTTTGACAAAACCTAACTCGACTCAGCCTATTTTCACCCCTACCTATATGTTTGGAGCATCCACTTTCAATATACCAAGTTTGAGGCCTTAACTCTTCCATGCAATAAATCTAAAAAATAGATAATTTGACTATTATACTTGAAAAAAGTACAATGTGTGTTACCTCGCCCTTTTGGAAAAAGCAAAGCCTCAATATTTGTAAAATTGTGAATATTTTTTAATCTTTGTTGGGTTCTCTTCTGGTGTATTCATACTCCAACCTCTTTACTAATGTTTTCAAAATCCTGGATATTAGGTTACTATTACCATTAATCATATTATCCATATGTCTAAGCATGTGTAACATATATCTAAACCCTTATATGAGTTGTTGCTTAGTTAGAGAAGCTTAAGCAGCTTCTAGACCCAGGGACGAGCCAACCTTATATATGGATGAAGTTTCCCAAATTATAGTGTGGAGAGCTACTATATATGACTCAGACAGTGTTTTACCTCGCTCATGCCAATTTTAATATCTTCTGAGGGTTTATATATATAATGGTACAGTCTCTCAAGCATGGAGCTTATGAGGAAAGTGATGTAAGGCTTAAGGCAAATGTATTCAAGACATATCAGTTGATAGTACCTCAATTGCAATGCATTTAAGGATGAAGTGATTTATGCATAAGGTGAAATGATTCAAAACATAATGGTTCACAGTCCCTAAAGCACAAGGCATGTACAAGCCAATTTATATATAGATAAGATGATTAAGGGTCATTATAGATACATCTCTACATAATCCCTCAAACACGAGGCTTGTAAGAACGAAGTGACTAGCTCAAAAGATATAAGGGTCGATGTGGTTGAGGGCGAAAACTTACCATTCCAAAGTCTTTCATGTAAGGCATACAACAGGAGAAATGCTTAATAACTTCCTAATGTGGTACAAAGGTTGTAGCATGATATGTTTTAATGAAACATAGTATATTTTTTTGAGGCGGCCATCTCGATCACAATTTATCGGGCCTAATTTTCCTAGGCAATGCAGATAACAACACACCTTGAAAGACACACAATATATCTTGGTTCACTTGAAAACTATCAAGTTAATCCAGTCCACCCGCCAAGGTGATTCCACCTTATACACAAGGACTTAATCCACTATAACCAAACTGATTACAACTGCACTAGCAACTGCTGGTGACTAACATACATAGACTAACCGTCTCTTCTTAAAGATTCTGACCCAACTGGTCCTTTAAGGAATACAAATAACAGTTTGATCAAATATGATGTTTACAATGAAATGCTTCTACATAAGTTGATATAAACACAATTTCTAGCTCAAAATATCTTAGAGAAAATCTATACAGTATGAACAAACTTTCTTCTTTGTATTGTAGTGCTTTACTGTTCACTCACGGATTTCTCTATTTGTATTTATGTGTTTCTTTCTCGTATGAATTAGTGTCTCAGTATGTATCTTTTTCACACTTAGTGTCCCACGATTCTTTGAGTGATCAAGTCTTTTTATATAGCCAGAAAAAGATCCGTTGAAGAGCAGATCAGGAATATCAATAAAATTGCTGGAAACTTGAAATAATGTCGTTATGCTGGGACGAAAATCGTACACTAAAATTGTCCTTTGTACTACCAAATCAGGGTAGTGTAATGGTAGTGGAAAAGAACGTGTTTGATCTGTACTATATATTATTTTCCCTTGCAAATGTTTCATCTTCTTCTATTCATCAGAGGTTTCTGAATTGATATGGTTGAAGCATGATCAGAAGAATAGATCACTGGGTCTTCAGAGTCTTGAGTTTTCAGAGTCTTCAGAACCTGTTTAGCAGAATCTTGTCTTCAGAGTCTTCAGCACTCATTCTTCAAAACCCCTGGTTATCAAAAACTTAAGTCTTTAGAGTCTTTAGAACTTGTTCATCTGAATCTTGTTTTCAGAGTCTTCAGAACTTGGTCTTCAAAAACTTAAGTCTTCAGAGTCTACCGAATGTTGTTCATCAGAACCTTGTCTTCAGAGTCTTTAGCACTTAGTCTTCAGAAGATAGATATCAAAGTTATATTCAGAGCCAGAATCTAAGAGAACCTTGTAGCAACAACATATTGTCTTCTTAGAGTCTTTCTGAAGCAGAGTAGATCAGAAGCATTCTTGCTTCTTTGACGCAGAAGCGGCTTTTAAATATTTGAGAGTGACGTTCCACATGATCTCTATCAAAGTCAGAGTTATCTTTATCAGAGTCAGAATTTGTTTGTCAATACTTTAGAATACAAACGTTAGAGTACCAAAATTGTTCTCACACAGATACAATTTTGTTATTATCAAAACTTAGAGATATCTTGTAGAACCAAATCTTGTTCTAACAATCTCCCCCTTTTTGATAATGACAAAACAATGTATTTTGATAACACAATTTTGTACGAAGATAATTAATAAGAATTGACTCAGATAAGTTCAAAGTAAATTTCCTTTTATCAAGCTCCCCCAGAATATAAGACTTAAAAAAATCTTATCAGATTTAGGATACAGAACCTGATTACAAGGATCTAGTCAGATCCAAAATATCAGAGCTTGATTATAGTGGTAATGCATTCTGATAACAGAGCTTGATTAGTTAAATCAGAGCCTGATTGATATCAGAGTCATTTTTCCAATATAAATAATGTTCCTGAAAAGCATTCTAAAAAAATTGTAATTAAAGTGTTAGAATGTTAGAGTTATGATTCAGAGACAAGATATTTATCAAAATAACTTTCCATATAAATACTCTCCATTTTTGTCATAGTCAAAAAGGGTAAACAAAAAAGAATTCAAAGTACAACATGTGATAAACAAATAGTCAAAGACAAACTACGAGGTAGCCTAAAAAATGTGCCTAAGGTTGAGAAGGAGGAGGGAGCCTCTAAAGGATCTGAGCAAGTGCATTCTGAATGATGACAATGACTTCATCTTGCTTGACCATTCTTGTTCTAAACAACTCTTGCTCCTTCTGAATGGTAGCCATAATTTTCAACACTGGATCAGAGGAAGAGTTTTCAGCAGTTTCTCTCTCAGCTTGATCTTTAGCTTCCTTGGCCAACCTTTCAACCTCTTTATCTAGAGTTTCCTTGGCTAGCCTTTCAGCTTATGCCCTTTCAGCAGCTAGCTTAGCTTCAGCTTCCTTCTTCTCTTTCAACCTCTTTTGATCTTGCTGAACAAAATAATCCTTTGCCTGAACAGACATATTCTAAATTTTCTAAAATTCCTCAGACATCCACTGATTGAATTGATCCCACGTAGCACCCATGACAGAAGGGTCTTCGCTAGAATTTGATTCATTAGAGAGTGTCTTGAATCTTATAACCACATTGTCCTTAAAAATAGAGATTACTTCATCTAGGTTAGGACGAAGGTCAGAGGGTTGATTCTCAGGTAAATGATGATTTTCTTCAACAAAATTACCAGGATTGGTGGTATCATTGTTGAAAGAAGGTTCATCATTCTTTGTAAAGACTTATGGTATAATTTGTGGAGCGGTTACTGGAGTGGTTGATGGAGAGTTGGTTGTTTGAAGAAGTTAAGTGGGAAATTCTTCAGAATGAGATTGAGTGTTTAGTGGAAGGGAAATGGTTGGAGATGGTTGTTCAGTAGTGATGGGGTTTGGTTGTATTGAGATAGTGGAAGTTGGTAGAGTTGATGTGATTTTTAGTATTGTTGGTGAAAAATGTATGGATGGTGCAGAATTTGGGATTATTTAAGTAGGTGATTCAGAAATGGGTGTTGGAGAGGTGGTGACAACAGTAGAAAATATTGGTGGAGGAGTGGAGAATAATGGTTGAGTTATTGTAGGTGGTGATGATGTGGGAAAATATGAAGATAAATTTATGTTGATAATAACAGATGCAGTTACATAAGGAGATTCGGAAGACTTACTTTGTTGTTCTGGATATGATTTCAGTGAAATGTTCCTTGTGCTGACTTCATTGAGATATTTCTTCTGCCTCTTTGCAAATTTCATTTGAGGAGCTGTGTTGGAGTAGAATCTTTTCTTCTTCATCATATCAGGTGGATGATCCATCAGATCTTCAATGCTAAAGTTAGATAAATCATACCCTTCAGCTTCTCAAGGCTCTATATATGCTTCTATAACCTCTGGATTATCATGTTTGGTGAACAGAGGATATCCATCTAACATCAGTCTTTTTGACTTCAGACTCTCCCAATTTGTTGCCATACTTGGTTCAACTCTGATTTCATCAATAATCTGCATTCTCTCCAGATTTTTACAGTTCAGAGGAGTTCCAGTTATGATATCCAATTCATCTATGACTAGCATTTTTGACAGATGGTCAATCATTCCACTCTCAACCAGAATATCTGAGATCAATTTACCAAAAGGAATGTAGTTCTTAGATTTCTTTGATTGATATATTGTTTCTCTTATTGAGTCTCTGAGATATCTGAATAGAACTGAGGGAAGGCAGATTTTCTCGCCTTTCATCAGATAGTAAAGCATGAATTTCTAATCGATATTAAGAAAATCAGAAGAACTTGAATTTGGTCTGTGATAGATGCATCCCAAAATAATTTTCTGCCAGACACGAAGTTCTTTTGATAAATCTAGAGTCTTGAAAGGTGGTTTTCCACTGGAAGATTAAGTGAAAATTGTTGGGTTGACCACATCAGAGAGAAACTTTGATTTAGGGTTCATCTTGTAAATTCACTTTCCACCAGATTTTTCCATTCCAAGTAGCGTGGCTATGGATTTCTCAGTAATGATGAACTTGTTTCCCAGAACATATGACACAATGAAATGTTCATCAGCATCAGCATATCTCCAGAATTCCTTGACGAGATTTGAATAAATGGGACCGTAGTGACGATCAAAATAGATTTTCCAACCTTGAACATTTAGATTCTCGGACAAGTCTATTCCATTTTCTGTCAGGTTATCAAATTCTACCAGCCATTCACTTAGAACTTCTAGTTCTGAGAAAGGAGTAGCCAGATGAATATGAGCAGGGTGATCCACTATGTGAACTACAGTTGGTTTCTGAAAAGTGGATAGTGATTGATGAAGTGAAGTTGATTCTGTTTGAGCAGTTTTTGATGGGGTCATTGAGGTCGATTCTGCTTGTTGATGCTGTTGAGAAAATTCAAAAACGCTCTGTTGTTGAGGATCCATTTGAAAAAGATGATGAAGTTACAGATCACAAAAGGTTTTTAGGGGTTCTAAGAAAAAGTGTGGGAAGTGAGAGTAGCGTAGCGTGGTGTGTGAAAGTGAAAGAGTGCGTATTTATAACAAAAATGATGATTATGACAAGGTGGGAGTAATAGGAAATAATTACTTGAAACCTAGTCTCACGAAATCACAACGCTCGAGGTGTCTCTTCAACAGTAGATATGATTTGATTTTGGACAGGTGTCACAAATAATCATAGCCATTTATTTTCAAGAGAGCACGTTTGATATTCCCAAAGTCAGGAATACCAAGAGGTATCTGACTGGACTAGTTTCTGATCAGGACATCTTCTAACTTGTAGAAGTATCATTAATCTGAAGGTCAAGATAAAGAATAAATAAAACACTTTGCTTAACATCAGAATCTTATATCAGAAGTTCTGGTGACTTGACACATCAAAATATTATCTTCTCATTCTGGACAAGTTTTAATAAATAGGTTTTCCAGAATGAATATGAATCTTTCTTCAGTAAGGGGTTTTGTGAAAATATCAGCCCACTGGTGATCTGTATCCACAAATTTTAACTGAAAAGTACCCTTCTGAACATAATCACATAAAAAGTGATGTTATATTTCAATATGTTTTGCCATAGAATATAGAATATGATTCTTAGATAAAAAAATGGCAGAAGTATTATCACAGAAGATAGGAATGTTACACTCGTGTATCTGATAATCTTCAAGTTGATTCTTCATCCAGAGTATCTGAGTACTGTACAGAGATGCTGAGATATATTCTACTTCTATAGTTGAGAGAGCAATTGTTGATTGTCTTTTGCATGCCCAAGAGATGAGGTTACTTCCCAGACACTGACATTTTCCAGAAGTACTTTTCCTTTCCAATCTGTCTCTAGCATCACAGTAACCAGAAAGCTTATACTCTGATGTTTCCTTATACATCAAGCCATGGTTAGTTTTTCCTTTTAGATACCTTAGGATTCTCTTAACAATAGTTAAGTGGATTTCCCTTGGATCTGATTGGAAATGAGCACAAAGACATACGCTGAACAGAATATCTGGACGAGAAGCTGTCAAATACAGAAGAGAGTCGATCATACCACGATAGAGCTTCTGACAAACCTTTTTACTTACTTCTTTTTTCTTTAGAATGCATGTCGGATACATAAGAGTCTTAGCAGGTTTTTTTTCTGACATATTGAATTTCTTCAGAAGTTCTTTTGCATACTCGCTCTGATGAATGTACGTTCCTTCTAAACGTTGATCAATATGAATTCCTAGAAAGAATCTGAGTTCTCCCATCAGACTCATTTCAAATTCAGTCTGCATTAACTTAGAAAATTCCTTGCACAAGGAAATATTAGCAGAACCAAATATAATATCATCAACGTAGATTTGAACAATCAGAATGTCACTTTTAAAGGTTTTACAAAAGAGTGTTGTATCCACTTTTCCTCTGGTAAAGTCGTTTTCCAAAAGAAAGTTACTTAGCATTTCATACCAAGCTTTGGGAGCCTGTTTCAGACCATATAACGATTTTTTAAGTTTGAAAACAACATATGGGTTTTCAAAACTCTCAAAACCAGGAGGTTGGTACACATACACTTCTTCAGAAATATACCCATTTAAAAATGCACTAATTACATCCATCTGATATAAAGTAATGTCATTATTCACAGCAAATGAAATTAAAATGCGAATAGATTCTAACCTGGCAACCAGTGTAAAGGTTTCTCTATAGTATATCCCTTCTTGTTGATTATAACACTGTGCAACCAGTCTTGTTTTCTTTCTTACAACCTCACCTTTCTCATCTAACTTGTTTCTGAAAACCCACTTTGTTCCAATGACGTGGACACCTTTGGGTTTTTGTACAAGGTCCCAGACATCATTTCTGGTGAATTGATTCAGCTCTTCTTGCATGGCCAGAATCCACTTATTTTCCCTAAGAGCTTCATCAACTAATGTTGGCTCTATCAGAGACACCAAACCCAGAAGAGTTTCTTCAGAAGGTTTGAATGATGAACGGGTTCTGACTAGATCATCTTTGTCTCCCAGAATCAATTCTTCAGAATGAGAAGTTTTTAGTCTATTCTTCTTCTTCTGATAAAATGGACTATTTTCAGTTTCTGGTAAGGTTGTATTTGAATCTGGAGAGTCTGCATCTTTGTTTCCTTCTTTTGAATCTTCTTCTTCTTTAGATTCTGATAAGGTGATCTTCAGATCTGCAAACTTTTCAACTAGCTTTGACTTTTCAGGGTCAAGCTTATCATTGAATCTGACATGAATTGATTCCCCAACAATTTGTGTTTCTGTGTTATAGATTCTGTAGCCTTTAGAACGTTCAGAGTATCCTAACAGTAAACATTTTTTATCTTTGGAGTCAAACTTTCCAAGATTCTCTTTAGTGTTTACATAAAACACATACAGCCAAAAGGATGAAAATATGAAATACTGGGTTTTCTATTCTTCCATAATTCATAAGGAGTCTTACCCAGAATAGTTCTTATTGAAATCCTGTTCTGAATGTAACATGTTGTATTTACTGCCTCTGCCCAGAAGTGCTTTACCATGTCAGTTTCTTGGATCATGGTACAAGCCATTTCTTGCAAAGTCCTATTCTTCTTTTCCACTACTCCATTTTGTTGTGGAGTTCTGGGACAGGAGAAATCATGGGAAATTCCATGGGAATCAAAAAGATTCTCAAAGTATCTGTTCTCAAATTCTTCGCCATAATCACTTCTGACTCTGACTATTTTTTAATCCTTCTCTGTTTGCACTTGGGAGCAAAAGGTAGAGAACACAGAATGAGACTCATCCTTGTGTTTCAAGAATTTAACCCATGTCCAACGACTATAATCATCAACGATTACTAATCCATACTTCTTTCCATTGATTGAAGCAGTTTTCACTGGTCCAAACAAATCAATGTGTAGAAGTTCTAACGGTCTAGAGGTGGACACAACATTCTTTTCTTTAAAGGAAGTTTTAGAGAACTTTCCTTTCTGACATGCTTCACAAAGAGCTTCTGAAGAATACTTTAGATTTGGCAAGCCTTTGACAAGTTCAAGCTTATTTAACTAAGAAATTCTCCTCATGCTAATATGGCCTAAACGTCTATGCCATACCCATTGCTCTTCATTAATAGAAATTAAGCATTTGACATTCTGTTCATGAAGATCAGAAAGTCTAATTTTATAAATGTTGTTTTTCCTCTTTCCGACAAACAGGATTGAGCCATTTTTCTGACTTACAGCCTTACAGGACTTTTGATTAAAGATGATATCATAACCATTGTCACTAAGTTGACTAACTGACAACAAGTTATGCATCAAACCATAGACCAAAATAACATCGGTAATAAAAGGAAGGTTACCATTACTAACAGTTCCAAAGCCAAGATTTTTCCTTTCTGGTTTCCTCCGAAACCAACGAAGCCTTCAGGCTTAAGTACCAGACTTTGGAACATATGCCTTCTTCCCGTCATGTGTCGTAAGCAACCACTGTCCAGGTACCATGATTGGTGTTTCAACTGAGCTGCTAAGGCTATCTGTAACATAGATTATCTTGTCCTTAGGTACCCACTTTCTGGGTCCTCTCTTGTTAGTTTTCCCAGAGTGTTTAACAATTTTGGGCTTATGTGCAACAGGATAATCAAGTGGAATTTGTGCATGATATTTGACTTTAGAAGTATATTTCTGTGTCGGTGGAGGTTCTTGTGCAAACTCAGAGTAAACAAGCTCAGTGCCAGAAGGCACAAAATGGTCATAGAGAGGTTTTGGTTTAACTGGTTGACTTTCATCAATTTCAAATGTTTCTATACACCCCAAACCTTTCTTACCATTTCTTCTAACTCCATAGATCATGGAAGTTATCCTGCTTCTATCTATGCTTTTAGCTAGAAAATACTGGAATGCTCTATCATACTTGTTGATACAGCTTGTGTCAGAGACATTGGAGATTAATTCTTTTTCTAATTTAGCAATTTTGCTTTTCAAGGTACAATTACTATTTTTTAAGGAATTTATTTTTTCATTTAGAAAAGATTTATTCTGCTCAAGCTTATCTTTTGCCTCAGAAGCAATTACATGTGATGTTTTAAGATCTTTGTATTTACTCTGAAGACTTTGATACTTTTCCAGCATTTCTGAAAAACATGACTCTAATTCACAACGAGAGAGTTTAGATAATACCTCTGAGTCAGAGTCTGAGTCTGATTTTGGTTCTGATGATATTTTATCTTCTGGTTCTCCAAAAACTTCATCGTCAATTATTGCTACTAGCGCAACGTTTGCTTTTTCTTCAACAGAGTCTTCCCAAGTTGCCATTAGTCCTTTCTTCGCTTTGGAGAAGTTCTTCTTAGGCTTCTTGTCTTTCTTAAGCTTTGGACACTCGTTCTTGTAATGACCTGGCTCATTACACTCATAGCAGATGACTTATTTTCCAGAGTTCTGTTTCTTTTATCCAGATAATGACTCAGAGCGGCCTTTGTTTCTTCTTGATTCTCTAAAGTTTCCTTGCATATGCTTCCAGAGTTTGTTGATCCTTCTGGAGATAAGCGACAGCTCATCTTTTGATTCTTCATCAGAATCTTCTGATTCTTCCTCAGCTTGATAAGGCTTTACCTTTTTAGATTTAGACTTAAGAGCAAATGATTTACTTTTCTTCTGAGGTTCATCTTCTTGCAACTCTATCTCATGGCTTCTTAAAGAACTAACAAGTTCTTCAAGACGTATGTTGTTAAGTTCCTTGGATAGCTTTAGAGTTGTTACCATAGGTCTCCATTTCTTGGGAAGACTTCTGATGATCTTTTTAACTTGATTAGCAGTTGAGTAACCTTTGTCCAGAACTTTAAGTCCTGCAACTAGCATTTGAAACCTTGAAAACATAGTCTCAACTATTTCACCATCCTCCATTCTGAATGCCTCATATTTCTAGATTATGGCCAGCGCCTTTGTCTCCTTAGCTTGAGCATTTCCTTCATGAGTCATTCTTAGAGAATCAAAAATGGATATGGCAATATCTTTATTTGTTATCTTCTCATACTCAGTATAAGAGATAGCATTTAGCAATATGGTTCTTGCCTTGTGATGATTCTTGTAATCTTTCTTTTGTTGGTTGGTCATATCACTTTTGGACACTTTAACACCTGTAGCATCAACTAGGTGAGTGTAGCCATCGACTACCAGATCCCAAAGATCTACATCATAACCAAGAAAGAAACTTTCAATTCTATCTTTCCAGTGGCCAAACTTTTCACCATCAAAGACTGGTGGTTTGGCACTGTAATGATCTTTCTCTTCTACAACAGGATTAATATTAGCTGCATCCATGATATCTCACACAAATACTGGATCGATACTTAACACGGTGAATTGTTGATAAATATTTTTATCACAATTAGAACCGGAGCTCTGATGCCAATTGAAGGTGTGAGAAAAACACAAGAAATGAGGGGTTTGAATTGGGTTTTCAAAATGAAAGCTTTTTGTGAAACTCAAACAAAGTTCACAAATAAACTAGCAATAGAGAAAGACACACGATATATCCTAGTTCACATGAAAACTATCAAGTAAATCCAGTCCACCCGCCAAGGTGATTTTGCCTTATTCACAAGGACTTAATCCACTATAACCAAACTGATTACAACTGCACTAGCAACTGCTGGTGACTAACATACACAGACTAACCGTCTCTTCTTAAGGATTCTGACCCAACTAGTCCCTTAAGGAATACAAAGAACTGTTTGATCAAATATGATGTTTACAATGAAATGCTTCTACATAAGCTGATATAAACACAAATTCTAGCTCAAACTATCTTAGAGAAAATCTATACAGTATGAACAAAATTTCTTCTTTGTATTGTAGTGCTTTACTGTTCACTCATGGATTTCTCTATTTGTATTTCTGTGTTTCTTTCTCGTATGAATCAGTGTCTCAGTATGTATCTTTTTCACACTTAGTGTCGCACGATTCTTTGAGTGATCAAGTTTTTTTATATAGCCAGAAAAAGATCCGTTGAAGGGCAGATCAGGAATATTAGTAAAATTGTTGGCGACTTGAAATAATTTCGTTATGCTAGGATGAAAATCGTACACTGAAATTGTCCTTTGTACCATAAATCAGGGTAGTGGAATGGTAGTGGAAAAGAACGTGTTCGATCTGTACTATGTACTATTTTCCCTCTTAAACGTTTCATCTTTTTCTATCCATCAGAGGCTTCTGAATTGATATGGTTGAAGCATGATCAGAAGAATACATCATTGGGTCTTCAGAGTCTTAAGTCTTCAGAGTCTTGAGTCTTCAGAGTCTTCAGAACTTGTTCAGTAGAACCTTGTCTTCAGAGTCTTCAGCACTCCTTCTTCAGAACTCTTGGTTATCAGAAACTTAAGTCTTTAGAGTCTTCAGAACTTATTCAGCAGAACCTTGTCTTCAGAGTCTTCAGAACATGGTCTTCAGAAACTTAAGTCTTCAGAGTCTTCAGAACGTTGTTCATTAGAACCTTGTCTTTAGAGTCTTTAGCACTTAGTCTTCATAAGATAGATATCAGGGTTATATTCAGAGCCAGAATCTAAGAGAACCTCGCAGCAGCAATATATTGTCTTCTTAGAGTCTTTCTGAAGCAGAGTAGATCAGAAGCAATCTTGCTTCTTTGACGCAGAAGCAACTTTTGAATATTTAAGAGTGATGTACACATAATCTCTATCAGAGTTAGAGCTATCTTTATTAGAGTCATAATCTGTTTGTCAATAATTTAGAAAACAAACGTTAGAGTACCAAAATTGTTCTCACACAAATACAACTTTGTTATTATCAAAACTTAGAGATATCTTACAGAACCAAATCTTGTTCTAACATCACCTGGTTTGCAGTCCTGCATGCCAAACCTTTTAAGCACTTTATAAATATAGTTCATCTATAATAATCCTAAAGTACGTCGAGAGCGATCACAATGTATCTAGATCCCTAACAAAAAGGAGGCATCACCATGATCTTTCATATCAAAATTTCTTGTAAGAAATCTCGTAGTGTCATACAACATACTATATCATTGGTGGCAAGCAATAAGTCATCAACATACAATACTAAAAAAAATATATTTTCTCCCACTAGATTTATGATATACACATTCATCAAATATATTAATCTCAAAATCAAATGGGGGAATTACATGATGAAACTTGTGATACCACTGACAGGATGCCTGCTTTAACCCATAAATGGATTTTTTTCAATTTTCAAACTATTTTCTTTGGATCTCTTAACACAAAGTTTTCTGGATGCACCATATAAATCTTTTCGTTAAAGTATGGAAGAAATGTTTGACATTTCCATAATTTACTCTCTTATGTTTCGTTTTCCTATACTTTATAGAAATCAAGATTTGAAGGAGTGTGCTTGTTTCTGCCTTATCGCTTTTAGTAAAGGGATTTTAAATTTCAACCAAAAAATATTTGGCATTTGTTTTTTCTTTGGATATAGTGATGCTCTTGTTATCTCAATATGGATCACCATTATTTGATGTGAGATATTGGATCGAACTCTAGTTGAGCATGTCGTCGAAGTCTTCTCACATGCTGTTGTCGAAAACCTACATGTTGTAGTCGAATTGTGTTCTAGTATGTAGTTGTTGAATTGGGCATTGTGTTAAGGATCCAATTGTTTAAGTTAGCTTGTAATGGGAAATTGTTAAAAAGCACATTAGTTTAGTATGTTAGGTTTATTATAAATAGCATACTAGTCTCTCATCATAAGTATGGTGTGGAAAATCCTAATTAGGGTGAGAGGATTATTTGTTATTCTTGAGTACTTGTAATGTGATTGATAGAGAAAGTAAAGAATAGCAGTTATAACCAATCCTTATTGTTTTTCCTTTATTTTTTCCCTTGTTAACCCTAACCCTTGTGTGTTTCTTGCCTATAAAGAAACCGTTTATACTTTGTTTTAAGACATCTTAATTCACAACAAATTGGTGCGGTGAACGTGGAGAAAGATGCCTTTAACAAAGTAGGATATTGAAAATTTCACCGGAGTGAACGATTTCGGTCTGTGGCACTTGAAGATGAAAGTCCTACTGGTTCAGTAGGTTTGTTTAGAAGCGTTGAAGGGAGAGGGAGCCATGAACGCTGCGTTAACGGAAAAAGAAAAGATGGCCATGATAGAGAAAGCCCACAACGCAATATTGTTGAGCCTTGGTGATAAGGTTCTTCGACAGGTATTAAAGGAGACTACGACATCGAGGTTATGGTTTAAACTTGAAAGTTTATACATGACCAAATCTCTGGTGAATCGACTCTACCTGAAGCAAGCTTTGTATTCATTCAAGATGACTGAAGACAAAGTGTTAGCTGAGTAGTTGGATATATTTAACAAGCTGATCCTTGATATTAAAAATATTGATGTGAAGATCGATGATGAAGATCAAACACTATTGTTGTTGTGTGCTTTTCCCAGAACACATGCTCACTTCAAAGAAACTCTCTAGTATGGAATGGATTCCTTAAGCTTGGAAGAAGTTCAATCAGCCTTGTATTCTAAGGACTTGAACGAATGAAAGGAGAATAAACCTTTGACGGTTGGCGAAGGTTTGGACGTTAAGGGAAAATTCTTGCGAAAGGATGGTAAGTTCGACAAGAAGAAAGGTAAAAGTCAGCAGAAGTCTTATAGTGGTGAAGCACCTGGTATTCGATGCTATCACTGTAAGAAGGAGGGTCACACAAGAAAGGTGTTCCCTAAACGCCTGAAAGATCGTGGAGGTAAGGATAATGGCAACGCAACCATTGTTCAAGATGACTTCGAATCATCTGATGTTCTTGTGGTTTCAAGCGGAGACTCGAGAAAAGAGTGGATTATGGATTCAGGTTGTACTTGGCACATGACTCCAAACAGAGGATTGTTTGAGGAGCTATGTGATCAAGATGGTGGACCAGTGCTGCTAGGAAACAACAAAGATTGCAGAATTGCAGGTATTGGATCTGTAAGATTCAAGCTTCATGATGAGTCAATAAGGTTCTTGACTGACGTCAGGTATGTACCTGATTTGAAGAGAAATTTGATTTCTCTTGGTGAATTTGACAAGAAGGGATATGTTTTTCAAGGAGAGAAAAGTATGCTAAGAGACATTAAGGGGTCGAAGGAAGTCTTGAGAGGCGTGAAGAAACAAGTCTTGTATACCCTTGAGGCTGGAGTTGTAAGTGGTTAGACAAATGTTGCATCCACGAAACCTTTGTCGAAGAGAGAAATTTGGCACATGATATTGGGCCATGTCAGTGAAAGGGGTCTGGTCGAATTGGGGAAACAAAATCTGCTTGGAGGAGACAAAGTCAAAAAGTTGAAATTTTGTGTACCCTGTGTACTTGGAAAATCTTGCAGAGTGAAGTTCAAAAAATGCAAACAAAGAACTCACGGGTCCCTTGATTACATCCGTGTTGATCTTTGGGGTCCTGCAAGGTGTCCATCACATTTAGGAGCGAGATATTTTTTATCCATAGTCGATGATTATTCTAGGAAGTTATGGGTATTCATCTAGAAGACTAAGGATGAAACTTTCGAGAATTTCAAAGGTTGTAAGACTCTGGTCAAAAATCAGACTGGCAGAAAGGTCAAGAGGTTGAGAACCGACAATGGCCTTGAATTTTGCAATGAGGCGTTCGACAGCTTTTGTGCTGCCTCAGGTATTGCAAGGCATAAAACTACTGCAGGTACTCCACAACAAAATGGTTTGGTAGAATAGTTTAATCAAACTATTTTGGAAAGAGTAAGATGCATGTTGTCTAGTGCTGGATTAAAGAAGGTGTTTTGGGTTGAGGCTGTTTCGACAGTAACATATCTGATAAATAGGTGTCCTTCGTCTACGTTAGATATGAAGACACCTGAAGAAGTTTGGTCGGGACATCCACCTAGTTTCAATATACCAAGAGTATTTGGCTGCATGGGCTATGCTGACATTAGGCAAGACAAGGTCGAACCTAGAGCTCAGAAATGCATGTTCATGTGATACCCTGAAGGAGTGAAAGCTTATAGGCTTTTGTGCTAGAGCCAGTCACAAGAGGTCTATCATCAGTGAAGATGTAGTTTTCAATGAAGCTGAGATGGCCTTCAAGAAAACTGATGATGCTGACGAAGAGCTGGAACATGGAGAGATTCCTGTTGAGGTGGAGCATGTTGATGCTAAATTGTGTATCCCAGATGAAGTCGAAGAAGAAGCAGAAGCTATTGTCGAAGATGAGGAGACTGATAATGACTACCTGCTAGAAAGAGACATGTCGAGGAGAGTCATCAAGCCACCTCATAGACTTGGGTATGCAGATCTTATAGCTTATGCCTTAATCTCTGCAAGTGAGGTTCGCGATGAAGAACCTAGAGACTATAAGGAAGTTATGAGGATTCGAAAGAAGACTGAATGGCTGAAGGCAATAGATGATGAGATGAAATCTCTTCATGATAACAACACCTGGGAACTGATCAAGAAACCTGCTGGAGCCAGGTTAGTCAACTGTAAATGGATTTTCAAAGTTAAGGAAGGAATCGAAGGAGTGGCGTCAAAGAGATACAAGGCAAGATTGGTCGCTAGGGGGTTCACTCAGAAAGAATGTGTCAACTTCAATGATGTGTTCTCTCCTATTGTGAAGCGGAAATCCATTCGAATGTTGCTTGCTACGGTGGCACAATTCGACTTTAAACTAGAACAGATGGATGTGAAGACTGCGTTCTTGTATGGTGATCTAGATGAAACAATCCTGATGAGGCAACCTGAAGGGTATGTCGAAAAGGGGAAGTAAGATTATATGTGCAAGCTGAAGAGATCTTTATATGGACTGAAACAATCTCCTCGACAGTGGAATATTAGCTTCGACAAGTTCATGGCACACATAAGTTTCATTAGGAGTCATTTCAACCACTGTGTTTACTTCAGATTTCGACCTGGTAATTCAATTGTTATTTTGTTGCTTTATGTGGATGATATTCTAATAGAAAGCAACAATGTCGAAGATGTAATGAGGGTGAAGGATGAAATCAATAAGGAGTTCGACATGAAGGAACTGGGAGTTGCGTCCAGGTGTAGCGTGATTTTTGTGGTTTCGAATCACTATCGCTTTGGTACTACAGTTCGATTCATTTTTTTATCCTGTGAAGTTGATTAAGGAAGGGAAATAGATGTCTCCAATTAACCCTGCTTGCATACTGAGTTTAAACAGATGACTGTTGGTTTCCAGATGCTATCAAAAAGGGGGGGTCTGTCTTAGGTTATTTTGCTTAAGAATACAGTGTCTGGACTATTTGCGAGGCTTTTGGTAAGATGTTAGATCTGATGCTTTTGGTTGATTAACGAAGGTACTGGACTTTGAGTTTTTGACTAGTATGCTCGCTAAGATTTCGCAATCTTATGCCTACGTATTCCCGTTTAACGAAACAGGGAAATCAGAGCGTTCGTAGTTCCCTCCTATTTTAAGGGAGGAAAAAGATGTTTTGGTGTCTTGTTCAAAGCCCAAGATTGAAGCTAAAAGTGATTTGTATCTTGTTCAAAGCCTAAGATATGAAGCTGAAGGGTTTTTTTGTGTGTCTAGTTCAAAGCCCAAGATTGAAGCTAAAAGGTGTGACTGGGAGAGAACTTGTCATCTCTAAAGAGGAACTGTTGATGTTCTCATGCCTTGATTAAAGCAAAAGTTTGATGCTAAAAGGTTGATTGACTCAACCGGGGATTTCTCTATACAAAGCCTAAGAGGAGGCTATTGACCCAACAAGAGGGTGTTTATTCTTTGTCTCGTATGAAGCCCGAGATAGAGGCTAAAAGGGTTGACTCAACATGAGAGTACTAACAAGTGACTGACTCAACAAGAGAGTGCTTTTATATGTCTTGTACGAAGCCCAAGACGGAGGCTAAAAAGGTTTGACTCAACAAGAGAGTACTTTTATCTGTCTTATACGAAGCCCAAGACGGAGGATAAAAAGGTTAACTCAACAAGAGAGTCTTTTATACTCAATAAGAGAGTGCTTTGTTGTCTTGTACGAAGCCCGAGATAGAGTCTAAAAGGAAAGTGACTCAACAAGAGAGTCTTGAAAAGTGATGGACTCAACTAGAGAGTCTGAAAAGGTTAAATCGGCTAGGGGGAATCATTGTACAAATCCCAAGAGGAGGCTGACTTCGCTGAGGAAGGATCATTATACAAAGCTTAAGATGAGGCTATACTTCTGCCGGGGATTCTTGAGATCCCGAGGCAGGTCCAAGAAGGGAATTAATCCTTGCAAGGGAATGCAAAAGGAATTGATAGATCAGAAACCTTGAGGCTCTGGTTTGAGATAGTTTTATCTGACCCGGGTTGGGGAATTTTGGGATAAGGACGGGGTTTTAGTAACCGCAAAGTTCTAACTCGGCTGGAGATTAACCCAGAATCCGTGGTTTCTCCTATGTTTGAAAGGGACTTGATAATGTCTTTGAGACTCAAAGGGAATTATACTGTCCAAGTCTACTGGTAGAGTTTTATCTTTTGTATGATACCCAAGAAGAGGCCGACTCGTTTAAGGGATGAGTATCAACCCTAAAATTGGTCTGAAGGTTTTGACTCTTTTTAGAAAGACAGCTCTAATGAAGGATGACTAAGTTCTGTCCTATACCTTTAGGAGGTCGTGAAGGTCCTTGTATGAAGCCCAAGAGAAGGCATGAGAGCTTTTAAGAAGCCGAAGGGTCCTTGTACAAAGCCCATGAGGAGGCGGGGATGCTTTTAGGAAGCCTGTGGATCCCCAAACCAAGAGAAGTTCAAGAAATGCAATTCACAGAGAAGAGATCATTCCAGGAAAGTTTGAGAATTTGGAAGAAACTCAAGAGATGCTATTCACGGAGAATAGATCAACTCTGGGGAGTAGAGTTTCTTTGACAATTTCTAAGGGTGACAGTCTGAGAAAAGGTTCACCGAGAATACTGCATTTCTCTTTGTTCCATATTGTTTAACCCCAAGAGAAGGGAATACTGTATCTGGAATCCTATGGGGATCTAGTTTTGTTTGTATTCGAGAGTGACCAACAGGCTTTACCTACTTCTAGACGTAGTTGCCAGGGAAAACTTTAAATAACTATACTAGTATATATATACTGTTGATATATGACGAGTATTTAAAAGGATGTGAAAGAAGACTTATAGTGAAACAGCCCCACAATACTGTTATATATATATATGAAAGCATATAAAAGAAAGCGGATAAACACTTACCCGTTGTAGAGCTTCCATGCTGTTTTGTTAGTTGTTCAACAAAGAAACTAAATAAAGTTTTGATAACAACATATATTTGAATTCAAAATCAAAGGAGAAAGTGCTTTGAAAAGATTGTTGGGGCTTATAGCTCAAGGAGAGGCCCAAGTTTTAACGATGATTGCACCGTTGTTTTGAAAAATGTACAGAGGGACTTATACAATATGTGAGGCCCAAAAAGTTTTTATGTACAAGGGGATGGGTCTTACACTCTATTAGAGGCCCAAAGATTTATTTTTGTACAAGAGATGGGACTTGCAACTCAAGGAGAGACCCAATGTTATTTGTTTGAAAACGGCGATCAAGCCGAGGTTTTTGAAAACACGGTGGGTCTTATACAACATCTGAGGCCCAAATCATTTTGGTTTCAAAAAGGGGTTGGGTCTTACACTCTATTAGAGGTCCAAAGAGTTTGAAAATGAATAAAGATGGGTCTTATAGCTCAAGGAGAAGCTCAGGGTTTTGCTAAAAAGGAGACAATCGCGCCGAACGTTTAAAAATATACAGAGGGACTTATACAATGTGTGAGGCCCAAAGGTATTATTTATTTACAAAGGGGTTGGGTCTTACACTCTATTAGAGGTCCATGAGCATTTGAAAATGATTGGTGAGGGTTGAATGAATCAAAACCCTACTTTTGTTTAAAAAGGAATTAATTTTGTTAAAAAATTAATAAAAAGTATTGAAAACATGTGAAAAATGAGTGGTGACCTTGGATCAATGTTTCAAAAATCATGTTTATATCCACAAAATGATTGGAAACCAATTAAATTTGGAAAATCAAGGATGAAAAAATATTTTAAATGTTAAAAAACAAATAAAAGATTAATTCTTTGAAAAAATATCAAGTATAGGAAATAAATAATATTTTTGGGAATTTTTTGGCAAAATAAAATATTTTTACATTTTTGTGAATTATTAAAAAAAGAATCAACTCAAAATCATTAAAACTCAGAGAGAAATTAATTTTTGAATCAATTAAATAAAATCACAAAATTCAAATATTCAAATTTGTGAAAAAGGAGCCAAGAACATGGGCCAAGAACACGCGCGAAGGGAGTTTTGCGCAGATCTGCATTTTCTATCCAATCTCACTGGATACTTGATGAAATCATACAATCCACATATCAATCTGCTCGTTTTCACCTCACGATCATGTCTATGGTCTTTAACTTCATTTATTTTAAGCATGGAATAAGAAATCAAGACAAAACCTCAAGAACCCTAAAATTTGCATGAAGGCTGAGAATTTTGATACACAATTTAAACAAAGCAATTAATTAAGGGGAAACATTTTATGCATGATTATGAACATTTGGCAAAAGTATTGTGCGAGGAAATATGCATAGATTAAGAGATAACCAAGTTTAGGCTTACTTGAAGGCCGTGACAGCAAGGACAATGTGATTTTTGAGTTGTAGGTGTTACAGATGAGTTGTGATGATCTGAGCAGCTTCCCTACACCATATAGAGTTCGTTTGAATGTTTGGACTCGATTGGAAATGGCTGGATCACTTCATGGCATCTCAACTGCAACTTGGTTGAAAACTTGAGCAATTGGCTGGTGATTCTGAGAAATCAGTGTTACAGTTGTGTGTTTAGTGTTTGATTAGCTCACATATGATGTTTATGAGGTGTTAGAGCAATTGGTTTGACTGGAATTGCTCTCTACTGAAAAATTCGATAGTGACTTGCTAAGAAAGGCATTTTTGAGAGTGAGAAGATGATTTTGAGAAAGTCAAGTGTTGTAGGCCTTTGGTGTACTTAAACTGAGCACAAATGAGCTCTATTTATAGTAGAGCAAGTTTGTTTTGCAAGTAATAGTGAATGGCAACTGCAACAACTCATTGTCCAATTGCATCACTTTGGAATCTTAAGTCTCCTCTAGCCATTGACTAGAGGTTAGAGCACAGGCCTTTGGTTCCTTAGTTCAAAGATCATCCTTGACTCATTCAGTTGGAAAAGGCTCAGTTAACGCCACCTTGGTGCATCCATTGAATGCTCCAAAACAAAATTGGAGTCTTGTCCCCTTTTTAGGCATTTTTAAGTTTGGCATGCTACTTTTAGTTCCAAAGACTTGGGAGGCTTATGGATCAGTGTTTATTCCTCTTTGGTCTCCCCCTGAGCTGTTCAGATGGATAAACTTGTTTGTCATTTGCACAATTTGATCAAATCGAGCAAAATGCATAAATCTGCCTTGTCATGACAGTTGAAGCAAGGCATTTTGCCATTGTCACAACACTTAGCTCAGATGGAATTTGATGGAGTTCTTGGCCATTTTGTAAAGCTCTCAAATGATACAACATATGTGTGATCATAGTTTGTCTTGACACTTTTTGGTTCCAAGTGAAAAATGCCCCTACATTATGAAAAAAGTGAAACAGATTCTGACTTAGTGAAAATTTCACTAAGTGTTGGAAAAATGCCATTTTTTGTGTTTTTGTCATTTTGGTCACTCCATAACTTAAAATCCATGAGGAACTGGAATGAGGTGTAGTTGACACTTTTAAAGTATGCCATGAGAGCTACAAATCCATCTTTGGATCAACCAAAATGTTTGCTTGGATCACAAGTTATGATCCTTGGAAGTTGGTACCCTAGCCACTTTGTTCCGTAACTTAGAAAATTTCTAAGTTTTTTATGGTTACCCCTTTTACACGTTATCCCATTTTTCTTGATTTTTCTTGATGAATGATGATTCCAATCACACATTAACATCATTTTAGGTTTAGGGAACCATAATTGATCAAAAAATCAAAAAGTCAAACTTTGACTTTTGGGCACAGTTGACTTTTTATCAGATGAATTCCAAACGGTGTGATCCTTTATGAAATCAAGTCCTTGACCTAAATCAAACTTGATGGATTGATTTCATAGGTGTTATAGGGTATATTGAATCATGTCCCAAGGTTTGGGAGCATGTCCTGGTCAAAAGTCAAAGATACAGTTGACTTTTTCAGCAAAACCCTAATTGTGGTTCAGATGAAACTGAAACTTGTGGATCAAGCTTCTTGGATCAATCCATTGTTGCAAATGGATCAATGTAGTTTATTAGAGACCCTCAAACCATGTCTTGAGGTCTTGACTCATGTTTTGTCCCAAAAGTCAACTTAGGGGTGAATTAGGTCAAGAAACCCTAATTCCCGATTTTTGGTGAATGCATCCCTGAGGCTAAATTGACTTGATCATTGGGCCCATGAGGTCCCTTGGAGTATCTTGGGTTATGCTTTGAAGCATTGGCTCATGCCCAGAGGAAAATTTCCATTTGGAGGCCCTGTTCGACCAAAACCTTAATTTGGTGACACTGGCAGTCTTGAGGCTTAATCCACTTGGAATGTTGCAGCCTTCTGCTTGATCCTTGATGTGGGAGTCCTCTTGATCCATTGTGGATGCTTGAGAGGTTTAGACAAGTTGAAGATCATGTCATTCCTTGATTGATCCTTTGTCTAAGGCTCAGAGAGGGCTTGAAACCCTAATCCTTGTTTGTAGGGAATGCTCAATAATTCTTGAGGAGATTGATGAGGCATAAAGGTACATCTATATTGTGATGAAAATTTGCACAATGATGGGAAATCTTATTGGTCAAAATTTGGGGTATGACAGATGCCCCTATTTAATCTTCTTGGACCCGAAGGTGTGAATGGCGAAGGTATTCGGGCATTCGGGGTGCAAGATGATTAAATATCGGAGTACGCGAAATTTTGACGGTGGTTATGAATGGCAGTTTGCGCATTCATGTTCTTTTGCTAAGCAATAATGTTTAGAAAAGGTAAAAACTTCCCCTTGATCCTGGTCTTCAGCCAGGGAACTGGTTTCAGTTTCTGAAATAAAATTCCCCTCGATTCTGGTTTCATACCAAGGAACTGGTCTCAGTTTCTTTTGTAAACTTCCCCTCAATCCTGGTCTTCAGCCAGGAAACTGGTCTCAGTTTCTGAAATAAAACTTCCCCTCGATCCTGGTTTCCTACCAAGGAACTGGTCTCAGTTTCTTTTGTAAACTTCCCCTCGATCCTGGTCTTCAGCCAGGGAATTGGTCCCAGTTTCTTTTATAAACTTCCCCTCGATCCTGGTTTCCTACCAAGGAACTGGTCTAAGTTTCTTTTGTCAATAAACTTTCTTGACAAGGGACGATATGTGTAGCAGTTTTCATCAAACTTCTCGCCAAATTTTCCTGGGGAGATTCCATTTGATGGGACAAAGTTTTGATGTTAGACTTGCTGGGGAACCCATTTGTCTGAGCTGTAAAGGTGCACAAACTTCTATGTTGGATACGCAATTTGTTGACTCTACTGGGGAAAGCAAGTCTCTTGAAAGAATGCTTTCTGCTTGGGGGTACTACGTCACACTTTTCCCGAGGTCTTCTCGGAGAAACGCCATGTGATGCAATCCAATTTGGAGGTGCTGATAACCTCATTTGATAGCAAATTTTCAGAGAGAAATTGCTATATTGCCGAAGCTTTGATTAAAAGGTTTTCTCTGGGGATTTTCCTTAATCCGAGAAAGCGATGATATTATCTTCAATGGTGAAGAGTGACGTTCGTCGACGGTCTTCTTGTCTTTCAGAGGTTCAAGTTATCAAAGTGCCCGAGGACCAACTTCAATCCAGAAATAAACTGGAGGAGAGATTTTTCAGACGCAATACCTCCTGACAAGGACGAAACTGACAACTCGGGTGACAAGAGAACTTTTAGCACTATGGGGATAAGACCGACTAAAATGATAGTGATGCAATATGAATATGAATGTAAATCAATAATTCATGATGTATGTATGTATATGCTGACAAAACTGACACAACAAACAAACTGACGGATGAACACGACTGGATACTCGGCCACTGTGGGGGGACGAAGAGGTATCGCTGGTTCAAGATAGCAATTCTGCCTTGCTTAGGAGAGATGATCCTCGTGGGGAAAACCGTTGATCCGGCTTAGGAGATAATAACTCTGCCGAGGGTGTCAGACAGAACATTCGCATCTAACACAATTGATCCTTCGTTCAGGCGTACTGGCTTAGAAGGAGTACTTTGATTCTGCACTTTGAAGCTCGATTACTTCTGGAGAAGCGATCGATGTTCTTTCGATGTTCAACAGTCAAAAGAAATTGCCATCTTTATTTTAAAAGCAAAAAAAGGTTTGACAAGTAAATTCATTTTTGTTTTATTTCAAGAATCGTTAATCATGTTAAAATGTCATTCTGTAAAGCTAAAACAAATAAGAATTGCAAACAAAAGCACAAGCGCTCAAATTTTATTGATAGGATGGAAATCAGCCAAGCGCATGATTCCATGGAGTATTTACAAAGTTTAGGAAATGGTAATTTAAGGGAAAAGGGTTACATTGAAACATAACGACCACTATCCTTCTACCAACTTTGAATTCCGGGCATCCTGAGCTTCCGTCGAAGATGATCTTGACTAGAGTTTTCTTTCGATGGATGGTGTAACTGATGCTGAGGACTTTGCCCCTATGTTGGACGTAGTTACTTGCCATTATCCCTAACTTTTTCCTGGATTGTACTTTTGAGATTTCCAATCCACCGGGATGATTTTTTATTATGTCTCTAATTTTTGCATGGACCGCCCTTTCGGGTTTTCGATCCACCGAGACGTTTTTTTTTGTTATTATTATTTTATTTAGGCGAAGTATTTCTTGACTACGTCAACATTCGTGGGGTAGGCAAACTCTTCTCCATCCATGGTTGCAAGTCTCAGGGCACTGCCTGAGAAAGCTTTCTTGACCATATAGGGGCCGTCATAGTTCGGGGTCCATTTGCCCCGAGAATCAGTGAGAAATAATTGTATCTTTTTGAGCACAAGGTCTCCTTTCCTGAAGACACGAGGTCGAACCTTTTTGTCAAACGCCTTCTTCATTCTTTGCTGATACAACTGACCATGGCATAGTGTCGTTATTCGCTTTTCTTCAATCAGATTCAGTTCGTCGTGTCGACTTTGATACAATTCAGCTTCTGTAAGCTTAGCTTCCATCAATACCCAGATTGATGGGATCTCTACCTCTATGGGGAGCACTGCTTCCATGCCATATACTAGAGAGAAAGGGGTTGCCCCTGTTGAAGTGCGGACAGATGTGCGATAACCGTGAAGAGTAAAAGGTAATAACTCGTTCCAGTCTTTGTAGGTTACAACCATCTTTTGAACAATCCTCTTGATGTTCTTGTTAGCTGCTTCTACCGCTCCATTCATCTTGGGTCGGTAGGGAGATGAGTTATGGTGTTCGATTTTGAACTCAGCACACAACTCCTTCATCATCTTGTTGTTCAAGTTAGATCCATTATCAGTAATGATCTGGTTCAGAACACCATAATGGTAAATGATATTGTTTTTGATAAATCGGACCACCACTTGTCGGGTTACATTGGCGTATGATGCTGATTCGACCCACTTGGTGAAGTAATCAATGGCTACCAGGATGAATCGATGCCCGTTCGAAGCCTTAGGTTCGATCATGCCAATCATGTCGATTCCCCATATAGAAAATGGCCACGGGGAAGAAAGAACTTTGAGATGCGTAGGCGGTACATGGATTTTGTCTGAGTATATCTGACACTTGTGAGATCTCCTCATGTACTTGTAGCAATCAGATTCCATTGTCAACCAATAGTACCCTACTCTCAGAATTTTTCTCGCCATTGTGTGTCCGTTGGCATGAGTGCCAAAGGATCCTTCGTGAATTTCTTTTATCAGCATGTTTGTTTCTGGTCTGTCTACACATCGGAGCAAGACCATGTCAAAGTTTTTCTTATAGAGTGTATCACCGCTCAAGAAGAAACTACCTACCAGCCTTCTAAGGGTCTTTCTGTCTTTCCTTAGTGCCCTAGGTGGATACTCCTGTTTGTGAAGGAAGCAGTTGATATCGCGATACCAAGGTTTGTCGTCTCTGACTGCTTCGATCGTGAAGATGTATGTAACACCCCCAATCTATACCCCCAATTAATAAAAAGCTGTAAAAGAAAATTCAAAATTTCGTCAGAGTATATTTAAATTATCATGGCATAGACCGAGGGGTCACATCAATATGAAAATAATACATACAACACCTGCTCATAAAGATATGCAACAGTGGGGTAGCAATCAACAGAGGAACTCAGTTCCTTACACCCACATTTCAGAATTTAGAATAAAAGCGGAAAATCTAAAACTGAATAACATACATATATATCATGAAAAGTTTGTCATACATCAAGTTGTACATGCACAAGCCAAAAGATATATATACAAAAACCACAATAATCACTAACGGCCTCCCTAACTACCTGATGTCACATATCAGAGCCGACCGACAAAAGAATGAAGACAAAACCATAAGAACCTCAAGACAAAACCTTTAATTTGCATGAAGGATGAGAATTTTTATACATGATTTAAACAACATAATTAATTGAGGGAAAACATTCTATGCATGATTATGAACATTTGGCAAAAGTATTGTGCGAGGAAATATACATAGATTAAGAGATGACCAAGTTTAGGCTTACTTGAAGGTCGTGACAGCAAGGGCAATGTGATTTTTGAGTTAGAGGTGTTACAGATGAGTTGTGATGATCTGAACAGCTTCCCTACACCATATGGAGTGTGTTTGAATGCTTGGACTTGATTGGAAATGGCTGGATCACTTCATGGCATCTCAACTGCAACTTGGTTGAAAACTTGAGCAACTGGCTGGTGATTCTGAGAAATCAGTGTTATAGTTGTCTGTTTAGTGTTTGATCAGCTCACATATGATCTTTATGAGGTGTTAGAGCAATTGGTTTGAGTGGAATTGCTCTCTACTGAAAAATTCAATAGTGACTTGCTAAGAAAGGCATTTTTGAGAGTGAGAAGATGATTTTGAGAAAGGCAAGTGTTGTAGGCCTTTGGTGTACTTAAACTGAGCACAAATGAGCTCTATTTATAGTAGAGCAAGTTTGTTTTGCAAGTAATAGTGAATGGCAATTGCAGCAGCTCATTCTCCAATTGCATCACTTTGGAATCTTAAGTCTCCTCTAGCCATTGACTAGAGGTTAGAGCACATGCCTTTGGTTCCCTAGTTCAGAGATCATCCTTGACTCATTCAGTTGGAAAAGGCTCAATTCATGCCACCTTGGTGCATCCATTGAATGCTCCAAAATAAAATTGGAGTCTTGTCCTCTTTTTAGGCATTTTTAGGTTTGACATGCTACTTTTAGTTCCAAAGACTTGGGAGGCTTATGGATCAATGTTTGTTCCTCCTTGGTCTCCCCCTGAGGTGTTCAGATGGATAAACTTGTTTGTCATTTGCGTAATTTAATCAAATCGAGCAAAATGCATAAATCTGCCTTGCCATGACAGTTGCAGCAAGGCATATTTCCATTGTCACAACTCTTAGCTCAGATGGAATTTGATGGAGTTCTTGGCCATTTTGGAAAGCTCTCATATGATACAACATATGTGTGATCATAGTTTGTCTTGACACTTTTTGGATCCAAGTGAAAAATTCCCCTACATTTTGAAAAAAGTGAAACAGATTCTGACTTAGAGAAAATTTCACTAAGTGTTGGAAAAATGCCATTTTTGGTGTTTTTGTCATTTTGGTCACTCCATAACTTAAAATCCATGAGGAACTGAAATGGGGTGTAGTTGAAACTTTTAAAGTATGCCATGAGAGATACAAATCCATCTTTGGATCAGCCAAAATGGTTGCTTAGATCACAAGTTATGATCCTTGAAAGTTTGTACCCTAGCCACTTTGTTCCATAACTTAGAAAATTTCTAAGTTTTTTATGGTTATCCCTTTTACAAGTTATCCCACTTATCTTGATTTTTCTTGATGAATGATGATTCCAATCACACATGAACATCATTTTAGGGCTAGGGAACCATAATTGATCAAAAAATCAAAAAGTCAAACTTTGACTTTTGGGCACAGTTGACTTTTTATCAAATGAATTCCAAACGGTGCGATCCTTTATGAAATCAAGTCCTTGACCTAAATCAAACTTGATTGATTGATTTCATAGGTGTTATAGGGTCTATTGAATCATATCCCAAGGTTTGGGAGCATGTCCTGGTCAAAAGTCAAAGATACAGTTGACTTTTTCAACAAAACCCTAATTGTGGTTCAGATGAAATTGAAACTTGTGGATCAAGCTTCTTGGATCAATCTATTGTTGCAAATGGATCAATGTAGTTTATTGGAGACCCTCAAACCATGTCTTGAGGTCTTGGCTCATGTTTTGTCCCAAAAGTCAACTTAGGGGTGAATTAGGTCAAGACACCCTAATTCTCGATTTTTGGCGAATGCATCCCCTGAGGCTAAATTGACTTGATGATTGGGCCCATGAGGTCCCTTGGAGTATCTTGGGTTATGCTTTGAAGCATTGGCTCATGCCCAGAGGAAAATTTCCATCTGGAGGCCTTGGTCGACCAAAACCCTAATTTGGTGACACTGGCGATCTTGAGGCTTAATCCACTTGGAATGTTGCAGCCTTGTGCTTGATCCTTTGTGGATGCTTGAGAGGTTTAGACAAGTTGAAGATCATGTCATTCCTTGATTCATCCTTTGTCTAAGGCTCAGAGAGGGCTTGAAACCCTAATCTTTGTTTGTAGGGAATGCTCAACAATTCTTGAGGAGATTGATGAGGCATAAAGGTACATCCATATTGTGATGATAATTTGCACAATGATGGGAAATATTAGTGGTCAAAATTTGGGGTATGACAGCAGGATTCTTGGGATTGACATCCGAAGAGATAGAAAGCTGTCGAAATTATGCTTATCTCAAGAGGCATACCTACGGAAGATTTTAAAAAAATTTGGTATGTCGAATTCAAAGCTTGTTGTGACTCCGACAAACCCTCATTCCATATGATAATATAATGGGTTCTTTGATGTATGTTATGGTCTGTACTAGACCCGACATAACATATACAATAAGTCTTGTAAGCAGGTACATGGCGAATCCTGGAAAGGCTCATTGGCAAGCATTGAAGTGGATTCTAAGGTACATAAATGGGTCTCTGAACACAGTCCTAATTTATGGTGGAGCCTTGGGTGAAGATAGTAAAGCAGCAATCGAAGGATATGTCGACTCTGATTATGCAAGTTGTATGGATTCGATAAAATCTGTTTCTGGATATATGTTCACTCTGTTTGGGACAACAATCAGTTGGAAAGCAATACTTCAGAGGTTGTGAAGGAAGCATTGTGGCTTGAAGGTTTTGCGAAAGAGCTGAAACTTCAAGGTCGAGTTGTCACTATTAAATATGATAGTCAAAGTGCAATACACATGTCGAAGAATTCAGCCTATCATGAGCGAACCAAGCTCATTGATGTGAGGCTGCATTTCATCAGAGGGGTAATCGAGCATGGAGAAGTCCAAGTGCAGAAGGTTTCAACAGATCATAATGTTGCTGATATGATCACCAAGATGTTTTCAAGTTGCAAGTTTTTCCACTATATGCAGTTGATAAAGCTGCATGAAGAAAGCTAGTTTGTTTCTTGATGTTATAGAGTTAGATCCAAGGTGGAGATTTGTGAGATATTGGATCGAACTCTAGTTAAGCATGTCGTCGATGTCTACTCACATGTTGTTGTCGAAGACCTACATGTTATAATCGAATTGTGTTCTAGTATGTAGTTGTCGAATTGGGCCTTGTGTTAAGGATCTAATTGTTTAAGTTAGCTTGTACCCTAAGTTAGCTTGTAATGGGTAATTGTTAAAAATCCCATTAGTTTAGTGTGTTAGGTTTATTATAATAGCATACTAGTCTCTCATCATAAGTGTGGTGTGGAAAATCCTAATTAGGGTGAGAGGGTTATTTGTTATTCTTGAGTACTTGTAATCTGATTGATAGAGAAAGTAAAGAATAACAGTTATAACCAATTCTTGTTGTTTTTCCTTTGTTTTTTCCTTGTTAACCCTAACCCTTGTGTGTTTCTTGCTTATAAAGAAATCGTTTATACTTTGTTTTAAGGCATCCTAATTCACAACATTTGACATGTTTATTATTTGACAATAATATTAGTTGCTAGTGCGTTAGATATCATGAGATATTATTAAACAAGAGTATCACTAGAAATTAATATTATTTTTAAATAATAAACATGTCAAATAATAAACAAATAAAATAATTGTATAACACATCTCAAGATATTTAATGCATCATCTCTTATGTTTTTTCTTTAGATATAGTGATACTCTTATAACGATCAAATATTGATAATAAAATATGTCAAATAATAAACTCCTTTTTAGATTGATTTATCATTCACATGTGAAGTCTTAAAAGTATCACACATTTATTATCATAAAAATGTGTATATAATCATTTCAAATATCAATTTTCCTTTGGGCCAACTAATACTCACAAAGAAACATATGTTGTAAATTATTAACAATTAATAATCTTGTGTGTATTTTAAAATGATAAGAAAATATGAGAGTGGAGGTTAATTTTTTAATTCACAAATAGGCAACACTTGTGAAGTGTTGCAGTAGCAGTTTGTATTTTGAATCCAGAAATAGGCAACACTTCGTGAAGTGTTGCAGAATGCAAAATAGTACAACCATTAAAAAATGTTGTTATAGGCGAAACAATGCAACATTTGGTAAAAGTGTTGCTGTAGGCGAAACAGTGCAACGTTTGAAAAATGATGTTGTAGGTGAAACAATACAAAATTTAGCAAAAGTGTTGCGGAAAGCGTGTGTTTCATCAAGTTTCACAACCTTATGAAACAACACTAGTTTGAACTATAAATTGAGCATTTCAGATTCAGAAAAAATATTAGAAAATTCTATGTTATTCACACAAAATTCCGAATTTCATCTTCCATACATTGTTCATTCTCAAGTTACTTGTGCCATGAATCTTCAGATCATCAAGTGATCAATATCAGGGCTTATGCAAGTTCAAAATCATCGGATGGTGACAAGTTGTAGGATACTCAAGAGTCAATGCATTCTGCTATATTCTCAAGTCATCTGGAAATCCTGATTATGAGGTGCAAGTTTTGATCATAAGATTCAAGTCCATTCAAGCAGGCCATTTATTCTGATTAATTTTAAAGTTTGATTCAATTTTGATCAGAGGAAAATTTAATTCAAGGATCAAATCAAGAGTTAGGTTGGAGATTTGTTGGATTTCATTTCAAAATAAAGTCAAATGTGTGATTTAATTGTGGGAGGAGTGAATATTAATTCGGGGCCATTTACAATTTTCCTTCTTTTCCCAATTATCCAAATATTCCATATCCATTTTAACATCCATATTACCATTTAATATCCATTTTCCATTATCGATTCTCCAATTTCCATTTAAAATCAATAACCATTCCTTTTAAATCCAACCATTATCCAATCACTAAAAAAAAAACAATTTTTCAACTATCCTTTCTCTAATTAATTTTTCCAATTTATATCCATTAAATCAATTACCTTTTTTTTATCATGTTTTTCAAACATTTACATAACCCATTTTACACTATCTAATCCATTCACATTTCATCCAAATATTCAATGTCCAAATTCTATTTAAAATACCATTACATTTTTACAACCCAATTCCAAATATATACCAAAGTCCATAAGCCCACCTCTTTACAACAAAATTGCCAAAAAAAAAAAAAAAATAGATATGAAGAACAAGGCCTATGAAGTCAAGTTAACATGAAGATTTCAAGTTGTTACACTATGCCTCCAAGCTCCTCAAATCTCACCGCGGGCTTTTTGGGCTTTCCGCAGATTGGGTTTCCTCTTGGTTCATCAAAATAAATGGTCTGAAGCTGTTTAGAGCCTCCAAATATGCTATACGAGGCTATCCTACTTGTGCTGGTTTGTGGGAAGCTCTGGGACTTGCTTATCAGTGGCTGGGCAGGTTTACTACAGCTGTAAAGTCTTATGGCCGTGCAATCGAGTTGGATAATGAGATGGTCTTTTCTTTGGTTGAAAGTGGAAATATCTCGTTGACACATGGTCAATTTAAAAAGGAGGTCCAACAATTGAAATCTAATAAGGAAGCCTTCAGTGCTTCTATCAATTCATGGAGGAAGACCTGCTTTTTGGCTGCAGGACGTGCTAAATTTTCGTACCAACGGGCCTTACACTCGTCTCCACGGCAAGTAAACATCTATAGTGACATTGCAGTAACTTCAGATCTTATTACCACATTACGCAAAAATTACAAACAAGATTTAAGTGCAAGACACCAAGCCATCTCATGATACGTTGAAGCCAAGCCAAGCCGAACCAATTGCAAGAACCATACACATCATGCTGCTAAGCAAAAACAAGCTAATGAGTTTAAAACGGGAACCTTCTAACAATTTACCAAAAAAAAAAAAAGCCACAAAACGACATCAAATCAGCTCCAAAATTCACCCCCAATTCATTCTATAAATAGGAGCAATTTACATTCAAAATTTTCAAGTTTGGAGAGCCACTAAATTGCTGCAACAATTTCACCGCACTCCTCCAAAGCTTCAATAAATTGACCTATATTCATCTCTATCTTACAACCTTCAATCATCTTCAAATTCAATCAGAAACTCTACACAAGCTTCAATTTCACTTTGAATCCTTCTTCAAATTTCATCATCTCTCCCTGCGAAAACAAACCTCCACAACTTCAATTCAAATTTCATCGCACATCGCAACTCGCGACAACACCTCAGATACGGTTGTAGGAGAAGAGAAGATGAGTGTCAAGAGCATAAGAGAGTCACATACCTGCAGAAGAAGGAGGTATAAACGTTTGTTCGTCGATGTCGCAGAGTCATTGCAACGTCTTCCAAAGACGGCGACAGAAACAAGAAGAAGATGAATAATCAACGCTGGCCAGGTCTTCTCTTTAGCCGTGTATTTCTTTCCATGAAGAAGAATGTGAGATGCATTGAAAGAAAACGGCGGAGGCGGAACGGTTTAAACGGCGGCACGAAAGTGAAAGAGAGATTCCGTCGTGAATAGTAGCAGCGCGAGGAAGATGAAGTCTAATCCCTTTCATTTTTCTTCTGATCCTTTTTTTTAGGTTTTATAACATTCTCTTAAAAAGTATTTGGGCTTGGCCCGTGGTATATTTTTTGGATTCATCATCCCCAATTTTTTCTTCAAACCTCCCTCATTTTTTTTAATGTTTTTCTTATAATTTCTTCTAATTCATTTTTTTTCCTAATTTCTTCTTAATCCAGTTTTTTAGTTGCTCTTTTTTTAAACTAGATTTTGATTTACTATTGTTGTTGATCTTTGCACTTTGAATTTTGTTTTAAAACTTTTCTTGAAAAAACATTTGAATTACATAGTTTTTTTATTATATTTTCTTGTGAATTCTTATATTGTTGATTGATCTTTGTTGGTTATTTTGTAGTTTGAATCATAGTGAATTTGATCATAACTTTCATCAACATCATTGAAACTTGGGTGTTGATATAGTGAAAACTCAAATCCACCAAGATAGTTGAATGATGTTGATGATAACTTGTCTCATCCTTTGATTCAATTTGGTTTTGTTGTTCTCTTCTTTTTCTTTTTCTTTTGGTCGATGAAATCTATGGATCATGGATTGTTGGTTGTCAAGGATGTTTAATTTTTATTATTTCAAATCTATGGACGAATGATCATTGGGATCATTCTTCGTACTTTGGAATAGTAATAGATTACCTTTGATTAATCGATAAAAAATCTTGATTAAGATAAGACCGCTACCTATTTTATTTTAGTGTGGAAAGCTTTAGGAGAGTGACTTATATGTCACTTTTGTAGCTTGTATTAGCACAAACATTGTTATTGACCGACCTCAGATAGTTGTGACTTCTACATAAGTCCAATTATGATTGCTTAACATAGCGCTAAATTGGTCCCGAATTGATTCAAAAATCAAGTAGTTTTTGTAAGTGAGTTATCAATCTCCTACTCTCTATAGTGTGGTGTGAAATAGATTGTCTCTTTGTTGTTAAGGGAGTTAGTTGGCATACTCGTCGATTTTATCCGAGTTGGCGCCCTTCCCTTGATGATGTATAGATTCATGTTTTCATGCTTATGGTTGAATGTTCGAGTATTCTCCGAAAAATGACAAAATTATTCTTCATCACTAACACTAACTTACTAACTATATAATTGCACTAACTTTACTTTGTGCCATTTACATTTTGCTTTTTAATTCTTGTCATTTATTTTTATGCTTTTACGTTAAGCATTTTATATCATGTCATATTATTATCCTATTTTTCTCTTTGTTCACTTGGACCTTTTGTTTATGCTTATGCTCTTTTTATTTTGTCCACTTGGACCATACTCCTCTTAAGACATTAATAAATATCGAAACACTTAAAAGACTTGGTTATCTTAATCTTGGACTGTTGTGACCTTGTGAATGGCCTTATACTTGGACGTCGGACTTAGATTTAGGAAACTTGCCCTATGCTTTTGGAGATTTGAGACCTTGAACTTTTGTGTTGCTTTTGTCTGTTTGTCTGGCAATTTTCTATGCGCAGTTGTTGATACTTTGACCTTGTGAAAATCATCTGATACATGGCTATCCTAATTGGCTTTTAAACCTTGAGAAGACTTTACTTTGACTTTGCTATGGCTTTACTTGGGATTTTCTCTGATGCTTTAATACATCTGTGTCGTACCTCGAAAAATACGATCCTCGCGATGGACGCGGAAAAAACTGTTCGAAACAGAGTCGCTACCGAACTTTATTCATTCCAAGGAAGGAATAGGAAAATATCGATAAAACCTTTGAAGGATAAGAAAATAGTCATCGCAACCAAATTCTAGGTTCGGGAGTCAATTACGCAAGAGGGAAGGTATTAGCACCCTCTACGGCCGTTGTACTCAACGGGAACCTTTTGATTCGATTCGAGAGAAATGTTAGCCAGGTTTGTTTGTTTTCTTCTAAGACAGATATTGTTTTCTAACGGGGAAATGGGTGGTTTTTTTATTAGGGTGCTCGACAAGGATTAGAACCCTTGTGCCTACGTATTCCCTCATGCAATGGGAAAGTCAGAGCATTCGTAGTTTGTAGGACTACGGTTGGTTGGTGTTTTTTAAGCGAACGAGTATTTAATTCGTATTCTAACTGCTAAACGTTGGCTTGTCTGCTCGCTAGGGGAGGCTGAAACACTAGTTTATATGCGCGGAAGAATAGACTAAACAATGTTCTTTATGGAAAGTTGTTTGAGTATGAATTAAGTGTATTAGACATTTGATTGAGAAAATAGTTTGATTTGCGTATGTCTTAAGGTTTCGGTTGCATGAGAAATGTTTGGTTTATTAAGTATTTTGAGGGAGAATGACGATTATTCGATAAACGAGACATCGGCCTCGCAACCAATTAATCGGAGCATTACTGAGATGCCAGATCTCAACGACACCTTTTTCATTCTATTAATTATGAAATTATGTTTGTTGGACAATGGGCTTCTTTGTCCATGTAATTAGGGCGAGTGTTTTAGGAACGAAAGATCGAAACGAACACAACCCAAAGCGTGCGCCTCAAAAGCGTTCATTCAAGGACCCAAGAAGTGTTAGACCTCAAGAATCCACTACTTTCGTAATTTAATTAGGATAATGATTTTGATTTGATTAGAGTATTTTAATTAGATGTATTTAATCGGATTATGGTTTGAATGAATTAAAAGTTTTTTAGAAGGATTAAGTGTTTTTTAGAAATGGAAGACGGAACGAACACAACCTAAAGCGTGCGCCGCGAGGGCGATCGTTTAAGGACCCAAGGAGTGCTAGACCCCAAAAGCCCACTACTTCCATAATTTAATTAAGAAAAAGGTTTGTGTATTAACCTAAGTGTTTTATGATTTTAGTTTAATTAAGAAATTATTTTAAGGATTAAATAAAATGGATTATGATTTAATTTAATCATAAGAGTTAATTATATTTTGCTTAAGCAAAGATTAATCGTTTTAAGTATTTTTTAATAAACGAAAGACGGAATGAACACAACCCAAAACGTGCGCCTCAAGAGCATTCATCCAATGACCCAAGGAGTGCTAGACCTCAAGAGCCCACAACTTTAATGGTTAATTAAGAAAAGAGTTTGTTTAATCGTATTTGAAAAATGTCTTAATCAGGGAAGGATTTGAAAATGAATTATAAGTTGTCTTGTTAGGAAATAATACAAAAATTAATCATAGTGTTTTCGAAACCAGTTTGGACATAGTGACAATATGAGGAATGTCATACACAATCATAACGCGGCGAAATTTAACCAATTATTGTGTTGAACGTTTGGCGGCATAACAACATGAAATTGTCGAATGCACGAATCAAAAGCTAACAAAACCTAGTTAATCAAATAATGTAACAATTCAATTATCAATTAAAATATTAACAAAGCAGAATGGAGGGTGTAAGTATTGACATATGGTGTAAAAATCAACAAATCAACATGGTTATGATTAAACTAACATAGTGAATATACTAAATCTTAAATTATAAATCTTAAAGAAAATAAGTAAACGTTATTGAAAATATGAACAACAACCGACTTTTCTGTAACGTTCATCACTTCCATATGAAAAAGAAACATGCACTTACAGCTAAATTCCGCCATGAGGTCCATAATGAAAACAAACATGATTGATACCGTGAATTTAATCAAAATATTAGTAAACGTATTACTTTAAAAATGAAGCCATATTATGATGGAAATAAAGCCTATAAAATTCATGTTGCAATATCTGAACTTTTCACAGTAACAATAATGCATGAAACCATAACAACACAACTTGTATAATATTTACACAATGCTACATCAACCCATAAAGTAATTCAATAAAAATATAAAACAACCAGACACAATTAAAATGAGACTAAACAATTCATAACAAAACAATACATTATCATTTATAGTACAAATCCAAAATTGAACAGTGACGCATACTAACCACAACCATCATTGAATTTTGGAAAATCCAAATAGCAGAACAAAATCAAACCACAAATCAATTCAAGTGTAACTAATCGAAACAAACCTTGCAAAACAAAATGATAATCGATACGACATACAACTCAAAATCGAATCACAACACAAACCATCCTTAAAGAAATGAGAAAGATTTGTCACAACCCTGTCATTCTAAACTGCAGAACCACAAGACAGCAACAACAGTAATTGAAATCACATATTTCTAGCAACAAAAATCTACAATTTGTGAAAACAACATGAACCTTAAGTCGTGGTAGCGAAATAGCCGCAATAAATCATATTCAAACCGAATCAAAACTCACACTCCAATCGATAAATCGCAACAGAGTTTTGAATATATGCACAGGACAACTGATTTTTCAAACTCAAATGTTTACTATCAACGTATAGGTTGGATTCAAACGTGAATCATAGAAGCCACAACAACGTATACGAATCCAACGTCACCATGTTAGCGAAATGTTTACAAACCGAAATTGGGTGTACTCAACAATAAAACGCAGCAGCATGACATATTGACGGCTAGTTCAATTCAAATCTCAACACAACATATATACAAAAACATATAGCAGCAGTGGGTTATTTGCAGAACTGTATTCACAATACTAATATTAAAAGCTCTAAATTCAGCATGAATAAAATGTAGCCAAATCACAACTGATAAACCAACAACAACATTGTTGCACAGAACATATCAGTAGCCTAATCATCTTTGTGCCGTTCACAATCGAAAACATAAAACAACACATTTGATATGTAATTATTTTCATAACATGGTTATTGACTTCACAACCATTTTTCAAATGCAGACACAGAGCAGCTCAAACAGAGGAACGACATTATCGTAATGAAGTTGTATTAACATATATGAACTCAGTAGCTTGTAAACTAAAGTAGATTAAAAAATTACCGAATCGAGAAATTACGATGTCGAACTCATTACAGTCAACAGTCTGGTATCCTTATCTCCACGACATTCCATCCTGGGACAACATCAGACACGAGCCAACAACGGCTTAACGTTACCGAACCAGAGCGACATCTTTATTCCAGTTTCCAATGGGAGCTGCTGCTGAGTTGTGATGCTGAGCCTTCTACAACTTATTGTTGTGATGATAGTGATATTATTGTTTATTTGGTGGAGAAGCATCCAAAACGACACCGAAGATGAACTATACTTTAGGACCTGCAAAAACCAGATTAACAATTGACCAAAAAAAAAAAACAGATGCTCTGAACTTGTATTGTTGTTGGAGGGAACAGATTGGAAAGAGGTTTGTGGTCCGGACGTGGGTTTGTAGAAGAAGAAGGGTTTTGCATATGGCGGAGAGGGTGAATTTATGGTGGCTAGGATTGTTGAAGGAGGGTTGAAGATAAACGATGATGAAGGAGGAAGGATGAAGAAAGTGAGCCGATTCAACGAGAGAGATTCTCGTGGGAGAAGAATGAGTGTATGGAGAGTGAGTGGAGAGGTCCTATTTTTAAACCATTTTTTGTTCTTCTAGAATGGGATGCATGTCAGCAGAATATGAAATAGAGAAGATATTTTTAGATTTTTTCTGATTTATTAATTACACCAATTAACAAAAAAATTTAATTTATGATTGGTCCATAAGAAAAAGTGAGGATAATGCATATGAGCCTTTGATTAATCTTGATTTAACGATTAGGATTAATTTAAAGAAGCACACAAACAAACACACATTGTAAACAAATTTAAAATGTCTAAAATGCCCCTTCTAGATGATTTAATTGATTTAAATTAATTTAATTCAATTAAATCAAATAAAATTCACATTTTCTAAATGCACATGATAAAAATAAAATGAGGACATGGAAAATTCTATTTTGTTATTATGAATATTTTGATGAACATATAAAAATAAATCGACTGAAAATGAATAAAATCGGGCGACAAAAATGCTCAAAAAATAAATCGACCGCATAAAAATGATTAGCACTGAATAAATGACTCGGAAAAATACAGCGTTATGTCGAATTTAAAAATTGACCGGGACCGGTATAAAAAGCTCAGACTGATTGAAATGTGTGAAAAGTCGTCGAAAAATAAGACGCGCGTGCCAGGTCAAACTTTCTGAATGGTAGGTTAATATCACTCACGTTTGTGAGCTTAAATTCGAAAACTATTGTTCACTGATTTTCTGGCATATTTGAAAAACAATTCGACTAGTTTGTCTGTACATCCGAGGATTCATCCTAGCTAATCATTTTTAGGGTTTATTCATGGAAACAATATGCAATGCTATGCAGGCGATGCAAAAATGAAAATAAAATCGAATGCGAAAAAAATTGAAAAAGGTAGGACAAATTCAGGGTATGACAATCTGGTTATTATGCTTGCAGTTTAAATCCAAAAGGAAGAGGATTTCTCATGTTGACTTGTTGTCAAGTGTTTGCTCCTTGTTTGGGTAGATTTTCCCATCTCTAACTTTTATTTTACTTTTTAGAGTAGTCACTTCTTCTCCTCCCTATTCTTCAATTTTCAAAATCTTCTCCCTTTTTTCAAAACCTTCTTGTTTTCAAACTATAACCTCTTGCACAATAAACCTTGACTTTTGTCAAGTGCTTTTTCAAACTTCATTTTCTTTAATAAATGTTAATCAATGTTAAACATACTTTGACCATTTCAAAAAGACTTTAAAAAACACTTAAACTCATTCAAACTTTTGTGCCTTAGTACACTTTTTCATTTAAAACTTTTCATAAATTTTAGACATGATTCATTTTCATAGTTGAGATGTAATTCTCCTATTCTACATAGTATTTAAGATGTTGACATTTTCCACTTAGATGTTGAGTGATAGACTTGTTGATTTTTATCCAAGCAAAATCCTCCATCTTAAGGTGATACAAATGTTTTTTTCTTATACTTGTGGGCGACTAGTCGTAGTTTTCTCCTTAAAATGATGACTTGTATTTTCATTTTAAATGAACCAAACAAACAAATTTTGTTATTTATACCACGAACTACGAGGTTTTGATCTTATATTGCACTTTGTGGGTACGTAGGAATGAGGCTCAAGAAGTCTCTCCAAACACAAAAATCTTAAAAAATACTTCTCATCTCCCCAATCTCATTTCAAACAAACCTTTTCAAACCAAAAAGCATAGATATTTCAAAGAGTTCCTATAGAGTACTATAGACATTTTGGGTGCTAACACCTTTCCATCGCGTAACCAATCCCCTTACCCGATCTCTGTTCATCTGTTCTTGTTTTAAAATTTGTTTAGGTTTTGTTCGCTCTTTTTCCTTTCCTTTTGGATAAAATAAAAGTGTGGTGGCGACTCTTGCTTTATGAGTTAAGTAATTCAATAGCTTACACTCACAATTTTTACCGCTATAGCGTCCGCCAAGTGATGCTGAAAGATTAATCTATGTGGGTGATGGCATTAAAGTTGCAGTAGAGGCTATAGAGACCTTTAGATTATTATTAAAGACCGATTTTCATTTGGATTTGATTGAGACTTTTGTTGCACCGTCTATTAGACATAATTTAATTTCTATTTCTATTTTGGACAAATCAGGTTATACTTGTCCGTTCGGAAATAGTAAATTTAGTCTTTATAAGTTGATATTGAATGTACTTATAACAAAATAATGCAAATAGAGTCACACAGTACAAAACAAAAATTAAATGGGAATTCAGCCACTTTATGGCATAAGCAATTAGGACACACACACACACACACATATATATATATATATATATATATATATATATATATATATATATATATATATATATATATAAATTCAGAGGCTTATGTCGGACGGTATTCTTAGATCCCTTGATTTGTCGGACTTTCAAGTCTGCATTCAGTGTCTCAAGGGTAAACAGACAAACAATAGGAATTTCCATGCTGAAAGAGCTAAGGATGTCTTAGAACTAATTCATACCGATATATGTGGTCCTTTCCCTACAGGTTCTTGGAATGGACAACGATATTTTATTACGTTCATAGATGATTACTCGAGGTATGGCTACCTATATTTGATTCATGAGAAATCAGAGTCTTTGGACGTGTTAAACTAATTCAAAGCTGAAGTCGAATTTCAACTTGGAAAGAAAATAAAAGTTGTCAAATCTGACGGTGGTGGTGAATACTATGGTCGGTATGATTGATCAGGGGAATAACGTCCAGGGCCCTTTGCGTTTTTCCTCGATGAGTATGGAATTGTTCCGCAATACACAATGCCATGAAAACCCAGCATGAATGGGGTTGCAAAACTACGAAACTGAACTCTTCAAGACATGGTAAGAAGTATGATTAGTCATTCTTCTCCTCCAGAGTCATTTTGGGGAGAAGCATTAAAGACCGCAATTTATATTCTTAATAGAGTACTAGTAAAGTAGTAGCTAAGACCCCTTATGAGCTCTGGAATGGGAAAAGCCCAACATTAGACACTTGCACATTTGGGGATGTCCAGCTGAAGCGGGGCCTTATAAACCTCATGAAGGTAAGTTGGATGCAATGACAGTTAGCTGTTATTTTAGTGGATACATTGCACGCACTTACGGGTACAAGTTTTATAATCCTATCATAAGTTTTACAAGTAGTACCTTGTCTAAACTCATTTTAATGGTTTATAAAGGCAAGGGGAAAATAAGGGAGTACATCATGGAGATGTCTAATCTCGCATCAAAACTGAAGAAATTGAATTTAGAACTTCATGAGGATTTAATTGTGCACTTGGTTTTGATCTCTCTCCCGGCACACTTTGGGCAATTTAAAGTGAGTTACAATACTCAGAAGGACAAATGGTATCTCAATGTGCTTATATCTCACTGTGTGCAAGAGGAAGAGAGGGTAAAGAGAGAGAAGACCGAAAGTGCTCACTTGGCTACCAGTTCTCAGAATAAAAGGAAGAAACTTGTGGGAAATTTTTCTCAAAATAAGAAGGCAAAGGAACAACCTAAGGAAACCACTTGCTTCTTTTGCAAAAAGGTTGGACACATTAAGAAATAGTGTTCCAAGTATGTCTCATGGCTTGAAAAGAAGGGTAATTTTCTCATTTTTGTTTGTTCTGAAATTAATTTAGTTTATGTACCTAAGGATACTTGGTGGGTAGATTCTGGTGCTACTACTCCCATTAGTATGTCCATGCAGGGTTGCCTGTGGAGCCGTCCGCCAAGTGATGCTGAAAAATTCATCTATGTGGGTGATGGATTTAAAGTTGCAGTAGAGGCTATAGGGACCTTTAGATTATTATTAAAGACCGATTTTCATTTGGATTTGATTGAGACTTTTGTTGCACCGTCTATTAGATGGAATTTTATTTCTATTTCTATGTTGGACAAATCAGGTTATACTTGTTCGTTCGAAAATAATAAATTTAGCCTCTCATATGATTCAAATGTTGTCGGTTATGGTTCTTTGAATGATAATATTTATAAGCTTGATATTGAATATTCTTATAACAAAATAATGTAAATAGAGTCACACAGTACAAAACGAAAATTAAATGAGAATTCTGCCACTTTATGGCATAAGCGATTAGGACATATATCTAAACAAAGAATTCAGAGGCTTATGTCTGACGGTATTCTTAGATCCCTTGATTTGTCAGACTTTCAAGTCGGCATTAAATGTATCAAGGGGATGGAGACAAATAAGAGGAATTTCCATGTTGAAAGAGCTAAGGATGTATTAGAACTAATTCATATCGATATATGTGGTCCTTTCCCTACAGGTTCTTGGAATGGACAACAGTATTTTATTACATTCATAGATGATTATTCGAGGTATGGCTACCTGTATTTGATTCATGAGAAATCTCAATCTTTGGACGTGTTTAAGTCATTCAAAGCTGAAGTCGAACTTCAACTTGGAAATAAAATAAAAGCTGTCAAACCCGACCGTGTTGGTGAATACTATGGTCGGTATGATGGATCAGGGAAACAACATCCAGTGCCCATTTCGCTTTTCCTCGATGAGTATGGAATCGTTCTGCAATACACAATGTCGGGAAAACCCATTATGAATGGAGTTGCAGAACAACGAAACCGGAATCTTAAGGACATGGTAAGAAGTATGATTAGTCACTCTTCTCTTACAGAGTCATTTTGGGGAAAAGCATTAAAGACCGTAGTTTATATTCTTAATAGAGTACCTAGTAAAGTAGTAGCTAAGACCCCTTATGAGCTCTGGACTGGGAAAAAACCCAACATTAGACACATGCACATTTGGGGATGTCCAACTAAAGCGAGGCCTTATAAGCCTCATGAAGGTAAGTTTGATACAAAGACAGTTAGCTGTTATTTTATTTGATACACTGTAGCGAGTGATTTTTGTCGGTGACGCGACCACCTTATCGCTGAAGTTTGGGGTTTTTCTCCTCAAGGAGAAAGGGTGCTACTTTCTGATTTCTTATTTATCCCATGAAGCTGGAAGGGAAAGGGAAGCTATCTAAAACTAACCTTGTACGCGAATGCTTAACTGAACAAATGCTTAAAAGAGATTGGGGGATCCGGGGTTAGGTTATACAATGGGTAGTTGCCAATTACCCATCCTATATGTGGTTATCCACAGGATATTAGCTTTAGGGTTTTTCTTTGTAATTGATGGTGTTTATCTGGTAATGGGTTGGGAAAGTTTCTTTGGAAAGTATGACAGGGAGAGTGAGTTTTTGTTTGTGTTCGGGTTACTCCCGATGTTTTTGGTAAGGTACTAGACTTAAGTTTTGATTGATATGAAGTTACTGGACCTAGAGTTTTTGATTAGTATGCTCGCTAATGCTTCGCAATCTTATGCCTACGTATTCCCGTTTAAATAAAACAAGGAAATCAGAGCAATCGTAGTTCCTCCTATTCTAAGGGAGGAAAATGAGGTTTTGGGTGTCTTGTTCAAAGCCCAAGATTGAAGGTAAAAGGGTATTTGTGTCTTGTTCAAAGCCCAAGATTGAAGCTAAAAAGGTATTGAGAGGGAATTTGTCATCTCTAAAGAGAGATTGCTGACTTTTTGTGTGCCTTGATCAAAGCACAAGGTTGATGCTAAAAGGTTAATTGACTCGGCTAGGGGTTTTCTTTATACAAAGCCTAAGAGGAGGCTAGAAGTGACCGACTCAACAAGAGAGTGTTTTATCTGTCTTGTACAAAGCCCAAGATTGAGGCTAAAAAGAGACTGACTCTATGGGGATATCATTATATAAAGCCTAAGAGGAGGCTATAAGTTTGACTTTTCCAGGGGAAATATTCTATTTGTCTTGTACAACGCCCAAGATTGAGGCTAAAAGGGGATTTTGACTCCGCTGGGGAGGTTTGTATGTGTCTTGTACAAAGCCCAAGATTGAGGCTGAAATGGGAAATTTAACTGACTCTGATGAGGATATTTTTATGTGTCTTGTACAAAGTCCAAGATTGAGGCTGAAATGAGTTTGACTCTTCTTGGGGAAAATCATTCCTCAAAGCCTAGAGGAAGACTGGGAGGAAATGATTCTCCTAGGAAAGATATCCGTCCCAAGCTCAAGAGAGGGAAATTTATGTCTTGTACAAAGCCCAAGATTGAGGCTAAAAGGGTTTGACTCAACAAGAGAGTGCTTTTATCTGTCTTGTACAAAGCCCAAGATTGAGGCTAAAAAAGGTTGACTCAACAAGAGAGTGCTAAAAGGTGATTAACTCAACAAGAGAGTCTAAGGGTTTGATTGACTCAACAAGAGAGTCTGAAAAGTGATTGACTCAACAAGAGAGTCTGAAAAGGTTAGCTCCGCTGGGGAGAATCATTTGTACAAAGCCCAAGGGGAGGCTGACTTCACTGAGGAAGGATCATTATACAAATCCTAGGAAGAGGCTAGCTTTCTGCTGAGGAAAGGTCCTTATACAAAGCCTAAGAGGAGGCTATCTTTTGTCGGGGATAATTAAGATCCCCAAGCAGGTCCAAGTGGGGAATCAACTCTTGTTGAGAGTTACAGAAGAGTTGAGATGTCAGATACCTTGAGGTTCTGATTTGAGATAATGTTGACCCTGGTCGGGGAACTCTCATAAGAGAGACTGGGTTTCTGCTGGAGATCGATCCAGAATGCCCTGGGTTTTTTCCTATAATTGTAAGGAACTTGAGAATGTCTTTGAGACTCAAGGGGATTAGACTGTCCAAGTCTACTGGTGGAGAAGAGTTTTATCTTTTGTATGATGCCTCCAAGAGGAGGCTAGGGCATTAAGGGATGAGAATCAACCCTAAAGTTGGTACGAGGTTTTGACTCTTTGGAAAGATTGCTCTAGCAAAGGATGACTAAGTTCTGTCTTATACCTTTAAGAGGTCGTTAGGGTCCTTGTATTAAGCCCAAGAGAAGGCATGAGAACTTCTAAGAAGCCGAAGGGTCCTTGTACAAAGCCCAAGAGGAGGCGGGGATACTTTTAGGAAGCCCGTGGGTCCCAAACCAAGAAAAGTTCAAGAAATGCTATTCACCGAGAATAGATCATTTAGTGAAAGTTCTGTGATTTAAAGAAACTCAGGAAATGCTATTCACAGAGAATAGATCAACTCCGGGGAGTATAATTTCTTTGACAATTTCTAGGGGTGACAGTCTGAGAAAAGGTTCACCGAGAATACTGCCTTTCTCTTTGTTCCATATTGTTTAACCCCAAGAGAAGGGAAGATTGTATCTGGAAATCCTATGGGGGATCTAGTTTTGTTTGTATTTAAGAGTGACCAACAGACTTTACCTAGTTCTAGACCTAGTTGTCGGGGAAAACTCTAAATAACTATACTAGTATATATACAGTTGATATATGACAAGTATTTTAAAAGGTATGAAAGAAGACTAACCATGCGCAGCTTCCCACAATACAGTTATATATATATATATTTGATGTATGTTTAAAAGAATGAAAGAAGACTAACTATGCGCAACTTCCCACAATACAGTTATATATATATTAAAGCGAGTAAATAAAAGCTGTTAAAACTTACAGGTGAGCGAGCTTCCATGCTGTATTGTTAGTTGTTCAGAGAAATTAAAGAAAGTTTTGATAACAACTCTATATTTGAACCTAAATCAAAAGGGAGTTGTTTGTGAAAAAATTGTTGGGGCTTATACTTAAGGAGAGGCCCAAGGTTTGAATAGTGATTGTACTATTGTTTTGTATATCGTATCGGGACTTATACAACGACTGAGGCCCAAAAAGTTTTCTGTACAAAGGGATGGATCTTATAACTCAAAGAAAAGCCCAAAGGTTATTTAAAGAAAAGAAATGGGATTTACAACACAAGGGTTGGCCCAGTTAAAAATAGTTTGAAAACGACGATCTCGTCGGAGTTTCTGACACTGTATCGGGACTTATACAATATACTGAGTCCTAAAAATGGTTTATTTACAAAAAAGGGGATTGGTTCTTACACTCTATTAGAGGCCCAAAGTTTATTTTGTACAGGAGATGAGGCTTACAACTTAGGGAGTGCCCGGATGATTTTGAAAAGGCAACGATCACGCCGTTGTTTTGAAAGTATACAGAGGGACTTATACAATATGTGAGGCCCAAAAATATTTATTTACAAAAAGGGGTTGGGTCTTACACTCTATTAGAGGCCCGAAAGTTTGAAAAAGATTTGTTTAGGGTGAAAATCAAAGAAACCCTAATTTCATTTTCTTTTAAACGAATCCTTTTAATAAAAATGAATAAATTGACAAAAATACCAATTAAGTCTAAATAAACTACTTGTGATTTTTGGTTAAGGTTTGAAAAATGAGGTTTTAATCACAAGATGATTTAGGACTCATTTGATTTTGATTTTCAAGATGAATATTCATTTTTAAAAGGTTTAAAAACAATAAAAATGAATTTATTTACAAAAATACCAACTATATTAAATAAATAATATAAATCTGATTTTTTTGTGAAATAAAATATTTCAACATTTTTGTGATTTTTTTCCAAAAAGAACCAATAAAAAATAATTAAAATTGAGAGAGTTATTAATTTTCAAAATCATTTAAAAAATAATATGAAAAATAATAAAAATAGAATAAGTGATAAAAAAGAGGTCTGGGGCGAGGGGGATTCGAACCCCAGACCTCTCGCTTGCCAATACTCACAAACCAGCTGATCAACCACTGGGGCGCAATGCCAATTCATTAAACATATGGCAAATGAAAAATATATAGAGAACTTGGTTTGAAAACCTGAAGAATGGCGACATAGCCATCTTCTTCCTTGGGCCAGATGCGTGAAGCTCTCTATCTCACTCATTTCTCAACTATTTGACACGATTCAAACACCAAATTCATGTGTTTTTTTAACAAGGAACATGATGGCAATATTTGATTTCATTTATTTTCAGTGTGTAGCAAGTTACATCAACATGAGTGTATGAACCCTAATTTTGCAAAAGCAATCGTGCAGACATGTTTGTGAGTGTTATGGTCAATTTTTTTAGGGGAAACACTCAACATATGATGATAAGCAATTGGCAAAAGTATCATGCGAGGAAATATGCATGGATCATGTTATGAGAGTTTGAGGCTTACCTTGCTGCAAGAAGAATTGGAACTTTGCACAAAGTGTGTTCCAGAAGTAATTTGATTACCTCTACTGCTTCAATGGATGTTATGGAGTGGATTGCAAGCCTTAGAACACTTTGAAAATCCTTGGATCAAGTTGTGGTATCCCAACTGCATATTGGATAGGTTGAAGATTGAGATTTTGATTCAGGTGTTTCAGAAGTGGTTTAGGTGTTTGGACAGCTTCTATACATCATATATGATGTGTTAGAAGTGATGGTTTGAGTTGCTTGGCTCTGCAACTCAAAACCCGATAGCACTTGCTCAAGAATAAAGAAATTTGGCACTTAAGGAGAGAATGAGAGAAAGCAATGTTGTAGGCTGCTTTGGGGTGATTCGAATGATCAGTTAGTACCTCTATTTATAGTGGAGGAGTTGTGTTGAAGTGGTTCTCTTGAAGCTCAGAGGATAAGGCCATGGTTCAATGGTCTTGGCTTGGCATAAATGCCTCTTGCACTAGGTGTAACAGCTGCCCCAAATAGATCAGCTATGTATTGACTGATTCCATATTCCTCAGTCATTTTAATTATTGTTTAGTCAGAGAACTTGACTGAGGAGAGTGAGAATCTTGAAAATGCACTATTCCACATTAATTCTCTTTGAATTCAAGGCATATATGCCAAAAACTCATCAATTCTTAAGGACAAGCTCTTGGCATTTCAGTCCAAGTTTGTTGGTTGGGTCAGATGCATTGTGATCAGATTGGATGAACTTGGCATAGTGATCCTTGGCTTTGACTCAGAAATCATGTAAAGTAAGAAAACATGTAAACTGGTTTTTTCATGATAGCCTTGCCATGGTGTTTTGCAGCAGGCATAACTCTTGGCTCAAGCTGAGTTGTTTCATGCCAATAAGTTCCTTGGATTGTAGGCAATATGGACAACAAATTTGATGTTTACATCTTGAATTGATTCAGCCTAAAACTATGTGAAACAACCCTCCAAGTTTTGGTGTTTCACTTGAAATCTGCCTTGAGCAGAATTTTTCTAAGTGTTGGAAAAAGATGCATTTTCATGTTTTTAGTGATTTTGATCCAATCATAACTTGAAATCTATGAGGAATTGGAATAAGGTGTAGTTGACACTTTTGAAGTATGCCATGAGAGCTACAAATCCAGCTTTGGACCATCCAAAGTGGTTGCTTGGATCTCAAGTTATGATCCTTGGAAGTTTGTACCCTAGCTACTTTGTTCCATAACTTAGAAAAATTCTAAGTTTTTATGGTTACCCCTTTTACAAGTTATCCCACTTTCTTTGATTTTTCTTGATAAATGATGATTCCAATCACATTAACATCATTTTAGGGTCAATGAACCATAATTGTGAAAAATCTCAAAAAGTCAAACTTTGACTTTTGTGCACAGTTGACTTTTTATCAGATGAATTCCAAACTGTGCGATCCTTTGTGAAATCAAGTCCTTAACCTAAATCAAACCTAATGAATATGTTCCATAGGGGTTGTAGGGTGTATTGAATCATGTCCCAAGGTTTGGGAGCATGTCCAGGCCAAAAGTCAAAGGTACAGTTGACTTTTTCCCCGAAACTCTAATTGTGGTCCTAAGGAAATTGAAACTTGTGGATTAAGCTTCTTGGATCAATCCATTATTGCAAATGGATCAATGTGGTTTATTAGAGACCCTAAAATCATGTCTTGAGGTCTTGGATCATGTTTTGTCCCAAAAGTCAACTTAGGGGTGAATTAGGTCAAGAAACCCTAATTCCTGAATTTTTTGGTGAATGCATCCCCTGAGGTCAAATTGACTTGATGATTGGGTTTATGAGGTCCCTTAGAGTATCTTGGATTGTGATTTGAAGCATTGGCTCATGCCCAGAGGAAAATTTTCATCTGGAGGCCTCAGTCGACCAAAACCCTAATTTGGTGACACTGGCGATCTTGAGGCTTGATCCACTTGGAATGTTGCAACTTTGTGCTTGATTCTTGATGTGGGAGTCCTCTTAATCCTTTATAGGTTTTAGAGGTTAGACAATGTTGAAGATCATGTCATTTCTTGATTGATCCTTTGTCTAAGCTCTAAGAGGGCTTAAAACCCTAATGCTTAATTATAGTGAATGCTCAACAGTCCTTGAGGAGACTGATGAGGCATGAAGGTACATCCATATTGTGATGATGATTTGCACAATGATGGGAAATCTTAGTGGTCAAAATTTGAGGTATGACAGATGCCCCTATTTAATCTTCTTGGACCCGAAGGTGTGAATGGCGAAGGTATTCGGGCATTCGGGGTGCAAAATGATTAAATATCAGAATACCCGAAATTTTGACAGTGATTATGAATGGTAGTTTACACATTCATCTTCTTTTGCTAAGTAATAATGCTTAGAAAAGGTAAAAACTTCCCCTTGATCCTGGTCTTCAGCCAGGGAACTGGTCTCAGTTTCTGATGTAAACTTCCCCTCGATCCTGGTTTCCTTCCAAGGAACTGGTCTCAGTTTCTGATATAAACTTCCCCTCGATCCTGGTTTCCTACCAAGGAATTGGTCTCAGTTTCTAATATAAACTTCCCCTCGATCCTGGTTTCCTACCAAGGAACTGGTCTCAGTTTTCTTTTGGACTAAACCTCCCCTCGATCCTAGTCTTCAGCCATGGAACTGGTCTCAGTTTCTGATATAAACTTCCCCCCGATCCTGGTTTCCTACCAAGGATCTGGTCTCAGTTTCTTTTGTCAATAAACTTTCTTGACAAGGGACGCTATTCGTAGCGGTTTTCCTCAAACTTCTCGCCGAATTTTCCTAGAGAGATGCCATTTGATGGAAAAAGTTTTGATGTCAGACTTGCTGGGGAACCCATTCGTCTGAGCTGTAGAGGTGTACAAACTTCTCTATTGGAGATGCCATTTGTCGACTCTACTGGGGAAAAACGAGTCTCTTGAGAGACTAATTTATGCTTGGGGACACTACATCATACTTTTCTTTGAGACCTTCTCGGAGAAATGCCATACAATGTACCCCAATTTCGAGATGCTGATGACTTCATTAACATTGATTTTCTGGAGAGAAGAACCACTGTGTTGCTGAGAGTCTTTAGTTGCGAGGCTCTCTCTGAGATTTTCCTTAATCCAGAAAAGCAAAGATATCATCTTCAATGGAGAAGAGTGACGTTTGTCGAGAGTTTTCTTGTTTTTCAGAGGTTCAAGTTATCAAAGTGGTCAAGGGCCTTCTCCATCCCAGAAATAAACTGGAGGAGAGATCGCTCAGATGAGGCGTTTCCTGACGAGAAAATAACTGACAACTCGATTGATATGACTTTTATCACCAGGGGGTAAGACCGACTAGAGTGATAGTGATTCAATATGAATATGAATGTAAATCAATAATGCATGATGTATGTATGTATATGCTGACAAAATTGATGCGACATATAGACTAGTGGATGAACACGACTTGATACTCGGCCACTTAGCAATCCTGCCTTGCTTAGGAGAGATAGTCTATGTGGGAAAAACCGTTGGTCGGGCTTAGGAGATAAGAACTCAGTCGGGGGTGTCGAATGGAATGCTCGCATCCGACACAGTTGATCCTTCATTCCGGTGTACTGGTTTATAAAGAGTACTTTGATTCTGCACTTTGAAGCTCAATTGCTTTCGGAGAAGCGATCGATGTTCTTTCGATGTTCAACAGTCAAAAGAAATTGCCATTTTTATTTTAAAAGCAGAAAAATTTGACAAGTAAATTCATTTTTGTTTTATTTCAAGAATCGTTGATCATATTAAAAACATCATTATGTAAAGCTAAAACAAATGGGAATTGCAAACAAAAGCACCAGGGCTCAAATTTCATTGATAGGATGGAAATCAGCCAAACGCGTGATTCCATGGAGTATTTACAAAGTTTAGAAAATGGTAATTTTAAGGGAAAAGGCCTACATTGAAACATAACGACCGCTATCCTTCTACCAACTTTGAATTCTGGACATCCTGAGCTTCTGTCGAAGATGACCTTGACTGAAATTTTCTGACTAATGGCATTACTGCTGCTGGGGGATTTTCCCCTTTGTTGGACGTAGTTACTTGCCATTAATCCCTAACTTTTGCTTGGATTGTACTTTGAGATTTCCAATCCATCGGGATGATTTTTGCTTATGTCTCTAATTTTTGCATGGACCGCCCTTTCGGGTTTTCAATCCACCGAGACGTTTTTTTTATTTAGGCGAAGTATTTCTTGACTACGTCAACATTCGTGGGATAGGAAAATTCCTCTCCATCCATGGTTGCGAGTTTCAAGGTGCCGTCTGAGAAAGTTTTCTTGACCACATAGGGGCCGTAATAATTTAGAGTCCATTTGCCCCGGGAATCAGTGAGGAATGATTGTATCTTTTTGAGCACAAGGTCTCCTTTTCTGAAGACACGAGGTCGAACCTTTTTGTCAAAGGCTTTCTTCATTCTTTGCTGATACAACTGACCATGGCATAGAGCCGTTATCCACTTTTCTTCGATCAGATTCAGTTTGTCGTGTCGACTTTGACACCATTCAGCCTCTATTAGCTTAACTTCCATCAATACCCGGATTGATGGGATCTCTACTTCAATGGGGAGCACTGCTTCCATGCCATATACTAGAGAGAAAGAGGCTGCTCCTGTTGAAGTGCGGACAGATGTGCGATAACCGTGAAGAGCATAGGGTAACATCTCATGCCAGTCTTTGTAGGTTACAACCATCTTCTGAACAATCTTCTTGATATTCTTGTTAGCTGCTTCTACCGCTCCGTTCATCTTGGGTCGGTAGGGAGATGAGTTACGATGTTCGATCTTGAACTCAACACACAACTCTTTCATCATCTTATTGTTCAAGTTGGATCCATTATCGGTAATGATCTGGCTTGGAACACCATAACGGCAGATGAGATTGTTTTTGATAAACCGGACCACCACTTGTCGGGTTACATTGGCGTATGACGCTGCTTCGACCCACTTGGTGAAGTAATCGATGGCTACCAGGATGAACCGATGTCCGTTCGAAGCCTTGGGTTCAATCATGCCAATCATGTCGATTCCCCATATGGAAAAAGGCCATGGGGAAGAGAGAACTTTGATATGTGTTGGCGGCACATGGACTTTGTCAGCGTATATCTGACACTTGTGACACTTTCTCATGTACTTGTAGCAATCAGATTCCATTGTCAGCCAATAGTACCATGCTCTCCGAATTTTTCTTGCCATTGTGTGTCCATTGGCATGAGTGCCAAAGGATCCTTCGTGAATCTCTTTCATTAACATGTTTGCTTCTGGTTTGTCTACACAGCGGAGCAAGACCATGTCGAAGTTCCTCTTATAGAGTGTATCACCGCTCAGGAAGAAGCTGCTTGTCAATCTTCTGAGGGTCTTTTTGTCTTTTCTTAATGCCCCAGGTGGGTACTCTTGTTTCTAAAGGAAGTATTTGATATCGTGATACCAAGGTTTGTCGTCTATGACTGCTTCAATCGTGAAGATGTAGGCGGGCCTTTCTAGGTGCATTATGTCAATCTTAGGTATGTCATTCCATTGACCTACACTAATCATGGAAGAGAGAGTGGCTAATGCATCAACCATGTGATTCTCTTCACGAGGGATGTGGTGAAACTCGATTCTGTTGAAGAATGGTAACAACCTTCTCGCGTAATCTTTGTAAGGAATCAGTCCTGATTGGTATGTGTTCCAATCTCCTTTGATTTGATTGATAACCAGGGCTGAGTCGCCATATACATCCAAGTTCTTGATCCTTAAGTAGATCGCTTCTTCGAGACCCATGATACAAGCTTCGTATTCGGCCTCGTTGTTTGTCCACATGAATATCAGTCTGGCAGTGACAGGAATGTGGGTACCCTGAGGTGTTATGATGATTGCCCCAATTCCGTTTCCATAATAATTGACAGCTTTGTCAAAGATTAGTCCCCATTGGGAACCCGGTTCTGGCCCTTCACTAGGTAGTGGTTCATCGCAATCTTTCATTTTCAAGTACATGACATCTTCGTCTGGGAAGTCAAACCCGACTGATTCCTGATCGTCAATCGGTTGATGAGACAAATGATCAGCTAAAATACTTCCCTTGATGGCTTTCTGAGCATGGTATTCGATGTCGTATTTTGATAACAACATCTGCCAACGGGCTATCCTTCCCGTGAGAGCAGGTTTTTCAAAGACATACTTGATTGGATCCATTTCAGAGATTAACCAAGTAGTGTGACGAATCATGTACTGGCGAAGACGTTTGGCTGCCCAAGCCAAAGCACAACAAGTTTTCTCAAGCATAGTGTATCGAGTCTCGCAGTCGATGAATTTCTTGCTCAGATAGTAAATGGCAGACTCTTTCCTTTTTGTTTCATCTTGTTGGCCAAGTACACATCCCATCGAGTCTTCCAAGACTGTTAAGTAAATGATAAGTGGTCTTCCTTCCGCTGGAGGTGATAGAATCAGTGGGTTCAACAGGTATTCCTTGATACTGTCGAAGGCGGTTTGGAAATCTTCTGTCCAAACGCAGTCCTGATTCTTTTTGAGTAATTTGAAAATCGGCGCATATGTTGCGGTCATGAGGAATATAAATCTGGAAATGTAATTCAAATGTCCCAGGAATCCCCTGACTTGTTTTTTAGTCTTTGGAGAAGGCATTTCTTGAATGGCCTTGACCTTGTCAGGATCAACCTCAATTCCTTTCTGGCTGACGATGAACCCTAGCAGTTTCCCTGAACGGAAACCGAATGTGCACTTATTGGGATTCAAACGGAGTTTGTACTTTCTTAACCGCTCAATAGTTTTGATAGGTGGGTCACATGCTCCTCTTATATCTTAGATTTGGCAATCATATCATTGACATACACTTCGATTTCTTTGTGTATGATGTCTTGGAACAGAGTAGTCATGGCCCGTTGATAGGTTGCTCTGGCGTTCTTCAAACCGAACGACATTACCTTGTAACAAAAGGTACCCCATGGGGTAATAAACGAAGTTTTCTCCATGTCTTTTGGCGCCATTTTTATCTGATTATAGCCCGAGAATCCATCCATGAAGGAGAATACTTTGAATTTTGTTGTACTGTCTACTAGCATGTCAATGTGTGGTAATGGAAAGTCATCCTTTGGACTGGCTTTGTTAAGATCCCTGTAGTCTACACACATTCTGACCTTTCCGTCCTTTTTTGGAACTGGTACTATGTTGGCTAACCATTGAGGATATTCTGATGTGGCGAGGAAACCTGCGTCAATCTTTTTCTGTACTTCCTCCTTGATTTTGATGGCCATGTTTGGATGAGTCTGTCTCAACCTTTGTTTTACTGCGGACATTCTGATCTTAACGGTAGATGATGCTCCACGATGCTGGTATCCTACCCTTGTATATCCTGATAGGACCAAGCGAATACATCGGGAAACTCTTTGAGAAGCTTTATCAAATTTTCTTTGACAGTCAGACTGAGCAGTGCCCCAATCTTGACTTCTTTTCTCTCTTCTTCTGAACCCAAGTTGACCGTTTCCAACGGTTCTTTGTGAGGTTCAATGGACCTTTCCTCTTGTCTGAGTAATCGGGAGATCTCTTCTGGAATTTCTTTGTCATTTTCTTCTTCAGCCTCAAATACTGGGAATTCAAAGTTGAGAGAAGGCATTGGATCGTATGTTTCAATGGGGTTTAAAACAAGCAATCTGCATGCCGTGATGATTTGTTTTTAGAAGGTATAGAGAGAATGAAAGAGTGTGTGCAGTGTATTTTTTTGAAAACTGCTTGTTTTTATTATTTGATTTGTTTTTTAGGATTACCATTTTCTAAAAAAAGAAAAGAGAAAACAACAATAAATGCGGAAATTACAGAACAACGTTATTTTATTTACGATCTTGTCGATTCTTGAAACTACAGCCCTATAAAACAAAATCTGTCGCTTTGGGCGAAGCAAAGAGAGACATTTACAGAAAGTGAGCCCTATAAAAACATCTGTTTCACCTGGGCAGGGTGAAAGGTTAAAGTAAAGACGACAATTACTTTGACTTATGAACAACTTTCGAAACGTTGACAGCAACCCATTGGGGGCGAACTCCTCGGTGAATCACAAAGTCTGGTACTTTCCTTCTTGATTTGTCTTCAGAAATAACGCTGATTTCTGGTGGAGCAAGATCGTTGGAATCTGTCTCCCAGGCAGAGTTGTCGTAGGAGGATTCTTCAGTTGTATCTTGCACAGTGTCTATACTCTCAGGTGGGTCTCCCCATCCAGTTGGCTGAATGTCTTCGAGCCTGATGCGAGAGCTTTCGGGAGCGGTGTACTGTTAGGTACTAAAATGTGTTAATATTTAGTTTAGTTTTTAGCACCTTTTTGTGATCTTTATTTGATAATCGATGTTTTTTCCCATTGTTTCCGGTTAATAACCGTAGTATAGTCAATTCCATTAGTAGACTTATTTATTTAACTTTTGTGTTTTTAATTGTATATTTTTACATGGAAGTGTGAAGCTTGGAGCAAGGAAGGCTCCCTAGAAGCAGTTTTTGAAGAAAATGATTTTTGGAGCATGCTTGTAGCGCGCTAAGCGCGCTCCTAGCGCGGGGATGGAGTTAGTTACAGAGAGTAGCCCGCTTAGCACGGTCTTTAGCCCGCTAAGCGCGCTCTGAAGGCGGTTTAACATAAAGTGTAGTACGCTTAGCGCGCTCTGCGTTTTTCAGCCCCCTTATAAATAGACTTTTCTGTATTTTTCTTGGGATCCTTGATAATTTTCAGAGCAAAATACATTGTAAACACTGTAGCATCTCATTTTGGAAGATTGGAAGCATCATTCGTTGAGAGATCGTCATTGATGCTTGATATTCTTCTTCATCTTCTTGTTTGTTTAGCTTCCATGACAATGGAGAGCTAATTTTCCTTTTGTGTCAAGGTTAGAAGGTAAACAAACCTTTCTTTTGTATGTATAGGTATTGATTCTAGCTTATGAACTCTTGGATGATGAAAGTATGATGAAAAAATTTGTTTCTATGGTTTATTCTTTGTGTTGGTTCATGATTGAGAATTGTGTTCTTACTCTTTACCTAGGTTTTTCATCCATCAATGCACACTGGCTAGAGATAGTTATGAGTGTTGATGTTCATAAATATTGGACTTGAATGTTGTCATTTTGATAGTTTGAGTGAGAGATCATCAAAAGATCAAAATGGCAAAACTCATAATATGTGTTAGAGATAAACATATTGGGAGGATAGGTGATTACATTTATCGTCTAAACGAGTTCATTAGCTTTGTCGATCCTATCCGTGCAAAATGGTTAGTCGAACCCTAATCTTGGCATGCTTTTACAAATCGTTAAAACAAATCTTTTTACCGCTATTACTTAAATTTGAATGCAAGCGTTCCGACTAAAAACAACCAAAACCCCTTGTTACTTTAAAGTTTAAAACATATACAACTGTAGAACGGCTGCGATATCTCTAAACAATCTCTGTGGATCGATAACAAAACCCTAACTCTATTTGTATTTCAACAAATTGGCGCTGTTGTCGGGGATTGTTAATTGATATTGCAAGCATTGTAATAGTTGTGAAGTTTTATACTTGTTAAAATTCTTCTTGTGCTTGTTGATTTGTTTTGTTTAGTGTGCAGGCTTTGTTTATACAAGGGCAACTACCGGCGTACCAACTTTTATTCGATCCCGAGATTGAAAGAACCGCTCGTAGACTCAATATCAGAACTAGACGGAGGAGGCAACTAGCTAGACAAAGGCAAGAACAAGGAGAAGGTTCAACTTCTACACCACCACCAATTCCACAGTTCACGTCAATCATGGAGCATCCACCACAACCCGCTTCCACACCATATGTAAATAGTCCGCGTCACACCACTCAGTTTGCTCACAATGCATATAATGGAAGGCAAGCTGAGATGAAAACGGGAGCTCTGAATTTGTTATATGGAAGTCCGTTCACGGGAATGGATCATGAAGACCCTTTCGCTTTTCTCACCAAATTTTACGAGATATCGTTAGCGGACGGAGTGGATCAAGCGCAAGAGTTACCTTTATTCAAGAGACTCTTTCCTCATGCTTTGGTAGGCAAAGCTAAGGATTGGTATCTTGACCAAACTCCTGCTGTGATGACCGATTGGAATGTTCTGGAGGAGAAATTTATAGAGAGGTTCTTTTCTCACAATCGTTTTATGGAATCAAAAACTGCGATTTCTGTGTTCTCTCAGGGTGCTAATGAGTCTCTAAATAAGGCATGGGAAAGATTTAAATCCATGATTCAAAAGTGCAAAGGCCACGGGTTTTACGAGTTAACTCAAATTCACATCTTCAGAAATGGTCTCCAACCAAATTGCAAGTTATTATTGGATGCCACTTCTGGTGGAGCTTTGATATCAAAGAGTGCCAAAGAAGCTACAGATATCATCAATAGAATGGCTCTCAATGATCTTCAAAGTCAAAACCGTACTAACTCGCAAAAGAAACCCGGGGGTACTTGAATTAGGAACTAATGATGCAATCCTTGCGCAAAACAAGCTTATATCTCAACAGGTGGAACTTTTGACTCAACAAATTAAGGAAATGAAGGAGCAACCAAGCAAGAGTAAACAAGTTGCATGTTGTGAACTTTACAAAGGAGAGCACGACACCGAATTTTGTCCTCCACCGGGATTTAAAGAAGTGAACTACATGAACAATCAACGAGACTATCAAGGAAGACAACAACAACAACAACCTTATCAACAACACAATCCTCAACAACATTACCAAGGCAATCAAGGATATCAACCAAGAGGGAACTATCAAAATAATCAAGGTTATGGTGGCGGTTCTTCAAGCCGGCAAAATCCTTATCAACCTCCACCACCTCCGGTTGCTAGCTCTAAGTTGGAAGACACTTTGAATAAATTCATGCAAATGTCTATGGCCAACCAAAAGAGTAGCGATGTGACGATAAAGAATCTCGAAAACCAAGTTGGGAAACTTGCGAAACAAATAGCCGAGCAACAATCGGGTCCTTCATTCTCCGCAAATACTCAAGTGATTCCTAATGAGCATTGCAAGGCAATTGTTACTAGAAGTGGGAAGGAGTTAGCAAAAGAAAATGAGAGGGTGGAAGAAGAAAAAAATGATGGTATTGTTGAGGAGGATAGTGATGAGGAAGTAGTTGAAAATAAAAATAGTGATGAGGTTGTGGTTGAAAAGAAAAATGATGATATTGTTGAGTTGAAAATGAGAGTGTGGAGGAAGTGAAGCAAAAAGAGAAACATGTGAGAGTTAAGAGGGGGAAGGAGATGATAAATCCGATACCGATTCAAAATATGCCTTACCCTCATGTGCCGACAAGGAAAGAAAATGCTAGGAAATACTCAAGATTCATGGTTATCTTTAAGCAACTACAAATCAACATCCGTTTTTCCGAAGCTCTAGAGCAAATGCCGAAGTACGCCAAATTTATGAAGGATATTCTTACAAAGAGGCGAAAATATTCGGAGCCGGAAACCGTTGTTCTTGCGGAAAATTATAGTGCTATTATTCAAAGAACTCTCCCGAAGAAGGAAGCCGATCCGGGGCGAGTTACCTTACCCGTTACAATTGGTAATCTCATTCCATTATCTATTGTGAAAAAGCTTGGGAACATTGAAATTAAGGGGATGACATTGCAATTGGCAGACAAATCTACCACTCATCCGATTGGGTTGGCGCAAGATGTGTTGGTGAAGTTGACAAATTTTTCTTTCCGGTGGACTTCACTGTTATTGATATGGAAGAAGATGAGGATGCTCCTCTTATTCTTGGACGGACTTTTATGAAGACGGCTCGCATGATGATAGATGTCGATGATGGCCTTATGAAAGTGCGGGTTCTAAATGAAGAGGTATCTTTTAATCTATTCGAAGCAATGAAGCATTCCAAAGACAAGCATGATAGCTTTCGTATCAATGCTATTGAAGAAGCAACTTTGGAGGTTTCTAAGCATGTTCATATAGTGTCTCCTTTAGAATTGGCTCTTGATGATTCTTTTGAAGTGTTTTCCGATGAAGAAGAGAGAGCTCTTGAGGAATGTTTGAAAGAGCTTGAATCTCTCAAAGAATTACAACCGTGGGAAGTTGAGAATGAAGAGTTGTAAAAAGAACCAAGTGATGAGAAAGTTCAACTTGAATTGAAGGTGCTTCCTTCAAATTTGAAGTATGCATTCCTTGATGAAAGTGGGAACAAGCCGGTTATTATTAGCAACGTTTTGTCCGATAAAGAAGAAACCAGTTTGATTCAAGTGTTGAAAAGAAATCAAGAAGCTATAGGATGGGTTCTTTCTGATCTTAAAGGAATTAGTCCATCTTATTGTATGCACAAGATTCTTATGGAAGAAGATTTCAAGGCGGTTGCTCAACCACAATGCCGCTTGAATCCAACTATGAAAGAGGTGGTTCGGAAAGAAGTTGTGAAGCTTTTGGATGCGGGAATGATCTACCCGATCTCTGATAGTCCATGGGTAAGCCCCGTGCACGTTGTTCCTAAAAAGGGTGGCATAACCGTTATCCAAAACGATAAGAATGAGTTAATCCCAACAAATATTGTGACGGGGTGGAGAATGTGTATTGATAATAGAAGGTTGAACACCGCAACAAGAAAATACCATTTTCCACTTCCATTCATTGACCAAATGCTCGAGAGGTTATCCGGGAAACAATTCTATTGTTTCTTGGACGAATATTCGGGGTATAATCAAATTGCGGTTGACCCGGCGGATCATGAGAAGACGGCTTTTACTTGTCCCTTCGGCATTTTTGCCTATCGAAAGATGCCTTTTGGTTTATGTAATGCGCCGACAACTTTCCAAAGGTGTGTTCAAGCTATCTTCTCCGACCTCATAGAAAAGACAATGGAGGTGTTTATGGATGATTTTTCCGTGTTTGGAGCATCTTTCGGTTTGTGTTTGAAGAATTTGGAAACCGTCCTTGAGAGGTGAGTAAAGACTAACTTGTTGTTGAATTGGGAGAAGTGTAACTTTATGGTGACTGAGGGAATTGTGCTTGGCCACAAAGTTTCTTCCAAAGGCCTTGAAGTCGATCAAGCGAAGATTGAAGTAATTGAAAAGTTGCCTCCTCCTACCAACGTCAAAGGAATAAGAAGGTTTTTGGGGCATGCGGGATTCTATAGGCGTTTCATGAAAGATTTTGCAAAGGTAGCAAGGCAATTGAGCGATTTGCTTAACAAATATCAGGTATTTCTCTTTGAAGATGAATGTTTTATTGCTTTCCAAATTTTGAAAGAGAAACTAATTACCGCTCCAATAATCATCATGCCAAATTGGACTTTAAATTTTGAACTAATGTGCGATGCGAGTGATTATGCCGTTGGAGCGGTGTTAGGTCAAAGGAAGGACAAAACTTTTCATGCTATACATTACGCATGCAAGGTATTAAATGAGGCGCAAGTAAATTATGCCACAACCGAAAAAGAATTGCTTGCGATTGTATACGCACTTGAGAAGTTTCGTTCTTGCCTAATAGGGTCAAAAATGGTTATCTACACTAATCATTCGGCTATCAAATATCTGCTCACTAAACCGGATTCGAAGTAAAGGCTCATCCGTTGGATCCTTTTACTTCAAGAATGTGATTTGGAAATAAAGGATAAAAAGGGTTCAGAGAATTTAGTGGCAGATCATTTGTCCCTTTTGATCAATGTGGAGGTAACCAAAGCTGAAAAAGAAATCCGAGAGGAATTTCTCGATGAAAAATTGTTTAGAGTCCAAGTTAAGCCTTGGTTTGTGGATATTGCTAACCACAAAGCAACCGGTTGGATACCCAAAGACCTAAGTTGGAACCAACAAAGGAAGTTGTTGTCGGATGCAAATTACTATATGTGGGATGACCCATATTTGTTCAAATTAGGAGGTGACAACCTTTTGAGAAGGTGTGTCACGAGTGAAGAAGCTCAAAGTATTCTTTGGTATTGTCACAACTCGCCTTATGGCGGCCATTTTAATGGTTCGGTGACGGCCACGAAAGTTTTGCAATCAGGCTTTTATTGGCCTACTCTCTTTAAAGACGCAAATCTTCATGCGCAAAGTTGTGACACTTGTCAAAGAAGTGGGGGAAATGGAAAAAGAGATGAAATGCCCCTTCAAAATATCCAAGAAGTTGAAATTTTCGATTGTTGGGGCATAAATTTTGTTGGTCCATTTCCACTCTTTTGGAAATGAATACATCTTAGTGGCGGTTGACTATGTGTCGAAGTGGGTTGAAGCGATTGCTTCACCTAAGGCTGATGGCAAAACGGTGATAAATTTTTTGAAGAAAAACATCTTTTCCTGTTTTGGCACTCCTCGGGTTCTTATTAGTGATGGCGGGTCACACTTTTCCAATACATCTCTTGAAAGTGTTTTAAAACATTATGGTGTATCGCATAAAGTGGCGATCCCTTACCACCCACAGTCGAACAGTCAAGCCGAGGTGTCGAACTGTGAAGTGAAAAGGATTTTAGAAAAAACCGTGTCAAGTTCTAGAAAAGATTGGTCGCAGAAATTGGATGAAGCTTTGTGGGCATACCGTACTTCTTACAAAGCTCCAATTGGCTTAACTCCATTTCAAATGGTTTATGGTAAAACATGCCATTTACCAGTTGAAATGGAGCACAAAGCACTGTGGGCCCTTAAGCTGTTAAATTTTGATACGAACTTGGCCGGAGAAAAGAGAAAAATACAACTTCAGGAATTGGAAGAAATGCGGAATGCCGCCTATCATTCAAGTTGGTTGTATAAAGAGAAGGTGAAGAATTATCACGACAAGAAGATCTGGAAAAAGGACTTCAAGGTCAGCCATTTGGTACTGCTGTTTCATTCCCGGTTGAAACTTTTCTCAGGAAAATTAAAATCAAAGTGGTCTGGACCGTTTCATGTCAAGGAAGTAAAGAGTTATGGGGCAATTGTGATCGAGGATTTGGAAAAGAAAGACAATTGAACTGTAAATGTTCAACGCTTAAAAATATACCTTGGTGGTAACTTTGATCGTGACAATTGTTCTGTTCTCCTCGACGTTCTTCATTGATCGTCTTGGACCGTTGAGCTTATCCAACGTTAAACAAACTCTCGTTGGGAAGCACCCCAATTTTGTAAGTTTTTATCGTTTTCTAGTCCTTTTGCTGTTTAAATCATGTTTTTTGTAAAGTTGATGTTTTATGCTGCTTGAAATGATGAATTGAGCTGCTGGAAGTTGGAATTGTGCAGCTAGGAGTATTGTTGATATTGCAGTGCACGCTTAGCGCGGTCTGGAGAAAAATGACCCTCCACTTCCAGTAGGCAGCACGCTTAGTGTGGCCCAGAGCCCGCTTAGCACGGTCTGCGATTTTTTGAAAAAAAATATGACTTTTTCTGGGCCCACTAATGCTGACCCGACCCAGAATGTGTTTTATGAGTTAGGGTTCTAAGGTTTGTGCCTCATTTCACCCTTTCTCACCAATAAAGTCTCAAGTTCTCTCTTTTTCGTCAAATTCTTTTTAGAGTTCTTTGGATTTTCTTGTGCCCTAATTGCATTTCTGCCAAATTCTTGCTAAGCATCTTCTTCATCAACTGTAAGTTTTTCGTTTTTCTTTTTAATTTTTCATCAACTGCCGTTTTGGGTTGTATTTCTTTAAACCTTTGTTGTTCAATGTTCTTGTTCATTGTTTTCTATTGTTTGTTTGTCAATCTCCATTATTGTTTGTTTTCTATTGATTGCATGTGTAGAATTTAGGGATTGTGATTTAGAAATTAGGTTTTGTGTATAAATTAGGGTTTTGATTTTGTGAATTCGTGACTGTGCATATCTCTGTGAATAGGGCTGTTTTTAGGAAGTAGGAGTATCCATGGAAACCATCTGTTGCAGAGGGGATTTTTTCTGCATTTCGCAGAGCCCGCTTAGCGCGCTCCTGCGCGCTTAGCGCGGTCTGGGATTTGCAGAAAAATTCCCCTTTTCTAAATTCTGTTTTGCTTTCCTTGGGTTATTCTTAGTATTTGTTTAGGGATTTAGAAATATTTTAATACTATTTTCATTAACATTTGTGGCTATTTTGTGTATGTTCTATTTTTTTCTTTTCAGATGTCTGGATGTAAGAAACAGCGTGTTGCTGGATCTTCATCTAACCCACCCAGACGTGCTCCATCAGGCCATTATGATAGTGCTCGATTCCTTGGTCTTGAACAACAACAAAGATATCAGCAACTAGAAAGGAGAACAGTTTGGCCCGGCCGAATTATTCTGATTGATCCTGAAGGAAGTTATCGCCTCACTGCATCTCTTATTTCTGGAGGTGGTTGGGATAAGCTCTCTTCACCTTACCCTGAGTACCATTTAGACATCGTGAGGGAATTCTTCGCGAATGCCTTGCCCTCCGATGGTGAGCGTTTCAACTTCAAAACTTGGGTAAGGGGAAGAGAGATTGATTTCTCGAGAGATGCAATTAATGCATACCTTGGAAACCACCTTGAGCTGGCCGAAGATAAGTTGTGTGATTTTGGAAGGATGATGGCTCGGCGTAGCTGGAATGCCGAGCAGTTAAGGGAAGTTCTTTGTGTAAGGGGGCAAACATAACAGTTAAGCGCTAATGGAGCGCATCTCAAGTTCTTGAGGGGTGTGTTGACTACGGAAGCCCAAATTGTGATGTCGTTTGTATTGCACAACCTTAAGCCGCGTAGTCACACCTCCTCCATTCCCATGGAAACTGCGGCTCTTATAGCTTATATTCTTGATGAAGAGAAGACTGTGGACTTAGCACGGATCATTTCCAACGAGCTTAAGAGAATCGCCGTGAGTGCTACACCGTTGGGTGATAGGGTGGCCTGTAACTTGACATATCCAGGGCTTATTATGGCATTATGCAATAGGGCTCGTGTCACCCTTCCTACTCATGGGAATGTAAAGTTAGATGTTCTGGATGATAATTATATCACTCGTCATTGTTTGTAGGAAATTAATGTAGATGATGTTGTTCCTGTAGCTGCTGCTGCCCCTGTAGGGCGTGCTCATGATCCAAGTGCTGATGCCAATTGGGCAATGCACGAGGCTCACCAGCGGGCCTTCTAATTCATGCATGAATTGATGATGCAGCTGCAACTCCAGATCCGCGAGCCACATATTGATCATTCTTTGAGGTCTCGAGAGGACCTCATGGCTTATGCTAGATGGCCTGAGGGCAGGTCTGGTTTTCTGGAGGGGGCAGGTGGTGATGATGATGATGGAGCTGGCGATGGAGCATCTAGCTCGAGTTCTTATTGATGATGGGTTTGATGTGTCTATTTTTGTATTTTGTATTTTTCTATGATTAGTATGTTTCTATTATTATCTACTTTTGTTTAGGATTGTTGTATTCTCCATCCGGGCGGATGTTGATTTTGGATAATTGTTACAATTTTTTTTTTGTTATTAGTGAATTTTCCATCCGGGCGGATGATGTTCTATGTTTATAATTTTTGGTACAATTTTTTGTTGTTGTTTGTTCTCTATTTTAAGGTAATTGTTGGATGAAGCAAGTTAGTTTCTTTTTACAAAAGTGATGTGCTTCACCATACATTGATGGCGATGATAAATTTCTGAATTGATGCACAAAAAGGTACTCTGTTTTGTGCTTTGTAGAATGTTAACAAGTATATGAAATTTTTGCTTTACATAATTTTCAAGATTTTCTTCATTTTGCATGTTTGTTCATATTGTAATCAATTAGGATATAACCACAAATGTGAGTTTCCTCCATTGTTCACAAAATTATTGAGGGATTTAAGTAGTTGTTGCTTACTCAAATTTTGTATGTTTAATCTTACTTTTTGTTTGGAAATTTTGGAAACTTGGAAATGATCATGGCAATTTTTGAGTACTATGAGTAGAACCACTTTTCCAAAAATCACTTCAAGTCACCTTGTGAGTGTGTGATCGTTAGAATCCTCTCTTGAGCCTAAAATGAAAAACTTTGTATCCGTGAAGCATGAACCCGAACTTTAACCGCTTTGAAGAGCATTTAAATTTAAGTTGTAGTATTTATGAAGTTGGGGAGATTGGTTCTGTTGCGGTGAGAATCGGATAACAAGCTATTAATTAACTTGCATCACATTTCTTTGAATTCACAACCGACTTTGATTTATCCAAAGGAAAGGTTCAATATCGAGAAAACCTAAAGGGGGAGATCTAAGGTTTGGGGGTTGGTTACGCCTAGGGAAGGTATTAGCATCCTAAACGTTCGTAGTACTCTACGAAAAACTCTTGTTTTAACTTGTTACATCTTACTCGCTTGCTAAAGGTGCTATGCTAAAGGTTGAAATCCTAGGGGTTTGTTTCTATGTATACTCGACAAAGCATCGCGCTCTGCGCCTACGTATCCTTACGGGAGTGGAATCAGAGTATCCGTAGTTCACCGATCTAAGGGTGAGGGATAGGAACCATTGGCTATGGCCAAAGTTCCAAGGGGAAATGAGTATGAGCTCATTTTAGAGTTCACGATAACTCTCTAAATCTAAGTTATAAAAGGGAAAGTGAGTTCTCATGATGATGAGAATCACATGGAGTTTAAGAACTTCAACCTACCTCTAAGTTGTGATTTCATTGGCTCTCATGAGGCCAAGAAATAAGGGTGAACCTAGAAGGTAAGATGACTTCAAGAGTCAATTTAAGGTGATCTCCCTTTGGAATGAGGGAAAGATAATAGTTATAAAGATTACCAAGATAAAGAGATTAGAATGCAAATACGATGATGCAATAATACATGAATAAGATAATGAGATGAGATAAAATCATGATATCAATGCAAAGTGAGAATTATACATATTAGACAATGATCAAACATGATAGATAGACATAACATGGCATAATGAATAAGAAAGTGCAACAAAAGCCCTAATAAACATTCATAATATAATCATGCATAAAGGTCTCAAAATTTAATATTTTTACTAATTTCTTTTTATATTTGAAAAATAGATTCAATAAGGAGAATATAGCAAAAAGAAGGGAAGAAAAAAGATGAAAAATGAACAAGTTATGGCATTTTGAAAATTAAGCATAAATCATAAAATAAACAAAGTAACCAAGTATTAAAAAAAAGGGAAGGGTGCTCCTAGGGCTTGAACCCAGGACCTCTTGCTCACATGCTAAAACCATGGCCAACTGAGCTGGATGCGCGCTCTGAACATATGATGGATACACGCGTATATATATGAAAAGAAGCGAAAAATCAGAAAAAAAACAAAAGGACTGGGGCGAGGGGGGATTCGAACCCCAGTCCCAGAGGTAGACAAGGCGTGTGATTGTGTGTGATTGCCACTGGGGTGGCTGTTACATCTGGTATCAAAACTAACTTAATAAATATATCAATCCTCAAGCGTACTCTAAACCAAAAGAACAAACAAACCAACTCAAGCAGCTCCAACAACACGCCATGCCTATGATTATTCCAACAGTTGCCAATTAGAACGAGCAGGAACATATGATAAAAACCTTAACATATGTGAATTTACCAAACAGTGAAATTCCAAGCAAAATCAATTACATAAACCGAGTGTCCAAGCAAGCTCTCATTTGGAAATTCAAACACATATCAAAGCTATGAACAGGGTATGACAGATCCAAAAGGTTATCAAACATGTGTCACAAAGGTTCATATGATACACTCTATGAAAATATAGGACTTGAATGCAAACAAAACAACATTCATGATGGCGAAAATATTTCAAGACTTATCATGCTAAATGAAGGAAGGCACAAACTGTTCTAGAACTAGCATACATATGTCATATGGTTAAATGATCAAGATGCAGGAAAGCAGTAAGAAACAGAAACTACATCATTTGCTCAAAGCTTTAGATAAAAATAGCATGATGATACATTGACAAACATGGTTAAACATGATGCAGAAATTCTCAATAGCATGACTTCCATGCTCAGCAGCAACTTAGTCATGTTAATATGAGCATTAAATTCTTACAGCAGTAGCAGCAATCATACATCACATTTCAAATTAATCACAAACCAACTATCACACCAACTGCTCACGAAAGTGGTGCATATAGGCTAAGCCATTCTAAATCAGACATGGTCGGGTAAAAGGAAGCAGAAACATGATCGTCAATGTAAAATCAAGAATTGCTACACAAACTAACCATTAAGTGAAGGTTCAATCATACAAACTGGACAACAAAAGCAAACACATATGAAAACACAAGATAAGGAAACCAAAACGAAGCCATGGCAAGTAATGTTCAGCAAGCAAACCACATACTCTTTTGAAAATCACACAAGGACATGCATACTATGGAATTCAACACAGTAGGGCATGGTTTTTGAATATAAACAAAATATTTGACAATCAAATTAGCACAAAAAGCAAATTGAACCAGCAGCAAGCATCAATCAAGTTCAAAGGATATTTAAATGAGGTGAAAATAACTTGGAATATACTTTAATAGACAAACACATAGATGTAGATCAACATGGCAAGTTCAGTTCACACATCAAAGTAGTCTCAAGACTTAAGCATGCTTTAAAAAAATGAAAAGGCAGCAGAACTGTGCCAACATTTAGATTACATGGTTAACAAAATTGCAAGTTGAAAAAGAAAGAGAAAGAGATACGCTAGGTTATAATAATAATTCAATTTCAATGATGCTCCCCAAGATTCCAAAAATAGTTCAAGTATGTTGTTCTATTTGCAAAAACAATGTTAAAAGATAAGAGGTACCCTAACATGGATCCAATATCAACGTCTGGTTTAGAAAACATGCTAGATGGGGGGGGGGCATAACGGGATGATATCATAGGGTGGAACATCAACAAGCAATAACATCAGTACTGACAATTAATATTGGACCAGTAATGGTGCATATCAAACATGATAGTATTATTTCACATCAAAGATAGCTAACAAACTGAATTACAAGCAGAGGGTCATCTATTCACCCAAGTGGTACAAACATGGATTGATCATATTCTCAATGAGAAGGATACAAACATTATGAGGGTTGAGAACAAATACATATAGGCAGGGATGGGACAAGTTACAGGACAATATGACAATCAAACTCAAACAAGTGGTAACATCTAGAGACAGGCAGTAGTAAAAGACTTAATAAAAACCAATTTGGGCAATAATCAAACAAATATCTCCATATAACATATATGTATGAAGTAAAGGGATCACAAAGGCATGGCTTATGAGATTAACAACTTTGATAGAATGGTTTTTGCACACACAAAATGGAATGTCAAGCATATACAAAAAAAAGAAGTGGCAAGTTGTAGAACAATGAGGCACATGACAGGGACAATATCAAGGCAAAACATCTAAACTCAACATTCAATCTTTAAACATATATTGCCACAAAATCATTCCAACAGGAGGTAATACAAGTCAGCGGCTAACAATGAATACAATCCAACCTCAAACACATGATCAAACATCAACCATGATAAAGACAGTGGTGCATATAAGTGTGTACAAAACTAACAATCTTACAACACCCATAACGACAAGGTTGAAACCAAAATTGAGTACACAAACATGTTCTTATATTAATGGTGGCAGAAAAGGACATTCATGCTATTTAAACAAGAACCATTTAACAATATTAAGCAAACATCAAGCCAACATCAAAGATAGATAGGTTCAGGTTACTACAACCTATCAGAATTAGAGAGAAACATAGGTTCAAAAGTTCTTGTCTCAACATCATATTTAAGCAGATACAACATCTAAGTAGATCAACAAAAACAAGCATCAAACTCGTCAATATAAAACCACAATGAGAACTCAAAGTTACAACCACTTAGCAGACAAAACAGAGGTATTAACATTTAACACCAAGACATTCATGTGTATCAAATCAAAACATCACCTTTCTTTGAGAACTCAAGTCATGAGCATATAAGCAAAATGTTCAAGCACACATCAATCAGACACGCATATATAGAATGATGAGATACATAATGAAAACCTTAAATGAGCCTTATTAACAAAAGTGTAAGAATACGATACCAAGTGGAATAATGTCCACTGTCTTCAAGTGTGATGACTGCCTTCTCTTCCAAGAGCAAACTCCAAGACCAACCTCCAATTTGCTAGCTCGAGACTTCTATGGAACTTCAGAGGAATTTAGAGTGTTTTTTGAGAGAGTTGTTGATGATTTTGTTGTGTAGAGGAGAGTCCCTTTTATAGGCTGAACGAGGGTTGTGTGAGTCCAAACATCAAACATTTGGAGTGCTGAGTAGGAATTGGAGCCAACGTCTCTTTTGAAATTCAAAAATGGCCCACTCCTTGGAGACAAATCCGCTGCTTATGCTGTGCAAAATCTCAGATGTGCAGAGTTGATTCACCATTTCACGTATTGCTTCTGAGCTCCTCACTTGAGGTCATTGGGAGAGGTATCAAATGGGGTAAATGTTGGAGATGGCGTGAAGAGGTTCGCAGGCGAGGACAGTTTGAATGTCGAAACTGGTAAATCTTCAGAATCACTTTTATGAACCCAACAGTTGAGAGCTCAAAAGGGAATAGTTTTGGAGAATTCAAACTAAACAACTTGCGCGCCAATGATTGAATTAAAGTGAGCTCTTGAATGAATTGATGAGCTTGCATTTTGAATTTCTCCTTTTCCATTCTGAATTCGCAAGTATGAACGAGGGAGGAGAAGCATTTGGTTGCTTTTTGGTTTCTTTAGTGCCACATGTCGCCTTCTCATTGGTTGGCAAATGAGTTGAAAAGTCAACACAACTATACTTGATTCCTATTGGTTATTGGTTAAGAAATAATCTCAAAATGGTTTGCAATACATACTTTGCACGTTGGGCTCATCATGTGGGCTTGTGAAATAAAATTAAGAATGGTTTTCTATCCCTTGCTATAAAAAGGAAATGAAATATTGAGAAAATAATAATGGTAGATTAATTAATTAGGGTTTTAGATATGGTTTAGGAGAAATAAAATGACAAATTGGATAAAATTGGTTAAATGAAAAGGTTAATGAAATAGGTTTAGAAAATGAAGGTGATAATTGAGGGTAGATAAAGTGGGTAGAAATTTGGTCATGTAGGGGTTAGGGTTATGGAGACATCTCCTTGAAATGAGAGACTTGCTTGATTCAATGCTCCATCCAAAATCTTGATCAATCACTCCTTGAATCTCCTCAAGATAAACCTGATAAAAAAAAATACAAACAAAAACCTGATAAAAAGGGTTAGCTATGCAACATGCTTGACCTAAAATGATATGCAAGAGATCAATGGATCTAAGGGAAAAATTTGGGGTACAACAGGTTCATTGTGAAAAGAGAAGAAGGAATTGTGGGCAATGCATTCTCAAATGAAATCAAAAATAGATTGAAAAAGAAAGAAAAGGAAAAATAAATGATAAATCAAAAGAGAAAGAAAAAGAAAATTGTGGAAATCAAAAGAGAAAGAGATAGAATGCATTGTGAGAATAATTTGAAAGTTTGAGCAAGAATGGTTGTTTAGATGAGTGCTTGTTATTTATGTTTAGAAGTTAGTTCATATACATGTTTTGATTCTTTGTAAAGCCGAGCAGTACTTGCGAGCGTGTCAATTCGGTTTGAACCATTGATTTTTGGTTGTGTTTGCTTATCCGGTATTCCTCTTGCTTCTCTTCTATCTTACTTTTGTTTGAGGACAAACAAAGAAACAAGCTGGGGAGAGTTGTTAGGTGCTAAAATGTGTTAATATTTAGTTTAGTTTTTAGCACCTTTTTGTGATCTTTATTTGATAATCGATGCTTTTTCCCATTGTTTCCGGTTAATAACCGTAGTATAGTTAATTGCATTAGTAGACTTATTTATTTAACTTTTGTGTTTTAATTGTAGATTTTTACATGGAATTGTGAAGCTTGGAGCAAGGAAGGCTCCCTAGAAGCAGTTTTTGAAGAAAATGATTTTTGGAGCATGCTTGTAGCGGGCTCCTAGCGCGGGATGGAGTTAGTTAACGAGAGTAGCTCGCTTAGCACGGTCTTTAGCCCGCTAAGCGCGCTCTGAAGGCGGTTTAACATAAAGTGCAGCGCGCTTAGTGTAACACCCTGAAAATCTAAATTAATCATTTATTCATTTATTCAATTAAGTTGGAAGGAATTAAGAGGTTTTTGGTAATTTGGAGAATTATGGATTAAAAGAGTATTTTTAAATAATTTTAATAAAGTGAATAATCATGTATTATTTAGATTATTATTTATTATTTAAAAATATTAAGAAAAGGGCAAGATGGTCATAAAGGAAAAAGAGTAAGGGTAGAGTTGGAAGTTCATAAACTGGGATATTGTAACTAAAGAAGAAAGATCGATCAATTTTCTAACTGATCGTATTTTTGTGAAGAACGCTGAAGAAGAGAAGAGGAGGAGGAAACCAAGGGTTTTGAAGGATTGCTAGGAAAATCTTGGAGAAAGAAGGATAAAGCTTCGGATTACTCTAAGGTATGGGGAGTTTTCACGGTTTATTATAATTTTATAGGAATTGGTTTATGAATAGATTAGGTTTTGTGAATTCTTGAATAATGGTGGTGTTTGATGATATAGATTGTGTTAGGAGTGAGTGTTGTGATGAGAATGAGTGAAACAATTGGTGTATTTGATGTATGTGCATTGTGTGAGTCTTTTGATCAAATTTCGTATTGGACAAAACTGACTTTTGGGGTATTCTGAATCGAAAATGCAGCAGAAAAATCACTTTTTTGGAAAATGGGGTTTTATCGCACCCTGACACGGGCCGTGTCACACAACACGGGCACCCGTGTCAGCTTGCTGGTTGGAGGAAAAATAAAATTTTGTTACAGAGCTTCTGACACGGGCCGTGTCACGGGACACGGGCGGCCGTGTCAGGCCTCTGCTTCTGCTATAATTTTTCTGGTTGGGATTATTCGTGCAGGCCTTCTGACACGGGCCGTGTCACAGGACACGGGCGGCCGTGTCAGACAACTGTTTTAGCCGTTTTTGCTGTTTTAATGTTTTCTCTTGCTGATTGTTGTTGTCTTGTTGTTTGCTGCTGTATGGATGATAAAACATGATGGATGGTGATTAACTGTTGAATATGAAATGAATGATGCACGCGTTGATATTTGATGAATTGAGGAGAATTAGCATCATTGCATTTCATAGCATTTTATGTTGGGGCTTCGGCCTATTGGTAGCTTCAATCCCATTGTGCGGATTGCAGTGATATGTTGTTATGTTGTGCTCCCTTGTGGAGGGTTGATGGCCAGTGTCCATCACATGGAGAATTAGTACCACATGCATGTTTTCGATGAAGTTGCATTTCATTCTAAGTGGCATTGCATGTGTATGAGTTGATTGTCGAATAATATGTATGTTTTATTGTGGATATCATGGTGTTGTTGTCGATTAAACTATGATGTTGTTGTTGATTATATCATGATGTTGTTGTCGATTATACTATGATGTTGATGTTGATTGTATCATGATGTTGTTGTTGATTACATCGTGATGTCGTTGTTGATTATACTATGATGTTGTTGTTTATTTTACTATGATGTTGTTGTTGACTATGCTATGAGGTTGATGATGATTATGCTATGATGTTGTGGTTGATTATGCTAAGATGTTGTTGATTGATTATGCTATGATGTTGTCGTTGGCTATGCCATGATGTTATTGTTGCCTTCCTGTTCATTTTCCATGTACTTATCTTACTATAATGAATTGTGATTTCTCACCCTGCCTGCTTGGAAATGTTGCCTCTTATGTGGGTAACTTGCAGATAACCAAGAGTAGATTCGCGACTATGGAGGATGTAGCCTTGAAGTGAGTCTTTATCGCTATCTAGTTTAGAGGTGTCCTGCTCTGTGTCATGTAACATCGAGTTAGGATTTGTTGTGGACCTCGCGTTCTTGTGTTTTATGTTGAATTTTTACATTGTTGGTGATGATTTGATTTGGATATATTTAGTATGAAGTATTTGATTGAAATGACATAAAAAGTTGATTCCCGCTGCGTAGTTGTTAATTTTATTATTACGAATGTGTAACCCGTGTTACGGGACAGAACAATGATACTGAATGATGTTAGAATATATGTGGCACCTTTCTTGCTAATTTTACTCTGATAATATTACGTGTTTTCCTAAATTTGTTTGTGGGGTAGAAGGGTATTACATTAGTGGTATCAGAGCAGGTCGGCCTGTCCGGCCAAGTTGTCTAATGCCGTTTATCCCTTGGTACGCAACAAGTGTGGGGAACACTGTCGGTACTTGTTTGTTTTCTAACTGTTGGCTCCTGGTGTTGGTTTGAAACAAGTGGGGGAGAAGTTTGCTTCCCGGAGATGTTTCTGGTGTGAGGAGTTAACTCAAGGTGATATTAAGGGTAGGAGTACAAGTGTTGATGGAGTTGATTTGATTTTGTGCAAGTGTTGTCAGAACTGTGTTGTTGCGAATCGACGAGAGTATGGACTCATGATTTTATCTGTCGGTCCAGTTGAGACATTTGAAGGAGGACGAGTCAGTATGATTGACGTTTGCTTCTCGGAGAAGATAGGGCAATGTGACGAATAATGATATGCAAGTGGAGTATATCTGGAGTGAAGTCGGATGATTTTCAGAGTTGGGTGAAGAGCAAGGATAGTTGGAAGAGTTTGGAAGCAAGAGAAAGAGGTAGAACTCATGTTCACCAATTTCGGTTTTATTTTCACATTTATGGAACAACCTTCAGTAAAAGAGACATAATTTTCTACTCGTAACTCCGATAAAAGCGATTCTGGACTTTTCGGAAAGTTTACGAAATTCCTTACAGTTTGCATATAAATTTTGTCTTCGGCATGTTTTTGAGCAGAGAGAAAGACGCTTTTGAATAGTTGGGTCTGATCCTGATTTTGTTTGGTGGAAGTTTGTATACGGGATTTCTTGACCAGTCTCATTGCAAGGACGTTAACTTTTTACTCGTAATTCAGAATTGAGTGATTCTTGAAGTTTTGGAATCTACACGAAATTCCCTTCATATTAGAATATAATTTTGTGTTTGGAAGGTCTGTATTGAAGAATATAATCGTGTTTGAAGTTGGAAAATTCTTGCTGGAAATAGTAAGATGAAGTCAAGTATGAAATGTTTAGTAATAAGAAGAAGAATATCGGAGGAGCACATGGAAGTGCGACGTATGATAGTTGAGAATGATTAAAGTATAGAAATCTTTGAGGAATGTTAAATAGTAAAGTGGATTGTATGTTGTTGGCGAGATGTGTCGGCATGAGTCGGAACTTTTTGGAAGCTATATCACCAACCCGATGATGAGATGGTATTGTTGAGATTGTGATTGGAATGATGATCAAGTGTGAAATTATACGGATCATCGAAGTTGTAAGATTAAAACGGAAGATGAAGTATTGGTTAGGGTCGTCAAAAGTTTGAACTTAGATAAATGTTTCGACTGGAGTGGGTCGATTTGGATTGTACGTGATGTGGTAACGTTTCCGGTATTAGAAGGATATTTAATGATTGTGTTGTGCAACTAACTTGTATAGGAGAATATGTACTGGATTTTGGACTTTTCGTATAATTGACAAGATGGAAAATAAGAAAATTTAGAAAACGTTTGTAAGCCTTAGAGAGATGGTGGAGCAGTATGCTTAGATAAGAAAAAGGTAAAGGACACTATTGTAGTTGAGTAATGGTGATTTATGCCACCATTATGGTTGCCGGATGTCTATTGACAAATTGAGGAACTGATCACCCTTAATCTCTTGTTGATAGTCGACGGAATCATGTTGGATGGAGTAGACGTGTCTTGCCAACTAGAATAGTATGCGCAGTGAATTGTTTGGGGTTGAGCCAAGTGCTTATGAATTGTTTGAGTTGTCGATGCGGATTCCTAGATAGGGAAATGAGGCAGACTTGAGGATGTTAGTATGAGGTTGCGAGTTGATCAGTGAGTAGTTTGGAAACGCACAAATGTGTTCTGGATAACTTGGGTTTTGGTTTGTGGTGGATCGAGAATTCGACTGACATGAGACTTGAAGAACTGTAGAGATAAACCAAGTAGGAAGTAAATGGTAATGTAAGACTATGATTTGACCAAGGATGTCGGATCGAGAAGGGTAGTGGCTGGTATGCCTTAAAGTGTATATATTGAAATATGAATGGTATTTTCCATACTTGTTTGGATGAGTTATAATTGGTGTTCGTTGTAGATATTCTGATGTTTTATAAAATCAGAAGAAGAGCGCGTAGAGTATTTGAGAGTTGAGTTGCAAGTATTGAAAGAAGTGAAGCTATATGCTGAGTTAGCAAGGTGTGAATTATGATTTGTAAAGATGAAGTTGAGTGGTTGTGTTAATTCGGATGAGGGATTTTGGAGAATTGTGCTAGTATGAGTAGGACTTGAGGAATTAGTTTGTTTGATTGGTTTGGTTAATATGCCATGCTAAGTGTAAGTTATTGAGGCTAAATCTATGGCTATTGGTTGTTAAGCTCTATTTGGAAGATGATTTTTTTTCTTGTTGAGATTAATTGGACACATTGATCCTTATGTTGTGCTGAGACTGTTATGCGTTGAGATGAATTTTGATGATGTATTAATACAAGGTGGTGAAGTTGTTGCTTTTGTCGACGATAATTAGGAATTCTTGAAAGTATCTATCCTATTCAAGATTTGGAATTGGCTGCAGTTGTAGTTGTGTTGGATATTCAGAAGTATTATTTACGGATCTAAGTTCGAAGTATTAAGTAATCACAAGAGTATAGAATGCCTGTTTGGGTGGAATTTCCGATGAGTTAAGTTGAAAGGTCTTTTCTTATGTCTGCTTTGATGGTCGGAAGTTGATGTAAACTTGGTAGATTAGATAGTCACGAGTACTCAGAGTGCGCAGTCAAAGCGTAGGTAGCGCAGTTGGTTCTTAGGTGGGTAACAACGATGTCGGTAGTTGGTTACGTTGAAATTGTGGTTTGGGCCCTGTGTTCTTACCTTAGTTGTTGCCTCGTTACCTATGGTGATGGTTCGAGTGCGAGTAGCTAATTCCTATGATGGGGAGTTAGGGGAGGGTTCCTATGATGATGGTAACGATCGTGTTGTATTCTGGTTCATGGTGAACTCGTGTGTTCCTAACCTGATTATTCTCGGTGTTTTGAGTTGGTCGTCGAGTACATTGCGTGAGCATTTCATCTTGTTGTCGTTGGCATTGATAAGGTGTATTGTTGTATTGCGTTATTCGTGGTATCGCCACACGTGGCATGAGAGTTGATTAGTCGGAGGTGATAACGTATTTGGAGTGGTCTGTATCAAGTAAATTTTCGAGGACGAAAATTCTTAAAGTAGGGGAGAGTTGTAACACCCCGAAAATCTAAATTAATCATTTATTCATTTATTCAATTAAGTTGGAAGGAATTAAGAGGTTTTTGGTAATTTGGAGAATTATGGATTAAAAGAGTATTTTTAAATAATTTTAATAAAGTGAATAATCATGTATTATTTAGATTATTATTTATTATTTAAAAATATTAAGAAAAGGGCAAGATGGTCTTAAAGGAAAAAGAGTAAGGGTAGAGAGGGAAGTTCATAAACTGGGATATTGTAACTAAAGAAGAAAGATCGATCAATTTTCTAACTGATCGTATTTTTGTGAAGAACGCCGAGGAAGAGAAGAGGAGGAGGAAACCAAGGGTTTTGAAGGATTGCTAGGAGAATCTTGGAGAAAGAAGGATAAAGCTTCGAATTACTCTAAGGTATGGGGAGTTTTCACGGTTTATTATAATTTTATAGGAATTGGTTTATGAATAGATTATGTTTTGTGGATTCTTGAATAATGGTGGTGTTTGATGATATAGATTGTGTTAGGAGTGAGTGTTGTGATGAGAATAAGTGAAACAATTGGTGTATTTGATGTATGTGCATTGTGTGAGTCTTTTGATCAAATTTCGTACTGGACAAAATTGACTTTTGGGGTATTCTGAGTTGAAAACGCAGCAGAAAAATCACTTTTTTGGAAAATGGGGTTTTGTCGCACCCTGACACGGGCCGTGTCACACAACACGGGCACCCGTGTCAGCTTGCTGGTTGGAGGAAAAATAAAATTTTGTTAGAGAGCTTCTGACACGGGCCGTGTCACGGGACACGGGCGGCCGTGTCAGGCATCTGCTTCTGCTATAATTTTTCTGGCTTGGATTGTTCGTGCAGGCCTTCTGACACGGGCCGTGTCACAGGACACGGGCGGTCGTGTCAGACAACTGTTTTAGCCGTTTTTGCTGTTTTAATGTTTTCCCTTGCTTATTGTTGTTGTCTTGTTGTTTTGCTGCTGTATGGATGATAAAACCTGATGGATGGTGATTAACTGTTGAATATGAAATGAATGATGCACACATTGATATTTGATGAATTGAGGAGAATTAGCATCATTGCATTTCATAGCATTTTATGTTGGGGCTTCGGCCTATTGGTAGCTTCAATCCCATTATGCGGATTGCAGTGGTATGTTGTTATGTTGTGCTCCCTTGTGGAGGGTTGATGGCCAGTGTCCATCACATGGAGAATTGGTACCACATGCATGTTTTCGGTGAAGTTGCATTTCATTCTAAGTGGCATTGCATGTGTATGAGTTAATTGTCGAATAATATGTATGTTTTATTGTGGATATCATGGTGTTGTTGTCGATTAAACTATGATGTTGTTGTTGATTATATCATGATGTTGTTGTTGATTATACTATGATGTTGATGTTGATTGTATCATGATGTTGTTGTTGATTACATCGTGATGTCGTTGTTGATTATACTATGATGTTGTTGTTTATTTTACTATGATGTTGTTGTTGACTATGCTATGAGGTTGATGTTGATTATGCTATGATGTTGTGGTTGATTATGCTAAGATGTTGTTGATTGATTATGCTATGATGCTGTCATTGGCTATGCCATGATGTTATTGTTGCCTTCCTGTTCATTTTCCATGTACTTATATTACTATAATGAATTGTGATTTCTCACCCAACCTGCTTGGAAATGTTGCCTCTTATGTGGGTAACTTGCGGATAACCAAGAGTAGATTCGCGACGATGGGGGATGTAGCCTTGAAGTGTGTCTTTATCGCTATCTAGTTTAGAGGTGTCCTGCTCTGTGTCATGTAACATCGGGTTGGGATTTGTTGTGGACCTTGCGTTCTTGTGTTTTATGTTGAATTTTTACATTGTTGGTGATGATTTGATTTGGATATATTTAGTATGAAGTATTTTATTGAAATGACATAAAAAGTTGATTCCCGCTGCGTAGTTGTTGATTTTATTATTAAGAATGTGTAACCCGTGTTACGGGACAGGACAATGATATTGAATGATGTTAGAATATATGTTGCACCTTTCTTGCTAATTTTACTCTGATAATATTACGTGTTTTCCTAAATTTGTTTGTGGGGTAGAAGGGTGTTACATTAGTGGTATCAGAGCAGGTCGGTCTGTCCGGCCAAGTTGTCTAATGCCGTCTATCCCTTGGTACGCGACAAGTGTGTGGAACACTGTCGGTACTTGTTTGTTTTCTAACTGTTGGCTCCTGGTGTTGGTTTGAAACAAGTGGGGGAGAAGTTTGCTTCCCGAAGATGTTTCTGGTGTGAGGAGTTAACTCAAGGTGATATTAAGGGTAGGAGTACAAGTGTTGATGGAGTTGATTTGATTTTGTGCAAGTGTTGTCAGAACTGTGTTGTTGCGAATCGACGAGAGTATGGACTCATGATTTTATCTGTCGGTCCAGTTGAGACATTTGAAGGAGGACGAGTCAGTATGATTGATGTTTGCTTCTCGGAGAAGATAGGGCAATGTGACGAATAATGATATGCAAGTAGAGTATATCTGGAGTGAAGTCAGATGATTTTCAGAGTTGGGTGAAGAGCAAGGATAGTTGGAAGAGTTTGGAAGCAAGAGAAAGAGGTAGAACTCATGTTCACCAATTTCGGTTTTACTTTCACATTTATGGAACAACCTTCAGTAAAAGAGACATAATTTTCTACTCGTAACTCCGATAAAAGCGATTCTAGACTTTTCGGAAAGTTTACGAAATTCCCTACAGTTTGCATATAAATGTTGTCTTCGGCATGTTTTTGAGCAGAGAGAAAGACGCTTTTGAATAGTTGGGTCTGATCCTGATTTTGTTTGGTGGAAGTTTGTATACGGGATTTCTTGACCAGTCTCATTGCAAGGACGATAACTTTTTACTCGTAATTCAGAATTGAGCGATTCTTGAAGTTTTGGAATCTACACGAAATTCCCTTCATATTAGAATATAATTTTGTGTCTGGAAGGTCTGTATTGAAGAATATAATCGTGTTTGAAGTTGGACAATTCTTGCTGGAAATAGTAAGATGAAGTCAAGTATGAAATGTTTAGTAATAAGAAGAAGAATATCGGAGGAGCACATGGAAGTGCGACGTATGATAGTTGAGAATGTTAAATAGTAAAGTGGATTGTATGTTGTTGGCGAGATGTGTCGGCATGAGTCGGAACTTTTTGAAAGCTATATCACCAACCCGATGATGAGATGGTATTGTTGAGATTGTGATTGGAATGATGATCAAGTGTGAAATTATACGGATCATCGAAGTTGTGAGATTAAAAAGGAAGATGAAGGATTGGTTAGGGTCGTCAAAAGTTTGAACTTAGATAAATGTTTCGACTGGAGTGGGTCGATTTGGATTGTACGTGATGTGGTAACGTTTCCGGTATTAGAAGGATATTTAATGATTGTGTTGTGCAACTAACTTGTATAGGAGAATATGTACTGGATTTTGGACTTTTTGTATCATTGACAAGATGGAAAATAAGAAAATTTAGAAAACGTTTGTAAGCCTTAAAGAGATGGTGGAGCAGTATGCTTAGATAAGAAAAAGGTAAAGGACACTATTGTAGTTGAGTAATGGTGATTTATGCCACCATTATGGTTGCCGGATGTCTATTGACAAATTGAGGAACTGATCACCCTTAATCTCTTGTTGATAGTCGACGGAATCATGTTGGATGGAGTAGACGTGTCTTGCCAACTAGAATAGTATGCGCAGTGAATTGTTTAGGGTTGAGCCAAGTGCTTATGAATTGTTTGAGTTGTCGATGCGGATTCCTAGATAGGGAAATGAGGCAGACTTGAGGATGTTAGTATGAGGTTGCGAGTTGATCAGTGAGTAGTTTGGAAATGCACAGATGTGTTCTGGATAACTTGGGTTTTGGTTTGTGGTGGATCGAGAATTCGACTGACATGAGACTTGAAGAACTGTAGAGATAAACCAAGTAGGAAGTAAATGGTAATGTAAGACTATGATTTGACCAAGGATGTCAGATCGAGAAGGGTAGTGGCTGGTATGCCTTAAAGTGTATATATTGAAATATGAATGGTATTTTCCATACTTGTTTGGATGAGTTATAATTGGTGTTCGTTGTAGATATTCTGATGTTTTATAAAATCAGAAGAAGAGCGCGTAGAGTATTTGAGAGTTGAGTTGCAAGTATTGAAAGAAGTGAAGCTATATGCTGAGTTAGCAAGGTGTGAATTATGATTTCTAAAGATGAAGTTGAGTGGTTGTGTTAATTCGGATGAGGGATTTTGGAGAATTGTGCTAGTATGAGTAGGACTTGAGGAATTAGTTTGTTTGATTGGTTTGGTTAATATGCCATGCTAAGTGTAAGTTATTGAGGCTAAATCTATGGCTATTGGTTGTTAAGCTCTGTTTGGAAGATGATTTTTTTTCTTGTTGAGATTAATTGGACACATTGATCCTTATGTTGTGCTGAGACTGTTATGTGTTGAGATGAATTTTGATGATGTATTAATACAAGGTGGTGAAGTTGTTGCTTTTGTCGACGATAATTAGGAATTCTTGAAAGTATCTATCCTATTCAAGATTTGGAATTGGCTGCAGTTGTAGTTGTGTTGGATATTCGGAAGTATTGTTTACGGATCTAAGTTCGAAGTATTCAGTAATCACAAGAGTATAGAATGCCTGTTTGGGTGGAATTTCCGATGAGTTAAGTTGAAAGGTCTTTTCTTATGTCTGCTTTGATGGTCGGAAGTTGATGTAAACTTGGTAGATTAGATAGTCGCGAGTACTCAAAGTGCGCAGCGAAAGCGTGGGTAGCGCAGTTGGTTCTTAGGTGGGTAACAACGATGTCGGTCGTTGGTTACGTTGAAATTGTGCTTTGGGCCCTGTGTTCTTACCTTTGTTGTTACCTCGTTACCTATGGTGATGATTCGAGTGCGAGTAGCTAATTCCTAGGATGGGGAGTTAGGGGAGGGTTCCTATGATGATGGTAACGATCGTGTTGTATTCTGGTTCATAGTGAACCTGTGTGTTCCTAACCTGATTATTCTCGGTGTTTTGAGTTGGTCGTCGAGTACATTGCGTGAGCATTTCATCTTGTTGTCGTTGGCATTGATAAGGTGTATTGTTGTATTGCGTTATTCGTGGTATCGCCACACGTGGCATGAGAGTTGATTAGTCAGAGGTGATAACGTATATGGAGTGGTCTGTATCAAGTAAATTTTCGAGGACGAAAATTCTTAAAGTAGGGGAGAGTTGTAACACCCCGAAAATCTAAATTAGTCATTTCTTCATTTATTCAATTAAGTTGGATGGAATTAAGAGGTTTTTGGTAATTTGGAGAATTATGGATTAAAAGAGTATTTTTAAATAATTTTAATAAAGTGAATAATCATGTATTATTTAGATTATTATTTATTATTTAAAAATATTAAGAAAATGGCAAGATGGTCTTAAAGGAAAAAGAGTAAGGGTAGAGTTGGAAGTTCATAAACTGGGATATTGTAACTAAAGAAGAAAGATCGATCAATTTTCTAACTGATCGTATTTTTGTGTAGAACGCTGAAGAAGAAAAGACGAGGAGGAAACCAAGAGTTTTGAAGGATTGCTAGGAGAATCTTGGAGAAAGAAGGATAAAGCTTCAGATTACTCCAAGGTAAGGGGAGTTTTCACGGTTTATTATAATTTTATAGGAATTGGTTTATGAATAGATTAGGTTTTGTGGATTCTTGAATAATGGTGGTGTTTGATGATATAGATTGTGTTAGGAGTGAGTGTTGTGATGAGAATGAGTGAAATAATTGGTGTATTTGATGTATGTGGATTGTGTGAGTCCTTTGATCAAATTTCGTATTGGACAAAACTGAATTTTGGGGTATTCTGAGTTGAAAACGCAGCAGAAATATCACTTTTTTGGAAAATGGGGTTTTGTCGCACCCTGACACGGGCACCCGTATCAGCTTTCTGGTTGGAGGAAAAATAAAATTTTGTTACAGAGCTTCTGACAATGGCCGTGTCACGGGACACGGGCGGCCGTGTCAGGCCTCTGCTTCTGCTATAATTTTTCTGGTTTGGATTATTCGTGCAGGCCTTCTGACACGGGCCGTGTCACAGGACACGGGCAGCTGTGTCAGACAACTGTTTTAGCCATTTTTGTTGTTTTAATGTTTTCTCTTGCTGATTGTTGTTGTCTTGTTATTTTGCTGCTGTATGGATGATAAAACATGATGGATGGTGATTAACTGTTGAATATGAAATGAATGATGCACACATTGATATTTGATGAATTGAGGAGAATTAGCATCATTGCATTTCATAGCATTTTATGTTGGGGCTTTGGCCAATTGGTAGCTTCAATCCCATTGTGCGGATTGCAGTGATATGTTGTTATGTTGTGCTCCCTTGTGGAGGGTTGATGGCCAGTGTCCATCACATGGATAATTTGTACCACATGCATGTTTCCGATGAAGTTGCATTTCATTCTAAGTGGCATTGCATGTGTATGAGTTGATTGTCGAATAATATGTATGTTTTATTGTGGATATCATGGTGTTGTTGTCGATTAAACTATGATGTTGTTGTTGATTATATCATGATGTTGTTGTCGATTATACTATGATGTTGATGTTGATTGTATCATGATGTTGTTGTTGATTACATTGTGATGTCATTATTGATTATACTATGATGTTGTTGTTTATTTTACTATGATGTTGTTGTTGACTATGCTATGAGGTTGATGTTGATTATGCTATGATGTTGTGGTTGATTATGCTAAGATGTTGTTGATTGATTATGCTATGATGCTGTCGTTGGCTATGCCATGATGTTATTGTTGCCTTCCTGTTCATTTTCCATGTACTTATATTACTATAATGAATTGTGATTTCTCACCCTGCCTGCTTGGAAATGTTGCCTCTTATGTGGGTAACTTGCAGATAACCAAGAGTAGATTCGCGACGATGGAGGATGTAGCCTTGAAGTGTGTCTTTATCGCTATCTAGTTTAGAGGTGTCCTGCTCTATGTCATGTAACATCGGGTTGGGATTTGTTGTGGACTTCGCGTTCTTGTGTTTTATGTTGAATTTTTACATTGTTGGTGATGATTTGATTTGGATATATTTAGTATGAAGTATTTTATTGAAATGACATAAAAAGTTGATTCCCGTTGCGTAGTTGTTGATTTTATTATTAAGAACGTGTAACCCGTGTTACGGGACATGACAATGATATTGAATGATGTTAGAATATATGTGGCACCTTTCTTGATAATTTTACTCTGATAATATTACGTGTTTTCCTAAATTTGTTTGTGGGGTAGAAGGGTGTTACACTTAGTGCGCTCTGCGTTTTTCAGCCCCCTTATAAATAGACTTTTCTGTATTTTTCTTGGGATCGTTGATAATTTTCAGAGAAAAATACATTGTAAACACTGTAGCATCTCATTTTGGAAGATTGGAAGCATCATTCGTCGAGAGATCGTCATTGATGCTTGATATTCTTCTTCATCTTCTTGTTTGTTTAGCTTCAATGACAATGGAGAGCCAATTTTCCTTTTGTGTCAAGGTTAGAAGGTAAACAAGCCTTTCTTTTGTATGTATAGGTATTGATTCTAGCTTATGAACTCTTGGATGATGAATGTATGATGAAAAACTTTGTTTCTATGGTTTATTCTTTGTGTTGGTTCATGATTGAGAAATGTGTTCTTACTCTTTACCTAGGTTTTTCATCCATCAATGCACATTGGCTAGAGATAGTTATGAGTGTTGATGTTCATAAATATTGGACTTGAATGTTGTCATTTTGATAGTTGGAGTGAGAGATCATCAAAGGATCAAAATGGTAAAACTCACAATATATGTTAGAGATAAACATATTGGGAGGATAGGTGATTACATTTATCGTCTAAACGAGTTCATTAACTTTGTCGATCCTATCCGTGCAAAATGGTTTGTCGAACCCTAATCTTGGCATGCTTTTACAAATCGTTAAAACAAATCTTTTTACCGCTATTACTTAAATTTGAATGCAAGCGTTCTGACTAAAAACAACCAAAACCCCTTGTTACTTTGAAGTTTAAAACGTATACAACTGTAGAATGACTGCAACATCTCTAAACAATCTCTATGGATCGATAACAAAACCATAACTCTATTTGTATTTCAACATGTACTTAACCAGGTAATCGAATTTGCCACTCGGTTGTCTTAAGGTATCCCACACTTCTTTGGAGCTGGAGGAGTAATCTCTCTCGATGACGTTGACCTCGGGAAAAGCATAGCTGATGAACTCTAGTCCGGCAAGCTTTGCAAATTCATCATTGTGCTGGATATTTTCAGAATGCCCTGAGTGTTGTTCCCATAACATGGTGGGGACGCATGTATTCTTTTCAATGATGCTCAGCTGATATACATCGTTTGACTGACTCTTTTGTCCTGAGTCTCCTGGCTACGGCTGTCAGATAGGCAGGCCATCCATTGGGCCATAATAGTCGTGGTCAAAGATGTCTTTCATCAGAGTGTCCTCCTCTAATGAGTTTGGTGGAGCACGACATCCTTCCGGATCACAATCTCCGTATATCATTTTGACATCTGACCTCGGTATATATCTCAGACTCTGTGCGGGATAGCAAAATGGCATAGGCACCTCTTCCTGAGACATATAACTGTCCTCGTTAAGATAGGACTTCCATTCTTCACTGTATCAGAGGAATCACCCTCGTTGATGGTATGTACTTCTTGAGACACTGGGTTAAGGAAACCTCAACTATGGAAGAAGTTCTGAATGGGATGAAGACTCTCATCATTAATAGCAGTCCGGGTACAGTTGGAAGAAAAACCAAGACCTTTCTTCGTCTTGTTATCAGTAGGAATGACGAGCTGTCCCCATCCTTTTGCATTGTTAATTTTGATCACTTTGAGAGCATCTTTGTACGAGGAAATTGACGTTCCTCCTTCTGATTGGTTGTCTTGGCTCACCGAAAGTGCTTGGAACTGAGTTCCAACAACCTCCTCTGGTTCTACACAAGTGGACGACGATAAGTTACTCACGATCAAGGCTCGCTCTCCGCAGACTGTGACGAGTTGGTCGTTCTTGACGAACTTTAGCATCTGGTGAAGTGTCGAAGTGATTACCCCAGCCTCGTGTATCCAAGGTCTTCCCAACAAACAACTGTATGTTGCTCGGATGTCCATGACTTGGAAAGTGACTTGGAAAGTGTGAGGACCGATAGTTATGGGAAGGTCGACTTCGCCGATAACTGTTTTCCAGGATCCTTCAAATGCTTTGACGGTGACCTCACTACCTCTCATCGGAGATCCTTTGAATGATAGTCGCATTAGAGTGGATTTTGGCATCACGTTTAGAGCTGATCCGGTGTCTACCAGTACGCCGGCTAAAGCATCATCCTGGCAGTTGACTTTAATATTGAGCGCCATGATGTGACTTTTGCCTTCTTCTGGCAATTCCTCATCACTAAACCCCAAGTTGTTGCAGGAAGTGATGTTAGAGATGATGCTGTCAAATTGTCTTATTGACACATCTTGTTCCACAAAGGCTTGCTCTACGAATTTCTGTAGAGCCTCCCTGTGAGCTTCGGAACTAAGTAAAAGTGATAGCACTGAGATTTTTGAAGAAGTTTGCAACAGTTGATCAACAATGTTGTATTCACTCCTCTGGATGAGCTTCAGCATTTCATCGTTGTTCTTTGAATGGCCGAGATCACAGGATTGACCGACTGGTTGATCAGGAACTTCCGTTTGAGGTTCCTTTTCTCTGGTAGGTTCTCCAACTCCTCGGTTGAAGATTCGACTGCTCCGTGTTACTCGACTGATGTCTGCAATATTCAAGATGGAGGGTAATTGAATTTCCTTTCCATTCTCAATTGTTGTTGCACCGTATTTTTAAGGGATAGCCTTAGTTGATTCATACGGTAACGGTCCCGGTAAATAGATAACTACAGGAGCCTTCTGATTCTTTTGACCATTGTAAGTAATTTCAATCAGTTCCTGGTTAGGAACTTTCGATTCGTCAAGTAAAGGGATGATGGTACAAACATCTTTGGTCCTCTTATGATCAGAGATTATGACAACATCTTTGATTCGATCAACGACAAAGTCTGGCATCGAATTGGTTGACCCAGGACTTGGACACGGTCGAATCTCTTTGTCGTCCAACCGACTCTAAAGGGCTGCTCGCACGAGGTAACATCCTTGATTATCTTCAGGGCAAACTCTACAGCGTTCATAGTTGTGTGGTGGCACCTGGCCTGTCCGCTTTGTATGCAGTGTAACCTCACTAGGTCTGTTTCCATTGATCGAACATCCAGACTTTGATGCCTAGTAGGGTTCCCATTAATCATATTGACTTGTTGTGTGTCTTCGTCTAAATAGATCGGAAGCCACCAGTGATTTAACAAGTGTTGCAAAGTTCTTTGAACGAGACTGCATCCTTGGTCGCTCTCACGACATCCCTTACAGTTCTGATAATTATGCGAAGTCAGAAAACCGAGCCGGACTTGCTTAGCATGTAACTCCACCAAGCTGGTATTCATCAAGCGAATATCAAAGATTTGAATCATATTCACTTGATACTGATTGCTATCGCGGTAATCCTGAATCCATTCCAAATCCATCTGACGCTGGAGGATCTCTTGTACAAAAGAGCATCCCTGATTGTTTATTGAGCAAATTGAACAGGAAGTGTAATCGTGCCGAGGAAGAATATGATGTTGGATTTGCCTTGAGTGCATTGCCACCAAGTTGACATTCATTTCCAGAATGTTGTGGTTCTAAATGATGTTGGAATTTGCATAAGTCATGTTGACCTCACGAATTCGGTGATCCTGGATCCATCAGAGATCCAACTGTTCCTGTAGAGCTGATTGCACCACAGAACATACTTGATTGTTTTTAGAGTAGATATCACACTAGTGATAGTTATGAGATGGTACATGCCCATATCCGCTCTGTCTGTGATGCATTTTGACCAGGTTGGCCCTTAATAAGAGTACATCGTGAATTTGATAGTTGTGGTTAGATCCCCCCTCTATCAAATTTACCGCAGCCTTCTCGTGTTGAGGCAACAGGTTCGTCTGAACATTTGGATTTGTATCCTTGAAGGATAAGACCCCGCTCTTAACAAGCTTCTGTACATCAGATTTAAAGCTGAGACAATTTTCTATGTTATGCCCTAGTCCTCCTTGGTGGTAAGGGCAAGTCTGATCCGCTTTTAACCAAAAAGGCGGATTCTCCGATATTGCAAGAGGAGACCTGGTTTGGACGTACCCCTTGGCCAGTAGTAGTGGAAACAGTTCTGCGTACAACATTGGTATAGGGTCGAACCCTGGTGGTCACGTTGTACGGTTTTTGTTGTACGGAGGACGAGCTTTCTGAAGAGGCTGTTGTGTCCTTTGCTGATATTGTTGTTGATTCGGTTGGCTTTGAGCAACCTGAGGTTGATACGTAGGAATAGGCACAGGGTTGATAGCATGAGTTACAGCTGCTACTGGTTGGTACCTTCGCCTTTTCTTTTTGAGAGAGATATTACCAATATATTGCTCTTTTTTCTTAGGGAGAGCACTACTGTACCTTTTGGTACTGCTTGATGGTCCGACATCTTTGACCAAACGTCCTTCTCGAATCGCTTTTTCAAGACGAACTCCCATGCCTACCATCACAGTGAAATTGCTGGGCGCACTAGCGACCATTCTGTCGTAGTAAAATGAGCTCAAGGTTTTCAGGAAGATCTTTATCATCTCTTTTTCCTCAAGAGGTGGACAAATCTGGGCGGCAATTTCACACCATCTCTAAGCGTATTCCTTGAAGGTTTCCTTATACTTTTGTGACACGACTCTGAGCTGATCTCTATCTAGTGGCATATCCAGATTACACTTATATTGTTGAACGAAGGCAACGCCAAGATCTCTAAAAGTGACGATCTTAGTGCGGTTCAAACCCATGTACCATTTGAGTGCGACACCAGTTAAACTATCTTGGAAATAGTGGATCAGCAGTTGTTGGTTCTCTATCTAAGTTGACATTCTCCGAGCGTACATCACTAAATGACTTTGAGGGCAAGAGTCACCCTTGTACTTTTCAAATTCGGGCACTTTGAATTTGTGCGGAATTTTTACATTGGGGACCAAACAAAGGTCTGCGGCGTCTTTTCCAAATAGATCCTGATTGCGAATGGCTTGCAGTTCTTTCTACATCTCCAGGAACTGTTCTTGGAATTCCCTCATTTTATCGTCCATACTTTCGTTTCCACCAGACGATATCTGGGAAATCTGTCCTTCCAGGACAGTGTGTACCACAGGTGGTGGTATAGTCATTACGGCAGTGACTCTTGGTACTTCCCTCTCCCGAAGTTTGTAACCTTCAGGAGTTGCTGTCATGCCCCTGGCATATTCGCTTTCCCAAAGTTTGTAACCTTCAGGCCCAGCAGTTCCTGCTGCAGTTTCCGGATCTTTCGTGATCGGCGGAATATATCCTTCCGGGATATAGTTGAGTGGAATGCCCCAGGGACGATCCTTAGGCATGGTATATCGAGGATCATACTTTTCTACTATGGGTGTCAATGTGATCTCTGAGATCATGGTCTTTTGCTGTTGCATCTGGGCTGCTTCCAGAGCTTGCATATTGTTGTGAAGCTTTCTCAAGTCTTCTTTCAGAGCGTCGAGTTCTTCTCTCAACTCTCTGTTCTCTTCCTCGAGATTATCCATTTTCTTTTGCCGATTTTCCCGAGTATTGTACGAATGATACAGTTCGACTCTAGAATCGAGACACAAACGTGAGATTCGTAGGTAAGAGGAATGCGTTATGTGAGAATGATGAATGATATGCAATGATTATATTAATTATATATTTTTTTGTTTAATCAAAATAAACTTCGACAATTGGATTGTAAATATCAAACAGAGGGGAAACCCCGTTTTACTAAATTCAAAGATTGTAGAAATGGAAATACAGTAATTTACATAGTGTCATACCCCAAATTTTGACCATTAAGATTTCCCATCATTGTGCAAATCATCATCACCATATGGATGAACCATTAGTCTCCCCAAAGATGGGTGAGCACTCACTACAAACAAAAATTAGGGTTTCAAGCCCTCTTTGAGCCTTAGACAATGGATCAATCAAGAAATGGCATGATCTTCAACTTGTCTAACCTCTCAAACCTCTACAATGGATCAAAAGGACTCCCACTTCAAGAATTAAGCACAAGAGTGCAACATTTCAAGTGGATTAAGCCTCAAGTTCATCTAATACAAAGTCAACTGACGTAAAAAGTCAAAGTTTGACTTTTAGTCAACTTTGAGCTTCACAAGCCATTACTCAAGAAAATATGATGGATGATTTAATTTGATCAAATTTAAATCAAGAAATCATGCAAAATGGCAAAATTGATCAAATTGAAAGAAACTTAGAAATTTTTTCTAAGTTAAAATCATGTTCAAGTGCACAACTTTTCAAGGTTGTAACTATTGATCCAAGCATCCATTGATTTTGCGTAAGAGCTACTTTTAAAGAGGGTATTTGATACTTCAACATTGAAGAAGGAATAAACTCAAAATATCATAAGGATTGAAAGATATAAGTGACCAAAGTTGGGAATTTTTAATGTCAAATGTTCCGACATTTCATAGGACATCCTTAATATTTTTCCAGCAAGAATGTCCCAACTTCAAGGATGTTTTTCTCCATGATCCAAGTTGATTCAAGCCAAACCCTGAACATCAAAGTTGAAGTACGTAATCTCAGCTTTCCAGAAAGTTGTAGAATGTCCATTTATCATACTCGAGCAGGAAGTTATGGATTGTACAATAAGGCTTGCTGAAGCTTTTTTTAGGACAGATTTTGTGCACTTTTTCTTGTGCCACACAATTTTCAAGCTTTGTCACCATGCAGGACAGGCATCAAAGGTGCAATTCACTTTAACTCAAACTATCATAGTGGATTAAAAGATATAAGTGATTTGAGTTTGGAATTGTTAATGTTCAAAGTTGTCAAATGTTCCGACATTTCATAGGACATCATTGATATTTTTCCAGCAAGAATGTCCCAACTTCAAGGATGTTTTTCTCCATGATCCAAGTTAAACCAAGTCTAGGGTCAAACATCAAAGTTGAAGTATGTCATCTTAGCTTTCCATAAAGTCCTAGAACAACCATTTATCATTCTTGAGCAAGAAGTTATGGATTTTACAACAAGGCTTGTTGCAGCTGATTTTTAAGACAGGTTTCAGGACAGATTTGCACATTTCTTGTGCCACACGAATTTTTAAGCCTTGTCATCATTTTGGATACATCTGAGGATCAAATCCAAGGGGGATGATCTGATCTCCAAGCCTCCAATGTTCTTGGAACCAAAAGTAGCATGCCAAACCTAGAAAACCCTAAAAGAGGGACAAGACTCCAATTTTGGTTTGGAGCATTTAATGGATGCTTAGAGGTGGCATGAACTGAGCTTCCTCTAATTGAATTCAGTCAAGATTCCTCCAACAACTAGGGAACCAGCAGCCTGTGCCCTAACCTCTAGTCAATGGCTAGAGGAGACTTGGATTTTCATTGGCCAACATTTGCCAAACCTCTGCTGCAGCCACCATTCACTGTTGCTTGCAAAACAAACTTGCTCTACTATAAATAGAGCTCATTTGTGCTCAGTTTGAGTACACCAAAGCTATCAAATAGATGCTTTCCTCAAAATCACTTCTTTCACTCCAAAATGCCTTCTTTAGCAAGGTAATTCTGAGTTTTTGAGTTAGAGAGCATTTCCATCACATCTCATGATCCAAACACATCCAATATGTCATATCTAAGCTGTCCAAACTCTCACAAGTGACCTATAACACCAAAATCACAAAGTCACATCTCAAAACCTCAAAAATTGGACTTTTTTGCATTTTTCAAGCCATGTCTTGATTCAGTCACTTTCCAAACCAGATAAAACCTCAAACACACTCCAAATATCATCCTTGAACTGTCCCAAATGGTTCCCCCCATCTGGAACACCATTTGAGAGAGTTGGCATTTTGGCCACTTTTGCCCATTTTGCAAGAAAGAGCTCCAACTTGCTTCAGAGGTTTCCAGCTGATTCTAACCATCCTAAAAGCTTCTAAGAGGTCATTTGAGGGTGTCCAAAGCATCAAATCATTTCTGGAATGAAGCACTTGGTAGGTTGCACAAAATCTCCAAAAAAGAAGTAAAATTCACAACTTGAATTCTTTGAATCATGCTTTCCTTTGTTGTCTACATACATGCATCATATTGAACAATTCTTGAAGCAAAAATGTAGTCCTTAATGTGTATGATGTGATCCTCCTACTGTTTGCACTTTAACATGTTTATATGTGGAGTTTTTGTTGTTTTAAAATCAACATGCAGTTCTGGTTTTTTGCTTTGTGTGTTCTGTACATTAGGTTTCAGTGTGCATGAGTAATACCATTGGATTCCTTGTGAAAAATCGGTCAAGATAGGTTCTTACGGATTTTAATTTCGTTAAAAATTGAGAGAGTTATGAGTGTTTGAAGTTTGATAAAAAAGATGTTGAAACTAAAGTTTCAGTTCTGATTTTTTTAAGATGTCGAATGTGATGTTGTGACATCTTTCCTTTTTCTCTTATCTTCAAAACTCATGAAAGATGTCGAATGTGATGTTGTGACATCTTTCCTCTTTTTCTTAGTTTATTTTCAAAAACTCAACCAATTATTTTACATAGCAAAAATCATCATTTTCCAATTCTGTTTTGCACACTTCTTATTCATACTCCATATTATTTTAATCCGTAAAAAATCACAAAAAAATATTATTATTTGATATATTTTTAATATAATAAAAAATATTGTTTTAAATTGTTTTAAATGCTTTTAAAATGATTTCTTTTTCTTGATTTTTAAAACCAAAATGATTTTAAATATTCATGTGGATAAAATACTTTTTTATAAACCTTAATCATTGTTTATAACATGATTAATGATTTTATTTGATATTTTTATCATTTTTTACTTGATTTTTATTTGAAAAATTCCTTTAAAAAGATGAAATTAAGGTTTTATTGATTTTCTCCCTAACAAACTTTTCCAAACACTCATGGGCCTCTAATAGAGTGTAAGACCCAATCCTTTGTAAATACAAACCTATTTTGGGCCTCACTTATTGTATAAGTCCCGTTGTATTTCAAAAGTTCGGCGCGATCATCGCCCGTTTAAAACAAACGATCTGGGCCTCTCCTCGAGCTATAAGACCCATTCAAAATCATTTTGGGCCTCTAATAAAGTGTAAGACCCAATCCCCTTTTAACCAAAACAATCTTTGGGCCTCAGATATTGTATAAGTCCCTATGCGTTAAAAGAAAAGCTCGGCGCGATCGCCAGTTCAAAAGAATCATCTGGGCCTACCCTCGTGTTATAAGCCCCATTCTTTTTTCTTTCAATCATTTTGGGCCTCTTGAGAGAGTGTAAGACCCATCCCTTTGTACAGAAAACCTTTTTAGGCCTCAGTCACTTGTATAAGTCCCTGTACAAAACGACAGTGCGATCACTGATAAAACGTTGGGCCTCTCCTTGAGCTGTAAGCCCCAACAAACTTTTCAAAGCACTTTCTCCTTTGATTTTGAATATAATATTATTATCAAAGCTTTCTTTGTTGAACAAACTAACAAAACAGCATGGAAGCTCTACAACCGAGTAAGTGTTTACCCACTTTCTTTATCCGCTTTCATATATATATATATATATAACTGTATTGTGGGGCTACTCACTGTAAGTCTTCTTTCACAAACTTTTATATACTTGTCAAATATCCACAGTGTAATACTAGTATAGTTATTTAGAGTTTTCCCCGACAACTACGTATAGCACTAGGTAAAGCCCTGTTGATCACTCTTAAATGACGATAAAACTAGATCCCACATAGGATTACCAGATACAATCTTCCCTCCTCTTGGGGTTAAACAATATGGAGACGTGAAAGGCAGCATTCTTGGTGAACCCTTTCTCAGACTATCACCCTTAGAAATCGTCAAAGAAACTCTAACTCCCCAGAGATGATCTTTTCTCCGTGAATGGCATCTCTTGAGTTTCTTCCAAATTCTCGAACTTTCCTGGCTTGATCTATTCTCTGTGAATAGCCTGTCTTGAATTTCTCGGGGTTTGGGGACCCACAGGCTTCTTAAAACCATCCCCGCCTCCTCTTGGGCGTCGTACAAGTACCCGTCGGCTTCTTAGAAGTTTTCACAACCTCCTCTTAGGCTTTGTATAATGATTCTTCCTCCGGGAAGATAGCCTCCTCTTGGGATTCGTACAAATTGTCCCTCGGCTTCTTAAAAGTTTTCTCGCCTCCTCTTGGGTTTCGTACAAATTGTCCCGACGGCCTCCTAGAGGTATAGGAACATAAATTAGTCATCTTAATAGAACAGTCTTTCAAAGAGTCTAGATCTTACTACTACTGTTTCTTAAGCATAGTACAAAAGATAAAACCCGTAGACTCGGACAGTCTAAAGCTTCTTTGGATTCCCCATTTCCTTAGAGAACAGGAAATAATCCTGATCCTCAGATCAAATCCATGAGTACAACATTACCCATATAAGAACTGATTTTCTCTTTTAACCAACATGTTGGACCTGTCACTCAACTGAAATAGTTACCCTAGCCTTCTCTTGGGCTTTGTACAATGATTCTCCCCAGCGGAGCAAACCTTTTAGCCTCCATCTCGGGCTTCGTACGAGATATAAAACACTCTCTTGTTGAGTATAAAAGACTCTCTTGTTGAGTCAATCATCTTTAGCCTCCATCTCGGGCTTCGTACGAGTTACAAAAGCACTCTCTAGTTGAGTATAAAAGACCCTCTTGTTGGGTCACAAACATCTTTAGCCTTCATCTCGGGTTTCGTACGAGATACAAAAACACTCTCTTGGTGAGTATAAAACACCCTCTTGTTGGGTCACAAACATCTTCAGCCTCCATCTCGGGCTTCGTACGAGATACAAAAGCACTCTTTTGTTGAGTATAAAAGACTCTCTTGTTGAGTCAAAAAATGTTTAGCCACCGTCTTGGGCTTCGTACAAGACACATACAAAAGCACTCTCTTGTTGAGTCAACCCTTTTAGCCTCTCTCTCGGGCTTCGTACGAGACACATAAAACACCCTCTTGTTGGTCCAATAGCCTCCTCTTAGGTTTTGTATAAAGAAATCCCCGTTTGATTCAATCAACCTTTTAGCATCAAATCATGCTTTGGTCATAGTATACAAACATCAACAATTCCTTTTCCTCGTCTAATTGCTGTAAGCGGAAAGCCTCTGGATTATTTACATCCACGACACTGTCCCTCTTTTAGCATGAGAAATTCCTAAGGAAAGATGGCGTTGCTCTAAACTGAGTTAAAGTCTTCTCCTTTAGGTTAAAAATCCCCTATAAAGGAAATTATGGCATTGCTGGATTCACATATACCAGTTAAAGTAATTCTCCTTTATAATCAGTCACCCAACAGTTGTGACAAACAGACCCTCTTTAGAGATGACAAACTCTCTCTAATGTCAAAACCGTTTAGCTTCACATCTTGGACTTCGAACAAGATACAAATAGACCCTTCAGCTTCACATCTTGGGCTTTGAACAAGATACAAACCACCTTTAGCTTCACGTCTTGGGCTTTGAACAAGACACCAAAACACCATTTCCTCCCATAGAATAGGAGGAACTATGATCGCTCTGATTTCCCTGTTTCGGTAAACGGGAATTCGTAGGCAAAAGATTGAAAGAGAAATCTTAGCGAGCACACTAATAAAAAACCCAAAATCCCGTACCTTCATACATCAATCGAAAAGCATCAGTCCTAACATCCTACCAATAGCATAGTCCCTTCATTTCAATCTTAACAAAATAAGCAGAAAGAGGCCCCACTTCCACATAGCATCCGTAACCTAACAGACTGTTGTTTAAACTCAGTATGCAAGCAGGGTTAGTTGGAGACATCTATTTCCCTTCCTTCATCAGCTTCAATAGGATAAAAAATGAATCGACCTGTAGTACCCCAGAGCGACAGTACTTAAGAACCACGTCCAAAATCGCTCGCCACAAAAAAGTGGCGCCCACCGTGGGGCCATTCTTTTCATCTCTTAGGTAGAAATCGAAGAATGATGACTTCACTGGGGATAATACTTTTTTGACTACACTAGGATCTTAGGTCAAAACCTTTAAAGTTGGGAAGGTGCCACAGAATGGCGATTTCGCCGGGGAGCCATTTTCTGTCAGGATCATAGGATTCATAGCTCTTAAAAAGTCTAGGACATTAGGACAAATATATATACTGCTTTTCCTAAATGATATATGTGTTTATTTTTCTGCTAATGGGAATGCGTGTGATGCCGCATGTGGAAAGATTGAGTATACACCTAGGAAAAACCTCTTTCAGTAGTGCGGAAGCTATCGAAAATAGTTGTCACGCGATACTACCCTCTTTTGAGATTCTTCAAATTACATCACCTAGCACGGTTCCCGGCCCGCTGATGTTATCTCGACAAGAATCAATGATTTTGAGAGACAGGTACAAAAATCACTAGTATAAACCTTTGGGATGGGTAGAGCCTTGACTTCATGACGCCGACCCTTTGACCACATGTTTTTTCTATGTTTTTGTGTGCTGCATTCATGCATTCATTTTAAAAAAACATTAAGCAAAGAAAAATTTTCTCTTCTAGTCTCTCTTTTTTTCAAATTAAACTAAGACAATGATTGCAAATGTCAAAGAGACAAGGATTGCGCTCATGGATTTCGGTAGACGGAAAACTCACAAGTATACCTTCAAGGTTCCAAAACTAGAGGATTTAAGAGGATTAGCAAGGATGATCACTAACCCTGACGCTTTTAGAGCCAAGTACGGAGGTCTGTTACCTCTGTTAAGGGTCCATGTAATTGAAGGAATCCTGGAGGTACTCATTCAGTTTTACGATCCGGTCTATCACTGTTTCACATTCCCAGATTACCAGCTCGCACCAACGCTGGAGGAGTATTCTCATCTGATTGATCTACCCATTACTGATCAAGCTCCCTTTTCTGGACTGGAAGAAATTCCAAAGAATCAAATCATTGCAAGAGCAATCTACTTGGATGAGTCAGAAGTCAAGACTCACATGACCACCAAGGGAGGAATCCCGGGTTTACCAACCAAGTTTCTGGTAAAGAAGGCTCTATACTTTGCTAGTATAGGGAACGTGACTGCTTTTGAAAGCATCTTTGTTTTACTCACCTACGGGTTATTTCTGTTTCCCAACATTGATAACTTCGTCGATATCAACGCCATTAAGGTTTTTCTCATTGGAAACGCCGTACCAACCTTGCTCGCAGATGCGTATCATTCTGTACACTTAAGCAATTTATACACCGGAGGAATGATCACGTACTGTGTACCCCTGCTATATAAATGGTTTATCTCCCATTTACCTAAGTCTGCCACTTTTTGGGATCATAAGAGTGCCTTACGTTGGTCGCAGAAAATCATGTCTCTTACCAACTCTGATATAGATTGGTACAATAGGATTTATAACGGGATCAGAATCATTGACCGTTGTGGAAACTTCCCCAACGTACCCCTCATAGGAACTAAGGGAGGAATAAATTATCATCCAGTTTTAGTTCGTCGTCAATTTGGATACCCGATGAGGCATGTCCCGCGTAATGCTCATCTGGAAGGTCTTTTCTTCAAGGAAGGAGAAAATGACAGGGCACTAAAGACGGAAATAGTGCATGCTTGGAAACATGTTCATACGAAAGGACGGGAGTCTCTAGGAAAATCGGACAGTATCTCGATGGAGCCTTATCTCTACTGGGTACAAACTAGAGTTCTCAAGCTAAAGATGCCTTATCCTCCTCACGAAGTTATTCCACCAAGGGAATCTGTCATGTACTTCATGACTGAAACGGAAAAACTTCAGGTTACTCTCAACAAAGTTCAACAGGAGAGGAGGTATTGGAAGAAAAAGTACCGCATTCTCAATATAGAGTGTACCAAAATACAGCAGCTGCTGAAAGATAAGGATGCTCTAATTGAAATTTTGGAGCAACATGCTGACCAAAGGAATTTGCTCGCTCCTTTCACTTCGCAAAGGAATGACAACCCGACAACGGCCCAAGAGCCCCGGTAAAAGAAAAGGAAAGTACCAGAATCAGCACCCGAGTTCTCCTCAGAGAGGACTCGGGACCCATTAGCTTAGGTTTCTATTTCCGCATCTTGTAATTTACTGTATTTCCATTTCCGCAATCCTTTGAATTCAATAAAATGGGGGTTTCCCCACTGTTTGATATTTGCAATCTAATTGTCGAAGTTTATTTTAATTAAACCAAAAAACAATTAATATATTCATTGCATTCATCATTCTCACGTCACATATTCTTCTTACCTACGAATCTCACGTTTGTGTCTCGGTAAGAGAGTCAAACTGTCTCATTCGTACAATACTCGGGCCAATCGTCAGAAAAAGATGGATGATCTCGAGGAAGAGAAGAGAGAGTTGAAAGAAGAGATCGACGCTCTAAGAGAGGATATGAGAAAGCTTCGTAATGACATGCAAGCCATGGCAGAAGCTCAGCTACAAAGAACTGTGATCTCAGAGATCACCTCAACGCCCATAGTGGAGAAGTATGATCCTAGGTATCAAATACCAAAAGATCGTCCCTGGGGCATGCCTGTTAACTATATCCCAGAAGGATATGTTCCGCCGATCACTGAAGATCAAGGAATCATAGCAGAAGCCGCTGGGCCTGAAGGTTACAAATTTCGAGAAAGCAAGGATGCCAGAGGCATAATGAGGACTCCTGAAGGTTACAAACTTCGGGAAACGCCAAGATTCACTGCCGTAGTAACGGTACCACCCCCTGTGGTGCACACTGTCCCAGAAGGACAGATTCCACAGATACCTTCTGGTAGAAAGGAAAGTATGTTCGATAGAATGGATGAATTCCAGGAGCAGTTCCTGGAAATGCAGAAGGAACTGCAAGCCATTCACGGTCAAGAATTATTTGGAAAGGACGCCGCAGACCTTTGTTTGGTCCCCAATGTGAAAGTCTCGCACAAGTTCCAAGTACCCGATTTTGAAAAGTACAAGGGTAACTCTTGCCCTCAAAGCCATTTGGTGATGTACGCTCGGTGAATGTCAGCTCAGACAGCAAACCAGGATTTACTGATTCACAACTTTTAGGATAGTTTAACCGGTGCCGCATTAAAATGGTACATGGGTTTAAACCGCACTACAATTAGCACTTTCAGAGATCTTGGCACTGCTTTCGTCCAACAATATAAATACAATTTGGACTTGGCAAAGACAGAGATCAACTCAGATCAATGTCGCAAAAGGACAAGGAAACCTTTAAGGAATACGCTCAGAGATGGCGTGAAATTGCCGCTCAAATTTGTCCACCTCTTGAGGAAAAAGAGATGACAAATATTTTCTTAAAGACCTTGAGCTCATTCTACTATGACATAATGGTTGCCATTGTGCCCAGCGACTTCACCGAAATGGTCGGTATGGGAGCACGTCTCGAGGAAGCCGTTCGAGAAGGACGTCTAGTCAAAGACACTGGGTCGACAAGCGGTACTAAAAAATATGGTAGTGCTCTCCCTAAGAAAAAGGAGCAAGATATTGGGAATATCTCTCTTGGAAAGCAAAGGCGACGATACCAACCAGTAGCAGCTGTAACTCCTGCTATCAACCCTGCGCCTGTTTCTACGTATCAACCTCAGGTTGCTCAAAGCCAACCACATTCGCAGCAATTTCAGCAAAGGACACAACAGCCTCTTCAGCAGGCTCGTCCTCAATACAACAACAACCGTACAACGCGGCCACCAGGATTTGATCCTATACACGTATTGTACGCAGAACTATTTTCGTTACTACTGGCCAAGGGGCATGTCCAGACTAAGTCTCCTCTTACAGTACCGGAAAATCTGCCTTTTTGGTTTAAGGTGGATCAAACTTGCCCTTACCATCAAGGAGGACCAGGACATAACATAGAAAACCGTCTCAGTTTCAAAGATACGAATCCGAATGTTCTCACGAACCCGCTGCCTCAACATGAGAAAGCTGCAGTCAATTTGATAGAGGGAGAGTCTAACAACACCTATCAAATTCATGATGTACTCTTGTTAAGGGCCAACTTGGTCAAGATGCATTGTAGACAGAGTGGATATGGCCATGTGCCACCTCATAATTATCACCAGTGTGATATCTGCTCTAAAAGCAATCAAGGATGTTCTGTGGTGCAATCAACTCTACAGGAACAGATGGATCTCGGATGGATCTAGGAGCACCGAGTTCGTAGAGTTAACATGGTTTATACAAATTCCAACATCATTCAGAACTACGATATCCGTGCGATGAATGTTAACCTGGTGGCAATGCACTCAAGGCAAAGCCAGTATCATAATCTACCACGTCACGATTATAATTCCTGCCTGACTTGCTCGGTAAACAAACAAGAATGCTCTTTTGTACAAGAGGCCCTCCAGCGTCAGATGGATCTTGGATGGATCCAAGACTACCATGATAGGAATCATTATCAAATCAACATGGTTTAAATCTTTGATGTTCGCTTGATGAATACCAGCCTGCTGGAGTTACATGCTAAACAGGTCCGGCTCGGGTTCCTGGTATCACATGATTATCAGAATTGTAAAGCGGGTTGCGAAAACAATCAGGGCTGTGCCCTTGTCTAGGAAACACTTCAGCACTTGTTGAACCACTGGTGGCTTCCAATCTATATGGAGGAAGACACCCAGCAAATTAGTATCACTAACGGGAATCCTACTAGATATCAAAGTCAGGATGTTCAGTCAATGGAAACAGATCTAGTAAGGTTACACTGTATTCAAAGCGGATGTGGCTAGGTGCCACTACACAACTATGAGCGGTGTGGAGTTTGCTCAGTGGATAATGAAGGATGCTACCTCGTGCGAGCAGCCCTTCAAAGTTAGTTGGACCGCAAAGAGATTCAACCATGGTCAAGTTCTGGATCAGTCAACTATTTCGCTGATCAAGTCGAGGACGTCGTCGTAATCTCTGATCATCAGAGGACTAGGGATGTTTGTACCATTATCCCTCTATTGGACGAATCCAGCGTTCCCAACCGGGAACAGATCGAAATTACTTATGATGGTCAGAAGAATCAGAAGGCTCCAGTAGTTATCTATCTACCGGGACCACTACCGTATGAATCTACTAAGGCTATCCCTTACAAATACGGTGCAACAACAGTTGAGAATGGAAAGGAAATTCCATTACCCTCTGTCGTGAATATTGCAGACATCATTCGAGTAACACAGAGTGGTAGAATCTTCAACCGAGGGGTTGGGGAACCTAACAAAGAAAAGGAACTTCAGACGGAAGCTCTAGATCCACCAGTCGGTCAATCCAGTAATCCCAACCTTTCAAAAAACAATGATGAGATGCTAAAGCTCATCCAAAGGAGTGAATACAACATTGTTGATCAGCTGTTACAAACTCCTTCAAAGATCTCAATATTATCACTATTACTTAGTTCAGAAGCACACAGGGAGGCTCTACAGAAAGTCTTGGAGCAAACCTTTGTAGAACAGGATGTAATCATCAGACAGTTCGATAGCATTGTCTCTAACATCACTTCCTACAATAACTTGGGATTTAGTGATGAGGAATTACCCGAAGAGGGTCGTCGTCATAACATGGCGCTCAACATTACAGTCAACTGCCAGGACAATGCTTTAGCCAGCGTACTGGTAGACACAGGGTCAGCCCTGAATGTTATGCCGAAGTCCACTTTGATGCAATTATCATTCAAAGGACCTCTGATGAGAACCAGCGAGGTCGTCGTCAAAGCATTTGACGGATCCCAAAAAACGGTTATCGGCGAAGTCGACCTTCCCATAACTATTGATCCTCATGCTTTCTAAATCACTTTCCAGGTCATGGACATCCGGGCAACATACAGTTGTTTATTAGGAAGACCTTGGATACATCAGGTTGGGGCGGTCACTTCGACCCTCCACCAAAAGCTAAAGTTCGTCTAGAAGGGCCAACTCGTCACATTCTCTGGAGAACAAGCCTTGCTAGTGAGCAACTTGTCATTATCTACTTGTGTTGAACTCGAGGAGGTTGTTGGAACTCAGTTCCAAGCGCTTACGGTGAGCAATGAGAATCAATCAGAGAAAGGAACCTCGATTTCCTCATACAAAGATGATATCAAAGCGGTCGAGAGTACCAACACAACAGGATGGGGGTAGCTTGTCATTCCTATTGACAATAAGAAAAGGAAAGGTCTTGGCTTTTCCTCAACCTGTACATAGGCTGCTACCAACGATGAAAGTCTTCGTCCCATTTAGAACTTCTTCCACAATGGAGGTTTCCTTCAACTAGTGACTCAAGACGTGCATACCATCAATAAAGATGATTCCTCCGATACGGACGAAGAACGAAAGTCCTATCTCAACGAGGACGGTTATACGTCTCAGGGCGAAACGTAGACTCCCTTTTGCTTTCCTGCACAGAGCCCGAGATTTATACTGAGGTCAGACGTCGAAATGATATATGGAGATTGTGACCCGAAAGGATGTCGTGCTTCGCCAAATTCATTAGATGAAGACACTCTGATGAAAGATAACTTTGACACCAGCTACTATGGCCCGATGGATGGTCTGCCTATCTGGAAGCCTCACCCAGGAAACTTGGGGCAAGAAAATCAGCCGAACAATGAAAATCAGCTGAGCATCATTGAAAAGAATACCTGCGTCCCCACCATGTCATGGGATCAACACCCAGTTTATTCTGAAAATACCCAGCACGACGATGAATTCGCAACGTTTACAGGACTAGAATTCATTAACTATTCTTTTCTCGAGGTCAACGTCATCGAGAGGGATGACTCCTCCAGTTCCAAAGAAGTGTGGGACACCTTGGGATAACCGAGTGGAAAATTTGACTTCATGAAAGCTCTCGTATCAGGCTCGAAGACATCCAGCCAACTGGGTGGGGAGATACAGTAGAGAGTACAAATACTACGCAAAATACAACAGAGGAATTCTCCTATGACAACTCTGCCCGGGAGACAGATTCCAATGATCCTGCTCCACCAGAAATCAACGTCATTTCTGAAGACAAATCAAGGAAAGTACCAGACTTTGTGATTCACCGAGGAGTTCGCCGCCAATGGGTTGCTGTCGATGTTCCGAAGATTGTTCATAAGTCAAAGTAATTGCCGTTTTTATCTTAACCTTTCACCCTGCCCAGGTGAAACAGATGTTTTGATAGGGCTCGCTTTCTGTAAATTTTCCCTCTTCGCTTTGCCCAAAGTGACAGAGTTTTGTTTTATAGGGCTGTAGTTTCAAGAATCGACTTGTTCGTTAATAAAATAACGTCGTTCTGTAAAAAACAACTCAATAGTAAAAACAAGTAGTAAAAGAAATATATTGCACACACTTGCATTTTCTCTATCTCTTCTAAACACAAATCATCACGTCATGCAGATTGCTTGTTTTAAACCCAGTTGAAACATACGATCCAATGCCTTCTCCCAACTTTGAGTTCCCGGTATTTGAGGCTGAAGAAGAAAATGATGAAGAAATTCCAGAAGAGATCTCCCGATTACTCCGACAAGAGGAAAGGTCCATTGAGCCTCACAAAGAGTTGCTGGAAACAGTCAACTTAGGATCGGAAGAAGAGAGAAAAGAAGTCAAGATTGGGGCATTGCTCAGTCCAACTGTCAAAGAAAGTTTGACAAAGCTTCTCAAGGGGTTCCCCGATGTATTCGCTTGGTCCTATCAGGATATACCAAGGTTGGATACCAGCATCGTGGAACATCTTCTATCGTTGAGATCAGAATGTCCTCCAGTAAAACAAAGGTTGAGACGGACTCATCCAGACATGGCTGTCAAAATCAAAGAGGAGGTACAGAAACAGATTGACGTGGGTTTCCTCGCTACGTCAGAATATCCTCAATGGTTAGCCAACATCGTACCCATTCCAAAAAAGGACGGAAAAGTCAGAATGTGTGTCGATTACAGAGATCTAAACAAGGCTAGTCCAAAAGACGACTTTCCTTTACCACACATTGACATGCTGGTTGACAGTACAACAAAGTTCAAAGTTTTCTCCTTTATGGATGGATTCTCGGGCTATAATCAAATCAAAATGGCGCCAAAAGACATGGAGAAAACTTTGTTCATTACCCCATGGGGTACCTTTTGTTACAAGGTAATGCCATTCAGTTTGAAGAACGCTAGGGGCAACCTATCAAAGGGCCATGAGTACTCTGTTTCATGACATGATACACAAGGAAATCGAGGTATATGTCGATGATATGATTGCCAAATCTAAAACAGAGGAGGAGCATGTGACCCACCTGTCAAAACTATTCGAGCGGTTGTGAAAGTACAAACTCCGTTTGAATCCCAACAAGTGCACTTTCGGTGCCCGTTCGGGGAAACTCTTAGGGTTCATCGTCAGCCAGAAAGGAATTGAGGTTGATCCTGACAAGGTCAAGGCCATTCAAGAAATGCCTTCTCCGAAAACTGAAAAACAAGTCAGAGGATTCCTGGGACGTTTGAATTACATTTCCAGATTTATATTCCTCATGACTGCGACATGCGCGCCAATCTTCAAACTGCTCAAGAAGATACAATCATTTCTCACTGAATCTCGGGGCAAATGGACTGCGAATTATGACGGCCCATGTGTGGTCAAGAAAGCCTTCTCAGGCGACGCCTTGAGACTTGCAACCATGGACGGAGAGGAATTTGCCTACCCCACGAATGTTGATGTAGTCAAGAAATACTTCGCCTAAACTAAAAAAAAAAACGTCTCGGTGGATTGAAACCCCGAAAGGGCGGTCCAGGCAAAAATTAGAGACATAATAAAAAAATCATCCAGATGGATTGGAAATCTCAAAGTACAATCCAGGCAAAAATTAGGGATTAATGGCAAGTAACTACGTCTGATCAGTTCAGCTCCTCAGCAGTTACATCATCCGTCAGGAAAACTCCGGCCAAGGTCATCTTCGACGGAAGCTCAGGATGCCCAGAATTCAAAGTTGGTAGAAGGATAGTGGTCGTTATGTTTCAACGTAGCCCTTTTCCCTGTAAATTACCATTTTCTAACTTTGTAAATACTCTATGGAATCACGCGTTTGGCTGATTTCCATCCTATCAATAAAATTTGAGCCCTTGTGCTTTTATTTGTAATTCTTATTTGTTTTCCCTTTACAGAACGACATTTAAACATGATTAACGATTCTTGAAACGAAACAAAAATGAATTTAATTGTCGAACTTTTTTCTGCTTTTTAAACTTAAGATGGCAATTTCTTTTGACTGTTGAACATCGAAAGAACATCAATCACTTCTCCAGAAGTAAGCGAGCTTCAAAGTGCAGAATCAAAGTACTCCTTCTAAACCAGTGTGCCTGAATAAAGGATCAGCTATGTCAGATGCGAATACTCCGTCTGACATCCCCGACCGATTTTTCATCTCCTAATCCCGATCAACGTAGCTCCCCGCAGGGACTATTTCTCCTAAGCAAGGCAGAATTGCTATCGTGAACCAGTGATACTTTTCATCCCCCGCTGTGGCCGAGTATCCAGTCGTGTTCATCTACTAGTCTGTATGTCACATCAGTTTTGTCAGCATAAACATGCATACATCATGCATTATTGATTTACATTTGCACTCATATTGCATCACTATCACTTTAGTCAGTCTTATCCCCTAGTGATAATAGTCCTCTCAATCGAGTTGTCAGTTCTTTCCTCGTTAGGAAATGTCGTGTCTGAACAATCTCTCCTCCAGTTTATTTCTGGATTGGAGACGGTCCTAGACCACTTTGATAACTTGAACCTCTAAGAAAACCAGAGAAACTTTCGGCAAATGTCACTCTTCGCCATTGAAGATGATATCTTCATTTTCCCGGATTAAGGAAAATCCCCAGAGAATGCCTCTTAATCCGAGATTCGGCAGTACAGTAGTTTTTCTTCAAAAAATTCACTGATAAAAAGGTCATCGGCACCTCAAAATTGGGGTACACCGTATGGCATTTCTCTGAGAAGATCTCGAGAAAAGTATGATATAATAGCCCCAAATGAAAGCAGTCTCTCAAGAAGACTCGTTTTCCCCAGTAGAGTCGACAAATGGCGTCTCAAACAGAGAAGTTTGTGCTTCTCTACAATCAAAACTTTTTCCATCAAATGTCATCTCCCCAGGAAAATTATGTGAGAAGTTTGAGGAGAACCGTTACAAGTAGCTTCCCTTGTTAATAAAGTTTATTGACAAAAGAAACTTAGACCAGTTCCTTGGTAGGAAACCAGGATCGAGGGGAAGTTTACAAAAGAAACTTAGACCAGTTCCTTGGTAGGAAACCAGGATCGGGGGGAAGTTTACAAAAGAAACTTAGACCAGTTCCTTGGTAGGAAACCAGGATCGGGGGGAGGTTTATATCAGAAACTTAGACTAGTTCCTTGGTAGGAAACCAGGATCAAGGGGAAGTTTGTATCAGAAACTGAGATCAGTTCCTTGGTAGGAAACTAGGATCGAGGGGAAGTTTACCTTTTCTAAGTATCATTGCGTAGAAAAAGAAGGGGATGCGTGAATTACCATTCCTAACCGCCATCAAAATTTTGGGTATTCCGATATTTAATCCTCTTGCACCCCGAATGCCCGAATACCTTCGCCATTCACACCTTCGGGTCCAAGAAGATTAAATAGGGGCATCTGTCATACCCCAAATTTTGACCACTAAGATTTCCCATCATTGTGCAAATCATCATCACCATATGGATGAACCATTAGTCTCCCCAAAGATGGGTGAGCACTCAATACAAAAAAAATTAGGGTTTCAAGCCCTCTTTGAGCCTTAGACAATGGATCAATCAAGAAATGACATGATCTTCAACTTGTCTAACCTCTCAAACCTCTACAATGGATCAAAAGGACTCCCACTTCAAGATTTAAGCACAAGAGTGCAACATTTCAAGTGGATCAAGCCTCAAGTTCATCTAATACAAAGTCAACTAACGCAGAAAGTCAAAGTTTGACTTTTGGTCAACTTTGAGCTTCACAAGCCATTACTCAAGAACATATGATGGATGATTTAATTTGATCAAATTTAAATCAAGAAATCATGCAAAATTGCAAAATTGATCAAATTGAAAGAAACTTAGAAATTTTTTCTAAGTTAAAATCTTGTTCAAGTGCACAACTTTTCAAGGTTGTAACTATTGATCCAAGCATCCATTGATTTTGCGTAAGAGCTACTTTTAAAGAGGATATTTGATACTTCAACATTGAAGAAGGAATCAACTCAAAATATCATAAGGATTGAAAGATATAAGTGACCAAAGTTGGGAATTCTTAATGTCAAATGTTCCGACATTTCATAGGACATCCTTAATATTTTTCCAGCAAGAATGTCCCAACTTCAAGGGTTTTTCTCCATGATCCAAGTTGAACCAAGTCTAGGGTCAAACATCAAAGTTGAAGTATGTCATCTCAGCTTTCCATAAAGTCCTGGAACAGCCATTTATCATTCTTGAGCAAGAAGTTATGGATTTTACAACAAGGCTTGCTGCAGCTGATTTTTCAGACAGGTTTCAGGACAGATTTGCACATTTCTTGTGCCACACGAATTTTTAAGCCTTGTCATCATTTTGGATACATCTGAGGATCAAATACAAGGGGGATGATCTGATCTCCAAGCCTCCAAAGTCCTTGGAACCAAAAGTAGCATGCCAAACCTAGAAAACCCTAAAAGAGGGACAAAACTCCAATTTTGGTTTGGAGCATTTAATGGATGCTTAGAGGTGGCATGAACTGAGCTTCCTCTAACTGAATTCAGTCAAGATTCCTCCAACAACTAGGGAACCAGCAACCTATGCCCTAACCTCTAGTCAATGGCTAGAGGAGACTTGGATTTTCATTGGCCAACATTTGCCAAACCTCTGCTGCAGCCACCATTCACTGTTGCTTGCAAAACAAACTTGCTCTACTATAAATAGAGCTCATTTGTGCTCAGTTTGAGTACACCAAAGCCATCAAACAGATGCTTTCCTCAAAATCACTTCTTTCACTCCAAAATGCCTTCTTTAGCAAGGTAATTCTGAGTTTTTGAGTTAGAGAGCATTTCCATCACAGCCCATGATCCAAACACATCCAATATGTCATATCTAAGCTGTCCAAACTCTCACAAGTGACCTATAACACCAAAATCACAAAGTCACCTCTCAAAACCTCAAAAATTAGACTTTTTTGCATTTTCCAAGCCATGTCTTGATTCAATCACTTTCCAAACCAGATAAAACCTCAAACACACTCCAAATATCATCCTTGAACTGTCCCAAATGGTTCCCCCCATCTGGAACACCATTTGAGAGAGTTGGCATTTTGGCCACTTTTGCCCATTTTGCAAGAAAGAGTTCCAACTTGCTCCAGAAGTTTCCAGTTGATTCCATCCATCCTAAAAGCTTCTAAGAGGTCATTTGAGGGTGTCCAAAGCATCAAATCATTTCTGGAACAAAGCACTTGGTAGGTTGCACAAAATCTCCAAAAAAGAAGTAAAATTCACAACTTGAATTCTTTGAATCATGCTTTCCTTTGTTGTCTACATACATGCATCATATTGAACAATTATTGAAGCAAAAATGTAGTCCTTAATGTGTATGATGTGATCCTCCTACTGTTTGCACTTTAACATGTTTATATGTGGAGTTTTTGTTGTTTTAAAATCAACATGCAGTTCTGTTTTTTTGCTTTGTGTGTTTTGTACATTAGGTTTCAGTGTGAATGAGTAATACCATTGGATTCCTTGCGAAAAATCAGTCAAGATAGATTCTTACGAATTTTAATTTCGTTAAAAATTGAGAGAGTTATGAATGTTTGAAGTTTGATAAAAAAGATGTTGAAACTAAAGTTCCAGTTCTGATTTTTTTAAGATGTCGAATGTGATGTTGTGACATCTTTCATTTTTCTCTTATCTTCAAAACTCATGAAAGATGTCGAATGTGATGTTGTGACATCTTTCCTCTTTTTCTTAGTTTATTTTCAAAAACTCAACCAATTCTTTTACATAGCAAAAATCATCATTTTCCAATTTTGTTTTGCACACTTCTTATTCATACTCCATAATATTTTAATCCACAAAAAATCACAAAAAATTATTATTATTTGATATATTTTTAATATATTAAAAAATATTGTTTTAAATTGTTTCAAATGCTTTTAAAATGATTTCTTTTTCTTGATTTTTAAAACCAAAATGATTTTAAATATTCATGTGGATAAAATACTTTTTTATAAACCTTAATCATTGTTTATAACATGATTAATGATTTTATTTGATATTTTTATCATTTTTTACTTGATTTTTCTTTGAAAAATGCCTTTAAAAAAATGAAATTAGGGTTTTATTGATTTTCTCCCTAACAAACTTTTCCAAACACTCATGGGCCTCTAATAGAGTGTAAGATCCAATCCTTTGTAAATACAAACCTATTTTGGGCCTCACTTATTGTATAAGTCCCGTTGTATTTCAAAAGTTCGGCGCGATCATCGCCCGTTTAAAACAAACCATCTGGGCCTCTCCTCGAGCTATAAGACCCATTCAAAATCATTTTGGGCCTCTAATAGAGTGTAAGATCCAATCCCCTTTTAACCAAAACAATCTTTGGGCCTCAGATATTGTATAAGTCCCTTTGTGTTTAAAGAAAAGCTCGGCACGATCGCCAGTTCAAAAGAATCATCTGGGCCTACCCTCGTGTTATAAGCCCCATTCTTTTTTTCTTTCAATCATTTTGGGCCTCTTGAGAGAGTGTAAGACCCATCCCTTTGTACAGAAAACATTTTTGGTCCTCAGTCACTTGTATAAGTCCCTGTACAAAACGATAGTGCGATCACTGATAAAACCTTGGGCCTCTCCTTGAGCTGTAAGCCCCAACAAACTTTTCAAGGCACTTTCTCCTTTAATTTTGAATATAATATTGTTATCAAAGCTTTCTTTGTTGAACAAACTAACAAAACAGCATGGAAGCTCTACAACCGATTAAGTCTTTACCCGCTTTCTTTATCCGCTTTCATATATATATATATATATAAAACTGTATTGTGGGGCTGCTCACTGTAAGTCTTCTTTCACAAACTTTTATATACTTGTCAAATATCCACTGTGAAATACTAGTATAGTTATTTAGAGTTTTCCCCGACAACTATGTCTAGCACTAGGTAAAGCCCTATTGATCACTCTTAAATGCAGATAAAACTAGATCCCACATAGGATTACCAGATACTGTCTTCCCTCCTCTTGGGGTTAAAAATATGGAGACGTGAAAGGCAGCATTCTCGGTGAACCCTTTCTCAGACTGTCACCCTTAGAAATCGTCATAGAAACTCTAACTCCCCAGAGATGATCTTTTCTCCGTGAATGGCATCTCCTGAGTTTCTTCCAAATTCTCGAACTTTCATGGCTTGATCTATTCTCTGTGAATAGCCTGTTTTGAATTTCTCAGGGTTTGGGGACCCACAGGCTTCTTAAAAGCATCCCCGCCTCCTCTTGGGCATTGTACAAGGACCCGTCGGCTTCTTAAAAGTTTTCACAGCCTCCTCTTAGGCTTCGTATAATGATTCTTCCTCCGGGAAGATAGCCTCCTCTTGGGCTTTGTACAAATTGTCCCTCGGCTTCTTAAAAGTTTTCTCGCCTCCCCTTGGGCTTCGTACAAATTGTCCCAACGACCTCCTAGAGGTATAGGAACAAAAATTAGTCATCTTAATAGAACAGTCTTTCAAAGAGTCTAGATCTTACTACTACTGTTTCTTAAGCATAGTACAAAAGATAAAACCCATAGACTCGGACAGTCTAAAGCTCCTTTGGATTCCCCGTTTCGTTAGAGAACAGGAAATAATCCTGATCCTCAGATCAAATCCATGAGTACAACATTACCCATATAAGAACTGATTTTCTCTTTTAACCAACATGCTGGACCTGTCACTCAACTGAAACAGTTACCCTAGCCTTCTCTTGGGCTTTGTATAATGATTCTCCCCAGCGGAGCAAACCTTTTAGCCTCCATCTCGGGCTTCGTACGAGATACAAAAACACTCTCCTGTTGAGTATAAAAGACTCTCTTGTTGAGTCAATCATCTTTAGCCTCCATCTCGGACTTCGTACGAGATACAAAAACACTCTCTTATTGAGTATAAAAGATCCTCTTGTTGGGTCACAAACATCTTTAGCCTCCATCTCGGGCTTCGTACGAGATACAAAAACACTCTCTTGTTGAGTATAAAAGACCCTCTTGTTGGGTCACAAACATCTTCAGCCTCCATCTCGGGCTTCTTACGAGATACAAAAGCACTCTTTTGTTGAGTATAAAAGACTCTCTTGTTGAGTCAAACAACCTTTAGCTTCTGTCTTGGGCTTCATACAAGACACATACAAAAGCACTCTCTTGTTGAGTCAACCCTTTTAGCCTCGCTCTCGGGCTTCGTACGAGACACATAAAAACACCCTCTTGTTGGGCCAATAGCCTCCTCTTAGGCTTTGTATAAAGAAATCCCCGTTTGATTCAATCAACCTTTTAACATCAAATCATGCTTTGGTCACAGTATACAAACATCAACAATTCCTTTTCCTCGTCTAATTGCTGTAAGCGGCAAGCCTCTGATTATTTACATCCACGCCACTGTCCCTCTTTTATCATGAGAAATTCCTAAGGAAAGATGGCGTTGCTCTAAACTGAGTTAAAGTCTTCTCCTTCAGGTTAAAAATCCCCTATAAAGGAAATTATGGCATTCCTGGATTCACATATACCAGTTAAAGTAATTCTCCTTTATAATCAGTCACCCAACAGTTGTGACAAACAGACCCTCTTTAGAGATGACAAATTCTCTCTAAAGTCAAAACCGTTTAGCTTCACATCTTGGGCTTCGAACAAGATATAAATAGACCCTTCAGCTTCACATCTTGGGCTTTGAACAAGATACAAACCACCTTTAGCTTCACGTCTTGGGCTTTGAACAAGACACCAAAACACCATTTCCTCCCATAGAATAGGAGGAACTACGATCACTCTGATTTCCCTGTTTCGGTAAACGGGAATACGTAGGCATAAGATTGAAAGAGAAATCTTAGCGAGCACACTATCAAAAACCCAAAATCCCGTACCTTCATACATCAATCGAAAAGCATCAGTCCTAACATCCTACCAATAGCATAGTCCCGTCATTTCAGTCTTAACAAAATAAGCAGAAAGAGGCCCCACTCCACATAGCATCCGTAACCTAATAGACCGCTGTTTAAACTCAGTATGCAAGCAGGGTTAGTTGGAGACATCTATTTCCCTTACTTCATCAGCTTCAATAGGATAAAAAATGAATCGACCTGTAGTACCCCAGTGCGACAATGCTTAAGAACCACGTCCAAAATCGCTCGCTACACATAGTACTGTAAAAGGAAATGTCTAAGCTAATGGATCCTGAGTCCTCTCTAAGGAGAGCTCAGGTGCTGGTTCTGGTATTTTCCTTTTCTTTTACCGGGGCTCTCGAGCCGTTGTCGGGTTGTCATTCCTTTGCCAAGTGAAATGAGAGAGCAAATTCCTTTGGTCATCTTGGTTTTCTACAACATGTTGCTCTAAAATCTCAATCAGAGTGACTTTTTATTTTAACAGTTGATGTATTTTCTTACACTCCACATTGAGAATACGGTACTTGTTCTTCCAAGACTTCTTCTCCTATTGAACTCTGTTGAGAGTAACCTGAAGCTTTTCCGTATCAGATATAAAATAAAGGGAAGATTCCTTTAACATAATAACTTCTTGACGAGGGTAAGGCATCCTCAGTTTGAGAGCTCTAGTTTGTACCCAGTGGAGATAAGGTTCCACCGAGACACAGTCTGGTTTCCCTAGAGACTCTCTTCTTTTCCTGTGAACATTTTTCCAGGCATGCACTATTTCTGTCTTTAGTGCTCTGTCATTTTCTCCTTCCTTGAAGAAAAGACCTTCCAAATGAGCATTACGCGGTACATGCCTCATCGGGTATCCAAATTGACGACAAACTAAAATTGGATGATAGTTGATTCCTCCTTTAGTTCCTATGAGGGGTACATTAGGGAAGTTTCCACAACGGTCAATGATTCTGATCCCGTCATAGATTCGATTGTACTAGTCTATGTCAGAGTTGGTAAGAGACATGATTCTCTGCGACCAACGTAAAGTATTCTTAAGATCCCAAAATGCAGCAGACTTGGGCAAATGGGAATTGGGCAAGTGGGAAATGAACCATTTGTATAACAGGGGTACACAACAGGTGATCATTCCTCTACCGTACAAATTCCTTAAGTGTACAGAATGATAAGCATCTACGAGCAAGGCCGTTACAGGGTTTCCAATCAGAAATATCCTAATGGCATTGATATCTACGAAGTTATCGATGTTGGGAAACAAAAATAACTCGTAGGTGAGCAAAACAAAGATGCTCTCGAAAGCGGCCACGTTCCTTATACTGGCAAAGTACAGGGCTTTGTTTATCAAAAACTGGGCTGGAAAACCTTGGATTCCACCCTTAGCGGTCATGTGAGTCCTGACTTCTGACTCGTCCAAATAGATTGCTCTTGCAATGGTTTGATCCTTTGGAATTTTTTCCAGTCCAGAAAAGGGAGCTTGGTCAGTGATATGTAAATTAGTTAGGTGAGAGTACTCCTCCAGCGTTGGTGCTAGTTGATAATCCGGGAATGTGAAACAGTGATAGACCGGATCATAAAACTGAATGAGCGTAGCCAGTATTCCTTCAATTACATGGACCCTTAACAGAGATAACAATCCTCCATATTTGGCTCTGAAAGCATTAAGGTTGGTGATCATCCTTGCCAGACCTCTCAAATCCTCTAGTTTTGGAACCTTAAAGGTGTACTTGTGAGTCTTCCTTCTACCGAAATCCATAACGCAATCCCCTTTCTCTGATATTTGCAATCATTGTCTTAGTTTAATTTGAAAAAAGAGAGAGTAGAAGGGAAGATTTTTTTTTTGTTTTAATGTTTTTTAATGAAATGAATGCATGAATGCAGCACACAAAAACATAGAAAAAATATGGGGTCAAAGGTTCGGTGTCATGAAGTCATGGCTCTACCCATCCCCAAAGGTTATACTAGTGATTTTTTGTACTTGTCCTCACAATCATTGACCCCTCTTGGGATAACAACAGTAGACTGATTCACCCGAGCGAGCTGCAGTATCTTAGAGTAATCTCAAATAAGGGTAGTATCGCGTGACAACTATTTTCGATAGCTTCCGCACTACAAAATAGTAACATGGTTTCAGTATACTAAAATCCTCAGCTTCTCAGATAACCCAATCGAACAATCTGCTTTCAACAACCGAAGTCGTATAGGCATTGAATCGGTAAAGGGCCTCTCCACTTATTCGATGGTCGACTGGGGTCTCTTATTTGGGAGTCATTCCCTGTAAGATTACCCGTCTAGTGCCATCATTTATCTTAGGTGTATACTCAATCTTTCCAGATGCGACATCACCCGCAGTCCCATTAGCAGAAAATTAAACACGGATATCAATTAGGAAAAGTGAGATATATATATTTATCCTAAAACTAACATCCTAGACCTCTTAAGAGCTATAATCCTATTCCTATACAGTCAATGACTCCCCAACAGAGTCACCATTTTTCTGTTGGAAAATGGGGACGATGCCCCAAGGATTAGTCTAAGGGCTCCCCAGCAGAGTTGCCATTTTACTGTTGGAAAATGGAGACGATGATGAATAGATCTTTCAATGACTCCCAGCAGAGTCTCCATTTTACTGTAGCGAGCGGTTTTTGTCGGTGACGCGACCACCTTATCGCTGAAGTTTGGGGTTTTCCTCCTCAAGGAGAAAGGGTCATACTTTCTGATTTCTTATTTATCCCATGAAGCTGGAAAGGAAAGGGAAGCTATCTAAAACAAACCTTGCACGCGAATGCTTAACTGAACAAATGCTTAAAAGAGATTGGGGGTCCGGGGTCAGGTTATATAATGGGTAGTTGCCAATTACCCATCCTATATGTTGTTATCCACAGGATATTAGCTTTAGGGTTTCGCTTTGAAAATGATGGTGTTTATCTGGTAATGGGTTGGGAAAGTTTCTTGGGAAAGTATAATAGGGAGAGTGAGTTTTTGTTTATGTTCGGGTTACTCTCGATGTTTTTCGTAAGGTACTAGACCTAAGTTTTGATTGATATGAAGGTACTGGACCTAGAGTTTTTGATTAGTATGCTCGCTAAAACTTCGTAATCTTATGCCTACGTATTCCCGTTTAAATGAAACAGGGAAATCAGAGCAATCGTAGTTCCTCCTATTCTAAGGGAGGAAAATGAGGTTTTGGGTGTCTTGTTCAAAGCCCAAGATTGAAACTAAAAGGGTATTTGTGTCTTGTTCAAAGCCCAAGATTGAAGCTAAAAAGGTATTGAGATGGAATTTGTCATCTCTAAAGAGAGATTGCTGACTTTTTATGTGCCTTGATCAAAGCACAAGGTTGATGCTAAAAGGTTAATTGACTCGACTAGGGGATTTCTTTATTCAAAGCCTAAGAGGAGGCTAGAAGTGACTGACTCAACAAGAGAGTGTTTTATCTGTCTTTTACAAAGCCTAAGATTGAGGATAAAAAGAGACTGACTCTTTGGGGATATCATTGTATAAAGCCTAACAGGAGGCTATAAGTTTGACTTTTCCAGGGGAAATATTCTATCTGTCTTGTACAACGCCCAAGATTAAGGCTAAAAGGGGACTTTGACTCCGCCGGGGAGGTTTGTATGTGTCTTGTACAAAGCCCAAGATTGAGGCTGAAATGGGAAATTTAACTGAGTCTGGTGAGGATATTTTTATGTGTCTTGTACAAAGCCCAAGATTGAGGCTGAAATGAGTTTGACTCTTCTTGGGGAAAATCATTCCTCAAAGTCTAGAGGAAGACTGTGAGGAAATGATTCTGCTAGGGAAGATATCCATCCCAAGCTCAAGAGACGGAAATTTATGTCTTGTACAAAGCCCAAGATTGAGGCTAAAAGGGTTTGACTCAACAAGAGAGCACTTTTATCTATCTTGTACAAAGCCCAAGATTGAGGCTAAAAAGGTTGGCTCAACAAGAGAGTGCTAAAAGGTGATTGACTCAACAAGAGAGTCTAAGGGTTTGATTGACTCAACAAGAGAGTCTGAAAAGTGATTAACTCAACAAAAGAGTCTGAAAAGGTTAGCTCCGCTGGGGAGAATTATTTCTACAAAGCCCAAGGGGAGGCTGACTTCATTGAGGAAGGATCATTATACAAAGCCTAAGAGGAGGCTAGCTTTTTGCTGAGGAAAGGTCCTTATACAAAGCCTAAGAGGAGGCTATCTTTTTCCGGGGATGATTGAGATCCCCAGGCAGGTCCAAGTGGGGAATCAACTCTTGCTGAGGGTTACAAAAGAGTTGAGATGTCAGATACCTTGAGGTTCTGATTTGAGATAGTGTTGACCCTGGTCGGGGAACTCTCATGAGAGAGACTGGGCTTCTGCTGGAGATCGATCCAGAATGCCCAGGGTTTTTTCCTATAATTGTAAGGAACTTGAGAATGTCTTTGAGACTCAAGGGGATTAGACTGTCCAAGTCTACTGGTGGAGAAGAGTTTTATCTTTTGTATGATGCCTCCAAGAGGAGGCCAGGGCATTAAGGAATGAGAATTAACCCTAAAGTTGGTACGAGGTTTTGACTCTTTGGAAACACTGCTCTAGCAAAGGATGACTAAGTTCTGTCTTATACCTTTAAGAGGTCGTTAGGGTCCTTGTATTAAGCCCAAGAGAAGGCATGAGAACTTCTAAGAAGCCGAAGAGTCCTTGTATAAAGCCCAAGAGGAGGCGGGGATACTTTTAGGAAGCCCGTGGGTCCCAAACCAAGAAAAGTTCAAGAAATGCTATTCACCGAGAATAGATCATTTAGTGAAAGTTCTGTGATTTGAAGAAACTTAGGAGATGCTATTCACAGAGAATAGATCAACTCCGGGGAGTAGAATTTCTTTGACAATTTCTAGGGGTGACAGTCTGAGAAAAGGCTCACCGAGAATACTACCTTTCTCTTTGTTCCACATTGTTTAACCCCAAGAGAAGGGAAGACTGTATCTGGAAATCCTGTGGGGGGTCTAGTTTTGTTTGTATTTAAGAGTGACCAACAGGCTTTACCTAGTTCTAGACCTAATTGTCGGGGAAAACTCTAAATAAATATACTAGTATATATACAGTTGATATATGACAAGTATTTTAAAAGGTATGAAAGAAGACTAACTATGCACAGCTTCCCACAATACAGTTATATATATATATATATATATATATATATATATATTTGACGTATGTTTAAAAGAATGAAAGAAGACTAACCATGCGCAGCTTCCCACAATACAGTTATATATATTAAAGCGAGTAAATGAAAGCTGTTAAAACTTACAGGTGAACGAGCTTCCATGCTGTATTGTTAGTTGTTCAGAGAAATTAAAGAAAGTTTTGATAACAACTGTATATTTGAACCTAAGTCGAAAGGTAGTTGTTTGTGAAAAAATTGTTGGGGCTTATACTTAAGGAGAGGCTCAAGGTTTGAACAGTGATTGTACTATTCTTTTGAATATCGTATCGGGACTTATACAATGACTGAGGCCCAAAAAGTTTTCAGTACAACGGGATGGGTCTTATAACTCAAAGAGAAGCCCAAAGGTTATTTAAAGAAAAGAAATGGGACTTACAACACAAGGGTAGGCCCAGTTAAAAATAGTTTGAAAACGACGATCTCGTCGGAGTTTCTGAAACTGTATCGGGACTTATACAATATACTGAGGCCCAAAAATGGTTTATTTACAAAAAAGGGGATTGGGTCTTACACTCTATTAGAGGCCCAAAGTTTATTTTTGTACAGGATATGGGGCTTACAACTCAGGGAGATGCTCGGATGATTTTGAAAAGGCGACAATCGCTCTGTTGTTTTGAAAATATACAGAGGGACTTATACAATATGTGAGGCCCAAAAATGTTTATTTACAAAAAGGGGTTGGGTCTTACACTTTATTAGAGGCCCATATGTTTGAAAAATATTTGTTTAGGGTGAAAATCAAAGAAACCCTAATTTCATTTTCTTTTAAAAGTAATCTTTTTAATAAAAATGAATAAAATGACAAAAATACCAAATAAGTCTAAATAAACTACTTGTGATTTTTGGTTAAGGTTTGAAAAATGAGGTTTTAATCACAAGATGATTTAGGACTCATTTGATTTTGATTTTCAAGATGAATATTCATTTTTAAAAGGTTTAAAAACAATAAAAATGAATTTATTTACAAAAATACCAACTATATTAAATAAATAATATAAATCTGATTTTTTTGTGGAATAAAATATTTCAACATTTTTGTGATTTTTTGCAAAAAGAACCAATAAAAAAATAATGAAAATTGAGAGAGTTATTAATTTTCCAAATCATTTAAAAAATAATATGAAAATAATAAAAATGGAATAAGTGATAAAAAAGAGGTCAGGGGTGAGGGGGATTCGAACCCCAGACCTCTCGCTTGCCAATACTCATAAACCAGCTGATCAACCACTGGGGCGCAATGCCAATTCATTAAACATATGGCAAATGCAAAATATATAGAGAACTTGGTTTGAAAACCTGAAGAATGGTGCTATGGCCATCTTTTTCCTTGGGCCAAATGCGTGAAGCTCTCTATCTCACTCGTTTCTCTACCATTTGACATGATTTAAACACCAAATTCATGTGTTTTTTAACAAGGAACATGATGGCAATATTTGATTTCATTTATTTTCAGTGTGTAGCAAGTTACATCAACATGAGTGTATAAAGCCTAATTTTGCAAAACTAATCGTGCAGACATGTTTGTGAGTGTTAAGGTCAAATTTTTTTGAGGGGAAACACTTAACATATGATAATAAGCAATTGGCTAAAGTATCATGCGAGGAAATATGCATGGATCATGTTATGAGAGTTTGAGGAGTTGTGTTGAAGTGGTTCTCTTGAAGCTCAGAGGATAAGTCCATGGTTCAATGGTCTTGGCTTGGCATAAATGCTTCTTGCACTAGGTGTAACAGCTGCCCCAAATAGATTAGCTATGTATTGACTGATTCCACATTCCTCAGTCATTTTAATTGTTGTTTAAGCAGAGAACTTGACTGAGGAGAGTGAGAATATTGAAAGTGTACTATTCCACATTAATTCCCTTTGAATTCAAGGCATATATGCCAAAAACTCATCAATTCTCAAGGACAAGTTCTTGGCATTTCAGTCCAAGTTTGTTGGTTGGATCAAATGCATTGTGATCAGATTGGATGAACTTGGCATAGTGATCCTTGGCTTTGACTCAGAAATCGTGTAAACCAAGAAAACATACAAACTGGTTTTTTCATGACAGCCTTGCCATGGTGTTTTGCAGCAGCCATAACTCTTGGCTCAAGCTGAGTTATTTCATGCCAATAAGTTCCTTGGATTGTAGGCAATATGGACAACAAATTTGATGTTTACATCTTGAATTGATTCAGCCTAAAACTATGTGAAACAACCCTCCAAGTTTTGGTGTTTCACTTGAAATCTGCCTTGAGCAGAATTTTTCTAAGTGTTGGAAAAAAATGCATTTTCATGTTTTTAGTGATTTTGATTTAATCATAACTTGAAATCTATGAGGAATTCGAATGAGGTGTAGTTGACACTTTTGAAGTATGCCATGAGAGCTACAAATCCAGCTTTGGACCATCCAAAGTGGTTGCTTGGATCTCAAGTTATGATCCTTGGAAGTTGGTACCCTAGCCACTTTGTTCCATAACTTAGAAAAATTCTAAGTTTTTATGGTTACCCCTTTTACAAGTTATCCCACTTTCTTTGATTTTTCTTGATGAATGATGATTCCAATCACACATTAACATCATTTTAGGGTCAATGAACCATAATTGTGAAAAATCTCAAAAAGTCAAACTTTGACTTTTGTGCACAGTTGACTTTTTATCAGATGAATTCCAAACTGTGCGATTCTTTGTGAAATCAAGTCCTTGACCTAAATAAAACCTAATGGATATGTTCCATAGGGGTTGTAGGGTGTATTGAATCATGTCCCAAGGTTTGGGAGCATGTCTAGGTCAAAAGTCAAAGGTATAGTTGACTTTTTCCCCAAAACCTTAATTGTGGTCCTAAGGAAATTGAAACTTGTGGATTAAGCTTCTTGGATCAATCCATTGTTGTAAATGGATCAATATTGTTTATTAGAGACCTTCGAATCATGCCTTGAGGTCTTGGCTCATGTTTTGTCCCAAAAGTCAACTTAGGGGTGAATTAGGTCAAGAAACCCTAATTCCTGATTTTTTTTGGTGAATGCATCCCCTGAGGTCAAATTGACTTGATGATTGGGTTTATGAGGTACCTTAGAGTATCTTGGATTGTGCTTTGAAGCATTGGCTCATGCCCAGAGGAAAATTTTCATCTGGAGGCCTCAGTCGACCAAAACCCTAATTTGGTGACACTGGCGATCTTGAGGCTTGATCCACTTGGAATATTGCAACTTTGTGCTTGATTCTTGATGTGGGAGTCCTCTTGATCCTTTATAGGTTTGTGAGGTTAGACAATGTTGAAGGTCATGTCATTTCTTGATTGATCCTTTGTGTAAGCTCTAAGAGGGCTTAAAACCCTAATGCTTAATTGTAGTGAATGCTCAACAATCCTTGAGGAGACTGATGAGGCATTAAGGTACATCCATATTGTGATGATGATTTGCACAATGTTGGAAAATCTTAGTGGTGAAAATTTGGGGTATGACATACACTACATGCTCTTATGAGTACAAGTTTTATAATCCTATCATAATTTTTACAAGTAGTACCTTGTCCAAACTCAGTTCAATGGATTATAAATGCAAGGGGAATATAAGGGAGTACATCATGGAGATGTATAATCTCACATCAAAACTCAAGGCATTGAAGTTAGAACTTCCTGAGGATTTAATTGTGCACTTGGTTTTGATCTCTCTCCCGACACACTTTGGGCAATTCAAAGTGAGTTACAATACTCAGAAGGATAAATGGTATCTCAATGAGCTCATATCTCACTGTGTGCAAGAGGATGAGAGGGTAAAGAGAGAGAAGACCGAAAATGCTTACTTGGCCACCAGTTCTCAGAATAAAAGGAAGAATCCTGCGGGAAAATTTTCTCAAAATAAGAAGGAAAAGAAACAACACAAGGAGACCACTTGCTTCTTTTGTAAAAAGGTTGGACACATTAATTTTGTTTCTGTACCAAAGGATACTTGGTGGGTAGATTCTAGTGCTACTACTCACATTAGTATGTCCATACAGGGTTTCCTATGGAGCCGTCTACTAAATGATGCTGAAAGATTCATTTATGTGGGCGATGGCAATAAAGTTGCAGCAGAGGATATAAGGACCTTTAGATTATTATTAAAAACTAGTTTTCATTTGGATTTTATTGAGAGTTTTGTTGCACGGTCTATTAGATGGAATTTTATTTCTATTTCTATTTTTGACAAATCAGGTTTTAATTATTCATTCAAAAATATGAAATTTAGCCTCTCATATGATTCAAATGTTGTTTGTTATGGTTCTTTGAATGATAATCTTTATAAGCTTGATATTGAATTTCCTTATACCAAAATAATGCAAATAGAGTCACACGGTACAAAACGAAAATTAAATGAGAGTTACACCACTTTATGGCATAAGGGATTATGACATATATCTAAACAAAGAATTCAGAGGCTTATGTCTGATGGTATTCTTAGATCCCTTGATTTGTCAGACTTTCAGGTCTGCATTCAATGCATCAAGGGTAAGCAGACAAACAAGAGGAATTTCCATGCTGAAAGAGCAAAGGATGTCTTAGAACTAATTCATATCGATATATGTGATCCTTACCCTTCAATGCATCAAGGTTAACTGTTATTTTATTGGATACACTGCACGCTCTTATGGGTACAAGTTTTATAATCCTATCATAAGTTTTACAAGTAGTACCTTGTCCAAACTCATTTCAATGGTTTATAAAGGCAAGGGGAATATAAGGGAGTACATCATGGAGATGTATAATCTCACATCAAAACTCAAGGCATTGAAGTTTGAACTTCCTGAGGATTTAATTGTGCACTTGGTTTTGATCTCTCTCCCGGCACACTTTGGGCAATTCAATGTGAGTTACAACACTCATAAGGATAAATGGTATCTTAATGAGCTCATATCTCACTGTGTGCAAGAGGAAGAGAGGGGAAAGAGAGAGAAGACCGAGAGTGCTCACTTGGCCATCGGTTCTCAGAATAAAAGGAACAAACATGTGGGAAAATTTTCTCAAAATAAGAAGGCAAAGGAACAACCTAAGGTGACAACTTGCTTCTTTTGAAAAAAGGTTGGACACATTAAAAAAGAGTGTTCCAAGTATGCCGCATGGCGTGAAAAGTAGGATAATTTTCTCATTTTTGTTTGTTCTGAAATTAATTTAGTTTCTGCACTATAGGATACTTGGTGGGTAGATTCTGGTGCAATTAGTCACATTAGTATGTCCATACAGAGTTGCCTGTGGAGTCGTCCACCAAGTGATGCTGAAAGATTCATTTAAGTGGGCGATGGCAATAAAGTTGCCGTAGAGGCTATAAGACCTTTAGATTATTATTAAAGACTGGTTTTCATTTGGATTTGATTGAGACTTTTGTTGCCTCGTCTATTAAATGAAATTTTATTTCTATTTCTATTTTTAACAAATCAAGTTATACTTGTTCGTTCAGAAATTATAAATTTAGCCTCTCATATGATTCAAATGTTATTGGTTATGGTTCTTTGAATGATAATATTTATAATCTTGATATTGAATGTCCTTATAACAAAATAATGCAAATAGAGTCACACGGTACAAAACGAAAATTAAATAAGAGTTCCGCCACTTTATGGAATAAGAAATTATGACATATATCTAAACAAAGAATTCAGAGGCTTATGTCTAACGGTATTCTTAGATCCCTTGATTTGTCAGACTTTCAGGTCTGCATTCATTGTATGAAGGGTAAGCAGACAAACAAGAGGAATTTCCATGTTGAAAGAGCTTAGGATGTCTTAGAACTAATTCATATCGATATATGTGATCCTTACCCTTCAGGTTCTTGGAATGGACAACGATATTTTATTACGTTCAAAGATGATTACTTGAGGTATGGATACCTGTATTTGATTCATAAGAAATCTTAATCTTTGGATGTGTTCAAGTCATTCAAAGCTGAAGTCAAACTTCAACTTGGAAAGAAAATAAAAGCTGATAAATCCGACCGTGGTGGTGAATACTATGGTCGGTATGATGGATCAGGGGAACAACGTCCATGGCCTTTTGCGCTTTTCCTAGATGAGTGTGGAATTGTTCCGCGATACACAATCCTGGGAAAACCCAGCATGAATGGACTTGCAGAACAACGAAACCGGACTCTTAAGGACATGGTAAGAAGTATGATTAGTCATTCTTCTCTTCCAGAGCCATTTTGGGGAGAAGCATTAAAGACCGCAATTTATATTCTTGATAGAGTACCTAGTAAAGTAGTAGCTAAGACCCCTTATGAGCTCTAGACTGAGAAAAAGCCCAACATTAGACACTTGCACATTTGGGGATGTCCAGCTGAAGCGAGGCCTTATAAGACCCATGAAGGTAAGTTGGATGCAAAGACAGTTGGATGTTATTTTATTGGATACGCTGAAAGCTCTAATGGGTACAAGTTTTACAATCCTATCATAAGTTTTACAAGTAGTACCTTGTCCAAACTCATTTCAATGGTCTACAAAGGCAAGGGGGATATAAGGGAGTACATCATGGAGATGTCTAATCTCACATCAAAATTCCAGGCATTGAAATTAGAACTTCCTAAGGATTTAATTGTGAACTTGGTTTTGATCTCTCTCCCGAAACACTTTGGGAAATTCAAAGTGAGTTACAATACTCAGAAGGACAAATAGTCTCTCAATGAGCTCATATCTCACTTTGTGCAACAGGAAGAGAGGCTAAAAAGAGGGAAGACTGAAAGTGCTCACTTGGCTACCAGTTCTCAGAATAAAAGGAAGAAGCCTATAGGAAATTTTTCTCAAAATAAGAAGGTAAAGGAAAAACCTAAGGAGACCACTTAATTCTTTTGCAAAAATGTTGGACACATGAAGAAAGAATGTTCAAAGTATGCCATGTGGTGTGAAAAGAAGGGTAAGTTTCTCATTTTTGTTTGTTCTGAAATTAATTTAGTTTCTGTACCTAAGGATACTTGGTGGTTAGATTCTGGTGCTACTACTCACATTAGTATGTCCATGCAGGGTTGCCTATGGAGCAGTCCGGCAAGTGATGCTGAAAGATTCATCTATGTGGGCAATGGCAATAAAGTTGCAGTTGAGCCTATAGGGACCTTTAGATTATTATTAAAGACCAATTTTCATTTGGTTTGATTGAGAATTTTATTGCACTGTCTATTAGACAAAATTTAATTTCTATTTCTATTTTGGACAAATCAGGTTATACTTGTTCGTTTGAAATTAATAAATTTAACCTCTCATAAGATTCAAATGTTGTTGGTTATGGTTCTTTGAATGATAATCTTTATAAGCTTGATATTGAAGGTCCTTATAACAAAATAATGCAAATAGAGTCACACGGTACAAAACGAAAATTAAATGAGAGTTCCACCACTTTATGACATAAGCGATTATGACATATATCTAAACGAAGAATTCAGAGGCTTAAGTCTGACGGTATTCTTAGATCCATTGATTTTTTGGACTTTCAGGTCTGCATTAAATGTATCAAGGGTAAGCAGACAAACAAGAGGAATTTCCATGTTGAAAGAGTTAAGGATGTCTTAAAACTAATTCATATCGATATATGTGATCCTTACCCTTCAGGTTCTTGGAATGGACAACGGTATTTTTTACATTCAAAGATGATTACTCGAGGTATGGATACCTGTATTTGATTCATAAATAATCTTAATCTTTGGACTTGTTCATGTCATTCAAAGCTGAAGTCGAACTTCAACTTGGAAAGAAAATAAAAGCTGTCAAATTCGACCGTGGTGGTGAATACTATGCTCGTTATGATGGATCAGGGGAACAACATCCAGGGCCCGCCCTTTGCGCTTTTCCTTGATGAGGTTGGAATTGTTCCGCAATACATAATCCCAGGAAAACCCAACATGAATGGAGTTGCAGAACGACGAAACCAGACTCTTAAGGACATGGTAAAAAGTATGTTTGGTCATTCTTCTCTCCAGAGTCCTTTTGGGAGAAGCATTAAAGACCGCAGTTTATAATCTTGATAGAGTACCTAGTAAAGTGGTAGCTACGATGCCTTATGATTTCGGGACTGAGAAAAAGCCCAACATTAGACACTTGCACATTTGGAGATGTCCAGATGAAGCGATGCCTTATAAGCCTCATGAAGGTAAGTTGGATGCAAAGAACGTTAGATGTTATTTTATTGGATACGCTGAACGCACTTATGGGTACATGTTTTACAATCCTATCATAAGTTTTACAAGTAGTACCTTGTTCAAACTCATTTCAACGGTTTATAAAGGCAAGGGGAACATAAGGGAGTACAACATGGAGATGTCTAATCTCGCATCAAAACTCAAGGTATTGAAGTTAGAACTTCCTGAGGATTTAATTATGCACTTGGTTTTGATCTCTCTCTCTCGGCACACTTTGGGCAAAGTGAGTTACAATACTCAGAAGGACAAATGGTCTCTCAATGAGCTCATATCTCACTGTGTGCAAGAAGAAGGGAGGCTAAAGAGAGAAAAGACTGAAAGTACTCACTTGGCTACCAGTTCTCAAAATAAAAGGAAGAAACCTGCATGAAATTTTTCTCAAAATAAGAAGGCAAAGGAACAACCTAAGAAGACAACTTGCTTCTTTTGAAAAAAGGATGGACATATGAAGAAACAATGTTCCAAGTATGCCGCATGGCGTGAAAAGAAGGGTAATTTTCTCATTTTTGTTTGTTCTGAAATTAATTTTGTTTATGTTTCTAAGGATACTTGGTGAGTAGATTTTGGTGCTACTACTCCCATTAGTATGTCCATGAAGGGTTTCCTGTGGAGCCGTCCGCCAAGTGATGATGAAAGATTCATCTATGTGGGTGATGGCAATAAAGTTGCAGTAGAGGATATAGGGACCTTTAGATTATTATTAAAGACCAATTTTCATTTGGATTTGATTGAGACTTTTGTTTCACTGTCTATTAGACGAAAATTAATTTCTATTTCTATTTTGGACAAATCAGGTTATACTTGTTCGTTCGAAAATAATAAATTTAGCCTCTCATATGATTCAAATGTTGTTGGTTATGGTTCTTTGAATGATAATATTTATAAGCTGGATATTGAATGTCCTTATAAAAAAATAATGCAAATAGAGTCACATGGTACAAAACAAAAATTAAATGAGACTTCCGCCACTTTATGGCATAAGCGATTAGGACATATATCTAAACAAAGAATTCAGAGGCTTATGCTTGACGATATTCTTAGATCCCTTGATTTGTCAGAATTTCACGTCTACATTCAATGTATCAAGGGTAAGCAGACAAATAAGAGGAATTTCCATGCTGAAAGAGCAAAGGATGTCTTAGAACTAATTCATATCGATATATGTGATCCTTACCCTTCAGGCACTTGGAATGGACAACGGTATTTTATTACGTTCAAAGATGATTACTTGAGGTATGGATACCTGTATTTGATTCATAAGAAGTCTTAATCTTTGTACGTGTTCATGTCATTCAAAGCTGAAGTCGAACTTCAACTTGGAAAGAAAATAAAAGCTATCAAATCCGACCGTGGTGGTGAATACTATGGCCGATATGAAGTATCTAGGGAACAACGTCCAGGGCCATTTACGCTTTTCCTTGATGAGTGTGGAATTTATAGCGTGCGATTTTTGTCGGTGACGCGACCACCTTATCGCCATGGTTGGAATTGGGTGCTTCTTTCTGATTTCTTATTTATCCTATGAAGCTGGAAAGGAAAGGGAAACTATCTAAAACAAACCTTTCATGCAAATGTTTTCTTTAACAAATGCTTAAGAGATTGGGGATTTCGGGGTCAGGTTATACAATGGGAAGTTGTCAATTACCCATCCTATATATGGTTATCCATAGATCGTTATCAATTTCTACTGTTTTCTACTTACTGGTGTTTATTTGTTGTGGGTTGGGAATGTTTCTCCTTTGGGAGTGTTTGAGAGAGAGTATTTTTGTTGATGTCGGTTTTTTCCAATGTTTTTTGTAAGGTACTGGACCTAAAGTTTTTAATTAGTGTGCTCGCTAAGATTTCACAATCTTATGCCTATGTATTCCTATTTAAAGAAAATAGGGAAATCAGAGCAATCGTAGTTCCTCCTATTCTATGGGAGGAAAATATGTTTGGTGTCTTGTTTAAAGCCCAAGATTGAAGCTAAAGGTTTGACTGAGAGAGAATCTGTCATCTCTAAAGAGAGATATCTCAACTGTTTATCACAGTTGTTGGGTAACTGATTATAAAGGAGGATTACTTTAACTGGGATATAAGAATCCAACAATGCCATAATTTCCTTTATGAGGGATTTATCCTGAAGGAGGAAAATTTAACTCAGTGTTGAGCAATGCCATTTTTCCTTAGGAGTCTTTCATGCTTAGAGAGGGACATTGGCTTGGATGTAAATAATCCAGAGGCTTGCCACTTATAGCAATTAGATGAAAGAAGGGATTTACCAGGATAAGAGATGGACTACAACTTGGATTTTTGAATCAACAAGTGTGTCACTTACAGCAGTTATCTGGGATTACGGTTTGTTTGCTTGTTTATTTTGATGTGTGATATACAAAGAAATATCTTCCTACAGAGAGTTTTTGATTTCCTTTGAGTGGATGTTGGTTTTTTTGTGTGCCTTGATCAAAGCCCAAGGTTGAAGCTAAAAGGTTGACTCTACTAGGGAGTTTTATTTCTGTCTTGTACAAATCCCAAGATTGAGGCTGAAAAGAGACTGACTCTTTTGGGGAATATCATTATACAAAGCCTAAGAGGAGGCTAAAAGTTGACTTTTCCGGGGAAATATTTTGTCTGTCTTGTTTAAAGCCCAAGATTGAGGCTAAAAAGGGTTTTTGACTCTGCTGGGGAATATTTGTATGTGTCTTGTACAAAGCCCAAGATTGAGGCTAAAATGGGAAACTGACTCTACTGGTGAGAGGTTTTATTTGTCTTGTACAAAGCCCAAGATTGAGGCTAAATAAAGATTGAATCTTCTAGAGAGTATGATTTGTTTTGTACAAAGCCCAAGATTAAGGTTGGAAAGAGGATTGACTCTGCTTAGGGAGATTTTATATGCGTCTTGTACAAAGCCCAAGATTGATGCTGAAAAGAGACTGACTCAACAAGAGAGTGTTTTTATCTGTCTTGTACAAAGCCCAAGACTGAGGCTGAAAGATATTTGACGGACTCAGCTGAAGATATTTAAGGGTGTCTTGTACAAAGCCCAATATTGAGGTTGAAAAGAGACTGACTCAACAAGAGAATGTTTTTATCGGTCTTGTACAAAGCCCAAGATTGAGGCTGAAAAGTGATTGACTCAACAAGAGAGTGAGGAAAGAATTTTATATAAAGCCTAAGAGGAGGCTATCTTCTGCTGAGGATTATTGAGATCCAGAGACAGGTCCAAAATGGGGAATCAACTATTCTTGAGGATTACAGAGGAGTTGAGATATCAAATACCTTGAGGTTCTGATAGTGTTATATTGATAGCAAGCTGACCCTAGATGGGGAAATTTAGGAATGAAAAGTTAAACTCAGTTGGTGATTGATGAAATGATCGAGGGTTTCTATTTTTTCTTGAGGAGATGAGACTGTCCAAGTCTACTAGTATGAAAGGGTTTATCTTTGTATGATGCCCAAGAGGAGGCAGGTGTTTTAAGGGATGAGAATCAACCCTAAATTGTCTGAAGTTTTGACTCTTTGGAAATACTGCTCTAACAAAGGGTGACTAAGTTATGTCCTATACTTGTAAGAGGTCTTTGGGTCCTTGTACTAAGCCCAAAAGAAGGCATGAGAACTTTTAAGAAGCCTGAGGGTCCTTTGTAGCGAGCGATTTTGGACGTGGTTCTTAAGCACTGTCGCTCTGGGGTACAACAGGTCGATTAATTTTTTATCCTATTGAAGCTAATGAAGGAAGGGAAATAGATGTCTCCAACTAACCCTGCTTGCAAACTGAGGTTAAACAGTCAAAACTGTTGGTTTACAGATGCGGTTTTAGTTCGTGGGCCTCTCTCTGCTTATTTTGTTCAGAACGAAATACCGGGACTGTTCATGGGGAATTTGTTGGGATCCTGCGCCAGATTGGATGGAGGTAGGGGACTTTGGGGTTTTTTGATTAGTGTGCTCACTAAGATTCTTTTTCAATCTTATGCCTACGTATTCCCAGGATAGGGAAATCAGAGCGATCATAGTTCCTCCTATTCTATGGGAGGAAATGGTGTTTTGGTGTCTTGTTCAAAGCCCAAGACATGAAGCTAAAGGTGGTTTGTATCTTGTTCAAAGCCCAAGATATGAAGCTGAAGGGTCTATTTGTATCTTGTTTGAAGCCCAAGATATGAAGCTAAAGGGTCTTGGCTTTAGAGAGAATTTGTCATCTCAAAAGAGGGTCTATTTGTCACAACTGTTGGGGGACTGATTATAAAGGAGAATTACTTTAACTAGGATAAGTGAATCCAGCGATGCCATAATTTCCTTTATAGGGGATTTTCAACCTGAAGGAGAAGACTTTAACTCAGTTTAGAGCAATGCCATATTTCCTTAGGAATTTCACATACTAAAAGAGGGACAGTGGCGTGGATATAAATAATCCAGAGGCTTGCCGCTTACAGCAATTAGATGGGGAAAAAGGAGTTGTTGATGTTTGTATGTAATGAACAAGGCACAACTTTGATGCTAAAAGGTTGATTGACTCAACTGGGGGTTTCCTTATACAAAGCCTAAGAGGAGGCTATTGGCCCAACAAGAGGGTGTTTTTATGTGTCTTGTATGAAGCCCAAGACGGAGGCTAAAGGTTTGACTCAACAAGAGAGTCTTTTATACTCAACAAGAGAGTGTTTTCTATCCCATACGAAGCCCGAGATGGAGGCTAAAGGTGATTGACTCAACAAGAGAGTCTTTTATACTCAACAAGAGAGTGATTTGTATCACGTACGAAGCCCAAGATGGAGGCTGAAAGTGATTGATTCAACAAGAGAGTCTTTTATACTCAACAAGAGAGTGATTTTCTATCTCGTACGAAGCCCGAGATGGAGGCTGTAGGTGTTTGAATCAACAAAAGAGTCTTTTATACTCAACAAGAGAGTGTTTTGTATCTCGTACGAAGCCCGAGATGGAGGCTAAAAGGGTTTTGACTCAACAAGAGAGTCTGAAAAGGTTAGCTCTGCTGGGGAGAATTATTTGTACAAAGTCCAAGAGGAGGCTGACTTCACTGAGGAAGGATCATTATACAAAGCCTAAGAGGAGGCTAATGTGCTGGCAACTGTTTTAGTTTAGTGACAGGTCCAGTATATTGGATAAAGAGAAAATCAGTTCTTATATGGATAATGTTGCGCTTAGGGATTGCTCAGAGGATCAGGGTTATTTCCTGTTCTTTAAGGAAATGGGAAATCCAAAGGGTATTGAGATTGTCCAAGTCTACAGGTGTTTTGAGAAATCGATTCTCAGGTAGTGAATGATCTTTGTATGATGCCCAAGAGAAGGCTGATATGTTAAGAGATGAAGGTCAACCCAATAACTGGTCTGATACTTAACTTAGAAAGACAGCTCTAGCAAATTGATGACTAGGTTCTGTTCCTATACCGGTAAAGGTCTCTGGGTCCTTGTACTAAGCCCAAGAGAAGGCATGAGAGCTTTTAAGAAGCCGAAGGGTCATTGTACAACGCCTAAGAGGAGGCGTGGATGCTTTTAAGAAGCATGTGGGTCCCCAAATCTTGAGAAGTTCATGACATGCCATTCACCGAGAATAGATCAAGCTAGGAAAGTTCGAGCATTTGGAAGAAACTCAAGAGATACCATTCACGGAGAAAAGATCATCTCTGGGGAGTTAGAGTTTCTTTGACAATGTCTAAGGGTGACAGTCTGAGAAAGGGTTCACAGAGAATGCTGCCTTTCACGTCTCCATATTGTTTAACCCCAAGAAGAGGGAAGACTGTGTCTGGTAATCCTATGGGGATCTAGTTTTGACTGTATTTAAGAGTGACCAACAGGGATTTACCTAGTTCTAGACGTAGTTGTCGGGGAAAACTCTAAATAACTATACTAGTATTACACAGTTGATATTTGACCAGTATATAAAAGTTTGTGAAGGAAGACTTACAGTGAGCAGGCCCACAATGCAGTTATATATATATATATATATATATATATATATATATATATATATATATATGAAAGCAGATAAAGAAAACGGGTAAACACTTACCCGGTTGTAGAGCTTACATGCTGTTTGGTTAGTTGTTCAAGAAAGAAAGCTTTGATAACAATATTATATTCAAAATGAAAGAAGAAAGTGCTTTGAAAAGATTTGTTGGGGCTTATAGCTCAAGGAGAGGCCCAAGGATTTATCAGTGACTGTACTGTTGTTTACAGGGACTTATACAAGTGACTGAGGCACAAAAAAAGGTTTTCTGTACAAAGGGATGGGTCTTACACTCTCTCAAGAGGCTCAAAGGTTTATTTGTATACAAGTGGTGGGGCTTACAACTCAAGGAGAGGCCCAAGGTTTGATTTTTGAACTGACGATCGTGCTGAGATTTTCTTTTAACGCAGAGGGACTTATACAATATCTGAGGCCCAAAAAGGTTTTGGTTAAAAGGGGATTGGGTCTTACACTCTATTAGAGGCCCAAAGAGTTTATTTTTGTACAAGGGGTGGGGCTTACAGCTCAAGGAGAGGCCCAGATGATTTTGGTTTGAAAATGACAATCGTGCCGAGGTTTTTGAAAATACAGTGGGTCTTATATAATGACTGAGGCCCAAAGTGGTGTATTTACAAAGGGGATGGGTCTTACACTCTAATAGAGGCCCAAAAAGTTTTAAAGAAAGAAATGGGACTTATAACACGAGGGTAGGCCCAAAGTAGATTTGTATTTACAAAAGATTGGGTCTTACACTCTATTAGAGGCCCATGAGTGTTCGGAAAAGTTTGTTAGGGTGAAAATCAATAAAACCCCAATTTCATCATTTTTTAATATAATTATTCAAAGAAAATTAATACAAATGATAAAAATTCCAAATAAGTTTGAATAAACAACTTGTGGTTTTGGTTTTAGGTTTGAAAAATGAGGCTTTCATCACAAGATGAATTAAAACCTACTTGGTTTTGATTTTCCAAAATGGATATTTATTTTTAAAAGGTTTAAAAACAAATAAAAGACATTTATTCACAAAAATACTAATTATATTAAATAAATAATATAAATCTAATTTTTTTGGGGAATAAAATATTTCAACATTTTTGTGATTTTTTGCAAAAAGAACCAATAAAAAATAATTAAAATTGAGGGAGTTATTAAATTTTCAAACTATTAAAAATAATATGGAAAATAACAAAAAGTGGGAAAAATAGCAAAAAGTGGATCTGGGGCGAGGGGGATTCGAACCCCAGACCTCTTGTGTATAGGGCGCGCGCCTTACCACTGGGGTGGTGATACATCCGTTGATTAAAACACAACCATAAATATACAAGGCTTGCCTTGCTTTTGGCCTGGCCCAAGGCAAGGGAAGACAAGTTTTGACAAGAAACGGGAAGGTCCATAACTTTCTCATTTCTCCATGGTTGGGGACAAAATTTATATGCATCTGGCCTAGAATTTCACAAGGAATCCAATGGTGGTGGTATTTTTTTCAGATCATGACCCCTCCTCAAAATCCGATAGTGGTTTTGAAATAGACCATATTTGGCATTTTCTGTGCTACATCCTTGTACAGGTATGAATTACATGATAAATTGATGCAAACACAACACATATGACATGTAGAAGAGATGTATGATCAGTGGACTTCAAAGCAATGCATATTTTGGAAAGTTCAAGTCATGATGCTTACCTCTTTTTGAGCTTTTGGAGTTTTTTGTGCAATCTGCCAAGTTTCTTGTTCCAGAAATGGTTTGACGCTTTGGACGCTCTCAAATGATCCCTTAGAAGCTTTTAGGATATTGGAATCAGCTGGAACCTGCAAAAACAAAAACTGGCCCTTTCTTGCAAAAGGGGTTAAAATGGCCAAAATAGCAACTCTCTCAAATGGTGTTCCAGATGGGGGGAACCATTTGGGACAGTTCAAGGATGATATTTGGAGTGTGTTTAAGGCTTTATCTGGTTTGGAAAGTGAGTGAATCAAGACATGGCTTGAAAATTGCAAAAAAAGCCTATTTTGAGGTTCTGAGATGTGACTTTGAGATTTAAGGATTACAGGCCACTTGTGTGAGTTTGGACAGCTTGGATATGACATATTGGATGTGTTTGGATCTTGAGCTGTGATGGAAATGCTCTATAACTCAAGAACTCAGAGTTACCTTGCTAAAGAAGGTATTTTTGCCTAAAGAAAGTGATTTTGAGGAAAACATCTGTTTGATGGCTTTGGTGTACTCAAACTGAGCACAAATAAGCTCTATTTATAGTAGAGCAAGTTTGTTTTGGGATCAATAGTGAATGGAAACTGCAGCAGATGTTGGGCCAATGTTGATCAATAGGAATCCAAGTCTCCTCTAGCCATTGACTAGAGGTTAGAGCACAGAGCTGTGGTTCCCTAGTTGTTGGATCATTCTTGACTGAATTCAGTTTCAAATGTGTCAGCCCATGCCACCTTGGTGCATCCATTAAATGCTCCAATCCAAAATTGGAGTCTTGTCCCTCTTTTATGGATTTCTAGGTTTGGCATGCTACTTCTTGTTCCAAACACTTCGGAGGCTTGGATAAGTGTTTGTTCCCTTTAGATTTGATCCTCAGATGTGTCTGAAGTGATTTCAAGGCTTGGAATTATCTGATTTCGCCAAATCGAGTAAAAGTACAAAATTCTGCCTAGCCTTGGCAGTTTTCAACAAGGCATATTGCCATTGTCATATCTCATGGCTCAAGTGGAATTTGATTGAGTTCTTGGCCATTTTGGAAAGCCCTCATATGATACAATAACTGTTTGATCATAATTGGTTTTGATACTTTTTGGATCCAAGTGAAAAATGCCCCTACATTTGGAAAAAAGTGAAGGCAGATTCTGACTTAGTGAAAATTTCACTAAATGTTGGAAAAAAGTGACATTTTCACTTTTTGTGATTTTGATCATTCCATAATTTAAAATCCATGGGGAATTGGAATGAGTGGTAGTTGAAGCTTTTGTAGAGGGTAATGAGAGCTATAAATCCAGCTTTGGATGGGGAAAATTGGCCTTGTGGTTTAGGAGTTATGATCCTCCAAAGTTGGTACCCTAGCCACTTTGTTCCATAACTTAGAAAAATTTCTAAGTTTTTTATGGTTACCCCTTTTACAAGTTATCCCACTTTTCTTGATTTTTCTTGATGAATGATGATTCAAATCATACATTAACATCATTTTGGGGTCAAAGAACCATAATTGTGAAAAATCTCAAAAAGTCAAAGTTTGACTTTTGTGCACAGTTGACTTTTTGTTAGATGAATTCCAAACTGTGCGATCCTCTATAAAATCAAGTCCTTGACCTAAATCAAACTTGATGGATTGATTTCATAGGTGTTATAGGGTGTATTGAATCATGTCTTAGGGTTTGGGAGCATGTCCTGGTCAAAAGTAAAAGATACAGTTGACTTTTTTCCGCGAAACCCTAACTGTGGCTCTGATGAAATTGAAACTTGTTGCTCAAGCTTCTTGGATCAATCCATTGTTGTAAATGGATCAATGTGATGTATTTGAGACCCTCAAACCCCCTCTTGAAGTCTTGGCTCATGTTTTGTCCCAAAAGTCAACTTAGGGGTAAATTAGATCAAGAAACCCTAATTCCTGATTTTTTTTATGAATGCATCCCCTGAGGCTAAATTGACTTGATGATTGGGTTCATGAGATCCCTTGGAGCATCATAGGTTATGCTTGGAAGCATTGGCTCATGCCCAGAGGAAAATTTCCATCTGGAGGCCCTGGTCGACCAAACCCTAATTTGGTGACACTGGCGATCTTAAGGCTTGATCCACCTAAAAGAGAGAAGCCTTGTGCTTAATCTTTGATTGATCATTTGTCTAAGAGCTCTGAGAGGGCTTGAAACCCTAAGTCTGATTGTAGTGGATGCTCACCCATCTTTGGGGAGACTAATGGTTCATCCATATTGTGATGATGATTTGCACAATGATGGGAAATCTTAGTGGTCAAAATTCGGGGTATGACAGATGCCCCTATTTAATCTTCTTGGACCCGAAGGTGTGAATGGCGAAGTTATTTGGGCATTCGGGGTGCAAGAGGATTAAATATCGGAATACCCGAAATTTTGATGGTGGTTATGAATGGCAGTTCGCGCATCCTTCCTCTTTTGCTAAGCAATGGTGCTTAGAAAAGGTAAATTTCCCCTCGATCCTGGTTTCCTACCAAGGAATTGGTCTCAGTTTCTGATTTAAACTTCCCCTCGATCCTGGTTTCCCACCAAGGAACTGGCCTCAATTTCTGAAATAAACTTCCCCTCGATCCTGGTTTCCTACCAAGGAACTGGTCTCAGTTTCCGATATAAACCTCCCCTCAATCCTGGTTTCCTACCAAGGATCTGGTCTTAATTTCTGAAATAAACTTGCCCTCGATCCTGGTTTCCTACCAAGGATCTGGTCTTGGTTTCTTTTGTCAATAATCTTTATTGACAAGGGACGCTATTTGTAGCGGTTCTCCTCAAACTTCTCGCCAAATTTTCCTGGGGAGATGCCATTTGATGGAAAAAGTTTTGATTCTAGAGAAGCACAAACTTCTCTGTTTGAGACGCCATTTGTTGAATCTACGTGGGAAAACGAGTTTTCTTGAGAGACTGCTTTCGTTTAGGGATATTACATCATACTTTTCTCGAGATCTTCTCAGAGAAATGCCATACGATGTACCCCAATTTTGAGGTGTCGATGACTTTGTTGACATTGACATTCTGGAGAGAAGGACCAACGTGTTGCTGAAAGTCTTTAGTTGAGAGGCTTTCTCTAGGGATTTTCCTTAATCCAGGAATGTGAAGATATCATCTTCCATGGCGAAGAGTGATGCTGGCTGAGGGTTCTCTGGTTTTTCAGAGGTTCAAGTTATCAAAGTGGTCAAAGGCCGACTTCATCCCAGAAATAAACTGGAGGAGAGAGGTAGTTCAGACACAACATTTCCTGATGAGGAAAGAACTGACAACTCGATTGAGAGGACTGTTATCACTAGGGGATAAGACCGACCAGAGTGATAGTGATGCAACATGAATATGAACGCAAAGTAGTAATGCATGATGTATATGAGTATATGCTGACAAAACTGTCATGACATACAAACTAATAGTTGAACACGACTGGATACTCAGCCACTGCTGGGGACGAAGATGTACCACTGGTTCAAGATAGCAATTATGCCTTGCTTAGGAGAAATAGTCCTCGTGGGGAGCTACGTTGGTCGGGCTTAGGAGATAAGAACTATGCCGGGGGTGTCAGATGAAACAATAGTCTCTGACACAGCTGATCCTTCATTCAGGTGCACTGGTTTAGAAGGAGTACTTTGATTCTGTACTTTAAAGCTTAACTGCCTTTGGGAGAAGCCATCGATATTCTTTCGATGTTCAACAGTCAAAAGAATTTGCCATCTTTATTAAAAGCAGAAAAATTTTACAAGCAAATTCATTTTTGTTTTATTTCAAGAATCGTTTATCATGTTAAAATGTCGTCCTGTAAAGTTAAAACAAATAAGAATTGCAAAAAAAAGCACAAGGGCTCAAATTTTATTGATAAGATGGAAATCAGCCAAACGCGTGATTCCATAGAGTATTTACGAAGTTAGAAAATGGTAATTTAAGGGAAAAGGGCTACATTGAAACATAACGACCACTATCCTTCTACCAACTTTGACTTCGGGGCATCCTGACCTTCTGTCGAAGATGACCTTGACTGGAGTTTTCCTGACGGATGATGTAACTGCTGCCGAGGGACTTGCCCCTTTGTCGAACGTAGTTACTTGCCATTATCCCTAATTTTTGCCTGGATTGTACTTTGAGGTTTCCAATCCACCGGGATGATTTTTGATCATGTCTCTAATTTTTGCCTGGACTGCCCTTTCGAATTTTCAATCCACCGAGACGTTTTTTTTAATTATTTTTTTATTTAGGCGAAGTATTTCTTGACTACGTAAACATTTATGGGGTAGGCAAATTCCTCTCCGTCCATGGTTGCAAGTCTCAAGGCGCCGCCTGAGAAAGCTTTCTTGACCACATAGGAGCCATCATAATTCGGAGTCCACTTGCCCTGAGAATCAGTGAAAAATGATTGTATCTTCTTGAGCACGAGGTCTCCTTTCCTGAAGACGCGAGGTCAGACCTTTTTGTCGAGCGTCTTCTTCATTCTTTGCTGATACAACTGACCATGGCATATTGCCGTGATTCGCTTTTCTTCGATCAGATTCAGTTCATCGTGTCGACTTTGGCACCATTCAGCTTCTGTAAGCTTAGCTTCCATCAATACCCAGATTGATGGGATCTCTAATTCGATGGGGAGCACTACTTTCATGCCATATACTAGAGAGAAAGGGGTTGCCCCTGTTGAAGTGCAGACAGATGTGCGATAACCGTGAAGAGCAAAGGGTAGCATCTCGTGCCAATCTTTATAGGGTACAACCATCTTTTGAATAATCCTCTTGATGTTCTTGTTAACTGCTTCTACCGCTCCGTTCATCTTGGGTCGGTAGGGAGATGAGTTCTGGTGTTCGATCTTGAACTCAGCACACAACTCTTTCATCATCTTGTTGTTCAAGTTAGATCCATTATCAGTAATGATCTGGTTTGGAACACCATAACGGCAGATGATATTGTTTTTGATAAATCGGACTACCACTTGTCGGGTTACATTAACGTATGACGCTACTTCGACCCACTTGGTGAAGTTGTCAATGGGGACCAGAATGAACCGATGTCCGTTCGAAGCCTTAGGTTCGATCATGCTAATCATGTCGATTCCCCAAATGGAAAAAGGAAATGGGGAAGAAAGAACTTTGAGATGCGTTGGCGGTACATTTATTTTGTCTGAGTATATCTGACACTTGTGACATCTCCTCATGTACTTGTAGCAGTCAAATTCCATGGTCAACCAGTAGTACCCTGCTCTCAGAATTTTTCTCGCCATTGTATGTCCGTTGGCATGAGTGCCAAAGGACCCTTCGTGAATTTCTTTTATCAGCATGTCTGCTTCTGGTCTGTCGACGCATCGAAGCAAGACCATGTCAAAGTTCCTCTTACAGAGTGTATCACCGCTCAGGAAGAAACTTCCTGCTAGCCTTCTGAGGGTTTTTCTATCTTTCCTGGATGCCCCAGGTGGGTACTCTTGTTTCTGAAGGAATCATTTGATATCGTGATACCAAGGTTTGTCGTCTATGACTGCTTCAATCATGAAGATATAAGCGGGCCGTTCAAGGTGCATTATGTCGATCTTAGGTAAGTCATTCCATTGACCTACACTAATCATGGAAGAGAGAGTGGCTAATGCATCAGCCATGTGATTCTCCTCACGAGGGATATGATAAAACTCGACTCTGTTAAAGAAGGGTAACAACCTTCTTGCGTAATCTTTGTACAGAATCAATCCTGATTGGTATGTGTTCAATCTCTTTTGATCTGATTGATGACTAAAGCTGAGTCGCCATATACATCCAAGTTCTTGATCCTTAAATCAATCACTTCCTCGAGTCCCATGATACAAGCTTCGTATTCGGCCTCATTGTTTGTGCACTTGAACGTAAGTCTAGCGGTGAAAGGAATGTGGGTACCCTGAGGTGTTATGATAATTGCCCCAATTTCGTTTCCGTAATGATTGACAGCTCCGTCAAAGATAAGTCCCCATTGGGAATCTGGTTCTGGCACTTCATTGGGTAGCGGTTCATCGCAGTCTTTCATTTTTAGATACACGAAATCTTCGTCTGGGAAGTCAAATCCGACTGATTCCTGATCGTCAATTGGTTGATGAGCCAAATGATCGGCTAAAACACTTCCTTTAATGGCTTTCTGAGCGTGGTACTCTATGTCATATTCTGATAACAACATCTGCCAACGGGCAATCCTTCCTGTGAGAGCGGGCTTTTCAAAGACATACTTGATTGGATCCATTTCAGAGATTAACCAAGTGGTGTGACGAATCATGTACTGGCGAAGACTTTTGGCTGCCCAAGCTAGAGTGCAACAAGTTTTCTCGAGCATAGTGTACCGAGTCTCGCAGTCGGTGAATTTCTTGCTCAAATAGTAGATGGCATACTCTTTTCTTTTTGTTTCGTCTTGTTGGACAAGTACACAACCCATTGAGTCTTCCAAGATTGTTAAATAGATGATCAATGGTCTTCCTTCCACTGGAGGTGATAGAATCGGCGGGTTCGACAGGTATTCCTTGATACTATCGAAGGTGGTTTGGCAGTCTTCTGTCCAAACGCAGTCCTGATTCTTTTTGAGTAATTTGAAAATCGGCGCACATGTCGCGGTCATGAGGAATATGAATCTGGAAATATAGTTCGAACGTCCCAGGAATCCCCTGACTTGTTTTTCAGTCTTTGGAGAAGGCATTTCTTGAATGGTCTTGACCTTGTCAAGATCAACCTCAATTCCTTTCTGGCTGACGATGAATCCTAAGAGTTTCCCTGAACGGACACTAAACGTGCACTTGCTGGGATTTAAGCGGAGTTTGTACTTTCTCAGACGCTCGAATAGTTTTGACAGGCGGGTCACACGCTCCTCTTCTGTTTTAGATTTGACAATCATGTCATCGACATACACTTCGATTTCTTTGTGCATCATGTCGTGAAACAGAGTAGTCATAGCCCTTCGATAGGTTGCCTCGGCGTTCTTCAAACCGAATAGCATTACCTTGTAACAAAAAGTACCCCATGGGGTAATGAACGAATTTTTCTCCATGTCTTTTGGCGCCATTTTGATTTGATTATATCCCGAGAATCCATCCATGAAGGAGAAAACTTTGAACTTTGTTGTACTGTCTACCAGCATGTCAATGTGTGGTAATGGAAAGTCGTCCTTTGGACTTACCTTGTTTAGATCTCTGTAATCGACACACATTCTGACCTTTCCGTCCTTTTTCGGAACTGGTACTATGTTGGCTAACCATTGAGGATATTCTGACGTAGCGAGGAAACCTGCGTCAATCTGTTTCTGTACCTCCTCTTTGATTTTGACAGCCATGTCTGGATGAGTCCGTCTCAACCTTTGTTTTACTGGCAGACATTCTGATCTCAACGGTAGATGATGTTCCACGATGCTGGTATCCAACCCTGGCATATCCTGATAGGACCAAGCGAATACATCGGGAAACTCTTTGAGAAGTTTTGTCAAACTTTCTTTGACAGTTGGACTGAGCAGTGCCCCAACCCTGATTTCTTTTCTCTCTTCTTCCAATCCTAAGTTGACTGTTTCCAGCAACTCTTTGTGAGGCTCAATGGACCTTTCCTCTTGTCTGAGTAGTCGGGAGATCTCCTCTAGAATTTCATCCTCATTTTCTTCTTCAACCTCAAATACCGGGAACTTAAAGTTGGGAGAAGGCATTGGATCATATGTTTCAACGAGGTTTAAAACAAGCAATCTGCATGACGTGATGATTTGTGTTTAGAAGAGATAGAGAGAATGCAAGAGTGTGTGCAGTGTTTTATATATTTTTTTTAAACAATGCTCATTTTTATTTATTTATTTTTTTGTTTTTTAGGATTACCATTTTCTGGAAAAAGCAGAAAGAGAAAACAACAATAACTGGGGAAATTACAGAACAACGTTATTTTATTTATGAACAAGTCGATTCTTGAAACTACAGCCTTATAAAACAAAACTCTGTCGCTTTGGGCGAAGCAAAGAGGGATATTTATAGAAAGTGAGCCCTATCAAAACATCCGTTTCACCTAGGCAAGGTGAAAGGTTAAAGTAAAGAGGGCAATTACTTAGACTTATAAACAATCTTCGGAATATCGACAACAACCCATTGGCAGCGAACTCCTCGGTGAATCACAAAGTCTGGTACCTTCCTTGATTTTTCTTCAAAAATAACGCTGATTTCTGGTGGAGCTGGATCATTGGAATCTGTCTCCCAGGCAGAGTTGTCGTAGGAGGATTCCTCAGTTGTATTTTGCGTAGTATTTGTACTCTCAGCTGTATCTCCCCATCCAGTTGGCTGGATGTCTTCGAGCCTGATACGAGAGCTTTAAGGAGCAGTGTACTTGACCATGAAGTCAAATTTTCCACTTGGTTGTCCCAGGGTGTCCCACACTTCTTTGGAATTGGAGGAGTCATCCATCTCGATGACGTTGACCTCGGGAAAAGCATAGTTGATGAATTCTAGTCCAGAAAGCTTTGCCAATTCATCATCGTACTGGATAAGTTCGGAATAACCTGAGTGTTGATCCCATGACATAGCGGGGACACAGGTATTCTGTTCAATGATGCTCAGTTGATTTTCATTGTTCGGCTGATTTTCTTGCCCCAAGTCTCCGGGATACGGCTGCCAGATAGGCAAGCCATCCATTGGGCCATAATAGTCGTGGTCAAAGTTGTATTTCATCGGAGTTTCTTCCTCTAATGAATTTGGCGGAGCACAGTATCCTTCAGGATCACAATCTCCGTATATCATTTCGACATCTGACCTCCGTATAAATCTCGGACTCTGTGCGGGATAGCAAAAGGGAGTTTGCATTTTGCCCTGAGACTTATAACTGTCCTCGTTGAGATAGGACTTCCATTCTTCCTCCGGAATCATCTTTATTGATGGTATGCACGTCTTGAGTCACTGGTTGAAGGAAGCCTCCACTGTGGAAGAAGTTCTGAATGGGATGAAAACTTTTATTGTTCGCAGCCGTCTGAGTACAGGTTGGGGAAAAGCCAAGACCTTTCTTTTTCTTATTGTCAGTAGGAATGACAAGCTGCCCCCATCCTGTTGTATTGGTATTCTCGACCACTTTGATAACATCTTTGTACGAGGAAATTGAAGTTCCCCCTTCGGATTGATTGTCCTTGTGTAGCGAAAGCGTTTGGAACTGGGTTCCATTTACCCCCTCCGGTTCTACATAAGTGGATGACGATAAGTTGCTTACGAGCAAAGCCTGTTCTCCACAGACTGTGACGAGTTGGTTGTTCTGGATGAACTTTAGCTTTTGGTGGAGGGTTGAAGTGACCGCCCCAGCCTGATGTATCCAAGGTCTTCCTAATAAACAACTGTATGTTGCCCGGATGTCCATGACCTGGAAAGTGACTTGCAAAGTGTGAGGACCAATAGTTATGGGAAGGTCGACTTCGCCGATAACCGTTTTTCTGGATCCGTCAAATGCTTTGACGACGACCTACCTAGTTCTCATCGGAGGTCCTTTGAATAATGATTATATCAAAGTGGACTTTGGCATAACATTCAGGGATGACCCTGTGTCTACCAGTACGCTGGCTAAAGCATCATCCTGGCAGTTGACTGTAATGTTGAGCGCCATGTTATGACGACGACCTTCTTCAGGTAATTCCTCATCACTAAATCCCAAGTTATTGCAGGAAGTGATGTTAGAGACAATGCTATCGAACTGTCTAATTGTTACATCCTGTTCTACAAAGGCTTGCTCCAAGACTTTCTATAGAGCCTCCCTGTGCGCTTCTGAACTAAGTAACAGTGATAATAACGAGATCTTTGAAGGAGTTTGTAACAGCTGATCAACAATGTTATATTCACTCCTTTGGATGAGCTTTAGCATCTCATCATCGTTTTTTGAAAGGTCGGGATTACTGGATTGACCGACTGGTGGATTGGGAACTTCTGTCTGAGGTTCCTTTTCTTTGCTGGGTTCTCCAACTCCTCTGTTGAAGATTCTACCACTCCGTGTTACTCGACTGATGTCTACAATATTCACGACGGAGGGTAACGAAATTTCCTTTCCATTCTCAATTGTTGTTGCACCGTATTTGTAAGGGATAACCTTAGTTGATTCATACGGTAGTGGTCCCGATAGATAGATGACTATGGGAGCCTTCTGATTTTTTTGACCATAGTAAGTAATTTCGATCCGTTCTTGGTTGGGAACTCTCGATTTGTCAAGTAGAGGGATGACAACACAAACATCCCTATCCCTCTGATGATCAGAGATTGCGACAACGTCCTCGATTTGATCAGCGAAGTAGTTGACTGATCCAGATCTTAACCATGGTTGAATCTCTTTGCGGTCCAACTGACTTTGAAGGGCTGCTCGCACGAGGTAGCATCCTTGATTATCCATTGAGCAAACTCCACACCGCTCATAGTTGTGTAGTGGCACCTAGCCACATCCTCTTTGAATACAGTGTAACCTTACTAGATATGTTTTCATCGACCGAACATCCTGACTTTGATATCTAGTAGGATTCCCGTTAGTGATACTAATTTGCTGGGTGTCTTCATCCATATAGATTGGAAGCCACCAGTGGTTCAATAAGTGCTGAAGTGTTTCCTGGAGAAGGGCACAACCCTGATCGTCTTCGCAAACCGCTTTACAGCTTTGATAATCATGTGATACCAAGAACCCGAGCCGGACCTGTTTAGCATGTAACTCCACCAGGCTGGTATTCATCAAGCGAACATCGAAGATTTGAACCATGTTGATTTGATAATGATTCATATCATGGTAGTCTTGGATCCATCCAAGATCCATCTGACGCTGGAGGGCCTCCTATATGAAAAAGCATCCCTGTTTGTTTACCGAGCAAGTCAGACAAGAATTGTAATCGTGTCATGGCAGATTATGATACTGGCTTTGCCTTGAGTGCATCGCCACCAAGTTGACATTCATCGTATGGATGTCGTGGTTTTGAATGATGTTGGAATTCACATAAACTATGTTGACTCCACGAACTCGGTGCTCTTGGATCCATCTGAGATCAATCTGTTCATGTAGATCTGATTGCACCACAGAACATCCTCGATTGCTTTTAGAGCAGATATCACACTGGTGATAATTATGAGGTGGTACATGGCCATATCCACTCTGTCTACAATGCATCTTGACCAAGCTGGCCCTCAATAAGAGTACATCGTGAATTTGATAGGCGTTGTTAGACTCTCCATCTATCAAATTAACTGCAGCTTTCTCGTGTTGAGGCAGCGGGTTTGTGAGAACATTAGGATTCGTATCCTTGAAAGATAAGACCCCGCTCCTAACAAGCTTTTGCACATCGAACTTGAAACTGAGACAATTCTCTATGTTATGCCCTGGTCCTCCTTGATGGTAAGGGCAAGTCTGATCCACCTTAAACCAAAAAGGCAGATTTTCCGGTACTATAAGAGGAGACTTAGTCTGGACATGCCCCTTGGACAGTAGTAACGGAAATAGTTCTGCGTACGATACGGGTATAGGATCAAATCTGGGTGGCCGCGTTGTACGGTTGTTGTTGTATTGAGGACGAGCCTGCTGAAGAGGCTGTTGTGTCCTTTACTGAAACTGCTGTGACTGTGGTTGGCTTTGAGTAACCTGAGGTTGATACGTAAAAACAGGCACAGGGTTGATAGTAGGAGTTATAGCTGCTACTGGTTGGTACCGTCGCCTTTGCTTTCCAAGAGAGATATTCCCAATATCTTGCTCTTTTTGCTTAGGGAGAGCACTACCGTATTTTTTAGTATCGCTTGTCGACCCAGTGTCTTTGACTAAACGTCCTTCTCGAACGGCTTCCTCGAGATGTACTCCCATACCGACCATTTCGGTGAAGTCGCTGGGCGCACTGGCAACCATTCTGTCGTAGTAAAATGAGCTCAAGGTTTTTAAGAAAATCTTTGTCATCTCTTTTTCCTCAAGAGGTGGACAAATTTGAGCGGCAATTTCACGCCATCTCTGAGCGTATTCCTTAAAGGTTTCCTTATCCTTTTGTGACATTGTATTTATATTGTTGGACGAAGGCAGTACCAAGATCTCTGAAAGTGCTAATCGTAGCGCGGTTTAAACCCATGTACCATTTTAATGTGGCACCGGTTAAACTATCCTAAAAGTAGTGAATCAGTAGATCCTAGTTCTCTGTTTAAGATGACATTCGCCGAGCATACATCACCAAATGGCTTTGAGGGCAAGAGTTACCCTTGTACTTTTCAAAATCGGGTACTTGGAACTTGTGCGGGACTTTCACATTAGGGACCAAACAAAGGTCTGCGGCGTCCTTTCCAAATAAATCCTGACCGCGAATAACCTATAGTTCCTTCTGCATTTCCAGGAACTGCTCCTGGAATTCTTCCATTCTATCGAACATACTTTCCTTTCTACCAGAAGGTATCTGTGGAATTTGTCCTTCCGAGACAGTGTGCACCACAGGGGGTGGTACCGTTACTACGGCAGTGAATCTTGGCGTTTCCCAAAGTTTGTAACCTTTAGGACTCCTCATTAGGCATCTGGCATCCTTGCTTTCCCAAAGTTTGTAACCTTCAGGCCCAGCGGCTTCTGCTATGATTCCCTGATCTTCAGTGATCGGCGGAACATATCCTTCCAGGATATAGTTAACAAGCATGCCCCAGGGACGATCTTTCGGCATTTGATACCTAGGATCATACTTCTCTACTATGGGCATTGAGGTGATCTCTGAGATCACAATTCTTTGTAGCTGAGCTTCTTCCATGGCTTGCATGTCATTACGAAGCTTTCTCATACCCTCTCTCAGAGCGTCGATCTCTTCTTTCAACTCTCTGTTCTCTTCCTCGAGATCATCCATCTTTTTCTGACGATTGGCCCGAGTATTGTACGAATGAGACAGTTTAACTCTAGAACAGAGACACAAACGTGAGATTCGTAGGTAAGAAGAATACGTGACGTGAGAATGATGAATGCAATGATTATATTAATTATTTTTTTTGGTTTAATCAAAATAAACTTCGACAATTAGATTGCAAATATCAAACAGTGGGGACACCCCCATTTTATTGAATTCAAAGGATTGCGGAAATGGAACTACAGTAAATTACAAGGTACGGAAACAGAAACCTAAGCTAATGGGTCCCGAGTCCTCTCTGAGGAGAACTCGGGTGCTGATTCTGGTACTTTCCGTTTCTTGGACCGGGGCTCTTGGGCCGTTGTTGGGTTGTCATTCCTTTTCCAAGTGAAAGGAGCGAGCAAATTCCTTTGGTCATCCTGATTTTCTACAGCATGTTGCTCTAAAATCTCAATTAGAGCATCCTTATCTTTCAGCAGTTGCTGTATTTTGGTACACTCCACATTGAGAATGCGGTACTTGTTCTTCCAAGACCTCCTCTCCTGTTGAACTTTGTTGAGAGTAACTTGAAGTTTTTCCATTTCAGTCATGAAGTACATGACAGATTCCCTTGGCGGAAGAACTCCGTGACGAGGATAAGGCATCTTTAGCTTGAGAGCTCTAGTTTGTACCCAGTGGAGATAAGGCTCCACCGAGACACAGTCCTATTTTCCTAGAGACTCCCGTCCTTTCTTATGAACATGTTTCCAAGCGTGCACTATTTCCATCTTTAGTGCCCTGTCATTTTCTCCTTCCTTGAAGAAAAGACCTTCCAGATGAGCATTACGCGGGACATGCCTCATCGGGTATCCAAATTGACGACGAACTAAGACTGGATGGTAATTGATTCCTCCCCTAGTTCCTATAAGGGATGTGTTGGGGAAGTTTCCACAACGGTCAATGATTCTGATCCCGTCATAAATCATATTGTACCAATCTATATCAGAGTTGGTAAGAGACATGATTTTCTGCGACCAACGTAAGGCACTCTTATGATCCCAAAAAGCGGCAGACTTAGGCTAGGAGATAAACCAATTATATAGTAGGGGTACACAACACCTGGTCATTCCTCCACTGTATAAATTCCTTAAGTGTACAGAATGATACGCATCTGCGAGCAAGGTTAGTATGGCATTTCCAATGAGAAAAACCTTAATGGCGTTGATATCGACGAAGTTATCAATGTTGGGAAACAGAAATAACCCGTAGATGAGCAAAACAAAGATGCTCTCGAAAGCGGCCACGTTCCCTATACTAGCAAAGTACAGGGCTTTCTTTGTTAAGAACTGGGCTGGAAAACCTTGGATGCCACCCTTAGTGGTCATGTGAGTCCTGACTTCTGACTTGTCCAAATAAATTGCTCTTGCAATGGTTTGATCCTTTGGAATTTCTTCCAGTCCAGAAAAGGGAGCTTGATCAGTAATGGGTAGATCAATCAGATGAAAATACTCCTTCAGCATTGGTGCGAGCTAGTAATCCGGGAATGTGAAACAGTGATAGACCGGATCGTAAAACTGAATGAGTGCCTCCAGGATTCCTTCAATTACATGGACCCTTAACAGAGGTAGAAGACCTCCGTACTTGGCTCTGAAAGTGTCAGGGTTAGTGATCATCCTTGCTAATCCTCTCAAATCCTCTAGTTTTGGAACCTTGAAGGTATACTTGTGAGTTTTTAGTCTACTGAAATCCATGAGCGCAATCCTTTTCTCTCTGACATTTGCAATCATTGTTTTAGTTTAATTTGAAAAAGAGAGACTAGAAGAGAAAATTTTTCTTTGCTTAATGTTTAAAATGAATGCATGAATGCAGCACACAAAGACATGGAAAAACATGGGGTCAAAGGGTCGGTGTCATGGAGTCAAGGCTCTACCCATCCCAAAGGTTTATACTAGTGATTTTTGTACTTGTCTCTCAAAATCATTGATTCTTGTCGAGATAACATCAGCGGGTCGGGAACCGTGCTAGGTGATGTATTTCAAAGAATCTCAGAAGAGGGTAGTATCGTGTGACAACTATTTCCGATAGCTTCCGCACTACTGAAAGACGTTTTTCCTAGGTGTATACTCAATCTTTCCACATACGGCATCACACGCATTCCCATTAGCAGAAAAATAAACACAGATATCAATTAGGAAAAGCAGTATATATATTTGTCCTAATGTCCTAGATTTTTTAAGAGCTATGAATCCTATGATCCTAACAGAAAATGGCTCCCCGGCGGAGTCGCCATTCTGTGGTACCTTCCCAACTTAAAGGTTTTTGACCTAAGATCCTAGTGAGGGCCGATCCTAGCAATAATGACATTCCCCGATGGAACCGTCATTCGGTGATACCTTGTGAACCCAAGGCTCGTCATAAGAGAAAGTTTCAACTAGAGAGATAAGAGAGACAAGATTCCTTTGTTTGGACCCACGGTGGGCGCCATTTTTCTGTAGCGAGTGATTTTGGACGTGGTTCTTAAGCACCGTCGCTCTGGGGTACTACAGGTCGATTCATTTTTTATCCTATTAAAGCTGATGAAGGAAGGGAAATAGATATCTCCAATTAACCCTGCTTGCAAACTGAGGTTAAACAGTCAAAACTGTTGGTTTACATATGCGGTTTTAGTTCGTGGGCCTTTCTCTGCTACTTTTGTTCATAACGAAATACGGGGACTGTTCATGGGGAATTTGTTGGGATCCTGCGCCAGATTGGATGGAGGTAGGGGACTTTGGGATTTTTTTATTAGTGTGCTCGCTAAGATTCTTTTTCAATCTTATGCCTACGTATTTCCGAGATAGGGATATCAGAGCGATAATAGTTCCTCCTATTCTATGGGAGGAAATGGTGTTTTGGTGTCTTGTTCAAAGCCCAAGACATGAAGCTAAAGGTGGGTTGTATCTTGTTCAAAGCCCAAGATGTGAAGCTGAAGGGTCTATTTGTATCTTGTTCGAAGCCCAAGATATGAAGCTAAAGGGTATTGGCTTTAGAGAGTATTTGTCATCTCTAAAGAGGATCTATTTGTCACAACTGTTGAGGGACTGATTATAAAGGAAAATTACTTTAATTGGGATATGTGAATCCAGTAATGCCATAATTTCCTTTATAGGGGATTTTCAACCTGAAGGAGAAGACTTTAACTCAGTTTAGAGCAATGCCATCTTTCCTTAGGAATTTCTCATACTAAAAGAGGGACAGTGGCGTGGATGTAAATAATCCAGAGGCTTGCCTCTTAAAGCAATTAGATGGGGAAAAGGAGTTGTTGATGTTTGTATGTTATGAACAAGGCACAACTTTGATGCTAAAAGGTTGATTGATTCAACTGGGGTTTTCCTTATACAAAGCCTAAGAGGAGGCTGTTGGCCCAACAAGAGGGTGTTTTTATGTGTCTTGTACGAAGCCCAAGACGGAGGCTAAAGGTTTGACTCAACAAGAGATTCTTTTATACTCAACAAGAGAGTGTTTTGTATCTCGTACGAAGCCCGAGATGGAGGCTAAAGGTGATTGACTCAACAAGAGACTCTTTTATACTCAACAAGAGAGTGATTTGTATCTCATACGAAGCCCGAGATGGAGGCTGAAAGTGATTGACTCAACAAGAGATTCTTTTATACTCAACAAGAGAGTGATTTTCTATATCGTACGAAGCCCGAGATGGAGGCTGAAGGTGTTTGACTCAACAAGAGAGTCTTTTATACTCAATAAGAGAGTGTTTTGTATCTCGTACGAAGCCCGAGATGGAGGCTAAAAGGGTTTTGACTCAACAAGAGAGTCTGAAAAGGTTAGCTCCGTTGGGGAGAATTATTTGTACAAAGCCCAAGAGGAAGCTGATTTCACTGAGGAAGGATCATTATACAAAGCCTAAGAGGAGGCTAATGTGCTGGTAACTGTTTCAGTTTAGTGACATGTTCAGTATATTGGATAAAGAGAAAATCAATTCTTATATGGATAATGTTGCGCTTAGGGATTGCTCAGAGGATTAGGGTTATTTCCTGTTCTTTAAGGAAATGGGAAATCCAAAGGGTATTGAGACTGTCCAAGTCTACAGGTGCTTTGAGAAATTGATTCTCAGGTAGTGAATGATCTTTTTATGATGCCCAAGAGAAGGCTGGTATGTTAAGGGATGAAGGCCAACCCATTAACTGGTCTGATACTTGACTCAAAAAGACAGCTCTAGCAAATTGATGACTAGGTTCTGTTCCTATACCTGTAAAGGTATGTGGGTCCTTGTACTAAGCCCAAGAGAAGGCATGAGAGCTTTTAAGAAGCCGAAGGGTCCTTGTACAACACCCAAGAGGAGGCGGGGATGCTATTAAGAAGCATGTGGGTCCCCAAATCCAGAGAAGTTCAAGACATGCCATTCACTGAGAATAGATCGAGCCAGGAAAGTTCAAGCATGTGGAAGAAACTCAAGAGATGCCATTCACGGAGAAAAGATCATCTCTGGGGAGTTAGAGTTTCTTTGACAATGTCTAAGGGTGACAGTCTGAGAAAGGGTTCACAGAGAATGCTGCCTTTCATGTCTCCATATTGTTTAACCCCAAGAGGAGGGAAGACTGTGTCTGGTAATCCTATGGGGACCTAGTTTTGACTGTATTTAAGAGCGACCAACATGGCTTTACCTAGTTCTAGACGTAGTTGTCGGGGAAAACTCTAAATAACTATACTAGTATTACACAGTTGATATTTGACCAGTATATAAAAGTTTGTGAAAGAAGACTTACAGTGAGCAGCCCCACAATGCAGTTATATATATATATATATATATATATATAAAAGCAGATAAAGAAAGCGGGTAAACACTTACTCGGTTGTAGAGCTTCTATGCTGTTTGGTTAGTTGTTCAACAAAGAAAGCTTTGATAACAATATTATATTCAAAATCAAAGGAGAAAGTGCATTGAAAATATTTGTTGGGGCTTATAGCTCAAGGAGAGGCCCAAGGTTTTATCAATGATTGCACTATTGTTTGAATTTATACAGGGACTTATACAAGTGACTGAGGCCTAAAAAAAGGTTTTATGTACAAAGGGATGGGTCTTACACTCTCTCAAGATGCCAAAGGTTTATTTGTATACAAGTGGTGGGGCTTACAACTCAAGGAGAGGCCCAAGGTTTGATTTTTGAACTGGCGATCACCCTGAGATTTTCTTTTAACATAGAGGGACTTATACAATATCTGAGGCCCAAAAAGGTTTTGGTTAAAAGGGGATTGGGTCTTACACTCTATTAGAGGAACAAAGAGTTTATTTTTGTACAAGTGGTGGGGCTTACAGCTCAAGGAGAGGCCCAGATGATTTTGGTTTGAAAACGGAAATCGTGCCGAGGTTTTTGAAAATACAGTAGGTCTTATACAATGACTGAGGCCCAAAGTGGTGTATTTACAAAGGGGATGGGTCTTACACTCTAATAGAGGCCCAAAAGGTTTTATAGAAAGAAATGGGACTTATAACACGAGGGTAGGCCCAAAATAGGTTTGTATTTACAAAGGATTGGGTCTTACACTCTATTAGAGGCCCATGAGTGTTCAAAAAAGTTTGTTAGGGTGAAAATCAATAAAACCCTAATTTCATTATTTTTTAAATATAATTATTCAAAGAAAATTAATACAAATGATAAAAATTCCAAATAAGTTTGAATAAACAACTTGTGATTTTGGTTTTATGTTTGAAAAATGAGGCTTTCATCACAAGATGAATTAAAACCTACTTGGTTTTGATTTTCCAAAATGGATATTTATTTTTAAAAGGTTTAAAAACAAATAAAAGACATTTATTCACAAAAATACTAATTATATTAAATAAATAATATAAATCTAATTTTTTTGGGGAATAAAATATTTCAACATTTTTGTGATTTTTTGCAAAAAGAACCAATAAAAAATAATTAAAATTGAGGGAGTTATTAATTTTTCAAACTATTAAAAATAATATGGAAAATAACAAAAAGTGGGAAAAATAGCAAAAAGAGGATCTAGGGAGAGGGGGATTCGAACCCCAGACCTCTTGTGTATAGGGCGCGCGCCTTACCACTGGGGTGGTGATACATCCTTTGATTGAAACACAACCATAAATATACAAGGCTTGCCTTGCTTTTGGCCTGGCCCAAGGGAAGGCAAGGCAAGTTTTGACAAGAAACGGGAAGGTCCATAACTTTCTCATTTCTCCATGGTTGGGGACACAATTTATATGCATCTGGCCTAGAATTTCACAAGGAATCCAATGGTGGTGGTGTTTTTTCAGATCATGATCCCTCCTCAAAATCCGATAGTGGTTTTGAAATATACCATATTTTGCATTTTCTGTGCTACATCTTGGTACAGGTCTGAATTACATGATAAATTGATGCAAACACAACACATATGACATGTAGAAGAGATGCATGATCAGTGGACTTCAAAGTAATGCATATTTTGGAAAGTTCAAGTCATGATGCTTACCTCTTTTTGAGCTTTTTTAGTTTTTTGTGCAATCTGCCAAGTTTCTTGTTCCAGAAATGGTTTGATGCTTTGGACACTCTCAAATGATCCCTTAGAAGCTTTTAGGATGATTGGAATCAGCTGGAACCTGCAAAAACAAAAACCGGCCCTTTCTTGCAAAAGGGGTTAAAATGGCCAAAATAGCAACTCTCTCAAATGGTGTTCCAGATGGGGGGAACCATTTGGGACAATTCAAGGATGATATTTGGAGTGTGTTTGAGGCTTTATCTGGTTTGGAAAGTGACTGAATCAAGACATGGCTTGAAAAATGCAAAAAAAAAGCCTATTTTGAGGTTTTGAGAGGTGACTTTGAGGTTTAAGGATTACAGGTCACTTGTGTGAGTTTGGACAACTTAGATATGACATATTGGATGTATTTGGATCATGAGCTGTGATGGAAATGCTCTCTAACTCAAAAACTCAAAGTTACCTTGCTAAAGAAGGTATTTTTGCCTAAAGAAAGTGATTTTGAGGAAAGCATCTATTTGATGGCTTTGGTGTACTAAAACTGAGCACAAATGAGCTATATTTATAGTAGAGCAAGTTTGTTTTGGGATCAATAGTGAATGGCAACTGCAACAGAGGTTTGGCCAATGTTGATCAATAGGAATCCAAGTCTCCTCTAGCCATTGACTAGAGATTAGAGCACAGAGTTGTGGTTCCCTAGTTGTTGGATCATTCTTGACTGAATTCTGTTGCAAATGTGTCAGTCCATGCCACCTTGGTGCATCCATTAAATGCTCCAATCCAAAACTGGAGTCTTGTCCCTCTTTTAGGGATTTCTAGGTTTGGCATGCTACTTCTTGTTCCAAAGACTTTGGAGGCTTTGATCAGTGTTTGTTCCCTTTAGATTTGATCCTCAGATGTGTCCAAAGTGATGACAAGTCTTGGAATTATCTTATTTTGCCAAATCGAGCAAAAGTGCAAATTTCTGCCTAGCCTTGGCAGTTTTTAGCAAGGCATATTACCATTGTCATATCTCATGGCTCAAGTGGAATTTGATGGAGTTCTTGGCCATTTTGGAAAGCCCTCATATGATACAATAACTGTTTGATCATAATTAATTTTGATACTTTTTGGATCCAAATGAAAAATTCCCCTACATTTGGAAAAAATCGAAGGCAGATTCTGACTTAGTGAAAATTTCACTAAGGGTTGGAAAAAAGTGACATTTTTACTTTTTGTGATTTTGATCATTACATAGTTTAAGATACATGGGGAATTGGAATGAGTGGTAGTTGAAGCTTTTGTAGAGGGTAATGAGAGCTACAAATCTAGCTTTGGATGGGGAAAAATGGCCTTGTGGTTTAGGAGTTATGATCCTCCAAAGTTGGTACCCTAGCCACTTTGTTCCATAACTTAGAAAAATTTCTAAGTTTTTTATGGTTACCCCTTTTACAAGTTATCCCACTTTTCTTGATTTTTCTTGATGAGTGATAATTCCAATCATACATTAACATCATTTTGGGGTCAAAGAACCATAATTGTGAAAAATCTCAAAAAGTCAAAGTTTGACTTTTGTGCACAGTTGACTTTTTGTCAGATGAATTCCAAAATGTGCGATCCTCTATGAAATCAAGTCCATGACCTAAATCAAACTTGATGGATTGATTTCATAGGTGTTATAGGGTGTATTGAATCGTGTCTTAGGGTTTGGGAGAATGTCCTGGTCAAAAGTCAAAGATACAGTTGACTTTTTTTCGCGAAACCCTAATTGTGGTTCTGATGAAATTAAAACTTGTTGCTCAAGCTTCTTGGATCAATCCATTGTTTCAAATGGATCAATGTGATGTATTTGAGACCCTCAAATCCCCCCTTGAGGTTTTGGCTCATGTTTTGTCCCAAAAGTCAACTTAGGGGTGAATTAGGTCAAGAAACCCTAATTCCTGATTTTTTTATGAATGCATCCCCTGAGGCTAAATTGACTTGATGATTGGGTTCATGAGATACCTTGGAGCATCATAGGTTATGCTTGGACGTATTGCCTCATGCCCAGAGTAAAATTTCCATCTGGAGGCCCTGGTCGACCAAACCCTAATTTGGTGACACTGGCAATCTTAAGGCTTGATCCACCTAGAAGAGAGAAGCCTTGTGCTTAATCCTTGAAGTGAGAGTCCTCTTGATCCTTTGTGGATGTTTGAGAGGCTAGACAAGTAGAAGATCATGTCATTTCTTGATTGATCCTTTGTCTAAGAGCTCTGAGAGGGCTTGAAACCCTAAGTCTGATTGTAGTGGATGCTCACTTATCTTTGGGAAGACTAATGGTTCATCCATATTGTGATGATGATTTGCACAATGATGGGAAATCTTAGTGGTCAAAATTTGGGGTATGACATCCTTGTACAAAGCCCAAGAGGAGGCTGGGGATGCTTTTAGGAAGCCTGTGGGTCCAAACCTAAGAAAAGTTCAAGAAAGGTTTCACCGGGAATAATCCTTTCTTTAGTGAACATTTCTAAGGTTTGAAGAAATTCAAGAGAGGTTTCACCGGGAATTAATCCTCTCTGGGGGAAGTGAATTTCTTGGACAAATTTCTAGTAGTGACAGTCTTGAGAAAAGTTTCACCGGGAATAATGCCTTTCTCTGTTCCATATTGTATAAGCCCAAGAGGAGGCAAAACTGTATCTGGAATTTCCTATGGGGAACAAGTTTTGACTGTGTTGAAAGATTCACCACTGGTTTGATCTATTCCTAGACCTAGTTGCCGTGGAAATCTCTAAGCAAATAATATACAGGCATATATATATATATACAGATGAAATATATACAAGTATGTAAAAGAGAGTAGGAGGACTTATAGGTGAGCAAGCTTCCAACATTACAAACAAATATACATACATACATACATACATACATACATATATATATATATATATATATATATATATATATATATATATATATAAAATAAATGCAATTAATCTATATGGTTGTGATCCTTGTTCAAAAACGAACAAGATTGGTGTTTGGATCGTGCAAAACCATTGAGTAATCAAAGAGAAAAGTGAGAAAACGCAAATCACCCATGGCGCGGTCACGAGGAAGAAGAAAATGATCGTTGGCGCCATATTTCAAATTTTCAAATATTTGAATTTTTTATATTTTATTTAATTAATTTCAAAAATTAATTTCTCTCTTATTTTTTTATCATTTTTGATTGGTTCTTTTTTTAAAAAGTCACAAAAATGTTAAATTATTTTATTCTACAAAAAATCCAATTTATATTATTTGTTTAATATAGTTATAATTTTTGTAATCAATTTCATTTATTTGTTTTTAAAACATTTTTAAGTGAAATTCTCACCTTGATTTTTCAAAACCAATTGGATTTCAAGCTTTCATGTGATTAAACATGATTTTTCAAAACATTTTTCAAAGTTTACAACTTGTTTTTAAATATATTTGGTATTTTATATCATTTATTATTTAATTTCCTTTTAAAATTATATTTTAAATTCAAAATTAGGGTTTTCTCTAAATTTTGATTTTTCAAACTTCATGTCATACCCCAAATTTTGACCACTAAGATTTCCCATCATTGTGCAAATCATCATCACAATATGGATGAACCATTAGTCTCCCCAAAGATGGGTGAGCATCCACTACAATCAGACTTAGGGTTTCAAGCCTTCTCAGAGCTCTTAGACAAAGGATCAATTAAGTAATGACATGATCTTCAACTTGTCTAGCCTCTCAAACATCCACAATGGATCAAGAGGACTTCCACATCAAGGATCAAGCACAAGGTTGCAGCATTCCAAGTGGATTAAGCCTCGAGATCGCCAGTGTCACCAAATTAGGGCTTGGTCAACCAGGGCCTCCAGATGGAAATTTTCCTCTGGGCATGAGCCAATGCTTCAAAGCATAACCTATTATGCTCCAAGGGACATCATGGACCCAATCATCAAGTCAATTTAACCTCAGGGGATGCATTCACAAAAAATCAGGAATTAAGGTTTCTTGGCCTAATTCACCCCTAAGTTGACTTTTGGGGCAAAGCATGAGCCAAGACCTCAAGACATGATTTGAGGGTCTCTAATACACCACATTGATCCATTTGCAACAATGGATTGATCTAAAAAGCTTGAGCAATAAGTTTCAATTTCATCTGAACCACAGTTAGGGTTTCGTGAGAAAAGTCAACTGTATCTTTGACTTTTGACCAGGACATGCTCTCAAACCCTAGGACATGATTCAATACACCCTATAACACCTATGAAATCAATCCATCAAGTTTGATTTAGGTCAAAGACTTGATTTCATAGAGGATCGCACAGTTTGGAATTCATCTGATAAAAAGTCGCACAAAAGTCAAACTTTGACTTTTTGAGATTTTTCACAATTATGGTTTTTAAACCCTAAAATGATGTTAATGTGTGATTGGAATCATCATTCATCAAGAAAAATCAAGAAAAGTGGGATAACTTGTAAAAGGGGTAAACATAAAAACTTAGAATTTTTCTAAGTTATGGAACAAAGTGGCAAGGGTACCAACTTTCGAGGATCATAACTCCTAAACCACAAGGCCACTTTTCCCCATTCAAAGCTGGATTTATAGCTCTCATGGCCCTCTACAAAAGCTTCAACTACACCTCACTCCAATTCATTGTGGATTTTGAGTTATGATTGGGTCAAAATGACTAAAAACATGAAGGTACCACTTTTCCAACACCTAGACAAATTTCTGTCCAAGACAGATTTTGTTGAGAACACCAAAACTTGTGAGATTTTTTCACATAGTTGCAAGCTAAATCAAGTCTAAAGGTAAACATCAATGTTGTTGCATATGTTGCTAAAAATTCAAAGAGCTTATCAGCATGAATTAATTCAACTTGAGCCAAGAGAAATCCATGCCCAAAGCCATGTTGCTGTAGCTATTTTGGAAAAATCAGTTTGCACTTTTGCTTGCTTTACATGATTTCTGATTCAAGACCAAGGATCTCTATGTCACAGTCATCCAATCCGATCCTAATCCAACTGATCCAATTGTTAAAGCTAAGTCAAAAAGCTAAGGGATCTTCCCACTTGAGATTATTGCATTTTGGCACATTATGCCTTGAATTCAAAGGCATTTATGTGAAATATGGCACTTTCAACAAAGCCACTCTTCTCAGTCAAGTTCTCTAATTAAACAACAATTAAAACATCTGACGAATGTGAATTTGGTCAAGACATAGCCCTGCTCTTGGGAGGGGCTAGGCTGCCTTGCATGAGAAGAAATGCCACCAATCTAAAGCCATTGAATGTGATCTGATCCAGCAGCCATTCACTATTCCTCCAAGACAAGAATTGATCACCTATAAATAGAGGTTCCAATGGGTCATTCAAATCACACCAAAGCAATTTACAGCACTGCTTTCTCTCATTCTCTCTTAAGTACCAATTTTCTTTGTTTTTGAGCAACCACCATTGAGTTTTGAGTTGCAGCCTTAAGCAATTCATTCCAATTGCTCAAACACATCACATATGATGTATTTGTGGTGTCCAAACACTTAAACACCAACTGTAACACCTCTAGCTCAAAATCACTCTTCAACCAAGCCATTATGCCTCAATTATGCAGCTGGAGTCCTCCAACTTGATCCAAAGGTTTTCAAAGTGTTCCAAAGCTTGCAACACACTCCACAACATTCATTGAAGCTGTAGGGATCATCAAATCACATCTGGAACACCATCTGTGCAGAGTTCCATTTTAGCTTGCATCAAGTTAAGCCTCAAAACTACATCTTCATGATCCATGCATATTTCCTCGCATGATATTTTTACCAATTGTTTTCCATCATATGTTGAGTGTTTCCCCTCAAAAAATTTGATCATAGCACTCACCACCATGTCTGCACGATTGCTTTTGCAAAATTAGGGTTCATACGGTCATGTTGATATAACTTGCTATACACTGAAAATAAATGAAATCAAATATTGCCATCGTGATCCTTGTGAAAAAACGCATGAGTTTGGTATTTGAATCATGTCAAATGGTTGAGAAATGAGTGAGTTAGAGGGCTTCACGCATTTGAGCTTGAGGTTGAAGATGGCCATGGCGCCATGCTTGAGAAACCAACCAAGTTTGCCTTATATTTTTCCCTTGCCATGTTATTAATGAATTGGCATTGTGCCCCAGTGGTTGATCAGCTGGTTTGTGTGTATTGGCAAGCGAGAGGTCTGGGGTTCGAATCCCCCTCGCCCCAGACCTCTTTTTTATCACTTTTTCCTATTTTCTTATTTTTCATATTATTTTGTTAATGATTTGAAAAATTAATAACTCCCTCAATTTTAATTATTTTTTATTGGTTCTTTTTGCAAAAAATCACAAAAATGTTGAAATATTTTATTCCACAAAAAAATTAAATTTATATTAGTTATTTAATATAATTAGTATTTTTGTGAATAAATTCCTTTTTAATTGTTTTTAAGCATTTAAAAGTGAATATTTACTATGAAAATCAAAACTAAATGAGTTTTAATTTATCTTGTGATAAAAACCTCATTTTTCAAACCCTCAACGAAAATCACAAGTGGTTTATTCAAACTTATTTGGTATTTTTATCATTTTATTTGATTTTCTTTAAATATTTCCTTTTAAAAGAAAACAAATTTAGGGTTTCCTTGATTTTCACTCAAACAAATCATTTTCAAACACTCATGGGCCTCTAATAGAGTGTAAGAACTAAGCCTTTTTGTAAATAAACTCATTGTGGGCCTCACTTATTGTATAAGTCCCTATGTGTATTTTCAAAACAATGGCACGATCGACGTCTTTTCATAAAAACCTTGGGCCTCTCCTCGAGCTGTAAGCCCCATCACTTGTATAAAAATAAATCATTGGGCCTCTAATAGAGTGTAAGACCCAATCCCCTTTTAACCAAAACAATTTTGGGCCTCAGATATTGTATAAGTCCCTATGCGTTAAAAGAAAATCTCGGTGCGATCGCCAGTTCAAAAATCAAACCCTTGGGCCTACCCTCGTGTTATAAGCCCCACTCTTTAAAAATCATTGGGCCTCTAATAGAGTGTAAGACCCAAGCCTTTTTGTAAATAAACTCATCGTGGGCCTTACTTATTGTATAAGTCCCTCTGTGTATTTTCGAAACAATGGCACAATCGACGCTTTTTCATAAAAACCTTGGGCCTCTCCTCGAGCTGTAAGCCCCATCACTTGTATAAAAATAAATCATTGGGCCTCTAATAGAGTGTAAGACCCAATCCCCTTTTAACCAAAACAATTTTGGGCCTCATATATTGTATAAGTCCCTCTGCGTTAAAATAAAATCACGGCGCGATCGCCAGTTCAAAAGTCAAACCCTTTGGGCCTACCCTCGTGTTATAAGCCCCATTCTTTAAAAATAATTGGGCCTCTAGTAGAGTGTAAGACCCAACCCTTTTTGAAAACCAAAATAATTTGGGCCTCACTTATTGTATAAGTCCCGATACCACCAAAAAGTTCGACGCGATCGTCGCCTTTTAAAACAAAACTTTTGGGCCTCTCCTTGAGCTGTAAGCCCCTCCACTTGTACAAAAATAAACCTTTGGGCCTCTTGAGAGAGTGTAAGACCCATCCCTTTGTACAGAAAACCTTTTTGGGCCTCAGTCACTTGTATAAGTCCCTGTACAAATTCCAAACAACAGTGCAATCACTGATAAAACCTTGGGCCTCTCCTTGAGCTGTAAGCCCCAACAATCTTTTAAAAATACTTTCTCCTTTGATTTTGAATATAATATTGTTATCAAAGCTTTCTTTGTTGAACAAACTAACAAAACAACATGGAAGCTCTACAACCGAGTAAGTGTTTACCCGCTTTCTTTATCCGCTTTCATATAGATAGCTGTATTGTGGGGCTGCTCACTATAAGTCTTCTTTCACAAACTTTTATATACTTGTCAAATATCAACTGTGTAATACTAGTATAGTTATTTAGAGTTTTCCCCGGCAACTACGTCTAGCACTAGGTAAAACCCTGTTAGTCACTCTTAAATACAAACAAAACTAGATCCCCATAGGACTACCAGACACAGTCTTCCCTCCTCTTGGGGTTAAACAATATCGAGACGTGAAAGGCAGCATTCTCGGTGAACCCTTTCTCAGATTATCACCCTTAGAAATCGTCAAAGAAACTCTACTCCCCAGAGATGATCTTTTCTCCGTGAATGGCATATCTTGAGTTTCTTCCAAATTCTCGGACTTTCCTGGCTTGATCTATTCTTGGTGAATGGCTTGTCTTGAATTTCTCGGGCTTTGGGGACCCACAGGCTTCTTAAAAGCATCCTCGCCTCCTCTTGGGCGTTGTACAAGGACCCTTCGTCTTCTTAAAAGCTCTCATGCCTTCTCTTGGGCTTAGTACAAGGACCCAGAGACCTCTACAGGTATAGGAATATAACCTAGTCATCAATTTGCTAAAGTTGTCTTTCTGAGTCAAGTGTCAGACCTGTTAATGGGCTGACCTTCATCCCTTAACATACCAGCCTTCTCTTGGGCATCATACAAAGATCATTCACTACCTGAGAATCAATTTCTCAAAACACCCATAGACTTGGACAGTCTCAATGCCCTTTGTATTTTCCATTTCCTTAAAGAACATGAAACCTCCCTGATCCTCTGATCAATCTCAAAGTACAATATTACCCATATAAGAACCGATTTTCTCTTTTAACCAACATACTGGACCTGTCACTAAACTGAAACAGTCACTAGCACCCTAGCCTCCTCCTGGGCTTTGTACAATGATTCTCCCCAGCGGAGCTAACCTTTTTAGCCTCCATCTCGGGCTTCGTACGAGATACCAAATCACTCTCTTATTGAGTATAAAAGACTCTCTTGTTGAGTCAAACCTTTTCGGCCTCCATCTCGGGCTTCGTACGGGATACAAAAACACTCTCTTGTTGAGTATAAAAGACTCTCTTGTTGAGTCAAACATTTTCAGCCTCCATCTCGGGCTTCGTACGAGGTACAAAGACTCTCTTGTTGAGTCAAGCACCTTTAGCTTCTGTCTTGGGCTTCGTATAAGACACATACAAAAGCACTCTCTTGTTGAGTCAACCCTTTTAGCCTCTCTCTCGGGCTTCGTACGAGACACATAAAAACACCCTCTTGTTGGGTCAATAGCCTCCTCTTAGGCTTTGTATAAGGAAAACTCCGGTTGAGCCAATCAACCTTTTAGTATCAAAATCTGTGCCTCGTTCACAGTATACAAACATCAACAACTCCTTTTCCCCCATCTAATTGTTGTAAGCGGAAAGCCTCTAGATTATTTACATCCATGCCACTGTCCCTCTTTTAGCATGAGAAATTCCTAAGGAAAAATGGCATTGTTCTAAACTGAGTTAAAGTTTTCTCCTTCAGGTTAAAAATCCCCTATAAAGGAAATTATGGCATTGCTGGATTCACATATCCCAGTTAAAGTAATTCTTCTTTATAATCTATCACCCAACAGTTGTGACAAACAGATCCCCTTTAGAGATGACAAATTCTCTCTAAAGTCAAAACCGTTTAGCTTCACATCTCGGGCTTCGAACAAGATACAAATAGACCCTTCAGATTCACATCTTGGGCTTTGAACAAGATACAAACCACCTTTAGCTTCACGTCTTGGGCTTTGAACAAGACACCAAAACAACCTTTTTCCTCCCATAGAATAGGAGGAACTACGATCGCTCTGATTTCCCTGTTTCGTTAAACGGGAATACGTAGGCATAAGATTGCAAAAGAATCTTAGCGAGCACACTAATTAAAAACCCAAAATCCTATACCTTCATACATCAATCGAAAAGCATCAGTCCTAACATCCTACCAATAACATAGTCCCGTCATTTCATTCTTAGCAAAATAAGCAAAGAGAGGCCCACAATCTAAACCGCATTTGTAAACCAACAGTCATCTGTTTAAACTCAGTATACAAGCATGGTTAATTGGAGACATCTATTTCCCTTCCTTAGTCAGTTTCAATAGGATAAAAAATGAATCGACCTGTAGTACCCCAGAGCGATAGTGCTTAAGAACCACGCCTAAAATCGCTCGCTACAGAAAAATGGCGCCCACCGTGGGGCGGCATCTTGTCCCTCTTATCTCTCTGGTTGAAACCCGAGTGCTCAAAATGTCACAGAAATGACGATTCTACTGGGGAGTCATTGTCTGTATAGGATCATAAGACTAGAGGTCTAGGATGATTAAGATAAATATATATACTGCTTTTCCTAATTGATATATGTGTTTATTTTTTTGCTAATGGGAATACGTGTGATGCCGCATGTGGAAAGATTGAGTATACACCTAAGATAGGTGATGGCAATGCGGGTAATCTTACTGGGAGTGAATTCTAGTTAAGAGCCCCGATCGACCATCAAACTCAGTGGAGACTCCCTTTGCAGATACATTGCCTATACGACTTCGGTTGTTGAAAGTAGTGTGGTCGACTGGGTTATCTGAGAAGGTGAGATTTTTAGCAGACTTAAGCCATTTTGTAGTGCGGAAGCTATCGAAAATAGTTGTCACGTGATACTACCCTCATCTGAGATCACTCTAGGATACATCAGGTCGCTGGCGATTCGCTTGCTGTTGTTATCCCAGGGGGGTAGAGCCTTGACTTCATGACACCGACCCTTTGACCCCATGTTTTTTCTATGTTTTTGTGTGCTGCATTCATACATTCATTTAAAAAACATTAAGACAAAGAAAATCTTCTCTTCTAGTCTCTCTTTTTCAAATTAAACTAAGACAATGATTGCAAATATCAGAGAAAAGGAGATTGCACTAATAGATTTTGGTAGAAGGAAAACTCATAAGTACACCTTCAAGGTTCCAAAGTTAGAGGATTTGAGAGGTTTGGCGAGAATGATCACCAACCACGAGGCTTTCAGAGCCAAGTATGGAGGATTGCTATCTCTATTAAGGGTCTATGTAATCGAAGGAATCCTGTCCACATTAATCCAGTTCTACGATCCGGTATATCACTGTTTCACATTCCCGGATTATCAGCTTGCACCAACACTGGAGGAGTACTCTCACGTGACTGATTTACATATTAATGATCAAGCTCCCTTTTCTGGACTGGAAGAAATTCCAAAGGATCAAACCATTGCAAGAGCAATTTATTTGGACGAGTCAGAAGTCATGACTCACATGACCACTAAGGGTGGCATCCAAGGTTTGCCAGCCCAGTTCTTGAGAAAGAAAGCCCTCTACTTTGCTAGTATGGGGAACGTGGCCGCTTTCGAGAGCATCTTTGTTTTGCTCACCTACGGGTTATTTTTGTTTCCCAACATCGATAACTTTGTAGATATCAACGCCATTAAGATTTTCCTGATTGGAAACCTCGTGCCGACCTTACTCGCAGATGAGTATCATTCGATACACTTAAGTATTTTATACAACGGAGGAATGATCACGTGCTGTGTACCCTTGCTATACAAATGGTTCATTTCCCATTTGCCCAAGTCTGCTGCATTTTGGGATCAAAAGAATACTTTACGTTGGTCGCAGAGAATCATGTCTCTTACCAACTCTGACATCGATTGGTACAATCAAATCTATGACGGGATCAGGATCATTGACCGTTGTGGAAATTTTCCAAATGTACCCCTTATAGGGACTAAGGGGGGAATCAACTATCATCCAATTCTCGTTCGTCGTCAATTTGAATACTCGATGAGGCACATCTCATGGAATGCTCATCTGGAAGGTCTTTTCTTCAAGGAAGGAGAAAATGACAGGGAACTAAAGACGAAAATAGTGCACGCTTAGAAACACGTTCATAGGAAAGGACGAGAGTCTCTAGGAAAACCAGACTGTGTCTCAGTGGAGCCTTATCTCCACTGGGTACAAACTAGAGCTCTCAAGCTGAGGATGCCTTACCCTCGTCAGAAAGTTCTTCCATTAAGGGACTCTGCCCTTTATTTCATGTCTGAAACAGAAAAACTTCAGGTTACTCTCAACAAAGTTCAGCAGGAGAAGAGGTCTTGGAGGAACAAGTACCGTATTCTCAATGTGGAGTGTAAGAAAATACAACAACTATTAAGAGAAAAAGATGCTCTGATTGAGATTTTAGAGCAACATGCTGTAGAAAATCAGGATGACCAAAGGAATTTGCTCGCTCCTTTCACTTGGAAAAGGAATGACAACCCGACAACGGCCCAAGAGCCCCGGTCAAAGAAAAGGAAAGCACCTGAACCAGCACTTGAGCTCTCTTCAGAGAGGACTCAGGATCCATTAGTTTAGGTTTCTTTTTTCAACACTTTGTAATCTACTGTATTTCCATTTCCGCAATCCTTTGAATTCAATAAAACGGGGTTTCCCCGCTGTTTGATATTTGCAATCTAATTGTCGAAGTTTACTTTGAATAAACCAAAATAATTAATAATCATTGCATTCATCATTCTCGCATAACGCATTCTTCTTACCTACGAATCTCACGTTTGCGTCTTAATTCTAGAGGCAAACTGTCTCATTCGTACAATACTCAGGCCAATTGTCAGAAAAAGATAGATGATCTCAAGGAAGAGAACAGAGGGTTGAGAGAAGAGACCGACACTATGAAAGAGCATATGAGAAAGCTTCATAACGACATGCAAGCTCTAGTAGAAGCTCAGATGCAACAACAAAGGACTGTGATCTCAGAGATCACATCAACGCCCATAGTGGAGAAGTGTGATCCTAGGTACAAAATGCCGAAAGATCGTCTCTGGAGCATGCCACTTAACTATATCCCGGAAGGATATGTTCCACCGATCGCTGAGGATTAGGGAACCGCAGCAGGAGCCGCTGGGCCTGAAGGTTACAAACTTTGGGAAAGAGAAGATGCCAGGGGCATGACAGCAACTCTTGAAGGTTACAAACTTCGGGAGGCACCGAGGGTCTCAGCCATAATGACTATACCACTGCCCGTGGTACACACTGTCCCAGAAAGACAGATTCCACAGATACCTTCTGGTGGAAATGACATCATGTTCGACAGAATGAATGAATTCCAAGAACAGTTCCTGGAAATGCAGAAAGAACTGCAAGCCCTTCGCGGTCAGGATCTATTTTTGGAAAGGACGCGCAGACCTTTGCTTGGTCCCCAATGTGAAAGTTCCACACAAGTTCCAAGTGCCCGACTTTGAAAAATACAAGGGTAACTCTTGCCCTCAGAGTCATTTAGTGATGTACGCTCGGCGAATGTCAGCTCAGACAAAGAACCAGGAGCTACTAATTCACTACTTTCAGGATAGTTTAACTGGTGCCGCATTAAAATGGTACATGGGTTTAAACCGCACTACGATCGGCACGTTTAGAGATCTTGGCGCTGCTTTTGTTCAACAATATAAATACAATTTGGACATGGCACCGGACAGAGATCAACTCAGATCAATGTCACAAAAGGACAAGGAAACTTTTAAGGAGTACGCTCAGAGATGGCGTGAAATTTCCGCTCAGATTTCTCCACCTCTGGAGGAAAAGAGATGACAAAGATCTTCTTAAAGACCTTAAGCTCATTTTACTACGACAGAATGGTTGCCAGTGCGCCCAGTGACTTCACCGAGATGGTGGGCATGGGGGTTCGTCTTGAGGAAGCCGTCCGAGAAGGACGTTTGGTTAAAGACGCTGGATCATCAAGTAGCACAAAACGATACGGTAGTGCTCTCCCTAAGAAAAAAGAGCAAGATATTGGGAATATCTCTCTCGAAAAGCAAAGGCGACGATATCAACCAATAGCAACTGTAACTCCTGCTATCAACCCGGCGCCTATTCCTACGTATCAATCTCAGGTTGCGCAGAGCCGACCTAATCAACAGCAATTTCAGCAAAGGACACAACAGTCTCTTCAGCAGACTCGTCCTCTATACAATAACAACCGTACAACGCGACCACCAGGGTTTGACCCTATACCCATGTTATACGCCGAACTGTTTCCATTACTACTGGTCAAGGGGCACGTCCAAACTAAGTCTCCTCTTACAGTACTGGAAAATCCGCCTTTTTGGTTCAAAACAGATCAGACTTGTCCTTACCATCAAGGAGGACCAGGGCATAACATAGAGAACTGTCCCAGTTTCAAATCTGATGTGCAGAAGCTTATTAGGAGCGGGGTCTTATCTTTCAAGGATACGAATCCTAATGTTCTCACAAACCCACTGCCTCAACATGAGAAAGTTGCAGTCAATTTGATAGAGGGAGAGTCTAACAACATCTATCAAATTCACGACGTACTCTTGTTAAGGGCCAACTTGGTCAAGATGCATTGTAGACAGAGTGGATATGGCCATGTGCCACCTCATAATTATCACCAGTGTGATATCTGCTCTAAAAACAATCAAGGATGTTTTGTGGTGCAATCAGCTCTACAGGAACAATTGGATCTCGGATGGATCCAAGAGCATCGAGTTCTTGGAGTTAGCATAACCTATACGAATTCCAACATCATTCAGAGCCACGACATCCGTACAATGAATGTTAACTTGGTGGCGATGCACTCAAGGCAAAGCCAGTATCATAATCTGCCGCGACACGATTACAATTTCTGTCTGACTTGCTCGGTAAACAAACAGGGATGGTCTTTTGTACAAGAGACCCTCCAGCGTCAGATGGATCTTGGATGGATCCAGGACTACCATGATAGAAATCCCTATCAGATCAACATGATTCAAATCTTCGATATTCGTCTAATGAATACCAGGTTGGTGGAGTTGCATGCCAGGCAGGTCCAACTCGGTTTTCTCACTTCGCATGATTACCAGAACTGTAAATGATGTTGTGAGAGTAACCAAGGATGTGCTCTCGTTCAAAGAACTTTACAACACTTGTTAAACCACTGGTGGCTTCCAATCTATATTAATGAAGACACGCAACAAATCAGTGTGGTTGATAGGAACCCTACTCGGAATCGAAGTCAGGATGTCCGATCTACGGAAACAGATCTAGTGAGGTTACACTGCATCCAAAGTGGGCGTGGCCAGGTTCCACCACACAACTATGAACATTGTAGAGTCTGTTCGGAATATAACCAAGGATGCTACCTCGTACGAGCAGCCCCTCATGGTCAGTTGGATCGCAAGGAGATTCACCCATACCTAGCTTCGGGGTCCGTTGACTGGCCACCAGACTACTTTGCAGATCAAATCAGAGACGTGGTTGTAATCTCTGACCCTGAGAGGAACAAGGATGTTTGTACCATTATCCCTCTACTGGACGAATCAAAGGTTCTTAGCAAGGAACTGATTGAAGTTACTTACGACAGTCAGAAAAATCAGAAGGCTCCTGTAGTTATCTATCTGCCGGGACCGTTACCGTATGAATCAGCTAAGGCGATCCCTTACAAATACGGTGCAACAATAATTGAGAATTGAAAGGAAATTCCATTACCCTCCGTCGTGAATCTTGTAGACATCAGTCGAGTAACACGGAGCGGTCGAATATTCAACCGAGGGGTTGGAGAACCTAACAAAGAAAAGGAACCTCAAACAGAAGTTCCCGATCAACCAGTCGGTCAATCCAGTAATCTAGAACTTTCAAAAAATAACGATGAGATGCTGAAGCTCATCCAAAGGAGTGAATACAACATTGTTGATCAGATGTTACAAACTCCTTCAAAGATCTCAGTGCTATCACTTTTACTCAGTTCCGAAGCCCACAGGGAGGCTCTACAGAAAGCCTTAAAGCAGGACTTTGTGGAACAGGATGTGTCAATACGACAGTTCGATAGCATCATCTCTAACATCACTTCCTGCAACAACTTAGGATTCAGTGATGAGGATTTGCCATAGGGGGGAAAAAGCCATAACATGGCGCTCAATATCACAGTTAATTGCCAGGACGATGCTTTAGCCAGCGTACTAGTAGACACAAGATCGGCCATCAACGTTATGCCAAAGTCCACTTTAATGTGACTATCATTCAAAGAACCCCCGATGAGGAGCAGTGAGGTCATCGTCAAAGCATTTGACGGGTCTCGGAAAATAGTTATCGGCGAACTTGACCTTCCCATAACTATCGGTCCTCACACTTTCCTAATCACTTTCCAGGTCATGCATATTCGGGCAACATACAGTTGCTTATTAGGAAGACCTTGGATACACCAGGCTGGGGCAGTTACTTCGACGCTGCACCAGAAACTGAAGTTCGTCAAGAACGATCAACTCGTCACAGTCTGTGGAGAACAAGCCTTGCTCGTGAGTAACCTGTCATTAGCTACTTGTGTAGAACCCGAGGAGGTTGTTGGAACCCGGTTCCAAGCACTTTCGGTGAGCAACGAGAATCAATCAGAAAAAGGAACCTCGATTTCCTCATACAGAGATGCTCTCGAAGTGATCGAGAATAACAATGCAAAAGGATGGGGACAACTTGTCATTCCTACTGATAATAAAACAAAGAAGGGTCTTGGTTTTTCTACAACCTGCACCCGGACAGCTGCTAACGATGAAATTCTTCATCCCATTCAGGACTTCTTCCACAGTGGAGGTTTCCTTCACCCAGTGCCTCAAATAGTCCATTCTATCGACGAGGGAGATCCCTCTAATACGGATGAGGAATGGAAGTCCTATCTCAACGAGGACGGTTATATGTGTAATACCCCGTATTATTTAAATGCTCAATTGGATATCATATGAGATCAGATGAGTAGTTAGGTACTCTATCTTTGATTAATTGGATTTATGGAATCCTCTAAGTATTTTAAGTATTGACATTTGGGATCAATAGAGCAACTAATGAACTCTGAAGAGATTAATTATTTTACTAAAGAGACGGATTAATAATTGATAGTTCAAGGAAGTAAATTTTGGTAACTCTAATAATTTGTCTATTGGGTTGAGACGACAAAATATCGATTGGAGATATTTTACCCTGTTGGATTATATTATATAATATAGCATTATATATATGTTAAGGAAAGGAAAAGAAAGAGGAAATGGAGAGGAAGAAGAGAAAGAGAGAAGGTGGAGAAAGATGAAGAAGAGGAACTCATGGATCATCATCATCTTCTTCAAACTCCTCTTCGATCATCAGGTGGGTTCTAGATAGAGACTTTAGAGTAAATTTCTTGAGGTTTTAGAGTTAGGTTAGATTTTGATAAAATGAGTAATTTTGCTAAATCAATGAAATCTAACGGATAGATTGATGAAATGCATGTCTAAATGCGATCTAACATGTTGTTTTGGGTATTTGGATGCATTAATATCATGTGGGTTGAAGGTTTGGATCATTTTTGGGTCCCAAACCCGTTTTGGGAGAATTCTGGTTCGTCCAGATTCGCCAGGCGAGTAGGTGGCGAGTTGGCTTCGCCAGGGATTCGCCAGGCGAATTTACCTGGGACAGCAAAACATTATTTTTCGTATTTTCGCCATAACTTTTGATCTGTAACTCCGATTAACGCACGGTCGGAAGCCTTGGAAAGCTAATTTTATGCTCTATGAGATGGTGAGGTAGAGACATGGTTATATGTCATGGATGGATGAAATATATTTTATGTGATATGTTGTGTTAAATGTTTTACTTGTGTACATTGTATTATACCATGTCTATTTAATTGTGAACTGGGAATGAAAGAATATGCATGCTTAAAATATAAATTAGGAAGAGTGAGGAAACCTTACCCCAAACCTAATGATATGATTCTAGGTTGTGATTATGATTGATAAATAATCTAGATGGCGATGGTCGTGCATTCGATGTAGATGTGCATCCTTGCCGAGTAATGGTCTAGAGGAGAGTGAGACACTAGTATGGAACATGTGTGTGAACCTTTGTGTTCTTTGAGAAAAGGCGATTGTGGCCTTGTGATTATCGAATACAATCACGTTTGTGTGTGCGATCACGTAATCGTAACTGGTTATCTTGTGAGTGCGTTTCATGGGTCTCGAGCTCCTCTGAAACATGTGCACGACTACTTGGCAGGTTTGATTCCCGCGTACAGTATGAATGGCGCTCTGGGAGTGTATGCTTGTGACGGTTTATCGCCCGTGTGAAGTGACGGTTCATAACGGTTTATGGCCCGTAGAACCCGAATCCATTCATATGTCAAGTAGGTTACCAGTATCCATGACTCGGGTCGACTTCTAGACGTAGAAGCGGACGGGAACAGGGGTTGCCTTGGTGTGGTTAGCGATTGGTGATATTTTGAGTTGATGAACTCATGACATGTTTCCATATAGTGTGAGATTGTGAGATTGTGAACTCAAAGTCATTTCCCTTCCCCTTGACTTGAGTTAGGATTGATAGAACCTTGTACAGCCGAGAGGATCTATAGGATAGGGAACTCACTGAGATTTGATGTATCTCACCCCACTATAGTTGCTATATTTCAGGTGGGGTCTACAGGTTTGATTTACAAGTGGAGCGATGCTGGGATGTTTCAAGAGAAGCTTAGTTAAGCTTATTCCGCTGTGTATTTTATTGTTCTTGTACAATGAGGAATATTGTATATTGTTCTCAGTTTTATTTTATTTTTTGGCTAATTTCCATAGCTTGTACCATAGTTTTATTATGTTTTAGAATGGTCAAGTATGTGAATTACGCCATTAGGCACTTATGATGGTGTCAGTACCAAATAAAATGCTTGTATTGTATTATTCTAGGTATATATTATACAGGGCATTACAGTTGGTATCAAAGCAGGTCGTGTCCTCGACCTAGCCTTGAAACATCATAAGTAAATCTATTCCTGCCTCTTAAGTGTGTCTTGCCATCATGAAACTTAATATCATACTATGTAGTGTTGGGCTTGATCAACCTAATACTATGTATGTGATAGGTAGAATCATGGTTGAGCGACCACGAGGACTCCGTAGTGTTGTCAGAACTGGTGCTGTGAGGGAAGGCTCAAGCCAAGAGTCAGTTGTGAGGAGTTTTGGTTAGCTCAGTAAGGTTTTGGTAGAAGTTGTGCTTTGGGGTAGCATGGAATTAAAGTGTAATGTGTGGTTTAAGTAATCCTTTGGAATGGATGTAGTTCGAAAGTTAAGGATCTCTATTAGACAATTGGTTAAGGTATTGAGGAATATGTGAAATTGCTAAGTAGAGCTGGATTGGCCACTAGTACGGATAAGAATTTCAAGTAATCTCATTCCGTGGAAGAGAAAAGTTGTTTAATGGAACGCGTGGCGTAAGGTCCGGAAGTGAGATAAGTTTTGGTGCTTTAGTTTCTAAAGTTGTTATGTTATCTTAAAGGGACGAGAGTACTTTAAGGAGGGTGTTTAGAACAATATCTTCCACTTGGTTTAAGATTGAGAGTTAAGGAGGTTCGGCTTTTATGGGAACCTAAAGTAGTAGAGAAGTGTGAGGAGGAACACAAGGATGTGTTTACATGCTTCAAGTGGAATAAGTATAAGCCGGATGACGAGTAGGAGATAAATTGCGTATATTCAGTTATGTAGAGAGATTAAGTTCGAGATATTACATCAGGATTTTCGGTATCCGATGAGAGACCATTTGGAAATTGAAAATGTTTTGGTTTGGAAAAAGTTGGACTTTTGAGGCTTGGGAACCATGAAACGTAGCAGAAAATTCTGCTTCTGGTGTGATTCGCCAGGCAAATCAGGAAATCGCCAGGCGAATGGAGTCTCGCCGCGGGTTCGCCAGGCGAAGTGCTGGCGAAGAGGAATTCGCCAGGCGAATTACTTAGTCGCCAGGCGAAAATGAAGAAACAGAACTTGTGTAGCTACTGGAACTTTTGGGGTTTTATGAAATGAGGATTCGCCGCATGTTCGCGGGGCGAAGTGCTGGCGAAGGGGGACTCGCCAGGCGAAATTTTTAACCGCCAGGCGAATCTGGCCGTTTCCAATAATATTTCTTTTCTTCAGAAATTCATATCTTTTGACTCGGGTGTCCTATTTAAGCGTTCTTTGTATTGATATGAAGCTTTGAAAGTGTTATATGTTGTGGGAAGTGAAAATGTTGTTTATGAGGTGGATTTTATTCGGTTATGTGGAATGAACGGTATTAACAGTATGTTATAAGAAATTTACACCTTGGTATTAAGAACAAGCGTAGTAGTGGCATCGTGGTTGCAATTGTACATAATGGATTCCCGTTCTTGAGACAAGGGTGATGAGATGTACTCTGTGGGACAGTGAATGTTGTATTTTAAGAAGCAAGTTGTGGTAAAACAACGAGAAGCAAACCAAGATTTATTATGGACTAAGTGTAAATCATGGAACGATTTATACCATAATTGTTTTGTAGATAGTTGATGAGAATTGTCGGTTGCGAATCTTCCATTAAGTGATTTGGTAAGTGAAATGTCCAATGGACAGTGAAGGACAAGAAACCCCGGTTAATGTGTATGAAGGGATGAAAAGGTTCTTCAAGAGGATGCAATGCCGCGATTTATTTGCAGGTATGGAGAAACTTCTGTATTTGTAAATAATCGGAATATTCGGAATCTACCTTTTGTTGGACTAAGAATGTTGTTGTTTTATGTCCCACCAAGAAGTTCAAGTGAGAGAACAAGGTTGTATGTTTAGTCTTGGTAGTGGACGAATCAGGTATGAATTGTGATTAAAAACCCCAGAATGTCGGCATTATTGGTTTCCCGCAAGTGAAATTGTTTGAGTAGAAAAGTGAACTATCCCGCCAAAGAGTTGTCGTGTGACCGCGTCAGAAATTAGAATTCTACCTTGTCACTTGGTTGGAGTGTGTCATCTGCATCTGTTGACTTTGTCGGTTTTACCTGAGTGGATCATGGTTGGTGAATGTTATACCAGTTAAGGAACCGCGAGTTGGAAAATGATATTTCGAGTTAGGACAAATCGGATTGATGGTTGAGTATGGATGGCTTTGAATTAAGAGGAAAACTGATTTGTAGATTCTGCAGTAGTGTTAACTGATTAAACAAGGTGGCTAACCGATTAACATGTGCATTGAAGGTGTTACGTGGGATTTGGAGAAGTTAACCGATTAGCTCAGATGGTTAATCGACGAACGTATGGGTAAGTTATGGAATCTCTTGAGAACCATCATCTGTGTTTTATTACCTTAGGTTGTTACGAGTTGAGAGTATTGGGCGAATGGAAAACGGGATTTCAAGTAAGTGAAAGACGAATTTGTGTCTTAAAATCGTAACTTCTGGAAAGGTGTTGCATAGTTGACCACTCGTTCAGACGACGAGGGAGTTACTTTGGAGAAGTAATCTTGTGAACTGTGTTAAGTGTGAAAAAGTCTTAAGTGTGTTACTATTGAAGGACTTGAGGGCGAAGTTGGAAGATACTCTCGAAGTGTTGATCTCGAAAAGATCGTTTCGGTAATTTAATTTAGGGTGTTATTAAGGAACGACCGGTTGGCCGGAGTTAGTAATTGTTATCTTCCGTGAGTTCTTGGTTTTGGATTTAAACCCCGTGAAAGTGGTATCAGTTGTGTGCAGTTGTGTTCTAACCAGAGGAGGAATTTGTAGATTAACTTTCCAAGTACTAGTAAGAATTGTATGTTCTGAAGTTAAGTATGTAACTGGGAATAGTTTATGGAACGGAACGAATGAGAAGAGTTGATTCAACTGAGAAGTGTGGTACGGACTTCGAAAATGTGTGTGTATGTGGAGTGTTGTACGTGAATTGGTGAGTAATATGGAGACTCACGTTTGTGCTTCGAGTGTTTAAAGTTTTGATAAGTGGTGATTCGCGTATGAATGAAGTTTTGTTATGGTGTTACATGGGATTGGTTGAGATCTTGAATCAGCAAGGAACCTTGAGTAAGTCGGAAAACCGGAAGAATAATTAATATGGAATGTAGTAACTAGAAACAAAAATTGTTAAACTACTTTTGGATGAATTATTCGAGTTTTGAATGAATTTGTAATAGTGTAACTCCTGCACCTCTATCGTCTGGAGAGTGTTTGACGGATGTTATAATATTGTGTGTCGGCGAGGAAATTGTTCTACTATAGGACGTCAGTAAGTTTCTTGTATCATTGGTTAGTAAGGATCCCAGTGGATAAGTGTGTTTCTCCGTGGACTATCAGCTACGTGGTAGTGCTTAAGAAATTGTGGTGTTCCACTGTTAGAATTGGAGTTGCGTAGTGGAAGGTGACAAATGAAAGAGTTCAGTCAGATTAATAAGAATCAGACGGATGATTACTTATAAGAATAATAAAGAAATAAGGAAATCATGTTTTAAGAGTGTTACCTTTTTGGTGTGACACGAAAGAAAGGAAATATCGGATGTGATGGGTACGCTGTTTAGCATCAGACCAGAGGGAACTGGTAAAGAATGAATTGTTGACCATCTATGAAGTCGTTTTGAACGTTGAAGGATTTATGAAAGGATAGTTGTCGGAAATTGTATGAAGTTAAGAAATCACTGAATTACATCGCGAAGATGTGTTGAGGGTTGTTGTCACAATTTGAGATAAGATGTTATGGGTTTGTGTTGTGACTCAGTAGAAGAGTAAAGAATGGTGAATTTTTCTGAAAGTAAGATGCGACCAAGTCTCTTTGTATGAAACAACAGATAAATTACGGGAGAAACAAAGTTAGAAGTTAACCTAATATTGGAACAAGAGTATAACTAAGGACACGAAGTTTGGTAATTCGTGAAAAGAAGGATTTTGAATTATGAAGTCAAGTTGGAAATAGGTGATGTCAGAAATTTTAACGGAGGTAAAGATTAAGTGTGGATCTAAGACAGGGATATGAGTTACAGTGGTTTTCGAGTAGAGGAAATTCAGGGGCAAATTTCAATTTAAGGGGGGGAGAGTGTAATACCCCGTATTATTTAAATGCTCAATTGGATATCAGATGAGATCAGATGAGTAGTTAGGTACTCTATCTTTGATTAATTGGATTTATGGAATCCTCTAAGTATTTTAAGTATTGACATTTGGGATCAATAGAGCAACTAATGAACTCTGAAGAGATTAATTATTTTACTAAAGAGACGGATTAATAATTGATAGTTCAAGGAAGTAAATTTTGGTAACTCTAATAATTTGTCTATTGGGTTGAGACGACAAAATATCGATTGGAGATATTTTACCCTGTTGGATTATATTATATAATATAGTATTTTATTTATATATATATATATATATATATATATATATATATATATATATATATATATATATGTTAAGGAAAGGAAAAGAAAGAGGAAATGGAGAGGAAGAAGAGAAAGAGAGAAGGTGGCGAAAGATGAAGAAGAGGAACTCATGATTCATCATCATCTTCTTCAAACTCCTCTTCGATCATCAGGTGGGTTCTGGTTAGACTTTAGAGTAAATTTCTTGAGGTTTTAGAGTTAGGTTAGATTTTGATAAAATGAGTAATTTTGCTAAATCAATGAAATCTAACAGATAGATTGATGAAATGCATGTCTAAATGTGATCTAACATGTTGTTTTGGGTATTTGGATGCATTAATATCCTATGGGTTGAAGGTTTGGATCATTTTTGGGTCCCAAACCCGTTTTGGGAGAATTCTGGTTCGTCCAGATTCGCCAGGCGAGTAGGTGGCGAGTTGGTTTCCCCAGGGATTCGCCAGGCGAATTTACCTCGGACAGCAAAACGTTATTTTTCGTATTTTCGCCATAACTTTTGATCCGTAACTCTGATTGACGCACGATCGGAAGCGTTGGAAAGCTAATTTTATGCTCTATGAGATGGTGAGGAAGAGACATGGTTATATGTCATGGATTGATGAAATATATTTTATGTGATATGTTGTGTTAAATGTTTTACTTGTGTACATTGTATTATACCATGTCTATTTAATTGTGAACTGGGAATGAAAGAATATGCATGCTTAAAATATAAATTAGGAAGAGTGAGGAAACCTTACCCCAAACCTAATGATATGATTCTAGGTTGTGATTATGATTGATAAATAATCTAGATGGTGATGCTCGTGCATTCGATGTAGATGTGCATCCTTGCCGAGTAATGGTCTAGAGGAGAGTGAGACACTAGTATGGAACATGTGTGTGAACCTTTGTGTTCTCTGAGAAAAGGCGATTGTGGCCTAAAGGCATTGTGGCCTTGTGATTGTCAAATACAATCACGTTTGTGTGTGCGATCACGTAATCGTAATCGGTTATCTTGTGAGTGCGTTTCATGGGTCTCGAGCTCCTCTGAAACATGTGCACGACTACTTGGCAGGTTTGATTTCCGCGTACAGCACGAATGGCACTCTAGGAGCGTATGCTTGTGACGGTTTATGGCCCGTGTGAAGCGACGGTTCATAACGGTTTATGGCCCGTATAACCCAAATCCTTTTGTATGTCAAGTAGGTTTCCAGGATCCATGACTCGGGTCGACTTCTAGACGTAGAAGCGGACGGGAACAGGGGATGCCTTGGTGTGGTTACCGATTGGTGATATTTTGAGTTGATGAACTCATGACATGTTTCCATATAGTGTGAGATTGTGAGATTGTGAACTCAAAGTCATTTCCCTTCCCCTTGACTTAAGTTAGGATTGATAGAACCTTGTACAGCCGACAGGATCTATAGGATAGGGAACTCACTGAGATTTGATGTATCTCACCCCACTATAGTTGCTATATTTTAGGTGTGGTCTGCAGGTTTGATTTACAAGTGGAGCGATGCTGGGGTGTTTCAAGGGAAGCTTAGTTAAGCTTATTCCGCTGTGTATTTTATTGTTCTTGTATAATGAGGAATATTGTATATTGATCTCAGTTTTATTTTATTTTTTGGCTAATTTCCATAGCTTGTACCATAGTTGTATTATGTTTTAGAATGGTCAAGTATGTGAATTACGCCATTAGGCACTTATGATGGTGTCAGTACCAAATAAAATGCTTGTATTGTATTATTCTAGGTATATATTATACAGGGCATTACAATATGTCTCAGGAAGAGGTGCCTACGCCCTTTTGCTATCCTGCACAGAGTCCGAGATTTATACCCAGGTCAGACGTCAAAATGATATACGGAGATTGTGATCCGGAAGGATGTCGTGCTCCACCAAACTCATTAGAGGAGGACACTCTGATGAAGGATAACTTTGACCACGACTATTACGACCCAATGGATGGTCTGCCTATCTTGCAGTCGTACCCAGGAGACTTGGGGCAAGAAAGTCAGCCGCACAATGAAAATCAGCTGAGTGTCATTGAACAAAATACCTGTGTCCCCACCATGTCATAGGATCAACACTCAGGTCATTCAGAAAAAATCCATTACGACGATGAATTGGCAAAGCTTGCCGGACTAGAATTCATCAACTATTCTTTTCCCGAGGTCAACGTCGTCGAGAGAGATGACCCCCCCAGTTCCAAAGAAGTGTGGGACACCTTGGGACAACCAAGTGGAAAATTTGACTTCATGGTCAAGTACACCGCTCCCGAAAGCTCTGGTACCAGGTTTGAAGACATCCATCCAACTGGATGTGGAGATTTGCCTGAGAGAACAAATACTATGCAAAACACAACAGAGGAATCCTCCCACGACAACTCTGCCTGGGAGACAGATTCCAATGATCATGCTCCGCCAGAAATCAGCGTCATTTCTGAAGACAAATCAAGGAAGGTACCAGACTTTGTGATTCACCGAGGAGTTCGCCGCCAATGGGTTGCAGTCAATGTTCCGGAGATTGTTCATAAGTCAAAGTAATTGCCGTCTTTAACCTTTCACCCTGCCCAGGTGAAACAGATGTTTTGATAGGGCTCACTTTCTGTAAATATCCCTCTTCGCTTTGCCTAAAGCGACAGAGTTTTGTTTTATAGGGCTGTAGTTTCAAGAATCGACTTGTTCATAAATAAAATAACGTCAGTCTGTAATTTCCGCATTAATTGTTGTTTTCTCTTTTTGCTTTTCTCAGAAAATGGTAATCCTAAAAAACATCTCATATAATAAAAACAAGCAGTTTTTCAAAAAAATACACTGCACACACTTGCATTTTCTCTATCTCTTCTAAACACAAATCATCACGTCATGCATATTGCTTGTTTTAACCCCCATTGAAACATACAATCTGATGCCTTTTCCCGACTTTGAGTTCCCGGTATTTGGGGCTGAAGAAGAAGTTGACGATGAAATTCTAGAAGAGATCTCCCGATTACTCAGACTGGAGGAAAGGTCCATTGAACCTCACAAAGAGCCGTTGGAAACGGTCAACTTGGGTTCAGAAAAAGAGAGAAAAGAAATCAGGATTGGGGCACTGCTCAGTCCAACTGCCAAAGAGAGTTTGACAAAGCTTCTCAGAGAATTTCCCGATGTGTTTGCTTGGTCCTATCAGGACATGCTAGGGTTGGATACCAGCATCGTGGAACATCACTTACCGTTACGGTCAGAATGTCTTCCAGTAAAGCAAAGGTTGAGACAGACTCATCCGAACATGGCCATCAAAATCAAAGAGGAGGTACAGAAACAGATTAACGCAGGTTTCCTCGCCACATCGGAATATCCTCAATGGTTAGCGAACATAGTTCCTGTTCCAAAAAAGGACGGAAAAGTCAGAATGTGTGTCGATTACAGAGATCTAAACAAGGCTAGTCCAAAGGACGACTTTCCCATACCACACATTGACATGTTGGTTGACAGTATATCAAAGTTCAAAATTTTCTCTTTCATGGATGGATTCTCAGCCTATAATCAGATAAAAATGGCACCGAAAGACATGGAGAAAACTTCGTTCATTACCCCATGGGGTACCTTTTGTTACAAGGTAATGCCGTTCGGTTTGAAGAACGCCGGGACAACCTATCAAAGGGCCACGACTACTCTGTTTCATGACATGATACACCAGGAAATCGAGGTATATATCGATGACATGATTACCAAATCAAAAACAGAAGAGGAGCATGTGACCCACATGTCAAAACTATTCGAGCGGTTGAGAAAGTAAAAACTCCACTTGAATCCTAACAAATGCACCTTCGGTGTCCGTTCAGGGAAACTTTTAGGGTTCATCGTTAGCCAGAAAGGAATTGAGGTTGATCCTGATAAGGTCAAGGCCATTCAAGAAATGCCTTCTCCGAAAACTAAAAAACAAGTCATATGATTCCCGGGACGTTTGAACTACATCTCCAGATTCATATTCCTCATGACCGCGACATGTGCGCCGATTTTCAAATTACTCAAAAAGAACCAGGACTGCGTTTGGACAGAAGATTGCCAAACCGCCTTCGACAGTATTAAGGAATACCTGTTGAATCCGCCGATTCTATCACCTCCAGTGGAAGGAAGACCACTAATCATCTACCTCACGGTCCTAAAGGACTCCATGGGGTGTGTACTTGGCCAACAAGACGAAACCAAATGGAAGGAGTCTGCCATCTACTATTTGAGCAAGAAATTCACCGACTGCGAGACTCGGTACACTATGCTTGAGAAAACTTGTTGCGCTTTGGCTTGGACAGCCAAACGTCTTTGCCAGTACATGATTCGTCACACTACTTGGTTAATCTCAGAAATGGATCCATTCAAGTACGTCTTTGAAAAACCTGCTCTCACGGGAAGAATCACCCGTTGGCAGATGTTGTTATCAGAATATGACATATAATACCACGCTCAGAAAGCCATTAAAGGAAGTGTTTTAGCCAATCATTTGGCTCATCAACCGATTAACGATCAAGAATTAGTCGGGTTTGACTTCCCAGATGAAGATGTCATGTATCTAAAAATGAAAGACTGCGATGAACCGCTACCCAGTGAAGGGCCAGAACCAGGTTCCCAATGGGGACTAATCTTTGACGGAGCTATCAATCATTACGAAAATGAAATTGGGGCAATCATCATAACACCTCAGGGTACCCACATTCCTTTCACCGCCAGACTTACGTTCAAGTGTACAAATAACGAGGCCGAATACGAAACTTGTATTATGGGTCTCTAAGAAGCGATCGATTTGAGAATAAAAAACTAGGATGTTTATGGCGACTCAGCCCTGGTTATCAATCAGATTAAAGGAGATTGGAACATATACCAATCCGTATTGATTCCTTACAAAGACTACGCGAGAAGATTGTTACCTTTCTTCGACAAAATCGAGTTTCATCATATCCCTCGTGAAGAGAATCACATGGCTGATGCCTTAGCCACCCTCTCTTCTATGATTAGAGTAGGTCAATGGACCGAGTTACCTAAGATCGACATAATGCACCTTGAACGGCCCGCTTACATCTTCGCGATCGAAGCAGTCATAGACGACAAACCATGGTATCACGATATCAAATGCTTCCTTCAGAAACAAGAGTACCCACCTGGGTACTAAGAAAAGACAGGAAAACCCTCAGAAGGCTGGCTGGTAGCTTCTTCCTGAGCGGTGACACACTATATAAGAGACATTTCGACATGGTCTTGCTCCGATGCGTAGACAAACCAGAAGTAAACATGTTGATAAAAGAAATTCATGAAGGATCCTTTGGCACTCATGCCAATGGACATACAATGGCGAGAAAAATTCTGAGAGCAGGGTACTACTGGTTGACCATGGAATCTGATTGCTACAAGTACATGAGGAAGTGTCACAAGTGTCAGATATACTCAGACAAAATCCATGTACCGCCAACGCATCTCAAAGTTCTCTCTTCCCCATGGCCTTTTTCCATATAGGGAATCGACATGATCGGCATGATCGAACCTAAAGCTTCGAATGGACATCGGTTCATCCTAGTAGCCATTGATTACTTCACCAAGTGGTAGTCCAATTTTTCAAAAACAATATCATCTGCCGTTATGGTGTTCCGAGCCAAATCATTACTGATAATGGATCTAACTTGAACAATAAGATGATGAAGGATTTATGTGTTGAGTTTAAAATCGAACACCATAACTCATCTCCCTACCGACCTAAGATGAATGGAGCGGTAAAAGCGGCTAACAAGAACATCAAAAAGATCGTTCAAAAGATGGTTGTAACCTATAAAGATTGGCACGAGATGCTACCCTTTGCTCTTCACGGTTATCGCACATCTGTCCGCACTTCAACAGGGGCAACCCCTTTCTCTCTAGTATATGGCATGGAAGCAGTGCTCCCCATAGAAGTAGAGATCCCATCAATCTAGGTATTGATGGAAGCTAAGCTAACAGAAGCTGAATGGTGCCAAAATTGACACGACGAACTCAACCTGATCGAAGAGAAACGAATCACGGCACTATGCCACGGTCAGCTGTATCAGCAAAGAATGAAGAAGGCGTTTGACAAAAAGGTTTGACCTCGCGTTTTCAGAAAAGGGGACCTCGTGCTCAAGAAGATACAATCATTCCTCACTGATTCCTGGGGCAAGTGGACTCCGAATTATGACGGCCCCTATGTGGTCAAGAAAGCTTTCTCAGGCAGCGCCTTGAGACTTGCAACCAAGGACGGAGAGGAATTTGCCTACCCCGCAAATGTTGATGTAGTCAAGAAATACTTCGCCTAAACTAAAAAAAAATGTCTCGGTGGATTGAAAACCCGAAAGGGCGGTCCAGGAAAAAGTTAGAGACATAATAAAAAAAAATCATCCCGGTGGATTGGAAACATCACAGTACAATCCAGGCAAAAGTTAGGGATAATGGCAAGTAACTACATCCAACAGGGGCAAATTCCCTAGTAGCAGTCCTGCCATCCATAAAAAAACTCCAGTCAAGGTCATCTTCGACAGAAGCTCAGGATGTCCAGAATTCAAAGTTGGTAGAAGGATAGTGGTCGTTATGTTTCAATGTAGCCCTTTTCCCTTAAATTACCATTTTCAAACTTTGTAAATACTCTATGGAATCACGCACTTGGCTGATTTCCATCCTATCAATAAAATTTGAGCCCTTGTGCTTTTGTTTGCAATTCTTATTTGTTTTAGCTTTATAGAACGACATTTTAACATGATCAACGATTCTTGAAATGAAACAAAAACGACTTTACTTGTCCAACTTTTCTGCTTTTAAAATAAAGATGGCAATTTCTTTTGAGTGTTGAACATCGAAAGAACATCGATCGCTTCGCCAGAAGTAATCGAACTTCAAAGTGCTGAATCAAAGTACTCCTTCTAAACCAGTGCACCTGAATGAAGGATCAACTGTGTCAGAGACCATACTCCATCTGACATCTTCGACCGAGTTCTCATCTCCTAAGCCCGACCAACGGTTGTTCCCCCACAGGGACTACTTCTCCTAAGCAAGGCAGAATTCCTATCTTGAACCAGCGATACTTTTTATCTCCCACTGTGGCCGAGTATCCAATCGTGCTCATCTACTAGTCTGTATGTCGTGTCAGTTTTGTCAGCATAAACATGCATACATCATGCATTATTGATTTACATTCATATTCATATTAGATCACTATCACTCTAGTCGGTCTTATCCCCTAGTGATAAAAGTCCTCTCAATCGAGTTGTCAGTTCTTTCCTCGTCAAGAGGTAGATCATCTAAGCAATTTCTCTCCAGTTGAGACGGTCTTCGACCACTTTGATAACTTGAACCTCTGAAAGCCAGAGAGCTTTCGACAAACGTCACTTTTCGCCATTGAAGACGATGTCTTCGCTTTCTTGGATTAAGGAAAATCCCCAGAGAAAGCCTCTTAACCAAAGATTCGGCAATACAACAGTTCTCCTTCAGAAAATTCGCTGACGAAAGAGGTCATCAGGACCTTAGAACTTGATTACATCACATGGAATTTCCTCCGAGAAGATCTCGAAGAAAAGTATGATGTAATATCCCCAAGCAGGAAGCAGTCTCTCTAGAGACTCGTTTACCCCAGTAGAGTCAACGAATGACATCTCCAACAGAGAAGTTTGTACACCTCTACAAATCAGATAGATGGGTTCCCCATCGAGTCTGACATCAAAAGTTTCTCCCATCAAATGGCATCTCCCCAGGAAAATTCGACGAGAAGTTTGAGGAAAACCACTACGAATAGCGTCTCTTGTCAAGAAAGTTTATTGACAAAAGAAACCGAGACCAGGTCCTTGGTAGAAAACCAGGATCGAGGGGAAGTTTATTTCAGCAACTGAGACTAGTTCCTTGGTAGGAAACTAGGATCGAGGGGAAGTTTATTTCAGCAACTGAGACCAGTTCCTTGGTAGGAAACCAGGATCGAGGGGAAGTTTATTTCAGAAACTTAGACCAGTTACTTGGCTGAAGACCAGGATCGAGGGGAAGTTTTTACCTTTTCTGAGCATCATTGCTTAGCAAAAGAAGAATGATGCGTGAACTACCATTCTTAATCACCATCAAAATTTCGGGTATTCCGATATTTAATCCTCTTGCACCCCGAATGCCCAAATACCTTCGCCATTCACACCTTCGGGTCCAAGAAGATTAAATAGGGGCATCTATCATACCCCAAATTTTGACCACTAAGATTTCCCATCATTGTGCAAATCATCATCATAATATGGATGAACCATTAGTCTCCCCAAAGATGGGTGAGCATCCACTACAATCAGACTTAGGGTTTCAAGCCCTCTCAGAGCTCTTAGACAAAGGATCAATCAAGGAATGACATGATCTTCAACTTGTCTAGCCTCTCAAACATCCACAATGGATCAAGAGGACTCCCACATCAAGGATCAAGCACAAGGTTGCAGCATTCCAAGTGGATTAAGCCTCGAGATCGCCAGTGTCACCAAATTAAGGCTTGGTCAACCAGGGCCTCTAGATGGAAATTTTCCTCTGGGCATGAGCCAATGCTTCAAAGCATAACCTATGATGCTTCAAGGGACATCATGGACCCAATCATCAAGTCAATTTAACCTCAGGGGATGCATTCACAAAAAATCAGGAATTAGGGTTTCTTGACCTAATTCACCCCTAAGTTGGCTTTTGGGGCAAAGCATGAGCCAAGACCTCAAGACATGATTTGAGGGTCTCTAATACACCACATTGATCCATTTTCAACAATGGATTGATCCAAGAAGCTTGAGCAACAAGTTTCAATTTCATCTGAACCACAGTTAGGGTTTCGCGAGAAAAGTCAACTGTATCTTTGACTTTTGACCAGGACATGCTCCCAAACCCTAGGACATGATTCAATACACCCTATAACACCTATGAAATCAATCCATCAAGTTTTATTTAGGTCAAGGACTTCATTTCATAGAGGATCGCACAGTTTGGAATTCATCTGATAAAAAGTTAACTGTGCACAAAAGTCTAACTTTGACTTTTTGAGATTTTTCACAATTATGGTTTTTTAACCCTAAAATGATGTTAATGTGTGATTGGAATCATCATTCATCAAGAAAAATCAAGAAAAGTGGGATAACTTGTAAAACGGGTAGCCATAAAAACTTAGAATTTTTCTAAGTTATGGAACAAAGTGGCTAGGGTACCAACTTTCGAGGATCATAACTCCTAAACCACAAGGCCACTTTTCCCCATTCAAAGCTGGATTTATAGCTCTCATGGCCCTCTACAAAAGCTTCAACTACACCTCACTCCAATTCATTGTGGATTCTGAGTTATGATTGGGTCAAAATGACTAAAAACAAGAAGGTACCACTTTTCCAACACTTAGACAAAATTCTGTCCAAGACAGATTTTGTTGAAAACACCAAAACTTGTGAGAATTTTTCTCATAGTTGCAAGCTGAATCAAGTCCAAAGGTAAACATCAATGTTGTTGCATATGTTGCTAAGAATTCAAAGAGCTTATCAGCATGAATTGATTCAACTTGAGCCAAGAGAAGTCCATGCCCAAAGCCATGTTGTTGCAGCTGTTTTGGAAAAATCAGTTTGCACTTTTGCTTGATTTACACGATTTCTGATTCAAGACCAAGGATCTCTATGTCACAGTCATCCAATCTGATCCTAATCCAACTGATCCAACTGTTAAAGCTAAGTCAAAAAGCTAAGGGATCTTCCAACTTGAGATTAATGCATTTTGGCACATTATGCCTTGAATTCAAAGGCATTTATGTGAAATAGGGAACTTTCAACAAAGCCACTCTTCTCAGTCAAGTTCTCTGATTAAACAATAATTAAAACATCTGAAGAATGTGAATTTGATCAAGACATAGCCCTGCTCTTGGGAGGGGCTAGGCTGCCTTGCATGAGAAGAAATGCTACCAAGCCAAAGCCATTGAATGTGATCTGATCCAACAGCCATTCACTATTCCTCCAAGACAAGAATTGATCACCTATAAATAGAGGTTCCAATGGATCATTCAAATCACACCAAAGCAATTTACAGCATGCTTTCTCTCATTCTTTTTTAAGTACCAATTTTCTTTGATTTTGAGCAACCACCATCGGGTTTTGAGTTGCAGCCTTAAGCAATCCATTCCAATTGCTCAAACACATCACATATGATGTATTTGAGGTGTCCAAACACTTAAACACCAACTGTAACACCACTAGCTCAAAATCACTCTTCAACCAAGCCATTATGCCTCAATTATGCAGTTGGAGTCCTCCAACTTGATCCAAAGGTTTTCAAAGTGTTACAAAGCTTGCAACACACTCCACAACATCCATTGAAGCTGTAAGGATCATCAAATCACATCTGGAACACCATCTGTGCAGAGTTCCATTTCAGCTTGCATCAAGGTAAGCCTCAAAACTACATCTTCATGATCCATGCATATTTCCTCGTATGATATTTTTGCCAATTTCTTTCCATCATATGTTGAGTGTTTCCCCTCAAAAAATTTGATCATAGCACTCACCACCATGTCTGCACGATTGCTTTTGCAAAATTAGGGTTCATACGGTCATGTTGATATAACTTGCTATACACTGAAAATAAATTAAATCAAATATTGCCATCGTCATTCTTGTGAAAAAATGCATGAGTTTGGTATTTGAATCATGTCAAATGGTTAAGAAATGAGTGAGTTAGAGGGCTTCACGCATCTGAGCTTGAGGTTGAAGATGGCCATGGCGCCATGCTTGAGAAACCAACCAAGTTTGCCTTATATTTTTCCCTTGCCATGTTATTAATGAATTGGCATTGCCCCCCAGTGGTTGATCAACTGGTTTGTGTGTATTGGCAAGCGAGAGGTCTGGGGTTCGAATCCCCCTCGCCCCATACCTCTTTTTTATCACTTTTTCCTATTTTCTTATTTTTCATATTATTTTGTTAATGATTTGAAAAATTAATAACTCCCTCAATTTTAATTATTTTTTATTGGTTCTTTTTGCAAAAAAATCACAAAAATGTTGAAATATTTTATTCCACAAAAAAAATATTCATATTAGTTATTTAATATAATTAGTATTTTGGTGAATAAATTCCTTTTTAATTATTTTTAAGCATTTAAAAGTGAATATTTACTATGAAAATCAAAACTAAATGAGTTTTAATTTATCTTGTGATAAAAACCTCATTTTTCAAACCCTCAACAAAAATCACAAGTGGTTTATTCAAACTTATTTGGTATTTTTATCATTTTATTTGATTTTCTTTAAATATTTCCTTTTAAAAGAAAACAAATTTAGGGTTTCCTTGATTTTCACTCAAACAAATCATTTTCAAACACTCATGGGCCTCTAATAGAGTGTAAGACCCAAGCCTTTTTGTAAATAAACTCTTTGTGGGCCTCACTTATTGTATAAGTCCCTCTGTGTATTTTCAAAATAATGGCACGATCGACGTCTTTTCATAAAAACCTTGGGCCTCTCCTCGAGCTGTAAGCCCCATCACTTGCATAAAAATAAATCATTGGGCCTCTAATTGAGTGTAAGACCCAATCTCCTTTTAACCAAAACAATTTTGGGCCTCAGATATTGTATAAGTCCCTCTGCGTTAAAAGAAAACCTTGGCGCGATCGCCAGTTCAAAAATTAAACCCTTGGGCCTACCCTCGTGTTATAAGCCCCACTATTTAAAAATCATTGGGCCTCTAATAGAGTGTAAGACCTAAGCCTTTTTGTAAATAAACTCATTGTGGGCCTCACTTATTGTATAAGTCCCTCTGTGTATTTTCGAAACAATGGCACGATCGACGTTTTTTCATAAAAACCTTGGGCCTCTCCTCGAGCTGTAAGCCCCATCACTTGTATAAAAATAAATCATTGGGCCTCTAATAGAGTGTAAGACCCAATCCCCTTTAGCCAAAACAATTTTGGGCCTCAGATATTGTATAAGTCCCTCTGCGTTAAAAGAAAATCTCGGCGCGATCACCAGTTCAAAAATCAAACCCTTTGGGCTTACCCTCGTGTTATAAGCCCCATTCTTTAAAAATCATTGGGCCTCTAGTAGAGTGTAAGTTCCAACCCTTTTTGAAAACCAAAATAATTTGGGCCTCACTTATTGTATAAGTCCTGATACCACCAAAAAGTTCGACGCGATCGTCGCCTTTTAAAACAAAACTTTTGGGCCTCTCCTTGAGCTGTAAGCCCCACCCCTTGTACAAAAATAAACCTTTGGGCCTCTTGAGAGAGTGTAAGACCCATCCCTTTGTACAGAAAACCTTTTTGGGCCTCAGTCACTTGTATAAGTCCCTGTACAAATTCAAAACAACAGTGCAATCACTGATAAAACCTTGGGCCTCTCCTTGAGTTGTAAGCCCTAACAATCTTTTCAAAACACTTTATCCTTTGATTTTGAATATAATATTGTTATCAAATCTTTCTTTGTTGAACAAACTAACAAAACAGCATGGAAGCTCTACAACCGAGTAAGTGTTTACCCACTTTCTTTATCCGCTTTCATATATATAACTGTATTGTGGGGCTGCTCATTGTAAGTCTTCTTTCACAAACTTTTATATGCTTGTTAAATATCAACTGTGTAATACTAGTATAGTTATTTAGAGTTTTCCCCGACAACTACGTCTAGAACTAGGTAAAGCCCTGTTGGTCACTCTTAAATACAAACAAAACTAGATCCCCATAGGATTACCAGACACAGTCTTTCCTCCTCTTGGGGTTAAACAATATGGAGACGGGAAAGATAGCATTCTCGGTGAACCCTTTCTCAGACTGTCACCCTTAGAAATTGTCAAAGAAACTCTACTCCCCAGAGATGATCTTTTCTCTGTGAATGGCATCTCTTGAGTTTCTTCCAAATTCTCGGACTTTCCTGGCTTGATCTATTCTCGGTGAATGGCTTGTCTTGAACTTCTCGGGGTTTGGGGACCCACAGGCTTCTTAAAAGCATCCTCGCTTACTCTTGGGCGTTGTACAAGGACCCTTCGGCTTCTTAAAAGCTCTCATGCCTTCTCTTGGGCTTAGTACAAGGACCCAGAGACCTCTACATGTATAGGAACAAAACCTAGTCATCGATTTGCTAGAGCTGTCTTTCTGAGTCAAGTGTTAGACCTGTTAATGGGTTGATCTTCATCCCTTAACATACCAGCCTTCTCTTGGGCATCATACAAAGATCATTCACTACCTGAGAATCAATTTCTCAAAACACCCGTAGACTTGGATAGTCTCAATACCCTTTGGATTTTCCATTTCCTTAAAGAACAGGAAACCTCCCTGATCCTCTGATCAATCTCAAAGTACAACATTACCCATATAAGAACTTATTTTCTCTTTTAACCAACATACTGGACCTGTCACTAAACTGAAACAGTCACCAGCACCCTAGCCTCCTCTTAGGCTTTGTACAATGATTCTCCCCAGCGGAGCTAACCTTTTTAGCCTCCATCTCGGGCTTCGTACGAGATACCAAATCACTCTCTTGTTGAGTATAAAAGAATCTCTTGTTGAGTCAAACCTTTTCAGCCTCCATCTCGGGCTTCGTACGGGATACAAAAACACTCTCTTGTTGAGTATAAAAGATTCTCTTGTTGAGTCAAACATTTTTAGCCTCCATCTCAGGCTTCGTACGAGGTACAAAGACTTTCTTGTTGAGTCAAGCGCCTTTAGCCTCTGTCTTAGGCTTCGTACAAGACACATACGAAAGCACTCTCTTGTTGAGTCAACCCTTTTAGCCTCTCTCTCGGGCTTCGTACGAGACACATAAAAACACCCTCTTGTTGGGTAAATAGCCTCCTCTTAGGCTTTGTATAAGGAAAACCCCGGTTGAGCCAATCAACCTTTTAGCATCAAAATCTGTGCCTCGTTCACGGTATACAAACATCAACAACTCCTTTTCCCCCATCTAATTGATGTAAGCGGAAAGCCTCTGGATTATTTACATCCACGCCACTGTCCCTCTTTTAGCATGAGAAATTCCTAAGGAAAGATGGCATTGTTTTAAACTAAGTTAAAGTCTTCTCCTTCTAGTTAAAAATCCCCTATAAAGGAAATTATGGCATTGCTGGATTCACATATCCCAGTTAAATTAATTCTTCTTTATAATCAGTCACCCTACAGTTGTGACAAACAGATCCCCTTTAGAGATGACAAATTCTCTCTAAAGTCAAAACCGTTTAGCTTCACATCTTGGGCTTCGAACAAGATACAAATAGACCCTTCAGCTTCACATCTTGGGCTTTGAACAAGATACAAACCACCTTTAGCTTCACGTCTTGGGCTTTGAACAAGACACCAAAACAACCTTTTTCCTCCCATAGAATAGGAGGAACTACGATCGCTCTGATTTCCCTGTTTCGTTAAACGGGAATACGTAGGCATATGATTGCAAAAAAATCTTAGCGAGCACACTAATCAAAAACCCAAAATCCCATACCTTCATACATCATTCAAAAAGCATCACTCCTAACATCCTACCAATAGCATAGTCCCGTCATTTCATTCTTAGCAAAATAAGCAGAGAGAGGCCCACAATCTAAACCGCATCTGTAAACCAACATTCATCTGTTTAAACTCAGTATGCAAGCAGGGTTAATTGGAGACATCTATTTCCCTTCCTTAGTCAGCTTCAATAGGATAAAAAATGAATCGACCTGTAGTACCCTAGAGCGACAGTGCTTAAGAACCACGCCCAAAATCGCTCGCTACACTTCACATACACACTTTGGGCCTACAATAGAGTGTAAGACCCATCTCTTGTAAATAAAAATTTTTTTGGGCCTCAGTCATTGTATAAGTCCCAGAACGTTAAAAAATCTCGGCGCGATCGCCGTTTTGAAAACAAAATCATTTGGGCCTCCCTTAGTGTTGTAAGTCCCATTTTTCTTCTATTTTCAAACATACTTTGGGCCTCTAATAGAGTGTAAGTCCCATCCCTTTGTACAGAAAACCCTTTTGGGTCTCAGTCATTGTATAAGTCCCTTTGCGATTCTTAAAACGACGGTGCAATCACTGCTATTTCTGGGCCTCTCCTTGAGTTGTAAGCCCCATCTCTTGTACAAAAATAAACTTTGGGCCTCTAATAAAGTTTAAGACCTAACCTCTTTGTAAAAATACAAAAATTTGGGCCTCAGTCATTGTGTAAGTCCCGATACAATTTTCAGATCAACAGTACGATTACTGTTTTTCATCCGAGCCTCTCCTTGAGTATAAGCCCCAATCTTCTTTTTAAAACAATTTTCCCTTTTGATTTAGGTTCAAATTCATAGTTGTTATCAAAACTTTCTTTAATTTCTTGAACAACTAACCATGCAGCTGTTACAATGGAAGCTTGCTCACCTGTAAATTTTAAAACAACTTTCTTTTACAATGGAAGCTTGCTCACCTGTAAGTTTAAAACTTACAGGTGAGCAAGCTTCCATTGTAACAGCTGTATGGTTAGTTGTTCAAGAAATTAAAGAAAGTTTAGATAACAACTATGAATTTGAACCTAAATCAAAAGGAAAAGTTGTTTTAAAAAGAAGATTGGGGCTTATACTCAAGGAGAGGCCCGGATGAAAAACAGTAATCGTACCGTTGATCTGAAAAGTGTATCGGGACTTATACAATGACTGAGGCCCAAATTTTTGTATTTTTACAAAGAGGTTGGGTCTTAAACTTTATTAGAGGCCCAAAGTTTATTTTTGTACAAGATATGGGGCTTACAACTCAAGGAGAGGCCCAGAAATAACAGTGATTGCACCGTCGTTTTAAGAATCGCAAAGGGATTTATACAATGACTGAGGCCCAAAAAGGTTTTCTGTACAAAGGTATGGGACTTACACTCCATTAGAGGCCCAAAGTATGTTTGAAAATAGAAGAAAAATGGGACTTACAACACTAAGGGAAGCCCAAATGATTTTGTTTTAAAAACGGCGATCGCGCCGAGATTTTTTAACGTTCTGGGACTTATACAATGACTGAGGCCCAAGAAGATTTTTATTTACAAGGGATGGTTCTTACACTCTATTGGAGGCCCAAAGTGTGTATGTGAAGTTTGAAAAATCAAAATTTAGTGAAAACCCTAATTTTGAATTTAAAATATAATTTTCAAAGGAAACTAAATAATAAATGATATAAAATACCAAATATATTTAAAAATAAGTTGTAAACTTTGAAAAATGTTTTGAAAAATCATGTTTAATCACATGAAAGCTTGAAATCCAATTGGTTTTGAAAAATCAAGGTGAGAATTTCATTTAAAAATGTTTAAAAAACAAATAAATGAAATTAATTACAAAAATTCTAACTATATTAAACAAATAATATAAATTGGATTTTTTTTGTAGAATAAAATAATTTAACATTTTTGTGACTTTTTAAAAAAAGAACCAATAAAAAATGATAAAAAATGAGAGAGAAATTAATTTTTGAAATCAATTAAATAAAATATAAAAAATTCAAATATTTGAAAATTTGAAATATGGCGCCAACGATCACTTTCTTCTTCCTCGTGACCGTGCCATGGGTGATTTGCGTTTTCTCACTTTTCTCTCTGATTACTCAATGGTTTTGCATGATCCAAACACCAATCTTGTTCGTTTTTGAACAAGGATCACAACCATACAGATTAATTGCATTTATTAAGTATGGAGTGAGAAGTCAGAAGATAACCTCAAGAACCCTAATTTCAGCATGAACACAATGAAATTCCATACACGATTGATTCATGGCAATTGATTGAGGGTTATTACTCTATATACATGCAAGAACAAGATGGTAACTCACAAATTCATTTATGATGCATGTCATATAGAGTTTGAAGGTGTCAGGCTTACCTGTTGCAGTTGGTGATCGAGCTTGATGATGGAGATGTTACAGATGTGTTCCAATGATCTGGACCACTTCCTTAGGTGCCAAGGAGTGTGTTTGAATGCTTGGAGTGGATTGAAATGAGCTGGAACTTGATGTGGTACCTCAACTGCAAATCTGCTAAAAGCTTGTGCAAATGGGGTACTACTTTTGGATTTTGATGTTCCAGATGTTGTTTATGTGTTTGAATCACTTACATGTGATGTATGTGAGGTGTTTGCATCATTGGTTTGGACATAATTACTTCCAATTTCAAAACTCGATAGTGACTTGAAATAGAAGGCAAATTTGGAGTGAAAGAGAGATTTTGAGGAAAGCATCAGTTTGGGTGCTTTGGTGTACTCAAACTGATCACAAATGAGCTCTATTTATAGTTGAGCAAGTTTGTTTTGCAAGCAATAGTGAATGGCAGCTTGGATCAGATTGCATTGAATGCTTTGGTTCCTTGGTCAAGGGTCTCCTCTAGCCATTGACTTGTGCCAAACTTTGCAGGTTTAGGTCCTCTGATATTTGGATATGTCTTGACTCATTTATACTGGTTTGTGGCTCATTCATGCCACCTCAATGCCTCACTTTAATGCTTAATTCCAAATTTGAATTTCAAGGTTCCTTTCATGATGATTTTGCACATGGAAAGCTAAGTTCTTTGGCATTTTGTGTTATGGATCAGATCATTCATTCATTTGTGTTGTAATTGGACAGAATTTGAATGATCAAAGTGTTCAAAATCAGTCTAAGGAATTGTGGGGTGCAAGTTTGCACCAAAATCTGTCTTGAAAACAATTGCAGCAAGGCAACTTGGGAGATCTATAACTCCTAGCTCAAATGGAGTTTGATTGAGTTCTTGGACAATTTGGAAAGCTCTCATGCCATACTTTAACTTTGTAGTTTACCAATGGACCTGGTTCAACTTGGATCAAAGTGAAAAATGCCTCTACATTTTGGAAAAAGTGGGACAGATTCTGACTTATTGAAAATTTCACTAAGTGTTGGAAAAGTGGTCATTTTCATGTTTTTGTGATTTTAATCAATCCATAACTCAGAATCCGTGATGATTTGGAATTTCTTGTAGTTGACACTTTTAAAGTATGTAAGATGGACTTTCATATGAGCTTTGAATGGGAGAAAAAGGCCTTGTGGTTTAGGAGTTATGACCTTGCAAAGTTGGTACCAAAGCCATTTTGTTCCATAACTTAGAAAAATTTTGGTTTCTCATGGTTGCCCCTTTTGCAAGAAACCTCACTTTTCTTGATTTTTATTGATGGATGATGATCAATATCATATTAACATTGTTTTTGACTTAGGGGAACCATATTTGTGAAAAATTCCAAAAAGTCAAACTTGATTTTGTGCACAGTTGACTTTTTTCAGATGAAATCCAAACTGTGTGATTCTTTGTGCAATCAAGTTCTTGACCTAATTCAAACCTAATGGATGGGTTTCATAGGTGTTATAGGGTGTATTGAATCATGTCCCAAGGTTTGGGAGCATGTCTTGATCAAAAGTCAAAGGTACAATTGACTTTTCCTTTAAAACTTTAATCGTGGTCCAGATGAAATTGAAACTTGTGTATCAAGCTTCTTGGATCAATCCATTGTTGCAAATGGATCAATGTGATGTATTTGAGGTCCTCAAATTATGTCTTGAGGTCTTCGCTCATGCTTTGCTCCAAAAGTCAACTTAGGGGTGAATTAGGTCAAGAAACCCTAATTCCTGATTTTTGGTAACTGCGTCCCCTGAGGTTAAATTGACTAGATGATTGGGTCCATGAGGTCCCTTGGAGTATATTGGGTTGTGCTTTGAAGCATTGGCTCATTCCCAGAGTAAAACTTCCATCTGGAGGCCTTGGTCGACCAAAACTCTAATTTGGTGACACTGGCGATCTCGAGGCTTGATCCACTTGGAATGTTCAACTCCTGTGTCTGATTCTTGATGTGGGAGTCCTCTTGATCCTTTATGGGTGTTTGAGAGGTTAGAAAATTTTAAGATCATGTCATTTCTTGATTGATCCTTTGTCTAAGTGCTCTGGGAGGGCTCAAAACCCTAATTCTTGATTGTGGTGAATGCTCAACCATCTTTGAGGAGATTGATGAGGCATGAAGGTACATCCATATTGTGGTGATGATTTGCACAATGATGGGAAATATTGTGGTCAAAATTTGGGGTATGATAGATGCCCCTATTTAATCTTCTTGGATCCGAAGGTGTGAATGGCGAAGATGTTTAGACATTCAGGGTGCATGAGGATTAAATATCGAAATACCCGAAATTTTGACAGTGGTTACGAATGGCAAGTTGCACATCCATCTTCTTTTGCTTAAGCAATGATACTTAGAAAAGGGTAAAAATGTCCCCTCGATCCTGGGCTTCAGCCACAAAACTGGTCTCAGTTTCGGAAATAAACTTCCCCTCGATCCTGGTCATTAGCCATGGAGCTGGTCTCAGTTTCTAAAATAAACTTCCCCTAGATCCTGGTCTTCCGCCATGGAACTGGTCTTAGTTTTTTTTTTGTAATAAACCTCCCCTCGATCCTGGTCTTCAGCCACGAAACTGGTCTCAGTTTTTGAAATAAACTTCCCCTCGATCTTGGTCTTCAGCCACGGAACTGGTCTCCGTTTCTTCTTGTCGAGTTTCTTCCTTGACAAGGGACGCTATGTGTAGCGGTTTTCATCAAACTTCTTGCCGAGTTTTACTGAGGGAGAAGCCATTTGATGGAAAATATTTGAGGTCAGACTTGCTGGGGACACCCATTTGTCTGAGCCGTAGAGGTGTTCAAACTTCTCTGTTAGAGACGCCATTTGTTGACTCTATTGGGGAAAATGAATCTCTTGAGAGACTGCTTTTTTCTTGGGGATAATACATCATACTTTTCTTCGATATCTTCTAGGAGAAATGCCATGTGACGTAATCCAATTTTGAGGTGCTGATAACTTCATTAACATTGACTTTCTTGGGAGAAAAACCAATGTGTTGCTGAGAGTCTTCGGTTGAGAGGCTTTCTCTGGGGATTTTCCTTAATCCGGGAAAGCGAAAATATCATCTTCAATGGTGAAGAGTGACGTTTGTCGAATGTTTTCTTGCCTTTCAGAGGTTCAAGTTATCAAAGTGGTCGAGGACCATCTCCAATCCAGAAATAAACTGGGGGAGAGATTGTTTTAGACGATACATTTCCTGACGAGGAAAGAACTTAGACCAAGATTTTGTCTTATCCGACTCAAAAAGGATAACTAACAACTTGATTGACAAAAAGGGTTTATCACTTGTAAATGAGTATGACCAGAGCGATATTAATGCAATATGAATATGAATGTGAATCAATTATGCAGGATGTATGTATGTTTATGATGACAAAACTGACGCGACATACAGACTAGTAGATGAACACGACTGGATACTCGACCACTGCGGGGGATGAAAAGTACCATTGGTTCATGATAGCAATTATGTCTTACTTAGGAGAGGTAGACCCTGTGGGGAAGAAATAATCATTCAATCGGTCTTAAGAGGTAAGAACTCTGCCGGAAATGTCAGATGGGACATTACATCTGACACAGTTGATCCTTCATTCAGGTGTACTGGTTTAGAAGGGGTACTTTGATTCTGCACTTTGAGGTTCAATCATCTTTGGAGCAACCCTCGACGTTTCTTTCGATGTTCATCGGTAAAAAATAATTGCCATCTTAATTTTAAAGGCAGAAAAATTTTTGACAATTAAATTCATTTTTGTTTTATTTCAAGAATCGTTGATCATGTTAAAATGTCATTCTGAAAAGCAAAAATAAATGAGAATTGCAAACAAAAGCACTAGAGCTCAAATTTTATTGATAGAATGGAAATCAGCCAAGCGCGTGATTCTATAGAGCATTTACAAAGTTTAAAAAATGGTAATTTTAAGGGAAATATGGTACATTGAAACATAACGACCATTATCCTTCTACCAACTTTGAATTCTGGACATCCTGAGCCTCTGTCGAAGATGACCTTGATTTGAAGTTTTCCGACGGATGGTACTACCGCTGGGGATTAAACCTTGTCGGACGTAGTTACTTGCCATGAATCCCTAACTTTTTCCTGGATTGTCTTTTGAGGTTTCCAATCCACCGAGATGATTTTTTCTTATGTCTCTAATTTTTGTCTGGACCGCCCTTTCGGGTTTTCAATTCACCAAGACGTTTTTTTTTATTTAGGCAAAGTATTTCTTGACTACGTCAACATTCGTGGGGTAGGCAAATTCCTCTCCATCCATGGTTGTGAGTCTCAAGGCGCCGCCTGAGAAGGCTTTCTTGACCACATAGGGCCGTCATAATTCAGAGTCCATTTTCCCCGGGAATCAGTAAGGAATAATTGTATCTTTTTTAGCACAAGGTCTTCTTTCCTGAAGACACGGGGTCGAACCTTTTTGTCGAACGCCTTCTTCATTCTTTGCTGATACAAATGACCATGGGATAGAGCCGTTATTCGCTCTTTTCGATTAGGTTCAGTTCATCGTGCCTGCCTTGACACCATTTAGATTCTATTAGCTTAACTTCCATAAATACCCTGATTGATGGTATCTCTACTTCTATAGGGAGCACTGCTTCCATGCCATATACTAGAGAGAAAGGGGTCGCCCCTGTTGAAGTGGGAACAGATGTGCAATAACCATGAAGAGCAAAGGGTAGCATCTTGTGCCAGTCTTTGTAGGTTACAACCATCTTTTGAACGATCTTTTTGATGTTCTTGTTAGCCGCTTCTACCGCTCCGTTCATCTTAGGTCGGTAGGGGAGATGAGTTATGGTGTTCGATTTTGAACTCAGCATACAACTCTTTCATCACCTTGTTGTTCAAGTTAGACCAATTGTCAGTAATTGTAACACCCCAAATTTCGTAAGAATATTAGTTTAATTTATTTAAATATTATATTCGTGAATTTCTGTGAATTTTGGTGATTCTGGTTGATGTCGGTGATTTTGGGAAGTTTTGGTTATTTAATTAAATAATAGTATATATTATGAAATATAATGTATTATTATTTATTTTAAATAATATTGGAGGAATTAAGGGTAAGACAGACTTTTGATGAGGATTAGTGAGGGTATTATGGAGAAAACCCAATTTTAGAAGCCCAATGGTTAGAGTGAATATAAAAGGAGGATTTTGAGAATAAGATTCACTTTTGGTTAACCGTGAAAAGAAGGAAAGAAGGGAGAGCTCGGAGGAAAAACGGAAAAGGCGAGGAATTCGTGAAGGTTTCCAAAGACTCAAGAGAGAACACTTCAGATCGACAATCTAAGGTATGGGGAGTAATTACATTTCATTGTTTTCATTATAGGATTCGATGTAATTGAAGTGGATTTTGGGGTTTTTGAAGGTGATTTTGATGTTTTACTCTGATATTTTGAGTTGTTTCTGCTGCAACATTTGTGGGGGTAGAAAAGGGTGTTACATTAGTGGTATCAGAGCAGGTCGGTCCGTCCAGCCGGTTGTCTAATGTTGTTTGTTTCCCTAGTGTGCGACATGTGTGTGAAAACACTGTCGATGCTTGTTTTGTTTTCCATTTGCAGGTTGGGACTGAAACAAGTGGGGGAGAAGATGGTGCTTCTCCAAGGTGTTTCGAGTGTGGAGCGTTGGCTAAGTGTGGTGTTGGACGCTGCGATAGTTGGTAGAGATAGTTTATACCGCCTCATGATATCGGTTGTTATTGACAAATTAAGGAACTGATCACCCTTAATCTCTTGTTGATAATAGACAGGATCATGTTGGATGGGATAGACGTGTCTTGCGAGCTTGAGTAGTGTGCACACTGAATTATTTGGGGTTAAGTCGGCCGCTTACAGATTGTTTTGATGATTCGATGCAGACTAATAGATTTGAAGATGAGATTAGAGTTTCTTGCCTGTCAGTCGAGCTGGAATATCCCGAGGAGAATGATCAGGTATTGTTGATGTCTGCTTTTTGAAGGATAGAGAATAGGGTGGCGACTAGTGATATGCCGGTGGTGTGTAATTCCTGATGACCACCTGAATCTAATTTCAACGAAGGTAAAGAGTTGTTTGTTCTGTGAAGCAAGTGGGTGAGTCTGTGAAAGATAGTGCAAAGGTGTTTATGATCTTGGATTCTTTGAAGTTTAAGAGGATGCGGTGGTGTGTGAGCTACCTATGGTGTGTGACTATTTGGAGGTGTTCCCATGAGATATTAGTGATCTACCACCGTAGTGCGGAGTGGAACTTGCTATCGACCTGGTACTTGATGCAAGTTTGATGTCGGTGATTACATATGAGATGTATGTTTCTGAGTTAGGAAAATTAAAGGAATAGCTGGAAGAATTACTTGGGATGAAGTTGTTCGACCAAGTGTTTCCCTGTGGGGTGCTCCTGTGTGGTCAGTGAAGGAGAAAGATGGAAGTATGAGGTTGTGTGTTGATTATCGGCAGTTGAATAAAGTGACGATCTAGAATAAGTGTCTGCTTTCGAGGATTGAGGATTTGATGGATCAGTTAGTAGGTGCCTGTGTGTTTACCAAGATTGATTCGAGGTATGGTTATCATCAGATTCGTGTTAAGCCTGATGATATTCCGAATACAGCTTTCCGGACGAGGTATGGTGACTATGAGTATACTGTGATGTCGTTTGGTGTGTCTAATGCATCTGGTATTCATGGAGTATATGAATCAGAATTTTCTTGAGTATTTGGATAAGTTGTAGTAGGTTTTATTGACGATCTTTTGATAGACTCTAAATCTGAAGAAGAGCATGTTGAGCATTTGAGGACTGTGCTGCAGGTGTTGAAAGAGAAGAAGTTGTAGGTGAAGCTGTCGAAGTGTGAGGTCTAGTTGAAGGAAGTGAGTTTTCTCGGCCATGTGATTTCAAGTGGTGGAATTGCTGTTAATCCTTCTAAGATTGATGCGGTGTTGCAGCGGGAGCCGCCGAGGTATGCTACTGAGATACGAAGTTTCTGGGATTGGCGGGTTATTACCGCAAGTTTATGGGAGTTTTTCTAAGTTGGCATTACCTTTGACTCAGTAGACTCTAAATGGTCAAGCTTTTGTGTGGGATGTAGCTTGTGAAGAAAGTTTTTTAGAATTGAAGAAGAGATTGATGGCTGCTCCGGTGTTGGTTTTGACTAATCTGAGTGAATCTTTTGTGGTGTACAGTGATGCGTCGAAGATGGGTCTTGGTGGAGTATTGATGCAGAATGGGCAAGTTGTTGCCTATGCTTTAAGACAATTGCGAGTTCATGAGAGGAATTATCCTACACATTACTTAGAATCGGCCGCTATGGTGTTTATGTTGGAGATTTGGACAATTATCTGTTTGGCTCTAAATGTGAAGTGTTCAGCGATCATGAGAGTTTGAAGTATTTGTTTAATCAGAAAGAATTGAACATGAGGTAGGGAAGTTGGTTAGAACTGTTGAAGGATTTCGATTTTTATTTGAATTATCATCCGGGCAAATCAAATGTGGTGGCCGATGAGTTGAGCAGAAAGTCATTGCATATGTTGATGCTTATGGTGAAAGAGTTGGAATTAATTGGACAATTCAGAGATTTGAGTTTGGTTTGAGAGAAGACTCTTGACAGTGTGAAGTTGAGAATGTTGAAGTTGACGAGTGGTATTCTGGAAGAAATTAGAATGGGGCAGCAATCTGACTTAAAGATGGTTGACTAATGGACTTTGATTAACCAAGACAACGGAGGTGACTTCCAGATTGATGAGAATGGCGTGATGATGTTTCGAGATAGTGTGTGGGTTCCAGATGTTCTAGAGATCGAGGAAAGTGTTTTATGAAGAAGGATATTGCAGAGGTCGTTTATGCGTGTTTAACTCGTCAGAATTCGAAGTTTGAGCATCAGAAGCCTTAGGTATGATGCAACTGTTGAGTATTCTAGAATGGAAATGGGGTAGTATGTCCGTGGATTTTTGTGTTGGAATTGCCGAAGACTGAGAAAGGGAGTGATTCTTTTTGGGTGATTGTGGATGAATTAACTAAATCGGCTCATTCTTAAAGATGAAGATTAATAGTTCCTTGCGGAAGCTAGCTGAGATGTGTATTGAGGAATTGTGAAGTGGCATAAAATACCTTCGGGTATTGTGTCGGATGGAGATCCGAGATTTACAGCGAGGTTTTGGAAGAGTTTGCAAGATGCTTTGAGTACTAAGTTGAGGATGAGTTCTACCTATCATCCGCAGACGGATGAATAGACATAGAGGGTTACCCAGTCTTTAGAGGAATTGCCGAGAGCTTGTGTGTTGGATCAAGGTGGATCGTGGGATAGTCATTTGCAGTTTTCATGCTAGTGTTGGAATGACGTTGTATGAAGTTTTGTGCGGAATGAGGTGTAGGACTCCATTGTGTTGGTATGGGTCGGGCGAGAGTGTTGCACTCGGACCTGAAATTTTGTAAGAGACGCCTGAAAAGGTTAGGAGGATCTAAGAAGGAGGAAAGTTGGACTTGAGGTGTGGAGATCAGATGAGGGAGTCGTACTCGACTCTGTTTCCTTGAGGTAATTTTCGAGGGCGAAAATTCTTTAAGTGGGGGAGAGTTATAACACCCCAAATTTCGTAAGAATATTTATTTAAATATTATATTCGCGAAATTCTGTGAATTTTGGTGATTCTGGTTGATGTTGGTGATTTTGGGAAGTTTTGGTTATTTAATTAAATAATAGTATATATTATGAAATATAATGTATTATTATTTATTTTAAATAATATTGGAGGAATTAAGGGTAAGACAGACTTTTGATGAGGATTAGTGAGGGTATTATGGAGAAAGCCCAATTTTAGAAGCCCAAGGGTTAGAGTGAATATAAAAGGAGGATTTTGAGAATAGGGTTCACTTTTGGTTAACCGTGAAAAGAAGGAAAGAAGGGAGAGCTCGGAGGAAAAAGGGAAAAGGCGAGGAATTCGTGAAGGTTTCCAAAGATTTAAGAGAGAACACTTCAGATCGACAATCTAAGGTATGGGGAGTAATTACATTTCATTGTTTTCATTATAGGATTCGATGTAATTGAAGTGGATTTTAGGGATTTTGGGGTTTTTGAAGGGTTTATGAGTTGTTGATGATTTAGAGGTATTTTGAGGGCCGATGATTGATTATTAAGGGTTGAATTGATTTGGGTAAAAATGAGCCTTCGTGGCAAAACCCTTTTTGATGATATGTGGGATTTTGTGCGAGAAAGGGATTTATGGGTTTTATAGGAAGCTTGAGAGTTTTGAAGGTTTAGGGGATTTAAGGTTTCCCCGAGGTGTCCTAATCGACCTAATAGACGTAGGTTTTATACCGTTGATCTCCGTGATGCATTAGAACTGTTATAGGGATGTTTTTGGGTCATTTGGAGCTGTAATCACAAGTACCTTTGAGGTTGTGGAACCACTGGTGCGTAGCAGCGATTGCTGTAATCGCAGGTTCGCTAAGCGAACCATCGCTTCACTAGTCGAATGTTCGCAAAGCGAACAGCGCAGCGAATGCGCAATAACATGAGTGTAGGTACTGAGATGATTTTGGAGTGGAAGTGGGGATTCGCTGGAAGTCTCGCTAAGCGAGTGAATCAGCGAGTAGCTTCGCTCAGCGAATAAACCAGCGAGTATGGCAGAGGGTGTTTTTCTGGTGTTTTGGTGTGGTGTCTGTGGGATTCGCTGGGCGCTTTTCCTAGCAAAGGTTTTAGCGAACAGGTTCGCCTAGCAAATCCTGGAGCGAACGTCTGTTGTTCGCGAAATTTCATTTCTTTTGCTGTGCCGTTTTGATGCTTTGATGCAGTAATTTTTATGATGAATTACCATGATGTTACTGATGATTCTTATGGTGAAATTCTATGATTAGTTGATGAATACGTGATGATGTGCTTTGTATGAAAATTGGTGAATGATGATGCACGCAGCGATGTTTATTTGATGATGACCTGATATGATTGATGTATTGTGAGATGTCCATATATGTGATGTCTCGTGATTAGATGATGATATGATGTTATTGATGATTATTAGATGTTTATGTGTGAAGTTTGATGATAAAATGATGATGTGAAGTACCATGAGTACATTGATGATTTTACATGACTATCTTGATGCGTGTATTGATGATTTGACGATGATGATTCATGATGTTTTGACGATGTACATGATGATATGATTAACTTGAGGTTTTGATGAATGATGATATAAGTGATGACACTGGTGGATGAATGATGATGCACATAATGATGTTATTTGACGATGGTGATTATTGATGTTGTGTATCATACATTCATATGCATACTCTATGACGATGCTTCATTCCCATTATGCGGATATGAGGTAATTATGACGTGCTCCGGTTCCAATGCATAATCGATCCTATTGACGGGGATCTTTGGAGGGGTGATGGCCTAGTTTTCATCGATTATGACAATTGATACCACATGCATGAGTCTTGTTATGCATTTGCATTTAATTGGCATTGTTGTATTTTATGACGTTGTTCATGATTTTGATGTTTCCTTGTGATGACCCTGAAGATGTTTTGTATGAAGATAATGCCATTTTATGTAAATCTTGTTTTATAATGATTATTATGAATTGTGATTACTCACCCTGCCTGTTTGAATGTTGCCTCCACGTGGGTAACGTGCAGGTGATCAGGTTTAGCTGTGGATGCTTTCGAGGACCTTGAAGTTTATTTGCTTTTGGTCGATTTAGAGGGTCTTGCTCTGATAGTGTAACATTGGGTTGGGGTCCTTTGAGTCGAACTATGTTGTTTCCTTATTTTTTTTGTCCTTTGGTGATATGGTTTTATTTTGATTATTATGATTTTGGTTGAAAACCTTTTATTGAAAATTTAGAGTCCCGCTGCCATGGGAAGGCTTTTGAGCTATTTTGAGAAAACCCTTTGTTTACAGGGCAAGTGTATTATTTTGATTTAAATGAGAAATGTGCACCCTTTGAGGTGATTTTGATGCTTTACTCTGATATTTTGAATTGTTTCTGCTGCAACATTTGTGGGGGTAGAAAAGGGTGTTACAGTAATGATCTGGCTTGGAACACCATAACGGAATATGAGATTGTTCTTGATAAATCGGACCACGATTTGTCGGGTTATATTGGTGTATGACGCTGCTTCGACCCATTTGGCGAAGTAGTCAATGGCTACCAGGATGAACCAATGTCCGTTCGAAGCCTTAGGTTCGATCATGCCAATCATGTCGATTGCCCAAATAGAAAAACGTCATGGAGAAGAAAGAACTTTGAGATGCGTTGGCGGTACATGGATTTTGTCAGCGTATATCTGACACTTGTGACACTTCCTCATGTACTTGTAGCAATCGGATTCCGTTGTCAACCAATAATATCCTGCTCTCAAAATTTTTCTTGCCATTGTGTGTCCGTTGGCATGAGTACCAAAAGATCCTTCATGAATCTCTCTCATTAGCATGTTTGCTTCTAGTCTGTCTACGCATCGGAGCAAGACCATGTCAAAGTTTCTCTTATAGAGTGTATCACCATTCAGGAAGAAGTTGCTAGCCAGTTTTCTAAGAGTCTTCCTATCTTTTCGCGATGCCCCAGGTGGGTACTCTTGTTTTTTAAGGAAGCACTTGATATCATGATACCAGGGTTTGTCATCGATGACTTCTTCGATCGCGAATATGTAAGTGGGTCATTCTAGGCAAATTATGCCAATCTTAGGTACGTCGTTCCATTGACCTACACTAATCATGGAAGAGAGAGTGGCTAGTGCATCAGCCATGTGATTCTCTTCACGAGGGATATGATGAAACTCGATTCTGTTGAAGAAGGGTAACAACCTTCTCGCGTAATCTTTGTAAGGAATCAGTCCTGATTGGTATGTGTTCCAATCTCCTTTGATCTGATTGATAACCAGGGCTGAGTCTCCATACACATCCAAGTTCTTAATCCTCAAATCAATTGCTTCTTCGAGACCCGTGATACAAGCTTCGTATTCGGCCTCGTTGTTTGTGCATTTGAAAGTTAGTCTAGCAGTGAAAGGAATATGGGTACCCTGATGTGTTATGATAATTTCTCCAATTCCATTTCCATAAGTGTTGACAACCCCGTCAAATATTAGTCCCCATTGGGAACCTGGTTGTGGCCCTTCACTGGGTAGCGGTTCATCGCAATTTTTCATTTTCAAATACATGACATCTTCGTCTGGGAAGTCAAATCTGACTGATTCCTGATCGTTAATCAGTTGATGAGCCAAATGATTGGCTAAAATACTTCCTTTGATGGCTTTCTGAGCATGGTACTCGATGTCGTATTCTGATAACAACATCTGCCAACGAGCGATCCTTCCCGTGAGAGCAGGCTTTTCAAAGACATACTTGATCGGATCCATTTCGGATATTAACCAAGTAGTGTGGCAAATCATGTACTGGCGAAGACGTTTGGCTTCCCAAGCCAGAGCACAGCAAGCTTTCTCGAGCATAGTGTACCGAGTTTCACAGTCGGTAAATTTCTTGCTTAAATAGTATAGGGCAGACTCTTTTCTTTTTGCTTCGTCTTGTTGACCAAGTACACAACCCATGGAGTCTTCCAAGACTATTAAGTAGATGATCAGTGGTCTTCCCTCTACTGGAGATGACAGGATTGGCGGATTCAACAAATATTCTTTGATACTGTCGAAGGCATTTTGGCAGTCTTCTGTCCACACGCAGCTTTGATTCTTTCTGAGTAGTTTGAAGATTGGCGCGCATGTCGCGGTCATGAGAGATATGAATCTGGAAATGTAATTCAGACGTCCCAAAAATCCTCGAACTTGTTTCTCAGTCTTTGGCGAAGAAATTTCTTGAATGGCCTTGACCTTGTCAGGATCAACCACAATTCCTTTCTAGATGACGATGAACACTAAAAGTTTCCCCGAGCCGAAATCGAACGTGCATTTATTGGGATTTAAGAGGAGTTTGTACTTTCTTATACGCTCGAATAGTTTTGACAGGTGTCTCACTTGCTCTTCTTCTGTTTTAGATTTGGATATCATGTCATCGACATACACTTCAATTTCTTTGTGCATCATGTCGTGAAACAGAGTTGACATGGCCCTTTGATAGGTTACCCCGGCATTCTTCAAACCGAACGACATTACCTTGTAACAAAAGGTGCCCTATGGGGTGATGAATGAAGTTTTCTCCATATCTTCTGGCGCCATTTTGATTTTATTATAGCCTGAGAATCCATCCATGAAGGAGAAGACTTTGAATTTTGATGTACTATCTATTAGCATGTCTATGTGCGGTAAGGGGAAGTCATCCTTTAGACTTGCTTTATTCAGATCCCTGTAATCTACACACATTCTTTTCTGTCCTTTTTCGGACCTGGCACTATGTTTGCTAGCCATTAAGGATATTCTGAGGTGGCAAGGAAACCTGCGTCAATTTGTTTCTGGACTTCCTCCATGATTTTGATAGCCATATCTGGATGAGTCTGTCTCAACCTTTGTTTTATTGGAGGACATTTTGATTTCAACGGTAGATGATGTTCCACGATGCTGGCATCCAACCCTGGCATGTCCTGATAGGACCAAGCAAATACATCGGGAAACTCTTTGAGAAGTTTTATCAAGATTTCTTTGACATTCGGACTGAGCAATGCTTCAATATTAACTTCCTTCTTTTCTTCCTCTGATCCCAAGTTAACCATTTCCAATGGCTCTCTGTGAGGTTCAATGGACCTTTCCTCTTGTCTGAGTAATCAGGAGATCTCCTCTGGAATTTCTGCGTCCTCTTCTTCTTCAGCTTCAAATACCGAGAATTCAAAGTTGGGAGAAGGCATTGGATTGTATGTTTCAATGGGGTTTAAAACAAGCAATATACATGACGTGATGATTCGTTTTTAGAAGAGATAGAGAGAATGCAAGAGTGTGTGCAGTGTATTTTCTGAAAAATGCTCGTTTTTATTTATTTTTGGGCTGTTTTAGGATTACCATTTTCTGAAAAAACAAAAAGCGAAAACAACGATAAATGCGGGAATGATAGGACGACGTTATTTCTTTATAATTTTGTTGATTCTTGAAATACAGCCTTATAAAACAAAACTCTTTCGCTTTGGGCGAAGCGAAGAGGGACATTTACAAAAAGGTGAGCCCAATAAAAACATCTGTTTCACCTGGACAGGGTGAAAGGTTAAAACAAAGATGGCAATTACTTAGACTTATGGAAGACTTTTGGGACATCGACAACAACTAATTGGCAACGAACTCCTCGGTGAATCACAAAGTTTGGTACCTTCTTTGTTGGTTTATCCTCAGAAATGACACTGATTTCTGGTGGAGCAGGATCGTTGGAGTCTTCCTCCCAAGCAGAGTTGTCATAAATGAACTCTTCTGTTGTAGCTTCCTTAGTGTTTTCACTCTCAAGAGGATCTCCCCATCCAGTTGGCTGGATGTCGTCGTATTTGATGCGAGAGCTTTCAGGAGCGGTGTACTTAACCAAGAAGTCGTACTTGCCGCTCGGCTGTCCTAAGGTGTCCCTAACTTAGGTGGGAACAGAGGTGTCATCCTTCTCGATGAAGTTGACCTCAGGAAAAGCATCTTTGATGAACTCTTGTCCTGCAATCTTTCCAAATTCATCATTGTACTGGATATCTTCGGATTGTCCTGAGTAATGATCCCATGACTTGGTGGGGACGTGGGTATTCCTTTCAATATTCCACTGCAGAAGAAGTCTTAAATGGGACGAAAACTTTTGTCTTTAGTAGTCTGGGTACAGGCTGAGGAGAAACCAAGACCTTTCTTTGTCTTGTTATCTGTAGGAATTACAATTTGTCCCCATCCTTTTATGTCGTTACTCTTGATCACTTCGAGAGCGTCTTTGTATGAGGAGATCGATGTCCCTCTTTCTGATCAATTCTCATTGCTCACCGAGAGTGCTTGGAACTGGGTTCCAACGACCTCCTTGGATTCTACACAGAAAAATAAGGATAAGTTGCTCACTATTAATGCCTGCTCTCCGTATACTGTAACTAACTTGTCATTTTTGACGAACTTTAGCTTCTGGTGAAGTGTCGAAGTGACTGCCCCAACTTCGTGTATCCAAGGTCTTCCTAATAAACAGTTGTATGCTGCCCGGATGTCCATGACCTGGAAAGTGACTTGGAAAGTGTGAGGACCGATGGTTATGGGAATATCAACTTCGCCGATAACTATTTTTCTGGATCTGTCAAAGGCTTTGACGATGACCTCGCTGCCTCTCATCAGAGCTCCTTGAAATGATAGTCGCATCAGAGTTGATTTTGGCATAACATTCAAAGTTGATCCTGTATCTACCAGTACGCTGGCTAAAGCATCGTTCTGGCAGTTGACTGTAATGTTAAGCGCCATATTATGATTTTTGCCTTCTTCCGGTAGTTCTTCATCACTGAATCCTAAGTTATTGCAAAAAGTGATGTTGGAGATGATGTTGTCAAACTGTCTTATCGTCACATCTTGTTCTATGAAAGCTTGCTCCAAGACTTTCTGCAGAGCTTCCCTGTGAGCTTCGGAACTGATCAAGAGAGATAGCACAGAGATTCTCGAAGGAGTTTGCAATAGTTGGTCTACAATGTTGTACTCGCTTTTCTGGATGAGCCTCAGCATCTCATCGCTGTTTTTTACCAGTTCTGGATTACTGGATTGACCGACTGGTTGATTAGGAACTTTTGTTTGAGGTTCCTTTTCTTTGGTGGGTTCTCCAACTCCTCTGTTGAAGAACTGGCTGCTCCGTGTTACCCGACTGATGTCGGCAATGTTTACAACGGAGGGTAATGGAGTTTCCTTTCCATTTTTGATGGTTGTTGCACAGTACTTGTAAGGGATAGCCTTTTCTAATTTGTACGTCATTGGACCTGGCAAGTAGATAACCACGGGAGCTTTCTAATTTCTCTGACCATTATAAGAAGCCTCAATTAGTTCCTGGTTAAGGATTCTTATACTGTCAAGAGAGACTCTTCACTCATTGAGCAAAGGGATTATGGCACAAACGTCTTTGGTCCTCCCATGATCGGAGATTATGACAGCATCTTTGCTTTGATCAGGGAGATAGTCTTGTATCATGTTGAATAACCCAGAACTTGAACATGGTCGAACCTCTTTATGGTCCAACTGATTTTGAAGAGCCGCTCGTACGAGGTAGCATCCTTGGTTGTTCTCTAAACAAACTCTACAGCGCTTATAGTTGTGGGGTGGCACCCGGCCACGTCCGCTTTATATGCAATGCAACTTTACTAGATCCATTTCCATTGAGCATACATCCTGACCTTGATGCCTATCAGGATTTCCATCAGTCAAGCTAACCTATTGTGTAGCTTCATCCAAGTAGATTGGAAGCCACCAGTGATCCAACAAGTATTGAAGTGTTCTTTGGACAAGTGCACACCCTTGGTTGTCTCCATGGGATTATTCACAGTCCTGATAATCATGTGAAGCCAGAAAGCCGAGTCTGACTTGCTTAGCGTGTAATTCTACCAGACTGGTATTCATCAAGCGTATGTCAAAGATCTTAACCATATTGACTTGATGGTTATTTCTCTCACGATAGTCTTGGATCCATCTGAGATCCATCAGACGCTGAAGGGCCTCTTGTACAAAAGAGCATCCCTGATTGCTTATTGAGCAGATCGTACAAGTGTCGTAATCGTGTTGTGGCAGATTACGATATTTGTAACACCCCAATTCCCATCGCAGATAAATAATACATAAATAAATCAGAGTAAATAAAAATTTATTATTCTTAGACAGAAACCAGGATGCCACATTTAAATGAAGAAAACACAATCCCTGCTCAATTATTTGATACATAACACAAAATGGAATAAACGTAAAAGGGAAACTTTTTCCATATAAAAGGAAAGTTCAATTATGGAATAAAGGGGAAAGATCCATAATTGACTTGTTTTACAAAATAAATTGTTTTATAACATCAAAATATACATACAAAGTTAATACAAAATAAATCTAACAAAGGTATACATATATAACATAATCGTTCCCCGACTCCCGTGCTACATATCAGAGCAGACACCAAGACCGACAAAAGAATGGAGAACTAATCTTCACAAAAGCCTCCAAGACTACTAATCTGCAATTGCCTCATAGAGCAACAAACCACGGCAGATGGGTGAGAAATAACAACTAAATCAAGATTGCATAATAATATGCAAACACATAAAAATTTACATGCATAGTTATTCTCACCACAAGCATCGCATACTAATACACATAGCATATATCAATTACACCAACATAATCACATATTCACACAAAAGGCACACCAAAGTCATAACATATGTAAACACACCACCACATCACATAGCACATGTCTATACATAACACATATCATCCATAACCAATGTATTTATCACATATGCACATCAATTCACCAATCCAATCATAAATCTCAACACATACTCAATCAATTCACAATTTCCACACATAATCAATCCATTCATGATTTTCCACACATAATAAATCCATTCATGATTCTCACACATAATCAATCCATTCATGATTTATGCAAATGCACAGAGACCGACACAACGACTCTATGCAATGCATATGCGGTACCATCCATCCATCAATCTCATCACTAGTTTACTCAGGAACTATTGGAATCATCGCTTGTTACTTAGGACCACTCATGTAACACCCTGTCGGGCAAACGATGTTCCCCGTCGCTTTAGGTCCTCTTTGTATAAGGCACACGACGTTTATAGATCGCTTTAGGTCCTCTTTGTATAAGGCACACGATCCTATCGCTTTAGGTCCTCTTTGTATAAGGCACACGATCGTCTATAATCATCGCTTTAGGTCCTCTTTGTATAAGGCACACGATGTTATAGCGGATTCCCTCTGGAATCGTTTCGTCGCTCACACCTGTCATACCCCAAATTTTGACCACTAAGATTTCCCATCATTGTGCAAATCATCATCACAATATGGATGAACCATCATACTTCATCAGTCTCCCCAAAGATGGGTGAGCATTCACTACTATCAAAATTAGGGTTTCAAGCCCTCTCAGAGTTCTTAGACAAAGGATTAATCAAGGAATGACATGATCTTCAACTTGTCTAACCTCTCAAACATCCACAATGGATCAAGAGGACTCCCACTTCAAGGATTAAGCACAAGGTTGCTCCCTTCTAGGTGGATCAAGCTTCAAGATTGCCAGTGTCATCAAATTAGGGTTTTGATCGACCAGGGCCTCCAGATGAAAATTTTCATCTGGGCATGAGCCAATTCTTCAAAGCATAACCTAAGATACTCCATGGAACCTCATGGACCCAATCATCAACTCAATTTGACCTCAAGGGATGCATACATAAAAAATCAGGAATTAGGGTTTCTTGACCTAATTCACCCCTAAGTTGACTTTTGGGATAAATCATGAACCAAGACCTCAAGACATGATTTGAGGGTCTCTAATATACCATATTGATCCATTTGTAACAATGGATTGATCCAAGAAGCTTGAGCAGCAAGTCTCAATTTCATTAGTACCACAATTAGGGTTTCGCGAGAAAAGTCAGCTGTAACTTTGACTTTTGACCAGGACATGCTCCCAAACCCTAAGTCATGATTCAATATACCCTATAACACCCATGGAACATGTCCATCAAGTTTGATTTAGGTCAAGGACATGATTTCCCAAAGGATCGCACAGTTTGGAATTCATCTGATAAAAAGTCAACTGTGCACAAAAGTCAACTTTGACTTTTTGAGATTTTTCAAAAAAATGGATTTTTAACCCTAAAATGATGTTAGTGTATGATTTGAATCATCATTCATCAAGAAAAATCAAAGAAAGTGGGATAACTTGTAAAAGGGGTAACCATAAAATCTTAGAAAATTTTCTAAGTTATGAAATAAAGTGACAAAAGTACCCACTTTAGAGGATCATAACTCCTAAACCACAAAGCTATTTTTTTCCATCCAAAGCTTGATTTGTAGATCTCATTTCCCTCTACAAAAGCTTCATACTGACCTATGTCCAAATTCCTCATGGATTTTGAGTTATGAAGTGATCAAACTCAAGAAAAGTCACTTTGTTCCAACACTTAGTGAAAATTTCACTAAGTCAGAATCTGCCTTACTTTTTTCCAAATGTAGGGGCATTTTTCACTTGGATCCAAAAGGTATAAAAACTAAATATGATCAGACAGTTGTTGTATCATATAAGGGCTTTCCAAAATGGCCAAGAACATCACCAAATTCAATTTGAGCCATGAGATATGACATTGGCAAGTTGCCTTGTTGAAATCTGCCAAGGCAAGACAGAATTTTGCACTTTTGCTCGATTTGCCAAAATCAGCCTATTTCAAGCCTTGTCATCACTTTGAACACATTTGAGGATTGAATCTAAAGGGGACAATCACTGAGCCAAGCCTCCAAAGTCCTTGGAACAAGAAATAGCATGCTAAACCTAGAATTGCCCAAAATAGGGACAAGACTCCAATTTTGGATTGGAGCATTCAATGGAAGCACCAAGGTGGCATGGAATGAGTCATTAGCAACTGAATTCAGTCAAGACTTATCCAAGACCAAGGGGACCAACAGCCTGTGCCCTAACCTCTAGTCAATGGCTAGAGGAGACTTGGATTTTCATTTGCCAACATTGGCCAACCCTACTCAGCAGTTGCCATTCACTATTCATTGCAAAACAAACTTGCTCTACTATAAATAGAGCTCAATTGTGATCAGTTTAAGTACACCAAAGGCCTACAACACTTGCCTTTATCAAAATCTACTTCTCACTCTCAAAAATGCTTTTCTTAGCAAGTCACTATCGGGTTTTTCATTAGAGAGCAATTCCACTCAAACCAATCACACACACACCTCATATACATCATATGTGAGCTGATCAAACACTTAAACTGGAACACTGATTTCTCAGAATCACCAGTCAATTGCTCAAGTTTTTAACCAAGTTGCAGTTGAGATGCCATGAAGTGATCCAGCCAATTTCCATCAAGTCCAAGCATTCAAACACACTCCATAAGGTGTAGGGAAGCTGTTCAGATCATCACAATTCATCTGTAACACCTCCAACTTAGAAATCAATTTGCTTTTGCTGTCACGACCTAGAGGTAAGCCTAAACTTGGTCATCTCTCAATCTATGCATATTTCCTCGCACAATACTTTTGCCAAATGTTCATAATCATGCATGGAATGTTTCCCCTCAAGTAATTGCTTTGTTTGAATCGTGTATCAAAAATCCCAGCCTTCATGCAGAATTTAGGGTTCTTGAGGATTTATCGTGATTTCTTGTTTTATGCTTAATTTAAATGAAATTAATTGTCATAAACATGATCTTGAGGTGAAAACGAGCAGATTGATATGTGGATTGCATGATATAATCAAGTATTCAGTGAGATTGGATAGAAAACGCAAATCTGGGCAAGGCATAAAACGCGCGTGTTCTTGGCCCATGTTCTTGGTGCCATTTTCACAAATTCAAATATTTGAATTTTGTGATTTTATTTAATTGATTCAAAAATTAATTTCTCTCTGAGTTTTAATGACTTTGAGTTGATTCTTTTTTAAATAATTCACAAAAATGTTAAAATATTTTATTTTATGAAAAAATACCAAAAATAATATTTATTTCATATGATTGATATTTTTGCAAAGAATTAATGTTTTAATTGTTTTTGACATTTAAAATATTTTTTCCTTCTTGATTTTTCAGATTTTAATGACTTCTAATTATTTTGTAGGGCAAAACATGATTTTTGAAACATTAATCCAAGATCACAACTTGTTTTCCACATGTTAAACAATTTTGATCATTTTAATTGAATATTTTATTCAATTAAAACACATTTTGAAAACAAATTAGGGTTTTTGATTAATTCAACCCTCATAAATCATTTTCAAAACACTTTGGGCCTCTTAATAGAGTGTAAGACCCAAACCCCCTTGTACAAACCACTTTGGGCCTCACTTATTGTATAAGTCCCTCTGTACAAGTAAACGGCGCGATCGTCGCCTTTTAAAAAAATCAATTGGGCCTCTCCTCGAGCTATAAGACCCATTCAAAACTTTTGGGCCTCTAATAGAGTGTAAGACCTAATTCCCTTTTAACCAAAACAACTTTGGGCCTCAGATATTGTATAAGCCCTTTTACGTTAAAAGAAAATCTCGGCGCGATCACCATTTTAAAAATCATTTGGGCCTACCCTCGTGTTATAAGCCCCACTCTTTTTCTTTAAACCTTTTGGGCCTCTTGAGAGAGTGTAAGACCCAAACCCCTTTGTACAGCAAACCATTTTTTGGCCTCAGTCACTTGTATAAGTCCCTCTGTACAAATTCAACAGTGCGCTCACTGATAAAACCCTGGGCCTCTCCTTGAGCTGTAAGCCCTAAAACTTTCTTTTTCAAAGCACTTTCTCCTTTGATTTTGAAATATTTTGTTGTTTTCAATCTTTCTTTATCGAACAACTAACCAAACAGCATGGAAGCTCTACAACCGGGTAAGTGTTTATCCGCTTTCATTTACCGCTTTCATATACATATAACTGTATTGTGGGGCTGCTCATTGTATTGTGGAACACTTCTCAATGGAAGATCGGGAGATTAGGTTTGAGGAAATCAATGGTTATCAAGACAAAGCATTTGTGGATTGATTTGAGGAGCACTGGGTCATGGTTGATTAAGCTTACTGATCGAATTGTTGGAATTCATTGAAGATATGAGTTTGGTGTAGAATTGGGCGTGTCAAGATTAGTTGTGTGGGCTACTTGGAGTTCAAGTTTCTACAATAAACCCATTAGTCATTTTCATTTTTTTATCCATTTTTATCTCATCATTATCCATTCTATTAATCCAATTAAACCCATTTTTCCTTTTTTTAAATCCAAGCCATTTCTAAAACAACCCTAAACCATTTTTATTTTAATTTTCATTCCACATTTTTAATTCATTTAGGTCCATTTTTATCCACTTACTTTTCCATTTTTAATGCTATTCTAAACCTTTTACTTTCTAAATTCAAATCGATTAACCAATATCCATTTTACAAATTCACATGCCAAAACCATTATTAATGTCTAAACCAGTTCTTTTTTTTAGTTCAAATACTGATTCAAACCCAAATTAATATCCATTCAAACATTATCCAAATTCAAACCAAAATCCAGTTCCTTGTCCACATTTAAAACCACTTTTCACTCTTGGATCATACTGACTTGTCTGAAGTTGCTACTGGGATTGTCAAGGCTCTTGAGTTGGTAACCAAAGAGCATGTTCAAGGCGTAGTGCTTATTAATGAGAAGCCCATAGAGAGTTTTTTAAAAAAGAAAATAAATTCGCAGCAAACTCCAGTTACAGAAAACAGAACTAACTATCTTTTTTTCTCCCTAACCGTTTTCTAACTGAAACTAGCAATCCCCTAAGGATTCTTCTAACATTTTCCCTAACCGATTCACCACCTTCAATCTTCATCAATCGAGGAGCCTCACAATCTTCGTTCTTCGAACTCCTCCATAATCCTCAACCGGCAACATCATCATCATCATCAATAAACTCCTTCAAACTCCATTTTCAATACACAAAAAAAACTGCAGAAACTCACTTCACCTTCATCTCTCCATAGCCAGTTCATCATCAATTCAATTCACAAGACTGCAACAGAATGGGAAGAGGAAGTTTCTTTGTTTTCTTCGCTTCAAACATCCCTCATCATCAACACGTCTTCAACAATTCACAAATCTGCAAAACCGATAACAATGGATAAGAATTCGGAATTGGCAAGCTTGAAGAAGAAGGATTCGCAAACACAATACCACAACGTTCAACAATTTGCGGCGGAATCAAGAAAACGAAGACGAATTATCGTATCAGAATTCAAGAACGATTAAGTGCCTTACCTCAAGCATTCCATCGTAACAGAGGGAATCACATCGAACTCGCGGTGACGCATTGAAGTGAAGAGTCGTCGTTACGCGATCACGAGAATAATGCAGAGGCTGCGGAGGTTGCGAAGGAAGCGGATTAAAAGAAGATCCTGATTAGAGCAGAGGTAAATCGGTGAGGATTTGTCATAATCATCGACATCGCCGTGAAGAGAAAGATCATTGTGAAGGCAAGAAGGAAATGAAGAATGGAGAAAGGGTGATGTGGTCATCGGCGATTTGACGGAGATGAAGGGGATTCCGTCGCCGGCCAGTGCAACGGTAGACGAAGGTATCGAGCGAAAAAATTAGTATCTGAGCAAATTTAGCCATCTTCGTCCATTGCCGTAAGCATGCAACAGGATAGGTCTCGTTGTTGTGGTGTTTTCGCCGTGAGAGTGATGCGATGGATCGTTAATGAAGCACGTTGGATGAAGGGTGTCGTATAGAAGAGGAGCATGGCGCGGGTTAGGAGAAAGATGTGATGAGTGAATTTGAAACGGGAATGTTGACGAAGAAAGTATGAAGACGGCGGCGTATGGTGCGAGGAAGATGAAGTGTAGGTGGAGAGGCGTGGTTCAGGTTTTGGTTTACTGATAGTTTTCCCATTTCCTTTTTTCTAGGGTAAATTCTTGCCAGGATTTTGGACCAGGCTTTCAAAGCTCTATGGACTTGGATTCACACGCCTGCTTCAATATCGCACCCCCACGAGTAACTCTTTCCTTAGTTAGTTTTTTTATTTTTGTTTTTTTATCAGAAGTTAACATAATTCTAGAATTAGAGTTTGTAATTAGACTTAGATGTTTACATAATCTCTTTTTAATAATTGTTAGGGGTTATAATTTTAGAATTAGAATTAAGTTTGGAATTAAACTTGACTCTTAACATTAATTAGCGGTTGACTAATTGTAGTTTAATGTTGGCTAAGATCTTAGACTAACTAGATTAGCATTTGACACTGGTTTTTGATTAATCGATTTTTGGCTCAATCATTCGTTAATCATTTTTGCTTAATGTCACCAATTTTTGCTTAATCGCACCAATTGCTTTTAGTCTCATTGCACTAATTGTTTTTGCTTATTGATCATTTTTAGCTTAATTGCTTATCTGTTTTGGTTTAATCATGGCACTAATTGTTTTTGCTTACTAATTGTTTTTTTTGCTTAATCGCACTAATATGTTTTTGGCTTAATTGGCCACTAATTGTTCATTAATCATTTTTAGAATTAGAAATTAACTTTGAACTAATTGACATTGACATAGTTTGAATTGATTTTGTTCTTACATTGACTTTACTTAGATTTTAATGATAACATTGACTAATCATTTTAATAGTTTCATTTGGTAACTTTTGTTAATAGTCTTTAATATGTTTTGCATAGATTTTTGACTAATTGTTGTTTACATTTAGTATTGATTTCAATTACTTCTTATTGATCTTTCCATTTGAATTTTGACTAATCTTTGAGTTTGTTTTGTAGTATTTCCCACTTGACTTAGTTAATTAAATAAAGGTAAAAGTTGCTGTAGCATCCACTACTGTAATGGACAAAGTGTGCTGTAAAATGTTGCTATTCTGTCTGGCTGCATATACACCTACCCTGTTTTGGAAATAGTAGCTGTTATAGGCTGCTTTTACTTGTTGCTGGTTTTTATAGCTATGCAGGTGCTGGAGCGCTGTTGTTGCTGCTGTTTATGGCTCATTGCCTTGTTTCTTCTTAAGGACTTAAACTTGTTTTACCTTAGCCATTGGTGGATGTTTACAAGATGTGTGCACACTTCTAACATGAGTTTAATTCTGGTTTTGGTTCACTTTCATGTCTTTTGCATATACTTGTAACCCTTGGGTGATTTCTTTTGTTGGTTTACCTTTAACTTCCAAGTAGATTAGTCTTGTAGCATAGTTGTAACTTGACTTGTAATTTCATAATCCTTTTAGGTCTTTCACTTTGACTAGTGTGACTCAAATGTACATAGTCATTAGACTTAGGTTTTCATATTGTACATACACTCTCTTGTTATTACTAATGTCTTTGGTTCACACGTGCAAGGTGCATAAAGGAGACATTCCAAAGGTGGTTTGACCATTTCATTTTGTAAATAAAAATTTGTTTCTAACTTGGTTTGCTATTTGTTTATAGGTGCTTTCGTGACTTCTTTCGTTGCGCTTTCGTTGCTTTGCTATGGATTCATATCCGTTTGGTAGGACTTCTTATCTCTTCACTTCTCTTTAATGCTTTCAAATGCCATAAGAAGTAGGAATAGTCGATGCCATGATAAGTAGGATTGTATGGAAAGCCCTCAAGTATGGCCATGATTGTGCTTGTTTAATATTGTGCCTGAAGACCTCTAAGAGGCATCCCGTTCCCCATATCCCTTGTAAGACCTCAAAGGAGGCAATCGACGGAAGATAGGGTTCACAATTGACCCCCGTTATTCTAGTTGAGTCATTCTTAGCTCTCATTACATGATTGAAGCTGTGAACATTACCTGCTCTTGTTATCGAGTCGGTCAATTGGAATGAGGGTTTAATAATCAAACCCCCACACCTTGTCTATAGCTCGCATTGACCAATGCTGATGCTTATGTGATCTCATTCACATGTCCCCTTTCTTACTCTGCTTTCCATGGTTCTCGATACCATTGGGTGAGGACCCCTGCTCCCCACACCTAGCTTATTTGCATCGGTTGATATGACCCCTTGGCTAAAGCTCCCCTTTTACTTTGATTGTGGGACATCGTTGTTGACTAACACTGTTTTTTCTTTCATTTGGTTTCAGTTCAGTTTGCGATTGATTTATCCTGTGTTTACTTGTCTGATGACATGATCCCGTAGGACTCCTAGCTCCACTTAATTTTTGATTAAGTCGGAGGTAGGAGAGACACTAAAATAGCAATCCATGCATGATAACGTTAGGTAGACTTCCCTCTTGATCTTGACCTTAGGGCCATTTTTGCATGATAACATTAGGAACAAATTAGTTTCCCTTTAGTGTTTTCTTTGTAGCTTGAGTCTACGCTTCTCATTTCATAATCTTTATAAAACACTTAATAAAGGTTAAACGGGTATTGCGCATGAGCCTTATATGTGGGAAGTGAATAATGGGGGGTCTCCCTTCATTCTTCTAGGGTACTTAGTGTACGTCCTGTTGGGGACGATACGCGATGTATTCGTTCCTATGTTGTAGACTTGGGTGCAATGCAAGTTATAAATAACTTCAAAAACACTTTTGTCTAAAAAACACAAAACAAATTCAAACCTTTTCATCCTTCGAAATCGTTAAGTTTCAAACCTCATTTTCAGAAAGGGCACGTTAGCAAACAGGCATCGACCCTAACTGCCGGACGCGAACTTAACATCGCTCATAAAAAACACACACTTGGTTAAGTCGAACTACGACTGCTCTGACTTCCTCTTGCTGGTTAGATTGAGGATACGTAGGCACGAGACGGCGATGTCTTGGCGAGCAACCTCCCCCTAGTTCGTGTCCGAACTACGTTGACTCTGATTTTCCCGGTCCCGAGGGAATACGTAGGCCTAGGACTCCGAGGACGTCCTACCGAGTCACTTCTTTTTCTTTTCTTCTTCGTTTCTCCGTTCTTTTCCGTCCCCGTTCCTTCTCCGGTCTAGTTAGCAGTTGATATCCAGTTTCCTACACCCTTTGATCGAGACAGCAAGCGTGGATCCCATCGAGTACGATGGACGCGTGGGGGGTGCTAATACCTTCCCCTCGCATAACCGTCTCCCTTACCCGTTTCTCTTTGTCGCGAGATCATGCTTTTCCTTTCTCCCAGGTTTATGCAGTGTTTCCTTTCCCTCTCTTAGGATATATACACATTGCTGGCGACTCTATTTCCGCGCCACTTTCGCGTTTCTACCTGGATGAAAATCCCGGGAGCGACAGCTGGCGACTTTGCTGGGGAAATTAAGAGACCAGAATCTCTGGTTTCCTAAGCGGGTCAATCCTAGTGCTTGTCTGTTTTTCTTTCATTGGGTGTTTACTGTGGTGCTTTATTTTTCTATTTTACTGTATTGCTGTTTACTGTATTATTGCTTTATTTTACTACTGTTTTACCGCATTTATTGCATTTTTCATTTCATTATTATACTGGATTGTGTTGTGCTATACTGGTTTTCTGTTTGGCGGGCAGGGTGTTCTGAGAGATAAGCCCACTACCCAGGCTTGAGCATACACATAGGTATTAGTGTGGGTGGGCGTGTCGCTCCCGTGGTGTTTTGCCACGTGTGGGTGTTCATGAGACCTACAACCAGACGAGGTTTTATCCGGAGCTATCTGCTACTGTATGCTCTATACAAGCTAGTAGATATTCTCTGGAGGAATTGTCGACTCTGGTGACCATTCCCGAGGACTCAGTAACGGCACTCCTCCCTAGATGTAATAATGGCAGACCAAAAATGGCAAACCCATTACACTTCTCGATCCGAGGACCCAATGCTGGGAACTTGCTATAGGATATCCTTTTTGAAAGAGAATCAGTAGAGGCACTCCTCGATTGGCGATAGTACTGTACCCCGAGGGATGAATGTACTATTGCTTCTCGACCTCAGTGCCAGAAGCTGAGGACCTTTCATTTTGGAGAATCAGTTGAGGCCTCCTCGATTGATGATGATGCCAAACCAGAAATGGTGAACGTATCATCATTTCTCGTCCTGAGAGCCCGGGATACTGAGGATCCTCGGTTTTCTAGTACCACATGTGAGATGGGCGGGTTGTTTACAGGTTTGCAGGTAACCTTGACTTTCATCCTACCTGGTATTCTAGTTCTCTTATCAGTGTAAACTTATCAGCCTGGTATTCTGGGATTCTGATTATGCCGATATTCTGGTATTCCGGTATTCTGATTATTCCGGCACCCTGGCATTCTGGTATTCTGATTATGCCGATATGTTGGTATTCTGGTTATTCGGATATTCTGGTATTCCGGTATTCTCTTTAGAGTAGACCTTTGAACTTATCCGTTCAGCAGCACAGCAGTATTGAGCATTGTGGCACCTTGATCCCATGTCTGTTGCATCTGCATCATCATTTTCGCATACATGTTCTTGTATTTCCAAGGGATATTAACTTTGAGACTTGCTATTGAGTATGTCCATCTATTTCTTGTGGTTAGTGTAAGAAAATTTTTGAATCAAAGCATAATGATTCCTTGGAAATATTCGAACATGGCATTTTGCATTACATTCTCATACTCATATGCATAACAGGTGTTCCGGAGCGGATTTATCATTCTGACTTGGTATTATCTTCAGGACAGCCAGCTTGACCTGCCACCACTACTCGACCTGTGATAATCAGAGGATAGCCATGGAACAACTCCGTACAGAAATGACCGAAATGAAGATTCAGATGGGGCAGTGTATGGGGAAGATGCAAGTTTTGGTTCAAGACCAGAAAGTGATGAAGGAAGAGGTCTACCAACTGAAGACTCAGATGGGCATGGTTATGGAGGTCGTGAGAGGTGTGCTAAGCAAAGATAATCCTCTCATGCCTGAAGCTGCGGCTGGAACTGTCTCTCCTCCTTTGTTTAAGGGATCCCTCCCAAAGAGTGAGCAGGTTGCCACTATGACCATCCCGGCTGTATCTCAACAGCAAAATCAGCCTCCTCGCCAATATCAGCCAAGGCCTAAGCAGAATAGGCATTTTGAGACTCCACCAGTGCCATATTCTCAGCTATTCCAGCATCTCCTTCAGTTGCAACTGGTACAGAAAAGGACTTTGGCTCCTCTCTCTGGTACTCCCCCACCGGGTTATGACGCAAGAGTCCATTGTGACTTTCACTCTGGTGTGCCGGGGCATAATGTGGAAAAATGTAAGGCCTTTCAGCATGCCGTATAGGATCTAGTCGATTCAAGGGAAATTGAATTCACGCCGAGCGGTGTAAGCTTTCATGGCGGTTTCATTCCTACTCTAGCTGCTGAAAAAGAAATGGATATCCCCGTTGTCTCTCCTAGAGTTGCATCAAGTCAGGGGTATATCATGCATTCCTTGGTCTTAGAATCCCCACATCCACAAATGTTGCCTACGCCTCGACCAAGTCTGAAGAGAAAAGCACCTGAAAGGATTATGCGCTAGAATCAGTGTCAACAAGAGAACTGCTCTAGAAAGGGACAACAAAGGCAGAAGAAGCCTGAAAGACAGTTTGATGTTCTTCCCATGCTATACGCTTAGTTATTTCCTGGTCTACTCAAGTATCAGTTGGTTCAATTAAGGACTCTCACACCATGTCCAACAAAGATACCACCAGGTTGGGACGCAAGTGCAAGATGCGAGTTCCATTCAGGGGCACTTGGCCATTTGATTGAAAATTGCAAAGCTCTGCAACACAAGGTGCAAGGCTTAATCGACTCAAAAGTCATCATGATCACGCCTGACGGTCTGTACTTGAATTGAAGACTCCTTTCTGGAATGAGCATCCAAATTGTAAGGGCATCGTCGGAAACATTAAGTCCAAACGGAGTCAAGTCTCCTCAACAATGGCAATCATCAGCTTTCCTTACTGCATTTTCATATGTAGCTGTCATTTGGTTGTTTAAACATTGTCTGCATGTAAAAACTTGTTTGCGTGTTGAATGATGATTTTAATGCAATGAATGTGTTGTTCTTGAAGTAATTTACTTTTATGCACTCATATCATGTTTATATGCATTACAATACCAACTTTCTTGCCTAAACTCTTGAGGGAGGATGATGAGTGAAAAACGCAAAATCTTTGGTTGTGTGCTTTTGGATAAAACCCTGTTAAGGATGTACAAGCATTGTTTCAAATCCCTAAACACTGGAGATATAAGGGAGATAGACCCTCGTTAACCCCTTTGAGCCTTGAAGTAGGAGTTTCTTTCGCACGAAAAAAACCCTTACACTTAACCCAGGGGCAGGGTAGGCGTCAGTTAGGTGGACCAAGCGTTCAAATTTAAAGAGGTGTGTGCATCTGAGGATCCATTACCTTTCTTTCCTCACATATCAGGAGGCCAAGAGATGTGAAACCACAATGGTTATCCATCAACAATCATGGAGTGAGGCAGTCATAACCCTTTCAAACAAGTCAGACAAAACAGTGTCACATGATTTGTTCAAAAAAAAAAGAGAGAAAAAGGAAAAAGCCCGCTAAGTCGGAACTTGAAAACAAGCGACTTAGGCAAAAGTTAGGGCATCCCGCTGAACATCAAAATTGAAAAACTCAAAAGAGTCAGTCCAGGCAAAATCAGGGATCAAAAGAATGAAAAGAGAAAAGCGAAAAAGGATTACAAAAGAAAAATCCTCAAATAAGAACAAAGTCGTGTGGCTACAGACACAAAAGACAAAAGGGGTGACTGTTGCTCCAAAACCTCATCGGGTCTCAAACCATCAGTGTATGGATTCCTTAAAGATCATAACATTGTTTGAGAGATGAGCGCTTGTGTCTGATTAGCTGAACGTAGGACTGAAGAACATCACGAAGAGTGGGTGGGCACCGATAAACTTTGAGCTTTAAATCCTTTTTTCTCAAAACCGTGAACCAGGCCACGATACAACCCTCAAAAGTCCTAATTGAAACAAGGTTTATACCGAAGGCGTACTTCAACGAGATAGCGTTCCTGACTCCCATGAGTTGTGCTAATAAGGTTTTTGTTGGTATTGCATATGCGTATTGTTTTACATTCAAAAAATCAATGTCGCATCTCAGCTAGTGATTCGTTCACAAGGCTTGGCGACGCATTTTCAATAAAACTTCAAGGTTAACACAAGTGTTGCATTAGAATTGTCATTCTCATAATAAACATTTTCTGCTTGCATGGGTTTGACATCAAAGAAGCTTACATGATGAACATCAGTTGAGAAGCTCGGTCACGCCAAGTTGAGATGGCGAAAACTCCGAAGGATAGTCATGTCAAGGGGTATGTGGCCAAGAGACTGTGCACAGCCTGGGGGTTCCCGATAAATGGTGATAAGATGCAGCCAATCTGGAGCAGTCACATTGAAAACTCTCCCTAAGTTCAGCCAAACTGGGGCAATTATGTCGAGATTCAATAAAATCTCTCCACAAGCATTCAATATGGGGCAGTCAGGTCGATTTGACAACAAATCTCTGTAAGATCGGTCAGGGGCAAAGTTTCTTCCAGACTCGGGGCAGGCCACCCCTGGAGCGTGAGAAGTTGTCCATTCCTAAAGACGGTTAATTGAAAGCACCTCTTCAAAGTTCAGAATACTGGGGCAGAGTATTTTCAAGTCATTACAAATCCTTTCGAGGTAACTTACTTCATGGAATATGCAATCTGGGGAAGTTATGTCGAGATCTGATAAATCTCTCCAAGAGTTTGAAGACCCTGGGGCAGTGTGAATGCCCGGTCTTCTATAAAATCCTCTTGAGATGATTTCTTCCTTTAGACCTGGTGGTCTGGGGCGAATGGAGAGTTCAAAGGGCCGTTATGAACATAGAGACGGTTCAGTTTACCATATGGCTGCAGGGTAACAAATTTGTTTTCCCCAGTAGAGTTTCTCTCCCCAGCACTGAAAGTTTGTCGTCCTCAACAGAACGTATTCTCCCCAGCAAGAGTACAGAGGATTTTGTTCCCCAGCCTCAGTCATGGCTGGTTTATTATTCCCCGGCAAGCAGTTTAAAGTGGGTCGCTCTGAGGTGAATGTGGTTGTATCTTCGGCAAGAGATGCGGTGGATGTCTTTGAAAAGACTTTATTTTCCCCACAGAGTCTAGTACTCACTTTCCTCGGCGGGTCAGGAAGTGTATTTTCGTCAGCAACGGCATGCTCTAATCCCCTGCAGGGTAAAAAAACTTTTCTCCCCAGTAGATTTATTCTCCTCAGCATGGAAATTTCATCATCCTCATCAGACCGTCACTCTCCCCAGTCAGAGTACAAAAGATTGTTCCCCAGCCAACATCTAAAGTGGATTGCTTTAGGGTGGATGTTGTTTTGTTACCACATGAGATTTGTGGAATGTATCCCCGGGACAAAGATGTTGTCTTCCCCGCAGAGTATTGGTGTCTACTCCCCTCGGCCAGTCAGGAAACGTATTTTCATCAGCTAGTCAGGAAATATTTTCTCACAAACAAAGGTTTGGTCTAATCCCCAGCGGAGAGTTAAGCTTGGTGGTATCCCCTAGCAGAAATGGTGTTGTCAATCGACATTCTCCAAGTAGATTTGCTGGTATTGGCTGATATTCCCCAGCAGGATAAGGGCGATGTCATTCCCCCAGCAGCAGTTAAGTCCAATGGTGTCCCCAGCGGGTCTAGTAGTGGTGATTTGTCTCCCCAAGCAGAGTTTGGTGGTAATCCTCGCAATGGTTTGTTCAACGATGGTTGACATCCCCAACAGGTTTTAAGTCCAAGTGATATTTGGCACTCTTCTGATTCAGGTCCTGGTTTCCTCTTCAGAGAGTTATATATAGTCCCCAGTAGAGTGGATATTCTTTTGGGATTTCATCTCCAGCAGAGTTTATGATCAGGAAGTCGTTCAGTGAAATCTTCCTCAGCAGGGTTATTCTCAGAGACAATTTAGTTTGTCATCCCGGTGGAGTTGCTTTCGTCTTCGGCATTTATTTTGCTGAGACACAACTTTGGCATTGCATAAACATTCTGGCATGGCATCCTCCTAAACGCGTAGCATTTCCATTTCGTATGGAGCATTACGCCATAGAAAAATTCAAACATATGCATTCGAAGCATAAGCCAGGTTTGATACTTTCTTTGCCAGTTCTCTTTCTCAGCAGAGATGGCATAATTCAGGAGATTTTGTTTGCCAGTTCTCTTTCTCAGTAGAGATGGCATAACTCGGGAAACTTTCTTTGCCAGTTCTCTCCCTCAGCAGAGATGGAATAACTCGGGAGATTTTGGTTTATCCTCGGTGAGATCGCCGAGGAATGTGTTCATCCTACCTGTGCTCCCCGACAGAGTCTTTTATTTAGACTTCTCCTTTCCCCAGTGGAATCATCTTATCTGTGGGTTGTAAGTCCGTAAATTTTACCTCCCACCCTTTTGGTTCACGACCGTATCTTTGCTAGGAGTTCGCCTTTGATTGGCCAATCTCTTTTGTAAAACCAGTCCTTGTCTGGTCATCAGTTCTCGTCTCACTCACTTTGTGAGATCCAGTTCTCGTCTGGTAGTCAGTTCTCGCCTGACATCTTTTGTGAAACCCAGTTCTCTTCCTCAGCAGAGATGGCATAAATCAGAAGATTTTGTTTCACTTTATCCCCAGCGAAATCCCACCTTCGGCTTGGTCTTTTTTTCGAGTCCACCTTCGGCTTGGCCTCGTATCCTTTGTTCGAAAGTCTACCTTTGGCTTAGTATTTCTTTGAAATCCCACCTTCGACTTGGTCTTTCTTTTCGAGTCCACCTTCGGATTGGCCTCGTATCCTTTGTTTGAAAGTCTACCTTCGGCTTAGTCTTTCTTTGAAATCCCACCTTCGGCTTGGTATTTCTTTTCGAGTCCACCTTCGGATTGGCCTCGTATCCTTTGTTCGAAAGTCTAACTTCGGCTTAGTCTTTCTTTGAAATCCCACCTTCGGCTTGGTCTTTCTTTTCGAGTCCACCATCGGCTTAGACTCGTATCCTTTGTTCGAAAGTCTACCCTCGGCATAGCCTTTCTTTAAAAGTCCACCTTCGGCTTGGTCTTTCTTTTCGAGTCCACCTTCGGCTTAGCCTCGTATCCTTTGTTCGAAAGTCTACCTTCGGCTTAGTCTTTCTTTGAAATCCCACCTTCGGCTTGGTCTTTCTTTTCGAGTCCACCTTCGGCTTGGCCTCGTATCCTTTGTTCGAAAGTCTATCTTCGGCTTAGTCTTTCTTTGAAATCCCACCTTCGGCTTGGTCTTTCTTTTCGAGTCCACCTTCGGCTTGGCCTCGTATCCTTTGTTCGAAAGTCTACCTTCGGCTTAGTCTTTCTTTGAAATCCCACCTTCGGCTTGGTCTTTCTTTTCGAGTCCACCTTCGGCTTGGCCTCGTATCCTTTGTTCGAAAGTCTATCTTCGGCTTAGCCTTTCTTTGAAATCCCACCTTCGGCTTGGCCTTTCTTTTCGAGTCCACCATCGGCTTGGACTCGTATCCTTTGTTCTAAAGTCTACCTTCGGCTTAGCCTTTCTTTGAAGTCCACCTTCGGCTCGGCCTTTCTTTTCAAGTTTGTCTGCGGCTGTCCTCGTTTTATCTTTTATTTGGTAGCCCGCCTGTGGTCGACCTTTCTTTTCGAGTTCGTCTGCGGGCGTCCTCGTTTTCCTTAATTGGGTAGCCCGTTTGTGGCTGGTCTTCCTTTTTGAGTTCGTCTGCGGCCGTCCTCGTAAAAAACTTTATTTTGTATCTCCCAACAGTTTACAAATTTCAGATTATTTTAGTATTCAATCTCCATGTATCTCGATTGTCTGGAAATTTTCGCTTCCATACCCTCAGATCCAAGAAGTTTGAATAGGGGCAGCTGTAGCACCCCAAAATTTGCCCTCTTGTTTTTTACTGGCTTATGTTTCACATTCATCTGCACCTTCACTAAGTCATAACTCATAATCATATCATTGCATTGGTTTTTTGAGACATTGGATCGAAGAGTTTTCATGATATTGGTATTTTCCTATTCAGAGGTTCATCAAGATCCAAGGGACACTTCTCAATGGAAGATCAGGAGATTAGGTTTGAGGAAATGAATGGTTATCAAGACAAAGCATTTGTGGATTGATTTGAGGAGCACTGGGTCATGGTTGATTGAGCTTACTGATCGAGTTGTTGGAATTCATTGAAGATATGAGTTTGGTGTAGAATTGGGCGTGTCAAGATTAGTTGTGTGGGCTACTTGGATTTCAAGCTTCTACAATAAACCCATTAGTCATTTTCATTTTTTTATCCATTTTTATCTTATCATTATCCATTCTATTAATCCAATTAAACCCATTTTTCCTTTTTTTAAATCCAAGCCATTTCTAAAGCTAACCCTAAACCATTTTTATTTTAATTTTCATTCCACATTTTTAATTCATTTAGGTCCATTTTTATCCACTTACTTTTCCATTTTTAATGCTATTCTAAACCTTTTACTTTCTAAATCCAAATCGATTAACCAATATCCATTTTACAAATTCACATGCCAAAACCATTATCAATGTCTAAACCAGTTCTTTTTTTAATTCAAATACTGATTCAAACCCAAATTAATATCCATTCAAACATTATCCAAATTCAAACCAAAATCCAGTTCCTTGTCCACGTTTAAAACCATTTTTCACTCTTGGATCATACTGACTTGTCTGAAGTTGCTACTGGGATTGTCAAGGCTCTTGAGTTGGTAACCAAAGAGCATGTTCAAGGCGTAGTGATTATTAATGAGAAGCCCATAGAGGGTTTAAAAAAAAAAAAATCGCAGCAAACTCCAGTTACAGAAAACAGAACTAACTGTCATTTTTTCTCCCTAACCGTTTTCTAACTGAAACTAACAATCCCCTAAGGATTCTTCTAACATTTTCCCTAACCGATTCACCACCTTCAATCTTCATCAATCGAGGAGCCTCACCATCTTCATTCTTCGAACTCCTCCATAATCCTCAACCGGTAACGTCATCATCATCATCATCAATAAACTCCTTCAAACTCCATTTTCAATACACAAAAAAACTGCAGAAACTCACTTCACCTTCATCTCTCCATAGCCAATTCATCATCAATTCAATTCACAAGACTGCAACAGAATGGGAAGAGGAAGTTTCTTTGTTTTCTTCGCTTCAAACATCCCTCATCATCAACACGTCTTCAACAATTCACAAACCTGCCAAATCGATAACAATGGATAAGAAGTCGAAATTGGCAAGCTTGAAGAAGAAGGATTCGCAAACACAATACCACAGCGTTCAACAATTTACGACGGAATCAAGAAAATGAAGACGAATTATCGTAGCAGAATTCAAGAATGATTAAGTGCCTTACCTCAAGCATTGCATCGTAACAGAGGGAATCACATCGAACTCGCGGTGATGCATTGAAGTGAAGAGCCGTTGTTATGCGATCACGGAGAATGATACAGAGGCTGCGGAGGTTGCGAAGGAAGCGAATTAAAAGAAGATCCTGATTATAGCAGAGGTAAATCGGTGAGGATTTGTCATAATCATCGACATCGCCGTGAAGAGGAAGATCATTGCGAAGGCAAGAAGGAAATTAAGAATGGAGAAAGGGTGATGTGGTCATCGGCGATTTGACGGAGATGAAGGGGATTCCGTCGCCGGCCAGTGCAACGGTAGACGAAGGTATCGAGCGAAAAAATTCTTATATGAGCAAATTCAGCCATCTTCGTCCATTGTCGTAAGCAAGCAACAGGATATGTCTCGTTGTTGTGGTGTTTTCGCTGTGAGAGTGATGCGATGGATCATTAATGAAGCATGTTGGATGAAGGGTGTCGTATAGAAGAGGAGCATGGCGCGGGTTAGGAGAAAGAAGTGATGAGTGAATTTGAAACGGGATCGTTGACGGAGAAAGTGTGAAGACGGCGGCGTATGGTGCGAGGAAGATGAAGTGTAGGTGGAGAGGCGTGGTTCAGGTTTTGGTTTACTGATAGTTTGCCCATTTCCTTTTTTCTAGGGTAAATTCTTGCCAGGATTTTGGACCAGGCTTTCAAAGCTCTATGGACTTGGATTCACACGCCTGCTTCAATATCGCACCCCCACGGGTAACTTTTTCCTTAGTTAGTTTTTTTATTTTTGTTTTTTTGCAGAAGTTAACATAATTCTAGAATTAGAGTTTGTAATTAGACTTAGATGTTTACATAATCTCTTTTTGATAATTGTTAGGGGTTATAATTTTAGAATTAGAATTAAGTTTTGAATTAAACTTGATTCTTAACATTAATTAGCGGTTGACTAATTGTAGTTTAATGTTGGCTAAGATCTTAGACTAACTAGATTAGCATTTGACACTGGTTTTTGATTAATCGATTTTTGGCTCAATCATTCGTTAATCTTTTTTGCTTAATGGCACCAATTTTTGCTTAATCGCACCAATTGCTTTTAGTCTCATTGCACTAATTGTTTTTGCTTATTGATCATTTTTAGCTTAATTGCTTATTTGTTTTGGTTTAATCATGGCACTAATTGTTTTTGCTTACTAATTGTTTTTTTTTTTTGCTTAATCGCACTAATATGTTTTTGGCTTAATTGGCCACTAATTGTTCATTAATCGTTTTTAGAATTAGAAATTAACTTTGAACTAATTGACATTGACATAGTTTGAATTGATTTTGTTCTTACATTGACTTTACTTAGATTTTAATGATAACATTGACTAATCATTTTAATAGTTTCATTTGGTAACTTTTGTTAATAGTCTTTAATATGTTTTGCATAGATTTTTGACTAATTGTTGTTTACATTTAGTATTGATTTCAATTACTTCTTATTGATCTTTCCATTTGAATTTTGACTAATCTTTGAGTTTGTTTTGTAGTATTTCCCACTTGACTTAGTTAATTGAATAAAGGTAAAAGTTGATGTAGCATCCACCGCTGTAATGGACAAAGTGTGCTGTAAAATGTTGCTATTCTGTCTGGCTGCATATACACCTACCCTGTTCTGGAAATAGTAGCTGTTATAGGCTGTTTTCACTTGTTGCTGGTTTTTATAGCTATGCAGGTGCTGGAGCGTTGTTGTTGCTGCTGTTTATGGCTCATTGCCTTGTTTTGCCTTAAGGACTTAAAGTTGTTTTACCTTAGCCATTGGCGGATGTTTATAAGATGTGTGCACACTTCTAACATGAGTTCAATTCTGGTTTTGGTTCACTTCATGTCTTTTGCTTATACTTGTAACCCTTGGGTGATTTCTTTTGTTGGTTTACCTTTAACTTCCAAGTAGATTAGTCTTTTAGATTAATCTTGTATCAAGTCGGTCAAGTGGAACGAGGGTTTAATAATCAAACCCCCACACCTTGTCTATAGCTCGCATTGAAAAATGCTTATGCTTATGTGATCTGATTAACATCTCCCCTTTCTTACTCTACTTTCCATGGTTCTTGATACCATTGGGTGAGCACCCCTGCTCCCCACACCTAGCTTGTTTGCCTCGGTTGATATGACCCCTTGGCTAAAGCTCCCCTTTTACTTTGATTTTGGGACATCGTTGTTGACTAACACTGTTTATTCTTTCGTTTGCTTTCAGTTCAGTTTGTGATTGATTTATCCTGTGTTTAGTTGTCTGATGACATGATCCCGTAGGACTCCTAGCTCCACTTAATTTTCGATTAAGTCGGAGGTAGGAGAGATATTAGGATAGCAATCCATGTATGATAACATTAGGTAGACTTCCCTCTTGATCTTGACCTTAGGGCCATTTTTGCATGATAACATTAGGAACAAATTAGTTTCCCTTTAGTGTTTTCTTTGTAACTTGAGTCTTCTCTTCTCATTTCATAATCTTTATAAAATGCTTAATAAAGGTTAAACGGGTATTGCGCATGAGCCTTATATGTGGGAAGTGAATAATGGGGGGTCTCCCTTCATTCTTCTAGGGTACTTAGTGTATGTCCTGTTGGGGACGATACGCGACGTATTCGTTCCTATGTTGTAGAGTTGGGTGCAATGCAAGTTACAAGCAACTTCAAAAACACTTCTGTCTAAAAAACACAAAACAAATTCAAACCTTTTCATCCTTCGGGATCGTTAAGTTTCAAACCTCATTTTCAGAAAGGGCACGTTACTTCCGTCTCGTCGCAAACAGGCATCGACCCTAACTGCCGGACGCGAACTTAACGTCGCTCATAAAAAACACAGACTTGGTTAAGTCGAACTATGACTGCTCTGACTTCCTCCTTCTGGTTAGATTGAGGATATGTAGGCACGAGACGACGATGTCTTGGCGAGCAACTCCCCCCTAGTTCGTGTCCGAACTACGTTGACTCTGATTTTCCCGTTCCCGAGGGAATACGTAGGCCTATGACTCCGAGGACGTCCTACCGAGTCACTTCTTTTTCTTTTCTTCTTCGTTTCTCCGTTCTTTTCCGTCCTCGTTCCTTCTCTGGTCTAGTTAGCAGTTGATATCCAGTTTCCTACACCCTTTGATCGAGACAACAAGCGTGGATCCCATCGAGTACGATGGACGCGTGGGGGTGCTAATACCTTCCCCTCGCGTAACGGACTCCCTTACCCATTTCTCTTGGTCGCGAGACCAGGGTTTTCCTTTCCCCTAGGTTTATGAAGTGTTTCCTTTCCCTCTCTTGGGATAAATACACATTGCTGGCGACTCTGTTTCCGCGGCACTTTCGCGTTTGTACTTGGATGAAACTACCGGGAGCGACAGCTGGCGACTCTGCTGTGGAGGAAAGTCAACAAAACCTGCCGAGGGATATCATTGAGCTTTACCTGCTATTGGAGGGATATCAATGATATCCCTCAGCAGGTTTCGTTGACTTTCCTCCCCAGCAGAGTCGCCAGCTGTCGCTCCCGGGATTTTCATCCAGGTACAAATGCGAAAGTGGCGCAGAAACAGAGTCGCCAGCAATGTGTATTTATCCCAAGAGAGGGAAAGGAAACACTGCATAAACCTGGGGTAAAGGAAAAGCATGGTCTCGTGACCAAGAGAAACGGGTAAGGGAGTCGTTTACGCGAGGGGAAGGTATTAGCACCCACACGCGTCCATCGTACTCGATGGGATCCATGCTTGCTGTCTCAATCAAAGGGTGTAGGAAACTGGATATCAACTGCTAACTAGACCGGAGAAGGAACGGGGATGGAAAAGAACGGAGAAACGAAGAAGAAAAGAAAAAGAAGTGACTCGGTAGGACGTCCTCGGAGTCCTAGGCCTACGTATTCCCTCGGGAACGGGAAAATCAGAGTCAACGTAGTTCGGACACGAACTAGGGGGGAGGTTGCTCGCCAAGACATCGTCGTCTCGTGCCTACGTATCCTCAATCTAACCAGAAGGAGGAAGTTAGAGCAGTCGTAGTTCGACTTAACCAAGTCTGAGTTTTTTATGAGCGACGTTAAGTTCGCGTCCGGCAGTTAGGGTCGATGCCTGTTTGCAACGAGACGGAAGTAACGTGCCCTTTTTGAAAATGAGGTTTGAAACTTAACGATCCCGAAGGATGAAAAGGTTTGAATTTGTTTTGTGTTTTTTAGACATAAGTGTTTTTGAAGTTGCTTGTAACTTGCATTGCACCCAAGTCTACAACATAGGAACGAATACGTCGCGTATCGTCCCCAACAGGACGTACACTAAGTACCCTAGAAGAATGAAGGGAGACCCCCCATTATTCACTTCCCACATATAAGGCTCATGCTCAATACCTGTTTAACCTTTATTAAGTGTTTTATAAAGATTATGAAATGAGAAGAGAAGACTCAAGTTACAAAGAAAACACTAAACGGAAACTAATTTGTTCCTAATGTTATCATGCAAAAATGGCCCTTAGGTCAAGATCAAGAGGGAAGTCTACCTAATGTTATCATGCATGGATTACTATCCTAATGTCTCTCCTACCTCCGACTTAATCGAAAATTAAGTGGAGCTAGGAGTCCTACGGGATCATGTCATCAGACAAGTAAACACAGGATAAATCAATCACAAACTAAACTGAAAGCAACCGGAAGAATAAACAGTGTTAGTCAACAATGATGTCCCAAAATCAAAGTAAAAGGGGAGCTTTAGCCAAGGTGTCATATCAACTGAGGCAAACAAGCTAGGTGTGGGGAGCAGGGGTGCTCACCCAATGGTATCGAGAACCATGGAAAGCAGAGTAAGAAAGGGGAGATGTGAATCAGATCACATAAGCATCAGCATTGGTCAATGCGAGCTATAGACATGGGGTGGGGGTTTGACTAACAAGAGCAGGTAATGTTCAGAGCTTCAATCATGTAATGAGAGCTAAGAACGACTCAACTAGAATAACGGGGGTCGATTGCGAACCCTATCTTCCGTCGATTGCCTCCTTTGAGGTCTTACAAGGGATATGGGGAACGGGATGCCTCTTAGAGGTCTTCAGGCACAATATTAAACAAGCACAATCATGGCCTCACTTGAGGGCTTTCCATACAATCCTACTTATCATGGCATCGACTATTCCTACTTCTCATGGCATTTGAAAGCATTAAAGAGAAGTGAAGAGATAAGAAGTCCTACCAAACGGATATGAATCCGTAGCAAAGCAACGAAAGCACAATGAAAGCAAGTCACGAAAGCACCTATAAACAAATAGCAAACCAAGTTAGAAACAAATTTTTATTTACAAAATGAAATGGTCAAACCACATTTGGAATGTCTCCTTTATGCACCTTGCACATGTGAACCAAAGACATTAGTAATAACAAGAGAGTGTATGTACAATATGAAAACCTAAGTCTAATGACTATGTACATTTTAGTCACACTGGTCAAAGTGAAAGACCTAAAAGGATTATTAAATTACAAATCAAGTTACAACTATGCTACAAGACTAATCTACTTGGAAGTTAAAGGTAAACCAACAAAAGAAATCACCCAAGGGTTACAAGTATATGCAAAAGACATAAAAGTGAACTAAAACCAGAATTGAACTCATGTTAGAAGTGTGCACACATCTTATAAACATCCACCAATGGCTAAGGTAAAACAAGTTTAAGTCCTTAAGACAAAACAAGGCAATAAGCCATAAACAGCAGCAACAACAGCGCTCCAGCACCTGCATAGCTATAAAAACCAGCAACAAGTGAAAGCAACCTATAACAGCTACTATTTCCAGAACAGGGTAGGTGTATATGCAGCCAGACAGAATAGCAACATTTTACAGCACACTTTGTCCATTACAACAGTGGATGCTACAGCAACTTTTACCTTTATTCAATTAACTAAGTCAAGTGGGAAATACTACAAAACAAACTCAAAGATTAGTCAAAATTCAAATGGAAAGATCAATAAGAAGTAATTGAAATCAATACTAAATGTAAATAATAATTAGTCAAAAATCTATGCAAAACATATTAAAGACTATTAACAAAAGTTACCAAATGAAACTATTAAAATGATTAGTCAATGTTATCATTAAAATCTAAGTAAAGTCAATGTAAGAACAAAATCAATTCAAACTATGTCAATGTCAATTAGTTTAAAGTTAATTTCTAATTCTAAAAACGATTAATGAACAATTAGTGGCCAATTAAGCCAAAAACATATTAGTGCGATTAAGCAAAAAAAAAACAATTAGTAAGCAAAAACAATTAGTGCCAAGATTAAACCAAAACAAATAAGCAATTAAGCTAAAAATGATCAATAAGCAAAATTAATTAGTGCAATGAGACTAAAAGCAATTGGCGCCATTAAGCAAAAATGATTAACGAATGATTGAGCCAAAAATCGATTAATCAAAAACATGTGTCAAATTCTAATCTAGTTAGTCTAAGATCTTAGCCAACATAAAACTACAATTAGTCAACCACTAATTAATGTTAAGAGTCAAGTTTAATTCCAAACTTAATTCTAAAATTATAACCCCTAACAATTATCAAAAAGAGATTATGTAAACATCTAAGTCTAATTACAAACTCTAATTCTAGAATTATGTTAACTTCTGAAAAAAAACTAAAATAAAAAAACTAACTAAGGAAAGAGTTACCTGTGGGGGTGCGATATTGAAGCAGACGTGTGAATCCAAGTCCATAGAGCTTTGAAAGCCTGGTCCAAAATCCTGGCAAGAATTTACCCTAGAAAAAAGGAAATGAGCAAACTATCAGTAAACCAAAACCTGAACCACGCCTCTTCACCTACACTTCATCTTCCTCGCACCATACGCTGCCGTCTTCACACTATCTCCGTCAACGTTCCCGTTTTGAATTCACTCATCACTTGTTTCTCCTAACCCGCGCCATGCTCCTCTTCTATACAACACCCTTCATCCAACGTGCTTAATTAACGATCCATCGCATCACTCTCACGGCGAAAACACCACAACAACGAGACCTATCCTGTTGCATGCTTACGGCAATGGACGAAGATGGCTGAATTTGCTCAGATACAAATTTTTTCGCTCGATACCTTCGTCTACCGTTGCACTGGCCGGCGACGGAATCCCCTTCATCTCCGTCAAATCTCCGATGACCACATCACCCTTTCTCCATTCTTCATTTCCTTCTTGCCTTCGCCATGATCTTCCTCTTCACGGTGATGTCGATGATTATGACAAATCCTCACCGATTTACCTCTGCTCTAATCAGGATCTTCTTTTAATTCGCTTCCTTCGCAACCTCCACAGCCTCTGCATCATTCTCCGTGATCGCGTAACGACGACTCTTCACTTCAATGCGTCACCGCGAGTTCGATGTGATTCCCTCTGTTACGATGCAATGCTTGAGGTAAGGCACTTAATCGTTCTTGAATTCTGCTACGATAATTCGTCTTCATTTTCTTGATTCCGCCGCAAATTGTTGAACGCTGTGGTATTGTGTTTGCGAATCCTTCTTCTTCAAGCTTGCCAATTCCGAATTCTTATCCATTACTATCGAATTTGCAGGTTTGTGAATTGTTGAAGACGAGTTGATGATAAGGGATGTTTGAAGCGAAGAAAACAAAGAAACTTCCTCTTCCCATTCTGTTGCAGTCTTGTGAATTGAATTGATGATGAATTGGCTATGGAGAGATGAAGGTGAAGTGAGTTTCTGCAGTTTTTTGGTGTATTGAAAATGGAGTTTGAAGGAGTTTATTGATGATGATGATGATGATGTTGCCGGTGGAGGATTATGGAGGAGTTCGAAGAATGAAGATGGTGAGGCTCCTCGATTGATGAAGATTTAAGGTGGTGAATCGGTTAGGGAAAATGTTAGAAGAATCCTTAGGGGATTGTTAGTTTCAGTTAGAAAACGGTTAGGGAGAAAAAATGACAGTTAGTTCTGTTTTCTGTAATTGGAGTTTGCTGTGAATTTATTTTCTTTTTTAAAAAACTCTCTATGGGCTTCTCATTAATAAGTACTATGCCTTGAACATGCTCTTTGGTTACCAACTCAAGAGCCTTGACAATCCCAGTAGCAACTTCAGACAAGTCAGTATGATCCAAGAGTGAAAAATGGTTTTAAATGTGGACAAGGAACTGGATTTTGGTTTGAATTTGGATAATGTTTGGATGGATATTAATTTGGGTTTGAATCAGTATTTGAACTAAAAAAAAGAACTGGTTTAGACATTAATAATGGTTTTGGCATGTGAATTTGTAAAATGGATATTGGTTAATCGATTTGGATTTAGAAAGTAAAAGGTTTAGAATAGCATTAAAAATGGAAAAGTAAGTGGATAAAAATGGACCTAAATGAATTAAAAATGTGGAATGAAAATTAAAATAAAAATGGTTTAGGGTAGTTTTAGAAATGGCTTGGATTTATAAAAAAAGGAAAAATGGGTTTAACTGGATTAATAGAATGGATAATGATAAGATAAAAATGGATAAAAAAATGAAAATGACTAATGGGTTTATTGTAGAAACTTGAACTCCAAGTAGCCCACACAACAAATCTTGACACGCCCAATTCTACACCAAACTCATATCTTCAATGAATTCCAACAATTCGATCAGTAAGCTCAATCAACCATAACCCAGTGCTCCTCAAATCAATCGACAAATGCTTTGTCTTGATAACCATTGATTTCCTCAAACCTAATCTCCTGATCTTCCATTGAGAAGTGTCCATTGGATCTTGATGAACCTCTGAATAGGAAAATACCAATAGCATGAAAACTCTTCGATCCCATGTCTCAGAAAACCAATGCAATGATATGATTATGAGTTATGACTTAGTGAAGATGCAGATGAATGTGAAGCATAAGCCAGTAAAAAACAAGAGGGCAAATTTTGGGGTGCTACACCCAGAGATGATCTCTTCTCCATGAATTGCATCTCTTGAGTTTCTTCCAAATTCTTGAACTTTCCTGGCTTGATCTATTCTCTGTGAATAGCCTGTCTTGAATTTCTCGGGGTTTGGGGACCCACATGCTCCCTAAAAGCATCCCCGCCTCCTCTTGGGCGTTGTACAAGGACCCGTCAGCTTCTTAGAAGTATTCACAACCTCCTCTTAGGCTTCGTATAAATGACTTCTTCCTCCGGGAATGATAGCCTCCTCTTGGGCTTAGTACAAATTGTCCCTCGGCTTCTTAAAAGTTTATAGCCTCCTCTTGGGCTTCGTACAAATTATCCCGACGACCTCTTAGAGGTATAGGAACAGAAATCAGTCATCTTAATAGAGCAGTCTTTCCAAGAGTCTACTAATGTTTCTCAAAGCATAGTACAAAAGATGAAACTCTAGACTTGGACAGTCTAATTTCCTTGAGTCTCAAAGACATTCTCAAGCACCCTTCAAGAATAGGAAGGAACCCCGTAGACTCGGACAGTCTCAATACCCTTTGGATTTCCCATTTCCTTAAAGAATAGGAAATAACCCCGATCCTTGGAACAAATCCATGAGTACAACATTACTCATATAAGAACTGATTTTCTCTTTGAACCCATATACTGGACCTGTCACTCAACTGAAACAACACCATAGCCTCCCTCTTGGGCTTTATACAATGATTCTCCCCAGCGGAGTCAAACACCTTTTTAGCCTCCGTCTTGGGCTTTGTACAAGACACAAATCACTCCCTTGTTGAGTATAAAACAACATTTTAGCTTCTCTCTCGGGCTTCGTACGAGACACATAAAAACACTCTCTTGTTGGGCCAATAGCCTCCTCTTAGGCTTTGTATAAGAAAACCACTAGTTGATCCAATCAACCTTTTAGCATCATAGTTGTGCCTCGTTCACAGTACACAAACATCAATAACTCCTTCCCCTTCATCTAATCGCTGTAAGCGGCAAGCCTCTGGATTATTTACATCCACGCCATTGTCCCTCTTTTAGCATGAGAGAAATTCCTAAGGAAAGATAGAATTGCTCTACACTGAGTTAAAGTCTTCTCCTTCAGGTTGGAAATCCCCTATAAAGGAAATTATGGCATTGCCGAATTCACAAATCCCGGTTAAAGTAATTCTCCTTTATAAACAGTTGTGACAGACAAACCCCTCTTTAGAGATGACAAATTCTCTCTAAAGACAAACCCTTTTAGCTTCACATCTTGGGCTTTGAACAAGATACAAACTACCTTCAGCTTCACGTCTTGGGCTTTGAACAAGACACCAAAACACCATTTCCTCCCATAGAATAGGAGGAACTACGAATGCTCTGATTTCCCTGTTTCGGAAAAACGGGAATACGTAGGCATAAGATTGAAAGAAAAAATCTTAGCGAGCACACTACTCCAAAACCCAAAATCCCATACCTTCACATCTCAATCGAAAAGCATCAGTCTTAACCTCCCACCAATCGACCGGACACTTTTTTTTAAACAAAATAAACCTAAAAGAGACCCACAATCTTTGTAGCATCTGTAAACCAACAGTCATCTGTTCAAACTCAGTTTGTAAGCAGGGTTAATTGAAGACATCTATTTCCCTTCCTTCATCAGCTTTAATAGGATAAAAAATGAATCGAACTGTAGATACCAGAGCGGTAGTGCTTCACAACCATGTCCAAAATCGCTCGCCATAACACCCACTAGGGCACACGACATCACAAGAATGCATATCATGATGCTTGGCATACAATGACTCATGACATTCAAATGCACACATAATGCAACCATAATCATGCATATATTTCAACTCATCAATTCCATACATTCACAATTCAACAATATGAATTATCTCATCATCATTATTCATGCATTAGAAATCAATTCAAACAATGCATTTACTTGCCATAAGGCCACCAAATAACACATTGAATTTCACATACACAATGCATTTCATCATAAACCACAAACCACAACAAATAGCATTTTATCATATACATTCATATCAATTCACATCAAGAATTACTCACCATCAACCACAACAATCATACAATGTATTTCACCACACGACAACATCATTATCACATGCATCAACATCATATAAATAGCACAAAAGCCCCACATTTATATGACGATAACATATCACATCGAACACCAACAAACACAACAAAACCTACAAACCACTAATCATCCTCTACCAAATATTCTTAGTTAACACATGGTATCACATCACCATTTAATAGCATCTTAGGTTATCTATCTAATGCCTCAAGTCCCACATCAATCGGACTCTCGATTCGGGAGTTATGGTGGAAACATAAACCACACTTTTCACACATACATTACTTTTCTATATTTTCTTATCAATCCATGGCTTAAACATATGTTCCTATTCCACTATCAAAAAGAGCATTGAAATAGCTTTCCAACGCATCCGACCGTGCCTCAATCCGATTTACGGATCAAAAGTTATGAAGAAAACAAAAACTGAAAATCTGTCACGTTCGCAATGCGAAGCTCCCAGCGAACCGTGGCAGAAACAAAAAGACCTAAAGTTCGCAATGCGAACAGCTAGCGAACGTTCGCTGTTTCCTTCGCTTTGGCTCACAATACGAACCTGCGAAACCCAAAAATTCCAGCAGCGATAACATAGGTCATTTGGGGTCAAAATCCCTCATTTCTTCCACCCAAACACTTCCAAAACATACTATAACAACCAAAACATGATCCAAACCTAACGACAAGTATTCTACGCAGTTTATATCGAATTTCATCCGTGAAAACATCAATTTCTATCAATCGCTCCTAATTCTAAACGATAAGAAAAGTTGCGAAACAACCAAAACAATTACAACAAACAACACATATACATACACAAGCAAGACATAATTGAAACTTCTCACCCTTACCCGATTATTCGCGCTCGAAACGGAGTTCCCGCGATTTTTCCTCTTTCTCCTCTTTTCTTTCCTCTTCCTTTCTATCTTCTCTTTTCTTCCTCTCTATTTTCTTTTCTCTCTATTTCTCTCTAATCTCTATTTATATAAAAATATCTAAACCCCTAAAAAGACTATTTTACCCCTCAACTCAAATATCTCGCAAACGCTCTCAAAACGCGATAAAACATAAACAGCGATGAAAAATAATATATTGTCAAATAAAAGTCAATAATAAAATAATATAAAACAAAAATAATTAAATCGACCCGATTAAATAAATAAGACAAAACCGGGGCGTTACAACTCTCCCCCACTTAGACATTTTCGTCCTCGAAAATATACTGAGACGAACAACTCCGGACACGACTCTCCCATCTGACCAACAAACTAACATGCCAACAAAAGAACACCACGAATAACACAAACTAACAAACCACCTCGCTAACAGCAACTACTACAACGACACGACGACAACTACAACTACAACGACAAGATGCAAAGCCCATACAATGCACTTGACGACCAACACACGACTCGAAGAATACCCAAATTACGAACACACAGGTAACACTCCCCTAATTCCCCACATAGGAATTAGCTACCCACACTCGAACCATCACGATGGAAATGAGGCAACAACACAAACAAGAAGACAAGGTTCCACAACCCAACATTGCTTCAACAACCTCTACGTAACCACCTTACCAATATCCTTGTCACCCAACAATATTACAACAATGTTACGATTCCCCAATCGAACATATAACCAAAACATCCATCTACATAGTAGCCCATGAATAATATTTAAACCTTTCACCTAACACTTCCATTCTGAAACGTCCAATGGTCTCATCACTCCTACATGTTCCCAATGTTCAACCTATGAACTCTTACAAGTCACACACGTAAATACGAATTATGCCACAACACACTTTTGCTGCGCACTCTGATTACTCGTAACCATCAAAACTACCAGTCTCACGTCCAAAGTCTAACTCTTTCTCATATTCACCAAAAATCACCGTTCACTTTTAATATACCTAACCTCACACTCTACTGTGTTATCTCACACACCAGACAGAAGTCTCTATATTGCTCAATTAATTCTAACTCCCTGACCATCAAAACAAACATGCATAAAAACTTTCAACTTAACTCTTCAGGCACAACCTCAGCTTTTCCCGAAGGATAATCCAAGCCAAATTCATAACTCGTCACGAATTCTAACCATCCTCGCTGTCTCATACTCTATTCCTTCAGACCAAACCAGTACTCTGAACTCTTGTGATTACCAAACACTTCGAACCTAGAACCATAAAGATAATACCTCCAAATATTCCAACACAATACAACTGCAACCAATCCCAAATTCGGAATAGTATAGATCCTTTTTATGAATCCTCAATTGTCGTAAAGCATAAGCCACGACTTTACCCTCTTGCATTAACACACTGACTAAACTCCTCAAAGACACATCCCAATACCTCACAAACGGTTAATTAGGATCACACAGTATCGAAACTGGAGCCGTAGACAACCTCTACTCTAGCTCTCTGAAACTTTCCTCACAATGAACATCCAAAGAAAATGACTTATCTTTTGCAAGTCAACTGAACTAACGAAAACGCTAAGTTGGAAAAGTCTTCCATAACCTCCGGTAATAACCAACTAAAGTCCAAAAAGATTCTAATCTCCTCAACCTTCTTCGAAGCCTCTCATTGTAGAACTGCATCTACTTCCGATGGATCCATTAACCATACTCTCATCTGAAATAACATATCCAAGAAAACTAACCTTTTTCAACTAAAATTCTCACTTGAATAACTTAGCATAAAACTTCGTCTCTTTTCAACGCTTGTAATTCAAATCTCAAACACTCTACCTGTTCTTCCTCTGAGTTTACAACAGATCCGAATATCCTCAATCAAAACCACTACGAACTTATCCAAGTAAATATGGAAGATACGATTCATCTACTCCACAAATATTGCAGACGCATTACTAACACCAAATAACATCACTGTACGTTGTAATGCCCAACCAAATTCCAAAAGATATAAATTCTTTAAAGCTTTTACAAAATCTTCCACTGGGTAACTGGTTGCTCACATACAAGTTTAACCGAGTAAATAACAGCCTAATCCAATGATAACAACCATAACCAGTCATCTATTCATGAAAGTGGACACTTGTTCTCAATGGTTGCCTTATTCAACTGTCAGTAATCCATACACAATTTCTTCTCCTGACAGTCCAATTCCACAAATTCCAACCTGTATCAACAACCAACCAAAAAGAACCCTCAAACGCAGTGTTACATCCACCCACAAGGGTTTCCTCATAATTTCCATTAATGCCTTAAAACTCCAAAGACTTCAAACTTCACCAGAACTCTAAATCTTTCTTCCCATAGTCTCAATACCATTATACACATCATGCTTGTTATTCCGTTCAATCACCCTTCCTTTTTGTTACTAACAATACTGGAGCTCTCTAAGACGACACACTACTGTTCCATCCAAAAACACATTTGGAAATCACGTACAACTGGCAGCCCATCACTGTGGCCTTTCTGCCAATTTCTAGAACACTATCATCACAAACATGACAAACATCTGATTTTCACGTCCTAAAAGTTCTTCTACTTACTTAGCAGATATAAACCTCAACTATTCACCTTCGTCCAATTTTGAGTTCACTCTCTACTCTCTAAGAAGCAACCATTAATAATACCCAATCATTCTCTCTCAATGACTTCCCAACTGGACCAACATACCAAAACCTCTAATCCATTTCATCTTTCGGTATTAGAATCTTCATTGATTTAACAAAACGATCCGTAAGCACTTTCTTAATTCCAAATAATTCATTGCACACACTATCAAGCTGGAAAGACACGTCTATTCCATCCAACATAATTTCGTCTACTGTCAATAAGAGATTAAGGGTGATCAGTTCCTCAATTTATCAATAGACAGCCGACAATCATGATGGGGAATAAACCGTCTTTACCAAACTATAATAGCATTTCATGCATCTCGTGCACACCACTACCTAAGGCACAATTCCTTAGTCGACATAAACCTTACCTCCGCATTCCCTCCGGAACCGGAACCAACACTGTCCAAACAACACTTACAAACTTGCGACCAACGACCTACTAAGCCAACACTCCACAACTGAAGCAACTTGGAGAAGCACCAGCTTCTCCCCCACTTATCTCATTCCCACACCTGAAGACAAAGGATTAGAAACTAGAAAGTACTGACAGTGTTTCACACACATATCACGTACTAAGGGACAAACAACAACGACAGTATTCAACTGTCACACTAACTGACTCAACAACTTGGCCGGACAGACCGACCTGCTCTGATACCACTTATGTAACACCCCAATTCCCATCGCAGATAAATAATACATAAATAAATCAGAGTAAATAAAAATTTATTATTCTTAGACAGAAACCAGGATGCCACATTTAAATGATGAAAACACAATCCCTGCTCAATTATTTGATACATAACACAAAATGGAATAAATGTAAAAGGGAAACTTTTTTCATATAAAAGGAAAGTTCAATTATGGAATAAAGCGGAAAGATCCATAACTGACTTGTTTTACAAAATAAATTATTTTATAACATCAAAATATACATACAAAGGTAATACAAAATAAATCTAACAAACGTATACATATATAACATAATCGTTCCCCGACTCCCGTGCTACGTATCAGACCAGACACCAAGACCGACAAAAGAATGGAGAACTAATCTTCACAAAAACCTCCAAGACTACTAATCTGCAATTGCCTCATAGACCAACAAACCACAACAGAAGGGTGAGAAATAACAACTAAATCAAGATTGCATAATAATATGCAAACACATACAAATTCACATGCATAGTTATTCTCACCACAAGCATCACATACTAATACACATAGCATATATCAATTACACCAACATAATCACATATTCACACATAAGGCACACCAAAGTCATAACATATGTAAACACACCACCACATCACATAGCACATGTCCATACATAACACATATCATCCATAACCAATGCATTTACCACATATGCACATCAATTCACCAATCCAATCATAAATCTCAACACATACTCAATCAATTCACAATTTCCACACATAATCAATCCATTCATGATTTTCCACACATAATCAATCCATTCATGATTCTCACACATAATCAATCCATTCATGATTTATGCAAATGCACAGAGACCGACACAACGACTTTATGCAATGCATATGCGGTACCATCCATCCATCAATCTCATCACTAGTTCACTCAGGAACTATTAGAATCATCGATTGTTACTTAGGACCACTCATGTAACACCCCGTCGGGCAAATGATGTTCCCCGTCGCTTTAGGTCCTCTTTGTATAAGGCACACGACGTTTATGGATTGCTTTAGGTCCTCTTTGTATAAGGCACACGATCCGATCGCTTTAGGTCCTCTTTGTATAAGGCACACGATCGTCTATAATCATCGCTTTAGGTCCTCTATATATAAGGCACACGATGTTATAGCGGATTCCCTCTGGAATCGTTTCGTCGCTCACACCCACTAGGGAACACACATCACAAGAATGCATATCATGATGCTTGGCATACAATGACTCGTGACATTCAAATGCACACATAATGCAACCATAATCATGCATATATTTCAACTCATCAATTCCATACATTCAAAATTCATCAATATGAATTATCTCATCATCATTATTCATGCATTGGAAATCAATTCAAACAATGCATTTACTTGCCATTAGGCTACCAAATAACACACATTGGATTTCACATGCACAATGCATTTCATCATAAACCACAAACCACAACAATTAGCATTTTATCATATATATTCATATCAATTCACATCAAGAATTACTCACCATCAACCACAACAATCATACAATGTATTTCACCATACAACAACATCATTATCACATGCATCAACATCATATAAATAGCACAAAAGCCCCACATTTATATGACGATAACATATCACATCGAACACCAACAAACACAACAAAACCTACAAACCACTAATCATCCTCTACCAAATATTCTTAGTTAACACATGGTATCACATCACCATTTAATAGCATCTTAGGTTATCTATCTAATGCCTCAAGTCCCACATCAATCGGACTCTCGATTCGGGAGTTATGGTGGAAACATAAACCACACTTTTCACACATACATTACTTTTCCATATTTTCTTATCAATCCATGGCTTAAACATATGTTAAAATTCCACTATCAAAAAGAGCATTGAAAGAGCTTTCCAACGCATCCGACCGTGCCTTAATCCGATTTACAGATCAAAAGTTATGAAGAAAACAAAAACTGAAAATTTGTCACGTTCGCAATGCGAAGCTCCCAGCGAACCGTGGCAGAAACAAAAAGACCTAAAGTTCGCAATGCGAACAGCTAGCGAACGTTTGTTGTTTCCTTCACTTTGGTTGGCAATGCAAACCTGCGAAACCCAGAAATTCCAGCAGCGATAACATAGGTCATTTGGGGTCAAAATCCCTCATTTCTTCCACCCAAACACTTCCAAAACATACTATAACAACCAAAACATGATCCAAACCTAACGACAAGTATTCTACGCAGTTTATATCGAATTTCATCCATGAAAACATCGATTTCTATCAATCGCTCCTAATTCTAATCGATAAGAAAAGTCGCGAAACAACCAAAACAATTACAACAAACAACACATATACATACACAAGCAAGATATAATTGAAACTTTTCACCCTTATCCGATTATTCGCGCTCGAAACGGAGTTCCCGCGATTTTTCCTCTTTCTCCTCTTTTCTTTCCTCTTCCTTTCTATCTTCTCTTTTCTTTCTCTCTATTTTCTTTTCTCTCTATTTCTCTCTAATCTCTATTTATATAAAAATATCTAAACCCCTAAAAAGACTATTTTACCCCTCAACTCAAATATCTCGCAAACGCTCTCAAAACGTGATAAAACATAAACAGGGATGAAAAATAATATATTGTCAAATAAAAGTCAATAATAAAATAATATAAAACAAAAATAATTAAATCGACTCGATTAAATAAATAAGACAAAATTGGGGCGTTACAATATTGACTTTGCCTTGAATGCGTCGCCACTAAGTTGACGTTCATCTCAAGAATGTTGCGGTTCTGAACAATGTTGGGGTGTGCCTGGGCCATGTGGACTTCACAGATTCGGTGGTCCTGGATCCAACCTAGATCCATCTGTTCTTGTAGATCTGATTGCACTACGGAACACCCCTGATTATTCTTTGAGCAGATATCACACTGGTGACAATTGTGAGGCGGTACATGGTCGTACCCACTATGTCTGCAATGCATCCTGACCAGATTGGTTCCTAATAGGAGTACATCATGAATTTGATAACTGTGACTAAATTCTTCCTCTATTAAATTTACTACAGTCTTCTTATGTTGAGGCAATGGGTTCGTCTGAACATTTGGATTAGTATCTTTGAAAGATAGGACCCCGTTCCTGACAAGCTTCTGCACATCAGACTTGAAACTGAGACAATTCTCAATGTTGTGCCCCGATCCTCCTTGATGGTAAGGGCAAGTTTGATCCTCTTTGAACTAAAAAGGCAGATTTTCTGGTACTATAAGAGGAGACCTGGTTTGGACGTGCCCCTTGGCCAGTAGAAGTGGAAATAGTTCTGCGTACAACATCGGTATAGGGTTGAACCCTGATGGTCATGTCGTACGATTGTTGTTGTTGTATTGTGGACGAGCCTGTTGGAGAGGTTGTTGTGTACTTTGTTGATATTGTTGTTGATTTGGTTGGCTCTGAGCAACCCGAGATTGATACGTCGGAGCCGGCGAAGGGTGGATAACGGGAGTTACCGCTGCTACTGGGTGATACCTTCGCCTTTACTTTCTGAGAGAGATATTACCAATATCTTACTCTTTTTTCTTTGGGAAAGCACTACTGTATCTTTTGGTATTGCTTGATGGCTCTGCATCTTTGACCAATCGTCCTTCTCGGACTGCTTCTTCAAGGCGTACTCCCATGTTCACAGTTTCAGTTAAATCGCTGGGCGCACTGGCAACCATTCGGTCGTAATAGAATGAGCTCAAAGTTTTCAAAAAGATCTTGGTCATCTCTTTTTCCTCAAGAAGAGGACAGATCTGGACGGCAATTTCACGCCATCTCTGAGCATATTCTTTGAAAGTTTCTTTGTCCTTCTATGACATTTCTCTGAGCTGATCCCTATCCGGTGCCATGTCCAGATTGTATTTATATTGCTGATTGAAAGCAGCGTCGAGATCTCTGAAAGTACTGATCTTGGTGCGGTTGAAACCCATGTACCATTTGAGTGCGGTACCGGTTAAACTGTCTTGGAAGTAATGGATCAGTAGCTATTGATTTTCTATCTAGGTTGACATCTTTCGAGCGTACATCACCAATTGACTTTGAGGGCAAGAGTTGCCTTTGTATTTTTCAAAGTCAGGCACCTTGAATTTGTGCGGGATTTTTATATTAGGGACCAAACAGAGGTCGGCGGCATCCTTTCCGAATAAGTCTTGATCGCGAATGGCATGTAGTTCCTTCTGCATTTCCAGGAATTATTCCTGGAACTCATTCATTCTTTCATACATGTCTTCGTTTCCAACAGAAATTACTTGTGGAATCTGTCCTTCCGGGTCAGTATGTACCACTAGATGTGGTATAGACATTACAGCGGTGATTCTTGGCGCTTCAGGGTCCTGAAGTTTGAAACCTTCAGGAGTTGCTGTTATAAACCTTGCATCTTCACTTTCCCTAAGTTTGTAACCTTCAGGCCCAGTAGTTCCTGCTACAGTTTCTGGGTCTTCTGTGACTGGCGGGATATATCCTTCAGGGACAAAGTTGAGAGGCATGCCCCAGGGGCGCCCCTTAGGCATGTTGTACCGAGGATCATATTTCTCCACTACGGGCGTAGATGTGATCTCTAAGATCACAATCCTTTGTTGTTATCTCTGAGCTTCTGCCAGGGTTTACATGTCATTGTGAAGTTTTTCCAAACTTTCCTTTAGAGTGTCGACATCTTCTCTCAGCTCTCTAATCTCTCCCTCGAGATCGTCCATTTTCTTTTGTCGATTGGCCCGAGTATTGTATGAGTGAGACAGTTTGACTCTAGAATCATGACACACAAGTGAGACTCGAAGATAAGAAGAATGCGTTATGTGAGAATGATGAATGATATGCAATGATATATATTTTTAGTTTTAATAAAAAAGAACTTCAATAAATAGATTTCAAATATCATACAGTGGAGGGTGGAGACCCTGTTTTATTGATTTTGAAAGATTGCAGAAAGGGAAAAGTACAGTATTTTACAAAGTTCTATAAGGAAAATGGATAAGCTCATGGATCCTGAGTCCTCTCAGAAGAAAGCTCAGATGCCATTTCTGGTATTTTCCTTTTCTTTGACCGGGGCTCTTCAGTCGTGGTCGGGTTGTCAGTTCTTTGCCAAGTGAAAGGATCGACCAGATTTCTTCGGTCCTCCTGATTTTCTACAACATGTTGCTTTAATATCTTAATCAGAGCATCCTTTTCTTTTAACAGTTCCTGAATCTTGGTACACTCCACATTGAGGATTCGATACTTATTTTTCCAAGAGCTCTTCTCACGTTGAACTTTGTTGAGAGCTACCTGGAGTTTTTCCGTGTCAGACATGAAATAAAGGACAGATTCCTTTAACGGAAAGACATCTTGGCGAGGGTAAGGCATCCTCAGCTTGAGGGCTCTAGTTTGCACCCAGTGGGGATAAGGCTCCAAGGAGATACAGTTTAGTCTTCCTAGAGACTCTCTCCCTTTCTTGTGAATATGTTGTCAGGCATGCACTATTTCTTTCTTTAGTGCCCTGTCATTTTCCCCTTCCTTGAAGAAAAGACCTTCCAAATGAACATTATTCGGGATATTCTTCATCAGGTATCCGAGTTGACGGCAAAGTAAAATTGGATGATAGTTGATTCCTCATTTAGTTCCTATGAGGGGTACGTTAAGGAAATTTCCACAACTGACGATGATCTCTATCCCCTCATAAATCCAATTATACCAATCTATGTTAGAGCTGGTAAGAGACATAATCCTTTGTGACCAACGTAGAGTACTCTTGTGATCCCAAAACGCAGCAGACTTGGACAAGTAGGAAATGAACCATTTATAGAGTAAGGGTACACAACATGTGATCATTCCTTCGCTGTATAAATTCCTTAAGTGTACAGAATAATAAGCATCTACGAGCAAGGTTGGTATGGGGTTTCCAATCAGAAATATCTTAATAGCGTTGGTATTAACGAAGTTGTCAATGTTGGGAAAGAGGAATAACCCGTATGCGAGTAGGACAAAGATATCTTCGAAAGCGGTTACATTTCCTATACTAGCAAAGTACAGAGCTTTCTCTATTAGGAATTTAGCTAGTAAACCCTGGATTCCTCCTTTAGTGGTCATGTGAGTCTTAACTTTTGACTCGTCCAAAGAGATCGCTCTTGCAATGGCCTGATCCTTTGGAATTTCTTCCAGTCCAAAAAATGGAGCTTGATCAGTGATAGGTAAATAAATCAGATGAGAGTACTCTTCTAACGTTGGTGCCGGTTGATAATCCGGGAATGTGAAACAGTGATAAACCGGATCGTAAAACTGAATTAACGTAGACAGGATTCCTTCAACTGCATGGACCCTTAACAGAGACAACAGTCCTCCATGCTTAGCTCTAAAAGCATCAGGGTTGGTGATCATCCTTGCCAACCTCCTTAAATTCTCTAGTTTCGGAGCCTTGAAAGTGTACTTGTGTGTCTTCCTTCTACCGAAATCCATAACACAATCTTTCTGATATTTGTAATTATTGTTTTAGTTTATTTTGAAAAAAGGAAGAGAAGATTTTTATTTGTTTAAGAGTTTTTTAAATGAATGCATGAATGCAGCATACAAAAACATTGAAAAAAATATGGGTTCAAGGGTTCAACGTCACGAGCATAGAGTCATGGCTCTACCCATCCCCAAAGGTTGTATTCTGGTCAATTTTTGTACCTGTAGAACGGATCCTAAGGTTCCCAAAATCATTGAACCCCCTAGGGATATCGACAACAAGCTGGTTCACCCGAGCGAGCTGTAGCATCCTAGGGTAATCTCATTTGAGTGTAGTATCGCGTATAAACTATTCCCGATAGTCACCGCACTACCAAATGGTCACATGGTTAATGTCTACTAAATCCTCAGGGTCACGGGAGCCGCACTGGGAAAACTCTGCTTTCACGACCATGGGTCGTTCAACAGTCCGAATCCACACGGGCCCTCGCCTGATTTGGTGGTCTACCAGGATCGCTTATTCGGGATTCACTCCCTATAAGTCCACCCGTCTATGCCACCCCTTATCTTAGGGTTTTCTCAAATTTTCCACATGCGTATCAATCACATTCCCATTGACAGAAAAATAAACACGGATATCAAGTAGGAATAGCAGTAAATATATATATATATATATATATATTATAGTAGTATGATTGCTAACAACCTAGACATCTTAGGAATTTTACTCCTAATTTGAGTCCCCAGCAGAGTCGCCATTTTTCTGTAGCGTGCGATTTTTGTCGGTGACGCGACCACCTTATCGCCATGGTTGGAATTGGGTGCTACTTTCTGATTTCTTATTTATCCTATGAAGCTGGAAAGGAAAGGGAATCTATCTAAAACTAACCTTGCATGAAAATGTTTTCCTTAACAAATGCTTAAGAGATTGGGGAGTTCGGGGTCAAGTTATACAATGGAAAGTTGTCAATTACCCATCCTATATGTGGTTATCCATAGATCGTTAGCAATTTCTACTATTTTCTACTTACTGGTGTTTATTTGTCGGGGGTTGGGAAAGTTTCTCCTTTGGGAGTGTTTGAGAGAGAGAATTTTTGTTGATGTCGGTTTTTTCTGATGTTTTTGGTAAGGTACTGGACCTAAGGTTTCTTATTAGTGTGCTTGCTAAGATTTCGCAATCTTATGCCTACGTATTCCCGTTTAAAGAAAACAGGGAAATTAGAGCAATCGTAGTTCCTCCTATTCTATGGGAGGAAAAGATGTTTGGTGTCTTGTTTAAAGCCCAAGATTGAAGGTAAAGGTTTGACTGAGAGAGAATTTGTCATCTCTAAAGAGAGATATCTCATCTGTTTATCTCAGTTGTTGGGTAACTGATTATAAAGGAGGAATACTTTAACTGGGATATAAGAATCTAGCAATGCCATAATTTCCTTTATGAGGGATTTATCCTGAAGGAGGAAACTTTAACTCAGTGTTGAGCAATGTCATTTTTCATTAGGAGTCTTTCATGCTAAGAGAGAGACATTGGCTTGGATGTAAATAATCCAGAGGCTTGCCACTTACAACAATTAGATGAAAGAAGGGATTTACCAGGATAAGAGAAAGGTTTGCGCTTTTCTTAGATGAGTGTGGAATTGTTCCGCAATACAAAATTTCGGGAAAACCCAACATGAATGGAGTTGCAGAACGACGAAACCAGAATCTAAAGGCATTAGTAAGAAGTATGATTGGTTATTCTTCTCTCAAGAGTCATTTTGGGGAGAAGCATTAAAGACCGCAGTTTATATTCTTAATAGAGTACCTAGTAAAGTAGAGGCTAAGACCCCTTATGAGCTTTGGATTCGAAAAAATCCCAACATTAGACACTTGCACATTTGGGGATGTCCAGATGAAGCGAGGCCTTATACGCCTCATGAAGGTAAGTTTGATACAAAGACAGTTAGAAGTTATTTTATTGGATACGTTGAATGCTCTTATGGGTACATGCCTAACAATCCTATCATAAGTTTTTCAAGTAGTACCTTGTCCAAACTCATTTCAACGGTTTATAAAGGCAAGGGGAGCATAAGGGAGTACATCATGAAGACGTCTAATCTCGCATCAAAACTCAAGGCATTGAAGTTAGAACTTCCTGAGGATTTAATTATGCACTTGGTTTTGATCTTTCTCCCGACGCACTTTGGGCAATTCAAAGTGAGTTACAATTCTCAGAAGGACAAATGGTCTCTCAATGAGCTCATTTTCACTGTGTGTAAGAGGAAGCGAGGCTAAAGAGAGAAAAGACTGAAAGTGCTCACTTGGTTGCCAGTTCTCAGAATAAAAGGAAGAAACCTGCGGGAAATTTTTCTCAAAATAAAAAGGCAAAGGAACAACCTAAGGAGACAACTTGCTTCTTTTGAAAAAAGGATGGACACATGAAGAAAGAATGTTCCAAGTATGCCGCATGGCGTGAAAAGAAGTGTAATTTTCTCATTTTTGTTTGTTCTGAAATTAATTTAGTTTATATTCCTAAGGATACATGGTGGGTAGATTCTGGTGCTACTACTCCCATTAGTATATCCATGAAGGGTTGCCTGTGGAGCCGTCCGCCAAGTGATGCTGAAAGATTCATCTATGTGGGCGATGGCAATAAAGTTGCAGTAGAGGCTATAGGGACCTTTAGATTATTATTAAAGACCAGTTTTCATTTGGATTTCATTGAGACTTTTGTTTCATCGTCTATTAGACGGAATTTAATTTATATTTCTCTTTTGGACAAATCAGGTTATACTTGTTCGTTCGAAAATAATAAATTTTGCCTCTCATATGATTCAAATGTTGTTGGTTATGGTTCTTTGAATGATAATCTTTATAAGCATGATATTCAATGTCCTTATAACAAAATAATGCAAATAAAGTCACACGGTACAAAACAAAAATTAAATGAGACTTCTGCCACTTTATGGCATAAGCAATTAGGACATATATCTAAACAAAGAATTCAGAGGCTTATGTCTGACGGTATTCTTAGATCCCTTGATTTGTCAGAATTTCAGGTCTGCATTCAATGTATCAAGGGTAACCAGACAAACAAGAGGAATTCCCATGCTGAAAGAGCTAAGGATGTCTTAGAACTAATTCATATCGATATATGTGGTCCTTAGCCTTCAGGTTCTTGGAATAGACAATGGTATTTTATAACGTTCAAAGATGATTACTCGATGTATTGCTACTTGTATTTGATTCAGGAGAAATCTCAATCTTTGGACGTGTTCAAGTAATTCAAAGCTGAAGTCAAACTTCAACTTGGAAAGAAAATAAAAGCTGTCAAATCCAACCGTGGTGGGTAATACTATGGTCGGTATGATGGATCAGAGGAACAGCGTCCGAGGCCCTTTGCGGTTTTCTTAGATGAGTGTGGAATTGTTAGGCAATACACAATCCCGGGAATATCCATTATGAATGGAGTTGCAGAACGAAGAAACCAGACTCTTAAGTCTTTGGTAAGAAGTATGATTGGTTATTCTTCTCTCCAGAGTCATTTTGGGGAGAAGCATTAAAGACCGCAGTTTATATTCTTAAAAGAGTGCCTAGTAAAGTAGTGGCTAAGACCCCTTATGAGCTCTGGATTAGGAAAAAGCCCAACATTAGAAACTTGAACATTTGGGGATGTCCAGACGAAGCGAGGCCTTATAAGCCTCATGGAGGTAAGTTTGATGCAAAGACAGTTAGATGTTATTTTATTTGATACGTTGAACACTCTTATGGGTACATGTTTTACAATCCTATCATAAGTTTTACAAGTAGCACCTTGTACAAACTCATTTGAACGGTTTATAAAAGCAAGGGGAAGATAAGGGAGTACATCATGGAGATGTCTAATCTCGCATCAAAACTCAAGGCATTAAAGTTAGAACTTCCTAAGGATATAATTGTGCATTTGGTTTTGATCTCTCTCCCGACACACTTTGGGCAATTCAAAGTGAGTTACAATACTCAGAAGGACAAATGGTCTCTAAATGAGCTCATATATCACTATGTGAAGATGAAGCGAGGCTAAAGAGAGAAAAGACTGAAAGTGCTCACTTGGCTACCAGTTCTCAGAATAAAAGGAAGAAACCTGTGGGAAATTTTTCTCAAAATAAGAAGGCGAAGGAACAACCTAAGGGGACAACTTGCTTCTTTTAAAAAAAGGATGGACACATGAAGAAAGAATGTTCCACGTATGCCGCATGGCGTGAAAAGAAGGGTAATTTTCTCATTTTCGTTTGTTCTGAAATTAATTTAGTTTCTGTTCCTAAGGATACTTGATGGGTAGATTCTGGTGCTACTACTCCCATTAGTATGTCCATGAAGGGTTTCCTGTGGAGCCGTCCGCCAAGTGATGCTGAAAGATTCATCTATGTGGGCGATGGCAATAAAGTTTCAGTAGAGGCTATAGGGACCTTTAGATTATTATTAAAGATCGGTTTTCATTTGGATTTGATTGAGACTTTTGTTTGACCGTCTATTAGACGGAATTTAATTTCTATTTCTGTTTTGGACAAATCAAGTTATACTTGTTCGTTCAAAAATAATAAATTTAGTGTCTCATATGATTCAAATATTATTGGTTATGGTTCATTGAATGATAATCTTTATAAGCTTGATATTGAATGTCCTTATAACGAAATAATGCAAATAGAGTCTCGCGGTACAAAATGAAAATTGAATGAGACTTCTGCCACTTTATGGCATAAGCGATTAGAGCATATATCTAAACAAATAATTCAGAGGCTTATGTCTGACGGTATTCTTAGATCCCTTGATTTGTCAGAATTTCGTGTCTGCATTCAATGTATCAAGGGAAAGCAGACAAACAAGAGGAATTTCCACGCTGAAAGAGATAAGGATGTCTTAGAACTAATTCATATCGATATATGTGGTCCTTACACTTCAGGTTCTTGGAATGGACAACGGTATTTTATAACGTTCAAGATGATTACTCGAGGTATCGCTACTTGTATTTGATTCATGAGAAATCTCAATCTTTTGATGTGTTCAAGTCGTTCAAAGCTGAAGTCGAACTTCAACTTGGAAAGAAAACAAAAGCTGTCAAATCCGACCATGGTGGTGAATACTATGGTCGGTATCATGGATCAGAGGAACAACGTCCAGGGCCCTTTGCGCTTTTCTTAGATGAGTGTGGAATTGTTCCGCAATACACAATCCAGGGAAAACCCAACATGAATGGAGTTGCAGAACGACGAAACCAGACTCTTAAGGCATTGGTAAGAAGTATGATTGGTTATTATTCTCTCCATAGTCATTTTGGGGGGAAGCATTAAAGACGGCAGTTTATATTCTTAATAAAGTACCTAGTAAAGTAGTGGCTAAGACCCCTTATGAGCTCTGGATTGGGAAAAAGCCCAACATTAGACACTTGCAGATTTGGGGATGTCCAGATGAAATGAGGCCTTATAAGCCTCTTGAAGGTAAGTTTGATGCAAAGACAATTATGTGTTATTTTATTGGATACGTTGAATGCTCTTATGGGTACATGTTTTACAATCCTATCATAAGTTTTACAAGTGTTACCTTGTCCAAACTCATTTCAACGATTTATAAAGGCAAGGGGAACATAAGGGAGTACATCATGGAGATGTCTAATCTCGCATCAAAACTCAAGGCATTGAAGTTAGAACTTCCTGAGGATTTAATTGTGCACTTGGTTTTGATCTCTCTTCCGACACAGCTTGGGCAATTCAAAGTGAGTTACAATACTCAGAAGGACAAATGGTCTCTCAATGAGCTCATATTTCACTGTGTGCAAGAGGAAGCGAGGCTAAAGAGAGAAAATAATGAAAGTGCTCACTTGGCTACCAGTTCTCAGAATAAAAGGAAGAAACCAGCGGGAAATTTTTCTCAAAATAAGAAGGCAAAGGAACAACCTAAGGAGACAACTTGCTTCTGTTGAAAAAAGGATGGACACATGAAGAAAGAATGTTCCAAGTATGCCGCATGGCGTGAAAAGAAGGGTAATTTTCTCATTTTTGTATGTTCTAAAATTAATTTAGTTTCTGTTCCTAAGGATACGTGGTGGGTAGATTCTGGTGCTACTACTCCCATTAGTATGTCCATGAAGGGTTACCTGTGGAGCCGTCCGCCAAGTGATGCTGAAAGATTCATCTATGTGGGCGATGGCAATAAAGTTGCAGTAAAGGCTATAGGGACCTTTCGATTATTATTAAAGACCAGTTTTCATTTGGATTTGATTGAGACTTTTGTTTCACCGTCTATTAGACGAAATTTAATTTCTATTTCTATTTTGGACAAATCAGGTTATAATTATTCGTTCGAAAATAATAAATTTAGCCTCTCATACGATTCAAATGTTGTTGGTTATGGTTCTTTGAATGATAATCTTTATAAGCATGATATTGAATGTCCTTATAACAAAATAATGCAAAGTTACCTTGTACAAAATGAAAATCAAATGAAACTTCTGCCACTTTATGGCATAAACGATTTGGACATATATCTAAACAAAGAATTCAGAGACTTATGTCTGACGGTATTCTTATATCCCTTAATTTGTCAGAATTTCATGTCTGGATTCAGTGTATCAAGGGTAAGCAGACAAACAAGAGGAATTTCCATGCTGAAAGAGCTAAGGATGTCTTAGAACTAATTCATATCGATATATGTGGTTCTTACCCTTCAGGTTCTTGGAATGGAAAACGGTATTTTATAACGTTCAAAGATTATTACTCGAGGTATCGCTACTTGTATTTGATTCATGAGAAATCTCAATCTTTGGACGTGTTCAAGTCATTCAAAGTTGAATTCGAACTTCAACTTGGAAAGAAAATAAAATCTGTCAAATCTAACCGTGGTGGTGAATACTATGGTCGGTATGATGGATCAGAGGAACAACGTCCAGGGCCCTTTGCGATTTTCTTAGATGAGTGTGGAATTGTTCCGCAATAAACAATCTCGAGAAAACCCAACATGAATGGAGTTGCAGAACGACGAAACCAGACTCTTAAGGCATTGGTAAGAAGTACGATTGGTTATTCTTCTCTCCAGAGTCATTTTGGGGAAAAGCATTAAAGACCGCAGTTTATATTCTTAATAGAGTACCTAGTGATGTAGTGGATAAGACCCCTTATGAGCCCTGGATTGGGAAAAATCCCATTATTAGACACTTGCACATTTAGGGATGTCCAGATGAAGCGAGGCGTTATAAGCCTCATGAGGGTAAGTTTGATGCAAAGACAGTTAGATGCTATATTATTGGATACGTTGAATGCTATTATGGGTGTATGTTTTACAATCCTATCATAAGTTTTACAAGTGGTACCTTGTCTAAACTCATTTCAACGGTTTATAAAGGCAAGGGGAACATAAGGGAGGACATCATGGAGATGTCTAATCTCGTATCAAAACTTAAGGCATTGAAGTTAGAACTTCCTGAGGATTTAATTGTGCACTTGGTTTTGATCTCTCTCCCGACACACTTTGGGCAATTCAAAGTGAGTTACAATACTCAGAAGGACAAATGGTCTCTCAATGAGCTCATATCTCACTGTGTGCAAGAGGAAGCGAGGCTAAAGAGAGAAAAGACTGAAAGCGCTCACTTGGCTACCAGTTCTCAGAATAAAGGGAAGAAACCTGTGGGAAATTTTTCTCAAAATAAGAAGGCAAATGAAAAACCTAAGGAGACAACTTGATTCTTTTGAAAAAAGGATAGACACATGAAGAAAGAATGTTCCAAGTATGCCGCATAGCGTTAATAGAAGGGTAATTTTCTCATTTTTGTTTGTTCTGAAATTAATTTAGTTTCTATTCCTAAGGATACTTGGTGGGTAGATTCTGGTGCTACTACTCCCATTAGTATGTCCGTGAAGGGTTTCCTGTGGAGCCGTCCGCCAAGTGATGTTGAAAGATTCATCTATGTGGGTGATGGCAATAAAGTTGCAGTAGAGGATATAGGGACCTTTAGATTATTATTAAAGACCGGTTTTCATTTGGATTTGATTGAGACTTTTGTTTCACCGTCTATTAGACGAAAATTAATTTCTATTTCTGTTTTGGAGAAATCAAGTTATACTTGTTAGTTCAAAAATAATAAATTTAGCCTCTCATATGATTCAAATGTTATTGGTTATGGTTCATTGAATTATAATCTTTATAAGCTTGATATTGAATGTCCTTATATCAAAATAATGCAAATAGAGTCACATGCTACAAAACAAAAATTAAATGAGACTTCTGCCACTTTATGGCATAAGCGATTAGGACATATATCTGAATAAAGAATTCAGAGGCTTATGTCTGACGGTATTCTTAGATCCCATGATTTGTCGGAATTTCGTGTCTGCATTTAATGTATCAAGGGTAAGCAGACAAACAAGATGAATTTCCATGCTGAAAGAGCTAAGAATGTCTTAGATCTAATTCATATCGATATATGTGGTCCTTACCCTTCAGGTTCTTGGAATGGACAATGGTATTTTATAACGTTCAAAGATGATTACTCGAGATATCACTAGTTGTATTTGATTCATGAGAAATCTCAATCTTTGGACGTGTTCAAGTCATTCAAAGCTGAAGTCGAACTTCAACTTGGAAAGAAAATAAAAGCTGTCAAATCCGACCGTGGTGGTGAATACTATGGTCGGTATGATGGATCAGAGCAACAACGTCCATAGCCCTTTACACTTTTCTTAGATGAGTGTGGAATTTTTCCGCAATACACGATCCCGGGAAAACCCAACATGAATGGAGTTGCAGAACGACGAAACCAGACACTTAAGAACATGGAAAGAAGTATGTTTGGTCATTCTTCTCTCCATAGTCATTTTGGGGAGAAGCATTAAAGACCGCAGTTTATATTCTTGATAGAGTATCTAGTAAAGTAGTAGCTAAGACCCCTTATGAGTTCTGGACTGAGAAAAAGCCTAACATTAGACACTTGCACATTTGGGGATGTCCTGATGAAGCGAGAACTTATAAGCCTCATGAAGGTAAGTTGGATGCAAAGACAGTTAGATGTTATTTTATGGGATACGTTGAACGCTCTTATGGGTACATGTTTTACAATCCTATCATAAGTTTTACAAGTAGTACCTTGTCTTAACTCATTTCAACGGTTTATAAATGCAAGGGGAACATAAAAGAGTGTATCATGGAGATGTCTAATCTCGCATCAAAACTCAAGGCATTGAAGTTAGAACTTCCTGAGGATTTAATTGTGCACTTGGTTTTGATCTCTCTCCTGACACACTTTGGGCAATTCAAAGTGAGTTACAATACTCAGAAGGACAAATGGTCTCTCAATGAGTTCATATCTCACTGTGTGCAAGAGGAAGCGAGGCTAAAGAGAGAAAAGACTGAAAGCGCTCACTTGGCTACCAGTTCTCAGAATAAAAGGAAGAAACCTGCGGGAAATTTTTCTCAAAATAAGAAGGCAAAGGAACAACCTAAGGAGACAACTTGCTTCTTTTGAAAAAAGGATAGACACATGAAGAAAGAATGTTCCAAGTATGCCGCATGGCGTGAAAAGAAGGGTAATTTTCTCATATTTGTTTGTTCTGAAATTAATTTAGTTTATGTTCCTAAGGATACTTGGTGGGTAGATTCTGGTGCTACTACTCCCATTAGTATGTCCATGAAGGGTTACCTGTGGAGCCGTCCGCCCCGTGATGCTGAAAGATTCATCTATGTGGGCGATGGCAATAAAGTTGCAGTAGAGGCTATAGGGACCTTTAGATTATTATTAAAGATCGGTTTTCATTTGGATTTGATTGAGACTATTGTTTCACCGTCTATTAGATGAAATATAATTTATATATCTATTTTGGACAAATCAGGTTATACTTGTTCGTTCGAAAATAATAAATTTAGCCTCTCATACGATTCAAATGTTGTTGGTTATGGTTCTTTGAATGATAATCTTTATAAGCATGATATTGAATGTCCTTATAACAAAATAATGCAAAGTCACACGGTACAAAACGAAAATTAAATGAAACTTCTGGAACTTTGTGGCATAAACAATTTGGACATATATCTAAACAAAGAATTCAGAGACTTATGTCTGACGGTATTCTTATATCCCTTGATTTGTCGGAATATCATGTCTGCATTCAATGTATCAAGGGTAAGCAGACAAACAAGAGGAATTTTCATACTGAAAGAGCTAAGGATGTCTTAGAACTAATTCATATCGATATATGTGGTTCTTACCCTTCAGGTTCTTGGAATGGACAACGGTATTTTATAACGTTCAAAGATTATTACTCGAGGTATCGCTACTTGTATTTGATTCATGAGAAATCTCAATCTTTGGACGTGTTCAAGTCATTCAAAGTTGAATTCGAACTTCAACTTGGAAAGAAAATAAAATCTGTCAAATCTAACCGTGGTGGTGAATACTATGGTCGGTATGATGGATCAGAGGAACAACGTCCAGGGCCCTTTGCGATTTTCTTAGATGAGTGTGGAATTGTTCCGCAATAAACAATCTCGAGAAAACCCAACATGAATGGAGTTGCAGAACGACGAAACCAGACTCTTAAGGCATTGGTAAGAAGTACGATTGGTTATTCTTCTCTCCAGAGTCATTTTGGGGAAAAGCATTAAAGACCGCAGTTTATATTCTTAATAGAGTACCTAGTGATGTAGTGGCTAAGACCCCTTATGAGCCCTGGATTGGGAAAATCCCATTATTAGACACTTGCACATTTGGGGATGTCCAGATGAAGCGAGGCGTTATAAGCCTCATGAAGGTAAGTTTGATGCAAAGACAGTTAGATGCTATTTTATTGGATACGTTGAATGCTATTATGGATTCATGTTTTACAATCCTATCATAAGTTTTACAAGTGGTACCTTGTCCAAACTCATTTCAACGGTTTATAAAGGCAAGGGGAACATAAGGGAGGACATCATGGAGATGTCTAATCTCGCATCAAACCTTAAGGCATTGAAGTTAGAACTTCCTGAGGATTTAATTGTGCACTTGGTTTTGATCTCTCTCCCGACGTACTTTGGCCAATTCAAAGTGAGTTACAATACTCAGAAGGACAAATGGTCTCTCAATGAGCTCATATCTCACTGTGTGCAAGAGGAAGCGAGGCTAAAGAGAGAAAAGACTGAAAGCGCTCACTTGGCTACCAGTTCTCAGAATAAAGGGAAGAAACCTGTGGGAAATTTTTCTCAAAATAAGAAGGCAAAGGAACAACCTAAGGAGACAACTTGCTTCTTTTGAAAAAAGGATAGACACATGAAGAAAGAATGTTCCAAGTATGCCGCATGGCGTGAAAAGAAGGGTAATTTTCTCATGTTTGTTCTGAAATTAATTTAGTTTATGTTCCTAAGGATACTTGGTGGGTAGATTCTGGTGCTACTACTCCCATTAGTATGTCCATGAAGGGTTACCTATGGAGCCGTCCGCCCAGTGATGCTGAAAGATTCATCTATGTGGGCGATGGCAATAAAGTTGCAGTAGAGGCTATAGGGACCTTTTGATTATTATTAAAGATCAGTTTTCATTTAGATTTGATTGAGACTATTGTTTCACCGTCTATTAGACGAAATTTAATTTATATTTCTATTTTGGACAAATCAGGTTATACTTGTTCGTTCAAAAATAATAAATTTAGCCTCTCATACGATTCAAATGTTGTTGGTTAAGGTTCTTTGAATGATAATCTTTATAAGCATGATATTGAATGTCCTTATTACAAAATAATGCAAAGTCACACGGTTCAAAACGAAAATTAAATGAAACTTCTGCCACTTTGTGGCATAAACAATTTGGACATATATCTAAACAAAGAATTCAGAGACTTATGTCTGACGATATTCTTATATCCCTTGATTTGTCGGAATATCATGTCTGCATTCAATGTATCAAGGGTAAGCAGACAAACAAGAGGAATTTTCATACTGAAAGAGCTAAGGATGTCTTAGAACTAATTCATATCGATATATGTGGTTCTTACCCTTCAGGTTCTTGGAATGGACAACGGTATTTTATAACGTTCAAAGATTATTACTCGAGGTATCGCTACTTGTATTTGATTCATGAGAAATCTCAATCTTTGGACGTGTTCAAGTCATTCAAAGTTGAATTCGAACTTCAACTTGGAAAGAAAATAAAATCTGTCAAATCTAACCGTGGTGGTGAATACTATGGTCGGTATGATGGATCAGAGGAACAACGTCTAGGGCCCTTTGCGATTTTCTTAGATGAGTGTGGAATTGTTCCGCAATAAACAATCTCGAGAAAACCCAACATGAATGGAGTTGCAGAACGACGAAACCAGACTCTTAAGGCATTGGTAAGAAGTACGATTGGTTATTCTTCTCTCCAGAGTCATTTTGGGGAAAAGCATTAAAGACCGCAGTTTATATTCTTAATAGAGTACCTAGTGATGTAGTGGCTAAGACCCCTTATGAGCCCTGGATTGGGAAAATCCCATTATTAGACACTTGCACATTTGGGGATGTCCAGATGAAGCGAGGCGTTATAAGCCTCATGAAGGTAAGTTTGATGCAAAGACAGTTAGATGCTATTTTATTGGATACGTTGAATGCTATTATGGATTCATGTTTTACAATCCTATCATAAGTTTTACAAGTGGTACCTTGTCCAAACTCATTTCAACGGTTTATAAAGGCAAGGGGAACATAAGGGAGGACATCATGGAGATGTCTAATCTCGCATCAAACCTTAAGGCATTGAAGTTAGAACTTCCTGAGGATTTAATTGTGCACTTGGTTTTGATCTCTCTCCCGACACACTTTGGCCAATTCAAAGTGAGTTACAATACTCAGAAGGACAAATGGTCTCTCAATGAGCTCATATCTCACTGTGTGCAAGAGGAAGCGAGACTAAAGAGAGAAAAGACTGAAAGCGCTCACTTGGCTACCAGTTCTCAGAATAAAGGGAAGAACCTGTGGGAAATTTTTCTCAAAATAAGAAGGCAAATGAACAACCTAAGGAGACAACTTGATTCTTTTGAAAAAAGGATAGACACATGAAGAAAGAATGTTCCAAGTATGCCGCATAGCGTGAATAGAAGGGTAATTTTCTCATTTTTGTTTGTTCTGAAATTAATTTAGTTTCTGTTCCTAAGGATACTTGGTGGGTAGATTCTGGTGCTACTACTCCCATTAGTATGTCCGTGAAGGGTTTCCTATGGAGCCGTCCGCCAAGTGATGTTGAAAGATTCATCTATGTGGGTGATGGCAATAAAGTTGCAGTAGAGGATATAGGGACCTTTAGATTATTATTAAAGACCGATTTTCATTTGGATTTGATTGAGACTTTTGTTTCACCGTCTATTAGACGAAAATTAATTTCTATTTCTGTTTTGGACAAATCAAGTTATACTTGTTAGTTCAAAAATAATAAATTTAGCCTCTCATATGATTCAAATGTTATTGGTTATGGTTCATTGAATTATAATATTTATAAGCTTGATATTGATTGTCCTTATAACAAAATAATACAAATAGAGTCACATGGTACAAAACGAAAATTAAATGAGACTTCTGCCACTTTATGGCATAAGAGATTAGGACATATATCTAAACAAAGAATTCAGAGGCTTATGTCTGACGGTATTCTTAGATCCCTTGATTTGTCAGAATTTTGTGTCTGCATTCAATGTATCAAGGGTAAGCAGACAAACAAGATGAATTTCCATGCTGAAAGAGCTAAGAATATCTTAGAACTAATTCATATCGATATATGTGGTCCTTACCCTTCAGGTTCTTGGAATGGACAACGGTATTTTATAACGTTCAAAGATGATTACTCGAGGTATCACTACTTGTATTTGATTCATGAGAAATCTAAATCTTTGGACGTGTTCAAGTCATTCAAAGCTGAAGTCGAACTTCAACTTGGAAAGAAAATAAAAGCTGTCAAATCCGACCGTGGTGGTGAATACTATGGTCGGTATGATGGATCAGAGCAACAACGTCCAGAGCCCTTTGCACTTTTCGTAGATGAGTGTGGAATTGTTCCGCAAGACACGATCCAGGGAAAACCCAACATGAATGGAGTTGCAAAACGACGAAACCAGACTCTTAAGAACATGGTAAGAAGTATGTTTGGTTATTCTTCTCTCCAGAGTCATTTTGGGGAGAAGCATTAAACACCGCAGTTTATATTCTTGATAGAGTATCTAGTAAAGTAGTGGCTAAGACGCCTTATGAGTCCTGGACTGAGAAAAAGCCTAACATTAGACACTTGCACATTTGGGGATGTCCAGATGAAGCGAGAACTTATAAGCCTCATGAAGGTAAGTTGGATGCAAAGACAGTTAGATGTTATTTTATTGGATACGTTGAACGCTCTTATGGGTACATGTTTTACAATCCTATCATAAGTTTTACAAGTAGTACCTTGTCTTAACTCATTTCAACGGTTTATAAAGGCAAGGGGAACATAAGGGAGCACATCATGGAGATTTCTAATCTCGCATCAAAACTCAAGGCATTGAAGTTAGAACTTCCTGAGGATTTAATTGTGCACTTGGTTTTGATCTCTCTCCAAGCACACTTTGGGAAATTTAAAGTGAGTTACAATACTCAGAAGGACAAATGGTCTCTCAATGAGCTCATATCTCACTGTGTGCAAGAGGAAGCAAGGCTAAAGAGAGAAAAGACTGAAAGTGCTCACTTTCCTACCAGTTCTCAGAATAAAAGGAAAAAACCTGCGGGAAATTTTTCTCAAAATAAGAAGGTAAAGGAACAACCTAAGGAGACAACTTATTTCTTTTGAAAAAAGGATGGACACATGAAGAAATAATGTTCCAAGTATGCCGCATGGCATGAAAAGAAGGGTAATTTTCTCATTTTTGTTTGTTCTGAAATTAATTTAGTTTCTGTTCCTAAGGATACTTGGTGGGTAGATTCTGGTGCTACTACTCCCATTAGTGTGTCCATGAAGGGTTGCCTGTGGAGCCGTCCTCCAAGTGATGCTGAAAGATTCATCTATGTGGGCGATGGCAATATAGTTGCAATAGAGGCTATAGGGACCTTTAGATTATTATTAAAGAACGGTTTTCATTTGGATTTCATTGAGACTTTTGTTTCACCGTCTATTAGACGAAATTTAATTTCTATTTCTATTTTGGACAAATCAGGTTATACTTGTTCGTTCGAAAATAATAAATTTTACCTCTCATATGATTTAAATGTTGTTGGATATGGTTGTTTGAATGATAATCTTTATAAGCCTGATATTTGTAGCGAGTGATTTTTGGATGTGGTTGCGAAGCACGATCGCTCTGGTACTACAGTTCGATTCATTTTTTATCCTATTAAAGCTGATGAAGGAAGGGAAATAGATGTCTCCAACTGGGGGTGCTTTAGGCTATCGGTTAGGATGTTAGGACAAATGTATGAGAGTATGGTATTTTGGGTTTTTGTTTGGTGTTCTCGCTAAGATTTTTTCTTTCAATCTTATGCCTACGTATTCCCATTTACCGAAACAGGGAAATCAGAGCGATCGTAGTTCCTCTTATTCTATGGGAGGAAATGGTTGTGTTGGTGTCTTGTTCAAAGCCCAAGACGTGAAGCTAGAGAGTCTATTTGTATCTTGTTCAAAGCCCAAGATGTGAAGCTAAAAGTAGTTTGTATCTTGTTCAAAGCCCAAGATGTGAAGCTAAAAGTGTTGACCTTAGAGAGAATTTGTCATCTCTAAAGGGGTCTGTTTTGTCACAACTGTTGGGTGACTGACTGTAAAGGAGGATTACTTTAACCGGGATTTGTGAATCCGACAATGCCATAATTTCCTTTAAAGGGGATTTTAACCTGAAGGAGAAGACTTTAACTCAGTGTAGAGCAATGTTATCTTTCCTTAGGAATTTCTCATGCTAAAAGAGGGACAGTGGCATGGATGTAGATGATCTAGAGGCTTGCCGCTTACAGCAATTAGATGAAGGGGAAAGAGTTGTTGAAGTTTGTGTACTGTGAACGGGGCACAACGTTGATGCTAAAAGGTTGATTGGATCAACCATTGGTTTTCTTATATAAAGCCTAAGAGGAGGCTATTATGTGTCTCGTACAAAGCCCGAGAGAGAGGCTAAAAGGTTTTGACTCAACGAGGGAATCTTTTGGTATCTCGTATAAAGCCCGAGATGGAGGCTATTTGACTCAACAAGAGAGTTTTTTGTATCTCGTACGAAGCCCGAGATGGAGGCTAAAATTTGTTTGGGTCAATAAGAACCTTTTTGTATCTCGTATAAAGCCCGAGATGGAGGCGAAAGGGTGATTGACTCAACGAGGGAGTCTCTTTATGTGTCTCGTTCAAAGCCCGAGAGAGAGGCTAAACGTTGTTTGACTCCGCTGGGAAGAATCATTGTATAAAGCCCAAGAGAGAGGCTATTGTAACTGGAGAAGGATCATTATACAAAGCCTAAGAGGAGGCTATGGTTACTATTTCAGTTGAGTGACAGGTCCAGTATGCTGATTTAAAGGGAAAATCAGTTCTTATATGAGCAACACTGTACTAGAGGATTTGATTCGAGGATCCGGGCTATTCCTGTTCTTTAAGGAATTGGGAAATCTGAAGGGTATTGAGACTGTCCGAGTCTACGGGTTTTCTTCGTATTTAACGAAGGGGTCACTTGAGAATGTCTGGAAAACTCAAGGAGATTAGACTGTCCGTGTCTAGAGTTTCATCTTTTGTACCATGCTTTGAGAAACAGTAGTAGACTCTTTGAAAGGACTGTTATATGCAGATGACTAACTTCTGTTCCTATACCTCTAGGAGGTTGTCGGGACAATTTGTACGAAGCCCAAGAGGAGGCTGGAAACTTTTAAGAAGCCGATCGGTCCTTGTACGAAGCCCAAGAGGAGGCTATCATTCCCAGAGGAAGAATCATTATACGAAGCCTAAGAGGAGGCTATGAATACTTCTAAGAAGCCGACGGGTCCTTGTACTAAGCCCAAGAGGAGGCGGGGTTGCTTTTAGGAAGCCTGTGGGTCCTTGTATGATGCCCAAGAGGAGGCCGATGCTTTTAAGAAGCCCGTGGGTCCTCAAACCCCGAGAAATTCAAGGCAAGCTATTCACAAGGAATAGATCAAGTCAGGAAATTTCGAGAATTTGGAAGAAACTCAAAGATTCCATTCACGGAGAATACATTCATCTCTGGGAGTAGAGTTTCTTGATAATTCCTAATGAGGACAGCCGAAGAGAAGACTGTATCTGGTGATCCTATTGGGGATCTAGTTGTCTATTTCTATGAATAAACGAAACGGCGTCACCTAGTTCTAGACGTAGTTGCCGGGGAAACTCGAAATATCTATACTATTATTACACAGTTGATATGAGTTTATGAAAGAAGACTTACAGTGAAACAGCCCCACAATACAGTTATATGTATATGAAAGCGGTAAATGAAAGCAATAACCACTTACTCGGTTGTAGAGCTTCCATGCTGTTTGGTTAGTTGTTCAACAAAGAAAGATTGAAAACAATAGTATATTCAAAATCAAAGGAGAAAGTGCTTTGAAAAAGAAAGATTTTGGGCTTACAGCTCAAGGAGAGGCCCAGGGTTTTATCAGTGAGTGCACTGTTGAATTTGTACAGAGGGACTTATACAAGTGACTGAGGCCCAAAAAAGGTTTTCTGTACAAAGGAATGGGTCTTACACTCTCTCAAGAGGCCCAAAAGTTTTAAAGAAAAAGAGTGGGGCTTATAACACGAGGGTAGGCCCAGTCGACTTTTCGTTAAAAATGGCGATCGCGCCGAGATTTTCTTTTAACGCGAAGGGGCTTATACAATATCTGAGGCCCAAATGATTTTGGTTAAAAGGGGGTTGGGTCTTACACTCTATTAGAGGCCCAAAAATTTTGAATGGGTCTTACTACTCGAGGGTAGGCCCAGTTGGTTAATTTTAAACTGGCGACGATCGCGTCGTTTATTCGAAAATGTATAATGGGACTTATACAACGAATGAGGCCCAAATGATTTGGTCAAAAAAGGATTGAGTCTTACACTCTATTAGAGGCCCAAAGAGTTTTAAGAAAAGAAATGGGTCTTACTACTCGAGGGTAGGCCCAGAAGGTTATTTTTCAAAAGGCGACGATCGCGCCGTTTGTTTTTTGACGGTATCGGGACTTATACAATATACTGAGGCCCAAAAATGATTTGGTCAAAAAAGGATTGGGTCTTACACTCTATTAGAGGCCCAAAGTGTTTTTAAAATGATTTATGAGGGTTGAATTAATCCATAACCCTAATTTGTTTTCAAAAATGTGTTTTAATTGAATAAAATTCAATTAAAATGATCAAAATTGTTTAACATAGGAAAAACAAATTGTGATCTTGGATTAATGCTTCAAAAATTAAGTATTGACCTACAAAATAATTAGAAAGCATTAAAAGTTGCAAAATCAAGGTGGAAAAAATATTTTAAATGTCAAAAACAATTAAAACATTAATTCTTTGCAAAAATATCAATTATATAAAATAAATAATATTTTTGGGATTTTTTGGGAAAATAAAATATTTTAACATTTTTGTGAATTATTAAAAAAAGAATCAACTCAAAATCATTAAAACTCAGAGAGAAATTAATTTTTGAATCAATTAAATAAAATCACAAAATTCAAATATTTGAATTTTCAAAAAATGGTGCCAAGAACACACCAAGAACACGCGCGTGTTCTGGGTTTTCCCAGATTTGCATTTTCTCTCCAATCTCACTGAATACTTAATCATATCATGCAATCCACATACCAATCAACTCGTTTCAACCTCACGATCATGTCTATGGTATTTAATTTCATTTAAATCAAACATATAACAAGAAATCACGAAAAATCCTCAAGAACCCTAATTTCTGCATGAAGGCTAGGATTTTTGATACACGATTCAAACAATGCAATTAATTGAGGGGAAACATTCCATGCATGATTATGAACATATGGCCAAATTATTGTGCAGCAAAAATTGGATGGATCATAGAGTTAGAAGAACTCATGCTTACCACTTGCAGCTGGTGATCGTGATTTGTGTTGGAGGTGTTACATCTAGGTTCCAATGATCTGGATAGCTTCCCTAGGTGCCATGGAGTGTGTATGAATGCTTGGAACAGATTGAAATGGTTTGGAGCTGAAGATCGTACCTCAACTGCAAAACTGTCAAGAACTTGAGCAATTGGCTGGTGATTTTGTGAAATGTGTGTTCCAGATGTTATGTGAGTGTTTGGATCACTTCTATATGATGTATGTGAGGTGTGTGAGTGATTGGTTTGATTGGAAAAACTCCCAAACTCAAAACCCGATAGTGACTTGCCTTAGAAGGCAAAATTGGAGGGAAAGAAGAGATTTTGAGGAAAGCATCTGTTTGATGGCTTTGGTGTACTCAAACTGATCACAATTGAGCTCTATTTATAATAGAGCAAGTTTGTTTTGCAAGGAATAGTGAATGGCAATTGCTGAGTAGGTTTGGCCAATGTTGGCAAATGAAAATCTAAGTCTCCTCTAGCCATTGACTAGAGGTTAGGGCACAGGCTGCTGGTTCCCTTGGTCTTGGATAAGTCTTGACTGAATTTAGTTGAGAATGGCTCAGTCCATGCCACCTTGATGCTTCCATTGAATGCTCCAATCTAAAATTGGAGTCTTGTCCCTATTTTGGCAATTCTAGGTTCAACATGCTATTTCTTGTTCCAAAGACTTTGGAGGCTTGGCTCAGTGATTGTCCCCTTTAGATTCAATCCTCAGAGGTGTCCAAGTGGATAGGAGCATTTGGATTTGGCTGGTTTTGGCAAATCGGGCAAAAATGCAAAATCTGCCTTGCCTTGACAGATTTCAACAAGGCAACTTGCCAATGTTATATCTCATGACTCAAATTGAATTTGGTAATGTTCTTGGTCATTTTGGAAAGCCCTTACATGATACAAAAACTGTTTGAACATGTTTGGTTTTGATATCTTTTGAATCCAAGTGAAAAATCCCCCTACATTTGGCAAAAAGTAGGGTAAAATCTGACTTAGTGAAATTTTCACTAAGTGTTGGAACAAAGTGACTTTTCTTGATTTTGATCACTCCATAACTCAAAATCCATGAGGAATTTGGACATAGGTCAGTATGAAGCTTTTGTATAGGGCAATGAGATCTACAAATCAAGCTTTGAATGGGGAACAATGGCCTTGTGGTTTAGGAGTTATGGTCCTTCAAAGTTGGAACATTAGTGTCACTTTTTCCATAACTTAGAAATTTTTTTAAGTTTTTATGGTTACCCCTTTTACAAGTTATCCCACTTTCTTTGATTTTTCTTGATGAATGATGATTCAAATCATACATTAACATCATTTTAGGGTTAAAAATCCATTTTGGTGAAAAATCTCAAAAAGTCAAAGTTGACTTTTGTGCACAGTTGACTTTTTATCAGATGAATTCCAAGCTGTTCAATTCTTCATGAAATCATGTCCTTGACCTAAATCAAACTTGATGGACATGTTCCATGGGTGTCATAGGGTATATTGAATCATGTCTAAGGGCTTGGGAGCATGTCCTGGTCAAAAGTCAAAGTTACAGTTGACTTTCCTCGTGAAACCCTAATTGTGGTGCAGATGAAATTGAGACTTGTTGCTCAAGCTTCTTGGACATTGTTCCAAATGGATCAATATAGTTCATTAGAGACCATAAAACCCTCTCTTGAGGTCTTGGCTCATGATTTGCCCTAAAAGTCTACTTAGGGGTGAATTAGGTCAAGAAACCCTAATTCCTGATTTTTGATGACTGCATCCCTTGAGGCAAAATTGACTTGATGATTGGGTCCATGAGGTCCCATGAAGTATATTAGGTTATGTTTTGGATCATTAGCTTGTGCCCAGATGGAAAATTTCCATTTGGAGGCCCTGGTCGACCAAAACCCTAATTTGGTGACACTGTCGATCTTGAGACTTGATCCACCTAGAAGGGAGCAGCCTTGTGCTTGATCCTTGAAGTGGGAGTCCTTTTGATCCATTGTGGATGTTTGAGAGGTTAGACAAGTTGAAGATCATGTCATTCCTTGATTGATCCTTTGTCTAAGAACTCTGAGAGGGCTTGAAACCCTAATTCTTGATGGTAGTGAATGCTCAACAATCCTTGAGGAAATTGATGAGGCATGAAGGTACATCCATATTATGATGATGATTTGCACAATGATGGGAAATCTAAGTGGTCAAAATTTGGGGTATGACAGATTCCCCTATTTAATCTTCTTGGACACTAAGGTGCGAATGGCGAAGGTATTCAGGCATTCGGGGTGCAAGAGGATTAAATATCGGAATACCCAAATTTTGACGGCGTCTATGAATGGTAATTCACGTATTCATCCTTTTTTGCTAAGCAATGATGCTTAGAAAAGGTAAACTTCCCCTTGATCCTGGTCTTCAGCCAAGGAACTGGTCTCAGTTTCTGATTTAAACTTCCCCTCGATCCTGGTTTCCTACCGAGGAACTGGTCTTAGTTTCTGATTTTTGAACTTCCCCTCGATCCTGGTTTCCTACCAAGGAACTGGTCTTAGTTTCTGATGTAAACTTCCCCTCGATCCTGGTTTCCTACCAAGGAACTGGTCTTAGTTTCTTTCGTCAATAAACTTTACTGACAAAGGACGCTATTCGTAGAGGCTTTCCTTCAAACTTCTCGCCGAATTTTCCTGGGGAAATGCTATTTGAGTGGAAAAAGTTTTGATGTCAGACTTGCTGGGGAACCCAGTCGTCTGAGTTGTAGAGGTGCATAAACTTCTCTGTTTGGAGACGCCATTTGTTGAATCTACTGGGGAAAACGAGTCTCTTGAGAGACTGCTTTCGTTCGGGGTCTTTACATCATATTTTTCACGGAGATCTTCTCGGAGAAATGCCATATGATGTGATCCAATTTTGAGGTGCCGATGACCTTTTCATTAGTGGGTTTTTCGGAGAAAAACTGCCGTACTGCCGAATCTCCGATTTAGGAGGCTTTCTCTCGGGATTTTCTTTAATCCGGGAAAACAAGGATATCATCTTCAATGGCGAAGAGTGATGTTAATTGAGGGCTCTCTGGTCTTTCAGAGGTTTAAGTTATCAAAGTGGTCGAGGAACCAACTTCAATCCAGAAATAAAACTGGAGGTGAGAGATTGTTCAGACGTAACACTTCCTGACGAGGAAAGGGCTGACAACTCGATTGAGAGGACTTTTATCACTAGGGGACAAGACTGACTAGAGTGATAGTGATGCAATATGACTGTGAATGTAAATCAATAATGCATGATGCATGTATGTATATGCTGACAAAACTGACGCAACATACAAACTAAAAGATGAACACGACTGGATACTCGGCCATTGCAGGGCGAAGAAGTACCGCTGGTTCAAGATAGCAATTCTGCCTTTCTTAGGAGAGATAGTCCCTGTTGGGAGCTATGTTGATCGGGCTTAGGAGATAAGAACTCGCCTGAAGCGTGTCAGACGAAACAAGGTCTCTGACGCAATTGATCCCTTCATTCAGGCTTACTGGCGTAGAAGGAGTACTTTGATTCCGTACTTTAAGGTTCGATTACTTCTGGAGAAGCGACCGATGTTCTTCTGATGTTCAACAGTCAAAAGAAATTGTCGTCTTTATTAAAAAGCAGAAAAAGTTTTAACAAGTAAATTCATTTTTGTTTTATTTCAAGAATCGTTAATCATGTTAACAATGTCGTTCTGTAAAGCTAAAACAAATAAGAATTACAAACAAAAGCACAAGGGCTCAAATTTTATTGATAAAATGGAGATCAGCCAAACGCGTGATTCCATTGGGTATTTACAAAGTTAGAAAATGATAGTTTACAGGGAAAAGGGCTATGTTGAAACATAATGACCACTATCCTTCTACCAACTTTGAATTCGGGGCATCCTGAGCTTCTGTCGAAGATGACCTTGACTGGAGTTTTCCTCCGATGGATGGTGTAACTGCTGCTGAGGGACCTGCCTCTGTTGAACATAGTTACTTGCCATTATCCCTAACTTTTTCCTGGATTGTACTGTGATGTTTCCAATCCACCAGGATGATTTTTTTATTTTGTCTCTAAATTTTTCCTGGACCGCCCTTTCGGGTTTTCAATCCACCGAGATGTTTTTTTTAGGCGAAGTATTTCTTGACTACATCAACATTTGTGGGGTAGGCAAATTCCTCTCCGTCCATGGTTGCAAGTCTCAAGGCTCCGCCTGAGAAAGCTTTCGTGACCACATAGGGGTCATCATAATTTGGAGTCCACTTGCCCCGAGAATCAGTGAGAAATGATTGTATCTTCTTGAGCACAAGGTCTCCTTTCTTGAAGATGCGAGGTCGGGCCTTTTTGTCGAACTCCTTTTTCATTCTCTGTTGATACAGCTGACCATGGCACAGTGTCGTGATTCGCTTCTCCTCGATCAGATTCAGTTCGTCGTGTCGGCTTTGACACCATTCAGCTTCGGTGAGCTTAGCTTCCATCAATACTCAGATTGACAGGATCTCTACTTCTATGGGGAGCACTGCATCCATGCCATACACTAGAGATAAAGGGGTTGCCCCTGTTGAAGTGCGGACAGATGTGCGATAACTGTGAAGAGAAAAGGGTAGCATCTCGTGCCAGTCTTTGTAGGTTACAACCATCTTTTGAACGATCTTCTTGATGTTCTTATTGGCCGCTTCTACCGCTCCGTTCATCTTGGGTTGGTAGGGAGATGAGTTATGATGTTCAATCCTGAACTCTGCGCACAACTCCTTCATCGTCTTGTTGTTCAAGTTAGATCCATTGTCAGTAATGATCTTGCTTGGAACACCATAACGGCAGATGATATTGTTTTTGATAAATCAGACCACCACTTGTCGGGTTACATTGGCGAATGACGCTGCTTCGACCCACTTGGTGAAATAGTCAATGGCTACCAGGATGAACCGATGTCCATTTGAAGCCTTAGGTTCAATCAAGCCAATCATGTCGATTCCCCATATGGAAAAAGGCCACGGGGAAGAAAGAACTTTGAGATGTGATGGCGGTACATGAATTTTGTCAGAGTATATCTGACATTTCTGACACCTCCTCATGTACTTGTAGCAGTCGGATTCCATGGTCAACCAGTAGTACCCTGCTCTTAGAATTTTTCTCGCCATTGTGTGTCCGTTGGCATGAGTGCCAAAGGATCCTTCATGAATTTCTTTCATCAGCATTTCTGCTTCTGGTCTGTCTACGCATCGGAGCAAGACCATGTCAAAATTTTTCTTATAGAGAGTGTCACTGCTCAGGAAGAAGTTTCCAGCCAATCTTCTGAGGGTTTTCCTGTCTTTTCTTAGTGCCCCAGGTGGGTACTCTTGTTTCTGAAGGAAGTATTTGATATCATGATACCAAGGTTTGTCGTCTATGATTTGTTCAATCGTGAAGATGTAAGCGGGCCTTTCAAGGTGCATTATGTCGATCTTAGGTAAGTCGTTCCATTGACCTTCACTAATCATGGAAGAGAGAGTGGCTAATGCATCAGCCATGTGATTCTCCTCACGAGGGATATGATGAAACTCAACTCTGTTGAAGAAAGGTAGCAACCTTCTTGCGTAGTCTTTGTAAGGAATCAATCCTGATTGGTATGTGTTCTAATCTCCTTTTATCTGATTGATAACCAAGGCTGAATCGCCGTATACGTCCAAGTTTTTGATCCTTAAATCAATTGCTTCTTCGAGACCCATAATACAAGCTTCGTATTCGGCCTCGTTGTTCGTACATTTGAACGTAAGTCTGGCAGTGAAAGGAATGTGGGTACCCTGAGGGGTAACGATGATTGCCCCAATTCCGTTTCCATAATGATTACCTGCTCCGTCAATGACAAATCCCCATTGTGAACCTGGTTCTGGCCCTTCACTGGGTAACGGTTCATCGCAATCTTTCATTTTTAGATACATGACATCTTCGTCTGGGAAGTCAAACCCGATTGATTCTTGATTGTCAATCGGTTGATGAGCCAAATGATCGGCTAAAACACTTCCCTTAACGGCTTTCTGAGCGTGGTACTCTATGTCATATTCTGATAACAGCATTTGCCAACGGGCATTTCTTCCCATGAGAGCAGGCTTTTCGAAGACATACTTGATTGGATCCATTTCGGAGATTAACCAAGTAGTGTGACGAATCATGTATTGGCGAAGACGTTTGGCTGCCCAAGCTAAAGCGCAACAAGTTTTCTCAAGCATCGTGTACCGAGTCTCGCAGTCGGTGAATTTCTTGCTCAGATAGTAGATGGCAGACTCTTTTCGTTTGGTTTCGTCTTGTTGGCCAAGTACACATCCCATTGAGTCCTCTAGGACTGTGAGGTAAATGATCAGTGGTCTTCCTTCCACTGGAGGTGATAGAATCGGCGGATTCAACAGGTATTCCTTAATACTGTCGAAGGCAGTTTGGCAATCTTCTGACCAAACGCAATCCTGGTTCTTTTTGAGTAATTTGAAAATCGGCGCACACGTGGCGGTCATAAGGAATATGAATCTGGAGATGTAGTTCAAACGTCCCAAGAATCCTCTGACTTGTTTTTCAGTTTTCGGAGAAGGCATTTCTCGAATGGCCTTGACCTTGTCAGGATCAACCTCAATTCCTTTCTGGCTGACGATGAACCCTAAGAGTTTCCCCGAACGGACACCGAAGGTGCACTTGTTGGGATTCAAGTGGATTTTGTACTTCCTCAAACGTCTGAATAGTTTCGACAGGTGGGTCACATGCTCCTCTTCTGTCTTAGATTTTGCAATCATGTCATCGACATATACCTCTATTTCCTTGTGTATCATGTCATGAAAAAGAGTAGTCATGGCCCTTTGATAGGTTGCCCCGGCGTTCTTTAAATCGAACGGCATCACCTTGTAACAAAAGTTACCCCATGGGGTAATGAACGAAGTTTTCTCCATGTCTTTCGGCGCCATTTTGATCTGATTATAGCCCGAGAATCCATCCATGAAGGAGAAGACTTTGAACTTTGTTGTACTGTCTACCAGCATGTCAATGTGTGGTAAAGGAAAGTCGTCCTTTGGACTAGCCTTGTTCAGATCTCGGTAGTTGACACACATTCTGACCTTTCCATCCTTTTTCGGAACGGGTACGATGTTGGCTAACCTTTGAGGATATTCAGATGTAGCGAGGAAACCTGCGTCGATCTGTTTCTGTACCTCCTCTTTGATTTTGATGGCCATGTCCGGGTGAGTCCGTCTCAACCTTTGCTTTACTGGCAGACATTCCGATCTTAACGGTAAGTGATGTTCCACGATGCTGGTATCCAACCCAGGCATATCCTGATAGGACCAAGCGAATGCATCGGGGAATTCTTTGAGAAGCTTTATCAAACTCTCTTTGGCAGTTGGACTGAGCAGTGCCCCAATCCTGATTTCTTTTCTCTCTCTTTCTGAACCCACATTGATCATTTCCAACGGCTCTTTGTGAGGTTCAATGGACCTTTCCTCTTGTCTGAGTAGTCGGGAGATCTCTTCTGGAATTTCGTTGTCAACTTCTTCTTTAGCCTCAAATATCGGGAACTCAAAGTCAGGAGAAGGCATCGGATCGTATGTTTCAACTGGGTTTAAAACAAGCAATCTGCATGACGTGATGATTCGTGTTTAGAAGAGATAGAGAAAATGCAAGTGTGTGCAGTGTTTTATTTTACTACTTGTTTTTATTATTGAATTGTTTTTTAGGATTACCATTTTCTGAAAAAGCAAAAAGAGAAAACAACGATTAATGCAGAAATTACATAACGACATTATTTTATTAATGAACAAGTCGATTCTTGAAACTACAGCCCTATAAAACAAAACTCTGTCGCTTTGGGCTAAGCGAAGAGGGAAAATTTACAGAAAGAGAGCCCTATCAAAACATCCGTTTCACCTGGGCAGGGTGAAAGGTTAAAGATGGCAATTACTTTGACTGACGAATGACCTTCGGAACCTCGACGGCAACCCATTGGTGGCGAACTCCTCGGTGAATCACAAAGTCTGGCACCTTCCTTGATTTGTCTTCAGAAATAACACTGATTTCTGGTGGAGCAGGATCATTGGAATTTATCTCCCAGGCTGAGTTGTCCTAGGAGGATTCCTCAGTTATATTTTGCATAGCATTTGTGATCTCAGGTACATCTCCCTATCCAGTTGGCTGGATATCTTCGAGCCTGATATGAGAGCTTTCGGGAGCGGTGTACTTGACCATATAGTCGTATTTTCCACTCGGTTGTCCCAAGGTGTCCCAAACTTCTTTGGAACTGGAGGAGTCATCTCTCTCGATGACGTTGACCTCGGGAAAAGCATAGTTGATGAATTCAAGTCCTACAAATGTTGCAAATTCATCGTCATGTTGAGTAGTTTCTGAATGACCTGAGTGTTGATCCCATGACATGGTGGGGACACAGGTATTTTATTCAATGACGGTCAGCTGATTTTCATTGTTCGGCTGACTCTCTTGCCCCAAGTTTCCTGGGTAGGGCTGCCACATTGGCAGACCATCCATTGGGCCATAGTAGGTGTAGTCAAAATTGTCTTTCATCAGAGTGTCCTCCTCTAATGAGTTTGGCGGAGCACGGCATCCTTCCGGATCACAATCTCCATAGATCATTTCGACATCTGATCGTGGTATAAATCTTGGACTCTGTGCGGGATAGCAAAATGGTATAGGCACCTCTTCCTGAGACATATAACTGTCCCCGTTAAGGTAGGACTTCCATTCTTCATCTGTGTCAGAGGGATCTTCCTCATTGATAGCATGTACTGCTTGAGACACTGGGTGAAGGAAACCTCCACTGTGGAAGAAGTTTTGAAGGGGATGAAGACTTTCATCGTTGGCAGCTGTTTGGGTACAGGTTGCAGAAAAGCCAAGACCCTTCTTTATTGTATTGCCAGTAGGAATGACAAGCTGTCCCCATCCTGTCGTATCGGTACTATCGACCGCTTTGATAGCATCTTTGTATGAGGAAATCGAGGTTCCTCCTTGGGATTGATTGTCCTTGCCCACCGACAGCGCTTGGAACTGCGTCCCAATAACCTCCTCGGGTTCTACACAAGGAGATGATGATAAGTTACTCACTCGCAAGGCCTGTTCTCCACAAACTGTGACAAGTTGGTCGTTCTGGACGAACTTTAGCTTTTGGTGGAGGGTGGAAGTAACCGCCCCAGCCTGATGTATCCAAGGTATTCCTAATAAACAAATGTACGTTGCCCGGATGTCCATGACTTGGAAAGTGACTTGGAAAGTATGAGGACCGATAGTTATAGGAAGATCAACTTCGCCGATAACTGTTTTTCTGGATCCGTCGAACGCTTTGACGATGACCTCGCTGGTTCTCATTGGAGGGCCTTTGAATGATAATTGCATCAAAGTGGACTTTGGCATAACATTCAAGGCTGACGCTGTGTCTACCAGTACGCTGGCTAAAGTATCGTCCTGGCAGTTAACTGTAATGTTGAGCGCCATGTTATGACGGCGACCCTCTTCGGGTAATTCCTCATCACTAAATCCCAAATTGTTGCAGGAAGTGATGTTAGAGACAATACTATCAAACTGTCTAATTGTTACATCCTGTTCCACAAAAGCTTGCTCCAACACTTTTTGTAGAGCCTCCCTGTGGGCTTCTGAACTGAGTAATAATGATAATACCGAGATCTTTGAAGGAGTTTGTAACAGTTGATCGACAATGTTGTATTCACTCCTTTGGATGAGCTTCAGCATCTCATCATTATTTTTCGAAAGGTCGGGATTACTGGATTGACCGACTAGTAGATCAGAAGTTTCCGTCTGAAGTTCCTTTCCTTTGTTAACTTCCCCAACCCCTCGGTTGAAGATTCTACCACTCCGTGTTACACGATTGATGTCTGCAATATTCACAACGGAGGGTAATGGAATTTCCTTTCCATTTTCAATTGTCGTTGCACCGTATTTGTAAGGGATTGCCTTAGCTGATTCATACGGTAGTGGTCCCGGCAGATAGATGACTACGGGAGCCCTCTGATTTTTCTGATCATCGTAAGTAATCTTGATCCGTTCCCGGTTGGGAACTTTAGATTTGTCAAGTAGAGGGATGATGGCAAAAACATCCCTGGTCCTGTGATGACCAGCGATCGTGACAACATCCTCAACTTGATCGGCAAGGTAGTTCGGCGTCCAGTTGATGGGTCCAGAACCCGGATATGGACGAATCTCTCCACGATCCACCTGACCCTGAAGAGCTGCTCTCACAAGGTAACACCCTTGGTTACTTTCCGAACAGACGCTACAACGGTCATAATTGTGTGGTGGCACCTAGCCACGCCCACTTTGAATACAATGTAACCTCACTAGGTTAGCTTCCACAGATCAGACATCCTGACTCTGACGCCGAGTGGGGTTTCTGTTATTGATACTAATTTGCTGAGTATCTTCATCCATATAAATTGGCATCCACAAGTGATTTAACAAGTGCTGAAGTGCCTCCTGGACAAGGGTACAACCTCGATCATTTTCGCAACCCGCTTTACAGCTTTGATAGTCATGTGATATTAAGAATCCGAGTCGGACCTGCTCAGCATGTAACTATACCAGGTTGGTATTCATCACGCGAATATCGATGATCTGAACCATATTAATCTGATAGGGATTCTTATCATGGTAGTCCTGGATCCATCCAAGATCCATCTGACGCTGGAGGGCCTCCTGTATGAAGGAGCATCCCTTTTTTTTTGCCGAGCAAGTCAGACAAGAACTGTAATCGTGTCGCGGCAGATTATGATACTGGCTTTACCTTGAGTGCATCACCACCAGGCTGGAATTCATCGCACGGATGTCGTGGTTTTGAATGATGTTGGAATTCATGTAGACCATGTTAAATCCACGAACTCGGTGCTCTTGGATCCATCCGAGATCCATTTGTTCCTGTAGGGCTGCTTGCACCACAGAACATCCTTGATTGTCCTTAGAGCAGATATCACACTGGTGATAATTATGAGGTGGCACATGGCCATATCCACTCTATCTACTATGCATCTTGACCAGATTGGTTTTCAACAAGAGTACATCGTGAATTTGATAGACATCTTTAGTCTCTTCTTCTATCAAATTGACTGCAGCCTTCTCATGTTGAGGCAGCGGGTTCGTGAGAACATTAGGATTTGTATCCTTGAAGGATAAGACCCCGCTCCTAACAAGTTTTTGCACGTCGGACTTGAAATTGAGACAAGTCTCGATGTTATGCCCTGATCCTCCTTGGTGGTAAGGGCAAGTTTGATCCACCTTAAACCAAAAAGGCAGATTTTCCGGTACTGTAAGAGGAGATTTAGTCTGAATGTGCCCCATAGCCAGTAGTAATGGAAACAGCTCTGCGTACGACACGGGTATAGGATCAAATCCTGGTGGCCGTGTTGTACGATTGTTGTTATATGGAGGACGAGCCTACTGAAGAGGCTGTTGTGTCCTTTGCTGATCAGGCTGGCTCTACGCAACCTGAGGTTGATACGTAGACGCGGTGCTGATAGCAGGAGTTACAGCTGCTACTGGTTGGTACCGTCGCCTTTGCTTTCCGAGAGAGATATTCCCAATATCTTGCTCTTTTTTCTTAGGGAGAGCACTACCGTATTTTTTAATACCGCTCATCGATCCAGTGTCTTTTACCAAACGTCCTTCTCGGACGGCTTTCTCAAGACGTACGCCCATGCCCACCATCTCGGTGAAATCACTAGGTGCACTAGCAACCATTCGGTCATAGTAAAATGAGCTTAAGGTTTTTAAGAAGATCTTTGTCATCTCTTTTTCCTCAAGAGGTGGACAAATTTGAGCAGCAATCTCACGCCACCTTTGAGCATACTCCTTAAAGGTTTCCTTGTCCTTTTGCGACATTGATCTGAGTTGATCTCTGTCGGGTGCCATATCCAAATTGTATTTGTATTGTTGGACGAAGGCAGTGCCAAGATCTCTGAATGTGCTGATCGTGGCACGGTTTAAACCCATGTACCATTTGAGTGCGGCACCGGTTAAACTATCCTGGAAGTAGTAAATCCGTAGGTCCTGATTCTCCGTCTGAGCTGACATCCGCCGAGCGTACATCTCCAGATGGCTTTGAGGGCAAGAGTTACCCTTGTATTTTTCAAAGTCGAGCACTTGAAATTTGTGCGAAACTTTTACATTGGGGACCAAGCAGAGGTCTGCGGCGTCCTTTCCAAATAAATCCTGGCCGTGAATGGCTTGCAGCTCCTTCTGCATTTCCAGAAACTGCTCCTGGAATTCATCCATTCTGTCGAACATAATTTCCTTTTTACCAGAAGGTATCTGTGGAATCTGTCATTCCGGGACAGTGTGCACCACAGGGGGTGGTACCGTGACTACGACAGTGAGTCTTGGTGTTTCCCGAAGTTTGTAACCTTCAGGAGTCTTCAGTATGCCTCTGTCATCTTCGCTTTCCCGAAGTTTGTAACCTTCAGGCCCAGGAGCTTCAGTTGTGATTCCCTGATCTTCAGTGATCGGCGAAACATATCCTTCCGGGATATAGTTAACAGGCATGCCCCAAGGATGATCTTTTGGCAATTGATACCTAGGATCATACTTCTCCACTACGGGCGTTGAGGTGATCTCCGAGATCACAGTTCGTTGTAGCTGAGCTTCTGCCATGTCTTGCATGTCGTTACGAAGCTTTCTCATATCCTCTCTCAGAGCGTCGATCTCTTCTTTCAACTCTCTATTTTCTTCCTCAAGATCATCCATCTTTTTCTGACGATTGGCCCGAGTATTGTACGAATGAGACAGTTTGACTCTAGAATCGAGATACAAACGTGAGATTCGTAGGGAAGAAGAATACGTGATGTGAGAATGATGAATGCAATGATTATATTAATTGTTTTTTGGTTTAATCAAAATAAACTTCAACAATTAGATTGCAAATATCAAGCAGTAGGGAAACCCCTTTTTATTGAATTCAAAGGATTACAGAAATGGAAATACAGTAGATTACAAGGTTCAGAAATAGAAATCTAAGCTAATGGGTCCCGAGTCCTCTCTGAAGAGAAATCGGGTGCAGACTCTTTCCTTTTCTTTGACCGGGGCTCTTGGGCCGTTGTCGGGTTGTCATTCCTTTTCCAGGCGAAAGGGGTGAGCAAATTCCTTTGGTCATCTTGATTCTCTAGAGCATGTTGCTCCAAAATTTCAATCAGAGCATCCTTTTCTTTTAGTAATTGCTGTATTTTGATGCACTCTATGTCGAGGGTGCGGTACTTGTTCTTCCAAGACCTTTTCTCCTTTTGAACTTTGTTAAGAGTAACCAGAAGCTTTTCAGTTTCCGTCATGAAATACATGACATATTCCCTCGGCGGAAGAATTCCGTAACGAGGATAAGGCATTTTTAGCTTGAGAGCTCTAGTTTGTACCCAATGGAGATAAGGCTCCATCGAGACACAGCCCGGTTTTCCTAGAGACTCTTGTCCTTTCTTATGAACGTGTTTCCAAGCGTGCACTATTTCCATATTTAGTGCTCTGTCGTTTTCTCCTTCTTTGAAGAAAAGACCTTCCAGATGAGCATTCAGCGGAATATGCCTCATCGGGTATCCAAACTGACGGCGAACCAACACCGGATGATAGTGATTCCTCCTTTAGTTCCTATGAGGGGTATGTTAGGGAAGTTTCCACAACGATCAATGATTCTGATTCCATCATAGATCCTATTACACCAATCTATATCAGAGTTGGTAAGAGACATGATCTTCTGCGACCAACGTAAGGCACTCTTGCAATCCCAAAAAGCAGTAGATTTGGGAAAGTGGGAGATAAACCATTTGTAAAGCAAAGGTACATAGCACGTGATCTCCCCTCCGCTGTACAAATTTCCCAAATGTACAGAATGATACGCATCTGCGAGCAAAGTCGGCACAGGGTTTCCAATGAGAAAAACCTTAATGGAGTTGATATCGACGAAGTTATTGATGCTGGGAAACAAAAATAACCCGTAGGTGAGCAAGACAAAGATGCTTTCAAAAGCAGTCACGTTTCCTATACTGGCAAAATACAGGGCCTTCTTTGTCAAGAACTGGGCTGGTAAACCTTGGATGCCACCCTTAGTGGTTAGGTGAGTCATAACCTCAGACTCGTCCAAATGAATTGCTCTTGCAATGGTCTGATTCTTTGGAATTTCTTCCAGTCCAGAAAATGGAGCTCGATCAGTAATGTGTAGATCAATCAGATGAGAATACTCCTCCAGCGTTGGTGCGAGCTGGTAATCCAGGAATGTGAAACAGTGATAGACCAGATCGTAGAACTGAATGAGCGCATCCATGATTCCCTCAATCACATGGACTCTTAGCAGCGATAGCAAACCTCGGTGCTTGGCTCTAAAAGCCTCAGGGTTAGTGATCATCCTCGCTAACCTTCTCAAATCCTCTAGCTTTGGAACCTTGAAGGTATACCTATGGGTTCTCCTTCTACCGAAATCCATTAGCACAATCCTTTTCTCTGATATTTGCAATCACAGTCTTAGTTTAATTTAAAAAACAGAAAGACTAGAAGAGAAGATTTTTTCTTTTGACGTTTTTTAATGTTTTTTAAATGAATGCATGAATGCAGCACACAAAAACATAGGAAAAACATGGGGTCAAAGGGTCGTTGTCATGAAGTCAAGGCTCTACCCATCCCCAAAGGTTTATACTAGGGTGATTTTTGTACCTGTACTCATTATCATCAGCTCCTCCCAGGAAAGCAAAACAACAAGCGGATCGCCAGCGAGTTGTAGAGTGATCTTAGAGTAAGTGCCATTCACTGAGAATAGATCACCAGCCTCAAATGAGGGTAGTATCGCGTAACAACTATTCCCGATAGTTTCTGCACTACAAAAGGGTTTGGCTCCTCAGCTTCTCAGACATCACAATCGGCCCATTGTCTAGGTGAGAGAATGGTTTGCATTGGTCAGCCTCCATTGAGGTTGATGGTAGACCTCGTCGCCATCACTTATCTTAAGTGTATACTCAATCTTTCCACATGCAGCATCACACGAATTCCCATTAGCAGAAAAATAAACACGTATAGTAATTAGGAAAAGCAGTATATATATTTGTCCTAATCATCCTAGACCTTTAAACTATGAATCCTAAGTTCCTGACAGAAAATGGGCTCCCCGGTGGAATTACCATCCTGTGGTTTCATTCCAAATTAACGTCGTTTTGACCTAAGATCCTAATGACGTCAAGGTTTCTATCTAGGGGAAAAAAAGAACAAGATCCCTAAAGAGACATGTCGCTTTCCCCAGCAGAGTCGCCATTTTTCTGTAGCGAGTGATTTTTGGATGTGGTTGCGAAGCACGATCGCTCTGGTACTACAGTTCGATTCATTTTTTATCCTATTAAAGCTGAGGAAGGAAGGGAAATAGATGTCTCCAATTAACCCTGCTTGCATACTGAGATTAAACAATCAAAACTGTTGGTTTACAGATGCTACAAAGATTCAGGGTTTCTCCTAGATTATTTTGTTGACAAGGGGTGCTTTAGGCTATCGGTTAGGATGTTAGGACGAATGTATAAGAGTATGGGATTTTGGGTTTTTGTTTAGTGTGCTCGCTAAGATTTTTTCTTTCAATCTTATGCCTACGTATTCCCGTTTACCGAAACAGGGAAATCAGAGCGATCGTAATTCCTCCTATTCTATGGGAGGAAATGGTTGTTTTGGTGTCTTGTTCAAAGCCCAAGACGTGAAGCTAGAGAGTCTATTTGTATCTTGTTCAAAGCCCAAGATGTGAAGCTAAAAGTAGTTTGTATCTTGGTCAAAGCCCAAGATGTGAAGCTAAAAGTGTTGACCTTAGAGAGAATTTGTCATCTCTAAAGGGGTCTATTTTGTCACAACTGTTGGGTGACTGACTGTAAAGGAGGATTACTTTAACCGGGATTTGTGAATCCGGCAATGCCATAATTTCCTTTAAAGGGGATTTTAACCTGAAGGAGAAGACTTTAAATCAGTGTAGAGCAATGTTATCTTTCCTTAGGAATTTCTCATGCTAAAAGAGGGACAGTGGCATGGATGTAGATGATCTAGAGGCTTGCCGCTTACAGCAATTAGATGAAGGGGAAAGAGTTGTTGAAGTTTGTGTACTGTGAACGGGGCAAATCGTTGATGCTAAAAGGTTGATTTGATCAACCAGTGGTTTACTTATATAAAGCCTAAGAGGAGGCTATTATGTGTCTCGTACAAAGCCCGAGAGAGAGGCTAAAAGGTTTTGACTCAACTAGGGAATCTTTTGGTATCTCGTATAAAGCCCGAGATGGAGGCTATTTGACTCAACAAGAGAGTTTTTTGTATCTCGTACGAAGCCCGAGATGGAGACTAAAATTTGTTTGGGTCAATAAGAACCTTTTTGTATCTCGTATAAAGCCCGAGATGGAGGCGAAAGGGTGATTGACTCAACTAGGGAGTCTCTTTATGTGTCTCGTACAAAGCCCGAGAGAGAGGCTAAACGTTGTTTGACTCCGCTGGGGAGAATCATTGTATAAAGCCTAAGAGAGAGGCTATTGTAACTGGAGAAGGATCATTATACAAAGTCTAAGAGGAGGCTATGGTTACTGTTTCAGTTGAGTGACAGGTCCAGTATGCTGATTTAAAGAGAAAATCAGTTCTTATATGAGCAAGACTGTACTCGAGGATTTGATTCGAGATCCGGGCTATTCTTGTTCTTTAAGGAATTGGGAAATCCGAAGGGTATTGAGACTGTCCGAGTCTATGGGTTTTCTTCCTATTTAACGAAGGGGTCACTTGAGAATGTCTGGAAAACTCAAGGAGATTAGACTGTCCGTGTCTAGAGTTTCATCTTTTGTACCATGCTTTGAGAAACAATAGTAGACTCTTTGAAAGGATTGTTCTATGCAGATGACTAATTTCTGTTCCTATACCTCTAGGAGGTCGGCGGGATAATTTGTACAAAGCCCAAGAGGAGGCTGGAAACTTTTAAGAAGCCGATCGGTCCTTGTACGAAGCCCAAGAGGAGGTTATCATTCCTGGAGGAAGAATCATTATACGAAGCCTAAGAGGAGCCTGTGAATACTTCTAAGAAGCCGACGGGTCCTTGTACTAAGCCCAAGAGGAGGCGGGGTTGCTTTAAGGAAGCCTGTGGGTCCTTGTATGATGCCCAAGAGGAGGCCGATGCTTTTAAGAAGCCCGTGGGTCCCCAAACCCAGAGAAATTCAAGGCAAGCTATTCACAAGGAATAGATCAAGTCAGGAAAGTTTGATAATTTGGAAGAAACTCAAAGATGCCATTCACGGAGAATACATTCATCTCTGGGAGTAGAGTTTCTTGACAATTCCTAATGAGGACAGCCGAAGAGAAGACTGTATCTGGTGATCCTATTGGGGATCTAGTTGTCTATTTCTATGAATAAACGAAACGGCGTCACCTAGTTCTAGACGTAGTTGCCGGGGAAACTCGAAATATCTATACTATTATTACACAGTTGATATGAGTTTATGAAAGAAGACTTACAGTGAAACAGCCCCACAATACAGTTATATGTATATGAAAGCGGTAAATGAAAGCAATAACCTCTTACTCGGTTGTAGAGCTTCCATGCTGTTTGGTTAGTTGTTCAACAAAGAAAGATTGAAAACAATAGTATATTCAAAATCAAAGGAGAAAGTGTTTTGAAAAAGAAAGATTTTGGGCTTACAGCTCAAGGAGAGGCCCAGGGTTTTATCAGTGAGTGCACTGTTGAATTTGTACAGAGGGACTTATACAAGTGACTGAGGCCCAAAAAAGGTTTTCTGTACAAAGGGATGGGTCTTACACTCTCTCAAGAGGCCCAAAAGGTTTAAAGAAAAAGAGTGGGGCTTATAACACGAGGGTAGGCCCAGTCGACTTTTCGTTAAAAATGGCGATCGCACCGAGATTTTCTTTTAACGCGAAGGGGCTTATACAATATCTGAGGCCCAAATGATTTTGGTTAAAAGGGGGTTGGGTCTTACACTCTATTAGAGGCCCAAAAATTTTGAATGGGTCTTACTACTCGAGGGTAGGCCCAGTTGGTTAATTTTAAACTGGCGACGATCGCGTCGTTTATTCGAAAATGTATAATGGGACTTATACAACGAATGAGGCCCAAATGATTTGGTCAAAAAAGGATTGAGTCTTACACTCTATTAGAGGCCCAAAGAGTTTTAAGAAAATAAATGGGTCTTACTACTCGAGGGTAGGCCCAGAAGGTTATTTTTCAAAAGGCGACGATCGCGCCGTTTGTTTTTTGACGGTATCGGGACTTATACAATATACTGAGGCCCAAAAATGATTTGGTCAAAAAAGGATTGGGTCTTACACTCTATTAGAGGCCCAAAGTGTTTTTAAAATGATTTATGAGGGTTGAATTAATCCATAACCCTAATTTGTTTTCAAAAATGTGTTTTAATTGAATAAAATTCAATTAAAATGATCAAAATTGTTTAACATAGGAAAAACAAATTGTGATCTTGGATTAATGCTTCAAAAATTAAGTATTGACCTACAAAATAATTAGAAAGCATTAAAAGTTGCAAAATCAAGGTGGAAAAAATATTTTAAATGTCAAAAACAATTAAAACATTAATTCTTTGCAAAAATATCAATTATATAAAATAAATAATATTTTTGGGATTTTTTGGGAAAATAAAATATTTTAACATTTTTGTGAATTATTAAAAAAAGAATCAACTCAAAATCATTAAAACTCAGAGAGAAATTAATTTTTGAATCAATTAAATAAAATCACAAAATTCAAATATTTGAATTTTCAAAAAATGGTGCCAAGAACACACCAAGAACACGCGCGTGTTCTGGGTTTTCCCAGATTTGCATTTTCTCTCCAATCTCACTGAATACTTAATCATATCATGCAATCCACATACCAATCAACTCGTTTCAACCTCACGATCATGTCTATGGTATTTAATTTCATTTAAATCAAACATATAACAAGAAATCACGAAAAATCCTCAAGAACCCTAATTTCTGCATGAAGGCTGGGATTTTTGATACACGATTCAAACAATGCAATTAATTTAGGGGAAACATTCCATGCATGATTATGAACATATGGCCAAATTATTGTGCAGCAAAAATTGCATGGATCATAGAGTTAGAAGAGCTCATGCTTACCATTTACAGCTGGTGATCGTGATTTGTGTTGGAGGTGTTACAGCTAGGTTCCAATGATCTGGATAGCTTCCCTAGGTGCCATGGAGTGTGTATGAATGCTTGGAATGGATTGAAATGGTTTGGAGCTGAAGATGGTACCTCAACTGCAAAAATGTCAAGAACTTGAGCAATTGGCTGGTGATTTTGTGAAATGTGTGTTCCAGATGTTATGTGAGTGTTTGGATCACTTCTATATGATGTATGTGAGGTGTGTGAGTGATTGGTTTGATTGGAAAAGCTCCCAAACTCAAAACCTGATAGTGACTTGCCTTAGAAGGAAAAATTGGAGTGAAAGAAGAGATATTGAGGAAAACATCTGTTTGATGGATTTGGTGTACTCAAACTGATCACAATTGAGCTCTATTTATAGTAGAGCAAGTTTGTTTTCCAAGGAATAGTGAATGGCAACTGCTGAGTAGGTTTGGCCAATGTTGGCAAATGAAAATCCAAGTCTCCTCTAGCCATTGACTAGAGGTTAGGGCACAGGCTGCTGGTTCCCTTGGTCTTGGATAAGTCTTGACTAAATTCAGTTGAGAATGGCTCAGTCCATGCCACCTTGATGCTTCCATTGAATGCTCCAATCCAAAATTGGAGTCTTGTCCCTATTTTGGCAATTCTAGGTTCAACATGCTATTTCTTGTTCCAAAGACTTTGGAGGCTTGGCTCAGTGATTGTCCCCTTTAGATTCAATCCACAGAGGTGTCCAATTGGATAGGAGCATTTGGAATTGGTTGATTTTGGCAAATCGAACAAAAATGCAAAATATGCCTTGCCTTGACAGATTTCAACAAGGCAACTTGCCAATGTTATATCTCATGACTCAAATTGAATTTGGTAATGTTCTTAGTCATTTTGGAAAGCCCTTACATGATACAACAACTGTTTGAACATGTTTGGTTTTGATCTCTTTTGAATCCAAGTGAAAAATCCCCCTACATTTGGCAAAAAGTAGGGTAAAATCTGACTTAGTGAAATTTTCACTAAGTGTTGGAACAAAGTGACTTTTCTTGATTTTGATCACTCCATAACTCAAAATCCATGAGGAATTTGGACATAGGTCAGTATGATGCTTTTGTAGAGGGCAATGAGATCTACAAATTAAGCTTTGAATGGGGAACAATGGCCTTGTGGTTTAGGAGTTATGGTCCTCCAAAGTTGGCACATTAGTGTCACTTTTTCCATAACTTAGAAATTTTTCTAAGTTTTTATGGTTGCCCCTTTTACAAGTTATCCCACTTTCTTTGATTTTTCTTGATGAATGATGATTCAAATCATACATTAACATCATTTTAGGGTTAAAAATCCATTTTGGTGAAAAATCTCAAAAAGTCAAAGTTGACTTTTGTGCATAGTTGACTTTTTATCAGATGAATTCCAAACTGTGCAATTCTTCATGAAATCATGTCCTTGACCTAAATCAAACTTGATGGACATGTTACATGGGTGTCATAGGGTATATTGAATCATGTATTAGGGCTTGGGAGCATGTCCTGGTCAAAAGTCAAAGTTATAGTTGACTTTCCTCGCGAAACCCTAATTGTGGTGCAGATGAAATTGAGACTTGTTGCTCAAACTTCTTGGATTAATCCATTGTTCCAAATGGATCATTATAGTTCATTAGAGACCCTCAAACCCTCTCTTGAGGTCTTGGCTCATGATTTTCCCTAAAAGTATACTTAGGGGTGAATTAGGTCAAGAAACCCTAATTCCTGATTTTTGATGAATGCATTCCCTGAGGCAAAATTGACTTGATGATTGGGTCCATGAGGTCCCATGAAGTATATTAGGTTATGTTTTGGATCATTGGCTTGTGCCCAGTTGGAAAATTTCCATTTGGAGGCCCTGGTCGACCAAAACCCTAATTTGGTGACACTGTCGATCTTGAGACTTGATCCACCTAGAAGGGAGCAGCCTTGTGCTTGATCCTTGAAGTGGGAGTCCTTTTGATCCATTGTGGATGTTTGAGAGGTTAGACAAGTTAAAGATCATGTCATTCCTTGATTGATCCTTTGTCTAAGAACTCTGAGAGGGCTTGAAACCCTAATTCTTGATGGTAGTGAATGCTCAACATTCCTTGAGGAGATTGATGAGGCATGAAGGTACATCCATATTATGATGATGATTTGCACAATGATGGGAAATCTAAGTGGTCAAAATTTGGGGTATGACAATATTGAATGTCCTTATAACAAAATAATGCAAATAGAGTCACACGGTACAAAACGAAAATTAAATGAGACTTCAACCACTTTATGGCATAAGCGATTATGACATATATCTAAACAAAGAATTCAGAGGCTTATGTATTACAATATTCTTAGATCCCTTGATTTGTCAGAATTTTATGTCTGCATTCAATGTATCAAGGGTAAGCAGACAAACAAGAGGAATTTCCATGCTGAAAGGGCTAAGGATGTCTTAGAACTAATTCATATCGATATATGTGGTCCTTACCCTTCAGGTTCTTGGAATGGACAACGTTATTTTATTACTATAAAAAATGATTACTCGAGGTATCACTACCTGTATTTGATTCATGAGAAATCTTAATCTTTGGACGTGTTCAAGTCATTCAAAGCTGAAGTCAAACTTCATCTTGGAAAGAAAATAAAAGCTGTCAAATCCGACCGTGGTGGTGAATACTATGGTCGGTATAATGGATCAGAGGAACAACGTCCAGGGCCCTTTTCGCTTTTCTTAGATGGTCAGAAGTATGTTTGGTCATTCTTCTCTCCAGAGTCAATTTCGGGAGAAGCATTAAAGACTGCAGTTTATATTCTTGATAGAGTATCTAGTAAAGTAGTAGCTAAGACCCCTTATGAGTTCTAGACTGATAAAAAGCCCAACATTAGACACTTGCACATTTGGGGATGTCCAGATGAAGCGAGGCCTTATAAGCCTCATGATGGTAAGTTGGATGCAAAGACGTTAGATGTTATTTTATTGGATACGTTGAACGCTTTTATGGGTACATGTTTTACAATCCTATCATAAGTTTTACAAGTAGTACCTTGTCCAAACTCATTTCAACGGTTTATAAAGGCAAGGGGAACATAAGGGAGCACATCATGGAGATGTCTAATCTCGCATCAAAACTCAAGGCATTGAAGTTTGAACTTCCTGAGGATTTAATTTTGCACTTGGTTTTGATCTCTCTCCCAGTACACTTTGGGCAATTCAAAGTGAGTTACAATACTCAGAAGGACAAATGGTCTCTCAATGAGCTCATATCTCACTGTGTGCAAGAGGAAGCGAGGCTAAAGAGAGAAAAGACTGAAAGTGCTCACTTGGCTACCAGTTCTCAGAATAAAAGGAAGAAACCTGCGGGAAATTTTTCTCAAAATAAGAAGGCAAAGGAACAACCTAAGGAGACAACTTACTTCTTTTGAGAAAAGAATGGACACATGAAGAAAGAATGTTCCAAGTATGTCGTATGGCGTGAAAAGAAGGGTAATTTTCTCATTTTTGTTTGTTCTGAAATTAATTTAGTTTTTGTTCCTAAGGATACTTGGTGGGTAGATTCTGGTGCTACTACTCCCATTAGTATGTCCATGAAGGGTTGCCTGTGAAGCCGTCCACCAAGTGATGCTGAAAGATTCATCTATGTGGGCGATGGCAATGAAGTTGCAGTAGAGGCTATAGGGACCTTTAAATTATTATTAAAGACTGGTTTTCATTTGGATTTGATTGAGACTTTTGTTTCACCGTCTATTAGACGAAATTTAATTTCTATTTATATTTTGGACAAATCAGGTTATACTTGTTCGTTCGAAAATAATAAATTTAACCTCTCATATGATTCAAATGTTGTTGGTTATGGTTCATTGAATGATAATCTTTATAAGCTTGATATTGAATGTCCTTATAAAAAAATAATGCAAATAGAGTTACACGGTACAAAACGAAAAATTAAATGAGACTTCTACCACTTTATGGCATAAGCGATTAGGACATATATCTAAACAAAGAATTCAGAGTCTTATGTCTGACGGTATTCTTAGATCCCTTGATTTGTCAGAATTTCATGTCTGCATTCAATGTATCAAGGGTAAGCAGACAAACAAGAGGAATTTCCATGCTGAAAGAGCTAAAGATGTCTTAAAACTAATTCATATCGATATATGTGGTCCTTACCCTTCTGGTTCTTGGAATGGACAACGTCATTTTATTACCATCAAAGATGATTACTCGAGGTATCGCTACATGTATTTGATTCATGAGAAATCTCAATCTTTAGACATGTTCAAGTCATTCAAAGCTGAAGTCAAACTTCAACTTAGAAAGAAAATAAAAGCTGTCAAATCCGACCGTGGTGGTGAATACTATGGTAGGTATGATGGATCAAAGGAACAACGTTTGGGGCCCTTTTCTCTTTTCTTAGATGAGTGTGGAATTGTTCCGCAATACTCAATCTAGGGAAAACCCAACATGATAAGGACATGGTACGAAGTATGATTAATAATTCTTCTCTCCAGAGTCATTTTGGGGAGAAGCATTAAAGACCGCAGTTTATATTCTTAATAGAGTACCTAGTGATGTAGTGGCTAAGACCCCTTATGAGCTATGGACTGGGAAAAAGCCCAACATTAGACACTTGCACATTTGGGGATGTCCAGATGAAGTGAGGACTTATAAGCCTTATGAAGGTAAGCTGGATGTAAAGACAGTTAGATGTTATTTTATTGGATACGCTAAACGCTCTTATGGGTACAAGTTTTACAATCCTATCATAAGTTTTACAAGTAGTACCTTGTTGTAGCGAGCGATTTTTGTCGGTGACGTGACCACCTTATCGCTGAAGTTTGGGTTTTCCTCCTCGAGGAGAAAGGGTGCTACTTTCTGATTTCTTATTTATCCCGTGAAGCTGGAAGGGAAAAGGAAGTTATCTAAAACTAACCTTGCACGTAAATGTTTAACTGAACAAACGCTTTAAAGAAATTGGGGGCCCGGGGTCAGGTTATACAATGGGTAGTTGTCAATTACCCATCCTATATGTGGTTATCCACAGGATGTTAGCTTTTAGGTTTCGCTTTGTAATTGATAGTGTTTATCTGCTGATGGGTTGGGAAAGTTTCTTGGGAAATAAGAGAGAGTGAGTGAGTTTCGTTTATGTTTTTGGTAAGGTACTGGACCTAAGTTTTGATTGATGTGAAGGTACTGGACCTAGATTTTTTTATTGGTATGCTCGCTAAGATTTCGCAATCTTATGCCTACGTATTCCCGTTTAAAAGAAACAGGGAAATCAGAGCAATCGTAGTTCCTCCTATTCTAAGGGAGGAAAATGAGGTTTTGGTGTCTTGTTCAAAGCCCAAGATTGAAGCTAAAAGGGTATTTGTGTCTTGTTCAAAGCCCAAGATTGAAGCTAAAAAGTTAGGACTGAGAGATAATTTGTCATCTCTAAAGAGAGATTGTTGACTTTTGTGTGCCTTGATCAAAGCACAAGGTTGATGCTAAAAGGTTAATTGACTCGGCTAGGCAATTTTTTTATACAAAGCCTAAGAGGAGGCTGGATAAGATCGACTCAACAAGAGAGTGGATATATTGGTGTCTTGTACAAAGCCCAAGATGGAGGCGAAAAAGAGACTGCCTCTTTGGGGATATCATTATACAAAGCTAAGAGGAGGCTAAAAGTTTGACTTCTTTGGGGAAAATGTTATGTCTGTCTTATACAAAGCCCAAGATTGAGGCTAAAAGGGTTTTGACTCTGCTTAAAGGGAATTCAATTCTCAAAGCTTTAAAGGAAGCTAAGAAGAATGGACTTCGTTGGGGAAATGCTTATGCAGAGCTTTTTGACTCCATTGGGGAGAATTTATATGTGTCTTGTACAAAGCCCAAGACGGAGGCTGAAATGGGAAATTTATTTGACTGTGGTGAGGATATTTTACGTGTCTTGTACAAAGCCCGAGATGAAGGTTAAAAGGGTTTAACTCTGCTGGAGAGTATTATCTGTCTTGTACAAAGTCCAAGATTGAGGCTAAAAAAGCTTGACTCTGCTTGGGGAAAATCATTCCTCAAAGCCTAGAGGAAGGCTAGGAGGAAATGACTCTACTATAGAAGATATTTGTCCCAAGCTCAAGAGAGGGAGATTTATGTCTTGTACAAATCCCAAGATAGAGGCTAAAAGGGTTTGACTCAACAAGAGAGTGTTTTTATCTGTCTTGCACAAAGCCCAAGATTGAGGCTAGAAGGGATTTGACTCAACAAGAGAGTGCTTGTATGGACGTATGCTGAGGAAAATCATTATACAAAGCCTAAGAGGAGGCTAAAAGGGTTAACTCAATAAGAGAGTATTTTATCTGTCTTGTATAAAGCCCAAGACGGAGGCTAAAAAAGGTTGACTCAACAAGAGAGTCCAAAAAAAGTGATTAACTCAACAAGAGAGTCTGAAAGTTGATTGAATCAACAAGAGAGTCTTTTATACTCAACAAGAGAGTGATTCATTGTCTCGTACGAAACCCAAGATTGAGGCTACAAGGAGGTTGACTTATCAAGAAAATCTTGAAAAGTGATGGACTCAACAAGAGAGTCTGAAAAGGTTAGCTCTGCTAGGGAGAATCATTGTATAAATCCCAAGAGGAGGCTGACTTCACTGAGGAAGGATCATTATACAAAGCCTAAGAGGAGGCTATCTTACTGCAGGATTATTGAGATCCCTAGGCAAGTCCAAGTGGGGAATCAACTCTTGCTGAGGATTATAGAAGAGTTGAGATATTAGAGACCTTGAGGTTATGATCTGGTATAAGCGTACCCTGGTTGGGGAACTCTCATGAGAGAGACTGGTTTCTGCTAGAGATTGATCCAGAGTGACCAGGGTTTCTATAGTGCTTGAGAATGTCTTTGAGACTCAAGAGGGGATTAGACTGTCCAAGTCTGCTGGTGTGGAAGAGTTTTATCTTTTGTATGATGCCTCCAAGAGGAGGCAAAGGCATTAAGGGATGAGAATCAACCCTAAAGTGGCCTAAGGTCTGACACTGGAAAGACTGCTCTAGCAAAGGATGACTAAGTTCTGTCTTATACCTTTAAGAGGTCATCAGGGTCCTTGTATTAAGCCCAAGAGAAAGCATGGGAACTTCTAAGAAGCTGAAGGGTCCTTGTACAATGCCCAAGAGGAGGCGGGGATGCTTTTAGGAAGCCTGTGGGTCCCCAAACCAAGAGAAGTTCAAGAAATGCAATTCACAGAGAAGAGATCATTCAAGGAAAGTTCGAGGGTTTGGAAGAAACTCAAGAGATGCTATTCACAGAGAATAGATCAACTCTGGGGAGTAGAATTTCTTTGACAATTTCTAAGGGTGACAGTCTGAGAAAAGGTTCACCGAGAATACTGTCTTTCTCTTTGTTCCATATTGTTTAACCCCAAGAGAAGAGAAGACTGTATCTGGAAATCCTATGGGGATCTAGTTTTTTTTGTATTTAAGAGTGACCAACTTGGCTTTACCTAGTTCTAGACCTAGTTGTCGGGGAAAACTCTAAATAACTATACTAATATATATACAGTTGATATATGACAAGTATTTTAAAAGGTATGAAAGAAGACTAACCATGCGCAACTTCCTACAATACAGTTATATATATCTGACATGTATTTAAAAGAATGAAATAAGACAAACCATGTGCCGCTTCCCACAATACAGTTATATATATTAAAGCGAGTAAATGAAAGCTGTTAAAACTTACAGGTGAGCAAGCTTCCATGCTGTATTGTTAGTTGTTGAGTGAAATTAAAGAAAGTTTTGATAACAACTGTATATTTGAACCTAAATCAAAAGGGAGTTATTTGTGAAAATTTGTTGGGGCTTATAATCAAGGAGAGGCCCAAGGTTTGAACAGTGATTGTACTATTGTTTTGAATTTCGTATTGGGGCTTATACAATGATAGAGGCCCAAAAAGTTTTTTTCAAAAGGGGATAGGGTCTTACACTCTATTAGAGGCCCAAAGAGTTTGAAAATGAATAAATATAGGTCTTATAGCTCAAGGAGAAGCCCAGTTGATTTTGTTAAAAAGGCGACGATCGCGCCGAACGTTTGAAAATACACAGAGGGACTTATACAATATGTGAGGCCCAAAAAGGTATTATTTTCAAAGGGGTGGGACTTACACTCTATTAAGAGGCCCAAAGTGTCTTTAAAGAAAAGAAATGGGACTTATAGCTCAAGGAGAGGCCCAATTGTTTTATTTTAAAAATGGCGATCGCGCCGAGGTTTGAAAACACAGTGGGTCTTATACGATGACCGAGGCCCAAATTATTTCGGTTTTCAAAAGGGGTTGGGTCTTACACTCTATTAGAGGCTCAAAGAGTGTTTGAAAAAGATGGATGAGGGTGGAATTAATCAAAACCCTAATTTTGTTTAAAATGGAATTAATTTTGTTTAAAAATTAATAAAAAATATTGAAAACATGTGAAAAATGAGTGGTGATCTTGGATCAATGTTTCAAAAATCACGTTTTTATTCACAAAATGATTGGAAACCATTTAAGTTTGGAAAATCAAGAAGGAAAAAATATTTTAAATGTTAAAAAACAAATAAAAATTAATTCTTTGCAAAAATATCAAGTATATGAAATAAATAATATTTTTGGGAAATTTTTGTAAAATAAAATATTTTAACTTTTTTTGAATTATCAAAAAAAGAATCAACTCAAAATCATTAAAATCCAGAGAGAAATTAATTTTTGAATCAATTAAATAAAAATCACAAAATTCAAATATTTGAATTTTGAAAAAGGGCGCCAAGAACACCCAAGAACACGCGCGTGTTCTGAGTTTTGCCCAGATTTGCATTTTCTCATCAATCTCACTAAATACTTGATGAAATCACACAATCCACATATCAATCTACTCGTTTTCACCTCATGATCATGTCTATGGTCTTTAATTTCATTTATTTTAAGCATGGAATAAGAAATCAAAGAGAAACCTCAAGAACCCTAAATTCTGCATGAAGGCTCAGAAATTCCACACACGATTCATACAAAGCAATTAATTGAGGGGAAACATTCCATACATGATTATGAACATATGGCAAAAGTATTGTGCGAGGAAATATGCATGAATCGTGAGATATCCAAGTTGAGGCTTACCTCTTGCAGCTGGTGATCGTGTTTTGAGTTAGAGGTGTTACAGCTTGGTTCCACTGATGTGGACAGCTTCCCTAGGTGCTATGGAGTGTGTCTGAATGCTTGGAGTGGATTGAATTGAGATGGAACTTGATTTGGTACCTCAACTGCAAATCTGTCAAAGGCTTGTGCAGATGGCTGTGATTTTGTGAAATTGTTGTTCCAGATGTTGTTTAAGTGTTTGGATCACTTCTATATGATGTTTATGAGGTGTGCGTGTGATTGGTTTGGTTGGAATTGCTCTCAAGCTCAAAACCCGATAGTGACTTGCTTTGGAAGGCAAAATTGGAGTGAAAGAGGTGATTTTGAGGAAAGCATCAGTTTGGGTGCTTTGGTGTACTCAAACTGATCACAAATGAGGTCTATTTATAATTCACCAAGTTTGTTTTGCTGCAATAGTGTATGGCAACTGGTACAGGTCTGTGACCAATTGGATCATTTTGGAATCTCAAGTCTCCTCTAGCCATTGACTTGAGATTAGAGAACAGGTGCTTCTTTGACTCAAGGATAAGGCTTGACTAAAGTGTTCATCTTTGCTCTGATACATGCCACCTCTAAGCATTCATTGAATGCCTCTAAGCAAAATTGGAGTCTTAAGGCATCTTTAGCTTTTAGGGGTGCCAAACCTATATGTAGTTCCAAAGACTTGGGAGGCTTATGGATCAGTGTTTGTTCCTCCTTGGTCTCCCCCTGAGGTGTGCAGATGGATAAACTTGTTTGTCATTTGCACAAATTGATCAAATCGAGCCCTAATGCACAATCTGCCTTGCCAAGACAGTTTGCAGCAAGGCATGTTGCAGCTGTCATAACTCCTAGCTCAGATGGATTTTGATGGAGTTCTTGGACATTTTGGAAAACCCTTATGTGACGCAACACATGTGTGATCATAGTTTGTCTTGAAACTTTTTGGAGCCAAGTGAAAAATGCCCCTACATTTTGAAAAAAAGCAAGACAGATTCCGACTTAGTGAAAATTTCACTAAGTGTTGGAAAAAGTGACATTTCATGTTTTCAGCCATTTTGATCACTCCATAACTAAAAATCCATGAAGAATTGGAATGAGGTGTAGTTGAAACCTTTAAATTATTCCATGAGAGCTAAAAATCCATCTTTGGACCATCCAAAATGGTTGCTTGGATCTCAAGTTATGATCCTTGGAAGTTGGTACCCTAGCCACTTTGTTCCATATATTAGAAAAAATTCTAAGTTTTTATGGTTACCCCTTTTACAAGTTATCCCACTTTCTTTGATTTGTCTTAATGAATGATGATTCAAATCACATATTATCATTGTTTTAGGGTTAAGGAACCATAAATGTGAAAAATCTCAAAAAGTCAAACTTGACTTTTGTGCACAGTTGACTTTTTATCAGATGAATTCCGAACTGTGCGATCCTTGGTGAAATCAAGTCCTTGACCTAAATAAAACTTGATGGATATGTTCCATAGGTGTTATAGGGCATATTGAATCATGTCCCAAGGTTTGGGAGCATGTCTTGGTCAAAAGTCAAAGGTACAGTTGACTTTTTCTTCAAAACCCTAATGGTGGTCCAGATGAAATTGAAACTTGTAGATCAAGCTTCTTGGATCAATCCATTGTTTCAAATGGATCAATGTGGTTTATTAGAGACCCTAAAATCATGTCTTTAGGTCTTGGCTCATGTTTTATCCCAAAAGTCAACTTAGGGGTGAATTAGGTCAAGAAACCCTAATTCCTGATTTTTGGTGAAGGCATCCCCTGAGGTCAAATTGACTGGATGATTGGGTTTATGAGATCCCTTGGAGTATCTTGAGTTATATTTTGAAGCATTGGCTCATGCCCAGATGAAGATTTTCATCAGGAGGCCCTGGTCGACCAAAACCCTAATTTGGTGACACTGACGATCTTGAGGCTTGATCCACTTGGAATGTTGCACCCTTGTGCTTGATTCTTGATGTAGCAGTCATCCTGGTCCTTTATGGATGTTTGAGAAGTTAGACAAGGTGAAGATCATGTCATTTATTGATTGATCCTTTGTCTAAGCTCTAAGAGGGCTTAAAATCCTAATTCTTAATTGTAGTGAATGCTCAACAATCCTTGAGGAGACTGGTGAGGCATGAAGGTACATCCATATTGTGGTGATGATGATTTGCACAATGACGGGAAATCTTAGTAGTCAATATTTGGGGTATGACAGATGCCCCTATTTAATCTTCTTGGACCCGAAGGTGTGAATGGCGAAGGTATTCGGGCATTCGGGGTGCAAGATGATTAAATATCGGAATACCCGAAATTTTGACAGTGATTATGAATAGTGGTTTATGGATTCATCTTCTTTTGCTAAGCAATAATGCTTAGAAAAGGTAAAAACTTCCCCTTGATCCTGGTCTTCAACCAAGGAACTGGTCTCAGTTTTTTTTTTGCTAAACCTCCCCTCGATCGTGGTTTTCAGCCAGGGAACTGGTCTCAGTTTCTGATGTAAACTTCCCCTCGATCCTGGTTTCCTACCAAGGACCTGGTCTCAGTTTCTGATGTAAACTTCCCCTCGATCCTGGTTTCTTACCAAGGAACTGGTCTCATTTTCCTTTGTCAATAAGCTTTCTTGAAAAGGGATGTTATTTGTAACGGTTTTTCCTCAAACTTCTCGCCAAATTTTCCTGGAGAGATGCCATTTGATGGAAAAAGTTTTGATGTAAGACTTGTTGGGGAACCCATTGGTCTGAATTGTAGAGGTGTTCAAACTTCTCTAGTTAGAGACGCCATTTGTCTGCTCCACTGGGGAAAATGAGTCTCTTGAGAGACTACTTTCTGCTTGGGGATATTACATCATACTTTTCATCGAAACCTTCTTGAAGAAATTCCATACAGTGTACCCCAATTTTGAGGTGTTGCTGACTTCATTAACATTGATTTTCTGGAGAGAAGAATCAATGTGTTGTTGAGATTCTTTGGTTGAGAGGCTTTCTCTGGGATTTTCCTTAATCCGGGAAAGCCAAGATATCATCTTTAATGGTGAAGAGTGATATTTGTCGAATGTTTGCTTGCTTTTCAGAGGTTCAAGTTATCAAAGTGGTCGAAGACCGTCTCTAATCCAAAAATAAATTAGGAGAGAGATTGCTTAGATGATTCACTTCCTGAAGAGGAAAGAACTGACAACTCGATTGAGAAGACTTTTATCACTAGGGGGTAAGACTGACTAGAGTGATAGTGATGCAATATGAATATGAATGTAAATCAATAATGCATGATATATGTATGTATATGCTGACGCGACATACAGACTAGTGGATGAACACGACTGGATACTCGGCCACTGTAGGGGATGAATAGTATCACTGGTCCAAAAGTAGCAATTCTGCCTTGCTTAGAAGAGATAGTCCCTGTGGGGAAAACTGTTGATCGGGCTTAGGAGATAAGAACTCTGCCGGGGATGTCGGACGGAATATTCGCAACTGACATAGCTGATCCTTCATTCAGGCGTACTGGTTTAGAAGGATTAGTCAGATTCTGCACTTTGAAGCTCAATTGCTTCTGGAGAAGCCATCGGTGTTCTTTCGATGTTCAATAGTCAAAAGAAATTGCCATCTTTATTTAAGAGCAGAAAAAGTTTGACAATTAAATTCTTTTTGTTTTATTTCAAGAATTATTGATCATGTTAAAAATATCATTCTGAAAAGCTAAAACAAGTGAGAATTGCAAACAAAAGCACTAGGGCTCAAATTTTATTGATAGGATGGAAATCAGCCAAGTGCGTGATTCCATAGAGTATTTACAAAGTTTAGAAAATGGTAATTTTAAGGGAAAAAGGCTACATTGAAACATAATGACCACCATCCTTCTACCAACTTTGAATTTCGGACATCCTGAGCTTCTGTCGAAGATGACCTTGACTGGAGTTTTCTCCGATGGATGGCATTACTGCTGTTGGATTTGCCCCTCTGTTGGACGTAGTTACTTGCCATTATCCCTAATTTTTTCCTGGATTGTACTTTGATATTTCCAATCCATCGGGATGATTTTTGATCATGTCTCTAATTTTTTCCTGGACCGCCCTTTCGGGTTTTCAATCCACCGAGACGTTTTTTTTTATTTAGGCGAAGTATTGCTTGACTACATCAACGTTCGTGGGGTAGGGAAATTCCTCTCAGTCCATGGTTCCGAGTCTCAAGGCTCCGCCTGAGAAGGCTTTCTTGACCACATAAGGATCGTCATAATTCGGGGTCCATTTGCCCCGGGAATCAGTGAGAAATGATTGTATCTTCTTGAGCACAAGGTCTCCTTTTCTGAAGACGCGAGGTCGGACCTTTTTGTCAAACGCCTTCTTCATCCTTTGTTGATACAACTGACCATGGCATAGTGACGTTATTCGCTTTTCTTCTATCAAATTCAGTTCATCGTGTCGACTTTGGCACCATTCAGCTTCTGTTAACTTAACTTCCTTCAATACCCGGATCGATGGGATCTCTACTTCTATGGGGAGCACTGACTCCATGCCATATACTAGAGAGAAAGGGGTTGCCCCTGTTGAAGTGCGGACAGATGTGCGATAACAGTGAAGAGCAAAATCTAACATCTTGTGCCAGTCTTTGTAGGTTACAACCATCTTTTGAACGATCCTTTGATGTTCTTGTTAGCCGCTTCTACCGCTCCGTTCATCTTAGGCCGGTAGGGAGATGAGTTATGGTGTTCGATTTTGAACTCTGTGCACAACTCTTACATCATCATATTGTTCAAGTTGGATCCATTATCTGTAATGATCTGGTTTGGAACACCATAACGGAAGATGATATTGTTTTTGATAAATCGGACCACCACTTGTCGGGTTACATTGGCGTATGACGCTGCTTTGACCCACATGGTGAAGTAGTTAATGGCTACCAAGATGAACCGATGTCTGTTTGAAGCCTTGGGTTCATCCATGCCAATCATGTTGATTCCCTATATGGAAAAAGGCCATGGGGAAGAGAGAACATTGAGATGCGTTGGCGGTACATGGATTTTGTCTGAGTATATCTGACACTTGTGACATCTCCTCATGTACTTGTAGAAATCAGATTCCATGGTCAGCCAATAATATCCTGCCCTCAGAATTTTCCTTGCCATTGTGTGTCCATTGGCATGAGTGCCAAAGGATCCTACGTGAATTTCTTTTATTAGCGTGTTTGCTTCTGGTCTGTCTACGCATCAAAGCAAGACCATGTCAAAATTTCTCTTATAGAGTGTATCACCGCTCAGGAAGAAGTTGCCTGCCACTCTTCTGAGGATCTTTCTGTCTTTTCTGAATGCCCCAGGCAGGTACTCTTGTTTTTGAAGGAAGCACTTGATATCGTGATACCAAGGTTTGTCATCTACTACTACTTCAATCACGAAGATGTAAGCGGGCCTTTCAAGACGCATTATGTAGATCTTAGGTATGTCATTCCATTGACCTACACTAATCATGGAAGATAGAGTGGCTAACGCATCAGCCATATGATTCTCCTCACGAGGGATATAATGAAACTTGATTCTGTTGAAGAATGGTAACAACCTTCTCGCATAGTCTTTATAAGGAATCAATCCTGATTGGTATGTGTTCCAATCTCCTTTGATCTGATTGACAACCAGGGCTGAGTCGCCATATACATCCAAGTCCTTGATCCTTAAGTCGATCGCTTCTTTGAGACCCATGATACAAGCTTCATATTCGGCCTCGTTGTTTGTACACTTAAATTTCAACCTGGCAGTGAAAGGAATGTGGGTACCCTGAGGTGTTATGATGATTCCCCAATTTCGTTTCCATAATGATTAACAGCTCTGTCAAATTTTAGTCCTCATTGGGAACCTGGTTCTAGCCCTTCACTGGGTAGTGGTTCATCGCAATCTTTCATTTTCAGGTACATGACATCTTTGTCTGGGAAGTCAAATTCGACTGATTCCTTATCGTCAATCGGTTGATGAGCCAAATGACCGGCTAAAACACTTCCCTTAACGACTTTCTGAGCATGGTACTCGATGTCGTATTCTGATAACAACATCTGCCAACGGGCAATCCTTCCCATGAGAGCAAGCTTTTCAAAGACGTACTTGATTGGATCCATTTTGGAGATTAACCAAGTAGTGTGACGAATCATATATTGGCGAAGACGTTTGGCTGCCCAAGCCAAAACACAGCAAGTTTCTCAAGCATAGTGTACCGAGTCTCGCAGTTGGTGAATTTCTTGCTCAATTAGTAAATGGCAGACTCTTTCCTTTTTGTTTCATCTTATTGGCCAAGCACACAACCCATTGAGTCTTCCAAGACTGTTAAATAGATGATCAACGGTCTTCCCTCTATTGGAGGTGACAGGATAAGTGGGTTCAACAGATAGTCTTTGATATTGTCGAAGGCAGTTTGGCAGTCTTCTGTCCAAACGCAGTCCTGATTCTTTTTTAGTAATTTGAAAATCGGGGCACATGTCGCGATCACGAGGAATATAAATCTGGAAATGTAATTCAAATGTCCCAAGAATCCCTTGACTTATTTCTCAGTCTTTGGAGAAGGCATTTCTTGAATGGCCTTGACCTTGCCAGGATCAACCTCAATTCCTTTTTGGCTGAGATGAACCCTAAAAGTTTTCCTGAGCGGACACCGAATGTGCACTTATTAGGATTCAAACGGAGTCTGTACTTTCTCAGACGCTCAAATAACTTTGACAAGTGGGTTACATGTTCCTCCTCTATTTTAGATTTGGCAATCATACCATCGACATATACCTCAATTTCTTTGTGTATCATGTATTGGAACAGAGTTGTCAGGGCCCTTTGATAGGTTTCCCCGGCGTTCTTCAAACCGAACGACATTACCTTGTAACAAAAGGTGCCCCATAGGGTGATGAAGGAAGTTTTCTCCATATCTTTCAGCGCCATTTTGATTTGGTTATAGCCTGAGAATCCATTCATAAAGGAGAATACTTTGAACTTTGTTGTACTATCTACCAGCATGTCTATGTGCGGTAAGGGAAAGTCATCCTTTGGACTTGCTTTGTTCAAATCCCTGTAGTCTACCCACATTCTGACCTTTCCGTCTTTTTTCGGAACTGGTACTATGTTGGCTAACCATTGAGGATATTCTGATGTGGCTAGGAAACCCGCGCCAATCTGTTTCTGTACTTCCTCTTTGATTTTAATGGCCATGTCTGGATGAGTGCGTCTTAGTCTTTGTTTCATTGGCGGACATTTGGATCTTAACGGTAGATGATGTTCCATGATGCTGGTATCCAACCCTGGCATGTCCTGATAGGACCAAGCGAATACATCAGAAAACTCTTTGAGAAGCCTTATCAAACCTTCTTTGACAGTCGGACTGAGCAGTGCCTCAATCTTGACCTCTTTTCTCCCTTCTTCTGAACCCAAGTTGACCGTTTCCAACGGCTTTTTGTGAGGTTTATTGAACATTTCCTCTTGTCTGAGTAATTGGGAGATCTCCTCTGCAATTTCTTCGTCATCTTCTTCTTCAGCCTCAAATACCGGGAATTCAAAGTTGGGAGAAGACATTGGATCGTATGTTTCAATGGGGTTTAAAACAAGCAATCTGCATGACGTGATGATTGTTTTTTAGAAGAGATAGAGAGAATGCAAGAGTGTGTGGGGTATATTTTCTGAAAAATGCTTGTTTTTATTATTTGAGTTGTTTTTAGGATTACCATTTTCCGAAAAAGCGAAAAGAGAAAACAACAATAAATGCGGAAATTACAGAACGACGTCTATTTTATTTATGATCTTGTCGATTCTTGAAACTATAGCCCTATAAAACAAAACTCTGTCACTTTGGGCAAAGCGAAGAGGGACATTTACAGAAAGTGAGCCCTATCAAAACATCCGTTTCACCTGGGCAAGGTGAAAGGTTAAGATAAAGACGACAATAACTTTGACTTATGAACAACTTTCAGAACGTTGACAGCAACCCATTGGCGGCGAACTCCTCGGTGAATTACAAAGTCTGGTACCTTCCTTCTTGATTTGCTCTCAGGAATGACGCCTATTTCTGGTAAAGCGGGATCATTGGAATCTGTCTCCCAGGCAGAGTTATCGTAGGAGGATTCCTTAGTTGTATCTTGCACAGTGTTTGCACTCTCAGGTAGATCTCCCCATCCAGTTGGTTGGATGTCTTTGAGCCCGATACGAGAGCTTTCCGAAGCGGTGTACTTGACCAAGAAGTCATACTTCCCACTTGGTTGTCCTAAGGTGTCCCATACTTCTTTGGAACTGGAGGAGTCATCTCTCTCGATGACGTTGACCTCGGGAAAAGCGTAGTTGATGAATTCTAGTCCTGCAAGCTTTGCAAATTCATTGTCGTACTGGATATTTTAAGAATGCCCTGAGTGTTGATCCCATGACATGGTGGGGACGCAGGTATTCTTTTCAATGATGCTCAGCTGATATGCATCGTTCGGCTGACTCTTTTGTCCTGAGTCTCCTAGGTACGGCTTCCAGATAGGCAGGCCATCCATTGGGCCATAATAGTCGTGGTCAAAGTTGTCTTTCATCAGAGTGTCTTCCTCTAATGAGTTTGGTGGAGCACGGCATCCTTCCGGATCACAATCTTCGTATATCATCTTGACATCTGACCTTGGTATATATCTCAGACTCTGTGCGGGAAAGAAAAATGGCGTAGGCACCTCTTCCTGAGATATATAGTCATCCTCGTTAAGATAGGACTTCCACTCTTCATCCGTATCGGAGGAATCTCCCTCATTGATGGTATGTACTTCTTGAGACACTGGGTGAAGGAAACCTCCACTATGGAAGAAGTTTTGAATGGGATGAAGATTTTCATCGTTAGTAGTTGTCCGGGCACATGTTGAAGAAAAACCAAGACCCTTGTTTGTTTTGTTATCAGTAGGAATGACAAGCTGCCCCCATCCTTTTGCATTGTTACTTTTAATCACTTTGAGAGCATATTAGTATGAGGAAATCGACATTCCTCTTTCAGATTGATTGTCGTTGCTCACCGAAAGTACTTGGAACTAGGTTCCTACAAGCTCTTCTGGTTCTACACAAGTGGACGACGATAAGTTACTCACGATTAAGGCTTGCTCTACACAGACTGTGACTAGTTGGTCGTTCTTGACAAACTTCAGCTTTTGGTGAAGCGTCGAATTGATTGCCCTAGCCTCGTGTATCCAAGATCTTCCCAACAAACAGCTGTATGTTGCTCAGATGTCCATGACCTGGAAAGTGACTTGGAAAGTGTGGGGACCGATAGTTATGGGAAGGTCGACTTTGCCGATAACTGTTTTCCAGGATCCGTCAAATGCTTTGACGGTGACCTCACTGCCTCTCATCGGAGATCCTTTTAATGATAGTCGCATTAGAGTGGACTTTGGCATCACGTTTAGAGTTGATCTGGTGTCTACCAGTACGTCGGCTAAAGCATCGTCCTGGCAGTTGTCTGTGATATTGAGTGCCATGTTATGACTGTGGCCCTCTTTCGGCAGCTACTCATCACTAAACCCCAAGTTGTTGCAGGAAGTGATGTTAGAGATGATGCTGTCAAATTGTCTTATTAACACATCTTGTTCCACAAATGATTGCTCTAAAACTTTATGTAGAGCCTCTCTGTAAGCTTCGGAACTAAGTAAAAGTGATAGCACTGAGATTTTTGAAGGAGTTTACAATAGCTGATTGACAATGTTGTATTCACTCTTCTGGATGAGCTTCAGCATCTCATCGTTGTTCTTTGAATGGTCGAGATCACTAGACAGACCGACTGGTTGATCAGGAATTTTCGTTTGAGGTTCCTTTTCTTTGGTAGGTTCTCCAACTCCTCAGTTGAAGATTTGACCACTCCGTGTTACTCGACTGATGTCTGCAATATTCACGACGGAGGATAATGGAGTTTTCTTTCAATTCTCAATTGTTATTGCACCATATTTGTAAGGGATAACCTTAGTTGATTCATACGGTAACGGTCCTGGTAGATAGATAACTACAGGAGCCTTCTGGTTCTTCTGACCATTGTAAGTAATTTCAATCAGTTCCTGGTTGGGAACTTTCGATTTGTCAAGTAAAGGGATGATGGTACAAACATCTTTGGTCCTCTTATGATTAGAGATTACGACAACGTCCTTGATTCGATCAGTAACAAAGTCTGGCATCGAATTGGTTGACCCAGAATTTGGACATGGTCGAATCTCTTTGTGGTTCAACTGACTCTGAAGGGCTGATCGCATGAGGTAACATCCTTGATTATGTTTAGAGCAAACTTTACAACGTTCATAGTTGTGTGGTGGCACCTGGCCACGTCTGCTTTGTATGCAGTGTAACCTCACTAGATCTGTTTCCATTGATCGAACATCTAGACTTTGATGCCTAGTAGGGTTCCTGTTAATCATACTGACTTGTTGTGTGTCTTCGTCTAAATAGATCGGAAGCCACTAGTGGTTTAACAAGTGTTGCAAAGTTCTTTGAACGAGGGCACATCCTTGGTCGCTCTCACGACATCCCTTACAGTTCTGATAATTATGCGAAGTCAGAAAACCGAGCTGGACCTACTTAGCATGTAACTCTACCAAGTTGGTATTCATCAAGCGAATATCAAAGATTTGAATCATATTCACTTGATACTGATTTCTATCGCGGTAATCCTGAATCCATCCAAGATTCATCTGACGCTGGAGGGCCTCTTGTACAAAAGAGCATCCCTGATTATTTATTGAGCAGATAGGACAGGAATAGTAATCGTGTCGTGGCAGATTATGATGTTGACTTTGCCTTGAGTGCATTGCCACCAAGTTGACATTCATTGCCAGAATGTTGTGGTTCTGAATGACGTTGGAATTTGTACAAGTCATATTGACTTCACGGATTCAGTGATCTTAGATCCATCCGATATCCAACTGTTCCTGTTGAGCTGATTGCGCCACAAAACATCCTTGATTGTTCTTAGAGCAGATATCACACTGGTGATAGTTATGAGATGGTACATTCCTATATCCGCTCTATCTGCGATGTACTTTGACCAGGTTGGCCCTTAATAAGAGTACATCATGAATTTGATAGATGTGGTTAGACTCTCCCTCTATCAAATTTACTGCAGCTTTCTCATGTTGAGGCAGCGGGTTTGTCTGAACATTTGGATTCGTATCCTTGAAGGATAAGACCCCGCTCCTAACAAGCTTCTATACATCGAATTTGAAGCTGAGACAGATTTCTATGTTATGCCCCGGTCCTCCTTGATGGTAAGGGCAAGTCTGATCCGCTTTGAACCAGAAAGGCAGATTTTCCGGTACTGTAAGAGGAGACCTAGTTTGGACGTGCCCCTTGACCAGTAATAATGGAAACAGTTCTACGTACAACATTGGTATAGGGTCGAACCCTGGTGGTCAAGTTGTACGGTTATTGTTGTACAGAAGATGAGCCTACTGAAAAGGCTGTTGTGTCCTTTGCTGATACTGTTGTCGATTCGGTTGGCTCTGAGCAACCTGAGGTTGATACGTAGGAATAGGCGCAGGGTTGATAGCAGGAGTTACAGCTACTACTGGTTGGTACCGTCGCCTTTGCTTTCTGAGAGAGATATTATTGATATCTTGCTCTTTTTTCTTAGGGAGAGCACTACCGTGTCTTTTGGTACAGCTTGATGATCCAACGTCTTTTACTAAACGTCCTTCTCGGACTGCTTCCTCAAGACAAACTCCCATGCCTACCATCTCAGTAAAGTCATTGGGCTCACTGGCGACCATTCTATCATAATAAAATGAGCCCAAGGTTTTTAAGAAGATCTTTGTCATCTCTTTTTTCTCAAGAGGTGGACAAATTCAGGCGGCAATTTCACGCCATCTCTGAGCATACTCCTTGAAGGTTTCCTTATCCTTCTGTGACATGGCTCTGAGCTGATCTCTGTCTGGTGCCATGTCCAGGTTATACTTATATTCTTGAACAAAAGCAGCGCCAAGATCTCTGAAAGTGACGATCTTAGTGCGGTTCAAACCCACGTACCATTTGAGTGTGGCACCGGTTAAACTATCTTGGAAATGGTGGATCAATAGTTGTTGGTTCTTTGTCTGAGTTGACATCCTCCGAGCGTACATCACCAAATGGCTTTGAGGACAAGAGTTACCCTTATACTTTTCAAATTTGGGCACCTTGAATTTGTGCGGAATTTTCACATTGGGGACCAAACAAAGGTCTGCGGCGTCCTTTCCGAATAGATCCTGACCGCGAATGGCTTACAGTTCCTTCTGCATTTCCAAGAATTGTTCCTGGAATTCCCTCATTCTGTTGTCCATACTTTCATTTCCAACAGAAGGTATCTTTGGAATCTGCCTTTCCGGGACAGTGTGTACCACGGGTGGTGGTATAGTCATTACGACAGTGACTCTTGGTACTTCCCTCTCCTGAAGTTTGTAACCTTCAGGAGTTGCTGTCATGCCCCTGGCATCTTCGCTTTCCAGAAGTTTGTAACCTCCAGGCCCAGCGGGTCCTACTGCGGGTTCTAGATCTTCTGTGATCGCAGGAATATATCCTTCCGGGATATAGTTGAGTGGCATGCCCCAGGGACTATCTTTAGGCATGATATATCGAGGATCATACTTTTCCACTATAGGTGTCGATGTGATCTCTAAGATCACAGTCTGTTGTTTTTGCATCTGAGCTGCTGCCAGAGCTTGCATATCGTTGTGAAGCTTTCTCAAATCCTCTTTCAGAGCGTCTAGTTCTTCTCTCAACTCCCTGTTCTCTTTCTCGAGATCATTCATTTTCTTTTGTTGACTGGCCCGAGTATTGTAGGAATGAGACAGTTTGACTCTAGAATCGAGACACAAACGTGAGATTCGCATTGAAGAAGAATGCGTTTCGTGGGAATGATGAATGATATGCAATGATTATATTAATTAATTTTTTGTTTAATTAAAATAAACTTCGACAATTGGATTGTAAATATCAAACAGTGGGGAAACCCTGTTTTATTGAATTTAAAGATTGCAGAATTGGAAATACAGTAATTTAAATAGTGCTGTAAAAGGAAATGTCTAAGCTAATGGATCCTGAGTCCTCTCTGAGGAGAGCTTAGGTGTTGGTTCTGGTATTTTCCTTTTTGTTGATCGGGGCTCTCGAGCCGTTGTCGGGTTGTCATTCCTTTGCCAAGTGAAAGGAGCGAGCAAATTCCTTTGGTCATCTTGGTTTTTTACAGCATGTTGCTCTAAAATCTCAATAAGAGCATCTTTTTCTTTTAACAGTTGCTGTATTTCCTTGCACTCTACACTGAGAATACGGTACTTGTTCTTACAAGACTTCTTCTCCTGTTAAACTCTGTTGAGACTAACCTGAAGCTTTTTTGTATCAGACATAAAATAAAGGACAGGGTCCCTTATCGGAAGAACTTCTTGACGAGGGTAAGGCATCCTCAGTTTGAGAGCTCTAGTTTGTACCCAGTGGAGATAAGGTTCCACTAAGACACAGTCCGATTTTCCTAAAGACTCTCTTCTTTTCCTATGAACACATTTCCAGGCATGCACTATTTCTGTCTTTAGTGCTCTGTCATTTTCTCCTTCCTTGAAGAAAAGACCTTCCATATGAGCATTACGCGGGACATACCTCATCGTGTTTCCAAATTGACGACGAACTAAAACTGGATGATAGTTGATTCCTCCTTTAGTTCCTATGAGGGGTACATTAGGGAAGTTTCCACAACGGTCAATGATTCTGATACCGTCATAGATTCGATTGTACTAGTCTATGTCAGAGTTGGTAAGAGACATGATTCTCTGCGACCAACGTAAAGTATTCTTAGGATCCCAAAATGCAGCAGGCTTGGGCAAGTGGGAAATAAACCATTTGTACAGCAGGGGTACACAGCATGTGATCATTCCTCCGCTATACAAATTCCTTAAATGTACAGAATGATAAGCATATGCGAGCAAGGTTGGTACAGGGCTTCCAATCAAAAATATCTTAATGGCATTGATATCTACGAAGTTATCGATGTTGGGAAACAAAAATAACCCGTAGGTGAGAAAAAAAAAAGGTGCTCTCGAAAGCGGCCATGTTCTCTATACTAGCAAAGTACGGGGCTTTCTTTATCAAAAACTGAGCTGGCAAACCTTGGATTCCACCCTTAGTGGTCATGTGAGTCCTGACTTCTGACTCGTCCAAATAAATTGCTCTTGCAATGGTTTGATCTTTTGGAATTTCCTCCAGTCCAGAAAAGGGAGCTTGGTCAGTGGTAGGTAAATCAGTCAGGTGAGAGTACTCCTCTAGTGTTGGTGCCCGCTGATAATCCGGGAATGTGAAACAGTGATAGACCGGATCATAAAACTGAATGAGTGTAGCCAGTACTCGTTTAATTACATAGACCCTTAACAGAGACAGCAGTCCTCCGTACTTAGCTCTGAAAGCATCAGGGTTGGTGATCATCCTCGCCAAACCTCTAATTTTGGAACCTTGAAGGTGTACTTGTGAGTCTTCCTTCTACCGAAATCCATAACACAATCTTTTTCTCTGACATTTGCAATCATTGTCTTAGTTTAATTTGAAAAAAGAGAGACTAGAAGAGAAATATTTTTTTGTTTAATGTTTTTTTAATGACATGGATGCATGAATATAGCACACAAAAACATAGAAAAAACATGGGGTCAAAGGTTCGGTGTCATGAAGTCATGGCTCTACCCATCCCCAAAGGTTGTACTGGGGGTTTTTTGTACCTGTCCTCAAAATCATTGACCCCTCTTGGGATAACAACAGCAGGCTGGAATCACCCGAGCGAGCTGATGTATCTTAAAGTAATCTCAAATGAGGGTAGTATCGCGTGACAACTATTTTCGATAGCTTCCGTACTATAAAATAGTAACATGGTTTCAGTATACTAAAATCCTCAGCTTCTCAGATAACACAATCGAATAATCTGCTTTCAACAACCGAAGTCATATAGGCATATAATCTGCAAAGGGCATCTCCACTGATTCGATGGTCGACCGGGACCTCTTATTTGGGAGTCACTCCCTGTAAAATTACCCGTCTAGTGCCATCACTTATCTTAGGTGTATACTAAATATTTCCAGATGCGGCATCACACGCGGTCCCATTAGCAGAAAAATAAACACGGTTATCAATTTGGAAAAGCAATATATATATTTATTCCTAACATCCTAGACCTCTAGTCCTATTTCTTATACAAACAATGAATCCCCAGCAGATTCGCCGTTTTCTTGTAGCGAGCGATTTTTGTCGGTGACGTGACCACCTTATCGCTGAAGTTTAGGTTTTCCTCCTCGAGGAGAAAGGGTGCTACATTCTGATTTCTAATTTATCCCGTGAAGCTGAAAGGGAAAGAGTAGCTATCTAAAACTAACCTTGCATGCGAATGTTTAACTGAACAAACTCTTTAAAGAGATTGGGGGGTCTGGGGTCAGGTTATACAATGGGTAATTGTCAATTACCCATCCTATATGTGGTTATCCGTATGATGTTAGCTTTTAGGTTTCGCTTTGTAATTGATAGTGTTTATCTGTTGATGGGTTGGGAAAGTTTCTTGGTAAAGATGAGAGAGTGAGTGAGTTTTGTTTATGTTTTTGGTAAGGTACTGGACCTAAGTTTGGATTGATGTGAAGATACTAGACCTATAGTTTTTGATTGGTATGCTCGCTAAGATTATCTTATGCCTACGTATTCCCGTTTAAACGAAACAGGGAAATCAGAGCAATCGTAGTTCCTCCTATTCTAAGGGAGGAAAATGAGGTTTTGGTGTCTTGTTCAAAGCCCAAGATTAAAGCTAAAAGGGTATTTGTGTCTTGTTCGAAGCCTAAGATTGAAGCTAAAAAGTTAGGACTGAGAGAGAATTTGTCATCTCTAAAGAGAGATTGTTGACTTTTGTGTGCCTTGATCAAAGCACAAGGTTGATGCTAAAACGTTAATTGACTCGGCTAGGGGATTTCTTTATACAAAGCCTAAGAGGAAGCTGGATAAGACCGACTCAACAAGAGAGTGTATATATTGGTGTCTTGTACAAAGCCCAAGATGGAGGCGAAAAAGAGACTGACTCTTTGGGGATATAATTATACAAAGCCTAAGAGGAGGCTAAAAGTTTGACTTCTCCAGGGAAAATGTTCTGTCTGTCTTGTACAAAGCCCAAGATTGAGGCTAAAAGGGTTTTGACTCTGCTTAAAGGGAATTCAATTCTCAAAGCTTTAAAGGAAGCTAAGAAGAATGGACTCCGTTGGGGAAATGCATATGCAGAGCTTTTTGACTCCATTGGGGAGAATTTGTATGTGTCTTGTACAAAGCCCAAGACGGAGCCTGAAATGGGAAATTTATCTGACTCTGGTGAGGATATTTTACGTGTCTTGTACAAAGCCCGAGACGGAGGCTAAAAGGGCTTAACTTTGCTGGAGAGTATTATCTGTCTTGTACAAAGCCCAAGATTGAGGCTAAAAAAGTTTGACTCTGCTTGGGGAAAATCATTCCTCAAAGCCTAAAGGAAGGCTAGTAGGAAATGACTCTGCTAGAGAAGATATTTGTCCCAAGCTCATGAGAGGGAGATTTATGTCTTGTACAAAGCCCAAGATAGAGGCTAAAAGGGTTTGACTCAACAAGAGAGTGTTTTTATCTGTCTTGCACAAAGCCCGAGATTGAGGCTAGAAGGGATTTGACTCAACAAGAGAGTGCTTGTATGGACGTCTACTGAGGACAATCATTATAAAAAGCCTAAGAGGAGGCTAAAAGGTTTAACTCAACAAGAGAGAATTTTATCTGTCTTGTATAAAGCCCAAGACGGAGGCTGAAAAAGGTTGACTCAACAAGAGAGTCCAAAAAAGTGATTGACTCAACAAGAGAGTCAGAAAGTTGATTGACTCAACAAGAGAGTCTTTTAGACTCAACAAGAGAGTGATTTGCTATCTCGTACGAAGCCCGAGATTAACGCTACAAGGAGGTTGACTTATCAAGAAAATCTTGAAAAGTGATGGACTCAACAAGAGAGTCTGAAAAGGTTAGCTCCGCTGTGGAGAATCATTGTACAAAGCCCAAGAGGAGGCTGACTTCGCTGAGGAAGGATCATTATACAAAGCCTAAGAGGAGGCTATCTTACTGCAGGATTATTGAGATCCCTAGGCAGGTATAAGTGGGAAATCAACTCTTGCTGAGGATTACAAAAGAGTTGAGATATCAGAGACCTTGAGGTTCTGATATGGGATAAGCTGACCCTGATTGGGGAACTCTCATGAGAGAGACTGGGTTTCTGCTGGAGATTAATCCAGAATGACCAGGGTTTCTACAGTGCTTGAGAATGTCTTTGAGACTTAAGAGGGGATTAGATTGTCCAAGTCTGCTGGTGTGGAAAAGTTTTATCTTTTGTATGATGCCTCCAAGAGGAGGAAAAGGCATTAGGGGATGAGAATCAACCCTAAAGTGGCCTGAGGTCTGACACTGGAAAGACTGCTCTAGCAAAGGATGATTAAGTTTTGTCTTATACCTTTAAGAGGTCGTCAGGGTCCTTGTATTAAGCCCAAGAGAAGGCATGAGAACTTCTAAGAAGCCGAAGGGTCCTTGTACAACGCCTACGAGGATGCGGGGATGCTTTTAGGAAGCCTGTGGGTCTCCAAACCAAGAGAAGTTCAAGAAATGCAATTCACAAAGAAGAGATCATTCCAGGAAAGTTCGAGAGTTTGGAAGAAACTCAAGAGATGCTATTCACAGAGAATAGATCAACTCCGGGGAGTAGAATTTCTTTGACAATTTCTAAGGGTGTTAGTCTGAGAAAAGGTTCACCAAGAATACTACCTTTATCTTTGTTCCATATTATTTAACCACAAGAGAAGGGAAGACTGTATCTGGGAATCCTATTGGGATCTAGTTTTGTTTGTATTTAAGAGTGACTAACATGGCTTTACCTAGTTCTAGACCTAGTTGTCGGGGAAAACTCTAAATAACTATACTAGTGTATATACAGTTGATATATGACAAGTATTTTAAAAGGTATGAAAGAAGACTAACCATGCGCAACTTCCCATAATATAGTTATATATATCTGACATGCATTTAAAAGAATGAAATAAGACTAATCATGCGCCGCTTCCCACAATGCAGTTATATATATTAAAGCGAGTAAATGAAAGTTGTTAAAACTTACAGGTGAGCGAGCTTCCATGCTGTATTGTTAGTTGTTCAGAGAAATTAAAGAAAGTTTTGATAACAACTGTATATTTGAACCTAAATCAAAAGGCAGTTGTTTGTGAAATATTGTTGGGGCTTATACTCAAGGAGAGGCCCAAGGTTTGAACAGTGATTGTACTGTTGTTTTGAATATCGTATCGGGACTTATACAGCACCTGAGGTGTCATACCCCAAATTTTGACCACTGAGATTTCCCATTATTGTGCAAATCATCATCACAATATGGATGAACCATCATGCCTCATCAAATGCCTCAAGGGTTGTTGAGCATTCACTACAATCAAAATTAGGGTTTTAAGCTCTCTCAGAGCTTTAGACAGAGGATCAATCAAGGAATGACTTGATCTTCAACTTGTCTAACCTCTAAAATATCCACAATGGATCAAAAGGACTCCCACTTCAAGGATTAAGCACAAGGCTGCTCCCTTCTAGGTGGATCAAGTCTCAAGATCGACAGTGTCACCAAATTAAGGTTTTGGTCGACCAGGGCCTCCAGATGGAAATTTTTCATCTGGGCACAAGCCAATGATCCAAAACATAACCTAATATACTCCATGGGACCTCATGGACCCAATCATCAAGTCAATTTGACCTCAGGGGATGCATACATCAAAAATCAGGAATTAGGGTTTCTTGACCTAATTCACCCCTAAGTTGACTTTTGGGACAAATCATGAACCAAGACCTCAAGACATGATTTGAGGGTCTCTAATATACCATATTGATCCATTTGGAACAATGGATTAATCAAAGAAGCTTGAGCAACAAGTCTCAATTTCATCTGCACCACAATTAGGGTTTCGCGAGGAAAGTCAACTGTAACTTTGACTTTTGACCAGGATATGCTCCCAAACCCTAAGACATGATTCAATATACCCTATGACACCCATGAAACATGTCCATCAAGTTTGATTTAGGTCAAGGACACGATTTCCTGAAGAATTACACAGTTTGGAATTCATCTGATAAAAAGTCAATTGTGCACAAAAGTCAACTTTGACTTTTTGAGATTTTTCACCAAAATGGATTTTTAACCCTAAAATGATGTTAATGTATGATTTGAATCATCATTCATCAAGAAAAATCAAAGAAAGTGGGATAACTTGTAAAAGGGGTAACCATAAAAACTTAGAAAAATTTCTAAGTTATGGAAAAAGTGACACTAATGTGCCAACTTTGGAGGACCATAACTCCTAAACCACAAGGCCATTGTTCCCCATTCAAATCTTGATTTGTAGATCTCATTGCCCTCTACAAAAGCTTCATACTGACCTATGTCCAAATTCCTCATGGATATTGAGTTATGGAGTGATCAAAATCAAGAAAAGTCACTTTGTTCCAACACTTAGTGAAAATTTCACTAAGTCAGATTTTACCTTACTTTTTGCCAAATGTAGGGGGATTTTTCACTTGGATTCAAAAGAGATCAAAACCAAACATGTTCAAACAGTTGTTGTATCATGTAAGGGCTTTCCAAAATGACCAAGAACATTACCAAATTCAATTTGAGTCATGAGATATAACATTGGCAAGTTGCCTTGTTGAAATCTGTCAAGGCAAGGCAGATTTTGCATTTTTGCTCGATTTGCCAAAATCAGCCAAATCCAAATGCTCCTATCCACTTGGACACCTCTGAGGATTGAATCTAAAGGGGACAATCACTGAGCCAAGCCTCCAAAGTCTTTGGAACAAGAAATAGCATGTTGAACCTAGAATTGCCAAAATAGGGACAAGACTCCAATTTTGGATTGGCGCATTCAATGGAAGCATCAAGGTGGCATGGATTGAGCCATTCTGAACTGAATTCAGTCAAGACTTATCCAAGACCAAGGGGACCAGCAGCCTGTGCCCTAACCTCTAGTCAATGGCTAGAGGAGACTTGGATTTTCATTTGCCAACATTGGCCAAACCTACTCAGCAGTTGCCATTCACTATTCCTTGCAAAACAAACTTGCTCTACTATAAATAGAGCTCAATTGTGATCAGTTTGAGTACACCAAAGCCATCAAACAGATGCTTTCCTCAAAATCTCTTCTTTCACTCCAATTTTGCCTTCTAAGGCAAGTCACTATCGGGTTTTGAGTTTGGGAGCTTTTCCAATCAAACCAATCACTCACACACCTCACATACATCATATAGAAGTGATCCAAACACTCACATAACATCTGGAACACAGATTTCATGAAATCACCAGCCAGTTGCTCAAGTTCTTGACAGATTTGCAGTTGAGGTACCATTTTCAGCTGCTCCAAACCATTTCAATCCATTCCAAGCATTCATACACACTCCATGGCACCTAGGGAAGCTATCCAGATCATTGGAACCTAGCTGTAACACCTCCAACACAAATCACGATCACCAGCTGCAAGTGGTAAGCATGAGATCTTCTAACTCTATGATCCATGCAATTTTTGCTGCACAATAATTTGGCCATATGTTCATAATCATGCATGGAATGTTTCCCCTCAATTAATTGCATTATTTGAATCGTGTATCAAAAATCCTAGCCTTCATGCAGAAATTAGGGTTCTTGAGGATTTTTCGTGATTTCTTGTTATATGTTTAATTTAAATGAAATTAAATGCCATAGACATGATCGTGAGGTTGAAACGAGTTGATTGGTATGTGGATTGCATGATATGATTAAGTATTCATTAAGATTGGAGAGAAAATGCAAATCTGGGAAAACCCAGAACACGCGCGTGTTCTTGGTGTGTTCTTGGCGCCATTTTTTGAAAATTCAAATATTTTAATTGATTCAAAAATTAATTTCTCTCTGAGTTTTAATGATTTTGAGTTGATTCTTTTTTTAATAATTCACAAAAATGTTAAAATATTTTATTTTCCCAAAAAATCCCAAAAATATTATCTATTTTATATAATTGATATTTTTGCAAAGAATTAATGTTTTAATTGTTTTTGACATTTAAAATATTTTTTCCACGTTGATTTTGCAACTTTTAATGCTTTCTAATTATTTTGTAGGTCAATACTTAATTTTTGAAGCATTAATCCAAGATCACAATTTGTTTTTCCTATGTTAAACAATTTTGATCATTTTAATTGAATTTTTATTCAATTAAATACATTTTTGAAAACAAATTAGGGTTTTTGGATTAATTCAACCCTCATAAATCATTTTCAAAACACTTTGGGCCTCTATTAGAGTGTAAGACCCAACCCACTTGTACAGAAATATTTTGGGACTCACTTATTGTATAAGTCCCTCTGTACATTTTTAAATTCGGCATGATCGTCGCCAGTTTAAAAATAAACCAACTAGGCCTACCCTCGAGTAGTAAGACCCATTCAAAACTCTCTGGGCCTCTAATAGAGTGTAAGACCCAATCCTTTTTTTAACCAAATCATTTTTGGGCCTCAGTATATTGTATAAGTCCCGATACCGTCAAAAAACAAACGGCGCGATCGTCGCCTTTTGAAAAATAACCTTCTGGGCCTACCCTCGAGTAGTAAGACCCATTTCTTTTCTTAAAACTCTTTGGGCCTCCATTAGAGTGTAAGACCCAACCCTCTTGTACAGAAAACTTTTTGGGCCTCATTCGTTGTATAAGTCCCACTGTACATTTTCGAATAAACGACGCGATCGTCGCCAGTTTAAAATTAACCAACTGGGCCTACCCTCGAGTAGTAAGACCCATTCAAAACTCTTTGGGCCTCTAATAGAGTGTAAGACCCAATCCTTTTTTTGACCAAATCATTTTTGGGCCTCAGTATATTGTATAAGTCCCGATACCGTTAAAAAACAAACGGCGCGATCGTCGCCTTTTTAATAACCTTCTGGGCCTACCCTCGAGTAGTAAGACCCATTTCTTTTCTTAAAACTCTTTGGGCCTCTATTAGAGTGTAAGACCCAACCCTCTTGTACAGAAAACTTTTTGGGCCTCATTCGTTGTATAAGTCCCACTGTACATTTTCGAATAAACGACGCGATCGTCGCCAATTTAAAATTAACCAACTGGGCCTACCCTCGAGTAGTAAGACCAAATTCAAAAATGTTGGGCCTCTAATAGAGTGTAAGACCCAACCCCCTTTTAACCAAAATCATTTGGGCCTCAGATATTGTATAAGCCCCTTCGCGTTAAAAGAAAATCTCGGCGCGATCGCCATTTTTAACGAAAAGTCGACTGGGCCTACCCTCGTGTTATAAGCCCCACTCTTTTTCTTTAAACCTTTTGGGCCTCTTGAGAGAGTGTAAGACCCATCCCTTTATACAGAAAACCTTTTTGGGCCTTAGTCACTTGTATAAGTCCCTCTGTACAAATTCAAACAGTGCGCTCACTGATAAAACCCTGGGCCTCTACTTAAGCTATAAGCCCCAACAATCTTTTCAAAACATTTTCTCCTTTGATTTAGAATATACTGTTGTTTTCAATCTTTCTTTGTTGAACAACTAACCAAACAGCATGGAAGCTCTACAACCGAGTAAGTGTTTATATGCTTTCATTTACCGCTTTCATATACATATAACTGTATTGTGGGGTTGTTTCGCTGTAAGTCTTCTTTCATAAACTCATATCAACTGTGTAATAATAGTATAGATATTTAGAGTTTCCCCGGCAACTACGTCTAGCATTAAGCCCGTTGATCACTCTTAAATAGTCAATACTAGATCCCCATAGGATTACCAGACACAGTCTTCCCTCCTCTTGGGGTTAAACAATATGGAGACATGAAAGGCAGCATTCTCGGTGAACCCTTTCATAGACTGTCACTCATAGCAGTTGTCAAAGAGACTCTATTCTCCAAAGATGACCTCTTCTCCGTGAATTGCATCTCTTGAGTTTCTTCCAAATTCTCGGACTTTCCTGGCTTGATCTATTCTCGGTGAATGGCATGTCTTGAACTTCTTGGGGTTTGGGGACCCACAGGCTTCTTAAAAGCACTTGTCAAGAAACTCTACTCCCCAGAGATGATCTTTTCTCCGTGAATGGCATCTCTTGAGTTTCTTCCAAATTCTCGAACTTTCCTGGCTTGATCTATTCTCTGTGAATAGCCTGTCTTGAACTTCTCAGGGTTTGTGGACCCATCGGCTTCTTAAAAGCATCCGCCTCCTCTTGGGCATCGTACAAGTACCCACAGGCTTCCTAAAAGCAACCCCGCCTCCTCTTGGGCTTAGTACAAGGACCCACCGGCTTCTTAGAAGTATTCACAGCCTCCTCTTAGGCTTCGTATAATGATCTCTTCCTCCGAGAATGATAGCCTCCTCTTGGGCTTCGTACAAGGACCGATCGGTTTCTTAAAAGTTTCCAGCCTCCTCTTGGGCTTCGTACAAATTGTCCCGACGACCTCCTAGAGGTATAGGAACAGAAATTAGTCATCTGCATAGAATAGTCCTTTCAAAGAGTCTACTATTGTTTCTCAAAGCATGGTACAAAAGATGAAACTCTAGACACGGACAGTCTAATCTCCTTGAGTTTTCCAGACATTCTCAAGTGACCCCTTCGTTAAATAGGAAGAAAACCCGTAGACTCGGACAGTCTCAATACCCTTCGGATTTCCCAATTCCTTAAAGAACAGGAATAACTCGGATCCTCGAATCAAATCCTTGAGTACAGTGTTGCTCATATAAGAACTGATTTTCTCTTTAAATTAGTATACTGGACCTGTTACTCAACTGAAACAGTAACCATAGCCTCCTCTTAGGCTTTGTATAATGATCCTTCTCCAGTTACAATAGCCTCTCTCTTGGGCTTTATACAATCATTCTCCCAGTGGAGTCAAACAACGTTTAGCCTCTCTCTCAGGCTTTGTACGAGACACATAAAGAGACTCCCTCGTTGAGTCAATCACCCTTTCGCCTCCATCTCGGGCTTTATACGAGATACAAAAAGGTTCTTATTGAGCCAAACAAATTTTAGCCTCCATCTCGGGCTTCGTACGAGATACAAAAAAACTCTCTTGTTAAGTCAAGTAGCCTTCATCTCGGGCTTTATACGAGATACCAAAAGAATCCATCGTCGAGTCAAAACCTTTTAGCCTCTCTCTCGGGCTTTATACGAGACACATATTAGTCTCCTCTTAGGCTTTGTATAAGAAAACCATTGGTTGGTCCAATCAACCTTTTAGCATCAAAGCTCTGCCTCGTTCACAGTACACAAACTTCAACAACTCTTTCCCCTTCATCTAATTGCTATAAGCGGCAAGCCTTTGGATCATCTACATCCATGCCACTGTCCCTCTTTTAGCATGAGAAAATCCTAAGGAAAGATAGCATTGCTCTACACTGAGTTAAAGTCTTCTCCTTCAGGTTAAAATCCCCTATAAATGAAATTATGGCATTGTCGGATTCACAAATCCCGATTAAAGTAATCCTCCTTTACAGTCAGTCACCCAACAGTTGTGACAAACAGACCCCTTTAGAGATGATAAAGTCTCTCTAAGGTCAACACTTTTAGCTTTACATCTTGGGCTTTGAACAAGATACAAACTACTTTCAGCGTCACATCTTGGGCTTTGAACAAGATACAAATAGACCCTCTAGCTTCACGTCTTGGGCTTTGAACAAGACACCAAAACAACCATTTCCTCCCATAGAATAGGAGGAACTACGATTGCTCTGATTTCCCTGTTTCGGTAAACGGGAATACGTAGGCATAAGATTGAAATAAAAAATCTTAGCGAGCACATTAAACAAAAACCCAAAATCCCATACTCTCATACATTCGTCCTAAGATCCTAACCGATAGCCTAAAGCACCCCTTGTCAACAAAATAACCTAGGAGAAACCCCGAATCTTTGTAGCATCTGTAATCCAACAGTTTTGACTGTTTAATCTCAGTATGCAAGCAGGGTTAATTGGAGACATCTATTTCCCTTCCTTCATCAGCTTTAATAGGATAAAAAATGAATCGAACTGTAGTACCAGAGCGACCGTGCTTCGCAACCACATCCAAAAATCACTCGCTACAGAAAAATGGCGACTCTGCTAGGGATAGCTACAGGTCTCTTTAGGGATCTTGTTCTTTTTCCCCCCCTAGATAGAAACCTTGACGTCATTAGGATCTTAGGTCAAAACGCCGTTAATTTCGAATGAAACCACAGGATGGTAATTCCACCGGGGAACCCATTTTCTGTCAGGAACTTAGGATTCATAGCTTTAAAGGTCTAGGATGATTAGTACAAATATATATACTGCTTTTCCTAATTGCTATACGTGTTTATTTTTCTGCTAATGGGAATGCGTGTGATGCCGCATGTGGAAAGATTGAGTATACACTTAAGATAAGTGATGGCGACGAGGTCGACCATCAACCTCAGTGGAGGCTGACCAATGCAACCCATTCTCTCACCTAGACAATGGGCCGATTGTGATGTCTGAGAAGCTGAGGAGCCAAACCCTTTTGTAGTGCGGAAACTATCGGGAATAGTTGTTACGCGATACTACCCTCATTTGAGGCTGGTGATCTATTCTCAGTGAATGGCACTTACTCTAAGATCTCTCTACAACTCGCTGGCGATCCGCTTGTTGTTTTGCTTTCCTGGGAGGAGCTGATGATAATGAGTACAGGTACAAAAATCACCCTAGTATAAACCTTTGGGGATGGGTAGAGCCTTGACTTCATGACAACGACCCTTTGACCCTATGTTTTTTCTATGTTTTTGTGTGCCGCATCCATACATTCATTTAAAAAACATTAAAAAACCTCAAAAGAAAAAATCTTCTCTTCTAGTCTTTCTGTTTTTCAAATTAAACTAAGACTGTGATTGCAAATATCAGAGAAAAGCATTGCGCTAATGGATTTCGGTAGAAGGAGAACCCATAGGTATACCTTAAAGGTTCCAAAGCTAGAGGATTAGAGAAGGTTAGCGAGGATGATCACAACCCTGAGGCTTTCAGAGCCAAGCACGGAGGTCTGCTACTACTGTTAAGAGTCCATGTGATTGAGGGAATCATGGATGCGCTCATTTAGTTTTATGATCCAGTTTATCACTGTTTCACATTCCCGGATTACCAAACGCTGGAGGAATGTTCTCATCTGATTGATCTACACATTACTGATCGAGCTCCATTTTCTGGACTGGAAGAAATTCTAAAGAATCAGACCATTGCAAGAGCAATTCATTTGGACGAGTCTGAGGTTAGAACTCACCTAACCACTAAGGGTGGCATCCAAGGTTTGCCAGCCCAGTTCTTGAAAAAGAAGGCCCTGTATTTTGCCAGTATAGGAAATGAGACTGCTTTTGAAAGCGTCTTTGTCTTGCTCACCTACGGGTTATTTTTGTTTCCTAACATCAATAACTTCGTCGATATCAACTCCATTAAGGTTTTTCTCATTGGAAACCCAGTGCCGACTTTGCTCGCAGATGCGTATCATTCTGTACATTTGGAAAATTTATACAGCGGAGGGGAGATCACATGTTGTGTACCTTTGCTTTACAAATGGTTTATCTCCCACTTGCCCAAGTCTGCTGCTTTTTGGGATTGCAAGAGTGCCTTACGTTAGTCGCAGAAGATCATGTCTCTTACCAACTCTGATATAGATTGGTGTAATAGGATCTATGATGGAATCAGAATCATTGATCGTTGTGGAAACTTCCCCAACATACCCCTCATAGGAACTAAAGGAGGAATCAACTATCATCTGGTGTTGGTTCGCCATCAGTTTGGATACCCGATGAGGCATATTCCGCTGAATGCTCATCTGGAAGGTCTTTTCTTCAAAGAAGGAAAAAATGACAGAGCACTAAAGATTGAAATAGTGCACGCTTGGAAACACGTTCATAAGAAAGGACAAGAGTCTCTAGGAAAACCGGACTGTGTCTCGATGGAGCCTTATCTCCATTGGGTACAAACTAGAGCTCTCAAGCTAAAAATGCCTTATCCTCGTTACGGAATTCTTCCGCCGAGGGAATCTGTCATGTATTTCATGATGGAAACTGAAAAGCTTCAGGTTACTCTCAACAAAGTTCAAAAGGAGAGAAGGTCTTGGAAGAACAAGTACCGCACCCTCGACATAGAGTGCATCAAAATACAACAATTACTAAAAGAAAAGGATGCTCTGATTGAAATTTTGGAGCAACATGCTGTAGAGAATCAAGATGACCAAAGGAATTTGCTCACTCCTTTCACCTGGCAAAGGAATGACAACCCGACAATGGCCCAAGAGCCCCGGTCAAAGAAAAGGAAAGAGTCCGCACCCGATTTCTCTTCAGAGAGGACTCGAGACCCATTAGCTTAGGTTTATATTTCCGTACCTTGTAATCTAGTGTATTTCCATTTCTGTAATCCTTTGAATTCAATAAAAAGGGGTTTCCCCACTGTTTGATATTTGTAATCTAATTGTCGAAGTTTATTTTGATTAAACCAAAAAACAATTAATATAATCATTGCATTCATCATTCTCACATCACGTATTCTTCTTCCCTACGAATCTCACATTTGTATCTCGATTCTAGAGTCAAACTGTCTCATTCGTACAATACTCAGGCTAATCGTCAGAAAAAGATGGATGTTCTTGAGGAAGAAAACAGAGAGTTGAAAGAAGAGATCGACGCTCTGAGAGAGGATATGAGAAAGCTTCGTAACGACATGCAAGCCATGGCAGAAGCGCAGCTACAGAGGACTGTGATCTCAGAGATCACCCCGACGCCCATAGTGGAGAAGTATGATCCTAGGTATCAAATGCCGAAAGATCGTCCTTGGGGCATGCCTGTTAACTATATCCCAGAAGGATATGTTCCGCCGATCACTGAAGATCAGGGAATCACAACTGAAGCCGTTGGGCCTGAAGGTTACAAACTTCGGGAAAGCGAAGATGCCAGAGGCATAATGAAGACTCCTGAAGGTTACAAACTTCGGGAAACGCCAAGACTCACTGCCGTAGTCACGGTACCACCCCCTGTGGTGCACACTGTCCCAGAAGGACAGATTCCACAGATACCTTCTGGTAAAAAGGAAACCATGTTCGATAGAATGGATGAATTCCAGGAGCAGTTTCTGGAAATGCAGAAAGAGCTACAAGCCATTCGCGGTTAGGATTTATTTGGAAAGGACGCCGCAGACCTCTGCTTGGTCCCCAATGTAAAAGTTCTGCACAAATTTCAAGTGCCCGGCTTTGAAATATACAAGGGTAACTCTTGCCCTCAAAGCCATCTAGTGATGTACGCTCGGCGGATGTCAGCTCAGACGGAGAATCAGGACCTACTGATTCACTACTTCCAGGATAGTTTAACCGGTGCCGCACTCAAATGGTACATGGGTTTAAACCATGCCACGATCAACACATTCAGAGATCTTGGCACTGCCTTCGTCCAACAATACAAATACAATTTGGACATGGCACCCGACAGAGATCAAATCAGATCGATGTCGCAAAAGGACAAGGAAACCTTTAAGGAGTATGCTCAAAGGTGGCGTGAGATTGCCGCTCAAATTTTCCAACTCTTGAAGAAAAAGAGATGACAAAGATCTTCTTAAAAACCTTAAGCTCATTTTACTATGACCGAATGGTTGCCAGTGCACCTAGTGATTTCACCGAGATGGTGGGCATGGGCGTACGTCTTGAGGAAGCCGTCCAAGAAGGACGTTTGGTAAAAGACACTGGATCGACGAGCGGTACTAAAAAATACGGTAGTGCTCTCCCTAAGAAAAAAGAGCAAGATATTGGGAATATCTCTATCGGAAAGTAAAGGCGATGTTATCAGCTGGTAGCATCTGTAACTCCTGCTATCAGCATCGCGCCTACGTATCAACCTCAGGTTGCATAGAGCCAACCTGATCAGCAAAGGACACAACATCCTCTTCAGCAGGCTCGTCCTCCATATAACAACAACCGTACAACACGGCCACCAGGATTTGATCCTATACCCGTGTCGTACGCAGAGTTGTTTCCATTACTACTGGCTAAGGGGAACATTCAGACTAAATCTCCTCTTACAGTACCAAAAAATCCGCCTTTTTGGTTTAAGGTGGATCAAACTTGCCCTTACCACCAAGGAGGATCAGGGCATAACATCGAGACTTGTCTCAATTTCAAGTCCGACGTGCACAAACTTGTTAGGAGCGGGGTCTTATCCTTCGAGGATACAAATCATAATGTTCTCACGAACCCGCTGCCTCAACATGAGAAGGCTGCAGTCAATTTGATAGAAGGAGAGACTAATGATGTCTATCAAATTCACGATGTACTCTTGTTGAAAACCAATCTGGTCAAGATGCATTGTAGACAGAGTGGATATGGCCATGTGCCACCTCATAATTATTACCAGTGTGATATCTGCTCTAAAGACAATCAAAGATGTTCTGTGGTGCAAGCAGCCCTACAGGAACAAATGGATCTCAGATGGATCCAAGAGCACCGAGTTTGTGGAGTTAACATGGTCTACATGAATTCTAACATCATTCAAAACCACGACATCCGTACGATGAATGCCAACCTGGTGGCGATGCACTCAAGGCAATGCCAGTATCATAATCTGCCGTGGCATGATTACAGTTCTTGTCTAACTTGCTCTGTAAACAAACAGGGATGCTCTTTCATACAGGAGGCCCTCCAGCGTCAGATGGATCTTGGATGGATCCAAGACTACCATGATAGGAACCCTTATTAGATCAATATGGTTCAGATCTTCGATATTCACGTGATGAATACCAACCTGGTAGAGTTACATGCTGAGCAGGTCCGACTTGGATTCTTAATATCACATGACTATCAAAGCTGTAAAGCGGGTTGCGAAAACGATCGAGGTTGTACCCTTGTCCATGAGGCACTTCAGCACTTGTTAAATCACTGGTGGATGAAAATTTATATGTGTCGCTCCCAGGATTTTCATCCATGTACAAACGCGAAAGTGGCGCGGAACACAGAGTCGCCAGCAATGTATATTTATCCCAAGAGAGGGAAAGGGAACACCACATAAACCTGAGGAAGAGGGAAAGGAATGGTCATCGCAACTATAGCCTGGGTTCGGGAGTCGGTTACGCGAGGGGAAGGTGCTAGCACCCCACGCGTCCATCGTACTCGATGGGATCCACGCTTGTTGTCTATTCTAAGGGTGAGTTATCCTAACATCTATGGTTGTACTGACACGGGGAAGGGGAAGACAAAGACAGACTCGGTAGGACGTCGTCGTCTTAGGCCTACGTACCCCCTTTGTGCAATGGGGAGTTCAGAGTCAACGTAGTTCGGACCAAGTTCTTTTTGTGTTTTTTATAAGCGACGCTAAGTTCGCGTCCGGCAGTTAGGGTCGATGCCTGTTTGCGACTCAGACGGAAAGTAACATGCCCTTTTTGAAAATAGCCTTTAGTTTGACAATCCCGAAGGACAAAAATGTTTGAAGTTTATATGTATTTTTTTAGGACAGAAGTGACTTGAGTCAGTTCGTAACTCAACTTGAACCAAAGTCTATGACACGGGAACGAATGCGTCGCTTATAAAAAACACAAAAAGAAACCCAAGCAAAACAGACATAAGTAACAATAAGACGAACGAAACCCAAGCAAGTCACAAACCAAAGAGAAAAGGTTACAAACCAAAAGAAACTCATCCAATCCATAATATAGACCTTAGAGGTGACGCCCAATGTTTACCAAATAACAACAAGCAAATAGAATGCAAACCAGTGGCAAAACAAACAAGAGAGTTATCAAAGAAGGAGTAGAAGAGGGAAGAGTGGATATGCAAGGTGATCATGCAAGAATGCTTCAAATAATATCCAAGTCAGAATGTGGATGACCTAAACATGTTCCTAAACATGCTATACAAGTGTCACATGAGGCACACAAACAAGTATCCAAGCATAAAGAATCATCAGAAGAAAGAGAAGGAAGCATGTAAGTGGAACATGTTCAAGTATGCAAAATGAAACATGAATGACATATGATATGAATGCAAAGCTCCAAAGTCAGAAACATACGTCAAATGAAATGCAAATGAATGATATGGCATGGCATACATAAACTAAACATAAATCATGAAGAGACACAGATGAGAAGAAGTGAGAAAATAAGTCAAAAAAGGCATGTAAATCAAACATTGAACATGGGCACACAATATGCAACAGCCTCACACCAATGTCCTATAATTATAATCAAGTGACCTATAACAATTCAAACATGGTTTATGAAGTCAAAGAAGCAAACCCAAATGATGGCACAAGAGCCTTCTCAAACAAGTAATCAGACATGATCAAAGATGTGCATACAAGAAGACCTCAAACAAAGAGCAATCAAACAATTAGAAAAATATATTCTAAAATTACCAAATTAAAACTTAACACACCTCAACCAGTGGCAAACAACATGTCAAAAGCTCATGCCAAAATTCCTAAGATAGGTCACTCAAACAATTATGCAAATTCAAGTAGGAAACATGGTTCAATATGCAAAAGAAAAGGACCAAAATGCAATATGAAATGATTTTAAAAATGATAGAAAAATGTTTTAATGAACTTTAATATGTTTATGAAACAATTCAAAAAGAATGGACTCAAAATTTTTTATGGATGATGAGAAATAAAATAAACAAGTTAGAGTATGCATATACGGAATAAATTCAAAAGAAAATAAACAAATAATTACTGCAGATGCTAAAAATAAAATAAAATTTGGAAAAATTTTATAAAATGCTAAACATGATTCATGATTATTTTGGGATTTTTTGGATACACTTAACTATTTTAAATAAATTAAAATGAAATGCAATAATTAAATAAAATAAAATGAATTGAAATGAGCATGGGGGTATGAATAGCAGTCCAACCACGTTGGAAATGAACATGGGCCCAAAGGAGGGGGTGCCAAAATCAAGCCCAAACATAAAGTCCATCAGCGAAAAAATAAAAAATAGAAAAAGAAACACCATGCAACCCAGTCAACGGTTAGACTCAATGTCAACCCTTTGATCAATCTAAAGCTCCATAATCAGTCAACATAATCACAAAATCAACAAAATCAATGGCCATGATTAAAAGTGCACCATAATTAGAATACGCACGCGCATACACCATTACCCAGAAATTAAAAAAAATCACACGTGAGAGGCACATGAAAATTTAATGTGCTGGCACCTTATAAACCAATGGATTCAATCAACGTCCCAGATTAATCAAAATTTAACATGATGGACGGTTTAGATTTAAGGAACATGGCAGTTAGCATGGAATGACACACACACAAACCAAAAAATAAAAACAAAATTTAAATGATGTGGCACAACATGGACCACACGATCAAGCAAATGGACGGTGGGATTTCATCCCCTACCTTTGAACCCTAATCTCGCCGGCGATCAAGCCAGACGCCGGAGCCCTAGCTCCGGTCGTCACTTCTGGCCACCTGCAACCAAAAAAGTACCAGAACACGCAAACGAATATACCTTCTTGACCAGAATTTCACCAGGATCAATAATACGCCATCAAAAATCACAAACAATGCATCAATAAGGAGATTCGAATGAAACAAAGTTGGGTCCAAAACTTTCAAACTCACGAAGCAACCAAATTATACGTCCAAACTCAAAGCAAAATATATAGGCATCATCAGTGACAACCACAGATCATTATGCATGTCAAAAATTTGAGTTTAGAGAGCATGCAAATTATCACTAACCTGAGATCAAGCAATCTGTACCCTTGCTGTTAGCTTCAAATGGTGGTTGCTTCGTGCTCTATGGATCCCCAGGAAGAAAGTTGTGAAAGAAGTTCTTGAAAAACCCTAGTGGATGATGAGATTCGATGAAGAGAAGTTTTTAGGGTTCACACTTGAAATCTCACAAAAATAACGTGCCTCCTCCTCTAACCAGTGCATGAGTAAGCTTAAATATATTAGGTTATTCCACTGATTAGCATTTGGGCCTTGTTAATTCCTCACTTAATGAGTTTTGGGTGATTTTGGAAATTTGCATAATGTGAAATACACCCTCCTCCATGCATCACACCCAAGCCTTTTATGATGGATCACTTATTTAACAATTGCTAATCACACCTGAATTGGATTTGGGCCTTGAGATGTCTTGGTTCATGAGTTTTCAATAATCTTGCAATTTTGCATAATGTGAAATAAGTGATGTACAAGTCATGAAATCTCTTGATTCAATGGCCAAAAATGATCCTTATGGGAGGTACTTTGATGTTAGCATGTTTCATGAAGCAATGGAACCAAATATAGGTCACTATGTCCCAAAAATGCAAAAGTTATGAAAATGGAACCATGAGGAAACCCTAAAAACCACCTTGCCTTCTTTTGATCATAACTTGAGTTTCACAAATGATATGGAGACCATCTAGTACTTGTTGGAAAGGGGAGAAAAATATCTTCAACTTTCATGTTTGAGAAAAATTCATTTGAAGCTTCCTTGATGATGAAAAGTCAAGTTGAATGTAGTGTAAAACTTGCCCAAAATGGAAACTTTCAAATTATAGGTCATTTCCATATTTAGTAACTTTTGTACCAACCCTTGAATCTTGATAAAAGGTATGAAAATTGACTCTTGAAGACCATATGAGGATGTGAGACCTTGAAAACCTTGAAGAGAACCTCAAAATTCCACAGTTGACTTCCCCTCTCACTGTTGACTTTTTCCCAATTCTCCTGATTTGCAATCCATTGGCCAATTGAATTTCTCATGAACCAAACTGATGGACAATCTTCCATTCCTAGATGTTTAGGGACCCAAGGAATACCATGGAATCAAGTCTTTCCCAAAGAATCAGAAATAAACTGACTTTATAGCAAACCCTAATTTTGGTACCCTCAGTCTAGGAGGAAATAACACAGTCTCCAAATCCCAATTCCTCTGAATATGATGTGTATCCTCTCCAACAAAGATAAGATATGCCATTTGGTGATGATAAAAACCAAAGAAGCTTGCCCATTGGAGCAATAAACCCAAGAATCTCAAAACCCTAATTTCTGCACTGGTTAGGAGAGAGTGAGCCACTTGAGATCTCTTGGACAATATAAACACTCTTGCTTGACCCTTTGAAGAACATCTTCTCCTCTTGAACTGCCTCAGGCACCTTGACCCCATGCTAAGAACCAATGATATGCACACATCATAATGCAAAAATGAAATGAAACATAAGCCAGTTAGTACTAAAGTAAGGAGAGCAAATTTTGGGGTGCTACAACTGCCCCTATTCAATCAACTTGGTCCTGAAGGTATGATAGTTACGGCTGTCATGCGTTCAAAGGATTCACGGGGATTGAATACCAAAAGAAACCTGAAGTTTGCAATCCTCAAAGGAGGGACGACTCCACTGGGGAACAAGCAATAAATGATGTACTTGTCACAACACGTACGAGTGTTGGAAACCAACACGAACAATGTATTGGAATGTCATGAAATAAGCACAAACAAGTGTTAACTACGCTGGGGATAAACACGGATGGGTGTCAAGGAGTCAAAGATATCAGATACGAACAGGGTACCAAAAAGATACACGGACGGGTGTAAAAAGGTTGACGGGTATCGAAAAGATACACGGACGGGTGTAAAAGGATTCAATACGGACGGGTATCGAAGAGGTACACGGACGGGTGTAAAAGGATTCAATACGGGCGGGTATCGAAAAGGTACACTGACGGGTGTATAAAGGTAAATTTACTGGGGATTGATCTCGCTGGGGAATGGAAGGCAACACAGACGGGTGTCATCCAAAGGCCAATATGGACGGGTATCGAAATCAAGGGTTCAAACACGGAAGAGTGCTGAAAGAACACTGACGGGCATCACAAGTCAATACGGACGGGCATTGAAACAAAGGTTAAAACACGGACGGGTGCTGAAAGGACACGGACGGGCGTCAAAAGTCAATATGGACGGGCATTGAAACAAAGGTTCAAACACGGACGGGTGCTGCAAGAACACGGACGGGTGCCAAAAGTCAATACGGACGGGCATTGAAACGAAGGTTCAAACACGAACGGGTGCTGAAATGACACGGACGGGCGTCAAAAGTCAATACGGACGGGCATTAAAACAAAGGTTCAAACATGGACGGGTGCTGAAAGGACACGAACGAGCGTCAAAAGTCAATACGGACGGGCATTGAAACAAAGTTTCGAACACGGACGGGTGCTGAAAGGACACGGACGGGCGTCAAAAGTCAATACGGACGGGCATTGAAACAAATGTTCAAACACGGACGGGTGCTGAAAGTACACGGAAGGGCATCAAAAGTAAATACGGACGGGCATTGAAACAAAGGTTCGAACACGGACAGTTGCTGAAAGGAAACGGACGGGTGTCTGACGGTAAAAACCCTTGAGGGAATAAACCCAAGGACCACCTGGACGAAGGGGTAAAAATGAATCCATTGATTAACGATCCTGGCAAACAACTCTGCAAGGGGATGTCAAATATTGCTTTGAATGACTAAACCCAACACTTGTGGAGTAAAGTCGTATGATATTCTCCGAAATCTGCTTTTTTCCCGACGAAGGAAAACTCAAACCTGGCTTATGCTTCGAATACCTATGTTTGAATTTTGTCGTAATGCTCCACACGAAGTGGAAATGCTATGCATTTGAGGATGCAATGCAAATGCTTATGATATGCAAAAAGGGTCCCTCCAGCAAAATAAATGCTGGAGAGAAAAGACCAATTCAGCTGGGGATGACAAAAATAAATTGTCCTCTGAATCCAGGAACTCTGCTGAGAAGGATCACACTGACTGACTCTTTGAATAATAACTTCTGTTGGGGATGAAATCCCAAAAGAACATCCACACTACCGGGGATTACACATGTCCTTTACTGAAGGTAACGTCCAAAACCTGAGATTTCTCCTCTGCTGGGGGAGTTGAGAATGAATGCCAATAACGGAATCGGCGATCTGTTACTGAAAATTGCTAATAACCAATTGGGCTCAGAACCTGCTGGGGGATGCCAGCCCATGATACCATCCTGCTTGGGGAAAACAATCCATAATACCATACTGCTTGGGGATACTGCTGAACCTAGCCTGCTGATGGGGAGAATGACTTTACTCCCACCTTGCTGGGGACTAGAATATGACATCGTCGGTGAAAGCACGCTTCCTGACTGGATGGGGAAAGCGAACACCCTGATTCTGTGGGGAAATAACGTCTTGATCCAGAGAAAATACTTTCCAAGTCTCCTGCTGGGGAAGGTCTGCTCTGCTGAAGAAAGGTGCAATCTCAATGCTGGGGAGAGTAACTCTATCGGGGAAGTACAATCCTATTGCCATCCAACCTGACTTGTCTCTAAGGTCATAAATGGCCCTTTGAACTTTCCACTTGCCCCAGACCACCAGGTCTAATGGAAGAAATCATCTCAAGAGGATTTTATAGAAGACCGGGCATTTGCACTGCCCTAGGGTCTTCAAACTCGTGGAGAGATTTATCAGATCTTGACATAACTGCCCCAGACTTCATAATCCATGAAGTACATTACCTCGAAAGGATTTGTAATGACTTGAAAATACTCTGTCCCAGTATTTTGAACTTTGAAGAGGTGTTTTCAATTAACCATTTTCAGGAGTGGACAATTTCTCACGCTCTAGAGGTTGCCTGCCCCAAGTCTTGAAGGAACTTTGCCCCTGACTGACCTTACAGAGATTTGTCAAATCGACCTGATTGCCCCTGCTCAGCTGCTTTAGGGAGAGTTTTCAACGTGACTGCTCCAGATTAGCTGCATCTTATCACCATTTATTGGGAACCCCTAGGACGCGCACAGTCTCTTGGCCACATACCCCTTGACATGGTTGTCCTTCGGAGTTTTCACCATCTCAACTTGGTGTGATCGAGCTTCTCGACTGTCGTTCATCGTGTAAGCTTCTTGGATATCAAACACATGCAAGCAGAAAATGTTTATTATGAGAATGAAAATTCTAATGCAACACTCATGTTAACCTTGAAGCTTTATTGAAAATGCATCGCCAAGCCTTATAAACGAATCACTAGCTGGGATGCGACCTTGATTTTTGAATGGCAAAACAATGCGCACATGCAATACCAACAAATCTTATTAGCACAACTCATAGGAGTTAGGAACGATATCCTGTTGAAGTACGCTTTTGAAATAAACCCTATTTCAATTAGGACTTTTAAGGGTTGTAACGTGGTCTGGTTCACGGTTTCAGAAAAAGGATTTATGGCTCAAAATTTACCGGTGCCCACCCACTCTTCGTGATGTTCTCCAGTCCTATGTTCAGTTAATCTGACCCAAACGCTTATCTCTCAAAAGGTTTATGATCTTTAAGGAGCCTATGCCACTAATGGTTTGGCACCTAAGGGAGTTTTGGAATGACAGTCACCCCTCTTGTCTTTTGTGTCTGTAATCACACGAATTTGTTCTTATCGAGGATTTTCTTTTGTAATCCTTTTCGTTTTTCGCTTTTTCTTTCTTTTGCTTTTTTTTTCTAATTTTTGCCTGGACTGACTCTTTTGAGTTTTTTGATTTTGAAGTCCAGCGGGATGCCCTAACTTTTGCCTAAGTCGGTTGTTTTCAAGTTTCTACTTAGCGGGCTTTCTTTCTTTTATTCCCCTTTTTTGAACAAAGCGTGTGACACTGGTTGTCTTACTTGCTTGAAAGGGTTGTGACTACCTCACTCCTTGATTGTTGATGGATAACCATTGTGGTTTCGCATCTCTTGACCTCTTGACGGTGGGATAGAAGGTAATGGATCCTCAGATGCACACTCTCCTTGAAATTTGAACGCTCGGTCAAACTAACTGACGCCTACCCTGCCCCTGGGTTAAGTATGAGGGTTTTTTCGTACGAAAGAAGCTCCTACTGCAAGGCTCAAAGGGGTTAACGAGGGTTTATCTCCCTTATATCTCCAGTGTTTGTGAATTGGAAACAATGCCTGTACATCCTTAACAGGGTTTTATCCAAAAGCGCACCATTAGAAATCTGCGCTTTTATTTCGTCATCCTCCCTCGAGAGTTCTAGACAAGAAAATTGGTATTGCAGTGCATATAGACATTTAAGAGTGAACACGAATGGGTTACTTCAAGAAAAACATGCTCATTGTATTATGATTGTCATTAAAAACAAACAAGTCTTACATGCATACAATGTTTTAACAAGAAATGAAAAAACTACAAATGAAAATGCAGTAAAGAAGCTGAAGATTGCCATTGCTGGGGAAGCTTGATTCTGTCTGGACGTACTTGCAGACTAAGTGCTCACTTGAGAAAGGAGGTTTCAATTGATGTGCATATCATGTTCAGTGAATGCAATGATCTTTGCACCTTGTGCTTGAACACGTTGCAATTTTCAATTGAATGACCCAGTGTGTCTGAGTGATATTCACATCTAGCATCCAGATCATAATCAGGGGGAATAGGGTCGGGAACAGGCTTGGTATCCCTTAGTTGAACCAGAGAACCTTCAAGTAGACAGGCAAGAACATGGCTGTGAGGAACAGGGAGTGGATCAAATATCCTCTTGGGCCTTCTTGGTCTCGGTTGCCCCTGCTGCTGATAATTCTGCTGTCGATGCTGATTTGGCCGCCTCACCTGCGCTTGCACTTTCCTTTCCACATTTGGCTGAGGCACAAACAAAGGTTGCTGACGTGGAGCTTCTACAGCAAAAGGTTGTGGAGGGGATTCACGAGGAAATCCATGATCTAGAGCAAATCCCACAGAAATGGGAGGATTAAGGACTTCTGTTGCGGAAGCGAGCACAGGACCGTTTTCCTTCTTTAACACTATATTCAAAATTCCCATGACCAAACCCATCTAAGTCTTCATCTGATTGACCTCCTCCTTCAGCATCTTCTGCTCCTGGGACATGACCAACATGTCTTCCCCAAATTACCTCATCTGAACCTTCATTTCAAGCATCTCTGCACGGAGTTGTTCCATGGCTATCCTTTGGTTATCACAAACTGAGTAGAATACTGATGAACTGGCTTATCAATCCTGTATTGAGGAGGAGAACAAATTAAGAACACCAGAGATAAACACCTGTTATGCAAAATGATTATGAATATGCAAATGCAAATGAACATGCTTGAATATTCGCAGGGCGATCCACCCCTTGATTCCAGTTTAACAACAAGATAGAACAGAACTTCTGCTCATGTATTAAGAAAAACCAGAGGAAAACCAAATGTCAACAATCACAACCCATGATAACAAGTCTAAACACAATAATCATAGATCCCAACCAACAAGCCTGGTGGTGATCCAAATACAATAAAAGAAAACAGAAAACTACGGCATGTCATCAAAGTCCATAAGTGCCAATCCCCCCCCCCCCATCCATCATGCTCTTTGCTCCATTCTTGAATTTCCTTGAACAACTTTTTGGTGTCGGGATGCTTCGGTCTCTGAATTAGCTCTTGAATGAGAACATATCTCCTATGCACGATCCCTTTCAAGTATCGGCAATGCAACTCCCAAGCGTCTTCTTCAAAAACACCATCCATGCTAGGACCCTCATTTCTAGGTCTCTTCACTTCAGCTTGGATCTTTAGTTCCTCTATGGAGGCTATGGCATCATTGAGTCGACCTTCGACTGCTTGTCTCTGGAATACCCCTGATAGGATCTCAGCGTCTTTTTTCTTGAGCTTCAACTTCAATTGATCAATCTGAGCTAGATAATCGTCTTCTTTTTGCTTATTATCAGCCATTGCAGTGTCTCGGTGAGCATCGAACTTGTGAATTTTCAACAAAGCCTTGGCCAATTCCTCCTTCTTAGACTCGAGAACCTTACTGATACCCTCTAGAGCTTGCTTCATCCTTTGTCTGGCTGTGACCTTGTCAGCTAGCTCCTTTTCTGCCTTAGTGAGAAGCTCTGTCTTCAACTTGGCGATATGAACAGCTTCACCCCGCTCATGTTTCAAATGGTAAATCTCTCTTTGTAGCTCACTGTTTTCTTCTCGCAACTTTTCCTTTTCAGCCCACAACTTGTTAAACTTCTCTATTTCAATTGTGGTAGGAGGCTCAATCAGCAAGGGGTAAGATGGTGGTTCTTTGGAGAATGGCAAAAGCTCCTCCTCTACCCTTTTCTGAATCCAATCTTCATATGCAGGAAATGTTCTGTTGTTGCTCTTCCCAAAAGAAATCTTCCCCTTCTTATGACGATCTTCCCAAGTATTCGCAGCTTCTTTTAACAGTTCTGGATTTACTTCCCCACTCAGATATAGAGATTCTTGGACATCCTCGTCCTTTGGTGGCTCCTTCAAGGCATACCCGAATTGCCTAATAGCAAGAATATGGTTGTAGTTAATTCCCATTTTCCTTCCTATTAGAGGCACATTTGGGAGACCACCACAACTAATCATGATATCTTGGCCCAACAAGTCACGGTTAACCCAAATCAGATTATCGGCCCTCAAGCCCATCAATCTTTTGGACCATTCCAATGTTCCTTGAGTATCTACAAATGCCCCAGATTTGGGAAGACGATCAGCAAACCATTTGTAGAAGACTGGCGCAAAAAAATTAAGGGGTTCTCCCCTCCTCTTCTCGTTCTTATAATGCACTGAATAATACAGATCTCCAAGTAAAGTAGGTACCGGATTCTTCATGGTAAATATCCGGACAGCGTGCATGTCCATAAAATCCTTCATATTTGGAAACAACATCGTCCCATAGACGCACATAGCCAAGATGGCGTTGAAAACTGACCAACATCTAGCCTTAGCATACACAGCAGCCTTTTCTACCAAAAATTTCACGTGAAAGCCTTTACACCCTCCCTTACTGGCAACGTTGTTTTTCAACAAAGATGGATCCAAATGCAAAGCCTCGGAGACCTTTTCTAAATCAGGAAGTTCTCCAGAAGGATAGAAAGGAGCTTCTTCTTTAATGGCAACATCCAGAATGAGATAAAATTCCTCCAATGTCGGAGCCAAAAGATAATCATTGAATAGAAAACATCGCAGGTGAGGGTCATAGAATTTCACCAGAGTGTGCAAAGCCCTATACTCGTATTCGGTGATGTCGCGAGCAAAATTCAGAATTCTTCCATACTCTCCTCTAAAGTCTGCCAATACCCCAGGTTCTGCCATAGACACAATCTTGTGAACAGTATCCAGAATAAGTGATGGGAACTTGTACACTATGATGTTCTTTCTCTTCTCAGTACTCATCCTTGATAGTCTTCAAAAACCAGAATCAAAGTTAGGATGCAAGCCTGCAAATGAATAAACATGTTAGGATGCAAAATGATGATGCAAATGCACACATGGGATCAAGGATGCCACACAGACTGGACAACTGCTGCATTGAACAACTGTATAATCTCAAAGGTCTGCCCAAATACCCAGAATGCCAGAATAACCATAGTACCACACTGATAAATCTGCTGACCAGAAAATCGGGTATGTTGAAGGTCAAGGTTACCTGCAACCTGTAAACACCCTGCCCTCTCACACGTGGGTACTAAAAAGCCGAGGATCCTCAATATCACGGGCTCTCAGGTCGAGAAATGATGATACGTTCACCATTTCTGGTTTGGCATCATCATCAATCAAGGAGGCCTCAACTGATTCCCCTCAAAAGAAAAACATCCTATGGCAAGTCCTTAGTTTCGGCACTGAGGTCGAGAAGCAATAGTACATTCATCCCTCGGGGTACAGTACTATTGCCAATCGAGGAGTGCTTCCACTGATTCTTTTCCAAAAGGAAACCCTATAGCAAGTTCCCAGCATTGGGTCCTCGGATCGACATGTGTAATGGGTTTTCCATTTCTGGTCTGCCATTATCACGTCTCGGGAGGAGTGCCGTTACTGAGTTCTCGGGAATGGTCGCCAGAGTCGACAGCTTTCCAGGTTACATTCCATCATCTGCACCAATGCGCAGGATAGAACATTACCAAAGAAAACCTCGTCTGGATGTGGAGTTTTCATGTATACTACGTCTGGCCAAATGCCACACAAGTTACACTACTTTCCACGCTAATCCTATGTGTACGCTCAAGCCTGGGTATTAGGCTTATCTCTCAGAATTCCCAACCCGCCAAACAGAAAAATAGTGCAGCAGCTGATGATAATATACAATGCAGTAAATGCGGTAAAAATAAAATACGACAAATAAAGCAAAACAAAAACAAAAACACCCAAAGAGAACAAAAACAAACAAGCGCTAGGACAGACTCGCTAAAGGGGATGGACCAGCATAGGTCAACAGGATTGTACTTCCCCAGCAGAGTCGCCAGCTGTCGCTCCCAGGATTTTCATCCAGGTACAAACGCGAAAGTGGCGCGGAACACAGAGTCGCCAGCAATGTATATTTATCCCAAGAGAGGGAAAGGGAACACCGCATAAACCTGAGGAAGAGGGAAAGGAATGGTCATCACAACCATAGCCTGGGTTCGGGAGTCGGTTACGCGAGGGGAAGGTGCTAGCACCCCACGCGTCCATCGTACTCGATGGAATCCATGCTTGTTGTCTATTCTAAGGGTGAGTTATCCTAACATCTATGGTTGTACTGACACGGGGAAGGGGAAGACAAAGACAGACTCGGTAGGACGTCGTCGTCCTAGGCCTACGTACCCCCTTTGTGCAATGGGGAGTTCAGAGTCAACGTAGTTCAGACCAAGTTCTTTTTATGTTTTTTATTTGTGACGTTAAGTTCACGTCCGGCAGTTAGGGTCGATGCCTGTTTGCGACTCAGACGGAAAGTAACGTGCCCTTTTTTAAAATAGCCTTTAGTTTGACAATCCCGAAGGACAAAAATGTTTGAAGTTTGTTTGTATTTTTTTAGGACAGAAGTGACTTGAGTCAGTTCGTAACTCAACTTGAACCAAAGTCTATGACACGGGAACAAATGCGTCGCATGGTCGTCCCCAATGGGACGTATGCTCAACACTCTAGAAGAGAGAAGGGGGACCCCTCAATCTTCACTTCCTATGTTTAAGGCTTGTGTGCAAGGCAAGTTGACCTTATTAAGTATCTTAGAGATGTTATGAGATGAGAAGAGGGACTCAAAATAAAAATACTAAGGGGGTAAATCTATCCTAATGTTATCATGCAAAGATGGCCCTAAGGGGAAGTTTGGAGGGAGACTATCCTATGGAATTTAGTCCTAGTGTTATCATGCAAAGGTGGCCCTAAGGGGAGGTTTGACAACAACCTAAGCCTAAAGAAAAGAAAAGATGAAAGAAAGAAAGAGTGAGGGTGGAGATGGATAACTATCCACACCCTCAAATAACTTACCTCAGCCCCTGCATACAAGGTTAGTACAAAACAGACATAAGTAACAATAAACCGAACGAAACCCAAGCAAGTCACAAACCAATGAGAAAAGGTTACAAACCAAATGAAACTCATCCAATCCAGAATATAGACCTTAGAGGTGACCCCCAATGTTTACCAAACAACAACAAGCAAATAGAATGCAAACCAGTGGCAAAACAAACAAGAGAGTTATCAAAGAAGGAGTAGAAGAGGGAAGAGTGGATATGCAAGGTGATCATGCAAGAATGCTTCAAATAATATCCAAGTCAGAATGTGGATGACCTAAACATGTGCCTAAACATGCTATACAAGTGTCACATGAGGCACACAAACAAGTATCCAAGCATTAAGAATCATCAGAAGAAAGAGAAAGAAGCATGTAAGTGGAACATGTTCAAGTATGCAAAATGAAACATGAATGACATATGATATGAATGCAAAGCTCCAAAGTCAGAAACATACGTCAAATGAAATGCAAATGAATGATATGGCATGGCATACATAAACTAAACATAAATCATGAAGAGACACAGATGAGAAGAAGTGAGAAAATAAGTCAAAAAGAGGCATGTAAATCAAACATTGAACATGGGCACACAATATGCAACAGCCTCGCACCAATGTCCTATAATTATAATCAAGTGACCTATAACAATTCAAACATGGTTTATGAAGTCAAAGAAGCAAACCCAAATGATGGCACAAGAGCCTTCTGAAACAAGTAATCAGACATGATCAAAGATGTGCATACAAGAAGACCTCAAACAAAGAGCAATCAAACAATTAGAAAAATATCTTCTAAAATTACCAAATTAAAAATTAACACACCTCAACCAGTGGCAAACAACATGCCAAAAGCTCATGCCAAAATTCCCAAGATAGGTCACTCAAACAATTATGCAAATTCAAGTAGGAAACATGGTTCAATATGCAAAAGAAAAGGACCAAAATGCAATATGAAATGATTTTAAAAATGAGAGAAAAATGTTTTAATGAACTTCAATATGTTTATGAAACAATTCAAAAAGAATGGACTCAAAATGTTTTATGGATGATGAGAAATAAAATAAACAAGTTAGAGTATGCATATACGGAATAAATTCAAAAGAAAATAAACAAATAATTACTTCAGATACGAAAAATAAAATAAAATAATAAAATAAAATTTGGAAAAATTTTATAAAATTCTAAACATGATTCATGATTATTTTGGGATTTTTTGGATGCACTTAACTATTTTAAAAAAATTAAAATGAAATGCAATAATTAAATAAAATAAAATGAATTGAAATGAGCATGGGGGTATGAATAGCAGTCCAACCACGTTGGAAATGAACATGGGCCCAAAGGAGGGGGTGCCAAAAGCAAGCCCAAACATAAAGTCCATCAGCGAAAAAATAAAAAATAGAAAAAGAAACACCATGCAACCCAGTCAACGGTCAGACTCAATGTCAACCCTCTGATGAATCTAACGCTCCATAATCAGTCAACATAATCACAAAATCAACAAAATCAATGGCCATGATTAAAAGTGCACCATAATTAGAATACGCACGCGCATACACCATTACCCAGAAATTTAAAAAAATCACACGTTGATGACACTAAATTATACTGTATTTTCGACTCTGATTTCACATGCATATTAGTTTTTTTTTCTATTTTTTATGCTTTGTTATTGTTATGTTTTCCTTTGTTTTCAGGTTTTCAATAAATCGAGGTCCCAGACGAAAAAGGATGCAAAAGGAGCTAGAATTCAAGTTTGGCAGCAATTTACTCTGGTCGCTTCTCTTGTCGCGGGCGCCCCAGGGTAGGCGACGACGTGTCCCATAATCTCCACAACTCAACTGCCACGTTCCCACGACAAGCACTCACATTTGCCATTTTCTTCTTGTCGCGGGCGCGGTAGGCCTGTCGCGGGCGCGACAAGGCAAAATCAGTTCCCGCCCATTTTTCAAGCCAAGGTCACTTTTGTCTTTGCACCATGCCAACTTTGCCTATAAATACTCTCAGAACTCGAATTTTAGGATCATCCAATCTTAGTTTACTTCATCCTAGGCATAAATTTCACTCTTGTAAAGCGGTAATCTTCTCACATCGAGGAGTTATTGCACTGTGTGTGATCGAGTTTGTAATCAAGTCTTGGAGTGTCTGTAATCAAGTTGGAGCACTTTGGTAGAAGTAATCCTGCCAGCATTTTCTTTTCCGTACATTGTACCAGATTTAAAGACTTCGCTTTGGAGCAGGTTTTATTTTAATCGCATTTACTTTCATTTATTTCTTGCACTTGCTTTATTTTGTTTATTTATTGTCTTGCCTTACTTTTCAAAACTTTACTTTTCAAAAGACTTAATTCCATACATGATAAGAATTAATATGACTGTTATAACTACCATGGCTGGCTAAGTTTTAGATAGGTAAGAATGTAAAGACCATAATCACCGTAATACGTTTATATGTTAATAGAAATACTTAAGGGCTGTTTTAATCTTTAACACAATTTTTTTGTACTTAAAAGCAATGTTGGGTAAGATAGAAAGTCGTCCAACCATTTGTGAACTTGTTTAGTTCTCAACTGATCAAATACAGCGAAAGTGCTTTGCTCAGTTGAGTAGGGATTTTTAACACTTTAGAAAAGAGATTTTAAAACTATTTTCGGACGCGTTAGTGGGATTAGAATCTGGTTCATTTTGAACCTCTTTAGTTTAGAGATTTCAGGTCAAAATACTTTTCTGTTTAATTTAGAATTTGCATTTCTTAAAAGTAAGTTTTCCATGACTCTAACGCAATGCGCGCCTTTTTATAAGTGACAATAAAGGGGTTAGTTTAGAGGGTAAACTTGGTTCTGACTACGCGAAAGCGACAGTTCCTGTTAAATTGAATTCTTTTCTCAAAATAGAAGATATTGCCCGTAAGTAGTTATGTTGATGAATATAGAAATATTATCGGTTATGAGAATTACATTCAAGCCTATTGTTTTGTCTGAATTTTATTACCTCGTCATTTACTTTTATTTATTTTCCTCTGCATTAGTAAACCCTGAATTAAACTGCCTTAGATAAGCACTGTAGCAAACAGAATTCGTTAGATTGACATTTGGTCTCTGTGGATACGATAACTTTTTATATTACTCTGACGCGATTCGTACACTTGCGAATACAACGCATAAAGTTTTTGGTGCCGTTGCCGGGGACCAATTTCGCCGAATTTCGAATTTCGTTTGTTATCACCGTTTAGACTAGGGTCGCACGAACTGGTCGATGCGAAGATCTCGCACCTCCAGTAGTGTAATAGATCCTTTAGTGGAACCAGAACGTTACGCTCGCGCACGACTTTGGCTTCGTCGAATTAAGCAAGCTATTGCCGAAGATCGTAACCAAAGACCCCTTAAGGAATTCGCTCAGCCTGCTGACGAAGAACCGAGCTCTAGTATAGTTAACCCTACCATACCTGCCAATAATTTTGAACTAAAACCGTCCCTATTACAACTAGTTCAACAAAATCAATTCGCAGGACTACCATCTGAAAACCCAAACCAACATCTAAAAGTCTTTATCCAGTTGTCAAACACCTTTAAGACCAATGGTGCTAGTCCTGAGGCGATTCGTTTAAGACTATTTCCCTTTTCCCTTAGAGAAAAAGCCCTAACTTGGTTAGATTCCCTTCCAGCCAATTCTATAACAACATGGGAAGACCTTAGGAGAACATTCCTTGCTAGATACTTTCCCCCAAGCAAAACAGCTGTTCTCCGAAACCAAATAACAAGATTTACCCAAAACCAAGGAGAATCACTATTTGAAGCTTGGGAGAGGTATAAAGACCTTCTAAGGGCTTGTCCACACCACGGTTTAGAGCAATGGTTGATTATACATACCTTTTACCACGGACTTCATTATAACACAAAGATGTCCATCGACGCTGCCGCTGGCGGTGCCCTGATGAACAAACCCTGTCTTGACGCTTGTGGTCTCATTGAAGATATGGCTCAAAACCATCATCAATGGGGAAACGAAAGAGCAACAGTGGAAAAGAAAGAAGCCCAAGGAGGTAAACATGAGGTAAGCTCTAGAGACATGATGCAAGCCAAAATGGATGCTATGGCCCTCAAGATCGATCAAATGTACGCATAACCAACCGCTGCAGCAGCAGTAGTATCGGATTGCGAACTTTGTGGTACTAAAGGTCATCAATCAGCTGACTGCCATCTGTTAAACGAGACTAACCCAGACCCAGTCAACTATGCCCAAGGAAACCCGTTCTCAAATACTTATAACCCTGGATGGAGGAATCACCCTAATTTTTCCTACAAAAACAATAACCCTATCCAAAACCAAGCACCTCCGAGATCAACCAACAATCAAGCAACTAGACAAAACCAACCTATGCAAGCAGTGCCACCTAAGCCAAATATTGAGAAAGTGCTAAATGATTTTATGACAGCACAAGCCCAGCAAAACAAAGAGTTCCTAAATCAGAATATTCATGTGAATGAGCTGCTTACCCAACTAGGAACCAAAATGGATCAAATGGCCACCCACAACAAGATGCTTGAAACCCAGATCTCTCAAGTAGCCTTAAAGCAAGCACCCCAAACTACTCCTGGAGGACAATTTCCTGGACAACCTCAACAGAACCCTCGAGGGCAAGCTAACGCTGTTACCTTACGAAGTGGAACCATTTATGAAGGGCCTAAAAACCCGACATTGAGTGACTCCGAAATTTCCAAAAAGGATGCTAGCCTCGAAGGTGAGAAACCCGTAGAAATTGAGAAACCAAAAGACAAAGATAAAGGAGAAGTTACGGACGAAGCTTCAACACCCCCTCAGCCATACAAACCACCAATTCCTTATCCACAAAGACTTAAACAAACTAAGATCAATGACCAATTCCAGAAGTTTGTTAAAGTTATAGAAAAACTCCATGTAGAGATTCCTTTTACAGAAGCCATCACCCAAATACCATCTTATACTAAATTCCTGAAGGACATCCTCACCAATAAACGTAGACTTGACGATCCAAAACCAGTGGAGTGTAATTCCATTTCTGAGAACAAACTTGCCAAAAAAGACAAAGATCCGGGGAATTTCTCCATACCTTGTATTTTGGGGAATCATGTCATAGATAAAGCCTTTCTGGACTTAGGAGTCAGTGTAAGCCTAATGCCCCTCGCAGTTTGTGAACGATTGAAACTAGGAGATTTGCAACCTACTAAGATGTCTCTCCAATTAGCTGACAGATCTATAAAATACCCTGTAGGCGTATTAGAAGACATCCCAGTTAGAATAGGCAAGTTGTTCATTCCCACCGACTTCGTCGTATTGGACATCAAAGAAGATAAAGATATCCCAATCCTCCTAGGTAGACCCTTCCTATCAACTGCAGGAGCCATAATAGATGTCAAGAAAGGAAAATTGACTTTTGAGGTAGGTAACAAAAAAATAGAGTTTGTCCTAGCAAAGTTTCTCACGGCACCAGTAATAGGAGATGCATGTTATGCAGTTGATGTCATTGATGAATGTGTCCGTGAACTTAACCAGGAAGAGCCAATAGAAAGAATAAAACTACCTTCAATGCCCATTGAGAAAGATGATGACAGTATGGAACCCTACATAGATGATAGCCTTTTTGAATGTTTATCCTTAACTCCAGATCCTATACAAAACCCCAGCAAACCAACCTTAGAATTAAAAGAATTACCGAAGAATCTAAGATATGAGTTTTTAGACAAAGAAATGGACAGAACAGTTATAGTCAGTGCCGTTCTGAACCAAAATGAAACAAACCAACTCTTAGATGTCTTGCGAAGATATCCCTCAGCACTAGGGTACGACATCTCAGATCTTAAAGGAATAAGTCCATCCGTGTGCATGCACCGGATTTCACTTGAAGAAGATGCTAAACCTTCTAGAGAACACCAAAGAAGGATTAACCCTATAATGAGTGAGGTAGTTAAGAAGGAAGTTCTTAAGTTGTTGGAAGCAGGGATAATATATCAGATCTCGGACAGTAAATGGGTAAGCCCTGTGCATGTAGTACCTAAAAAGGGAGGCATCACCGTGGTTCAAAACGAAAAAGGTGAGCACGTTACAAAACGGATAGAAGGAGGTTGGCGTATGTGCATAGATTACAGAAAGTTAAACAAAGCCACTAGGAAAGACCATTTCCCATTGCCTTTTATAGATCAGATGTTGGAACGTCTAGCCAGACATTCCTACTTCTGTTACCTCGACGAATATTCAGGTTTTTTCCAAATTCCTATACACCCTGATGACCAAGAGAAAACAACCTTCACATGCCCATATGGAACTTTTGCCTATAGACGTATGCCTTTCGGACTCTGTAATGCCCCAGCAACTTTTCAGCGTTGCATGATGTCAATCTTCGCTGATTATCTTGATGGAATTATGGAAGTATTCATGGACGATTTCTCAGTCTGCGGATTTGATTTTAATAACTGTCTAGTCAACCTTGAAAAGATCTTGAAGAGATGTGTCGAAGTAAATCTGGTATTAAATTGGGAGAAATGTCACTTCATTGTCACTGAAGGTATAGTTCTAGGACATATCATTTCTGAAAAAGGCATTGAAGTTGATAAAGCCAAGATCGAGGTGATAGAGAATCTTAAACCACCCAAAACAATTAGAGAAGTTCGAAGTTTTCTTGGACATGCTGGATTTTACCGGCGTTTCATTAAAAACTTCTCTAAGATCACTAAACCTTTGACAGGTCTTCTGATGAAAGATGTCGAGTTCATTTTTGATGAAAAATGCAATGAAGCATTCAACCTTTTAAAACAAGCTTTAATCTCAGCACCCATTATGCAACCACCAGATTGGACAAAACCTTTTGAAATCATGTGTGATGCCAGTGATTACGCTGTAGGAGCAGTGCTAGGGCAAAGATCTGATAAGAAGTTACATGTGATTTACTACGCTAGTAGAACTCTAGATGCCGCTCAGCTAAACTATGCAACCACAGAAAAAGAACTCCTAGCCGTAGTTTTCGCCATAGACAAATTTAGATCCTATTTGGTGGGAGCCAAAATAATTGTTTACACTGATCATGCTGCCATCCGATACCTTTTGAATAAAAAGGATTCTAAACCTAGATTACTCCGGTGGATACTTTTATTGCAAGAATTTGACCTTGGTATCAGAGATAAGAAAGGCACCGAGAATGTAGTTGCCGATCACCTTTCCAGGCTTGAGTTCTTGAAACCTGATGTAGTACCCATAAATGATGACTTTGCTTATGACAAGTTAATCGCTAAGCTAGATGCCATTAGAGATGTAAGTTTAGAAACCTTAGAAGATTCTGAAAAATCCTTAGCGGTAAATAATGTACCTTGGTATGCAGATTTTGTTAACTATCTTGCTGCAGATATAATACCTCCTGACCTCAGCTATCAGCAGAAAAAGAAGTTCTTCAATGATGTTAAACATTTCTATTGGGACGAACCACTCCTTTTTAAGAGAGGCACTGATGGAATCTTTCGCCGGTGTGTTCCAGAGGAAGAAGTGCACCATATCATAGAACATTGTCACTCAGCACCCTACGGAGGACACGCAAGCACATCTAAGACTCACGCCAAGATCTTACAAGCTGGTCTTTATTGGCCAACTATATGGCACGATGTTCATACATATATAACCAAGTGTGACCCGTGTCAACGCTCTGGAAACATCTCGAGGAGAAATGAAATGCCATTAAGAAACATTCAAGAAGTAGAACTTTTTGATGTTTGGGGAATCGACTTTATGGGACCTTTTCCATCATCCTTAGGAAACAAATATATTTTAGTCGCTGTCGATTACGTGTCTAAATGGATTGAAGCTATAGCTGCACCCATAAACGACACCCGAGTGGTGATTAAGATGTTCGAGTAGAATATATTCCCTAGATTCGGAGTTCCCAGGCTAGTCATAAGTGATGGAGGATCACATTTTATATCTAGGATTTTTGACAAACTGTTGAGGAAGTATGGAGTTAAACATATAGTAGCCACACCTTACCACCCGCAAACCAGTGGGTAAGTAGAAGTATCCAATAGAGAGATCAAGTATATCTTAGAAAAAACTGTCTCGATATCTAGAAAGGATTGGTCACAGAAGCTTTCAGAAGCACTGTGGGCCTACACGACAGCCTACAAGACTCCCATTGGAACAACCCCTTACCAACTAGTTTACGGAAAATCATGTCACTTACCCTTTGAATTGGAACACAAAGCATATTGGGCCATTAGAACCTTAAATTTCGATTACTTAGCAGCTGGTGAGAAACGCATCTTAGACATACATAAGTTAGAAGAGCTCCGACAATCAGCCTATGAAAATGCCATCATATATAAAGAGAGAACCAAAGCATGGCATGACAAGAAGATCGTCAAGAAAGACTTCAACATAGGTGACCCTGTTCTTCTATACAATTCAAGACTGCGACTTTTTCCAGGTAAGCTTCGATCTAGATGGACGGGCCCGTTCGAAGTTTCCAAAGTCCTAAAATCCGGGGCAGTGGAAATTAAGAACAAATCTTGCAGTCCGTTCGTTGTAAATGGACAAAGGCTTAAGCATTATGAAGGAGGTGACATTCCAGCATACTACTCTAGGTTCACGTTAACAGACCCACCTATCCTCGTACCAGATACATGACTTGAGCTCTTCGAGCTAACGACATTAAGCAAGCGCTGCATGGGAGGAAACCCATGGTTCTTTTCCTTTTCGTATTTATTTTCTTTCCGTTTATTTTGATTTACGTTTGTTTGTTTGTTTGTACATATATGTCTAACTTGTTTGGTGTGTTTGATTTCAGGGCCTGTTTTTCCTAACCTTTTCTTTCAGGATGCCACCAGTCGACGACATGCACGTGACATTTAGAGACGACGCCCAGAGAGAGCGTTATGCGATGCTTTCACTCAGACCTATGACACCCACTCGCTACCCAGACAGTGATTGCATGGAAGCTTTGGGCATAGAGCCCAGTGTCTGATACTTGACCCATCAGCTCAAATGGGACCAGTACGCTGATGATTTGCATCCCACCTATAGGAACCTCACTCTGGAGTTCCTCAGCTCTTTCTCCTATGATCCGTACTTGGGACCAGATGGCCACACCAGCTTCAAGTTATTTGGCACAGAGTATTCGTTCACCCATACTGAGTTCGGTGATCTTCTTGGATTTGAGACTGGAGTTGGCGCTATCCCTGAGCTGCCCATGGGTTACTTCATGAGTAGAGACGTGGAGAAATTTTGGAGTGACATCTCTGGAGGTGGAGGCCCTGACCCTGATACTCACATTTCGCAGGTTATCCATAACCCAGCTCTCCGATACTTTTAGATGATCATTGTCCATACATTCTTTGGGAGAGCAGATGCTGATGACCACGTTACTGAGGAGGACATATTTTTCATGTTTTGTACGAATCAGTCGCGTCGTTTAGCTTGTGGTAACTTTATGCTGTATTCTTTTAGTGGTGTTGCCACCTGGGCAGGAGGACTTATACATGTAGGAGGTAATGTGACTGAGATTGTTGCTGCTCTAGGCCTTGGCCGAAAGCTATTTCATTTGACTCCCTACTGCAGCCATACCACCATGGATATTGATTTTTGTTTAGATCGGGGGCTGATGAGAAGGAACTCCTTTAATCCCTCTCAGTTCAGACTCCTGATCGACGGTGAGACCATACATCATTTCACTTTGCCAGATCCTGTTATGACCAGTGTCCATGACCCAGCAAACTGGACATATGCCTTAGAAGGACACGGTGAGACGGTGGACGCACGACGACCCTGCCCAGAGCCAGATTATGTTCCAGCTCCACCACCTAACAGGACCACGGTGTGGTCAAATAATCATTCATTAGGTACTCCAGATATGCAGACCCAGATGGCGATGATGTGCCAAGAGATAGCAGATCTCCGACAGACTCTTCCTGACCTACACCTAGGGATGGAAGTGTCAGAGCTGACCCACTCTACTGAGTACGATGTGCTATATGAAGACATGGCGGAGCTCCGTCAGGAGATAGCAAGACTCCGTGGAGATGACCAGACTGATGACCAGACATCTTGATTTCCATTTTCATATTATTTACTATATTTCTTATGCATTAATTTACTTCCAGTATCACCCAGACATATTTCCTACTATTTGCATTTGATATATTTCCGATTTATATTAAGGTTTGAGTTTTTTATGTTTATATGCTAATATTTTCTTTTCTTTTATTTTTATTTTTATTTTTTTCTTTGACAAAATATATAAAAAAATTTTATTATAAAAAATATATATGCTTGTGAAAATTTTGTGCAAAACTACATTTTTAGGACATATGGAATGCTAAAAAGACCCCCCAAGGCCAAATGAAGGACAAAAAGCCCATTCAAAAAGACAAATTGAGGCCCATCAGCGAATTTGCTCTCGTCGCACCCGCGACACACCTGTCGCGGCAGCGTCCTTGTAAAATCGGGACAGAACCTCCATTCCCACCATTTTTGAAGCTCCAACCTTTTCAAACCCATTTTTCCCTCCGAAAAATCCCTATAAAACCCCATTGAAATTCATATCTCTAGCATTCACCAATCATCTCTTAACTTTCCATTTCAATTTCCATCAACAAAAACCCAAAAAAATCCAACCTTTATCATACCACTTTTCTTCCACCCTCTTCATCAATGGAGTTTAATGGAGTCATTCTTCGGGAAGGACAATCCGAGAATAGGCAGAGATGGCAACTTCAAAAGCTTCAGGATCGAGAAATTCTCTCGACGAGGTATGTCGACGATACTTGCTTGCACGCTTTAGGGGTTCATCATAGCGTTTTCCATATGTCAGACTTTGTAGGTTTAGGCACTGTTTTCACCACAAAAGAACCCACCTATGAGAGGATGACGGTTGAGTTTTTGAGTTCATTGGTTTATACCGTTCGTCCCAACACTGCTAGCACAGTCAGTACCGTGCATTTTAGACTGTTTGTTGTTGAGTATCAGTTCAGTACCGATGAACTAGCAGGTCTATTGGGATTCCCTCATGGGGAGGGTGCTATTTGCGAGGCTCCTTCAGATGCTGAATGGTTAGTCGGGATATTCGCCTTCTGGCGCAGGTTGTCAGATACTATTGTTGATTCCTTTAAGGGAATACTCGCCTCGACCATTCATAACCCCGCCATAAGAATTTTCAGATATCTTTTGGCATGCTCTATTTTTGGCCGGGAGAATCAAAACAAAGTTAATAGCAAAGAACTTTTGTTCTTGCAAGGATGCCTCACAAATGTAAGAATCAATCTGGTTCCATTTATGATCGCCCACATGTGCTTAACGGTAAATAAGGGTGGACCGATAGTTTTTGGCGGATTGATTACGTCTATTGCTCGGGCACTAAATTTGAATGATGAGATAGCTACTTTAGAACCACTGCCCCCTCGCACAATTAATTTAAAATTTCTGAAAGACATGAAATTGTGCCGATCGAGGAGGGCTGGTGGTTATGAGTTGATGATTCATGGGGCAGTCGTCGAATCAATTGTTATGCCGTGCAGTAGACGTACAGATGTACGATTCGAGAGGAACTGGATCTATGACCTTACTGCCCCACCTTTTCTAGGTCCAATTCCTCCTAATGTCCATGACAATGAGGGGCCCGACACAGATGATGAGTATGACCATAGAGAGCGTGTGTCCCCCCCTCGTCCTACACAATCACACACCGCACCATCTTCTTTTAACACTTTTGCAGGAGCTGCTCCCGGATTTTATATTACGGAGGAGATGTGGCGAGACCATATGGCTAGAGAAGCACGGCATGAAGACCTGCTCTCTTTCATTCAGCAACAGATGGCGGACTAGATGAGCTTTATGCAAGAGTCGCAGCGGAGAGCGGACCAATCTTACGAGACCATCTCCCGTACTCTGCTTGCGATCACCACTGAGCAGTCCCGTCAACAGCAATATAACCATCAGCACTTTCAACTTATGGAGGCCACTCAGGGTTCCATCTTAGGTAACCTTCATGAGATGAAAGCTGCTCAGACAGAATTGCAGGCTAGGATGGACCAGCAGACCATCACCGTAGCAGATCCCGTCGTTCCGAGCATTCAGCACAGGGCGGCGAGGGCACCAGCGGTCCTCACTAGTTTTGCCAGGTTCCTTTCTCCTTAGCTTACTTCAAAACATTGGGGACAATGTTTGATTTAAGTGTGGGAGGAGATTTTATCGTTTTTATTTCCGTCATTTTAGTAGTTAATTTTTATTTCCCTTCAGTTATTTACTTTTGTTTCTGTTTTAGAAAATGCATGTGTTTGAAGAGTCATTAGTATAAGTATATTTTTTTGGTTCACCTTCATTTTTTCCCCACATATTTTAACCCCCAAAAAAAAATAATAATAAAAATAAAAATAAAAATAAAAATAAAAATAAAAATAAAATTTTTTTTAGAAAAAAAGTGTTGTTCTGAAAAATTTCTGGACTTTAAGACAGGTTCGGGTTAGGATGCGGTGACTTGGGAAAACCTTCGAAACATCAGTATCGTCCTTACACCATGAACTTCGTAAATATAAGAATCACACCTGAAACCCCATGTACCATGGCCCTAATTTCATTTCAAAATCATCCTTAGCAGTTTATTTCAGCAATCAGCTCCGGCCTAAACATGTTCTAAGTAGGAGACCGACGAATATAAGTGACTGATCTGAGTGCAAGAAAAAAAAAAGCAAAGAGAAATTTTTTTTTATCTGCACCGTTGCTACAAAAGAAAAAAAAGGGTAATAAGATGTTTAGCTTGCTCATTTCAGTTGGTTCAGAGGTATCTGGCGCTGAACTCGGTAGGGCAGATTACGATCCGATCCCCCACAACTGCACTTGAGAGGAATAAAAGGATTTTACATAGTTCCTTGTGCCAGAAATCCGGTATGAAAAGATCAGAATCACTAACAGGTCACTCTACCATGAAGCATGTGCAGAAAACGAGCTTAATGTGATTGCGCTTGAATGAAAATGACTCAAAACAGATGGAAAAGGAAGGCCTAAGTATTGTGGGATATAATGGGTTGATAAGTATAGGAGCGAAGTTTATGTTCGTATTTGCGGATTAGTGTCATCACGATGCCCTTGGTTCACTCAGTTAGTACCGACCACTGCATCCAGACTCGGACTTAGAAGCCCTTTTCGCCCAAAAATCATCGATCGACACTGATTTTTCTATGAGCTTTAAATGTTTTGCTTGAGGACAAGCAAAGGTCTAAGTGTGGGAGAATTTGATGACACTAAATTATACTGTATTTTCGACTCTGATTTCACATGCATATTAGTTTTTTTTTCTATTTTCCTTTGTTTTCAGGTTTTCAATAAATCGAGGTCCCAGACGAAAAAGGATGCAAAAGGAGCTAGAATTCAAGTTTGGCAGCAATTTACTCTGGTCGCTTCTCTTGTCGCGGGCGCCCCAGGGTAGGCGACGACGTGTCCCATAATCTCCACAACTCAACTGCCACGTTCCCACGACAAGCACTCACATTTGCCATTTTCTTCTTGTCGCGGGCGCGGTAGGCCTGTCGCGGGCGCGACAAGGCAAAATCAGTTCCCGCCCATTTTTCAAGCCAAGGTCACTTTTGTCTTTGCACCATGCCAACTTTGCCTATAAATACTCTCAGAACTCGAATTTTAGGATCATCCAATCTTAGTTTACTTCATCCTAGGCATAAATTTCACTCTTGTAAAGCGGTAATCTTCTCACATCGAGGAGTTATTTCACTGTGTGTGATCGAGTTTGTAATCAAGTCTTGGAGTGTCTGTAATCAAGTTGGAGCACTTTGGTAGAAGTAATCCTGCCAGCATTTTCTTTTCCGTACATTGTACCAGATTTAAAGACTTCGCTTTGGAGCAGGTTTTATTTTAATCGCATTTACTTTCATTTATTTCTTGCACTTGCTTTATTTTGTTTATTTATTGTCTTGCCTTACTTTTCAAAACTTTACTTTTCAAAAGACTTAATTCCATACATGATAAGAATTAATATGACTGTTATAACTACCATGGCTGGCTAAGTTTTAGATAGGTAAGAATGTAAAGACCATAATCACCGTAATACGTTTATATGTTAATAGAAATACTTAAGGGTTGTTTTAATCTTTAACACAAGTTTTCTGTACTTAAAAGCAATGTTGGGTAAGATCGAAAGTCGTCCAACCATTTGTGAACTTGTTTAGTTCTCAACTGATCAAATACAGCGAAAGCGCTTTGCTCAGTTAAGTAGGGATTTTTAACACTTTAGAAAAGAGATTTTAAAACTATTTTCGGACGCGTTAGTGGGATTAGAATCTGGTTCATTTTGAACCTCTTTAGTTTAGAGATTTCAGGTCAAAATACTTTTCTGTTTAGTTTAGAATTTGCATTTCTTAAAAGTAAGTTTTCCATGACTCTAACGCAATGCGCGCCTTTTAATAAGTGACAATAAAGGGGTTAGTTTAGAGGGTAAACTTGGTTCTGACTACGCGAAAGCGACAGTTCATGTTAAATTTAATTCTTTTCTTAAAATAGAAGATATTGCCCGTAAGTAGTTTTGTTGATGAATATAGAAATATTATCGGTTATGAGAATTACATTCAAGCCTATTGTTTTGTCTGAATTTTATTACCTCGTCATTTACTTTTATTTATTTTCCTCTGCATTAGTAAACCCTGAATTGAACTGCCTTAGATAAGAACTGTAACAAAGAGAATTCGTTAGATCGACATTTGGTCTCTGTGGATACGATAACTTTTTATATTACTCTGACGCGATTCGTACACTTGCGAATACAACGCATCACACGTGAGAGGCACATGAAAATTTAATGTACTGGCACCTTATAAACCAATGGATTCAATCAACGTCCCAGATTAATCAAAATTTAACATGATGGACGGTTTAGATTTAAGGAACATGGCAGTTAGCATGGAATGTCACACACACAAACCAAAAAATAAAAACAAAATTTAAATGATGTGGCACAACGTGGACCACACGATCAAGCAAATGGACGGTGGGATTTCATCCCCTACCTTTGAACCCTAATCTCGCCGGCGATCAAGCCAGACGCCGGAGCCCTAGCTCCGGTCGTCACTTCCGGCCACCTGCAACCAAAAAAGTACCAGAACACGCAAACGAATATACCTTCTTGACCAGAATTTCACCAGGATCAATAATACGCCATCAAAAATCACAAACAATGCATCAATAAGGAGATTCGAATGAAACAAAGTTGGGTCCAAAACTTTCAAACTCACGAAGCAACCAAATTATACTTCCAAACTCAAAGCAAAATATATAGGCATCATCAGTGACAACCACAGATCATTATGCATGTCAAAAATTTGAGTTTAGAGAGCATGCAAATTATCACTAACCTGAGATCAAGCAATCCGTACCCTTGCTGTTAGCTTCAAATGGTGGTTGCTTCGTGCTCTATGGATCCCCAGGAAGAAAGTTGTGAAAGAAGTTTTTGAAAAACCCTAGTGGATGATGAGATTCGATGAAGAGAAGTTTTTAGGGTTCACACTTGAAATCTCACAAAAATAACGTGCCTCCTCCTCTAACCAGTGCATGAGTAAGCTTAAATATATTAGGTTATTCCACTGATTAGCATTTGGGCCTTGTTAATTCCTCACTTAATGAGTTTTGGGTGATTTTGGAAATTTGCATACTGTGAAATACACCCTCCTCCATGCATCACACCCAAGCCTTTTATGATGGATCACTTATTTAACAATTGCTAATCACACCTGAATTGGATTTGGGCCTTGAGATGTCTTGGTTCATGAGTTTTCAATAATCTTGCAATTTTGCATAATGTGAAATAAGTGATGTACAAGTCATGAAATCTCTTGAATCAATGGCCAAAAATGATCCTTATGGGAGGTACTTTGATGTTAGCATGTGTCATGAAGCAATGGAACCAAATATAGGTCACTATGTCCCAAAAATGCAAAAGTTATGAAAATAGAACCATGAGGAAACCCTAAAAACCACCTTGCCTTCTTTTGATCATAACTTGAGTTTCACAAATGATATGGAGACCATCTAGTACTTGTTGGAAAGGGGAGAAAAAGATATTCAACTTTCATGTTTGAGAAAAATTCATTTGAAGCTTCCTTGATAATGAAAAGTCAAGTTGAATGTAGTGTAAAACTTGCCGAAAATGGAAATTTTCAAATTATAGGTCATTTCCATATTTAGTAACTTTTGTACCAACCCTTGATTCTTGATAAATGGTATAAAACTTGACTCTTGAAGACCATATGAGGATGTGAGACCTTGAAAACCTTGAAGAGAACCTCAAAATTCCACAGTTGACTTCCCCTCTCACTGTTGACTTTTTCCCAATTCTCCTGATTTGCAATCCATTGGCCAATTGAATCTCTCATGAACCAACCTGATGGACAATCTTCCATTCCTAGATACTTAGGGACCCAAGGAATACCATGGAATCAAGTCTTGCCCAAAGAATCAGAAATAAACTGACTTTATAGCAAACCCTAATTTTGGTATCCTCAGTCTAGGAGGAAATAGCACAGTCTCCAAATCCCAATTCCTCTGAATATGATGTGTATCCTCTCCAACAAAGATAAGATATGCCATTTAGTGATGATAAAAACCCAAGAAGCTTGCCCATTGGAGCAATAAACCCAAGAATCTCAAAACCCTAATTTCTGCACTAGTTAGGAGAGAGTGAGCCACTTGAGATCTCTTGGACAATATAAAGACTCTTGCTTGACCCTTTGAAGAACATCTTCTCCTCTTGAACTGCCTCAGGCACCTTGACCCCATGCTAGGAACTAATGATATGCACACATCATAATGCAAAAATGAAATGAAACATATGCTAGTTAGTACTAAAGTAAGGAGAGCAAATTTTGGGGTGCTATAATATGGATGAAGATACTCAGCAAATTAGTATCAATAACAGAAACCCCACTCGGCGTCATAGTCAAGATGTCCGATCTGTGGAAGCTAACCTAGTGAGGTTACATTGTATTCAAAGTGGGCGTGGCCAGGTGCCACCACATAATTATGACCGTTGTAGCGTCTGTTCGGAAAGTAACCAAGGGTGTTACCTTGTGAGAGCAGCTCTTCAGGGTCAGGTGGATCGTGGAGAGATTCGTCCATATACGGGTTCTGGACCCATCAACTGGACGCCGAACTACCTTGCCGATCAAGTTGAGGATGTTGTCACGATCGCTGGTCATCACAGGACCAGGGATGTTTTTGCCATCATCCCTCTACTTGACAAATCTAAAGTTCCCAACCGGGAACGGATCGAGATTACTTACGATGGTCAAAAAAATCAGAGGGTTCCCGTAGTCATCTATCTGCCGGGACCACTACCGTATGAATCAGCTAAGGCAATCCCTTACAAATACGGTGCAACGACAATTGAAAATGGAAAGGAAATTCCATTACCCTCCGTTGTGAATATTACAGACATCGGTCGTGTAACACGGAGTGGTAGAATCTTCAACCGAGGGGTTGGGGAAGCTAACAAAGAAAAGGAACTTCAGACGGAAACTCCTGATCTACCAGTCGGTCAATCCAATAATCCTGACCATTCAAAAAATAATGATGAGATGCTGAAGCTCATCCAAAGGAGTGAATACAACATTGTCGATCAACTGTTACAAACTCCTTCAAAGATCTCGGTATTATCATTATTACTCAGTTCAGAAGCCCACAGGGAGGCTCTAAAGAAAGTCTTGGAGCAAGCTTTTATGGAACAGGATGTAACGATTAGACAGTTCGATAGTATTGTCTCTAACATCACTTCCTGCAACAATTTGGGATTTAGTGATGAGGAATTACCCGAAGAGGGTCGCCGTCATAACATGGCGCTCAATATCACAGTTAACTGCCAGGACGATGCTTTAGCCAACATACTGGTAGACACAGGGTCAGCCCTGAATGTTATGCCGAAGTCCACTTTGATGCAATTATCATTCAAAGGCCTTCCGATGAGAATCAGCAAGGTCATCGTCAAAGCGTTCGACGGATCCAGAAAAACAGTTATCGACGAAGTTGATCTTCCTATAACTATCGGTCCTCATACTTTCCAAGTCACTTTCCAAGTCATGGACATCCGGGCAACGTACAGTTGTTTATTAGGAAGACCTTGGATACATCAGGCTGGGGCGGTTACTTCCACCCTCCACCAAAAGCTAAAGTTCGTCCAGAACGGCCAACTCATCATAGTCTGCGGGGAGCAGGCCTTGCTGGTGAGTAACTTGTCATCATCTAATGGTATAGAACCCGAAGAGGTTATTGGAACTCAGTTCCAAGCACTGTTGGTGAGCAAGAACAATCATTTCAAAGAAGGAACTTCCATTTCTTCATACAACGATGCTATCAAAGCAGTCGAGAGTACCGATACGATAGGATGGGGACAGCTTGTCATTCCTACTAGCAATACAACAAAGAAGGGTCTTGGTTTTTCTGCAACCTGTACCCAGACAGCTGCCAACGATGAAAGTCTTCATCCCCTTCAAAACTTCTTCCATAGTGGAGGTTTCCTTCACCCAGTGTCTCAAGCAGTACATGCTATCAATGAGGAAGATCCCTCTAACACAGATGAAGAATGGAAGTCCTACCTTAACGGGGACGGTTATATGTCTCAGGAAGAGGTGCCTATACCATTTTGCTATCCTGTACAGAGTCCGAGATTTATACCACGGTCAGATGTCGGAATGATCTATGGAGATTGTGATCCGGAAGGATGTCGTGCTCCGCCAAACTCATTAAAGGAGGACACTCTAATGAAAGACAATTTTGACTACACCTACTATGGCCCAATGGATGGTCTGCCAATATGGCAGCCCTACCCAAGAAACTTGGGGCAAGAGAGTCAGCCGAACAATGAAAATCAGCTGACCATCATTGAACAGAATACCTGTGTCCCCACCATGTCATGGGATCAACACTCAGGTCATTCAGAAACTACTCAACATGAAGATGAATTCGCAACATTTGCAGGACTTGAATTCATCAACTATGCTTTTCCCGAGGTCAACGTCATCGAGAGAGATGACTCCTCCAGTTCCAAAGAAGTTTGGGACACCTTGGGACAACTGAGTGGAAAATACGACTATATGGTTAGGTACACCGCTCCCGAAAGCTCTCGTATCAGGCTCGAAGATATCCAGCCTACTGGATGGGGAGATACAGCTGAGAGCACAAATACTATGCAAAATACAACTTAGGAATTCTCCTATGACAATTCTGCCTGGGAGACAGATTCCAATGATCCTGCTCCACCATAAATCAACGTCATTTCTGAAGACAAATCAAGGAAGGTGCCAGACTTTGTGATTCACCGAGGAGTTCGCCGCCAATGAGTTGTTGTTGATGCTCCGAAGGTCGTTCGTCAGTCAAAGTAATTGCCATCTTTAACCTTTCACCCTGCCCAGGTGAAACAGATGTTTTGATAGGGCTCGCTTTCTGTAAATTTTCCCTCTTCGCTTAGCCCAAAGCGACAGAGTTTTGTTTTATAGGGCTGTAGTTTCAAGAATTGACTTGTTCATTAATAAAATAATGTCGTTCTGTAATTTCCGCATTAATCGTTATTTTCTCTTTTTGCTTTTTCAGAAAATGGTAATCCTAAAAAATAATTCAATAATAAAAACAAGCAGTAAAATAAAACACTGCACACACTTGCATTTTCTCTATCTTTTCTAAACACGAATCATCACGTCGTGCAGATTGCTTGTTTTAAACCCAGTTGAAACATACGATCCGATGCCTTCTCCCGACTTTGAGTTCCCGATATTCGAGGCTGAAGAAGAAAATGACGACGAAATTCCAGAAGAGATCTCCTGACTACTCAGACAAGAGGAAAGGTCCATTGAACCTCACAAAGAGCCGTTGGAAACGATCAATGTGGGTTCGGAAAGAGAGAGAAAAGAAATCAGGATTGGGGCACTGCTCAATCCAACTGCCAAAGAGAGTTTGATAAAGCTTCTCAAAGAATTCCCCGATGTATTCGCTTGGTCCTATCAGGATATGCCAGGGTTGGATACCAGCATCGTGGAACATCATTTACCGTTGAGATCGGAATGTCCGCCAGTAAAACAAAGGTTGAGACGGACTCACCCAGACATGGCCATCAAAATCAAAGAGGAGGTACAGAAACAGATTGATGCAGGTTTCCTCGCCACATCTGAATATCCTTAATGGTTAGCCAACATCGTACCCATTCCCAAAAAGGATGGAAAGGTCGGAATGTGTGTCGACTACTGAGATCTGACCAAGGCTAGTCCAAAGGACGACTTTCCTTTACCACACATTGACATGCTGGTAGACAGCACAACAAAGTTCAAAATTTTCTCCTTCATCGATGGATTCTCGGGCTATAACCAGATCAAAATGGCGCCGAAAGACATGGGATAACTGTAGCGAGGGATTTTGGACGCGGTTCTTAAGCGTTGGTCGCTCTCTGCGGTTGAGCTTAAACTATAGGTCGATTCATTTTTTATCCTATTAAAGCTGATGAAGGAAGGGAAATAGATGTCTCCAATTAACCCTGCTTGCATACTGAGTTTAAACAGCGGTCTGTTAGGTTACAGATGCTATCAATGTGGGGGGGCCTTTGTACTGGTTATTTGTATTTTCGCCAATATTGGTTTTTTATCTAGGCAGAAGGTTTCTGGCGGGGAACAAGGATTAGGATGTTTAGGACTGATGCTTTTGAATTACTGCTTTTGATATGGGATTTTGGGTTTTTGTTTAGTGTGCTCGCTAAGATTTTTCTTTCAATCTTATGCCTACGTATTCCCGTTTATCGAAATAGGGAAATCAGAGCGTTCGTAGTTCCTCCTATTCTATGGGAGGAAATGGTTGTTTTTGGTGTCTTGTTCAAAGCCCAAGACGTGAAGCAAAAGGTGATTTGTATCTTGTTCAAAGCCCAAGATGTGAAGCTGAAAGGTTTATTTGTGTCTTGTTCAGAGCCCAAGACGTGAAGCGAAAGGACCTCGACTTTAGAGAGAATTTGTCGTCTCTAAAGAGGGGTTTGTATAAAGGAGGATTACTTTAACCGGGATACGCGGATCCTAGCAATGCCATAATTTCATTTATAGGGGGTTTTTAACCTGAAGGGGAAGACTTTAACTCAGTTTAGAGCAATGCTATCTTTCCTTAGGAATTTCTCATGCTAAAAGAGGGACAGTGGCATGGATGTAGATGATCCAGAGGCTTGCCGCTTACAGCGATTAGATGAAAGGGGAAGGAGTTGTTGATGTTTGTGTACTGTGAACGAGGCATAGCTTTGATGCTAAAAGGTTTATTGGATCAACCAGTGGTTTTCTTATACAAAGCCTAAGAGGAGGCTAATATGTGTCTCGTACAAAGCCCGAGAGAGAGGCGAAAAGGTTTTGACTCAACGAGGGAATCTTTTGGTATCTGGTATAAAGCCCGAGATGGAGGCTATCTGACTCAACAAGGGAGTTTTTTTTTTTGTATCTCGTACGAAGCCTGAGATGGAGGCTGTTGTTTGTTTGGCTCAATAAGAACCTTTTTGTATCTCGTATAAAGCCCGAGATGGAGGCGAAACGGGTGATTGACTCAACGAGGGAGTCTCTTATGTGTCTCGTACAAAGCCCGAGAGAGAGGCTAGGGTTACTGTTTCAGTCGAGTGACAGGTCTAATGTACTGATTGTAAAAGAGAAAATCAGTTCTTATATGAGTAATACTGTACTCATGGATTTGATTTGAGGATCCGGGTTATTCATGTTCTTTAAGGAAGCGGGAGATCCGAAGGGTATTGAGACTGCCCGAGTCTACGGGTTTTTTTTCCTATTTAACGAAGGGGTGCTTGAGAATGTCTTTGAGACTCAAGGAAGTTAGACTGTCCAAGTCTAGAGTTTCATCTTTTATACTATGCTTTGAGAAACAGTAATAGACTCTTTGAAAGGACTGTTCTATACAGATGATTAAGTTCTGTTCCTATACCTCTAGGAGGTCGTCGGGACAATTTGTACGAAGCCCAAGAGGAGGCTGGAAACTTTTAAGAAGCCGACGGGTCCTTGTACTAAGCCCAAGAGAAGGCTATCATTCCTGGAGGAAGAGATCATTATACGAAGCCTAAGAGGAGGCTGTGAATACTTCTAAGAAGCCATAGGGTCCTTGTACTAAGCCCAAGAGGAGGCGGGGTTGCTTTTAGGAAGCCTGTGGGTCCTTGTAAGATGCCCAAGAGTAGGCCGATGCTTTTAAGAAGCCCGTGGGTCCCCAAACCCCGAGAAATTCAAGGCAATGCTATTCACCGAGAATAGATCAAAGTCAGGAAAGTTCGAGAATTTGGAAGAAACTCAAAGATGCCATTTCACGGAGAATACATTCATCTTTGGGAGTAGAGTTTCTTGACAATTCCTAATGAGGACAGCCGAAGAGAAGACTGTATCTGGTGATCCTATTGGGGATCTAGTTGTCTATTTCTACGAATAAACGAAATGGCGTCACCTAGTTCTAGACTTAGTTGCCGGGGAAACTCGAAATATCTATACTATTATTACACAGTTGATATGAGTTTATGAAAGAAGACTTACAGCGAAACAGCCCCACAATACAGTTTATATGTACATGAAAGAGGTAAATGAAAGCGATAACCACTTACTCGGATGTAGAGCTTCTATGCTGTTTGGTTAGTTGTTCAACAAAGAAAGATTGAAAACAACAGTATATACAAAATCAAAGGAGAAAGTGCTTTGAAAAAGAAAGATTTGGGGCTTACAGCTCAAGGAGAGGCCCAAGGTTTTATCAGTGAGCGCACTGTTGAATTTGTACAGATGGGACTTATACAAGTGACTGAGGCCAGAAAAGGTTTTCTGTACAAAGGGATGGGTCTTACACTCTCTCAAGAGGCCCAAAAAGTTTTAAAGAAAAAGAGTGGGGCTTATAACACGAGGGTAGGCCTAGTTGATTTTTCCGTATGAAATGGCGATTGCGCCGAGTTTTTCTTTTAACGCGGAGGGACTTATACAATAAGTGAGGCCCAAATGATTTTGGTTAAAAGGGGGTTGGGTCTTACACTCTATTAGAGGCCCAAACAGTTTTAAAGAAAAAGAGTGGGGCTTATAACACGAGGGTAGGCCCAGTTGACTTTTCCGTTTGAAATGGCGATCGCGCCGAGTTTTTCTTCTAACGTGGAGGGACTTATACAATAAGTGAGGCCCAAATGATTTTGGTTAAAAGGGGGTTGGGTCTTACACTCTATTAGAGGCCCAAAAGTTTTGAATGGGTCTTATAGCTCGAGGAGAGGCCCAAAAGGTTATTTTTTAAAAGGCGATGATCGCGCCGTTTGTTTTTGACGGTATCGGGACTTATACAATACACTGAGGCCCAAAAATGATTTGGTCAAAAAAAAAAAGATTGGGTCTTACACTCTATTAGAGGCCCAAAAAGTTTTAAAAGTTTGATGAGGGTTGAATTGATTCAAAACCCTAATTTGTTTTCAAAATGTATTATTTTTAATTGAACAAAAATTCAATTAAAATGATTAATATTTGTTAAATACATGAAAACAAGTTATGATCTTGGACCGATGTTCCAAAAAATCAGGTTTCTTCCTACAAAATGATTGAAGTCAAATTAGGGTTAGAAAATGAAAAGCAAAGAAACATTTTAAATGCTAAAAACACATAAAACATTAATTCTTTTCAAAAATATCAAATATAGGAAATAAATAATATCTTTGGGATTTTTTGGTAGAATCAAATATTTAAACATTTTTGTGAATTATTGCAAAAAGAACCAATCAAAAATGATAAAAATTGAAGGAGTTATTAATTTTTCAAATCATTAAAAATAATAATATGAAAAATAACAAAATAAAAAAGTGATAAAAAGAAGTCTGGGGCGAGGGGGATTCGAACCCCAGTCCTTTCGCTTGCCAATACACACAAAACCAGCTGATGAACCGCTGGGGCGCAATGCCAATTCAAATATAATATGGCAAGGGAAAAATATATAGAGAACTTGTTGGATTTTCTGAAAATGGCACCATGGCCATCTTCCTCCTCGAGCTCGTGCATGAAGTACCCTATCTCCCTCATCTCTCCACCATTGGACATGATTCAAACACCAAACCCGTGCGTTTTTTCACAAGGAATAAGATGGAAATACCCAATTTTATTCATTTTCAGTGTGGAGTAAAATAATCATGATGAACACAAATGAACCCTAATTTGCAAAAGCAATCGTGCAGGCATGGTTATAAGGTCTATGATCCAATTTCTTGAGGCAAAACAATCAACATATGATGGCAAGCAATTGGCAAAAATATCATGTGAGGAAATATGCATGGATCATGGAGTTTGAGTTTGAAGCTCACCTTGATGCAAGCTGAAATGGAACTTTGCCCAGATGGTGTTCCAGTCGTGAATTGGTGATCCCTACAGCTTCAATGGATGTTATGGAGTGTGTTGCAAGCTTTGGAACACTTTGAAACTCTTTGGATCAAGCTGGAGACCTCCACCTGCAAAATTGAAGCATAATGGCTTGGTGGAAGAGTGATTTTGAGCCTGAGGTGTTACAGTCAGTGTTTAAGTGTTTGGACACCTCAAATACATCATATGTGATGTGTTTGAGCAATTGGAATTGATTGCCTATGCCTGCAACTCAAAACCCGATAGTGGTTACTCAAAAACAAGAAAACTTGAGGTTTAAGAAAGAATGAGAGAAAGCAGTGCAGTAACTGGCTTTGGTGTCAGTTGAATGATCCATTGGGACCTCTATTTATAGGTGATCAACTTTTGTTTTGGAGGAATAGTGAATGGCTGCTGGATCAGATCACATTTGCATGGATTGGCTTGGAGGATTTCTTCTCAAGCAAGGCAAGCTAGCCATTCCCAAGAGCAGGGCTATGCCTTGACTAAAACCACATTCGTCAGATGTTTTTAATGTTGTTTAATCAGAGAAATTGACTGAGTAGGGTAGCTACCTTGACAATGCACTATTCCATATTAATGAACTTTGAATTCAAGGCAAAAATGTGCCAAAGTGGATGAACTTCAAGTTGGAAGATTCCTTGGCTTTTTGACTCAGATTTATCAGTTGGATTAGTTGCATTGTGATTGGTTTGAACACAGGTGGCATGCTGATCCTTAGTTTTTGGTTCAAAATCGTGTGTGGCAAGCAAACATGCAAACTGATTTTTCCAAAACAGCTTGCAGCAACATGACTTTGGGCATGGATTTCTCATGGCTTAAGTTGAATCAATTCATGTTGTTGAGCTCTTTGAATTCTTAGTAACATATGCAACAATATTGATGTTTAACTTTGGACTTGATTTAGCTTGCAACTATGTGAAAAGATCTCACAAGTTTTGGTGTTTCAACAAAATCTGTCTTGGACAGAATTTTTCTAAGTGTTGGAAAATGGTATACTTTCATGTTTTCAGCCACTTTGGATCACTCATAGCTCAAAATCCATAATGAATTGGAGTTAGGCCTAGTTGAAGTTTTTGTAGAGGGTAATGAGAGCTACAAATCAAGCTTTGGATGGGGCACAATGGCCTTGTGGTTTAGGAGTTATGGTCCTCCAAAGTTGGTGTATTAGTGGTACTTTTTCATAACTTAGAAAAATTTCTAATTTTTATGGTTACCCCTTTTACAAGTTATCCCACTTTTCTTGATTTTTCTTGATGAATGATGATTCAAATCATACATAAACATCATTTTAGGGTTAAAAATCCATTTTGGTGAAAAATCTCAAAAAGTCAAAGTTGACTTTTTTGCACAGTTGACTTTTTATCAGATGATTTCCAAATTGTGCAATTCTTCAGGAAATCATGTCCTTGACCTAAATCAAACTTGATGGACATGTTCCAAGGGTGTCATAGGGTATGTTGAGGCATGTCCTAGGGTTTGGGAGCATGTCTTGGTCAAAAGTCAAAGTTACAGTTGACTTTTCCCTTAAAACCCTAATTGTGGTGCAGATGAAATTGAGACTTGTTGCTCAAGCTTCTTGGCTTAATCCATTGTTCCAAATGGATCAATATAGTTCATTAGAGACCCTCAAACTCTCTCTTGAGGTCTTGGTTCATGATTTGCCCTAAAAGTCAACTTAGGGGTGAATTAGGTTAAGAAACCCTAATTCCTGATTTTGATGTATGCATCCCCTTGAGGTCAAATTGACTTGATGTTTGGGTCCATGAGGTTCCATGGAGTATATTAGGTTGTGTTTTGGAACATTGGCTCATGCCTAGATGAAAATTTTCCATTTGGAGGCCCTGGTCGACCAAAACCCTAATTCGGTGACATTGTCGATCTTGAGGCTTGATCCACCTAGAAGGGAGCAGCTTTGTGCTTAATCCTTGGAGTGGGAGTCCTTTTGATCCATTGTGTATGTTTGAGAGGTTAGACAAGTTGAAGATCATGTCATTTCTTGATTGATCCTTTGTCTAAGGCTCTGAGAGGGCTTGAAACCCTAATTCTAATTGCAGTGGATGCTCAACAATTCCTTGAGGTCTTTGATGAGGCATAAAGGTACATCCATATTGTGATGATGAGTTGCACAATGATGGGAATCTTAGTGGTCAAAATTTGGGGTATGACAGATGCCCTTATTCGGGGTGCAAGAGGTTTAAATATCGGAATACCCGAAATTTTGATGGTGGTTATGAATGGTAGCTTACGCATTCATCTTCTTTAGCTAAGCAATGATGCTCAGAAAAGGTAAACTTCCCCTCGATCCTGGTCTTCAGCCAAGGAACTGGTCTCAGTTTTCTTTTGAAATAAACTTCCCCTCGATCCAGGTTTCCTACCAAGGAACTGGTCTTAGTTTCTTTTGTAAACTTCCCCTCGATCCTGGTTTCCTACCAAGGATCTGGTCTCGGTTTCTGATATAAACTTCCCCTCGATCCTGGTTTCCTACCAAGGATCTGGTCTTAGTTTCTTTTGTCAATATACTTTCTTGACAAGGGACGCTATTTGTAGCGGTTTTCCTTCAAACTTCTCGCCGAATTTTCCTGGGGAGATGCCATTTGAGTGGAACAAGTTTTGATGTCAGACTTGCTGGGGAACCCATTCGTCTGAATTGTAGAGGTACACAAACTTCTCTGTTTTGGAGACGCCATTTGTCAATTCTACTGGGGAAAGCGAGTCTCTTGAGGGACTGTTTTGGTTTGGGAGCTTACATCATACTTTTCTCGGGATCTTCCCGGAGAAATGCCATATGATGGGATCCAATTTTGAGGTGCCGATGACCTTTTCATCAGCGGTCTTCTCGGAACGAGACTGGCATGCTGCCGAATTTCTGATTACGAGGATTTCTCTACGGATTTTCCTTTAACCCGGGAAAGCAAGGATATCGTCTTCGATGGCAAAGAGCGACATTGGTTGAAAGTTTTCTCTGGCTTTTCAGAGGTTCAAGTTATCAAAGTGGTCAAGGACCAACTTCAATCCAGAAATAAAATTGGAGGAGAGAGAATGTTCAGACGTAGCATTTCCTGACGAGGCAAGAACTGACAACTTGATTGAGAGAACTTCTACCACTAAGGTACAAGACCGACTAGAGTGATAGTGATGCAATATGAAATGTGAATGCAAATCGAAAATGCATGATGCATGTATGTTTATGCCGACAAAACCGACGCGACACACAAACAAAAAGATGAACATGACTGGATACTTGGCCATCGCGGGGCGTGTAGAGATATCGCTGGTTCAAGATAGCAATTCCACCTTGCTTAGGAGAGATAGTCCCTGCAGGGAATATCGTTGATCGGGCTTAGGAGACGAGAACTCGGCCTAAGTGTGTCAGACGAAACAAGGTCTCTAGCATAGTTGATCCCTTCATTCAGGCGAACTGGTTTAGAAGGAGCACTTTGATTCTGCACTTTGAAGTTTGCTTACTTCTGGAGAAGCGGTTGATGTTCCTTTGATGTTCAACAGTCAAAAGAAGTTTCCATCTTTATTTTAAAAGCAGAAAAAGTTTATCAAGTAAATTCATTTTTGTTTTATTTCAAGAATCGTTAATCATGTTAACAACGTCATTCTGTAAAGCTAAAACAAATAAGAAATACAGACAAAAGCACAAAGGCTCAAATTTTATTGATAGGATGGAGATCAGCCAAACGCGTGATTCCAAAGAGTATATACAAAGTTTGAAAATGGTAATTTACAGGGAAAAGGGCTACGTTGAAACATAACGACCACTATCCTTCTACCAACTTTGAATTCGGGGCATCCTGAGCTTCTGTCGAAGATGACCTTGATTGGAGTTTTCTGACAGATGATGTAACTGCTGCTGCTGAGGGATTTGCCTCTGTTAAACATAGTTACTTGCCATTATCCCTAACTTTTGCCTGGATTGTACTATGAGATTTCCAATCCAACGGGATGATTTTTTTTTCCATGTCTCTAACTTTTGCCTGGACCGCCCTTTCGGGTTTTCAAACCACCGAGACGTTTTTTTTTTTTTTTTTTAGTTTAGGCGAAGTATTTCTTGACTACATCAACATTCGTGGGGTAGGCAAATTCCTCTCCATCCATGGTTGCAAGTCTCAAGGCGCCGCCTGAGAAAGCTCTCGTGACCACATAGGGGCCATCATAATTCGGAGTCCACTTGCCTCGGGAATCAGTGAGAAATGATTGTATCTTCTTGAGCATGAGGTCTCCCTTTCTGAAGACACGAGGTCGGACCTTTTTGTCAAACGCCCTCTTCATTCTCTGTTGATACAACTGACCGTGGCATAGTGCCGTTATTCTCTTTTCTTCGATTAGATTCAGCTCGTTGTGTCGACTTTGACACCATTCAGCTTCGGTAAGCTTAGCTTCCATCAATACTCGGATTGACGGGATCTCTACTTCTATGGGGAGAACTGCCTCCATGCCATACACTAGAGAGAAAGGGGTTGCCCCTGTTGAAGTGCGGACAGATGTACGATAACCGTGAAGAGCAAAGGGTAGCATTTCGTGCCAGTCTTTGTAGGTTACAACCATCTTTTGAACGATCTTCTTGATGTTCTTATTGGCCGCTTCTACCGCTCCGTTCATCTTGGGTCGGTAGGGAGATGAATTATTGTGTTCAATCTTGAACTCTGCACACAACTCTTCCATCATCTTATTGTTCAAGTTAGATCCATTATCAGTAATGATCTTGCTCTGAACACCATAACGGCAGATGATATTGTTTTTGATAAATCGGATCACCACTTGTCGGGTTACATTAGCGAATGACGCTGCTTCGACCCACTTGGTGAAGTAGTCAATGGCTACAAGGATGAACCGATGTCCGTTCGAAGCCTTGGGTTCAATCAAGCCAATCATGTCGATTCCCCATATGGAGAAAGGCCATGGGGAAGAAAGAACTTTGAGATGTGATGGCGGTACATGAATTTTGTCGGAGTATATCTGACACTTGTGACACCTTCTCATGTACCTGTAGCTGTCAGATTCCATTGTCAACCAATAGTACCCTGCTCTTAGAATTTTTCTCGCCATTGTGTGTTCGTTGGCATGAGTGCCAAAGGATCCTTCATGAATTTCTTTCATAAGCATGTCTGCTTCTGGTCTGTCGACGCATCGAAGCAAGACCATGTCAAAATTTCTCTTATAAAGAGTGTCTCCGCTCAGGAAGAAGCTTCCAGCCAGTCTTCTGAGGGTTTTCCTGTCTTTTCTGAGTGCCCCAGATGGGTACTCTTGTTTCTGAAGGAAGCATTTGATATCGTGATACCAAGGTCTGTCATCTATGACTGCTTCAATCGTGAAGATGTAAGCGGGCCGTTCAAGGCACATTATGTCGATCTTAGGTAGGTCATTCCAACGACCTACACTAATCATGGAAGAGAGAGTGGCTAATGCATCAGCCATGTGATTCTCCTCACGAGGGATATGATGAAACTCAACTCTGTTGAAGAAAGGTAGCAACCTTCTTGTGTAGTCTTTGTAAGGAATCAATCCTGATTGGTATGTGTTCCAATCTCCTTTTATCTGATTGATAACCAAGGCTGAGTCGCCGTATACGTCCAAGTTTTTGATCCTTAAGTCAATTGCTTCTTCGAGACCTATAATACAAGCTTCGTATTCGGCCTCGTTGTTCGTACATTTGAACGTAAGTCTGGCAGTGAAAGGAATGTGGGTACCCTGAGGGGTAACAATGATTGCCCCAATTCCACTTCCATAATGATTAACTGCTCCGTCAAAGATAAGCCCCCATTGGGAACTTGGTTCTGGCCCTTCACTGGGTAACGGTTCATCGCAATCTTTCATTTTTAAATACATGACATCTTCATCGGGGAAGTCAAACCCGATTGATTCCTGATCGTCAATCGGTTGATGGGCCAAGTGATCAGCTAAAATACTTCCCTTAACGACTTTTTGAGCGTGGTACTCTATGTCATATTCTGATAACAACATCTGCCAACGGGCGATTCTTCCCGTGAGAGCAGGCTTTTCGAAAACATATTTGATTGGATCCATTTCTGAGATCAACCAAGTAGTATGCCGAATCATGTACTGGCGAAGACGTTTGGACGCCCAAGCCAAAGCGCAACAAGTTTTCTCAAGCATTGTGTACCGAGTTTCACAGTCGGTGAATTTCTTGCTCAAATAGTAAATGGCAGACTCTTTCCTTTTGGTTTCGTCTTGTTGGCCAAGTACACATCCCATTGAGTCCTCTAGGACTGTGAGGTAAATGATCAGTGGTCTCCCTTCCACTAGAGGTGATAGAATCGGCGGATTCAACAGATATTCCTTGATACTGTCGAAGGCGGTTTGGCAATCTTCTGACCAAATGCAATCCTGGTTCTTTTTGAGTAATTTGAAGATTGGCGCACAAGTAGCGGTCATAAGGAATATGAACCTGGAGATGTAGTTCAAGCGTCCCAGGATCCTCTGACTTGTTTTTCAGTTTTTGGAGAAGGCATTTCTTGAATGGCCTTGACCTTGTCAGGATCAACCTCAATTCCTTTCTGGCTGACGATGAACCCTAGTAGTTTCCCTGAACGGACACCGAAGGTGCACTTGTTGGGATTCAAGCGGAGCTTGAATTTCCTTAGACGTTCGAACAATTTTGACAGATGTTCAACGTGCTCACTCTCTGTTTTTGATTTTGCAATCATATCATCGACATACACTTCGATTTCTTTGTGTATCATGTCATGAAACAGAGTAGTCATGGCCCTTTGATAGGTTGCCCCGACGTTCTTCAAACCGAACGGTATTACCTTGTAATAAAAGGTACCCCACAGGGTAATGAACGAAGTTTTCTCCATGTCTTTCGGCGCCATTTTGATTTGGTTATAGCCCGAGAATCCATCCATGAAGGAGAAAACTTTGAACTTTGCTATGCTGTGAACCAGCATGTCAATGTGTGGTAAAGGAAAGTCGTCCTTTGGACTTGCCTTGTTTAGATCCCTGTAATCAACACACATTCTGACCTTTCCGTCCTTTTTGGGAACGGGTACAATGTTGGCTAACCATTGAGGATATTCTGATGTGGCGAGGAAACCCGCGTCAATCTGTTTCTGTACCTCCTCTTTGATTTTGATGGCCATGTCCGGATGAGTGCGTCTCAACCTTTGTTTTACTGGCGGACATTCCGATCTCAATGGTAAGTGATGTTCCACGATGCTGGTATCCAACCCTGGCATATCCTGATAGGACCAAGCGAATACATCGGGAAATCCTCTGAGAAGCTTTATCAAACTCTCTCTGGCAGTTGGACCGAGCAGTGCCCCAATCCTGATTTCTTTTCTCTCTTGCTCTGAACCCAAGTTTACCATTTCTAACGGTTCTTTGTGAGGTTCAATGGACCTTTCCTCTTGTCTGAGTAGTCGGGAGATCTCTTCTGGAATTTCGTTGCCAACTTCTTTTTCAGCCTCGAATACCGGGAACTCAAAGTTGGGAGAAGGCATCGGATCGTATGTTTCAACTGGGTTTAAAACAAGCAATCTGCATGACGTGATGATTCGTGTTTAGAAGAGATAGAGAAAATGCAAGTGTGTGCAGTGTATTTACTTTATTACTGCTTGTTTTTATTTGAATTGTTTTTTAGGATTACCATTTTCTGAAAAAGCAAAAAGAGAAAACAGCAATTAATGCGGAAATTACAGAACGACGTTATTTTATTAATGAACAAGTCGATCCTTGAAACTACAGCCCTATAAAACAAAACTCTGTCGCTTTGGGCTAAGCGAAGAGGGAAATTTACAGAAAGCGAGCCCTATCAAAACATCCGTTTCACCTGGGCAGGGTGAAAGGTTAAAGATGGCAATTACTTTGACTGATGAACGACCTTCGGAACCTCGACGGCAACCCATTGGTGGCGAACTCCTCGGTGAATCACAAAGTCTGGCACCTTCCTTGATTTGTCTTCAGAAATGACGCTAATTTCTGGTGGAGCGGGATCATTGGAATCTGTCTCCCAAGCAGAATTTTCGTAGGAGAATTCCTCTGTTGCATTTTGCATAGCATTTGTGCTCTCAGCCGTATCTCCCCATCCAGTAGGCTGGATGTCTTCGAACCTGATACGAGAGCTTTCGGGAGCGGTGTACTTGACCATATAGTCGTATTTTCCACTTGGTTGTCCCAAGGTATCCCAAACTTCTTTGGAACTGGAGGAGTCATCCCTCTCGATGACGTTGACCTCGGGAAAAGCATAGTTGATGAATTCAAGTCCTGCAAACGTTGCAAATTCATCTTCATGTTGAGTAGTTTCTGAATGACCTGAGTATTTCCCCCATGACATGATGGGTGTACAGGTACTCTGTTCAATGATGCTCAGCTGAGTTTCATCATTCGGCTGACTTTCTTGCCCTAAATCTCCTGGGTAAGGTTGCCACATTGGCAGACCATCCAATGGGCCATAGTAGTTATAGTCAAAATTGTCTTTCATCGGAGTGTCTTCCTCTGATGAATTTGGCGGAGCACGACATCCTTCTGGATCACAATCCCCATATATCATTTCGACGTCTGACCTTGGTATAAATCTCGAACTTTTTGTAGGAAAGAAAAAAGGTATAGGCACCTCTTCTTGAGACATATAACCGTCCTCATTAAGATAGGACTTCCATTCTTCATCCGTGTCAGAGGGATCTTCCTCGTTGATAGCATGTACCGCTTGAGACACTGGGTGAAGGAAACCTCCACTGGGGAAGAAGTTTTGAAGTGGATGAAGACTTTCGTCGTTAGCAGCTGTCTGGGTACAGGTTGCAGAAAAACCAAGACCCTTTGTTTTATTGTCAATAAGAATGACAAGCTGTCCCCATCCTGTCGTATTGGTACTCTTAACTGCTTTGATAGCATCTTTGTATGAGGAAATCGAGGTTCCTCCTTTGAAATAATTGTCCTTGCTCACTGACAGTGCTTGGAACTGCGTTCCAATAACATCCTCGGGTTCTATACCAGTAGATGATGACAAGTTACTCACAAGCAAGGCCTGTTCTCCGCAGACTGTGACAAGTTGATTGTTCTTGACGAACTTTAACTTTTGGTGGAGGGTTAAAGTAACCGCTCCAGCCTGATGTATCCAAGGTCTTCCTAATAAACAACTGTATGTTGGCCGGATATCCATTACCTGGAAAGTGACTTGGAAAGTGTGAGGACCAATAGTTATGGGAAGATCAACTTCGTCGATAACTGTTTTTCTGGATCCGTCGAATGCTTTGACGACGACCTCGCTAATTCTCATCGGAGGGCCTTTGAATGATAATTGCGTCAAAGTGGACTTCGGCATAACATTCAGGGCTGACCCTGTGTCTATCAGTACGCTGGCTAAAGCATCGTCTTGGCAGTTAACTGTGATATTGAGCGCCATGTTATGACGGCGACCCTCTTCAGGTAATTCCTCATCACTAAATCCCAAATTATTGCAGGAAGTAATGTTAGAGACAATTCTATCAAACTGTCTGATTGTTACATCCTGTTCCACAAAGGCTTGCTCCAAGACTTTCTGTAGAGCCTCCCTGTGGGCTTCTGAACTGAGTAACAGTGATAATACCGAGATCTTTGAAGGAGTCTGTAATAGCAGATCAATAATGTTGTATTCACTCCTTTGGATGAGCTTCAGCATCTCATCGTTGTTTTTTGAAAGGTCAGGATTACTGGATTGACCGACTAGTGGATCGGGAGCTTCTGTCTGAAGTTCCTTTTCTTTGTTAACTTCCCCAACCCCTCGGTTAAAGATTCAACCACTCCGTGTAACACGACTGATGTCTGCAATATTCACGACGGAAGGTAATGGAATTTCCTTTCCATTTTCAACTGTTGTCGCACCGTATTTGTAAGGGATAGCCTTAGTTGATTCATACTGTAATGGTCCCGGTAGATAGATAACTACGGGAGCTTTCTGATTTTTCTGACCATCATAAGTAATCTCGATCTGTTCCCGGTTGGGAATTTTAGATTCGTAGGAATGATGGCAAAAACATCCCTGGTCCTATGATGACCGGAGATTGTGCCAACATCCTCAATTTGATCGGCGAGGTAGCTCGGCGTCCAGTTGATGGGTCTAGAACCCGGATATGGACGAATTTCTCCACGATCCACCTGGCCCTGAAGAGCCGCTCGCACAAGGTAACACCCTCGGTTATTTTCCGAATAGATGCTACAACGGTCGTAATTGTGCAGTGGCACCTGGCCACGCCCACTTTGAATACAATGCAACCTCACTAGGTTACCTTCCGCTGATCGGACATCCTGACTTTGACGTCGAGTAGGATTCCTGTTACTGATACTAATTTGCTGAGTATCTTGATCCATGTAAATTTGCATCCACCAGTGATTTAACAAGTGCTGAAGTGCCTCCTGGACAAGGGTACAACCTTGATCGTTTCCGCAACCCGCTTTACAGCTGTGATAATTATGTGATACCAGGAATCCGAGTTGGACCTGTTCAGCATGTAACTTTACCAGGTTGATATTCAACATGCGAATGTCAAAGATCTGAACCATGTTGATCTGATAGGAATTCCTATCATGGTAGTCTTGGATCCATCCAAGATCCATCAGACGCTGGAGGGCCTCTTGTACGAAAGAGCATCCCTGTTTATTTACCGAGCAAGTCAGACAGGAATTGTAATCGTGCCGTGGCAGATTATGATACTGGCTTTGCCTTGAGTGCATTGCCACCAGGTTGGCATTCATTGCACGGATATCGTGGTTTTGAATGACGTTGGAATTCATGTAGACCATGTTAACTCCACGAACTCGGTGCTCCTGGATCCATCCGAGATCCATTTGTTCCTGTAGAGCTGCTTGCACTACCGAACATCCTTGATTGTCTTTAGAGCAGATATCACACTGATGATAATTATGAGGTGGCACATGGCCATATCCGCTCTGTCTACAATGCATCTTGACCAGATTAGTTTTCAACAAGAGTACATCGTGAATTTGATAGACGTCGTTAATCTCTTTCTCAATCAAATTGACTGCAGCTTTCTCATGTGGAGGCAGCGGGTTCGTGAGAACATTAGGATTCGTATCTTTGAAAGATAAGAGCCCGCTCCTAACAAGCTTTTGCACGTCAGACTTGAAATTAAGACAAGTTTCTATGTTATGCCCTGGACCTCCTTGATGATAAGGGCACGTCTGATCCACCTTAAACCAAAAAGGTGGATTTTCCGGTACTGTAAGAGGGGACTTAGTCTGAATGTGCCCCTTGGCTAGCAGTAATGGAAACAGCTATGCGTACGTTACGGGTATAGGATCGAACCCTGGTGGCCGTGTTGTACGGTTGTTGTTGTATTGGGGACGAGCCTGCTGAAGAGGCTGTTGTGTCCTTTGCTGATCAGGTTGGCTCTGTGCAACTTGAGGTTGATACGTAGGAATAGGCACAGGGCTAATAGCAGGAGTCACAACTGCTACTGGTTGATAATGTCGCCTTTGCTTTCCTAGAGAGATATTCCCAATATCTTGCTCTTTTTTCTTAGGGAGAGCACTGCCATATTTTTTAGTACCGCTCGGTGATCCAGTGTCTTTTACCAAACGTCCTTCTCGGACGGCTTCCTCAAGACGTACACCCATGCCTACCATTTCGGTGAAATCACTGGGTGCACTGGCAACTATTCGGTCATAGTAAAATGAGCTTAGGGTCTTTAAGAAGATCTTTGTCATCTCTTTTTCCTCAAGAGGTGGATAAATTTGAGCGGCAATTTCACACCACCTTTGAGCATACTCCTTAAAGGTTTCCTTTTCCTTTTGCAACATTGATCTGAGTTGATCTCTGTCGGGTGCCATGTCCAAATTGTATTTGTATTGTTGGACGAAGGCAGTACCAATATCTCTGAAAGTACTGATCGTAGCACTGTTTAAACCCATGTACCATTTGAGTGCGGCACCGGTTAAACTATCCTGAAAGTAATGAATCAGTAGGTCCTGATTCTCTGTCTGAGCTGACATTCGCCGAGCGTACATCACCAGATGGCTTTGAGGGCAAGAGTTGCCCTTGTATTTTTCAAAGTCGGGCACTTGGAATTTGAGCGGGACTTTCACATTGGGGACCAGACAAAGGTCTGCGGCGTCCTTTCCATATAGATCCTGACCGCGAATGGCTTGCAGCTCCTTCTGCATTTCCAGGAACTGTTCCTGGAATTCATCCATTCTATCGAACATAGTTTCCTTCTTACCAGAAGGTGTTGGTGGAATCTGTCCTTCCGGGACAGTGTGCACCACAGGGGATGGTACCGTGACTACGGTAGTAAAACTTGGCGTTTCCCGAAGTTTGTAACCTTCAGGAGTCTTCAGTATGCCCCTGGCATCTTCGCTTTCCCAAAGTTTGTAACCTTCAGGCCCAGCGGCTTCTGTTGTGATTCCCTGATCTTCAGTGATCGGCGGAACATATCCTTCCGGGATATAATTAACAGGCATGCCCCAAGGACGATCTTTCGGTATCTGATACCTAGGATCATACTTCTCCACGATGGGCGTTGAGGTGGTCTCTGAGATCACAGTCCGTTGTAGCTGAGCTTCTGCCATGGCTTGCATGTCGTTACGAAGCTTTCTCATATCCTCTCTCAGAGCGTCGATCTCTTCCTTCAACTCTCTGTTCTCTTTCTCAAGATCATCCATCTTTTTCTGACGATTGGCCCGAGTATTGTACAAATGAGACAGTTCGACTCTAGAATCGAGACACAAACGTGAGATTCGTAGGTAAGAAGAATACGCGATGTGAGAATGATGAATGCAATGATTATTAATTTTTCTCTGGTTTAATCAAAATAAACTTTGACAATTAGATTGCAAATATCAAACAGTGGGGAAACCCCCTTTTATTGAAATCCAAAGGATTGCGGAAATGGAAATACAATAAATTACAAGGTGCGGAAATAGAAACCTAAGCTAATGGGTCCCGAGTCCTCTCTGAAGAGAAATCGGGTGCTGACTCTGGTACTTTCCTTTTCTTTGACCGGGGCTCTTGGGTCGTTGTCGGGTTGTCATTCCTTTGCCAAGTGAAAGGAGTGAGCAAATTCCTTTGGTCATCTTGATTCTCTACAGCATGTTGCTCCAAAATCTCAATCAGAGCATCTTTCTCTTTCAGTAATTGCTGTATTTTGATGCACTTTATGTCGAGGGTGCGATACTTGTTCTTCCAAGACCTCCTCTCCCGTTGAACTTTGTTGAGAGTAACCTGAAGCTTTTCAGTTTCCGTCATGAAGTACATGACAAATTCCTTTGGCGGAAGAATTCCGTAACGAGGATAAGGCATTTTTATCTTGAGAGCTCTAGTTTGTACCCAGTGGAGATAAGGCTCCACTGAGACACAATCTGGTTTTCCTAGAGACTCTCGTCCTTTCTTATGAACCTGTTTCCAAGCATGCACTATTTCCATCTTTAGTGCTCTGTCGTTTTCTCCTTCTTTGAAGAAAAGACCTTCCAGATGAACCCCCCGTGGGATGTGTCTCATTGGGTATCCAAATTGACGGCGAACCAATACCGGATGGTAGTTGATTCCTCCCTTAGTTCCTATGAGTGGTACGTTGGGGAAGTTTCCACAATGATCAACGATCCTGATTCCCTCATAAATCCTATTACACCAATCTATATCAGAGTTGGTAAGGGACATGATCTTCTGTGACCAACGTAAGGCACTCTTGCAATCCCAAAAAGCAGCAAACTTGGGCAAGTGAGAGATAAACCATTTGTAAAGCAAAGGTATACAGCATGTGATCTCCCCTCCGCTGTATAAATTCCCCAAGTGTACAGAATGATACGCATCTGCGTGCAAAGTCGGCACAGGGTTTCCAATGAGAAAAACCTTAATGGAGTTAATATCGACGAAGTTATTGATGTTGGGAAACAAAAATAACCCGTAGGTGAGCAAGACAAAGATGCTTTCAAAAGCAGTCACGTTTCCTATACTGGCGAAGTACAGGGCTTTCTTTGTCAAGAACTGGGCTGGAAAATCTTGTATGCCACCCTTAGTGGTCATGTGAGTCCTGACCTCAGACTCGTCCAAATGAATTGCTCTTGCAATGGTCTGATTCTTTGGAATTTCTTCCAGTCCAGAAAATGGAGCCCGATCAGTGATATATAGATCAGCTAAATGAGAATACTCCTCCAGCGTTGGTGCTAGCTGGTAATCCGGGAATGTGAAACAGTGATAAACTGGATCGTAAAACTGAATGAGCGCATCCATGATTCCCTCAATCACATGGACTCTTAACAGTGGTAGCAAACCTCCGTGCTTGGCTCTGAAAGCCTCAGGGTTAGTGATCATCCTTGCTAACCTTCTCAAATCCTCTAGTTTTGGAACCTTGAAGGTATACGTATGGGTTCTCCTTCTACCGAAATCCATCAGTGCAATCCTTTTCTCTGATATTTGCAAAAATAGTCTTAGTTTAATTTGAAAAACAGCAGAGACTGGAAGAGAAGTTTTTTGAATGTTTTAACGTTTTTTAGATGAATGCATGAATGCAGCACACAAAAACATAGAAAAAACATGGGGTCAAAGGGTCGTTGTCATGAAGTCAAGGCTCTACCCATCCCCAAAGGTTTATACTAGGGTGATTTTTGTACCTGTACTCATTATCATCAGCTCCTCCCAGGAAAGTAAAACAACAAGCGGATCGTCAGCGAGTTGTAGAGCAATCTTAGAGTAAGTGCCATTCACCGAGAATAGATCACCAACCTCAAATGAGGGTAGTATCACGTAACAACTATTCCCGATAGTTTCCGCACTACGAAAGGGTTTGGCTCCTCAGCTTCTCAGACTTAACAACCGGCCCATTGGCTAAGAGAGTGAATGGGTTGCGTTGGTCAGCCTCCACTGAGGTTGATGGTCGACCCCGTCGCCATCACTTATCTTAAGTGTATACTCAATCTTTCCACATACGGCATCACCCGTATTCCCATTAGCAGAAAAATAAACATGTATAGCAATTAGGAAAAGCAGTATATATATTTGTCCTAAACATCCTAGACCTTTAAAGCTAAGGATCCTAAGTTCCTGACAGAAAATGGGTTCCCCGACGGAAGCCCCAATCTGTGGTTTCCACACAAGAGGTGAAAAGGAAGACCGTGCCTAGATCTAACTTTGAACGGCCCCACGGTGGGCGCCATTTTTCTGTAGCGAGCGATTTTGGACGCGGTTCTTACGCGCTGGTCGCTCTCTGCGGTTGAGCTTAAACTACAGGTTAATTCATTTTTTATCCTATTAAAGCTGATGAAGGAAGGGAAATAGATGTCTCCAATTAACCCTGCTTGCATACTGAGTTTAAACAGCGGTCTGTTAGGTTACGGATGCTATCAATGTGGGGGGGTCTTTGTACTGGTTATTTGTATTTTCGCCAATACTGGTTTTTTATCTAGGCAGAAGGTTTCTGGCGGGGAAAAAGGATTAGGATGTTTAGGACTGATGCTTTTGAATTACTGCTTTTGATATGGGATTTTGGGTTTTTGTTTAGTGTGCTCGCTAAGATTTTTCTTTCAATCTAATGCCTACGTATTCCCGTTTACCGAAACAGGGAAATCAGAGCGTTCGTAGTTCCTCCTATTCTATGGGAGGAAATGGTTGTTTTTTGTGTCTTGTTCAAAGCCCAAGACGTGGAGTGAAAGGTGATTTGTATCTTGTTCAAAGCCCAAGATGTAAAGCTGAAAGGTTTATTTGTGTCTTGTTCAGAGCCCAAGACGTGAAGCGAAAGGACCTCGACTTTAGAGAGAATTTGTCATCTCTAAAGAGGGGTTTGTATAAAGGAGGATTACTTTAACCGGGATACGCGGATCCTAGCAATGCCATAATTTCATTTATAGGGGGTTTTTAACCTGAAGGGGAAGACTTTAACTCAGTGTAGAGCAATGTTATCTTTCCTTAGGAATTTCTCAAGCTAAAGGAGGGACAGTGGCATGGATGTAGATGATCCAGAGGCTTTCCGCTTACAGCGATTAGATGAAAGGGGAAGGAGTTGTTGATGTTTGTGTACTGTGAACGAGGCACAGCTTTGATGCTAAAAGGTTGATTGGATCAACCAGTGGTTTTCTTATACAAAGCCTAAGAGGAGGCTAATATGTGTCTCGTACAAAGCCCGAGAGAGAGGCGAAAAGGTTTTGACTCAACGAGGGAATCTTTTGGTATCTCGTATAAAGCCCGAGATGGAGGCTATCTGACTCAACAAGGGAGTTTTTTTGTATCTCGTACGAAGCCTGAGATGGAGGCTGTTGTTTGTTTGGCTCAATAAGAACCTTTTTGTATCTCGTATAAAGCCCGAGATGGAGGCGAAACGGGTGATTGACTCAATGAGGGAGTCTCTTATGTGTCTCGTACAAAGCCTAAGAGGAGGCTGTGAATACTTCTAAGAAGCCGTAGGGTCCTTGTACTAAGGCCAAGAGGAGACGGGGTTGCTTTTAGGAAGCCTGTGGGTCCTTGTACGATGCCCAAGAGTAGGCCGATGCTTTTAAGAAGCCCGTGGGTCCCCAAACCCTAAGAAATTCAAGGCAATGCTATTCACCGAGAATAGATCAAAGTCAGGAAAGTTCGAGAATTTGGAAGAAACTCAAAGATGCCATTTCACGGAGAATACATTCATCTTTGGGAGTAGAGTTTCTTGACAATTCCTAATGAGGACAGCCGAAGAGAAGACTGTATCTGGTAATCCTATTGGGGATCTAGTTGTCTATTTCTACGAATAAACGAAACGGCGTCACCTAGTTCTAGACGTAGTTGCCGGGGAAACTCGAAATATCTATACTATTATTACACAGTTGATATGAGTTTATGAAAGAAGACTTACAGCGAAACAGCCCCACAATACAGTTTATATGTACATGAAAGAGGTAAATGAAAGCGATAACCACTTACTCGGTTGTAGAGCTTCCATGCTGTTTGGTTAGTTGTTCAACAAAGAAAGACTAAAAACAACAGTATATACAAAATCAAAGGAGAAAGTGCTTTGAAAAAGAAAGATTTGGGGCTTACAGCTCAAGGAGAGGCCCAAGGTTTTATCAGTGAGCGCATTGTTGAATTTGTACAGATGGGACTTATACAAGTGACTGAGGCCAGAAAAGGTTTTCTGTACAAAGGGATGGGTCTTACACTCTCTCAAGAGGCCCAAAAAGTTTTAAAGAAAAAGAGTGGGGCTTATAAAATGAGGGTAGGCCTAGTTGATTTTTCCGTATGAAATGGCGATCGCGCCGAGTTTTTCTTTTAACGCGGAGGGACTTATACAATAAGTGAGGCCCAAATGATTTTTGTTAAAAGGGGGTTGGGTCTTACACTCTATTAGAGGCCCAAACAGTTTTAAAGAAAAAGAGTGGGGCTTATAACACGAGGGTAGGCCCAGTTGATTTTTCCGTTTGAAATGGCGATCGCGCCGAGTTTTTCTTTTAACGTGGAGGGACTTATACAATAAGTGAGGCCCAAATGATTTTGGTTAAAAGGGGGTTGGTTCTTACACTCTATTAGAGGCCCAAAAGTTTTGAATGGGTCTTATAGCTCGAGGAGAGGCCCAAAAGGTTATTTTTTAAAAGGCGATGATCGCGCCGTTTGTTTTTGACGGTATCGGGACTTATACAATACACCGAGGCCCAAAAATGACTTGGTCAAAAAAAAAAAGATTGGGTCTTACACTCTATTAGAGGCCCAAAAAGTTTTAAAAGTTTGATGAGGGTTGAATTGATTCAAAACCCTAATTTGTTTTCAAAATGTATTATTTTTAATTGAACAAAAATTCAATTAAAATTATTAATATTTGTTATATACAAGAAAACAAGTTATGATCTTGGACCGATGTTCCAAAAAATCAGGTTTCTTCCTACAAAATGATTGAAGTCAAATTAGGGTTAGAAAATGAAAAGCGAAGAAACATTTTAAATGCTAAAAACACATAAAACATTAATTCTTTTAAAAAATATCAAATATAGGAAATAAATAATATTTTTGGGATTTTTTGGTAGAATCAAATATTTAAACATTTTTGTGAATTATTGCAAAAAGAACCAATCAAAAATGATAAAAATTGAAGAAGTTATTTATTTTTCAAATCATTAAAAATAATAATATGAAAAATAACAAAATAAAAAAGTGATAAAAAGAAGTCTGGGGCGAGGGGGATTCGAACCCTAGACCTTTCTCTTGCCAATACACACAAAACCAGCTGATGAACCGCTGGGGCGCAATGCCAATTCAAATATAATATGGCAAGGGAAAAATATATAGAGAACTTGTTGGATTTTCTGAAAATGGCACCATGGCCATCTTCCTCCTCGAGCTCGTGCATGAAGCACCCTATCTCCCTCATCTCTCCACCGTTGGACATGATTCAAACACCAAACCCGTGCGTTTTTTCACAAGGAATAAGATGGCAATACCCAATTTTATTCATTTTCAGTGTGCAGTAAAATAATCATGATGAACACAGATGAACCCTAATTTGCAAAAGCAATCGTGCAGGCATGGTTATAAGGTCTATGATCCAATTTCTTGAGGCAAAACAATCAACATATGATGGCAAGCAATTGGCAAAAATATCATGCGAGGAAATATGCATGGATCATGGAGTTTGAGTTTGAAGCTCACCTTTATGCAAGCTGAAATGGAACTTTGCCCAGATGGTGTTCCAGTCATGAATTGGTGATCCCTACAGCTTCAATGGATGTTATGGAGTGTGTTGCAAGCTTTGGAACACTTTGAAACTCTTTGGATCAAGCTGGAGACCTCCACCTGCAAAATTGAAGCATAATGGCTTGGTGGAAGAGTGATTTTGAGCCTGAGGTGTTACAATCAGTGTTTAAGTGTTTGGACACCTCAAATACATCATATGTGATGTGTTTGAGCAATTGGAATTGATTGCCTATGGCTGCAACTCAAAACCCGATAGTGGTTACTCAAAAACAAGAAAACTTGAGGTTTAAGAAAGAATGAGAGAAAGTAGTGTTGTAACTGGCTTTGGTGTCAGTTGAATGATCCATTGGGACCTCTATTTATAGGTGATCAACTTTTGTTTTGGAGGAATAGTGAATGGCTGCTGGATCAGATCACATTTGCATGGATTGGCTTGGAGGATTTCTTCTCAAGCAAGGCAAGCTAGCCATTCCCAAGAGCAGGGTTATGCCTTGACTAAAACCACATTCCTCAGATGTTTTTAATGTTGTTTAATCATAGAAATCGACTGAGTAGGGTAGCTACCTTGACAATGCACTATTCCACATTAATGCATTTTGAATTCAAGGCAAAAATGTGCCAAAGTGGATGAACCTCAAGTTGGAAGATTCCTTGGCTTTTTGACTCAGATTTATCAGTTGGATTAGTTGCATTGTGATTGGTTTGAACACAGGTGGCATGTTGATCCTTAGTTTTTGGTTCAAAATCGTGTGTGGCAAGCAAACATGCAAACTGATTTTTCCAAAATAGCTTGCAGCAGCATGACTTTGGGCATGGATTTCTCATGGCTTAACTTGAATCAATTCATGCTGTTGAGCTCTTTGAATTCTTAGTAACATATGCAACAATATTGATGTTTAACTTTGGACTTGATTCAGCTTGCAACTATGTGAAAAGATCTCACAAGTTTTGGTGTTTCAACAAAATCTGTCTTGGACAGAATTTTTCTAAGTGTTGGAAAATGGTATACTTTCATGTTTTCAGCCACTTTGGCTCACTCATAGCTCAAAATCCATAATGAATTGGAGTTAGGCCTAGTTGAAGTTTTTGTAGAGGGTAATGAGAGCTACAAATCAAGCTTTGGATGGGGCACAATGGCCTTGTGGTTTAGGAGTTATGGTCCTCCAAAGTTGGTGTATTAGTGGTACTTTTCCATAACTTAGAAAAATTTCTAATTTTTATGGTTACCCCTTTTACAAGTTATCCCACTTTTCTTGATTTTTCTTGATGAATGATGATTCAAATCATACATAAACATCATTTTAGGGTTAAAAATCCATTTTGGTGAAAAATCTCAAAAAGTCAAAGTTGACTTTTGCGCACAGTTGACTTTTTATCAGATGAATTCCAAATTGTGCAATTCTTCAGGAAATCATGTCCTTGACCTAAATCAAACTTGATGGACATGTTCCAAGGGTGTCATAGGGTATGTTGAGGCATGTCCTAGGGTTTGGGAGCATGTCTTGGTCAAAAGTCAAAGTTACAGTTGACTTTTCCCTTAAAACCCTAATTGTGGTGCAGATGAAATTGAGACTTGTTGCTCAAGCTTCTTGGCTTAATCCATTGTTCCAAATGGATCAATATAGTTCATTAGAGACCCTCAAACTCTCTCTTGAGGTCTTGGTTCATGATTTTCCCTAAAAGTCAACTTAGGGGTGAATTAGGTCAAAAAACCCTAATTCCTGATTTTGATGTATGCATCCCCTTGAGGTCAAATTGACTTGATGTTTGGGTCCATGTGGTTCCATGGAGTATATTAGGTTGTGTTTTGGAACATTGGCTCATGCCCAGATGAAAATTTTCCATTTGGAGGCCCTAGTCGACCAAAACCCTAATTCGGTGACATTGTCGATCTTGAGGCTTGATCCACCTAGAAGGGAGCAGCTTTGTGCTTAATCCTTGGAGTGGGAGTCCTTTTGATCCATTGTGGATGTTTGAGAGGTTAGACAAGTTGAAGATCATGTCATTTATTGATTGATCCTTTGTCTAAGGCTCTGAGAGGGCCTGAAGCCCTAATTCTGATTGCAGTGGATGCTCAACAATTCCTTGAGGTCTTTGATGAGGCATAAAGGTACATCCATATTGTGATGATGATTTGCACAATGATGGGAATCTTAGTGGTCAAAATTTGGGGTATGACAATAACCAGATCAAAATGGCGCCGAAAGACATGGAGAAAACTTTGTTCATTACCCCATGGGGTACCTTTTGTTACAAGGTAATGCCGTTCGGTTTGAAGAACGCCGGGGCAACCTTTCAAAGGGCCATGACAACTCTTTTTCATGACATGATACACAAGGAGATCGAGGTATATGTCGATGATATGATTGCAAAATCTAAAACAGAAGAGGAGCATATGACCCACCTGTCAAAACTATTAGAGCGTTTGCGAAAGTACAAACTCCGCTTGAATCCCAACAAGTGCACCTTCGGTGTCCGTTCAGGGAAATTACTAGGGTTCATCGTCAGCCAGAAAGGAATTGAGGTTGATCCTGACAAGGTCAAAGCCATTCAAGAAATGCCTTCTCCGAAAATTGAAAAACAAGTCAGGGGATTACTGGGACGCTTGAACTACATCTCCAGATTCATATTCCTCATGACCGCGACATGTGCGCCGATTTTCAAGTTACTCAAAAAGAACCAGAATTGTGTTTGGTCAGAAGACTGCCAAACCGCCTTCGACAGTATCAAGGAATACCTGTTGAATCCACCGATTCTATCACCTCCAGTGGAAGGAAGACCACTGATCATTTACCTCACAGTTCTAGAGGACTCAATGGGATGTGTACTTGGCCAACAAGACGAAACTAAATGGAAAGAGTCTGCCATTTACTATCTAAGCAAGAAGTTCACCGACTGCGAAACTCGGTACACGATGCTTGAGAAAACTTGCTGTGCTTTGGCTTGGGCAGCCAAACGTCTTCGCCAATACATGATTCGTCACACTACTTGGTTAATCTCCGAAATGGATCCAATCAAGTATGTCTTCGAAAAGCCTGCTCTCACGGGAAGAATTGCCCGTTGGCAGTTGCTGTTATCAGAATATGACATAGAGTGCCACGCTCAGAAAGCCGTTAAGGGAAGTATTTTAGCCGATCATTTGGCTCATCAACCGATTGACAATCAAGAATCAATCGGGTTTGACTTCCCAGACGAAGATGTCATGTATCTAAAAATGAAAGATTGCGATGAACCGTTACCCAGTGAAGGGCCAGAACCAGGTTCCCAATGAGGACTTGTCTTTGACGGAGCAGTTAATCATTATGGAAACGGAATTGGGGAAATCAGTGTTACCCCTCAGGGTACCCACATTCCTTTCACTTGACTTACGTTCAAATGTACGAACAACGAGGCCGAATACGAAGCTTGTATTATGGGTCTCGAACAAGCAATTGATTTAAGGATCAAAAACTTGGACGTATACAGCGATTCAGCCTTGGTTATCAATCAAATAAAAGGAGATTAGAACACATACCAATCAGGATTGATTCCTTACAAAGATTACGCAAGGAGGTTGTTACCCTTCTTCAAAAGAATCGAGTTTCATCATATCCCTCGTGAAGAGAATCATATGGCTGATGCCCTAGCCACCCTCTCTTCCATGATTAGTGTAGGTCAATGGAACGACTTACCTAAGATTGACATAATGCACCTTGAACGGCCCGCCTACGTCTTCACGATCGAAGCAGTCATAGATGACAAACCTTGGTATCACGATATAAAAATGCTTCCTTCAGAAACAAGATTACCCATCTGGGGCACTCAGAAAAGACAGAAAAACCCTCAAAAGATTGGCTGGAAACTTCTTCCTGAGCGGTGACACTCTTTATAAGAGGAATTTTGACTTGGTCTTGCTCCAATGCGTAGACAGACCAGAAGCAGAAATGCTGATGAAAGAAATTCATGAAGGATCCTTTGGCACTCATGCCAACGGACACACAATGGCGAGAAAAATTCTAAGAGCAGGGTACTATTGGTTGACCATGGAATCCGACTGCTACAAGTACATGAGGAGGTGTCACAAGTTTCAGATATACTCCGACAAAATTCATGTACCGCCATCGCATCTCAAAGTTCTCTCTTCCTCGTGGCCTTTTTCCATATGGGGAATCGACATGATTGGCTTGATTGAACCTAAGGCTTCAAACGGACATCGGTTCATCCTGGTAGCCATTGACTATTTCACCAAGTGGGTCGAAGCAGCGTCATTCGCCAATGTAACCCGACAAGTGGTGGTCCGATTTATCAAAAACAATATCATCTGCCGTTATGGTGTTCCAAGCGAGATCATTACAGACAATGGATCTAACTTAAACAACAAGATGATGAAGGAGTTGTGCGCAGAGTTCAAGATTAAACATCATAACTCATCTCCCTACCGACCCAAGATGAACGGAGTCGTAGAAGCGGCCTATAAGAACATCAAGAAGATCGTTCGAAAGATGGTTGTAACCTACAAAGACTGACACGAGATGCTACCCTTTGCTCTTCATGGTTATCGCACATCTGTCCGCACTTCAACAGGGGCAACCCCTTTCTCTCTAGTGTATGGTATGGAAGTAGTGCTCCCCATAGAAGTAGAGATCCCGTCAATCCGAGTATTGATGGAAGCTAAGCTCACCGAAGCTGAATGGTGTCAAAGCCGACACGATGAACTGAATCTGATCGAGGAGAAGCGAATCACGGCACTATGCCATGGTCAGCTGTATCAACAGAGAATGAAAAAGGTGTTCGACAAAAAGGTCCGACCTCGCGTCTTCAGGAAAGGAGACCTTGGCTCAAGAAGATACAATCATTTCTCACTGATTCTCGGGGCAAGTGGACTCTGAATTATGATGGCCCCTATCTGGTCACGAACGCTTTCTCAGGCGGCGCCTTGAGACTTGCAACCATGGACGGAGAGGAATTTTCCTACCCCAAGAATGTTGATGTAGTCAAGAAATACTTCGGCTAAATAAAAAAAAACGTCTCAGTGGATTGAAAACCCGAAGGGCAGTCCAGGCAAAAGTTAGAGACATGAAAAAAAATCATCCCGGTGGATTGGAAACATCACAGTACAATCCAGGCAAAAGTTAGGGATAATGGCAAGTAACTGTGTTCAACAGAGGCAGGTCCCTCAGCAGCAGTTACACCATCCATCGGAGGAAAACTCCAGTCAAGGTCATCTTCGAGAGAAGCTCAGGATGCCCCGAATTCAAAGTTGGTAGAAGGATAGCGGTCGTTATGTTTCAATGTAGCCCTTTTCCCTGTAAATTACCATTTTCTAACTTTGTAAATACTCTTTGGAATCACACGTTTGGCTGATCTCCATTTTATCAATAAAATTTGAGCCTTTGTGCTTTTGTTTGTAATTCTTATTTGTTTTAGCTTTACAGAACGACGTTGTTAACATGATTAACGATTCTTGAAATAAAACAAAAATGAATTTACTTGTTAAAACTTTTTCTGCTTTTTAATAAAAACGGCAATTTCTTTTGACTGTTGAACATCAGAAGAACATCGGTCGCTTCTCCAGAAGTAATCGAACCTCAAAGTACAGAATCAAAGTACTCCTTCTACGCCAGTACGCCTGAATGAAGGGATCAACTGTGTCAGAGACCTTGTTTCGTCTGACACGCTTCGGCCGAGTTCATATCTCCTAAGCTCGATCAACGGTATTCCCGGCAGGGATTATCTCTCCTAAGCAAGGCATAATTGCTATCTTGAACCAAGTGATACCTTTCATATCCAGCAGTGGCCGAGTATCCAGTCGTGTTCATCTATCAGTTTGTGTGTTGTGTCAAGTCTTTGTCAGCATATACATACATACATCATGCATTTTACTTGCATTCGCATTCATATTGCATCACTATCACTCTAGTCGGTCTTATCCCCTTGTGATAAAAGTCTTCTCAACGAGTTGTCAGTTCTTGCCTCATCAGGAAACGCCGCGTTTGAACAATCTCGCTTCCAGTGTATCTCTGGGTTAGAGTCGGCACTAGACCACTTTGATAACTTTAACCTATGAAGAACAAGAAAACTTTCAACAAATGTCACTCTTCGCCATTGAAGATGATATCCTTGCTTTCCCGGATTAAGAAAAATCCCCAGAGAAAGCCTCCTAAGCAGAGATTTGGCAGTACAGCTGTCTTTCTCCGAAAGACCGCTGATGAAAAGGTCATCGGCACCTCAAAATTGGAGCCCATCATATGGCATTTCTCCGGGAAGATCCCGAGAAAATTATGATGTAAGACCCCAAGCGGAAGCAGTATCTCAAGAGACTCATTTTCCCCAGATAGAGTCGACAAATGGCGTCTCCAACAGAGAAGTTTGTGCACCTCTACAACTCAGACAATTGGGCTCCCCAGCGAGTCTAACGTCAAACTTTTTCCCATCAAATGGCATCTCCCCAGGAAAATCCGGCGAGAAGTTTGAGGAAAACCGCTACAAATAGCGTCCCTTGTCAATAAAGTTTATTGATGGAAGAAAATGAGACCAGTTCCTTGGTAGGAAACCAGGATCGAGGGGAAGTTTACAACGGCAACTGAGACCAGTTCCTTGGTAGGAAACTAGGATCGAGGGGAGGTTTAAATCAGAAACTTAGACCAGTTCCTTGGTAGGAAACCGGGATCGAGGGGAAGTTGACAAAAGAAACTTAGACCAGTTCCTTGGTAGGAAACCAGGATCGAGGGGAGGTTTATTTCAAAAGGAGACTTAGACCAGTTCCTTGGTAGGAAACCAGGATCGAGGGGAAGTCTACCTTTTCTAAGCATCATTGCTTAGCAAAAGAAGATGAATGCGCAAGCTGCCATTCATAGCCATCAAAATTTCGGGTATTCCGATATTTAATCCTCTTGCAGCCCGAATGCCCGAATACCTTCGTCATTCACACCTTCGGGTCCAAGAAGATTAAATAGGGGCATCTGTCATACCCCAAATTTTGACCACTGAGATTTCCCATCATTGTGCAAATCATCATCACAATGTGGATGAACCATCATGCCTCATCAAATGCCTCAAGGGTTATTGAGCATTCACTACAATCAAAATTAGGGTTTTAAGCTCTCTCAGAGCTTTAGACAGAGGATCAATCAAGGAATGACTTGATCTTCAACTTTTCTAACCTCTAAAATATCCACAATGGATCAAAAGGACTCCCACTTCAAGGATTAAGCACAAGGCTGCTCCCTTCTAGGTGGATCAAGTCTCAAGATCGACAGTGTCACCAAATTAGGGTTTTGGTCGACCAGGGCCTCCAGATGGAAATTTTTCATCTGGGCACAAGCCAATGATCCAAAACATAACCTAATATACTCCATGGGACCTCATGGACCCAATCATCAAGTCAATTTGACCTCAGGGGATGCATACATCAAAAATCAGGAATTAGGGTTTCTTGACCTAATTCACCCCTAAGTTGATTTTTGGGACAAATCATGAACCAAGACCTCAAGACATGATTTGAGGGTCTCTAATATACCATATTGATCCATTTGGAATAATGGATTAATCCAAGAAGCTTGAGCAACAAGTCTCAATTTCATCTGCACCACAATTAGGGTTTCGCGAGGAAAGTCAACTGTAACTTTGACTTTTGACCAGGACATGCTCCCAAACCCTAAGACATGATTCAATATACCCTATGACACCCATGGAACATGTCCATCAAGTTTGATTTAGGTCAAGGACATGATTTCCTGAAGAATTGCACAGTTTGGAATTCATCTGATAAAAAGTCAACTATGCACAAAAGTCAACTTTGACTTTTTGAGATTTTTCACCAAAATGAATTTTTAACCCTAAAATGATGTTAATGTATAATTTGAATCATCTTTCATCAAGAAAAATCAAAGAAAGTGGGATAACTTGTAAAAGGGGTAACCATAAAAACTTAGAAAAATTTCTACGTTATGGAAAAAGTGACACTAATGTGCCAACTTTGGAGGACCATAACTCCAAACCACAAGGCCATTGTTCCCCATTCAAAGCTTGATTTGTAGATCTCATTGCCCTCTACAAAAGCTTCATACTGACCTATGTCCAAATTCCTCATGGATTTTGAGTTATGGAGTGATCAAAATCAAGAAAAGTCACTTTGTTCCAACACTTAGTGAAAATTTCACTAAGTCAGATTTTACCTTACTTTTTGCCAAATGTAGGGGCGTTTTTCACTTGGATTCAAAAGAGATCAAAACCAAACATGTTCAAACAGTTGTTGTATCATGTAAGGGCTTTCCAAAATGACCAAGAACATTACCAAATTCTATTTGAGTCATGAGATATAACATTGGCAAGTTGCCTTGTTGAAATCTGTCAAGGCAAGGCAGATTTTGCATTTTTGCTCGATTTGCCAAAATCAGCCAAATCCAAATGCTCCTATCCACTTGGACACCTCTGAGGATTGAATATAAAGGGGACAATCACTGAGCCAAGCCTCCAAAGTCTTTGGAACAAGAAATAGCATGTTGAACCTAGAATTGCCAAAATAGGGACAAGACTCCAATTTTGGATTGGAGCATTCAATAGAAGCATCAAGGTGGCATGGACCGAGCCATTCTCAACTGAATTTAGTCAAGACTTATCCAAGACCAAGGGGACCAGCAGCCTGTGCCCTAACCTCTAGTCAATGGCTGGAGGAGACTTGGATTTTCATTTGCCAACATTGGCCAAACCTACTCAGCAGTTGCCATTCACTATTCCTTGCAAAACAAACTTGCTCTACTATAAATAGAGCTCAATTGTGATTAGTTTGAGTACACCAAAGCCATCAAACAGATGCTTTTCTCAAAATCTCTTCTTTCACTCCAATTTTGCCTTCTAAGGCAAGTCACTATCGGGTTTTGAGTTTGGGAGCTTTTCCAATCAAACCAATCACTCACACACCTCACATACATCATATAGAAGTGATCCAAACACTCACATAACATCTGGAACACAGATTTCACGAAATCACCAGCCAGTTGCTCAAGTTCTTGACAGATTTGCAGTTGAGGTACCATCTTCAGCTCCAAACCATTTCAATCCATTCCAAGCATTCATACACACTCCATGGCACCTAGGGAAGCTATCCAGATCATTGGAACCTACCTGTAACACCTCCAACACAAATCACGATCACCAGCTGCAAGTGGTAAGCATGAGCTCTTCTAACTCTATGATCCATGCAATTTTTGCTGCATAATAATTTGGCCATATGTTCATAATCATGCATGGAGTGTTTCCCCTCAATTAATTGCATTGTTTGAATCGTGTATCAAAAATCCTAGCTTTCATGCAGAAATTAGGGTTCTTCAGGATTTTTCGTGATTTTTTGTTATATGTTTAATTTAAATGAAATTAAATACCATAGACATGATCGTGAGGTTGAAACGAGTTTATTGGTATGTGGATTGCATGATATGATTAAGTATTCAGTGAGATTGGAGAGAAAATGCAAATCTGGGAAAACGCAGAACACGCGCGTGTTCTTGGTGTGTTCTAGGCGCCATTTTTTGAAAATTCAAATATTTGAATTTTGTGATTTTATTTAATTGATTCAAAAATTAATTTCTCTCTGAGTTTTAATGATTTTGAGTTGATTCTTTTTTTAATAATTCACAAAAATGTTAAAATATTTTATTTTCCCAAAAAATCCCAAAAATATTATTTATTTTATATAATTGATATTTTTGCAAAGAATTAATGTTTTAATTGTTTTTTACATTTAAAATATTTTTTCCACCTTGATTTTGCAACTTTTAATGCTTTCTAATTATTTTATAGGTCAATACTTAATTTTTGAAGCATTAATCCAAGATCACAATTTGTTTTTCCTATGTTAAACAATTTTGATCATTTTAATTGAATTTTTATTCAATTAAATACATTTTTGAAAACAAATTAGGGTTTTTGGATTAATTCAACCCTCATAAATCATTTTCAAAACACTTTGGGCCTCTATTAGAGTGTAAGACCCTACCCACTTGTACAGAAATATTTTGGCCCACACTTATTGTATAAGTCCCTCTGTACATTTTTAAATTCGGCACGATCGTCGCCAGTTTAAAAATAAACCAACTGGGCCTACCCTCGAGTAGTAAGACTCATTCAAAACTCTTTGGGCCTCTAATAGAGTGTAAGACCCAATCCTTTTTTTGACCAAATCATTTTTGGGCCTCAGTATATTGTATAAGTCCCGATACCGTCAAAAAACAAACGGCGCGATCGTCGCCTTTTGAAAAATAACCTTCTTGGCCTACCCTCGAGTAGTAAGACCCATTTCTTTTCTTAAAACTCTTTGGGCCTCTATTAGAGTGTAAGACCCAACCCTCTTGTACAGAAAACTTTTCGGGCCTCATTCGTTGTATAAGTCCCACTGTACATTTTCGAATAAACGACGCGATCGTCGCCAGTTTAAAATTAACCAACTGGGCCTACCCTCGAGTAGTAAGACCCATTCAAAACTCTTTGGGCCTCTAATAGAGTGTAAGACCCAATCCTTTTTTGACTAAATCATTTTTGGGCCTCAGTATATTGTATAAGTCCCGATACCGTCAAAAACAAACGGCGTGATCGTCGCCTTTTTAATAACCTTCTGGGCCTACCCTCGAGTAGTAAGACCCATTTATTTTCTTAAAACTCTTTGGGCCTCTATTAGAGTGTAAGACCCAACCCTCTTGTACAGAAATCTTTTTGGGCCTCATTCGTTGTATAAGTCCCACTGTACATTTTCGAATAAACGACGCGATCGTCCCCAGTTTAAGATTAACCAACTGGGCCTACCCTCGAGTAGTAAGACCAAATTCAAAATTTTTGGGCCTTTAATAGAGTGTAAGACCCAACCCCCTTTTAACCAAAATCATTTGGGCCTCAGATATTGTATAAGCCCCTTCGCATTAAAAGAAAATCTCGGCGCGATCGCCATTTTTAACGAAAAGTCAACTGGGCCTACCCTCGTGTTATAAGCCCCACTCTTTTTCTTTAAACCTTTTGGGCCTCTTGAGAGAGTGTAAGACCCATCCCTTTATATAGAAAACCTTTTTGGGCCTTAGTCACTTGTATAAGTCCCTCTGTACAAATTCAAACAGTTCGCTCACTGATAAAACCCTGGGCCTCTCCTTAAGCTGTAAGCCCAAACAATCTTTTCAAAACATTTTCTCCTTTGATTTTGAATATATTGTTGTTTTCAATCTTTCTTTGTTGAACAACTAACCAAACAGCATGGAAGCTCTACAACCGAGTAAGTGTTTATATGCTTTCATTTACCGCTTTCATATACATATAACTGTATTGTGGGGCTGTTTCACTGTAAGTCTTCTTTCATAAACTCATATCAACTGTGTAATAATAGTATAGATATTTAGAGTTTCCCCGACAACTACGTCTAGCATTAAGCCCGTTGATCACTCTTAAATAGTCAATACTAGATCCCCATAGGATTACCAGACACAGTCTTCCCTCCTCTTGGGGTTAAACAATATGGAGACATGAAAGGCACCATTCTCGGTGAACCCTTTCATAGACTGTCACTCGTAGAAGTTGTCAAAGAGACTTTATTCCCCAAAAATGATCTCTTCTCCGTGAATTGCATCTCTTGAGTTTTTTCCAAATTCTTAGACTTTCCTGGCTTGATCTATTCTCGGTGAATGGCATGTCTTGAACTTCTCGGGGTTTGGGGACCCACAGGCTTCTTAAAAGCACTTGTCAAGAAACTCTACTCCCCAGATATGATCTTTTCTCCGTGAATGGCATCTCTTGAGTTTCTTCCAAATTCTCGGACTTTCCGGGCTTGATCTATTCTCTGTGAATAGTCTGTCTTGAACTTCTCGGGGTTTGGGGACCCATCGGCTTCTTAAAAGCATCTGCCTCCTCTTGGGCATCGTACAAGGACCCACAGGCTTCCTAAAAGCAACCCCGCCTCCTCTTGGGCTTAGTACAAGGACCCGCCGGCTTCTTAGAAGTATTCACAGCCTCCTCTTAGGCTTCGTATAATGATCTCTTCCTCCGGGAATGATAGCCTCCTCTTGGGCTTCGTACAAGGACCGATCGGCTTCTTAAGAGTTTCCAGCCTCCTCTTGGGCTTCATACAAATTGTCCCGACGACCTCCTAGAGGTATAGGAACAGAAATTAGTCATCTGCATAGAACAGTCCTTTCAAAGAGTCTACTACTGTTTCTCAAAGCATGGTACAAAAGATGAAACTCTAGACAAGGACAGTCTAATCTCCTTGATTTTTCCAGACATTCTCAAGTGACCCCTTCGTTAAATAGGAAGAAAACCCGTAGACTCAGACAGTCTCAATACCCTTCAGATTTCCCAATTCCTTAAAGAACAGGAATAACCCGGATCCTCGAATCAAATCCTTGAGTACAGTGTTGCTCATATAAGAACTGATTTTCTCTTTAAATCAGTATACTGGACCTGTCACTCAACTGAAACAGTAACCAAAGCCTCCTCTTAGGCTTTGTATAATGATCCTTCTCCAGTTACAATAGCCTCTCTCTTGGGCTTTATACAATGATTCTCCCCAGCGGAGTCAAACAACGTTTAGCCTCTCTCTCGGGCTTTGTACGACACACATAAAGAGACTCCCTCATTGAGTCAATCACCTTTTCGCCTCCATCTCGGGCTTTATACGAGATACAAAAAGGTTCTTATTGAGCCAAACAAATTTTAGCCTCCATCTCGGGCTTCGTACGAGATACAAAAAAACTCTCTTGTTAAGTCAAGTAGCCTTTCTCTCGGGCTTTATACGAGATACCAAAAGACTCCATCGTCGAGTCAAAACCTTTTAGCCTCTCTCTCGGGCTTTGTACGAGACACATATTAGTCTCCTCTTAGGATTTGTATAAGAAAACCACTAGTTGGTCCAATCAACCTTTTAGCATCAAAGTTGTGCCTCGTTCACAGTACACAAACTTCAACAACTCTTTCCCCTTCATTTAATTGCTGTAAGCGGCAAGCCTCTGGATTATGTACATCCATGCCACTGTCCCTCTTTTAGAATGAGAAAATCCTAAGGAAAGATAGCATTGCTCTACACTGAGTTAAAGTCTTCTCCTTCAGGTTAAAATCCCCTATAAAGGAAATTATGGCATTGCCGGATTCACAAATCCCGGTTAAAGTAATCCTCCTTTACAGTCAGTCACCCAACAGTTGTGACAAACAGACCCCTTTAGAGATGACAATTCTCTCTAAGGTCAACACTTTTAGCTTCACATCTTGGGCTTTAAACAAGATACAAACTACTTTCAGCTTCACATCTTGGGCTTTGAACAAGATACAAATAGACCCTCTAGCTTCACGTCTTGGGCTTTGAACAAGACACCAAAACAACCATTTCCTCCCATAGAATAGGAGGAACTACGATCGCTCTGATTTCCCTGTTTCGGTAAACGGGAATACGTAGGCATAAGATTGAAAGAAAAAATCTTAGCGAGCACACTAAACAAAAACCCAAAATCCCATACTCTCATACATTCGTCCTAACATCCTGACCGATAGCCTAAAGCACCCCTTGTCAACAAAATAACCTAGGAGAAACCCCGAATCTTTGTAGCATCTGTAAACCAATAGTTTTGACTGTTTAATCTCAGTATGCAAGCAGGGTTAATAGGAGACATCTATTTCCCTTCCTTCATCAGCTTTAATAGGATAAAAAATGAATCGAACTGTAGTACCAGAGCGATCGTGCTTCGCAACCACATCCAAAAATCACTCGCTACATGAGGCCCAAAAAGTTTTGGTCAAAAGGGGATTGGGTATTACACTCTATTAGAGGCCCAAAGAGTTTGAAAATGAATAAAGATGGGTCTTATAGCTCAAGGAGAAGCCCAGTTGATTTTGTTAAAAATGCGACGATCGCGCCGAACGTTTGAAAATACACAGAGGGACTTATACAATGTGTCAGGCACAAAAAGGTATTATTTACAAAGGGGTGGGACTTACACTCTATCAAGAGGCCCAAAGAGTATTTAAAGAAAAGGAATTGGACTTATAGCTCGAGGAGAGGCCCAATTGTTTTATTTTAAAAATGGCGATCGCGCCGAGTTTGAAAACATAGTGGGTCTTATACGATGATGTAACACCCCAAAATTTGCCTTCTTGCTTTTAGCTAACTGGCTTATGTTTCTTTGCATTTCTAGCATTAGAATTTGTGCATAGAATTGGTTCTTAGCATGGGATCAAGGTACTTGGTTCATCTCAAAGGAGTCTCAAGCCTCAAGATGGTTTGGGGGGTTCATCATATCCTCATAAGATCAAGAATGGCAAGAGATTTCAAGTGAATCTTTCTCTCCTAATCAGGTGGTCCAAATTAGGGTTTTTGGTTCCAAAAGGCTTCTTGATAGGTTTTGCTTGTTCAAATACATTCTCATGAGGTTCTATGTGCTTACAAGCACTCATGGAGGCAGACTTGGCTAGTGATTCATTGTGGAAGATGTTCAGTGGATCAATTACTTGTGAAGCTAGCAAAAGTCAACAGTTTAAAAGGAAAGTCAGCCATGGGTTTTCAAGGGTCCAAATCATGTTTCCCAAGTCCATGTACCTTTATTTGGTCAAGGAATAGCATGGATGACATCATTCTTCAAGAATCAAGAGTTTGTGCAAAAGTTGCTAAATTTGGAAAATGACCTATAATGAGAAGTTTCCATTTTTGGCAATTTTTCCACCACATTCAACTTGACCTTTCATCATCAAGGAAGCTTCAAATGAATTTTCCTCCAACATGAAATTTGAAGATCTTTCTCTCCCATTTCCAAAAAGTACTAGTTTGCCTCCATATCATTTGTAGAACTCATGTTATGGCTAAGGCAAGGCAAGGTGTTTTTAGGGTTCTTCATATGTACCAATTTTTCCACCATTTGCATTTTGGTTCCAATTGACTTTTAATGACTTTTATTGGTTCATGTCACATTACAACATTCAAGTACACTCCATGAGGATCATTTTTGACCCTTGAACCAAGTGAAATCGTGCCATGTACTTCACTTATTTCACAAAATGCATTTTTGCAAGATGGATAAAAACTCACAAACCAATCAACCACAAGGCCCAATTTCAATTCATTGGTGATCAGCAAGAGAAATGTGAGTGATTCATGATGAAAAGCATGTCTTTGCACGTGTGGATTAGTGGTGGCATCACAAAGTGCAAATTTGCATAAACCATCCAATTTCATTAACCAAGGGATTAATCAAGTTTTAATCATGATCTGAGGTCTAATGAGGTGTATATAAGCTAACCCATGCCTTCACAGCTAGGTCATGCACCCTTATTTGCTCAGAATCCTTTTTTCTCACCGGAACTTTCTCTCTTCGAAACTCTCTCATCTCAAGGATTTCTGAAGAAATTTTTTCACATTCTTGATCTACATACTTGGTAGAGTAAGAATATACCATTGTTTTGAGCTAAGAGCAAGGTTTTGAGCTAGTGCATTTCAAGTTGGTTCAAGTTCAAAGTCTTAGATCCAGCCAATTTCAAGCCTCTATTTGCATTTATTTTGCAAATAGAGCTCAAAAGAGGAAGATCTGCAGCTTTTGGAAGGCGCTCTTGGTGTATTTCAAGCTCTACAGATCTCAGGTACGCTTGCTTTTCATGGTCGTATAACTGGAATTTTAAGTGTGCATGATGATCTATGGAGTTCACTGATGATGCTGATCTATTTTGTTTTGAGTTTGGACGTGTGGATTGTGTGTATTTTGAGATTTAAGTTTTTGGATCTAAACTTATTGTCTTCAATTTGGTTTATTCGTGCATGATCTATTGATTTGAATGTGATATTTGAGATCCTCATGAAAAACTGAGTGGAACTGTACCCTTATTGTTGATTTCTGGAAATTTTTATGTTGGATCTCCGTTGAGGCTATCGGAGAAGACGACCGGAGTCCTAGCTCCGGCGTCTGGTTTATTTTCAGGTGATGCAGAGTTTAAGTGGAGAAGATGAAATCACAGCCGTCTAAGGGTTATATCTGATGGTTCAGATCTTGCCACTTCATTTATTTTTCTGATGTTTTTTTTAATATGCGTGTGTGTCTTTCCATGTTAACTATTGTGCACGCGCAGATCTAGGCCTTTCATCTTACATACTTGCTTGATCTGTTGACTTGATTTGGTGTGTTAGATTAATCCAATGAACCTGATTATGCCAACACATTAAAATGCCGCATGCCTATCACGTGTTTTATTTTTTATTTTTGAATGATTTGGTGTGTGTGCGTGCATCATTCTTAGCATGTGCGTGTGGATCTGTACCTTTCATCATGGCTACCTAATGATTTGTTTGACTTGATATGGAGCGTTGGATCAATCAGATGGCTTGTGTGAATCCTATTTGTTGACTGAATTCTATGTGGGGTGTGTTGACTTCGCTGATGGGTCTTTTGACTTGGGCTTGATATCCACACCTCCCCCTTGAGCCCGGTTTGGTTTTGAGCGTGTTTGGGCTGCTATTTGAAACCCCATGTTTATTTCCTTCTTTTTATTTTATTTAATTGTTGCATTTTGCGTTTTTTATTTTTTTTAAAATAGTTTTATGCATCAAAAAATTACCAAAAAAAATCATGAAGCATGTTTAGGTTTTTATAAAATTTTGGAAAATTTTATTTTCCATTTTTATTTTATTTTGTGCATCTGAATTAATTGTTTAATTAATTTCTTTTTGGATTACTTCACTTATGCACACCCTGCCTTGTTGATTTTTGTTCTCATCATCTATACATGATTTGCATCTCATTCTTTTTGCATTTGTTAGAGGACATGTTGAGGTTCCTAAAAATATTTTTGTTTCATTTTTAAAACTTTTTCATATTGCATTTTAGTCCCTCTCTTTTGCATATTTGTTTATGTTTCTTATGTGATCTTTGATCATTGGTTTGAGGTACTTAAACTTTGAATTTTGGTGTGATCTTTTGACATGTGGTTAGTCTCTGACTTAGGTCATTTGAGTTTTAATTTCATAATTTTTTAATGTCATTTGATATATGTTTTCTTATTTGTGCTTAAATGACTTATGCATGACTATATCTTGACATCTCTTTACACAAGTTGATTTGCCATGCCTAATTAATTGAGTTTCTTTGTGATTCTTTGCATGAAATTTTGGTATGATGTTTACCCCTGGTTGAGGTCCTTTAAGACTTATTTTTTCAATTTGTGAATCATGTTTGGCATATGTTAAGTGTTTGGACTTTGAGTTTCCATTTGTGGATTACTTTGGTGCATGTCTTGAAGGTGTTGCTTGATGTTTGGACTTGTATGACTTGAGTTTGGTTTTGATATGATATTGATGCATATGCTACTGCCCTTGAGTTCCTTACTTGGTTTTTATTTCACTTGAACATAGTTGAATGCATTTGGTTTGAATTGTATGATGAATATCATTACCTTTCCTTTTGTGGACTTCTTTGGATCATAATGCTTCATGATATGAATCACTTTTGAATATGTGAATTGTTGATGATAATATGATATTGGTTCTAACTTGTTTTCATCTTCATCTTACCTTTCTCATTTCATCTTGTTATGATGTTCATTGTATGCTTAATTGTGCATTCCATACAAGTATGCTTGCCTTTGTATCATGTTTATCTTTGCATGCTTACTTGAGATTGTTTTGCATTGATCTTTGAAACATTTTGATGATTTGAGTTGGACATTTATGATGTGATGTGCTTGCTGCCATTTATTGTATCTCATCTTCTCCTTCTCTTTCTCTTTCTTCTCTTTCACTCTCTTCCTCCCATGGATCTCAAGACTTGCTTAAGTCTTGGATTCTCTCCCTTTAGAGATACCTAGTCCAACTTAATTTTTGATTAAGCTTGGAGTAGGATTAGCATTAGGTTTTAGGTAGTCGTCTCTCCTAAGCCTCACTAACCATAGGTCATCCATGCATGATAACATTAGGACTCTTAGTTTCCCTTTAGAGTTTTCTTTTGGGTCTTCTCTCTTCTCATCTCAAAACTTCTTGAAAACACTTAATAAAATATAACGTATATTGCGCTCGAGCCTTAAATGTAGGAAATGAAGAACGAGGGGTCTCCCCTCCTCTTCTAGGGTGTTTAGCATACGTCCCATTTGGGGGCGACCATGCGATTCACTCGTTCCTGCATGGTAGACTTTGGTTCAATGTAAGTTACGAACTAACTTAAAAACACTTCTGTCTTAAAAAACACCAAACAAATTCAAATCTTTTTATCCTTCGGGATTGTTGGGTTTCAAACTTCTTTTTTTCAGGAAAGAGCTCGTGGCTCACGTAAAAAACACTTACCTGTCCGTGGTCGTAACCACGAACTACATTAGCTCTGATTCCTCTCTCTCGTCCGATTGAGGATATGTAGGCACAAGACAGCGATTGTCTTGGCGAGCAGCCTTCCCCCATAGTTCCCGTCCGAACTATGTTGACTCTGACTTTCCCATTGCACTGAGGGAGTACGTAGGCCTAGGACAACGATAACGTCCTATCGAGTCACTTCTTTTCTTTTCTTCTTTGTTTCTCCGTTCTTTCCGTTCTCATTTCTTCTCCGGTCCAGTGGCAGTGGAGCTCCAGACGACGACACCACTTTGATGCAGACAGCAAGCGTGGATCCCATCGAGTACGATGGACGTGTTGGGTGCTAACACCTTCCCTTCGCGTAACCGACTCCCGTACCCGTTTCTCTTGGTCGTGAGACCATGTTCTTTCCCTTCCCTCAGTTTTATGCAGTGTTTCCTTTCCCTCTCTCTGGATAAATACACATTGTTGGAGACTCTGTGTTTTTCCACGCCACTCTCGCGTTTGTATCGTTGGATGCGAATCTTTCGGGAGCGACAGATGACTGAGGCCCAAATTATTTTGTTTTTCAAAAGGGCTTGGGTCTTACACTCTATTAGAGGCCCAAAGAGTGTTTGAAAAAGATTGATGAGGGTGAAATTAATCAAAACCCTAATTTTGTTTAAAATGGAATTAATTTTGTTTAAAAATTAATAAAAATTATTGAAAACATGTGAAAAATGAGTGGTGATCTTGGATCAATGTTTCAAAAATCATGTTTTTATTCAAAAAATGATTGGAAACCATTTAAGTTTAGAAAATCAAGAAGGAAAAAATATTGTAAATGTTAAAAAACAAATAAAAATTAATTCTTTGCAAAAATATCAAGTATATGAAATAAATAATATTTTTGGGAAATTTTTGTTAAATAAAATATTTTAACATTTTTGTGAATTATTAAAAAAAGAATCAACTCAAAATCATTAAAATTCAGAGAGAAATTAATTTTTGAATCAATTAAAAAAATTACAAAATTCAAATATTTGAATTTTGAAAAAGGGCGCCAATAACACCCAAGAACACGCCTGTGTTCTGAGTTTTGCCCAGATTTGCATTTTCTCATCAATCTCACTGAATACTTGATGAAATCACACAATCCACATATCAATCTACTCGTTTTCACCTCATGATCATGTATATGGTGTTTAATTTCATTTATTTTAAGCATGGAATAAGAAATCAAAGAGAAACCTCAAGAACCCTAAATTCTGCATGAAGGCTCAGAAATTCCACACACGATTCATACAAAGCAATTAATTGAGGGGAAACATTCCAACATGATTATGAACATATGGCAAAAGTATTGTGCGAGAAAATATGCATGAATCATGAGATGACCAAGTTGAGGCTTACCTCTTGCAGCTGGTGATCGTGTTTTGAGTTAGAGGTGTTACAGCTTGGTTCCAATGATGTGGACAGCTTCCCTATGTGCTATGGAGTGTGTCTGAATGCTTGGAGTGGATTGAATTGAGCTGGAACTTGATTTTGCACCTCATCTGCAAATTTGTCAAAGGCTTGTGCAGATGGCTGGTGATTTTGTGAAATTGGTGTTCCAGATGTTGTTTAAGTGTTTGGATCACTTCTATATGATGTTTATGACGTGTTTGTGTGATTTGTTTGGTTGGAATTGCTCTCAAGCTCAAAACCCGATAGTGACTTGCTTTGAAAGACAAAATTGGAGTGAAAGAGGTGATTTTGAGGAAAGCATCAGTTTGGGTGTGTCATACCCTAATTTTTTACCCTAAAATTTTGTTTTTTGTTTCACGTTGTCTTTACATCATGACATGCATTTCATCTCGCATATTGCCTAAAATATCAGTCGAAATAATTTCTCGGATTTACAGACAGACTGGTCAAATTGAATTTCAGCGGTGCGTAAAATCAGTGGACGGAAAATTTTAAAATCGAACTTGCAGACGTCAATTATATTATTCTACGGTTCGCGTAGTTTAACTTGGCATGTTCGTTTTAATTTTTCGACATTTTTTCATCGTATTTTGATCAAGTTGAGTATTTTTACAAGTCAAAATTTATTTTAAAATCTGACCAAATGTTGTATTTTTCCGAGTCGTATATTTCGTACTGATCTATTTTAGTGCACTCGATTTGTTTTTTTCGATCACTTGGACGTCCGATTTTTATTTATTTGGGGTCTGCTTATTTTTACAATTTTTGTTTAATAAATAAATAGGTTAATTAGTATTTTATTTTAAATATTTTTTTCCTTTTATTTTAAATAATGTTTAGAATAAATAAATAGGTTTTAGTTTCTATTTTAAATTTATTAAATTATTTGAATATCATTTAGTTTTAATATTATTTAGTTTTGATTTTATTTAATTTTAATATCATTATAATTGGGGCTCAAATTGAATATTAGGGACATTATTAACAACTAAAAGATAACCCTAATTTATTTTTTTATATATATGTGTGCTGATGTTAAGAATAAGGACTGAAAAAAAAAAGTGACCGAAAAAGCTTAGGAGAAACGGCGCACAAAGCTCACCAGAACACAACAAATCCGGCCGGTATGCTTAAACATTTCGTTTGAATCCTATATTATAATATCCATGAGATATAATAAGATTAATTTTTTTTGGCTTTATGGCATATATCATCTTAACACTAACGTTTTGGTTTCGGTTGATAGTTACTGCTATTTTGTTATAAAGTAACGTTTGTGAAGCAGGTTTACAATCATATTATATATAAAAAGTCTTAATAATGTTTTGTTATATATAAGGTTTTGCTATACATATAAAACGTTTGGATATATATATATATATATATATATATATATATATATATATATATATATATATATATATATATATATATATATATATATATATATATAATTTGTTAATTTTATTTTTATTTTTATTTTTTATATTTTTTTTAATTTATTCGGATTAAACCATGTCGATACGCTGTTTGCATATAGGTATACACGATGTGTGACATTTGCGTTGGCTCGATCCAGTTGCAATGACCGCATTTCTGCGTTAGCAACACTGTTCTTTTTTTTAGCATGTTTTAAATTCCACTTTTTCGTTGCGACTCTTTTGGATAAATTCAGATCCGCACAATTTGGATCCGGTTGCGATGATCACATTTTTGTGTTAGCACCATTGTTTATTTTTTAGCACGTTAAATTTACTTTTTCTATGAATTTTCTCTTTTTTTTATAAATTTAGATCCTCACGATTTGGATCCGGTTGCGATGAGCGCAATTCCTGCATTAGCAACATTATTGTTTTAAAACGTTTAAAATTTATTTTTTATGCATTTTTATTTTATAATTTTAGATCCGCACATTCTTAATCCCTTTGCGATGATCACGCTAAGTGTAGCAAGGTAATTCGATTTTCATCGATTTTTATGCAGATCTATATTTGTTTATCGTTGCATTTTGATTTCGGAGTTAAAATCTAATTTAACTTTCGAGAACCGTTTGAGTGCTTATAGTCATTTGTTCAGCTTCTCATAGAGTGATTCCTACATGAATCCACTCTTAGTTAGCTTCAAAGCTAAATTCAGTTGCCATTCGATTTCGGTTGGTTTCGGACCCACATTTACTTGTTTGATTGTGTAGTATTTCAGTCATTTACTTACTTCCCATTGATAAAATGTATCCCTCACCCTCATGTGTAATTGTTATTTGTTTTTACCGCTTCTATTTCTTTAGATAGATAATTAATAAAAAAACAAAAAAAATTAAAATAAAATCAATATTTCAAAAAAATCAAAGAATTTGGTCAACACCAAGTTCCATTTTCAAAAATATTGGTCAACACCAATTGAACAATCAACCCAAAGCATTCTTGATCCATATATCAAGCCATACCCCAACTTGTAAGTCGACTGCTTTTTAGCATCGCCATCGACCTAATGCACACACTTGCACATTTTCTTTGATTACAGTTTCGTTTACTATGAACACCCTTAGGGACTAGGTTTCGACTTAACTTTTTTTCTCAAAAACCTCGATCCAACGTCGAGCCATCTTCCACCCATGTAAGTCGATTGCTTTCGAGCATCGCCATCAACCTTTGGTCACTAGACACAAGACTAGCACCACTTTGCTAGCACTCTCGTTAAATCTTACAATTAATCGCGTAATATCCAAGGGAAAACCCCATGCATGGTAATCAATTATCGTGCATGGTGCATAACCATTTGCATTTCATACCTCCATATGTTCACACCCTTTAGGATAAGTTCATAGACAACTTTAGGATAGACTTCCTAAGTTAGTCCCCCTTAAAATCAATCAAACTTTAGCCTACCAAATTCTCCACACAAGAGAATTAGATGTTAATCATCTCAAAGAAGGGACATACAATCCCATACCCCACAAAATACAAACATTTTCAAAACTGTGGTGGTTTTCTTAAGGTGATGACTCATCTTATCTCCTAAACATTTAAAATGTTTTAGTATCCTTAATAAGGAACTACAAGTGCTCTGATTACCTCCTGACAGGATATGTAGGCACAAGATGCGATATCTTGTCGAGCACACTTAGGAATAAAAATAATAAATCACCTAACCTTAAACCCTTAGCAAAACAGATAACAGATAACATAATAAAATCAAGAGGTTCCTGTAGAGTACTATAGATATCTAGGATGCTAACACCTTCCCTAGGTATAACCAACCCCCGAACTTAGAATCTTAGTGCATTTGCATTGCATTGTGGGAATTCGGTTTTTCTCCCTTCCCTTGGATAAAATCAAATACCGGTGGTGACATAAAAAATGTAATCCTAGTTAACAAATAACTATGGTATCCAATTTTCACCGCGACAGAAATGGCGGCTTCACTGGGGATTCTTAAAAGAGGGTGCCCCCTAACTTGATCTTTTTTATGTTATCTGTTATATTTGTTGGTTTTGCCGTTTGGAGGGATTCTTGAGTGGTGAGAGTCCTAGACCCGGACTTGAGTGAATTATAGGAGATGATATGGTCAAGGGTACTTTGACGGAGTCAATTCCTGAAAAGTCGAATTGAGAAAATCATCGCTCAGTTTAGGTTCTTTTGAACTTAATATTGTTTGAATGTGTACATTCGTGAAAACGGTATTAACTTCGACCAAGAACCCTTAAGACTGAGGACCGTAGCACCTTTAAACCCACTTGGCCTTTTAGAATGTAGTGCGGTGACTATGTGGGAGTCTATTTCCAAATAGTTGTCACACGATACTACACTCGGACGAGATCCTCTTGAGAATATTATTGAATACCAAGTGATTTGGGAAGTCGATAATATCCGAAAGATGGGTCGTAGACTCTGGGAACTTGTAGAACCCGTTCGGCAAGTACATTTGAAACCATACTACCTTATGGGATGGGTAGACCTTGACTCCGTTCATGCTCCTTTGAACCTAGGACCCCTATTTGTTTGTTTGCTTATGTGTGCTCTGTGATTTGTCTTTGTGTTTGCATCCATGCATCCATTAGCATCATATCATAAAGATTCGTGGAACTTAGTCTTGTTTGTAAACATCGTAAGGATATCATGGACCCTAGAAAAAAAATACGTTGAAGTACACTTACAATAGTCTTAACTTGGACGATCTAAGGAGACTGAAGACTTTGTGGGCAAATGAAGAAAGGTTCAAGACCAGATATGGGAAGTTATCATCTTCTTTCTACTGACATCTATCATTATCAGTTGATACCTAACCCTAGAGAATCTTTCTCCACTAATGGATTTACTAATTTAGGACAAGTATCCATCTCTCAATTTCGATTGATATTCGAGCTAAGATAACTACAAAAAGAGGATTTGTTGGAAAGAGGTTACTTCTTGCATAAACGAAAAGCTCAAAGACACCTTATTCCATTCTAATCTTTAGTCAACACTTCTAGAAGAAGCTCAATTGGAAGAAGCCAAAGGACTCAAAGAAGACTGTTGGAAGAGTCTCCTTAGATCCATCTTTATTAGCTTTTATTTAGTTTTACGTTATGACTGTTGTAAGGTGTACATACGCGTTTTAATTTTTGTATTAAACTAATCATTTAGTATTCCGGTATTAATGACTGTGACCATTTTTTTTATGATTATTAAGACAAGCCTTTTGGTATTCCTTGATGATTATAAATAGCCGAGTTCCATGAATCTTGTTGCATCATACGCATCATTTACTTTCGCATTTGCATTCCTTTGCATTCCAAGTTCTCATTCGTGTCTCTCTTCTCAGACCTCGAATCATCGGTACGATACTCTAGTCGGTCACAAGAAAAGGATGGATCATTTGGAACAGGAAAACCAAGCACTCCAAGCGTATATTGCCACTCTAAAGGCCAACATGGAAACTTTTTCTACTACTATGAAGAATCTGATAGACACTCAAGAGCATGAAAAGCAAGAACTTCGCAACGAGGTTGCAGACTTAAAGATTACAAAGAGGAGCCTGGTGGATTTGGTCAAAGAGTTGGCCATATCCCAACGCCAGGATGGATTTTCTGCCGCCTCAGCCAACCAACCAGTTGAACGAAGTGGTGAATTTTTAGATATCCCTGTGCTTTACGCTAATCTATTCCCTACCCTCTTACAATAAGGTTTAATCAAGAAGGAAACTCCACTATCCGTCCCGGTGACCCATGGGAATTATTTCAAAGCTGATGCCTTCTGTGCTTCCATCAAGGGGCACCCGGCCATGACATCGAGGAATGTCATGTTTTGAAGAAGAAAATGAAAGAGATGGTTCAGAAGGGAGTCTTGTCTTTCGAATTGTGCGAACCCCAAGTTGAGATACATCTCTTACCTGAACAAGAAGTAATCCCCTCCTTGCACATGGTGGATTGATACAGAGATCGGTTTTCTCTAGGCTATGTCTCGCCATATTTTAAGCTTATTTGTTGTTTTCATATGTAATTTTCTGCGTTCGTTAATGCACTTGTTTTGCGTGTGAGGACTTGTTATTTTGAATAATTAATGCAATGAATAATGTTTGTCTTGAAGAAATCCATTTGTTTCACTCATTTTAAATGCTTTATTCTGTTAAAATGCCAATGCTACCCGATCTCTTGTTTAGGCAGAGAATTGAAGGGAGGGTGACGAATCAAAAACACAAGATCTCTTGTTGTATGCTTTTAAATAAGGCCCTGCTGAGGATGTAAGGCATTATTTCAAATCCCAAACACCGGAGATATAAGGGAGATAGACCCTCGTTAACCCCTTTTAGCCTTGAAGTAGGAGTTTTCTTTTCCAAAAAAAAAACACACACACCTCAATTTTAACCTGGGGCAGGGTAGTGTTCAGTTAAGCTGATCGAGCGCCCAGACTTTCCAAAAAAAGAAAAGAGGAGTGAACATCTGAGAATCCACATTATCTATCCCTCACACATTAGGAGGCTAGCAGTAAAATTCACAATGATTATCCTTCAACTATCTAAAGAGTGAGGCAGTCACAATCCTTTCAAAAAGGTCAAAATGACTTAGAGTCACACGACTTATTCATAAATCAAAAAGAAAAAAGAAAAAGCCTGCTAAGTCAAAACCTATGAAGGAGACTTAGGCAAAATTGAGGCATCCCGCTGGACTTCAAATTCAAATCCAAAAGATTTTGTTCAGGCAAAAGTTAGGGAATAAAACAAAGAACGTGAAAGCGAAAACAAAGGATCACAAAGAAAAATCATCAGTAAAGAACAGAGTCGTGTGATCGAATGCCAAAAGCAAATAGGAGAGTGATTGCCATGTCCAAAGCCTCAGTGGTTTCTCAACCATATCCAAAAAACTCTTTTTGAGAGATTAGTGCTCGTGTCAGGTTAAGTGAATGTAGGAACGAAGAACATCACGAAGAATGGGTGGGTATAAATAAACTTTGGGCCTTTATCCTTTGTTTCTTAAACCGTGAACCAAGCCACGATACAACCCTTAAAAGACCTAATTGAAGCAGGGTTTATTTTGAAAGCATACTAATTGAGATAACGTTTCCTGACTCCTATGAGCAACGCTCAAAATTTGTGTTGGCTTTGTAAAATTAATCAATTCCATATCCCAACTAGTGATTCGGTCACAGGTTATTGCGATATTTTTTTCAAAAAAACTTCAAGACAAACGTGTGTGTTGCATTACCCACTTCAGAATTAACATTTTCTACATGCTAACGTTGCTCGACATCATAGAAGCTTGCATATGAGCATCAGTAATGAGCTCGGTCTTTTTAGACTTGAAACTCTGATGAGTAAATGGAACATTATTTCAGAAAGATGATCGTATCCAGGGGCATGTCTCCTGAAGACTCCGCTGAACAGGGACAAGTCATTCTCAGTTGCTGCTTCACAGTCTGACCATCCCTAGGGGCAAGTTTGAAGACTCAGTTATACAGAATACAGTCAATCTGGGGCAGTTACGTCGATATTCGACAAACCTCTCAAAGAGTTTGAAAACATTGGAACATTTTGGATGCCAAGTTTTCTGTAAAATCCTCTTAAGATGACTTCTTCTCATAAACTGTGTGATCTGGGGCATTTGAGAATTGAAGGTCATTCTATCCATTCACCATAACTATTGTTCGAAATGGCGACTACCACACAGTTTATCAATGCATAACTACATTGTTCTAACAACATTCTTCACCTACGACCCAAAAAGCTTCTATCTCAAGTGGTGTGATGATTCCCCAGTAACTCTCTACTACAGCAGTCACAACCATTCCCCGGTGAATCTATACTTGATGCAAGATTTCCCCAGTTGGTGACCTAAGAATTCCCCTAGTGAATTCCCTTGGCTTCAACCTCCCCTCAATGATGTAACTGTTACTTCACTCAATGGAATTCTTACAACCTCAATCTTCCCCAGCGAAGTGGATGTTTATTTCATCCCCATGAAGTCTCAACTCTGACATCTTCAGTTTGCAACTTTGATCCGAGCTTCCCCCAATGAAGTGGATATTTATTTTATCCCCCGGGTGGCCTCAGTTCTGGAATCTCCAATTACAACTTCATTTTAGACTACTTCGGTTTGCAGTGGATATTTATTTTATCCCCTATGAAGTCTTTCCAGTCATGAGTTTGATCCTTTCCTAGTGGATCTTTCCCATTCTCAACAGAGTGACCGGATTCATCTTGACAATTCCCTAATTGAAGTCATGACGATCCTCCCTAAGTGGAGTGCTCTCTTTTCCTCAGAGAAGTTTGCGGCCTTGAAGCAGGACTTTGTTTCCATATGTGGTCTTCCATTCATCCCCAATGATGCTTCTATCTTGTAGAGATTGGCTGAGTATCCGTGTCGAGATGTTTATTTCATCTCCGATTTACTTCTCTCTGTCTGTTTTGCCAGCATAAGCATGACATACATTCATTCATATAGATATATGACATCGGTGCATTTTGCATTTTTGTGCTTGTTTGTTTGTTCTTTCACCTTGGTTGTGTTTACCCCCAAGTGATCGGGTTTGTCTTCTCCCTCCTAGTAGAGTCGTCATCCCTATGCAGAAAGCGCACATCCTTTCTAATTCCCCACTGAGTTCGATCCTCGTGGAAGGTGGTTGCTTTAGTTTCCTTTTCCATGTTTGGATAAAGATGAACCCCAGTTGAGTTCATTCCTCACTGGATAGAGTCTTGCTTGACCGTTTCTCTTCAGTTATTTCCTGAATTGAACTTTGGTCCTTGACAATCACAATTTTGAATCTTTCTAGGCTTTTGAACCTAAATTGAGCGTGCATTTATTTTGCACTTTGTCTCCCCAGGAAAAAATCTGTTTGAAGATCACCATTAAAGAGAAAATATTTCTCTAAGCAGTGTTATTACAACATTTTCTTGGAATTCATACCCAGACGACAAGTGGTAGCCTCTTTATTTGAGTAGCTTGTTTCGTTCTCAGGTTTTCTATTTGAATGGCAAATGGCAGTCTCTTTTCAAGACAATTTGTCTATCCCCAGAAGTTATCAAGATTATCAACTTTTCTTCCCTCAAATGGCATCTCTCTGGAAATCCATCAGAGAAGTTTGTTAAAGATTCTACAGGTTTTCTCTTTATTTGAGAATTCCTGTTACAAGGATTTTATTTCAAGCTACAACAATATTGCTCCTCAGTGATATTCTCCAAGTGAATCCACTATTCAAAGTTACTTCCATCAAATGGAATCTCTCCGAGAAGTTTGGTGAAGATTATTACAGTTGATCTTCCTCTTTATTTGAGAAGGCGTATTTTGCAAGTCAGTCGGCCTGCATCTCTTTTTGAAGATCCCTGGTGATATTTTCTAATCTCCAGTAAGTTATGGATTCCCGCTGAGGTCTTCAATCTCCAGTGAAATTCCAATCCCCTGTGAAGGTGCTTCCCCATAAGTATTCACCTTTCTAGGAGGAATTCAAGACTTTTGCTCGAGGCAGACAACCTCGTAGCTCTTATTCCAAGACTTTGCTCGAGGCAGACAACCTCGTAGCATTTATTTCAAGACCCGCTCGGGGCATACAACCTTGAAATGTTTATTTTCAAACTTGCTCGTGACATACAACCTCACAGCATTTTATTTGAAAACCCGTTCATGGCATACAACCTTGAAGCGTTGGGGAAGTTTATTTACCCTTTCTAAATGGAACATTTAGTTAAAGAAGAAGCTGAATCATATTTTGATCATTGGAAGCTTATTTTGGTTATTACCTTTGCTTAGGCTATCATATGTTTGATAGTAGGTAATATACCATATCTTTTGGTCAGATACCTTTGCTTAGGCTGCCGTGTTTGGTAGTAGGTGATCCTTCTTTTCAAGTATATTACCTTTGCTTAGGCTATCATATGTTTGGTAGTAGGTAATATGTCTGTCTTTTGGTCAGATACCTTTGCTTAGGCTACCAGGTTTGGTAGTAGGTCATCTTTCCTTTTGTGTTTACCTTTGCTCAGGCTATTATATGTTTGATAGTAGGTAACTCACCTTTCTTTTGGGTCGGACACCTCTGCTTAGGCTGCCACAAGTTGGCAGTAGGTGATCCTTCTTTTCCAGTCTATTACCTCTGCTTAGGCTATCGTGTTTGATAGTACGTAATATGTCTTCACTTTGGTCAGATACCTTTGCTTAGGCTACCAAGCTTGGTAGTAGGTCATCTTCCCTTTTGTGATTACCTCTGCTTAGGCTATCATATGTTTGATAGTAGGTAACATATCTTTTCTTTTGGTCGGACGCCTTTGCTTAGGCTACCGCAAGTTGGCAGTAGGTGATCCTTATTTTCAAGTCTATTACCTTTGCTTAGGCTATCATATGTTTGATAGTAGGTAATATACCGTATCTTTTTTGTCAGATACCTTTGCTTAGGCTACCAAGTTTGGTAGTAGGTCATTTTTCCTCGTGTGTTTACCTTTGCTTAGCTTATCACGTGTGTCATAGTAGGTAATACAAATATTTTCTTGTTGGTCAGACACCTTTGCTTAGGCTATCGTGTTTGGTAGTAGGTGATCTCTCCTTTCAGGTTATTACCTCTACTTAGGCTATCATATGTTTGATAGTAGGTAATATGTCTATCTTTTTTGGTCAGATACCTTTTCTTAGGCTACCGTGTTTGGTAGTAGGCGATCTCTCCTCCCAAGCCTATTACCTTTGCTTAGGCTATCATATACTTGATAGTAGGTAATATACGTCCTTTCATTTCAACTGGATACCTTTGCTTAGGCTGCCACAAGTTGTTGGCAGTAAGTTATCTTTCCTTTCAAGTTTCTTGCCTGATGTTTAGGCTACCATATCCTTGGTAGTAGGCAATACACACCTTTGTTCTATTTTGGAGATACCACGTGTTTAAGCTACCTTGTGATTGTCAGTTGGTAGTCTCTTCCCCAGTGGAGTTGAGTTTCCTCCCCAGTGGAGTTGAGTTTCATCCCTAGTAGAGTTAGATCTTTCCCCGTGGAGTCTTGCTAAGTTGTTCCTCGTCGGGTCTTCCATTCTTTAACTATGTTTCGACGTTAACTGTATGCTATTACCCCCTGTGACATCATTCCCCACAGGATCTTTGTCTTGCATTCATATCATATCATTTCATATCATATACATTTGTGGCATCTTAGGGCCAAAAATTGTGCATGTTTGTATTTAAGCCTCTCCTATCTCGTCGAGACGAAGATTTCAATCTCCATATCTCCGGATAGAAGAAACTTAAATAGGGGCATCTGTCATACCCTAATTTTTGACCCTAAAATTTTATTTTTTGTTTCGCATTGTCTTTACATCATGACATGCATTTCATCTCGCATATTGCCTAAAATATCAGTCGGAATAATTTCTCGAATTTACAGATAGACTGGTCAAATTGAATTTCAGCGGTGCGTAAAATCAGTGGACGGAAAATTTTAAAATCGAACTTGCAGACGTCAATTATATTATTCTACGGTTCGTGTAGTTTAACTTGGCATGTTCGTTTTAATTTTTCGACATTTTTTCGTCGTATTTTGATCAAGTTGAGTATTTTTACGAGTCAAAATTTATTTTAAAATCTGACCAAATGCTGTATTCTTCCGAGTCGTATATTTCGTACTGATCTATTTTAGTGTACTCGATTTGTTTTTTTCGATCACTTGGGCGTCCGATTTTTATTTATTTGGGGTCTGCTTATTTTTACAATTTTTGTTTAATAAATAAATAGGTTAATTAGTATTTTATTTTAATTTTATTTTAAATATTTTTTTTCATTTTATTTTAAATAATGTTTAGAATAAATAAATAGGTTTTAGTTTCTATTTTAAATTTATTAAATTATTTAAATATCATTTAGTTTTAATATTATTTAGTTTTGATTTTATTTAATTTTAATATCATTATAATTGGGCCTCAAATTGGATATTAGGGACATTATTGGCAACTAAAAAATAACCCTAATTTATTTTTTTACATATATGTGTGCTAATGTTAAGAATAGGGACCGAAAATAAAAGTGACCGAAAAAGCTTAGGAGAAACGGCGCACAAAGCTCACCAGAACACAACAAATTCGGCCGGTATGCTTAAACATTTCGTTTGAATCCTATATTATAACTAGTGGGATACCCGTGCGGACGCACGGGTTCCGCTGCGGACCTTTGAAATTGGACCAATATATTTTGACAGGAAAAAATTTAAATTCACAATTTTTAAAGGACTGTGTTAATAAAAAAATGTAATATCAATTATTGATAAGTCACAAAAGAATAGTGAATTGCGGAATTGTCACCAGTTAGATTATGAAATTCAAATAATAAATAGAAAATATTTAAATTTTATTAAAAAAAATAACATAAAGTAGTAAAAGATAAAAAATATAAGTGAATCAAAGATAAATATTTAAATGAAAGGGATATTTTAAAAAAAAAAAAAAATTGTATAAAATTTCCAATTTTTAAAAGAAAGACATCAATAAAATATATTTCAATTATTCATATATTATGTTTAAAAGAATTGTATGTTAAATTAAAAATAATTTCAAAAAAACAATATTAGATATCAATGTGTTTACACCGACTTTGCCCCCTGATCGTCACTGCGTTTACACGGGACTCGTGTTCTACCCGTGCGTTCACAATAATTTTGGCCAGGGAACCCGTGCATTACCACAGTACTGCGTGTTACCCGTGAGTTCACACGGTACTGATGTGTTACCCGTGTATTTGATAAGGTTACCCGTGCGTTCACACGGTATTGGTATATTATCCGTGCGTTCACACAGTACCAGTGTATTACCCGTGCGTTCACACTTATTTTGGTCTGGTTACCCGTGCGCCTATACGGTATAGGTGTGAGTCGGTCCTTCGCACAAACTTGTGTGGGACGCACGCTTGTGTTTTTAAAATACAATTAAAATGTTAATAAGAAAAACAAAAATAATGTACGAAAATTATTAATTATTTATAAAAGAAAGTCAATTTTTTTAATAAAGTATATATTTATAAAAGAAAGTCAAATTTTTAATAAAAAATATATTTAAAAATGTTTGAAAAGTTTTGCGCATTTTATTTCATGGAGTTTTCTTTTATTCAAAAAACAAAATTGACTAATAAAATGAGTGTACTAATTATAAAAGAGAAAATTAAAAAGGTTATATTTGTATAAGTTTTTAAAAACAACTATGGTTAAGAAAAACTTTTAAACACATAGTTTGTAAAAAAAAATGGTGAAAATAGAAAACAAATTTTTTTTCTTTTAGGGTTCATAGAGTTATAATAAAAGGGTTTATAAAGTTCAATAAATGAGACAAATAAATATCCAAAAAGTAAAAACCCCTCATTTCTTCCACATATAAAATGATTTTAATGTTCATTAAAATTAATTTAAACTTTAATAAAATTGTAAATCAGAAAAGTAATATTGTTTTATTAAAAAAATTTATATCTTTAAACGTAAAACTTATTATTTTTTTAAAATAATATTGTATTTACACTATTATTATTATTATTATTATTATTATTATTATTTTAAAAGAAAAACATATTTTCCCGTATATACAATAATATTTCCGTCAAGCATATTGAAGAAGAGAAATGGGATATTTGAATTAACATTTGAAAGTCACACTACATAGTAACGGAGCATTATGGAAGTGTCCCAAAAAAACGACGCATGGTTGCTAGTACTACAAATGGAATGTAATATAAAGAAAGATGCTTTCCAAAACCCATAGCTTAATCACCAAATCTAAAACTCCTAGCCGACAGAAAGTTGCTCCAGCTATAGCCCCGTTCATCATCATCATCAGAATCAAAGATTTGGTAGTCTCCTTCATCATCATCATCTGAATCAAAGACTTGTATCCTTCTCACCCTTCTTGCGGATCTTCTTATTCTTCTTCTCTTTCTTCTTTGTCGCACAGCCGGGGCCTGAAGGACATGTTGAACAAAACCATTAAATCAGGATTGTGTAGAAAAAGTACAAAGTAATTCGTGCAAAGTATATCACTATATCGTTAGAAACTAAAGTTTGGTTAGAAAAAGTATTATTTGGACTCAAAAGGTCCCCATTTTGATGAAGTGTCAAGATTTAGAGGAAGGGCAATGATGAAGAAATCTGTATCAGTCGCACCTGCAGAAGTGGTTGAAACTGGGGAGGCTGTTGGTCGGGTTCAGCGGGGGGGGGGGGGGGTGGGGAATTCCGTAGGTGCCTGGTTGTCAGGAAGGGCTTGATTGTCGACCGAAGGTTGAATGTCTTGTTGGGTCTGTTCTTATTATGTACAAAAAGAGTTATTGATAAAGAAATGCAGAGAAAGAGATGTTGATGAACAAAACCTGCAGAATACGAAAAGGCCAAACCTGTAGCGCCGGTCGGTCATTGACAGACTGATTGCCACCGTCTTCCTCTTGCAAATGGGGTGAAGGTTGCTGCTGAGGCGGGGTCTGGACGTGAGAAGGGTCTGGTGGCGGTGTCTGAACATCAGTTTGGTCCGGCGCATTGATAATCTGGTTGGATGCCATTGAAAATCTGCAGTGTTGTTGAACTTTGGTGTGATATATAGAATATAGGAGGCATGAATATATAGTGAGGTTTCTGACTCTCATCCTTCCCCCTACATAGGAAATGAAAATGAGTTAATACTTTAGAAACTGTACAGTAGGAAGATTGAGAGGCAAATTAATAATGAGGCATGATTGGAAAGTGAACCATGTTATTGGCTAATACAATGTATAGAATAATTGGTCAATAAATGCAATGGAAAGCATGGACTTATGAAATTAGTTGTAAAGTTACACTTCCATGTGATTAACAAATGTGGTCTGAACAACAAATTTGACAAACATAAGAATACTCTAATTAAAAGATATGAAAGGTTAATCTAATGTATCAGCAAAAACAAAATAACCATGATAAAAAAAAAACACATAGATACAATGATATGGAAGTGAAGGCATAATATATGTAGTTTTACCTTGGGTGTGCAAAGAGATTGTCATTTGGATAGGCTTCTCACTGCATCTGGCTAAACAATATACACTGAAAGAAACCATACATGTACACAAAATATCATTTGGATGAAAAATCTGGTCTTACAAATGGGAGTCGTACCTTTGAAGGAAGAAACTCCACTTCCGGTGACGCAGGATGAACATTTACACAAACACTGGTTTTTGTGATCCATTTGAAGTCCAGTTGCAGTAAGAAGATGTGTCTCACCACCCCAAGCATTTCTAGGTTCTGCAAAAGATGTGTCTTCACACAGACCCTATCACCAATCTGAAGACATTCAAATCATGTAAGAAAAAAAGGACATATATATTAAATCAGACAGTAAAATAAAAATACATGGGAGAACTGAATTCAGACAGAAATTAATTTAACCATTACAAATGTCCCTCACCTTATGTTAGCTTATCAATTTGCACCTGAATTGAAATGATTTACGTAATTAGTTTATGGGATATAACAATGATATATGATTCAAAAGTAGATAAGTGTCGTGACCCTTATATGTTATGTAATTCAAAAACAGTGTTCTATGTCATTGGGAAATAGCAAAATATTGAGCATAGATAATTGAAACTCACATTCTGATCAGGCCAAAATGTGAATAACTATTATATTTGTGTAGAGATGCAACTACGATGACTTCTTCATCCATGGATAGTGCAACTACGATGACTTCTTCATCCATGGATAGTTTTATATCCCATAAAAAAATTACAAAGACAGTACCTTTATTGGTGATATGTCATAGAAGAAGAAAACCCCAGGATCTGTAGCACCCAGTTCTGAACTTTTAAAATGCTCACTCACAGAATACTGTGCAATAACATATATGATGTACTTAGAAATTATCCAACTAATGAACGACATGAAATGAAAGTATGTGTGTGACATTTAACAATACCTGATTCGAATTTATAACTCGACCCCTGATGCCTGTTTATACTGTAGGAACGACCTGCAAAGAGTATGCTAAAACAACAATAAACTAATGTTCCACTTATTAAGAACACATTATTTGCTACTGGAACTTCTAAATAGGAAGTACTAAAGAAAGACAAATATGCTAATTTAATTATTTACAAACTCAAAAATAGTAAAATGCTTCGAATGTAAAACAAAGGCTTTACACTCTAAGTAAAAATAAAAACACAAATCAATAACAATACCGTTTAAGCAGCAAGAGCTAAAAAAGTAGATCCAAAAGCTTATTTAGTTCTCGGTTTGACGAAAACAATACCGTTTCAAAACTACAATAGTATGAACATGAAAACTAATTGTGGCATACCTTAAACAACCTTAGGAACTGTCTTACAACATCGATCGTACGTTGAAACCACTTATTTCCTAATTTGTCAAGTGTCTGTGTTGCTGCCAATACCTACCATAACAAACTTTTAATCTCCCTACACCAAGTGAAAGTAAAAAGTACCATGTGCAGCAAGAAACAAAATCTGTACCTCAATAAAACTACCGCCATAGTTGATGCCACCTCCCGAATTATAAGTTCGAGCAATGTCGCAGTTGAGAGACAGAGAATAGAATTGCGTAAGGACACACATTTTGTCCTCTCTACTTAATCCATGAAAATATAGCTTCTCTGCATAACAATGAAAGAAAAAATAACATTTAGTAAATTGTAAGGGGTTGGTTAGAAACTTCAGCAACAATCGTCTTCAAAGCTATGCTAGCAGTGTCCAGATGTTGATCCTATTATTACCGGCTGCAACAATTAAGAACATATTATGAAAATCTATCCTATCCTACCAAAATTACCACAAAAAAATGGATCGAAATCAATCACCTGAAGAACACCACACCACCTTATGTGTTTTATGTCAACTCCATATGATAGAATGCCAGGTCGGATAGCTCAGCCTCTTATGGTTCACAATGCCATGGATTTGGAAGATAGCTCAGTTCAATTAACAGACTACTGTCAGGTCGGATACAATATACAATACCAATGCTTCCTGGTGTCACAGATCCTCTGCTGGGTCAGCTTTCCATCCTCTGGATGCTATTTTCCTAATGAACAATGTTAGAAGATTATGAATGTTCTAAGGATATTTACACCCAGAAATCAAATTTTAAAATAGGAAACAACAGTTGACAGTTGAGACCACAAAGTAATGTATCACCTGTTAAAACAAAAGTAAATTACAACAGAAGCAAACACACAAAAAAGTTAAAACAAAATAAATTAAAAAAATAAGCTACAGTTGACAATTAAGTTATATCCTGTACACAAACAAATGAAGAAACATGAAAAAACATGACAACAATGAAAACAGGGCTGATAGATGTTGCTCTTTTGCAGATGTTAGCTGTTAGTTTCTCCATTCCGAGTAGAAATTGCTCTTCACTAAAAATACCCAAAATCTTAAAGGAATCATTGAGACAATCAGCTCCATCCCATGCTGTCCAAAACTCTGGAAGACAAGGAATCATTTGTAAAAAAAATCAGAACTTTGGGGTTAACGATAATATAGCAGAACTTTGAGAAATACTTTGGGTTAACGATAATATAGTGAGCATCCTCAGAATTACTTTGGAAAATCAATCAAACACATATAACCAAAACCAAAGGGCATGTTCAAAGATCATCTTTGATTCATAGCAATTAATTTTGATTCATAGCAATTAAGTTTTATTCATACATTCATAGGACCAGCACGTAAACCATGTCCAACACCTTAAGGAACAACTCTGTTATACACAACATGATAAGAAACAATACCTTTGGTTGAATGGATAAAGCAGAAGACTCAATAACAGCTGTAACAGCACCAACCATGTTTGATGAACCGTGTATATTTTGATGTCTGCTTCCAGCCCCAACCTGCACTCAAACACCGACAATGAGAGAAATCAACGGAGTTTGCAAACACTACAGATCAAACATTCATAAAGGCTCATTTTCAGACATGACCTATATTTCATTTCCACAGATATATTCAGATGTATCATGATAATATGAACACATACTATTAGCAGAAAATTGTAAACTTCATATGAAGATGAAAACATTAAAAAACATCAAATGAGTTTCCAACCCTAACAAAACATAACATAAAAAATGAACCCCAAATCATAACAAATCAGTCCAACCTACAAAACATAAAAAAGGAAAACATTAATAAATATTATGGAGGGATCTAACAGTATAAAATACAACGACAAACTTTGATAAACCCTCTTCTATATACCTGCAACAGATCTGGAATATCAATGAAGCTACACCGTCCACAAATGATTCAAAAATGGGTATACGTTTCAACAATGGCCTTAGCAACAACTTTCAGAAGGGAAATGACAAGTTTGGACCTACGATGCCGGTGAAACTCATCAGCTATTCCGATTCCAACCACCACAACCCTCGTCGCTGAATACACGTTGGCTCCAACACAGCTATACCATTGTTGTTAAACCAGACACCATAGAAGACGAACATGAAGAAAGAAGAGAAACAGAGAACTTCGAAGAAGAGATGAGAATTGCAGTGAGATGAGCATCGAGAGAGAGAAAGACGAAAACAGTATACCCACAGAATGATGGACGTGTTGCATACATTGGTAATAGGTCCGCAGCAGAAAAATGTTATAATTGAATGAGTTTGTTTGAAACCAAAATAGAAAGTGACATCATCATTTGATTCTAAGTTAACAAACCAAGGCACAATGTAATAACCATGTAGTTGGGTTATAAAGATATGACATCACAAGTTAGAAAAAGTAAATTGTTGACTAAAATTACCCTCATTTTAGTGAGGTGGCAGCATAAGAAGTAAGGGCAGTTGAGGCTTTTCCAGAGCCTCAACTTTTCTTATATAGTAAGATATCCATGAGATATAATAAGATTAATTTTTTTGGCTTTATGGCATATATCATTTTAACACTAACGTTTTGGTTTCGGTTGATAGTTACTGTTATTTTGTTATAAAGTAACGTTTATGAAGCAGGTTTACAATCATATTATATATAAAAAGTCTTAATAATGTTTTGTTATATATAAGGTTTTTCTATACATATAAAACGTTTGGATATATATATATATATATATATATATATATATATATATATATATATATATAATTTGTTAATTTTAATTTTATTTTTTTTTATTTTTTTTTTAGTTTATTCGGATTAAACCATGTCGATACGCTGATTGCATATACCAGGTATGCACGATGTGTGACATTTGCGTTGGCTCGATCCAGTTGCAATGAACGCATTTCTGCGTTAGCAACACTGTTCTTTTTTTAGCATGTTTTAAATTCCACTTTTTCGTTGCGACTCTTTTGGATAAATTCAGATCCGCACAATTTGGACCCGGTTGCGATGATCACATTTTTGTGTTAGCACCATTGTTTATTTTTTTAGCCCGTTAAATATACTTTTTCTATGAATTTTCTCTTTTTTTTATAAATTTAGATCCTCACGATTTGGATCCGATTGCGATGAGCGCAATTCCTGCGTTAGCAATATTATTGTTTTAAAACGTTTAAAATTTATTTTTTATGCATTTTTATTTTATAATTTTAGATCCGCACATTCTTAATCCCTTTGCGATGATCACGCTAAGTGTAGCAAGGTAATTCGATTTTCATCGATTTTTATGCAGATCTATATTTGTTTATCGTTGCATATTAATTTCGGGGTTAAAATCTAATTTAACTTTCGAGAACTGTTTGAGTGCTTATAGTCATTTGTTCAGCTTATCATAGAGTGATTCCTACATGAATCCACTCTTAGTTAGCTTCAAAGCTAAATTCAGTTGCCATTCGATTTCGGTTGGCTTCGGACCCACATTTACTTGTTTGGTTGTGTAGTATTTCAGTCATTTACTTACTTCCCATTGATAAAATGTATCCCTCACCCTCATGTGTAATTGTTATTTGTTTTTACCGCTTCTATTTCTTTAGATAGATAATTAATAAAAAAAACAAAAAAATTAAATAAAATCAATCTTTCAAAAAAATCAAAGAATTTGGTCAACACCAAGTTCCATTTTCAAAAATATTGGTCAACACCAATTGAACAATCAACCCAAAGCATTCTTGATCCATATATCAAGCCATACCCCAACTTGTAAGTCGACTGCTTTTTAGCATCGCCATCGACCAAATGCACACACTTGCACCTTTTCTTTGATTACAGTTTCGCTTACTATGAGCACCCTTATGGACTAGGTTTCGACTTAAATTTTTTTCTCAAAAACCTCGATCCAACGTCGAGCCATCTTCCACCCATGTAAGTCGATTGCTTTCGAGCATCGCCATCAACCTTTGGTCACTAGACACAAGACTAGCACCACTTTGCTAGCACTCTCGTTAAATCTTACAATTAATCGCGTAATATCCAAGGGAAAACCCCATGCATGGTAATCAATTATCGTGCATGGTGCATAACCATTTGCATTTCATACCTCCATATGTTCACACCCTTTAGGATAAGTTCATAGACAACTTTAGGATAGATTTCCTAAGTTAGTTCCCCTTAAAATTAATCAAACTTTAGCCTACCAAATTCTCCACACAAGAGAATTAGATGTTAATCATCTCAAAGAAGGGACATACAATCCCATACCCCACAAAATACAAACATTTTTAAAACTGTGGTGGTTTTCTTAAGATGATGACTCATCTTCTCTCCTAAACCTTTAAAACATTTTAGTATCCTTAATAAGGAACTACAAGTGCTCTGATTCCCTCCTGACAGGATATGTAGGCACAAGATGCGATATCTTGTCGAGCACACTTAGGAATAAAAATAATAAATCACCTACCCTTAAACCCTTAGCAAAACAGATAACAGATAACATAATAAAATCAAGAGGTTCCTGTAGAGTACTACAGATATCTAGGATGCTAACACCTTCCCTAGGTATAACCAACCCCCAAACTTAGAATCTTAGTTCATTTGCATTGCATTGTGGGAATTCGGTTTTTCCCCCTTCCCTTGGATAAAATCAAAGACCGGTGGTGACATAAAAAATGCGATCCTAGTTAACAAATAACTATGGTATCCAATTTTCACCGCGACAGGGTGCTTTGGTGTACTCAAACTGATCACAAATGAGGTCTATTTATAGTGCACCAAGTTTGTGTTGGCTGCAATAGTGTATGGCAACTGGTACCGGTCTGTGGCTAATTGGATCATTTTGCAATCTCAAGTCTCCTCTAGCCATTGACTTGAGATTAGAGCACAAGCCTATGGTTCTTTGATTCAAGGATAAGGCTTGATTGAAGTGTTCATCTTTGCTCTAATACATGCCATCTCTAAGCATCCATTGAATGCCTCAAAACAAAATTGGAGTCTTGAGGCATCTTTAGCTTTTAGGGGTGCCAAACCTATATGTAGTTCCAAAGACTTGGGAGGCTTATGGATCAGTGTTTGTTCCTCCTTGGTCTCCCCCTGAGTTGTGCAGATGGATAAAATTATTTTTCATTTGCATAAATTGATCAAATCGAGCCCTAATGCACAATCTGCCTTGCCAAGACAGTTTGCAGCAAGGCATGTTGCAGCTATCATAACTCCTAGCTCAGATGGATTTTGATGGAGTTCTTGGACATTTTAGAAAGCCCTTATGTGACACAACACATGTGTGATCATAGTTTGTCTTGAAACTTTTGGGATCCAAGTGAAAAATGCCCCTACATTTTGAAAAAAAGCAAGACAGATTCTGACTTAGTGAAAATTTCACTAAGTGTTGGAAAAAGTGACATTTCATGTTTTCGGCCATTTTGATCACCCCATAACTAAAAATCCAAGAAGAATTGGAATGAGGTGTAGTTGACACCTTTAAAGTATGCAATGAGAGCTACAAATCCATCTTTGGACCATCCAAAATGGTTGCTTAGATCTCAAGTTATGATCCTTAGAAGTTGGTACCCTAGCCACTTTATTCCATAACTTAGAAAAAATTCTAAGTTTTATGGTTACCCCTTTTACAAGTTATCCCACTTTCTTTGATTTTTCTTGATGAATGATGATTCAAATCACATTTTATCATTGTTTTAGGGTTAAGGAACCATAAATGTGAAAAATCTCAAAAAGTCAAACTTGACTTTTGTGCATAGTTGACTTTTTATCAAATGAATTCCAAACTGTGCGATCCTTGGTGAAATCAAGTCCTTGACCTAAATCAAACTTGATGGATATGTTCCATAGGTGTTATAGGGCATATTGAATCATGTCCCAGGGTTTGGGAGCATGTCTTGGTCAAAAGTCAAAGGCACAGTTGACTTTTTCTTCAAAACCCTAATGGTGGTCCAGATGAAATTGAAACTTGTAGATCAAGCTTCTTGGATCAATCTGTAACGCCCCAGTTTTTGTTAGATTTATTTAATCGAGTCGATTTAATTATTTTTATTATTATATTATTTTATTTTTAACTTTTATTTGATAATATATTATTTTTCATTGTTGTTATGTTTTATCGCGTTTTGAGAGCGTTTGCGAGATATTTGAGTGTAGGAGTATTTTACTCTTTTGGCTTGGTTAGTTATGTTTTTCATAAAAATAGAAAGAGAGAAAAATAGAGAGAAAGAAAAAGAGAAGAAGAAAAAGAGAAAGAAGGAAAAGAAGAGAAGAAAAAGAGAGAAAAACTTGGGATTTAAGAAATTGATCAACCGACTTTTCAAACACGATTAAATCAGGTAAGGGTGTGAAACTCGATTATCTTATACTTGTGTATGATTATGTATGTATGTATTTGGTTGTTGTAGAGTTGAAATTGAATATAGAACCAAAACCATAATATGTTGAAATTGTTGGAAATTGATTCAAATTGTGTCTGAAATCATGTTTTAATGTTCATAATTGCTAAGACATGTTAGATAGGTGTTGTTGTGCAATCTTTTGGTAATTTTCTGGTGTTTTGGTGAGATTTGGAGTTGAATTTGGGTGAACCCGTAGCAGAAAAATTCTGCAGAAAAATTCGGGGTTGTCGCTGCCGTTACGCGTATCAGGCATGTCCATACGCGTATTGGGTTGGGCAATACGCGTATGGCAGGTGCAATTGAGGGCAATACGCATAAGGAAATCCATTTTTCTCGGCCATCTGCTGAAATGTGTAATGGTACGCGTATGAGGCTGGGCAATATGCGTATGGCTCAGGGCAATACGCGTATGGGCAGCGAGGGTGTTGAATGTTGTCTTTTCGCGATTCCTTTTCTTTTTGATTCCATAACTTGTGTTCCGATTATCCGTTTTGAACATTCTTGGTATCGTTGGAAAGCTATTAGACTGTTCTTTCCTATTATAATGGTTTTGAGATTGTTGGCCGATTTAATTATGTCGGGAATTTGGAAATGTGTCATTTTGTCGACTTTTACCGTTTTAATGGTGTGTATTTGATGTGTTATCTTGCAATATGCTTTGGATATGGATATCGTATGACTTGTGTGCTGTTGTGTGATGAAAATGCATGTGATGAAATGTTTTGATGATGGTTTGTGGCCTAAGGGCAATAAAATGCATTGTGTTGTGTTTGATTATAAATGCATGATTATGGATGTGTATATGTGTGCATTTGAATGTCATGAGTCAATGTATGCCAAGCATCATGATATGCATTCTTGTGATGTCGTGTGCCCTAGTGGGTGTGAGCGACGAAACGATTCCAGAGGGAATCCGCTATAACATTGTGTGCCCTATGCAAAGAGGACCTAAAGCGATGATTATAGACGATCGTGTGCCTTATACAAAGAGGACCTAAAGCGATCGGATCGTGTGCCTTATACAAAGAGGACCTAAAGCGATCCAAAAATGTCGTGTGCCTTATACAAAAAGGACCTAAAGCGACGGGGAACAACGTTTGCCCGACGGGGAGTTACACTAAGTAACATGCGATGATTCCAATAGTTCCTGAGTGAACTAATGATGGGATTGACGGATGGATGGTACTGTATTTGCATAGAGTCGTTGTGTCGGTCTCTTTGCATTTGCATAAATCATGAATGGATTGATTTTGTGTGGAATTGTGAATGGAATTGATGAGTTGAAATATATATATATATATATATATATATATATATATATATATATGTTGGTGATAAATACATTGAGCATGATTGATATGCCTTCGTGATGGATACATGAGATTTGCATTGTGTTGTTTTGTATTTGAATTCTGGTGTAAGTTATTGTGAGAATATTTTACATGTGTATTTTTGTGTTATTATATAATTGTATGCAATGATATTATGATTGTGTTTCTCACCCTTCTGCTGTTTTAAATGCTCTATGAGGCATTGCAGATTAGATGCTGGGGGTCTTTTTGTGAAGCTTAGGTCTTCATTCTTTTGTCGGTCGGCTATGATATGTAGCACCGGGTGGTCGGGGAAATCGTTTGTGATTTTATGTGTATATGTATATATATCTTTTGGATTGTACATGTATGACTCTGTATATGACAGACAAACTTTTCAGTTGCAGATTTTCCGCTTTTATTCTGTACCTGAATTGTGGGTATTAGGAACTAAGTTCCTCTGTTATGTGCTACCTGATTGTTGCATATCTTTATGAGCAGGTTTATTGCGTTTTGTCTCAATTGATGTGACGCCTCAGTCTATGCCATGAATGTTTGCATTATAATCTGATTATTTGTTATCACTTTATCTATTTGGGATATAGATTGGGGTGTTACATTAAGTGGTATCAGAGCCAGTCCATGTCAGTTTGTGTTAGTCCGTGTCAGTCCTTGTTGGTCGTTGTGTTTGGGTGAGCTGTTTGTTTAACCATAGTTGCTGTTATTGGATATGAACAGAATATGGCTGGTAGGAATGATGCTGCTTTGGCTGCTGCTATGCAAGCTATGGCTCGGGCTGTGCAGGGTGCACCTAATACTGGTGGGAATGATGAGTTCAGGAAGAACAAACCGCCTCTCTTCAAAGGGAGACATGATCCTGATGGTGCACAGATTTGGCTTAAGGAGATTGAAAGAATCTTTCGAGTGATGGACTATGCTGAGGAACATAAGGCGAGACTGGGTACTCACATGTTGTAGGAGGAGGCTGATGATTTGTGGGTTAGTGCGCGTCATGTTTGGGAAGTTACAGGTGAAGAGGTCACTTGGACTTTGTTTAGCAGGGAATTTTTGAGGAAGTATTTTCCTGAAGATGTTAGAGGAAATAAGGAAATAGAGTTCTGGGAGTTGAAACAAGGTAACATGTCTGTTATGGATTACACTGCTAAGTGTGTGGAGCTTAATTGTTCAGTTTTATCCACATTATGCTGAAGCGACTGCAGAGTTTTCCAAGTGTGTGAAGTTTGAGAACGGATTGCGTCCTGAGATCAAGTAGGCAATTGGGCATCAAAGGATTAGAAGGTTTTCAGATTTGGTAGATTGTTGTAGAATTTATGAGAAGGATAGCAAAGCTCGTTCTACTCACTATAAGAGTGTGAACGAAAGGAAAGGGAAGCAACCGTTTCATGGTGGTCCTTATGTGACACCAGCTGACAAGGATAAACAAAGGGGTAATTTTGAGAAAAGGCCAAGTGGGGGAGGAATGTCTAATCCTCCGAGATGTTTTAGGTGTGGTGACTTAGGACATCGTCAGTTTGAATGCAGGAAGGATATGAGAAAGTGTTCCAATTGTGGAGCTTTAGGACATATCGCAGCTGATTGTAAGAGGAATATGGTGAAGTGTTTCAACTGTGGTGAACTGGGTCATGTTAGTACGAAGTGTCCGAAACCAAAGCAAGCTCCAGCTGGAGGGAAAGTATTTGCATTGGTAGGAACTCAAACTACTAGTGCAGTCCGTCTGATCAGAGGTACTTGTTTTATTAATAGTACGCCCTTAGTTGCTATTATTGATACCGGAGCGACTCGTTCGTTTATTTCGTCTGAGTGCGCGAAGCGTTTGAATCTTTTGTTGTCTTTGATGGGTGGAGAGATGGTTATTGATACTCCAACAATGGGGTCAGTAACTACTTCTTTGGTTTGTTTAAGTTGTCCCTTGACCATTTATGGTAAAGATTTTGAGATGGATTTGGTGTGTTTGCCGTTGGAGGGTTTAGATGTGGTTCTAGGAATGAACTGGTTGCAGTTCAATCGAGTGTATATTGATTGTTATCATAAACTGGTAAGATTTCCTTTGCTTGAGGAAGACGAGGAATCGAGTTTCTTATCTACCAAAGAGTTGAAGAAACTTTTGGCGAATGAAGCTCAGTTGTTCGGATTGTTTGCATCGTTGACAGTGGATAGTCAAGTTGTACTTGATGTGTTTCCAGTTGTGTGTGATTTTCCAGAGGTGTTTCCAGAGAATATTTCAGATGTGCCGCCAGAAAGAGAGGTGGAGTTTTCTATAGATCTAGTTCCTGGTACTAGACCTGTGTCTATGGCACCTTATCATATGTCGGCATCTGAGTTGGTTGAGTTGAAGAAGCAGTTGAATGAATTGTTAGAAAAGAGGTTTGTGAGGCCAAGTGTATCGCCTTGGGGTGCTTCAGTTTTGTTGGTGAAAAAGAAAGATGAAAGTATGCGATTGTGTATTGATTATCGCCAGCTGAATAAGGTGACGATTAAGAATAAGTATCCTCTTCCGAGAATTGATGATCTGATGGACCAGTTGGTAGGTGCTTGTGTGTTTAGTAAGATTGATTTGAGGTCAGGTTATCATCAGATTAGAGTGAAAGAGGAAGATATTCAGAAGACGGCTTTTAGGACACGCTACGGACATTACGAATATTCCGTGATGCCGTTCGGGGTTTCTAATGTGTCGGGTGTGTTTATGGAGTATATGAATCGTATCTTTCATGAGCATTTGGATCGATTAGTTGTTGTGTTTATTGATGACATCTTGATTTATTCTAAGTACCGGGAGGAACATGCGGAGCATTTGCGTGTTGTGTTGCAAATTTTGAAGGAGAAGAGACTTTTTGCCAAGTTATCCAAGTGTGAGTTCTGGTTGTCAGAAGTGAGTTTTCTTGGGCACGTGATTTCAGGTAATGGTATTGCTGTGGATCCATCTAAAGTAGATGCAGTTCTACAATGGGAGGCTCCTAGATCTGTTACTGAAATTAGAAGCTTTTTGGGTTTAGCTGGTTATTATCGAAGGTTCATTGAAGGCTTTTCCAAGTTAGCACTTCCTTTGACCCAGTTGACTTGTAAAGGTAAAGCGTTCATTTGGGATATTTAGTGTGAGGAAAATTTTAGTGAGCTGAAGAGAAGATTAACTACAGCTTCGATTTTGATCTTACTGAATCCTAGTGAACCGTTTGTGGTGTATTGTGATGCGTCTTTGATTGGTTTAGGTGGAGTGTTGGTGCAAGAAGGTACGGTTGTAACTTATGCTTCGAGGCAATTGAGAATTCATGAGAAGAATTACCCTACTCATGATTTGGAATTAGCGGCTGTGGTTTTTGTGTTGAAAATTTGGAGTCATTATCTCTATGGTGCAAGATTCGAAGTCTTTAGTGATCATAAAAGTTTCAAATACTTGTTTGATCAGAAAGAGTTGAATATGAGGCAACGGAGATGGTTGGAATTTTTTAAGGACTACGATTTTGGCTTGAATTACCATCCTGGTAAAGCTAATGTGGTAGCCGATGCGTTGAGCCAGAAGTCTTTGCATATGTCCGCTTTGATGGTTAAAGAGTGGGAACTTTTGGAAGCGTTTAGAGATTTGAGTTTGGTGTGTGAATTGAGATCTGACAGCGTGAGGCTTGGAATGTTAAAGGTCACTAATGATTTTCTGTTAACCGTTAGCGAGAAACAGAAGTTGGATGTGAAATTTGTTGATTTGTTGATGGTTGGAGATCAAAGTGTGAATGGTGACTTTAAAGTGGATGATAAGGGTGTTTTGAGATTTCGTGGTAGAATTTGTATTCCTGATGATTCGTACTTGAAAAAGATGATTTTAGAGGAAGGACACCGGAGTAGTTTGAGTATACATCCGGGAGCTAATAAGATGTATCAAGATTTGAAGAAGATCTTTTGGTGGTCTGGATAGAAGAGGGATGTGGCTCAGTTTGCTTATGCGTGTTTGACGTGTCAGAAGTCAAAATTAGAACATCAGAAGCCTAGTGGATTGTTGCAACCGTTGGATATTCCTGAGTAGAAATGGGACAGCATTTCTTTGGATTTTGTGACAGGGTTGCCGAATACACAGAGGGGACATAATGCCATTTGGGTGATTGTGGATAGGCTGACTAAATCAGCGCATTTCATTCCGATTGACATCAGTTTTTCTTTGGAGAGGTTGGCTAAGATTTATATGAGTGTGATTGTGAAGCTACATGGTGTTCTGTTGAGTATTGTTTCCGATCGAGATCTGAGGTTTACTTCCAGATTTTGGGAAAGTTTGCAAAAGGCGTTAGGTTCCAAGTTGAGATTGAGTTCGGCTTATCATCCTCAGACGGATGGTCAGACCGAGAGAACTATTCAGTCGTTGGAAGATTTGCTGAGAGCGTGTGTTCTTGAGCAAGGTGGTGCTTGGGATAGTTATCTTGCGTTGGTTGAATTCACGTATAACAACAGTTTCCATTCGAGTATTGGAATGGCACCTTTTGAAGTGTTGTATGGAAGAAGATGTCGAACACCTTTGTGTTGGCATGAATCTGGTGAGAGTTCGGTGGTTGGACCGGAGTTAGTGCAACAGACTACGGAAAAGGTGAAACTTATTCGTGAGAAAATGAAGGCTTCTCAAAGTAGGCAAAAGAGTTATCATGATCGAAGGAGGAAAGATCTTGAGTTTCAAGAGGGCGATCATGTATTTTTGAGATTTACACCAGTGACGGGAGTTGGTCGTGCATTGAAGTCGAAGAAGCTTACTTCTCGGTTTATTGGTCCTTACCAGATATTCGCGAGAGTGGGTGTTGTGGCTTATCGGGTGGCGTTGCCGCCGAATCTTTCGAATTTGCATGATGTGTTCCATGTTTCACAGCTTCGGAAGTATGTTCTGGATCCGTCGCATGTGATTCCGATGGATGAAGTTGAGGTAAGGGAGAACCTCACGGTTGAGGCACTACCAGTGAGGATTTTGGATCGCGAGTTGAAGCGGTTAAGAGGCAAGGATATCGCGCTTGTGAAAGTAGCGTGGGGAGGCGCTGCTGAGGGAAATTTGACTTGGGAGTTGGAGAGTCGGATGCGGGAGTCGTATCTGGAGTTGTTTGTCTCAGGTAATATTTTCGAGGACGAAAATTTCTAAGTGGGGGAGAGTTGTAACGCCCCAGTTTTTGTTAGATTTATTTAATCGAGTCGATTTAATTATTTTTAATATTATATTATTTTATTTTTTACTTTTATTTGATAATATATTATTTTTCATTGTTGTTATGTTTTATCGCATTTTGAGAGCGTTTGCGAGATATTTGAGTGTAGGGGTATTTTGGTCTTTTGGCTTGGTTAATTATGTTTTTCATAAAAATAGAAAGAGAGAAAAATAGAGAGAAAGAAAAAGAGAAGAAGAAAAAGAGAAAGAAGGAAAAGAAGAGAAGAAAAAGAGAGAAAAACTTGGGATTTAAGAAATTGATCAACCGACTTTTCAAACACGATTAAATCGGGTAAGGGTGCGGAACTCGATTATCTTATACTTGTGTATGATTATGTATGTATGTATTTGGTTGTTGTTGAGTTGAAATTGAATATAGAACCAAAACCATAATATGTTGAAATTGTTGGAAATTGATTCAAATTGTGTCTGAAATCATAATTTAATGTTCATAATTGCTGAGACATGTTAGATAGGTGTTGTTGTGCAATCTATTGGTAATTTTCTGGTGTTTTGGTGAGATTTGGAGTTGAATTTGGGTGAACCCGTAGCAGAAAAATTATGGGTTGTCGATGTCGTTACGCGTATCAGGCATGTCCATACGCGTATTGGGTTGGGCAATACGTGTATGGCAGGTGCAATTGAGGGCAATACGCGTAAGGAAATCCATTTTTCTTGGCCATCTGCTGAAATGTGTAATGGTACGCGTATGAGGCTGGGCAATACGCGTATGACTCAGGGCAATACGCGTATGGCCAACGAGGGTGCTGAATGTTGTCTTTTCGCGATTCCTTTTCTTTTTGATTCCATAACTTGTGTTTCGATTATCCGTTTTGAACATTCTTGGTATCGTTAGAAAGCTATTGGACTGTTCTTTCCTATTATAATGGTTTTGAGATTGTTGGCCGATTTAATTATGTCGGGAATTTGGAAATGTGTCGTTTTGTCAACTTTTACAGTTTTAATGGTGTGTATTTGATATGTTATCGTGTAATATGCTTTGGATATGGATATCGTATGACTTGTGTGCTGTTGTGTGATGAAAATGCATGTGATGAAATGTTGTGATGATGGTTTGTGGCCTAAGGGCAAGAAAATGCATTGTGTTATGTTTGAATTTATATGCATGTTTATGGATGTGTATATGTGTGCATTTGAATGTCATGAGTCATTGTATGCCAAGCATCATGATATGCATTCTTGTGATGTCGTGTGCCCTAGTGGGTGTGAGCGACGAAACGATTCCAGAGGGAATCCGCTATAACATCGTGTGCCATATGCAAAGAGGACCTAAAGTGATGATTATAGACGATCGTGTGCCTTATACAAAGAGGACCTAAATCGATCGGATCGTGTGCCTTATATAAAGAGGACCTAAAGCGATCCATAAACGTCGTGTGCCTTATACAAAGAGGACCTAAAGCGACGGAGAACATTGTTTGCCCGATGGGGAGTTACACTAAGTAACAAGCGCTGATTCCAATAGTTCCTGAGTGAACTAATGATGAGATTGACGGATGGATGGTACCGCATTTGCATAGAGTCGTTGTGTCGGTCTCTTTACATTTGCATAAATCATGAATGGATTGATTTTGTGTGGAATTGTGAATGGAATTGATGAGTTGAAATATATATATATATATATTGGTGATAAATTCATTGAGCATGATTAATATGCCTTGGTGATGGATACATGAGATATGCATTGTGTTGTTTTGTATTTGAATTCTGGTGTAAGTTGTGGTGAGAATATTTTACATGTGTATTTTTGTGTTATTATATAATTGTATGCAATGATATTATGATTGTGTTTCTCACCCTTCTGCTGTTTTAAATGCTCTATGAGACATTGCAGATTAGATGCTGGGGGTCTTTTTATGAAGCTTAGGTCTTCATTCTTTTGGCGGTCGGCTCTGATATGTAGCACCGAGTGGTCGGGGAGATCGTTTGTGATTTATGTGTATATGTATATATATATCTTTTGGATTGTACGTGTATGACTCTGTATATGGCAGACAAACTTTTTATGTGATATATATATAAGGTTTCAGTTGCAGATTTTCCGCTTTTATTCTGTACCTGAATTGTGGGTATTAGGAACTAAGTTCCTCTGTTATGTGCTACCTGATTGTTGCATATCTTTATGAGCAGGTTTATTGCGTTTTGTCTCAATTGATGTGACGCCTCAGTCTATGCCATGAATGTTTGCATTATACTCTGATTATTTGTTATCGCTTTATCTATTTGGGGGATAGATTGGGGGTGTTACACAATCCATTGTTGCAAATGGATCAATGTGGTTTATTAGAGGCCCTTAAATCATGTCTCGAGGGCTTGGCTCATGTTTTGTCCCAAAAGTCAAGTTAGGGGTGAATTAGGTTAAGAAACCCTAATTCCTGATTTTTGGTGAAGGCATCCCCTGAGGTCAAATTGACTGGATGATTGGGTTTATGAGGCCCCTTGGAGTATCTTGAGTTATATTTTGAAGCATTGGATCCTGCCCAGATGAAGATTTTCATCTAGAGGCCCTGGTCGACCAAAACCCTAATTTGGTGACACTGACGATCTTAAGGCTTGATCCACTTGGAATGTTGCACCCTTGTTCTTGATTCTAGATGTGGGAGTCATCTTGATCCTTTATGGATGTTTGAGAGTTTAGATAAGTTGAAGATCATGTCATTTCTTGATTGAACCTTTGTCTAAGCTCGAAGAGGGCTTAAAAACCTAATTCTTAATTGTAGTGAATGCTCAACAATCCTTGAGGAGACTGGTGAGGCATGAAGGTACATCCATATTGTGATGATGATTTGAACAATGATGGGAAATCTTAGTTGTCAAAATTTGGGGTATGACACGTCCAAACTTATTTCAATTATTTATAAAGGAAAGGGGAACATATGGGAGTACATCATGGAAATGTCTATTCTCGCATCAAAACTCAAGGCTTTGAAGTTAGAACTTCCTTAGCATTTAATTGTGCCCTTGGTTTTGATGTCTCTCCAGACACACTTTGGGAAATTCAAAGTGAGTTACAATACTCAGAAGGACAAATGGTCTCTCAATGAGCTCATATCTCACTGTATGCAAGAGGAAAAGAGGCTAAAGAGAGAGAAAACTGCAAGTGCTCACTTGGCTACCAGTTCTCAGAATAAAAGGAAGAAACCTGCGGGAAATTTTTCTCAAAATAAGAAGGCAAAGGAACAACCTAAGGAGACAACTTGCTTCTATTCCAAAAAGGTTTGATACATGAATAAAGAATCTTCCAAGTATGCCGCATGGCGTGAAAAGAAGGGTAATTATATCATTTTTGTTTGTTCTAAAATTAATTTAGTTTCTGTACCTAAGGATACTTGGTGGGTAGATTCTTGTGCTACTACTCACATTAGTATGTCAATGCAGGGTTGTCTGTGGAGCCGTCCGCCAAGTGATGATGAAAGATTCATCTATGTGGGTGATGGTAATAAAGTTGCAGAAGAGGCTATAGGGACCTTTAGATTATTATTAAAGATCGATTTTCATTTAGATTTGATTGTGACTTTTTTTGCACCGTCTATTAGATGGGATTTAATTTCTATTTCTATGTTGGACAAATCAGGTCATACTTGTTCGTTTGAAAATAATAAATTTAGCCTCTCGTATGATTCAAATGTTGTTGATTATGGTTCTTTGAATGATAATCTTTATGAGCTTGATATTGAATATCCTAATAACAAAATAATGCAAATAGAGTCACACGGTACAAAACAAAAATTAAATGAGAGTACCGCCACTTTATGCCATAAGCGATTAAGACATATATCTAAACAAAGAATTCAGAGGCTTATGTCTGACTGTATTCTTAGATCCCTTGATTTGTCAGAATTTTAAGTCTTCATTCACTGTATCACGGGTAAGCAGACAAACAAGAGGAATTTCCATTCTGAAAGAGCTAAGGATGTCTTAGAACTAATTCATATCGATATATCTGGTCCTCACGCTTCTGGTTCTTGGAATGGACAACATTGTTTTATTACATTCAAAGATGATTACTCGAGGTATGGCTACCTGTATTTGATTCATGAGAAATCTCAATCTTTGGACGTGTTCAAGTCATTCAAAGCTGAAGTCGAACTTCAACTTGGAAAGAAAATAAAAGCTGTCAAATACGGCCGTGGTGGTGAGTACTATGGTCGGTATGATTGATCCGGTGTATAACGTCTGGGGCCCTTTGCGCTATGGTCGGTATGATTGATCCGGGGTACACAGTTAGAAGTTATTTTATTGGATACGCTGAACGCTCTTATGGGTACAAGTTTTACAATCCTATCATAAGTTTTACAAGTAGTACCTTGTCCAAACTCATTTCAATTATTTATAAAGGCAAGGGGAAAATAAGGGAGTACATCATGGAAATGTCTATTCTCACATAAAAAGTCAAGGCTTTGAAGTTAGAATTTCCTTGGGATTTAACTGTGCACTTCGTTTTGATCTCTCTCCTGACACACTTTGGGAAATTCAAAGTGAGTTACAATACTTAGAAGGACAAATGGTCTCTCAATGAACTCATATCTCACTATGTGCAAGAGGAAAAGAGGCTAGAGAGAGAGAGAGTGAGAGAGAGAGAGAGAGAGAGAGAGAACTGAAAGTGCTCACATGGCTTCCAGTTCTAAGAATAAAAGGAAGAAACTTGCGGGAAAATTTTTCTCAAAATAAGAAGGCAAAGGAACAACCTAAGGAGACCACTTGCTTCTTTTGCAAAAAGGTTGGACACATGAAGAAAAAATCTTCCAAGTACGCCGCATGGCGTGAAAAGAAGGGTAATTTTCTCATTTTTGTTTGTTCTGAAATTAATTTAGCTTCTGTAACTAAGGATACTTAGTGGGTAGATTCTGGTGCTACTACTCACATTAGTATGTCCATGCAGGGTTGCCCGTGGAGCCGTCCGCCAAGTGATGCTAAAAGATTCATCTATGTGGGCGATGGCAATAAAGTTACAGAAGAGGCTATAGGGACCATTAGATTATTATTAAAGATTGGTTTTCATTTAGATTTGATTGAGACTTTTGTTGCACCGTCTATTAGACGGGATTTGATTTATATTTCTATGTTGGACAAATCAGGTTATACTTTTTCATTCGAAAATAATAAAATTAGCCTCTCATATGATTCAAATGTTGTTGGTTATGGCTATTTGAATGATAATCTTTATGAGCTTGATATTGAATGTCTTAATAACAAAATAATGCAAATAGAGTCACACGGTAAAAAACCAAAATAAAATGAGAGTTCCGCCACTTTATGGCATAAGCGATTAGGACATATATCTAAACAAAGAATTTAGAGGCTTATGTCTGACTGTATTCTAAGATTCCTTGATTTGTCGGAATTTCAAGTCTTCATTCACTGTATCAAGGGTAAGCAGACAAACAAGAGAAACTTCCATGCTGAAAGAGCTAAGGATGTCTTAGAACTAATTTATATCGATATATCTGGTCCTCACCCTTCAGGTTCTTGGAATGGACAACGTTATTTTATTACGTTCAAAGATGATTACTCGAGGTATGGCTACCTGTATTTGATTCATGAGAAATCTCAATCTTTGGACGTGTTCAAGTCATTCAAAGCTGAAGTCGAACTTCAACTTGGAAAGAAAATAAAAGTTGTCAAATCCGACCGTGTTGGTGAATACTATGGTCGGTGTGATGGATCAGGGGAACAACGTCTGGGGTCCTTTGCGCTTTTCCTAAATGAGTGTGGAATTGTTCTGCAATAAACAATCTCGGGAAAACCCAACATGATAAGGACATGGTAAGAAGTATGATTGGTAATTTTCTCTCCAGAGTCATTTTAGGGAGAAGCATTAAAGACCGCAGTTTATATTCTTAATAGAGTACCTAGTAAAGTAGTAGCTAAGACCCCTTATGAGCTATGGACTGGGAAAAAGCCCAACATTAGACACTTGCACATTTGGGGATGTCCAGATGAAGTGAGGCCTTATAAGCCTTATGAAGGTAAGTTGGATGCAAATACAGTTAGATATTATTTTATTGGATACGCTAAATGCTCTTATGGGTACAAGTCTTACAATCCTATCATAAGTTTTACAAGTAGTACCTTCTCCAAACTCATTTCAATTGTTTATAAAGGAAAGAGGAACATACAGGAGTACATCATGGAAATGTTTATTCTCGCATTAAAACTCAAGGCTTTGAAGTTAGAACTTCCTTAGGATTTAATTGTGCCCTTGGTTTTGATGTCTCTCCCAACACACTTTGGGAAATTCAAAGTGAGTTACAATACTCAGAAGGACAAATGGTCGCTCAACGAGCTCATATCTCACTGTGTACAAGAGGAAAAGAGGCTAATGAGAGAGAAAACTGCAAGTGCTCACTTGGCTATCAGTTCTCAGAATAAAAGGAAGAAACCTGCGGGAAATTTTTCTCAAAATAAGAAGGCAAAGGAACAACCTAAGGAGACAACTTGCTTCTATTCCAAAAAGGTTTGACACATCAATAAAGAATCTTCCAGGTATGCCGTGTGGTGTGAAAATAAGGGTAATATTATAATTTTTGTTTGTTCTAAAATTAATTTAGTTTCTATACCTAAGGATACTTGGTGGATAGATTCTGGTGCTACTACTCATATTAGTATGTCCATGCAGGGTTGCATGTGGAGCCTTCCGCTAAGTGATGATGAAAGATTCATCTATATGGGTGATGGTAATAAAGTTGTAGAAGAGGCTATAGGGACTTTTAGATTATAATTAAAGATCGGTTTTCATTTAGATTTGATTGTGACTTTTGTTGCACCGTCTATTAGACGGGATTTAATTTTAATTTCTATGTTGGACAAATCAGGGTATACTTGTTCGTTCGAAAATAAAAAATTTAGCCTCTCATATGATTCAAATGTTGTTGGTTATGGTTCTTTGAAATATAATCTTTATGAGCTTGATATTGAATGTCCTAATAACAAAATAATGCAAATTGAGTCACACGGTACAAAAGGAAAATTAAATGAGAGTTCTGCCACTTTATGGCATAAGCGATTAGGACATATATCTAAACAAAGAATTTAGAGGCTTATGTCTGACTGTATTCTTAGATCCCTTGATTTGTCAGAATTTTAAGTCTTCATTCACTGTATCAAGGGTAAGCAGACAAACAAGAGGAATTTCCATGCTGAAAGAGCTAAGGATGTCTTAGAACTAATTCATAATGATATATCTGGTCCTCACCGTTCAGGTTCTTGGAATGGACAACATTATTTTATTACGTTCAAAGATGATTACTCGAGGTATGGCTACCTGTATTTGATTCATGAGAAATCTCAATCTTTGGACGTGTTCAAGTCATTCAAAGCTGAAGTCGAACTTCAACTTGGAAAGAAAATAAAAGCTGTCAAATACGGTCGTGATGGTGAATACTATGGTCGGTATGATTGATCAGGGGAACAACGTCTGGGGCCCTTTGCGCTTTTCCTAGATGAGTGAGGAATTGTTCTGCAATAAAAAATCCCGGGAAAACCCAATATGATAAGGACATGGTAAGAAGTATGATTGGTAATTCTTCTCTCCAGAGTCATTTTAGGGAGAAGCATTAAAGACTGTAGTTTATATTCTTATTAGTGTACCTAGTAAAGTAGTAGCTAAGACCCCTTATGAGCTCTGGGCTGCGAAAAAGCCCAACATCATACACTTGCACATTTGGGGATGTCCAGATGTAGCGAGGCCTTAGAAGCCTTATGAAGGTAAGTTGGATGCAAACACAGTAAGATGTTATTTTATTGGATACACTGAACGCTCTTATGGGTACAAGTTTTACAATCCTATCATAAGTTTTACAAGTAGTACCTTGTCCAAACTCATTTCAAATATTTATAAAGGCAAGGGTAACATAAGGGAGTACATCATGGAAATGTCTATTCTCGCATAAATACTCAAGGCTTTGAATTTGGAATTTCCTAAGGATTTAACTGTGCACTTGGTTTTGATCTCTCTCCTGACAAACTTTGGGCAATTCAAAGTGAGTTACAATACTTAGAAGGACAAATGGTCTCTCAATGAACTCATATCTCACTATGTGCAAGAGGAAAAGAGGCTAAAGAGAGAGAAAGAGAGAGAGAGAGAGAGAGAGAGAGAGAGAGAGAGAGAGAGAGAGAGAGAAAAAACTAAAAGTGCTGACATGGCTACCAGTTCTAAGAATAAAAGGAAGAAACTTGCGGGAAAATTTTTCTCAAAATAAGAAGGCAAAGGAACAACCTAAGGAGACCACTTGCTTCTTTTGCAAAAAGGTTGGACACATGAAGAAAGAATCTTCCAAGTACGCCGCATGGCGTGAAAAGAAGGGTAATTCTCTCATTTTTGTTTGTTCTGAAATTAATTTAGTTTCTGTAACTAAGGATACTTGGGGGCTAGATTCTGGTGCTACTACTCACATTAGTATGTCCATGCAGGGTTGCCTGTGGAGCCGTCCGCCAAGTGATGCTAAAAGATTCATCAATGTGGGAGATGGCAATAAAGTTGTAGAAGAGGCTATAAGGACCTTTAGATTATTATTAAAGATTAGTTTTCATTTAGATTTGATTGAGACTTTTGTTGCACCGTCTATTAGATGGGAATTGATTTATATTTCTATGTTGGACAAATCAGGTTATACTTGTTCATTCGAAAATAATAAATTTAGCCTCTCATATGATTCAAATTTTGTTGGTTATGGCTCTTTGAATGATAATCTTTATGAGCTTGATATTGAATGTCTTAATAACAAAATAATGCAAATAGAGTCACACGGTACAAAACCAAAATTAAATGAGAGTTCCGCCACTTTATGGCATAAGCAATTAGTACATATATCTAAACAAAGAAGTCAGAGGCTTATGTCTGACTGTATTCTTAGATCCCTTGATTTGTTGGAATTTTAAGTCTTCATTCACTGTATCATGTGTAAGCAGACAAACAAGAGGAATTTCCATGCTGAAAGAGCTAAGGATGTCTTAGAACTAATTCATATCTATATATCTGGTCCTCACCCTTCAGGTTCTTGGAATGGACAACATTATTTTATTACGTTCAAAGATGATTACTCGAGGTATGGCTACCTGTATTTGATTCATGAGAAATCTCAATCTTTGGACGTGTTCAAGTCATTCAAAGCTGAAGTTGAACTTCAACTTGGAAAGAAAATAAAAGCTATGAAATACGGCCGTGGTGGTGAATACTATGGTTGGTATTATTGATCAGGGGAACAACGTCTGGGGTCCTTTGCTCTTTTCCTAAATGAGTGTGGAATTGTTCTGCAATAAACAATCTCGGGAAAACCCAACATGATAAGGACATGGTAAGAAGTATGATTGGCAATTTTCTCTCCAGAGTCATTTTAGGGAGAAGCATTAAAGAGTGCAGTTTATATTCTTATTAGAGTACCTAGTAAAGTAGTAGCTAAGACCCCTTATGAGCTCTGGAATGGGAAAAAGCCAAACATTAGACACTTGCACATTTGGGAATGTCCAGATGTAGTGAGGCCTTATAAGCCTTATGAAGGTAAGTTGGATGCAAACACAGTTAGATGTTATTTTATTGGATACGTTGAACGCTCTTATGGGTACAAGTTTTACAATCCTATCATAAGTTTTACAACTAGTACGTTGTCCAAACTCATTTCAATTATTTATAAAGGCAAGGGGAACATAAGGGAGTACATCATGGAAATGTCTATTCTCACATAAAAACTCAAGGCTTTAAAGTTACAATTTCCTTAGGATTTAACTGTGCACTTGGTTTTGATCTCTCTCCTAACACACTTTGAGCAATTCAAAGTGAGTTACAATACTCAGAAGGACAAATGGTCTCTCAATGAACTCATATCTCACTATGTGCAAGAGGAAAAGAGGCTAGAGAGACAGAGAGAGAGAGAGAGAGAGAGAGAGAGAGAGAGAGAACTGAAAGTGCTGACATGGCTACCAGTTCTAAGAATAAAAGGAAGAAACTTGCGGGAAATTTTTTCTCAAAATAAGAAGGCAAACGTACAACCTAAGGAGACCACTTGTTTCTTTTGCAAAAAGGATGGACACATGAAGAAAGAATCTTCCAAGTACGCCGCTTGGCGTGAAAAGAAGGGTAATTTTCTGATTTTTGTTTGTTCTGAAATTAATTTAGTTTCTGTGACTAAGGATACTTGGTGGGTAGATTCTGGTGCTACTACTCACACTTGTATGTGCATGCAAGGTTACCTGTGGAGCCGTCTGCCAAGTGATTCTAAAAGATTCATCTAAGTGGGCGATGGCAATAAAGTTGCAGAAGAGGCTATAGGGACCTTTAGATTATTATTAAATATTGATTTTCATTTTGATTTGATTAAGACTTTTGTTGAACCGTCTATTAGATAGGATTTGATTTATATTTCTATGTTGGACAAATCAGGTTATACTTGTTCGTTCGAAAATAATAAATTTAGCCTCTCATATGATTCACATGTTGTTGGTTATCGCTCTTTGAATGATAATCTTTATGAGCTTGATATTGAATGTCTTAATAACAAAATAATGCAAATAGAGTCACACGGTACAAAACCAAAATTAAATATAAGTTCTGCCACTTTATGGCATAAGCGATTAGGACATATATCTAAACAAAGAATTCAGAGGCTTATGTCTGATTGTATTCTTAGATCCCTTGATTTGTCGAAATTTTAAGTCTTCATTCACGGTATCATGGGCAAGAAGACAAATAAGAGGAATTTCCATGCTGATAGAGCTAAGGATGTCTTAGAACTAATTCATATCGATATATCTGGTCCTCACCCTTCAGGTTCTTGGAATGGACAACATTATTTTATTACGTTCAAAGATGATTACTCGAGGTATGGCTACCTGTATTTGATTCATGAGAAATCTCAATCTTTGGACGTGTTCAAGTCATTCAAAGCTGAAGTCGAACTTCAACTTGGAAAGAAAATAAAAGCTGTCAAATACGGTCGTGATGGTGAATACTATGGTCGGTATGATTGATCAGGGGAACAACGGATGGGGCCCTTTGCGCTTTTCCTAGATGAGTGAGGAATTGTTCTGCAATAAAAAATCCCGGGAAAACCCAACATGATAAGGACATGGTAAGAAGTATGATTGGTAATTCTTCTCTCCAGAGTCATTTTAGGGAGAAGCATTAAAGACCGCAGTTTATATTCTTATTAGTGTACCTAGTAAAGAAGTAGCTAAGACCCCTTATGAGCTCTGGGCTGCGAAAAAGCCCAACATCATACACTTGCACATTTGGGGATGTCCAGATGTAGCGAGGCCTTAGAAGCCTTATGAAGGTAAGTTGGATGCAAACACAGTTAGATGTTATTTTATTGGATACACTGAACGCTCTTATGGGTACAATTTCTACATTCCTATCATAAGTTTTACAAGTAGTACCTTGTCCAAACTCATTTCAATTATTTATAAAGGCAAGGGTAACATAAGGGAGTACATCATGGAAATGTCTATTCTCGCATAAATACTCAAGGCTTTGAATTTGGAATTTCCTAAGGATTTAGCTGTGCACTTGGTTTTGATCTCTCTCCTGACAAACTTTGGGCAATTCAAAGTGAGTTATAATACTTAGAAGGACAAATGGTCTCTCAATGAACTCATATCTCACTATGTGCAAGAGGAAAAGAGGCTAAAGAGAGAGAAAGAAGAGAGAGAGAGAGAGAGAGAGAGAGAGAGAGAGAGAGAAAACTGAAAGTGCTGACATGGCTACCAGTTCTAAGAATAAAAGGAAGAAACTCGCGGGAAATTTTTTCTCAAAATTCGAAGGCAAAGGAACAACCTAAGGAGACCACTTGCTTCTTTTGCAAAAAGGTTGGACACATGAAGAAAGAATCTTCCAAGTACGCCGCATGGCGTGAAAAGAAGGGTAATTCTCTCATTTTTGTTTGTTCTGGAATTAATTTAGTTTCTGTAACTAAGGATACTTGGGGGCTAGATTCTGGTGCTACTACTCACATTAGTATGTCCATGCAGGGTTGCCTGTGGAGCCGTCCGCTAAGTGATGCTAAAAGATTCATCAATGTGGGAGATGGCAATAAAGTTGCAGAAGAGGATATAGGGACCTTTAGATTATTATTAAAGATTAGTTTTCATTTAGATTTGATTGAGACTTTTGTTGCACCGTCTATTAGATGGGATTTGATTTATATTTCTATGTTGGACAAATCAGGTTATACTTGTTCATTCGAAAATAATAAATTTAGCCTCTCATATGATTCAAATGTTGTTGGTTATGGCTCTTTGAATAATAATCTTTATGAGCTTGATATTGAATGTCTTAATAACAAAATAATGCAAATAGAGTCACACGGTACAAAACCAAAATTAAATGAGAGTTCCGCCACTTTATGGCATAAGCGATTAGGACATATATCTAAACAAAGAAGTCAGAGGCTTATGTCTGACTGTATTCTTAGATCCCTTGATTTGTCGGAATTTTAAGTCTTCATTCACTGTATCATGGATAAGCAGACAAACAAGAGGAATTTCCATGCTGAAAGAGCTAAGGATGTCTTAGAACTAATTTATATCTATATATCTGGTCCTCACCCTTCAGGTTCTTGGAATGGACAACATTATTTTATTACGTTCAAAGATGATTACTCGAGGTATGGCTACCTGTATTTGATTCATGAGAAATCTCAATCTTTGGACGTGTTCAAGTCATTCAAAGCTGAAGTCGAACTTCAACTTGGAAAGAAAATAAAAGCTATGAAATACGGCCGTGGTGGTGAATACTATGGTTGGTATTATTGATCAGGGGAACAACGTCTGGGGTCCTTTGCGCTTTTCCTAAATGAGTGTGGAATTGTTCTGCAATAAACAATCTCGGGAAAACCCAACATGATAAGGACATGGTAAGAAGTATGATTGGTAATTTTCTCTCCAGAGTCATTTTAGGGAGAAGCATTAAAGAGTGCAGTTTATATTCTTATTAGAGTACCTAGTAAAGTAGTAGCTAAGACCCCTTATGAGCTCTGGAATGGGAAAAGGCCAAACATTAGACACTTGCACATTTGGGGATGTCCAGATGTAGCGAGGCCTTATAAGCCTTATGAAGGTAAGTTGGATGCAAACACAGTTAGATGTTATTTTATTGGATACGTTGAACGCTCTTATGGGTACAAGTTTTACAATCCTATCATAAGTTTTACAAATAGTACCTTGTCCAAACTCATTTCAATTATTTATAAAGGCAAGGGGAACATAAGGGAGTACATCATGGAAATGTCTATTCACACATAAAAACTAAAGGCTTTGAAGTTAGAATTTCCTTAGGATTTAACTGTGCACTTGGTTTTGATCTCTCTCCTAACACACTTTGGGCAATTCAAAGTGAGTTACAATACTCAGAAGGACAAATGGTCTCTCAATGAACTCATATCTCACTATGTGCAAGAGGAAAAGAGGCTAGAGAGAGAGAGAGAGAGAGAGAGAGAAAACTGAAAGTGATGACATGGCTACCAGTTCTAAGAATAAAAGGAAGAAACTTGCGGGAATATTTTTCTCAAAATAAGAAGGCAAAGGAACAACCTAAGGAGACCACTTGCTTCTTTTGCAAAAAGGTTGGACACATGAAGAAAGAATCTTCCAAGTACGCCGCATGGCGTGAAAAGAAGGGTAATTTTCTGATTTTTGTTTGTTCTGAAATTAATTTAGTTTCTGTAACTAAGGATACTTGGTGGGTAGATTCTGGTGCTACTACTCACACTTGTATGTCCATGCAAGGTTACCTGTGAAGCCGTCCGCCAAGTGATTCTAAAAGATTCATCTAAGTGGGCGATGGCAATAAAGTTGCAGAAGAGGCTATAGGGACCTTTAGATTATTATTAAATATTGATTTTCATTTTGATTTGATTAAGACTTTTGTTGCACCGTCAATTAGATAGGATTTAATTTATATTTCTATGTTGGACAAATCAGGTTATCCTTGTTCGTTCGAAAATAATAAATTTAGCCTCTCATATGATTCACATGTTGTTGGTTATCGCTCTTTGAATGATAATCTTTATGAGCTTGATATTGAATGTCTTAATAACAAAATAATGCAAATAGAGTCACACGGTACAAGACCAAAATTAAATAAAAGTTCTGCCACTTTATGGCATAAGCGATTAGGTCATATATCTAAACAAAGAATTCAGAGGCTTATGTCTGATTGTATTCTTAGATCCCTTGATTTGTCGGAATTTTAAGTCTTCATTCACTGTATCATGGGTAAGCAGACAAATAAGAGGAATTTCCATGCTGATAGAGCTAAGGATGTCTTAGAACTAATTCATATCGATATATCTGGTCCTCGCCCTTCAGGTTCTTGGAATGGACAACATTATTTTATTACATTCAAAGATGATTACTCGAGGTATGGCTATTTTTATTTGATTCATGAGAAATCTCAATCTTTGGACGTGTTCAAGTCATTCAAAGCTGAAGTCGAACTTCAACTTGGAAACAAAATTAAAGTTGTCAAATACGGTCGTGGTGGTGAATACTATGGTCGGTATGATTGATCAGGGGAACAACGGCTGGGTCCCATTGTTCTTTTCCTAAATGAGTGTGGAATTGTTCTGCAATAATCAATCCTGGGAAAACCCAACATGATAAGGATATGGTAAGAAGTATGATTGGCAATTTTCTCTCTAGAGTCACTTTAGGGAGAGGCATTAAAGACTGCAGTTTATATTCTTATTAGAGTACCTAGTAAAGTAGTAGCTAAGACCCCTTATGAGCTCTGGACAAGGAAAAAACACAACATTAAGATAGTTGCACATTTTGGGATGTCCAGATGTAGCGAGGCCTTATAAGCCAAATAAAGGTAAGTTGGATGAAACACAGTTAGATGTTATTTTAATGGATACGTTGAACGCTCTTATGGGTACAAGTTTTACAATCCTATCATAAGTTTTACAAGTAGTACCTTGTCCAAACTCATTTCAATTATTTATAAAGGCAAGGGGAACATAAGGGAGTACATCATGGAAATGTCTATTCTCACATAAAAACTCAAGGCTTTGAAGTTAGAATTTCCTTAGAATTTAACTGTGCACTTGGTTTTGATCTCTCTCCTGACACACTTTGAGCAATTCAAAGTGAGTTACAATACTTAGAAGGACAAATGGTCTCTCAATGAACTCATATCTCACTATGTGCAAGAGGAAAAGAGGCTAGAGAGAGAGTGGGAGAGAGAGAGAGAGAGAAAACTGAAAGTGCTGACATGGCTACCAGTTCTAAGAATAAAAGGAAGAAACTTGCAGGAAAATTTTTCTCAAAATAAGATGGCAAAGGAACAACCTAAGGAGACCACTTGTTTTTTTTGCAAAAAGGTTGGACACATGAAGAAAGAATCTTCCAAGTACGCCGAATGGTGTGAAAAAAAGGGTAATTTTCTCATTTTTGTTTGTTCTGAAATTAATTTAGATTCTGTAACTAAGGATACTAGGTGGTTAGATTCTGGTGCTACTACTCACATTAGTATGTCAATGAAAGGTTGCCTGTGGAGTCTTCTGACAAGTGATGCTAAAAGATTCATCTATGTGGGCGATCGAAATAAAGTTGCAGAAGAGGCTATAGGGACCTTTAGATTATTATTAAAGATAGGTTTTCATTTAGATTTGATTGAGACTTTTGTTGCACCGTCTATTAAACGGGATTTGATTTATATTTCTATGTTGGACAAATCAGGTTATACTTGTTCGTTCGAAAATAATAAATTTAGCCTCTCATATGATTCAAATGTTGTTGGTTATGGCTCTTTGAATGAAAATCTTTATGAGCTTGATATTGAATGTCTTAATAACAAAATAATGCAAATAGAGTCACACGGTACAAAACCAAAATTAAATAAGAGTTCTGCCACTTTATGGCATAAGCAATTAGGACATATATCTAAATAAAGAATTCAGAGGCTTATGTCTGACTGTATTCTTAGATCCCTTGATTTGTCAGAATTTTAAGTCTTCATTCACTGTATCAAGGGTAAGCAGACAAACTAGAGGAATTTCCATGCTGTAAGAGCTAAGGATGTCTTAGAACAAATTCATATCGATATATGTGGTCCTTACCCTTCAGGTTCTTGGAATGGACAACATTATTTTATTACGTTCAAAGATTATTACTCGAGGTATGGCTACATGTATTTGATTCATGAGAATTTCAATCTTTGGACGTGTTCAAGTCAGTCAAAGCTGAAGTCGAACTTCAACTTGGAAAGAAAACAAAAGTTGTCAAATCCGACCGTGGTGGTGAATACTATGGTCGATATGATGGATCAGGGGAACAACGTCTGGGGCCCTTTGCGCTTTTCCTAGATGAGTTTGGAATTGTTCTGCAATACACAATATCGGGAAAACCCAACATGATAAGGACATGGTAAGAAGTATGATTGATAATTCTTCTCTCTAGAGCCATTTTAGGGAGAAGCATTAAAGACCGCAGTTTATATTCTTAATGGAGTACCTAGTAAAGTAGTAGCTAAGACCCTTTACGAACTATGGATTGGGAAAAAGCCCAACATTAGACACTTGCACATTTGGGGATGTCCAGATGAAGTGAGGCCTTATAAGCCTTAGAAAGGTAAGTTGGATGCAAAGACTGTTAGATGTTATTTTATTGGATACGCTAAACGCTCTTATGGGTATAAGTCTTACAATCCTATCAAAAGTTTTACAAGTAGTACCTTCTCCAAACTCATTTCAAGTGTTTATAAAGGAAAGGGGAACATACGGGAGTACATCATGGAAATGTCTATCCTCGCATCAAAACTCAAGGCTTTGAAGTTAGAACTTCCTTAGAATATAATTGTGCCCTTGGTTTTGATGTCTCTCCCAGCACACTTTGGGAAATTCAAAGTGAGTTACAAAACTCAGGAGGACAAATGGTATCTCAAGGAGCTCATATCTCACTGTGTGCAAGAGGAAAAGAGTCTAAATAGAGAGAAAATTGCAAGTGATCAATTGGCTACCAGTTCTCAAAATAAAAGGAAGAAACCTACGGGAAATTTTTCTCAAAATAAGAAGGCAAAGGAACAACCTAAGGAGACAACGTGCTTCTATTCCAAAAAGGTTTGACACATCAATAAAGAATCTTCCAAGTATGCCGCATGGCGTGAAAATAAGGGTAATTTTATCATTTTTGTTTGTTCTAAAATTAATTTAGTTTCTATACCTAAGGATACTTGGGGGATATATTCTGGTGCTACTACTCACATTAGTATGTCCATGCAGGGTTGCCTGTGGAGCCGTCCGCCAAGTGATGATGAAAGATTCATCTATGTGGGTGATGGTAATAAAGTTGCAGAAGAGGCTATAGGGACTTTTAGATTATAATTAAAGATCGGTTTTCATTTAGATTTGATTGTGACTTTTGTTGCACCATCTATTAGACGGGATTTAATTTCTATTTCTATGTTGGACAAATCAGGTTATACTTGTTCGTTCGAAAATAATAAATTTAGCCTCTCATATGATTCAAATGTTGTTGGTTATGGTTCTTTGAATGATAATCTTTATGAGCTTGAAATTGAATGTCCTAATAACAAAATAATGCAAATAGAGTCACACGGTACAAAACGAAAATTAAATGAGAGTTCAGCCACTTCATGGCATAAGCGATTAGGACATATATCTAAACAAAGAATTCAGAGGCTTATGTCTGACTGCATTCTTAGATCCTTAGATTTGTCAGAATTTTAAGTCTTCATTCACTGTATCATGGGTAAGCAGACAAACAAGAGGAATTTCCATCCTGAAAGAGCTAAGGATGTCTTAGAACTAATTCATATCGATATATGTGGTCCTCACCCTTCAGGTTCTTGGAATGGACAACATTATTTTATTACGTTCAAAGACGATTACTCGACGTATGGCTACCTGTATTTGATTCATGAGAAATCTCAATCTTTGGACGTGTTCAAGTCATTAAAAGCTAAAGTCGAACTTCAACTTGGAAAGTAAATAAAAGCTGTCAAATACGGCCGTGGTGGTGAATACTATGGTCGGTATGATTGATCAGGGGAACAACGTCTGGGGCCCTTTGCGCTTTTCCGAAATGGGTGTGGAATTGTTCTGCAATAAACAATCCCGGGAAAACCCAACATGATAAGGATATGGTAAGAAGTATGATTGGCAATTTTCTCTCCAGAGTCATTTTAGGGAGAAGCATTAAAGACTGCAGTTTATATTCTTATTAGAGTACCTAGTAAAGTAGTAGGTAAGACCCCTTATAAGCTTTGGACTGGGAAAAAGCCCAACATTAGACACTTGCGCATTTGGGGATGTCCAGATTTAGCGAGGCCTTATAAGCCTTATGAAGGTAAGTTGGATGCAAACACAGTTAGATGTTATTTTATTGGATACGCTGAATCCTCTTATGGGTACAAGTTTTACAATCCTATCATAAGTTTTACAAGTAGTACCGTGTCCAAACTCTTTTCAATTCTTTATAAAGACAAGGGGAACATAAGGGAGTACATCATGGAAATGTCTATTCTCGCATAAAAACTCAAGGCTTTGAAGTTAGAATTTCCTTAGGATTTAATTGTGCACTTGGTTTTGATCTCTCTCCTGACACACATTGGGCAATTCAAAGTGAGTTACAAAACTCAGAGGGACAAATGGTCTCTCAATGAGCTCATATCTCACTATGTGCAAGAGAAAAAGGGGCTAGAGCCAGAGAGAGAGAGAGAGAGAGAGAGAGAGAGAGAGAGAGAACTGAAAGTGCTCACATGGCTACTAGTTCTGAGAATAAAAGTAAGAAACTTGCGGGAACATTTTTCCCAAAATAAGAAGGCAAAGAAACAACCTAAGGAGACCACTTGCTTCTTTTGCAAAAAGGTTGGACACGTGAAGAATGAATCTTCCAAGTACGCAACATGGCGTGAAAAGAAGGGTAATTTTCTCATTTTTGTTTGTTCTGAAATTAATTTTGTTTCTGTAACTAAGGATACTTGGTGGGTAGGTTCTGGTGCTATTATTCACATTAGTATGTCCATGCAGGGTTGCCTGTGGAGCCATCCACCAAGTGATGCTAAAAGATTCATCTATGTGGGCGATGGCAATAAAGTTGCAGAAGCGGCTATAGGTACTTTAGATTATTATTAAAGATTGGTTTTAATTTAGATTTGATTGAGACTTTTGTTACACCGTCTATTAGACGGGATTTGATTTCTATTTCTATGTTGGACAAATCAGGTTATAATTGTTCGTTCGAAAATAATAAATTTAGCCTCTCATATGATTCAAATGTTGTTGGTTATGGCTCTTTGAATGATAATCTTTATGGGCTTGATATTGAATGTCTTAATAACAAAATAATGCAAATAGAGTCACACGGTACAAAACGAAAACAAAATGAGAGTTCCGCCACTTTATGGCATAAGTGATTAGGACATATATCTAAACAAAGAATTCAGAGGCTTATGTCTGACTGTATTCTTAAATCCCTTGGTTTGTTAGAATTTCAAGTCTTCATTCACTGTATCAAGGGTATGCAGACAAACAAGAGGAACTTCCATGCTGAAAGAGCTAAGGATGTCTTAGAACTAATTCATATCGATATATGTGGTCCTTATCCTTCAGGTTCTTGGAATGGACAACGTTATTTTATTACGTTCAATGATGATTACTCGAGGTATGGCTACCTGTATTTGATTCATGAGAAATCTCAATCTTTGGACGTGTTCAAGCCATTCAAAGCTGAAGTTGAACTTCAACTTGGAAAGAAGATAAAAGTTGTCAAATCCGACCGTGGTGGTGAATACTATGGTCGGTATGATGGATCAGGGGAACAACGTCTGTGGCCCTTTGCGCTTTTCCTAGATGAGTGTGGAATTGTTCTACAATACACAATATCGGGAAAACCCAACATTGATAAGGACATGGTAAAAAGTATGATTGATAATTATTCTCTCTAGAGTCATTTTAGGGAGAAGCATTAAACACCGCAGTTTACATTCTTAATAGAGTACCTAGTAAAGTAGTAGTTAAGACCCCTAATGAGCTATGGACTGGGAAAAAGCTCAACATTAGAGACTTGCACATTTGGGGATGTCCAGATGAAGCGAGGCCTTATAAGCCTTATGAAGGTAAGGTTAATGTAAAGACAGTTAGATGTTATGTTATTGGATACGCTAAACGCTCTTATGGGTACAAGTATTACAATTTTATCATAAGTTTTACAAGTAGTACCTTATCCAAACTCATTTCAATTGTATATACTGGAAAGGGGAACATAAGGGAGTACATCATGGAAATGTCAATTCTCGCATCAAAACTCAAGGCTTTGAAGTTAGAACTTCCTTAGGATTTAATTGTGCCCTTGGTTTTGATGTCTCTCCCGGCACACTTTGGGAAATTCAAAGTGAGTTACAATGCTCAGAAGGACAAATGGTCTCTCAATGAGCTCATATCTCACTGTGTGCAAGAGGAAATGAGGCTAAAGAGAGAGAAAACTGCAAGTGCTCACTTGGCTACCAGTTCTCAGAATAAAAGAAAGAAACATGCGCGAAATTTTTCTCAAAATAAGAAGGCAAAGGAACAACCTAAGGAGACAACTTGCTTCTATTTCAAAAAGGTTTGACACATGAAAAAAGAATCTTCCAAGTATGCCGCATGGCGTGAAAAGAAGGGTAATTTTATCATTTTTGTTTGTTCTGAAATTAATTTAGTTTCTGTACCTAAGGATACTTGGTGGACAAATTCTGGTTCTACTACTCACATTAGTATGTCCATGCAGGGTTGCCTGTGGAGCCGTCCGCCAAGTGATGATGAAAGATTCATCTATGTGGGTGATGGTAACAAAGTTGCATATGAGGCTATCGGGACCTTTAGATTATTATTAAAGATCGGTATTTATTTAGATTTGATTGTGACTTTTGTTGCACCGTCTATTAGACGGGATTTAATTTCTATTTCTATGTTGGACAAATCAGGTTATACTTGTTCGTTCGAAAATAATAAATTTAGCCTCTCATATGATTCAAATGTTGTTGGTTATGGTTCTTTGAATGATAATCTTTACGAGCTTGATATTGAATGTCCTAATAACAAAATAATGCAAATTGAGTCACATGGTACAAAACGAATAATTAAATGAGAGATCTGCCACTTTATGGCATAAACGTTTAGGACATATATCTAAACAAAGAACTCAAAGGCCTATGTCTGACTGTATTCTTAGATCCCTTGATTTGTCATAATTTCAAGTCTTCATTCACTGTATCATGGGTAAGCAGATAAACAAGAGGAATTTCCATGCTGAAAGAGCTAAGGACAACATTATTTTATTACGTTCAAAGATGATTACTCGAGGTATGGCTACCTGTATTTGATTCATGAGAAATCTCAATCTTTGGACGTGTTCAAGTCATTCAAAGCTAAAGTCGAACTTCAACTTGGAAAGAAAATAAAAGTTGTCAAATACGGCCGTGGTGGTGAATACTATGGTCGGTATGATTGATCTGGGGAACAACGTCTGTGGCCCTTTGTGCTTTTCCTAGATGAGTGAAGAATTGTTTTGCAATAAACAATCCCGGGAAAACCCAACATGATAAGGACATGTAAGAAGTATGATTGGTAATTCTTCTCTTCAGAGTCATTTTAGGGAGAAGCATTAAAGTCCGCAGTTTATATTCTTATTAGAGTACCTATAAAGTAGTAGCTAAGACCCTTTATGAGCTCTAGACTGGGAAAAAGCCCAACATTAGACACTTGCACATTATAGGATGTCCAGATGTAGCGAGGCCTTATAAGCCTTATGAAGGTAAGTTGGATGCAAACACAGTTAGATGTTATTTTATTGGATACGCCGAACGCTCTTATGGGTACAAGTTTTACAATCCTATCATAAGTTTGACAAGTAGTACCTTGTCCAAACTCATTTCAATTATTTATAAAGGCAAGGGGAAAATAAGGGGGTACATCATGGAAATGTCTATTCTCGCATAAAAACTCAAGTCTTTGAAGTTAGAATTTCCTTAGGATTTAATTGTGCACTTGGTTTTGATCTCTCTCCCGACACACTTTGGGCAATTCAAAGTGAGTTACAATACTCAGAAGGACAAATGGTCTCTCAATGAACTCATATCTCACTATGTGCAAGAGGAAAATGGGCTAGAGAGAGAGAGAGAGAGTGAGAGAGAGAGAGAGAGAGAGAGAGAGAGAACTGAAAGTGCTCACATGGCTACTAGTTCTAAGAATAAAAGTAAGAAACTTGCGGGAACATTTTTCTCAAAATAAGAAGGCAAAGGAACAACGTAAGGAGACTACTTGCTTCTTTTGCAAAATGGTTGGACACATGAAGAAAGAATCTTCCAAGTACGCCGCATGGCGTGAAAAGAAGGGTAATTTTCTCATTTTTGTTTGTTCTGAAATTAATTTATTTTCTGTAACTAAGGATAATTGGTGGGTAGATTCTGGTGCTACTACTCACATTAGTATGTCCATGCAGGGTTGCTTATGGAGTCGTCCGCCAAGTGATGCTTAAAGATTCATCTATGTGGGCGATGGCAATAAAATTGCAGAAAAGGCTATAGGGGCCTTTAGATTATTATTAAAGCTTGTTTTTCATTTAGATTTGATTGAGACTTTTGTTGCACTGTCTATTAGACGGGATTTAATTTCTATTTCTATGTTGGACAAATCAGGTTATACTTGTTCGTTTGAAAATAATAAATTTTGCCTCTCGTATTAGTCAAATGTTGTTGGTTATGGTTCTTTGAATGATAATATTTATGAGCTTGATATTGAATGTCTTAATAACAAAATAATGCAAAAAGAGTCACACGGTACAAAACGAAAATTAAATGAGAGTTCCACCACTTTATGGCATAAGCGATATGGACATATATCTAAATAAAGAATTCAGAGGCTTATGTCTCACTGTATTCTTAGATCCCTTGATTTGTCGGAATTTCAAGTCTTTATTCACTGTATCAAGGGTAAGCAGACAAACAAGAGGAATTTCCATGCTGAAAGAGCTAAGGATGTCTAAGAACTAATTCATATCGATATATGTGGTCCTTACCCTTCAGGTTCTTGGAATGGACAACGTTATTTTATTACGTTCAAAGATGATTACTCGAGGTATGGCTACCTGTATTTGATTCATGAGAAATATCAATCTTTGGATGTGGTCAAGTCATTAAAAGCTGAAGTCGAACTTCAACTTGGAAAGAAAATAAAAGCTGTCAAATCCAACCGTGGTGGTGAATACTATGGTCGGTATGATGGATCAGGGGAACAATGTCTGAGGCCCTTTGCGCTTTTCCTAGATGAGTGTGGAATTGTTCTGGAATACACAATATCGAGAAAACCTTACATGATAAGGACATGGTAAGAAGTATGATTGATAATTCTTCTCTCTAGAGTGATTTTAGGGAGAAGCATTAAAAACCACAGTTTATATTCTTAATATAGTACCTAGTAAAGTAGTAGCTAAGACCTCTTATGAGCTATGGACTGGGAAAAAGCCCAACATTAGACACTTGCACATTTGGGGATGTCCAGATGAAGCGAGGCCTTATAAGCCTTATGAAGGTAAGTTGGATGCAAAGACAGTTAGATGTTATTTTATAGAATACGCTAAATGCTCCTATTGGTACAAGTTTTACAATCCTATCATAATTTTTACAAGTAGTACCTTGTCCAAACTCATTTCAATTGTTTATAAAGGAAAGGGTAACATAAGGGAGTACATCATGGAAATGTCTATTCTCGCATCAAAACTCAAGGCTTTGAAGTTAGAACTTCCTTAGGATTTAATTGTGCCCTTGGTTTTGATGTCTCTCCCGGCACACTTTGGGAAATTCAAAGTGAGTTTCAATACTCATAAGGACAACCGGTCTCTCAATGAGCTCATATCTCACTGAATACAAGAGGAAAAGAGGCTAAAGAGATAGAAAACTGCAACTGCTCACATGGCTACCAGTTCTCAGAATAAAAGGAAGAAACCTGCGGGATATTTTTCTCAAAATAAGAAGGCAAAGGAACAACCTTAGGAGACAACTTGCTTCTATTTCAAAAAGGTTTGACACGTGAAAAAAGAATCTTCCAAGTATGCCGCATGGCATGAATTGAAGGGTAATTTTATCATTTTTGTTTGTTCTGAAATTAATTTAGTTTCTGTACCTAAGGATACTTGGTGGATAAATTCTGGTTCTACTACTCACATTAGTTTGTCCATGCAGGGTTGCCTGTGGAGCCGTCCGCCAAGTGATGATGAAAGATTCATCTATGTGGGTGATGGTAATAAAGTTGCAGAAGAGGCTATAGGGACCTTTAGATTATTATTAAAGATTGGTTTTCATTTAGATTTGATTGTGACTTTTGTTGCACCGTCTATTAGACGGGATTTAATTTCTATTTCTATGTTGGACAAATCAGGTTATACATGTTCGTTCGAAAATAATAAATTTAGCCTCTCATATGATTCAAATGTTGTTGGTTATGGTTCTTTGAATGATAATCTTTATGAGCTTGATATTGAATGTCCTAATAACAAAATAATGCAAATAGAGTCACAGGGTACAAAACGAAAAATTAAATGAGAGTTCCGCCACTTTATGGCATAAACGATTAGGACATATATCTAAACAAAGAATTTAGAGGCTTATGTCTGAATGTATTATTAGATCCCTTGGTTTGTCAGAATTTCAAGTCTTCATTCACTGTATCATGGATAAGCAGACAAAGAAGAGGAATTTCCATGCTGAAAGAGTTAAGGATTTCTTAGAACTAATTCATATCGATATATGTGGCCCTCACCCTTCAGGTTCTTGGAAAGGACAACATTATTTTATTACGTTCAAAGATTATTACTCGAGGTATGGCTACCTGTATTTGATTCATGAGAAATCTCAATCTTTGGACGTGTTCAAGTCATTCAAAGCTGAAGTCGAACTTCAACTTGGAAAGAAAATAAAAGCTGTCAAATCCGACTGTGGTGGTGAATACTATGGTCGGTATGATTGATCAAGGGAACAACGTCTGGGGCCCTTTGGGCTTTTCCTAGATGAGTGTGGAATTGTTCTGCAATAAACAATACCAGGAAAACCCAACACGATAAGGACATAGTAAGAAGTATGATTGGTAATTCTTCTCTTCAGAGTCATTTTAGGGAGAAGCATTAAAGACCGCAGTTTATATTCTTATTAGAGTACCTAGTAAAGTAGTAGCTAAGACCCTTTATGAGCTCTGGACTGGGAAAAAACCCAACATTAGACACTTGCACATTTGGGGATGTCCAGATGTAGCGAGGCCTTATAAGCCTTATGAAGGTAAGTTGGATGCAAACACAGTTAGATGTTATTTTATTGGATACGCTGAACGCTCTTATGGGTACAAGTTTTACAATCCTATCATAAGTTTGACAAGTAGTACCTTGTCCAAACTCATTTCAATTATTTATAAAGGCAAGTCGAACATAAGGGGGTACACCATGGAAATATCTATTCTCACATAAAAACTCAAGGCTCTGAAGTTAGAATTTCTTTAGGATTTAATTGTGCACTTGGTTTTGATCTCTCTGCCGACATACTTTGGGCAATTCAAAGTAAGTTACAATACTCAGAAGGACAAATGGTCTCTCAAAGAGCTCATATCTCACTATGTGCAAGAGGAAAAGAAGCTAAAGAGAAAGAGAGAGAGAGAGAGAGAGAGAGAGAGAGAGAGAGAGAGAGAGAGAGAACTGAAAGTGCTCACATGGCTACAACTTCTAAGAATAAAAGGAAGAAACTTGCGGGAAAATTTTTCTTAAAATAAGAAGGTAAAGGAACAACCTAAGGAGACCACTTGCTTCTTTTACAAAAAGGTTGGACACATGAAGAAAGAATCTTCCAAGTACGCCGCATGGTGTGAAAAGAAGGGTAATTTTCTTATTTTTGTTTGTTATGAAATTAATTTAGTTTATGTAACTAAGGATACTTGGTGAGTAGATTTTGTTGCTACTACTCACATTAGTATGTCCATGCAGGGTTAGCTGTGGAGCCGTCCGCCAAGTGATGCTAAAAGATTCATCTATGTGGGCGATGGCAGTAAAGTTGCAGAAGAGGCTATAGGGACCTTTAGATTATTATTAAAGATTGGTTTTCATTTAGATTTGATTGAGACTTTTTGTAGCACCGTCTATTAGACGGAATTTGATTTCTATTTCTATGTTGGACAAATCAGGTTATACTTGTTCATTCGAAAATAATAAATTTAGCCTCTCATATGATTCAAATGTTGTTGGTTATGGCTCATTGAGTGATAATATTTATGAGCTTGATATTGAATGTCTTAATAATACAATAATGCAAATAAAGTCACAGAGTACAAAATGAAAATTAAATGAGAGTTCCGCCACTTTATGGCATAAGCGATTAGGACATATATCTAAAGAAAGAATTCAGAGGCTTATGTCTGACAGTATTCTTAGATCCCTTGATTTGTCAGAATTTCAAGTCTTCATTCAGTGTATCAAGGGTAAGCAGACAAACAAGGGGAATTTCCATGCTTAAAGAGCTAAGGATGTCTTAGAACTAATTCATATCGATATATGTAGTCCTTACCCTTCAGGTTCTTGGAATGAACAACATTATTTTATTACGTTCAAAGATGATTACTCGAGGTATGGATAGCTGTATTTGATTCATGAGAAATTTCAATCTTTGGACGTGTTCAAGTCATTCAAAGCAGAATTCAAACTTCAATTTGGAGAGAAAATAAAACTTGTCAAATCCGACCGTGATGGTGAATACTATGGTCGGTATGATGGATTAGGGGGACAACGTCTGGGGCCCTTTGCGCTTTTCCTAGATGAGTGTGGAATTGTTCTGCAATACACTATATTGGTAAAACCCAACATGATAAGGACATGGTAAGAAGTATGATTGATAATTCTTCTCTCTAGAGTCATTTTAGGGAGAAGCATTAAAGACCGCAGTTTATATTCTTAATAGAGTACCTAGTAAAGTAGTAGTTAAGACCCCTTATGAGCTATGGACTGGGAGAAAGCACAACATTAGACACTTACACACTTGGGGATGTCCAAATGAAGCGAGGCCTTATAAGCCTTATGAAGGTAAGTTGGATGCAAAGACAGTTAGATGTTATTTTCTTGGATACGCTAAACGCTCTTATGGGTACATGTTTTACAATCCTATCATAAGTTTTACAAGTAGTACCTTGTCCAAACTCATTTCAATTGTTTATAAAGGAAAGGGGAACATAAGGGAGTACATCATGGAAATGACTATTCTCGCATCAAAACTCAAGGCTTTGAAGTTAGAACTTCCTTAGGATTTAATTGTGCCCTTGGTTTTGATGTCTCTCCAGGCACACTTTGGGAAATTCAAAGTGAGTTACAATACTAAAAAGGACAAATGGTCTCTCAAAGAGCTCGTATCTCATTGTTTGCAAGAGGGAAAGACACTAAAGAGAGAGAAAACTACAAGTGCTCACTTGGCTACCAGTTCTCAGAATAAAAGGAAGAAACATGCGGGAAATTTTTCTCAAAATAAGAAGGCAAAGGAACATCCTAAGGAGACAACTTGCTTCTATTCCAAAAAGGTTTGACACATGAATAAAGAATCTTCCAAGTAAGCCGCATGGCGTGAAAAGAAGCGTAATTTTATCATTTTTGTTTGTTCTGAAATTAATTTAGTTTCTGTACCTAAGGATACTTGGTCGGTAGATTCTGGAGCTACTACTCACATTAGTATCTCCTTGCAGGGTTGCCTGTGGAGCCGTCCGCCAAGTGATGATGAAAGATTCATCTATGTGGGTGATGGTAATAAAGTTGCAGAAGAGGCTATAGGGACCTTCAGATTATTATTTAAGATTGGTTTTCATTTAGATTTGATTGTGACTTTTGTTGCACCGTCTATTAGACAGGATTTAATTTATATTTCTATGTTGGACAAATCAGGTTATACTTGTTCGTTCGAAAATAATAAATTTAGCCTCTCATATGATTCAAATGTTGTTGGTTATGGTTCTTTGAATGATAATCTTTATGAGCTTGATATTGAATGTCCTAATAACAAAATAATGCAAATAGAGTCACACGGTACAAAACGAAAATTTAATGAGAGTTCCGCCACTTTATGGCATAAGCGATTAGGACATATATCAAAACAAAAAATTTCAGAGGCTTATGCCTGACTGTATTCTTAGATCCCTTGATTTTTCGGAATTTCAAGTCTTCATTCACTGTATCATGGGTAAGCAGACAAACAAGAGAAATTTCCATGCTGAAAGAGCTAAGAATGTCTTAAAACTAATTCATATTGATATATATGGTCCTCACCCTACAGGTTCTTGGAATGGACAACATTATTTTATTACTTTCAAAGATGATTACTCGAGGTATGGCTACCTGTATTTGATTCATGAGAAATCTCAATCTTTGGACGTGTTCAATCATTCAAAGCAGAAGTCGAACTTCAACTTGGAAAGAAAATAAAAGTTGTCAAATCCGGCCGTGGTGGTAAATACTAAGGTCGGTATGATTGATAAGGGGAACAACGTATGGGGCCCTTTGTGCTTTTCCTAGATGAGTGTGGAATTGTTCCGCAATAAACAATCGCGGGAAAACCCAACATGATAAGGACATGGTAAGAAGTATGATTGGTAATTCTTTTCTCCAGAGTCATTTTAAAGAGAAGCATTAAAGATCACAGTTTATATTCTTATTAGAGTACCTAGTAAAGTAGTAGCTAAGACCCCTTATGAGCTATGGACTGGGAAAAAACCCAACCTTAGACACTTGCACATTTGGGGATGTCCAGATGTAGTGAGGCCTTATAAGCCTTATGAAGGTAAGTTGGATGCAAACACAGTTAGATGTTATTTTATTGGATACGCTGAACGCTCTTATGGGTACAAGTTTTACAATCCTATCATAAATTTTACAAGTAGTACCTTGTCCAAATTCATTTCAATTATTTGTAAAGGCAAGGGGAACATAAGGGAGTACATCATGGAAATGTCTATTCTCGCATAAAAACTCAAGGCTTTGAAGTTAGAATTTCCTTAGGATTTAATTGTGCACTTGGTTTTGATCTCTCTGCCGACACACTTTGGGCAATTCAAAGTGAGTTACAATACTCAGAAGGACAAATGGTCTCTCAATGAGCTCATATCTCACTATGTGCAAGAGGAAAAGAGGCTAGAGAGAGAGAGAGAGAGAGAGAGAGAGAGAGAACTGAAAGTGCTCACATGGCTATAACTTCTAAGAATAAAAGGAAGAAACTTGCAGGAAAATTTTTCTTAAAATAAGAAGGCAAAGGAACAACCTAAGGAGACCACTTGCTTCTTTTACAAAAAGGTTGGACACATGAAGAAAGAATCTTCCAAGTACGCCGCAAGGCGTGAAAAGAACGGTAATTTTCTCATTTTTGTTTGTTCTGAAATTAATTTAGTTTATGTAACTAAGGATACTTGGTGGGTAGATTCTGGTGCTACTACATAAATTAGCATGTCCATGCATGGTTGCCTGTGGAGCCGTCCACCAAGTGATGCTAAAAGATTCATATATGTGGGCGATGGCAGTAAAGTTGCAGAAAAGGCTATAGGGACCTTTAGATTATTATTAAAGATTGGTCTTCATTTAGATTTTATTGAGACTTTTTGTTGCACCGTCTATTAGACGGGATTTGATTTCCTTTTCTATGTTGGACAAATCAGGTTATACTTGTTCGTTCGAAATTAATAAATTTAGCCTCTCATATGATTCAAATATTGTTGGTTATGGTTCTTTGAATGATAATCTTTATGAGCTTGATATTGAATGTCTTAATAATAAAATAATGCAAATAGAGTCACACGGTACAAAACGAAAATTAAATGAGAATTCCGCCACTTTATGGCATAAGCGATTAGGACATATATCTAAACAAAGAATTCAGAGGCTTTGTCTGACTGTATTCTTAGATCCCTTGATTTGTCGGAATTTCAAGTCTTCATTCACTGTATCAAGGGTAAGCAGACAAACAAGAGGAATTTCCATGTTGAAAGAGCTAAGGATGTCTTAGAACAAATTCATATCGATATATGTAGTCCTTACCCTTCAGGTTCTTGGAATGGACAACATTATTTTATTACATTCAAAGATGATTACTCGAGGTATGGATACCTGTATTTGATTCATGAGAAATCTTAATCTTTGGACGTATTCAAGTCATTCAAAGCTGAAGTCATACTTAAACTTGGAAAGAAAATAAAAGCTGTCAAATCCGACCATGGTGGTGAATATTATGGTCGGTATGATGGATCAGGGGAACAACGCCTGGGGCCCTTTGCGCTTTTCCTAGATGGGTGTGGAATTGTTCTACAATACATAATATTGGGAAAACCCAATATGATAAGGACATGGTAAGAAGTATGATTGATAATTCTTCTCTCTAGAGTCATTTTAATGAGAAGCATTAAAGAGCGCAGTTTATATTCTTAATAGAGTACCTAGTAAAGTAGTAGCTAAGACACCTTATGAGCTATGGGCTGGGAAAAAGCCCAACATTAGACACTTGCACATTTGGGAATGTCCAGATGAAGCGAGGCCTTATAAGCCTTATGAAGGTAAGTTGGATGCAAAGACAGTTAGATGTTATTTTATTGGATACGTTAAACGCTCTTATGGGTTCAAGTTTTACAATCTTATCATAAGTTTCACAAGTAGTACCTTGTCCAAACTCATTTCAATTGTTTAAAAAGGAAAGGGGAACATAAGGGCGTACGTCATGGAAATGTCTATTCTCGCCTCAAAACTCATTGCTTTGAAGTTAGAACTTCCTTAGGATTTAATTGTGCCCTTGGTTTTGATGTCTCTCCTGACACACTTTGGGAAATTCAAAGTAAGTTACAATACTCAGAAGGACAAATGGTCTCTCAATGAGCTCATATCTCACTGTGTGCAAGAGGAAAAGAGACTAAAGAGAGAGAAAACTGCAAGTGCTCACTTGGCTACCAGTTCTCAGAATAAAAGGAAGAAACCTGCGTGAAATTTTTCTCAAAATAAGAAGGCAAAGAAACAAATTAAGGAGACAACTTGCTTCTATCCAAAAAGGTTTGACACATGAATAAAGAATCTTCCAAGTATGCCGCATGGCGTGAAAAAAAGCGGTAATTTTATCATTTTTGTTTGTTCTGAAATTAATTTAGTTTTTGTACCTAAGGATACTTGGTGGGTAGATTCTGGTGCTACTACTCACATTAGTATGTCCATGTTGGGTTGCCTGTGGAGCTGTCCGCCAAGTGATGATGAGAGATTCAGCTATGTGGGTGATGGTAATAAAGTTACAAAAGAGGCTATAGGGACATGTAGATTATTATTAAAGATCGGTTTTCATTTAGATTTGATTGTGACTCTTGTTGCACCGTCTATTAGACGATATTTAATTTCTATTTCTATGTTGGACAAATCAGGTTATACTTGTTCGTTCGAAAATAATAAATTTAGCCTCTCATATGATTCAAATGTTGTTGGTTATGGTTCTTTGAATGATAATCTTTATGAGCTTGATATTGAATGTCCTAATAACAAAATAATGCAAATAGAGTCACATGGTACAAAACGAAAATTAAATGAGAGTTCCGCCACTTTATGGCATAAGCGATTAGGACATGTATCTAAACAAAGAATTTAGAGGCTTATGTCTGACTGTATTCTTAGATCCCTTGATTTGTCGGAATTTCAATTCATCATTCACTGTATCATGGGTAAGCAGACAAACAAGAGGAATTTCCATGCTAAAAGAGCTAAGGATGTCTTAGAATTAATTCATATCGATATATGTGGTCCTCACCCTTCAGGTTCATGGAATAGACAACATTATTTTATTACGTTCAAAGATGATTACTCGAGGTATGGCTACCTGTATTTGATTCATGAAAATCTCAAACTTTGGACGTGTTCAAGTCATTCAAAGCTGAAGTCGAACTTCAACTTGGAAAGGAAATAAAAGCTGTCAAATCCGACCATGGTGGTGAATACCATGGTCGGTATGAATGATCAGGGGAACAACGTTTGGGTCCCTTTGCGCTTTTCCTAGATGAATGTGGAATTGTTCTGCAATAAACAATCCCGGGAAAACCCAACATGATAAGGAGATGGTAAGAAGTATGATTGGTAATTCTTCCAGAGTCATTTTAGGGAGAAGCATTAAAGACCGCAGTTTATATTCTTATTAGAGTACCTAGTAAAGTAGTAGCTGTAACGCCCCGATTTGTTTAATTGTATTTATTTATTTCATTTATGTGAATTTTGTGAAATGTGTGAATTTATTGTATTTTACCTGTTAATTGAGTTAATTGGTTAGTGTCTCTGATAGATAAAATATTTGCATTAAATTATAATTTCTTTTCAACTTTTATTTCCTGAAATATATTTCATCGGTATGTTTATGTTTTATCGCGTTTTGAGGGCGTTTGCGAGATATTTGGGCTGAAGGGTATTTTGGTCTTTTGCTTAGTTATGTTTTTCATAAAAATAGAAAGAGAGAAAAATAGAGAGAAAAGAGAAAGGAAAGAAGGAAAAGAAGAGGAAAGAAAGGGAAAAGGAGAGGAGAAGAGGAAAATCGTCATTAGCTCCGTTTCAATCGCGATTAATCGGGTAAGGGTGAGAAGTTTCAATTACATCTTGCTTGTATATGTATATGTATGTATTTGTTGAATGTTTGGTTGAAAAATATATGTTTTTCCAATTGGTTGAAATTGTGAACAATAAATAGAAATCGATGTTTTCACGGTCGGAAATCACGAGTTAAGGTTCCTAATTGTCGATACATGTTAGATATATGTGGTTGTACATTTAATTGGTAATTTTTTGATGTTTAGATGAGATTTGGAGAGGATTTGGGGTAGAATTCGTAACAAAAATTATGCAGGAAAAATTCTGGGTTTCGCAGGCGATACGCGTACTGGGCAAGGCATTACGCGTATTGGGTGAGGCAATACGCGTAACACCTTGGGCAATATGCGTATGGAAAGGGTGAAATGAGGGCATTACGCGTATGAAAACCATTTTTACACGGCCCTCTGGTGAAATGCGTAATGGTACGCGTAAGGGGCAAGGCATTACGCGTAACACCTTGGGCAATACGCGTAATGGGTTTTTAAAAGGAATTTTTGGGAGAAATCAGTCTCTGCTCATACGCGTAATACTTTGGGAAATACGCGTATGGGATGGGCGAGTGAGCGAGCCAATACGCGTATGGCTCAGGGCAATACACGTATGGCCAGTGAGAGTGTAGAATTTTGTCTTTTCGCAATTCCTTTTCTGTTTACTTCCATAACTTGTGTTCCGATTATCCGTTTTGAACATTCTTGGTATCGTTGGAAAGCTAATGAAATGTTCTTTCTTACTAAAATGGTTTTGAGATTGTTGGCCAATTTAATTATGTCGAGAAGTTGGAAATGTGTCGTTTTGGTGACTTTTACCGTTTTTATATGTATAGTATGACTTGTGTGATGTTATATGATGTGAATGCATGTGTTGAAATGTTGTGATGATCGTTTGTGGCCTAAGGGCAAGAAAATGCATTGTGTTGTATTTGATGATATATGCATGAGTATGGATGTGTATATGTGTGCATTGGAATGTCATGAGTCATTGTATGCCAAGCATTATGATATGCATTCTTGTGATGTCGCGTGCCCTAGTGGGTGTGAGCGACGAAACGATTCCAGAGGGAATCCGCTATAACATCGTGAGCCTTATGCCGAGAGGACTGAAAGTGATGATTATAGACGATCGTGAGCCTTATACAAAGAAGACCAAAAGCGATCGGATCGTGAGCCTTATACAAAGAGGACTGAAAACGATCCATAAACGTCGTGAGCCTTATACCAAGAGGACCGAAAGCGGCGGGGAACATCGTTTTCCCGACGGGGAGTTACACTATGTAACAAGCGATGATTCCCATAGTTCCTGAGTGAACTAGTGATGAGATTGATGGATGGATGGTACCGCATTTGCATAGAGTCGTTGTGTCGGTCTCTTTGCATTTTCATAAATCATGAATGGATTGATTATGTGTGGAAAATCATGAATGGATTAATTATGTGTGGAAAATCATGAATTGATTGAGTGTGTATTGAGATTTATGTTTGAATTGGTAAATGGATGTGCATATGTGATAAATGCATTGGTTGTTGATGATATGTTTTATGTATAGCCATGTGCTAGGTTTTGTGGAGATGTGGTGAGTTACAATGATGGTATTAATTCTCTATGGTATGTTATATGTGAATATCCGTGGTGTGGTGGTGAGTTTCCATATGTCATACTTTGGGATGCATTATGCGAGAATATGTGATTATGTTAGTATAATCGATATATGTTATGAATTTGTGGCATGTTATGTGTATTAGCGTGTGATGCTTGTGGTGAGAATAACTATGCATGTGAATTTTTATGTGTTGGCATATTATTATGCAATCTTGATTTAGTTATTATTTCTCACCCTTCTACTGTGGTTTGTTGCTCTATGAGGCAATTGCAGATTAGTGGTCTTGGAGGCTTTTGGGAAGATTAGTTCTCCATCCATTTGTCAGTCTGTCTGCTCTGATACATAACACGGGAGTCAGGGAACGTTGTAGATATATATATATATTCATTTGTTGAATATATTTTGTATTACTTTTGTATGAATATCTTGACATGATAAAACAATTTATTTTGTAAAACCAGACATTTATGGATCTTTCCGCTTTATTCCATAACTGAACTTTCCTTTTATATGGAAAAAGTTTCCATTTGAGGTTATTCCATTTTGTGTTATGTATCAAAATTTATGAGCAGGGATTGTGTTTTCTTTCTTTAAATTGTGGCATCCTTGTTTCTGTCAGAAAAATAAATTTTTATTTACTCTGATTTAGTTATGTATTATTTATTCGCGATGGGAATTGGGGTGTTATAGTAGCTAAGACCCCTTGTGAGCTCTGGACTGGGAAAAAGCCCAACATTAGACACTTGCACATTTGGGGATGTCCAGATGTAGCGAGGCCTTATAAGCCTTATGAAGGTAAGTTGGATGCAAACACAGTTAGATGTTATTTTATTGGATACGTTGAACGCTCATATGGGTACAAGTTTTACAATCCTATCATAAGTTTTACAATTAGTACCTTGTCCAAACTCATTTCAATTATTTATAAAGGCATGGGGAAGATAAGGGAGTACATCATGGAAATGTCTATTCTCGCATAAAAACTCAAGGCTTTGAAGTTAGAATTTCCTTAGGATTTAATTGTGCACTTGGTTTTCATGTCTCTCCCGGCACACTTTGGGAATTTCAAAGTGAGTTACAATGCTCAGAAGGACAAATGGTCTCTCAATGAGCTTATATCTCACTGTGTGCAAGAGGAAAAGAGGCTAGAGAGAGAGAGAGAGAGAGAGAGAGAGAGAGAGAACTGAAAGTGCTCACATGGCTACCAGTTCTAAGAATAAAAGGAAGAAACTTACGGGAAAAGTTTTCTCAAAATAAGAAGGCAAAGGAACAACCTAAGGAGACAACTTGCTTCTTTTGCAAAAAGGTTGGACACGTGAAGAAAGAATCTTCCAAGTACGCCACATGGCTTGAAAAGAAGGGTAATTTTCTCATTTTTGTTTATTCTAAAATTAATTTAGTTTCTGTAACTAATGATACTTGGTGGGTTGATTCTGGTGCTACTACTCACATTAGTATGTCCATTCAGGGTTGCCTGTGGAGCCGTCCGCCAAGTGATGCTAAAAGATTCATCTTTGTGGGCGATGGCAATAAAGTTGCAGAAGAGGCTATAGGGACCTTTAGATTATTATTAAAGATTGGTTTTCATTTAGATTTTATTGAGACTTTTGATGCACCGTCTATTTGACGCGATTTGATTTCTATTTCTATGTTGGACAAATTAGGTTATACTTGGTCGTTCGAAAATAATAAATTTAGCCTCTCATATGATTCAAATGTTGTTGGTTATGGCTCTTTGAATGATAATATATATGAGCTTGATATTGAATGTCTTAATAACAAAATAATGCAAATAGAGTCACACGGTACAAAACGAAAATTAAATGAGAGTTCCGCCACTTTATGGCATAAGCGACTAGGACATATATCTAAACAAAGAATTCAGAGGCTTATGTCTGACTGTATTCATAGATCCCTTGATTTGTCATAATTTCAAGTCTTTATTCACCGTATCAAGGGTAACCAGACAAACAAGAGGAATTTCCATGCTGAAAGAGCTAAGGATGTCTTAGAACTAATTCATATCGATATATGTGGTCCTTACCCTTCAGGTTCTTGGAATGGACAACGTTATTTTGTTACGTTCAAATATGATTACTCGAGGTATGGCTACCTATATTTGATTCATGAGAAATCTCAATCTTTGGATGTGTTCAAGTCATTCAAAGCTGAAGTCGAAATTCAACCTGGAAAGAAAATAAAAGCTGTCAAATCCGACCGTGGTGGTGAATACTATGGTCGGTATGATGGATCAGGGGAACAACGTCTTGGGCCCTATGTGCTTTTCCTAGATGAGTGTGGAATTGTTCTGCAATACACAATATCTGGAAGACCCAACATGATAAGGACATGGTAAGAAGTATGATTGATAATTCTTCTCTCTATAGTTATTTTAGGGAGAAGCATTAAAGACCGCAATTTATTTTCTTAATAGAGTACCTAGTAAAATAGTAGCTAAGACCCCTTATGAGATATGGACTGGGAAAAAGCCTAACATTAGACACTTGTACATTTTGGGATGTCCAGATGAAGCGAGGCCTTATAAGCCTTATGAAGATAATGCAGATGCAAAGACAGTTAGATGTTATTTTATTGGATACGCTAAAAGCTCTTATGGGTACAAGTTTTACAATCCTATCATAAGTTTTATAAGTAGTACCTTGTCCAAACTCATTTCAATTGTTTATAAAGGAAATGGGAACATTAGGTAGTATATCATGGAAATGTCTATTCTCACATCAAAACTCAAGGCTTTGAAGTTAGAACTTCCTTGGGATTTAATTGTGCCCTTGGTTTTGATGTCTCTCCCGACACACTTTGGGAAATTCAAAGTGAGTTACAATACTCAGAAGGACAAATTGTCTCTCAATGAGCACATATCTCACTGTGTGCAAGAGGAAAAGAGGCTAAAGAGAGAGAAAACTGCAAGTGCTCACTTGGCTACCAGTTCTCAGAATAAAAGGAAGAAACCTGCGGGAAATTTTTCTCAAAATAAGAAGGAAAAGGAACAACCTAAGGATACAACTTGCTTCTATTCCAAAAAGGATTGACACATGAATAAAGAATCTTCCAAGTATGCCGCATGGCGTGAAAAGAAGGGTAATTTTATCATTTTTGTTTGTTCTGGAATTAATTTAGTTTCTGTACTTAAGGATACTTGGTGGGTAGATTTTGGTGCTACTACTCACATTAGTATGTCCAAGCAGGGTTGCCTGTGGAGACGTCCGCCAAGCGATGATGAAAGATTCATCTATGTGGGTGATGGTAATAAAGTTGCAAAAGAGGCTATAGGAACCTTTAGATTATTATTAAAGATCGGTTTTCATTTAGATTTGATTGTGACTTTTGTTGCACCGTCTATTAGACCGGATTTAATTTCTATTTTTATGTTGGACAAATCAGGTTTTACTTGTTCGTTTGAAAATAATAAATTTAGCCTCTCATATGATTCAAATGTTGTTAGTTATGGTTCTTTGAATGATAATCTTTATGAGCTTGATATTGAATGTCCTAATAACAAAATAATGCAAATAGAGTCACACGGTACAAAACAAAAATTAAATGAGTGTTCCGCCACTTTATGGCATAAGCGAGTAGGACATATATCTAAACAAAGAATTCAGAGGCTTATGTCTGACTATATTCTTAGATCCCTTGATTTGTCAGAATTTCAAGTCTTCATTCACTGTATCATGGGTAAGCAGAAAAACAAGAGGAATTTCCATGCTGAAAGAGCTAAGGATGTCTTAGAACTAATTCATATCGATATATGTGGTCCTCACCCTTTAGGTTCTTGGAATGGACAACATTATTTTATTACGTTCAAAGATGATTACTCGAGGTATGGCTACCTGTATTTGATTCATGAGAAATCTCAATCTTTGGACGTGTTCAAGTCATTCAAAGCTGAAGTCGAACTTCAACATGGAAAGAAAATAAAAGCTGTCAAATTCGGTTGTGGTGGTTGATAATACGATATTACATGACATATTTGCCTTGATTTACATTACATTATTTCATCGTTTTCGTTTATTTACGTTTTATTTTGCCAGTGCTCAAGCTCATTTTCAGATATTTTGTCTCAAACATCTTGCATGAGAAAAGAAGAAAGAATAGGAAAGAAGGAGAAGAAAAGAAGACAGATGACAGAAAAAGTAGAAATTCATCACTTAATTAGTGTGGCGACCGTCACATAACATGTGGCGACCGTAACACCTTCAAAGTGTGACCCCCGTCACAAGGCGTATGGCGACCGGCACGGCTTGTTTACTCAGTAAACTTAAATTACGTGGACTACCCAACATCAGTATCAATTCAACGCACGTTCCCGTACACGTTCAGAGCAGTTGAAGTCTTCCAGAAATCTCTCAACTCAACAAAGAATCTCCAATTTTATCGACGAAAATAACTTCCACTTCCAAATTTTTCTCTCCCACACTTTCTGCTGAGCACTATAAATGAGAGGCAGTTGGTAACGCGCAGAGGGATTCTTCTTTTGGCCAGATTTTATTTTCTTTAGTTTTTAAGCAGTTTCATATTTACCATTTAAAAGTAATAGTTCTCCACATCGGGAGACTATTACCAATATAATTTTAGGATTTATTTTTGTCAGTCGATTTCTGTACTTTGATTCGAAGCCTTCAGACGTATTACAATTCAGCATCTATTTAATTTCAGGTTCCCTTTATCGTTTATTTTACTGTTATTGCTTTCTTATTTTATTTGCTAGATCATGTTTAGTATTAAGTTTATTTATCGTAACTACGTGTTTGTTTTCCTATCTATGTCTTTCTAAATATTCTTGAGTCAGACGTATGAGGACCGTCATTACCGACGGGAGTCGGTAGAAAATAATAGGTGTGAACTTATGATTAAAATTCTGTTTTGGTTTAAATTTCCAAGTCTAATTTAAATAGCTTTGTCACGAGAGTGAGAGGTTATTTAACACGATTTTATCACGAGAGTGAGAAATTAATTAAGGTTAGAGCCGACACTGCGAGAGCGTTGGGGTTGAACCAGATAGTGGAAATTAGGCAACATATCTAAATACAGCGAGAGTGCTTTAGATACGTTTAGGATATTATTGGATTTCAAAATATATTTCCTAGTTACCGGGCGAGCGAGAGAAAAATCTTGGGATTAGGGAACATGAATTTAGTTAATACCGCGAGAGCGTGAGGCGGAGTTTTTAAGTCGGTATATTCTATGGAACTAAGTTATAGTTGTAATTAGTACCCGAATTCCACAAAGTCCTTTAGGAACGCGGAATCCATATTCCGGCCTCTCTATATTATCATATTTTCTAAGTTCATTTTTAGCTTTAGTTCTAGTTTCCCTTTTTTCGAATATCATTAGCCTTAGCTTTACAAAGCGACGATAGATTACGGTAGGTTGCCATTGGTCTCTGTGGGTTCGACAATCTTGTATATTACTTTGATATTTCTGTGCACTTGCGGATGCATCAAGTTTTTGGCGCCGTTGCTGGGGACCAACAGTCAATATTGTTATTCCGTTGTTGCACCGTATAGACTAAGGCACTCATTACTATGTATCAGCCAAATTTTTTCTACAATCACCACTCCCAGTATTTCGAGGAATCGCAAGAATCCCATAATTCCAACCTTGAAATACAAATGGAGAATTTCAATGCATCACTAACTCATTCTCACCCAAATTTCCTCTGCAACTACCAATCCCAACATTTTGAGGAGTCGCAAGAATCTCATAATTCCAACCTAGAAATATTAATGCAGGATTTCAATGCGACACAGACTCACTCCCAATATCTCGAGGAACCGCACCCAAATTTCCTCTACGATCACCATTCCCAATATTTCGAGGAACCATAAGAATCTGTTAATTCCAACCTCGAAACATTAATGGAGGATTTCATTGAAACAACAACTAATTCTAGGTTAGAATCTATGATGAAGCACTTTGTGGAGACACAAACTCTCTAGAATGAAGAGCTTAGAAGACAACATCTCGGTACTTATGAAACCCTTAGGCATATAAACACTATGGTCGAGTCCCTCGCGACTCACACTGAGGCATTGGAGACTCAAATCTCCCTGCTTGCACAAACACCTATAGGTCCCTCCCCTGAGGAGCATGTGGATGTTGTAACAACCATTAATGAAAAACAAATCGAGAATCCCGAGGAGAGTGATAATGAGGTTGAGGAGAGTGATAATGAGGTTGAGGAGAGTTCAGGTGAGAAGTGTAACACCCCAATTCCCCATCATAAATAAATAACAATTAATAAAATCAGAGTAACTAAAAATTTATTTTTCCGACAGAAACAAGGATGCCACATTTTAAAATAAGAATACACACTCCCTGCTCATAAATTTGATACATAGCATAAAATAGGTTACCCTCAATTGGGAAACTTTTCCATATAAAGGTAATACCAAATATATTCAACAATTATATACATAAATAAAATAATCGTTTCCCCGACTCCCGTGCTACGTATCAGAGCAGACACCAAGACCTAAGCAAAGACGAAGATCTAACTCTTCCACTTGCCTCCACGCCTCTAAAGCTGACAATCTGCACTATGCCATAAAAAGCATATTCCAGCAGAAGGGTGAGAAATAACAACTATAACAAGATTGCATAATAATATGCCACAACACAGATAAATTCACATATATAATATTTCTCACCAATTACATCACATACTAACACATATAGCATGCCACCAATACAAAACATATCACACATAATCCCACCACGATTATGACATATGGAACCACACCACCACATCACCACAAAATATAACATATATTAATCATACCGACATAATCACATATTCACACATAATGCATATGTTTATACACAAAACATATCACTCACAACCAATGCATTCATCTCTTATGCAAACTAATTCACCAAGGCTATCACAAGCTCACACATAATCAATCCATTTATAATTCTCACCACAATTCATCCCAACTCACTCATATACATCACAATGTATATATATATATATAAATATATATATATATATATATATATATATATATATATAATCAAGCATATTCATCATGCATACTTTCACAATCCTTAATCATTCCACATAAACATACACATTTACGTTTACTCACCAACACATCATTATAAAGATGATAAATGCAAATCATAGAGACCGACTCACGACTCTATGCAAATGCAATGCGGTACCGACTCAACCTCGTAATTCATTAGTCCCCCAGGAACTCTTGGAATCATCGCTTGTTACATAGAGTAACTCCCCGTCGGGCCTACGATGTTCCCCGTCGCTATAAACCATTATTTCAGGGCGAACGACGTTTATGGATTGCTTTCGACCACTATTTCAGGGCGCACAATCATTTGTGATTAATCGCTTCTACCATTATTTCAGGGCGTAAGACGATAAAACTGATTGTGATTAATCGCTTCTACCATTATTTCAGGGCGTAAGACGATAAAACTGATTGTGATTAATCGCTTCTACCATTATTTCAGGGCGTAAGACGATAAAACTGATTCATCTATGAATCTTCCAATGCAAGAATGCATATCATGATACTTGACACATTAATGATTCATGCCAACATCAAATGCTCATGCATTAACAATAATCATGTATTTCAAGTACATATAAAGTAATGCACACAATTGCCCAAAATGGCCACAAACACCAATATACCATTCCACAACATCAAATTCCCATCAAAGAATCATCACACAAGCCATCTCATAACATATCATAATATGTCTTACAATATTGAAAAATAACTCAAAATTCCATTTTTACGGTTTCTCGAAAAAGTCGGCTAAAAGTCGGCCAAAAATAATATTTTCTATCATCATCAAAAAGTGCTCATCGACAGCTTCGATTCGGTATAAAGAACACTTAAATACGATAAACAACGAAGAAGATATGAATATTTCAAAATAACGCAAAAACATAAACCGGACGCCCGACACTACGAAACGGTTCGAAAAAACTGTACCGATTGGACTAGGTTCAGACCTCAAAACTATTTTTCCTAGAAAGAACATCTCGTTAGCTTCCCAACGCTTCGAACGGGGATCAAAACCGACTTACGGTTCAAGAGATATGAATTTCCGAAGTTTTCCGAAAAATCAGGATTTTCCACCTACAGCACGCGTCCGTACGCCTGCGGGCTGCTACGGATTTCGGCTATTTTGCCCGAAAATCCGACCGATTCAATTCTATGATACGAAACAAATACATAATAATCCTTACCAAATATATATCAACGTTTTAGGACCATAAAACGATAATTCTACGACGTTCGATTTTCACCAAAATCTCACATTCTCAAAACCCAAAAATGTCAAAACTCACAATATCAACCGATTTCAACCAAACGAGTTTCTATAATCTCGGTCTAACCTCATACGACTAATCTACGCAATTTATTTCGAAATTCATCCGTGAAAACATCGATTTCTAACCATTTTTACCATTTCGACCTAAAATGAAAACTATATGAAACTATCCAAAACAATCAAGAAAACATACACATATACATACACAAGCAATATATAATTGAAACTTCTCACCCTTACCCGATTATTCGCGCTTGAAACGGAGTTCCCGCGATTTTTTCCCTTTTCTCCTCTTTTCTCTCTTCTTCCTCTTCTTTTCTCTTTTCCTTCTTTCTTTCTCTTTTTCTCTTCCTTACTATTTTTCTCTCTTTTCTTTCTATTTATATAAAAACATAAAACTTACCCAAGCAAAAGACCAAAATACCCCTCAGCTCAAATATCTCTCAAACGCTCTCAAAATGCGATAAAACTTAAACAGCGATAAAATATATTTCGGGAAATAAAAGTTGAAAAGAAATTATAATTTATTGCAAATATTTTACCTATCAGAGAAATTAACTAATTAACTCAATTAGCAGGTAAAATACAATAAATTCACACATATCACAAAATTCACATAACTGAAATAAATAAATACAATTAAACAAATCGGGGCGTTACAACTCTCCCCCACTTAGACATTTTCGTCCTCGAAAATATACTGAGACGAACAACTCCGGACACGACTCTCGCATCCGACTAACAAACTAACAGGCCAACCAAAGGCACACCACGAATAACACCACAGACAAACACCTTGCTAACCACAAATACAATAACGACACAACAACGACAAGATGCAAAGCCCATACAATGCACTTGACGACCAACTCACAACCCAAAGAATACACAAAACACAACTCACAGGTTCACTCTTGAACCCAAAACACAACAGGATCGTTACCCGCACCTTAGGTAACACTCCCCCAATTCCCAATCATAGGAATTAGCTACACACACTCGAACCATCACCATGGAAACGAGGCAACAACACAAACAAGAACATAAAATTCCACGACACCACAAGGTCTCAACAACATCAACAAAACCAGAACACCAACATCCTTGTCACACAACCATACTACAACAATGCTACGATTCACCAATCGAACATATAACCAAAACACCCGACTACATATTCGTACCTGATTAATATTGAAACCTTCCACTTATCACTTCTATTATAGAACATCCCATGGTCTCATCATTCCTACCGTTTCCCACTGTTCAACCTTTGAACTCTATCAAGTCACACACGCATAAACGAAATGTGCCACATCAGGCTTCCGATGCGCACTCTGATTACTCGTAACCATCAAAACTATCAATTTCACGTCCAAAGTCTAGCTCTTTTTCATATTCACCAAAAATCATTGTTCGCCTTTAATATACCCAACCTCACACTTGACTATGTTTTCTCACACACCAGACACAAGTCTCTGATTTGCTCAAATAATTCTCATCCATCCGAACAGACATGCATAACAACTTTCGACTTAACTCATCCGGCACAACCTCGGCTTTTCCCAAAGAATAATCCAAGCCAAATTCATAACTCATCACAAATTCTAGCCATCCTCATTGTATCATACTCTATTCCTTCAAACCAACCAAGTACTCTAAACTCTTGTGGTTACCAAACACTTCGAGTCAAGAACCATAAAAATAATACCTCCAAATTTTCCAACACAATACAACTGCAACCAATTCCAAATCCTGAATAGTATAGATCCTTCTATGAATCCTCAAAGGTCGTAAAGTATAAGCCACAAATTTACTTTCTTGCACTAACACACTGCCTAAACTTATCAAAACACATCCTCATACCTCACAAACGGTTGAACAGGATCACACAGACTCAAAACTGCAGCCGTAGACAAATTCTACTTCAGCTTTCTGAAACTTTCCTCACAATGAACATCCAAAACAAACGACTCATCCTTTGCAAGCCAACTGAAATAACAGAAGTACAAACTTAGTAAAGTCTTCCATACCCTACCGTAACAACCAACTGAGCCCAAAAGTTTCTACTCTCCTTAACCAACTTCGGAGCCTCTCATGAAGAACTACATCTACTTCCGATGGATCCGTAAAAATACCATCACCAGAAATAACATATCCAAGAAAACTAACCTTTTCAACCAAAATTCTCACTTGAATAACTTAGCATAAAACTTCGTCTCTTTCCAACACTTGTGATTCAAATCTCAAACACTCTACCGGTTCTTCTTCTGAGTTTATAACAGATTCGAATATCCTCAATCAAAACCAATACGAACTTATCCAAATAAATATGAAAGATACGATTCCTCTACTCCACAAACATTACAGACGCATTACTATCACCGAACAACATCACCGTACTTCGTAATGTCCAACCAAATTCCAAAAGATATAAATTCTTAAAGCTTTTGCAAAACCTTGCACTGGGTAACTAGCTCCTCACACACAAGCTTAACCGAGTAATTAACAGCCTATTCCGATGATAACAACATAACCAGTCACATCAAATCGATCAAAGTCTTAACTCACACAATTCACCACTCTTATCAAACATTCCAAACAATTGCAAGTTCACTCAAACTCAGTCAAACCATTCCAATTATCTATTCCCGAAAGTGAACACTTATTCTCAATCGTCACCTTATCCGCTGTTAGTAATCCATACACAATTTCTCCTCTTAACAATCCAAACTCTATAAATCCCAACATGTAGCAACAATCAACCAAAAAGAACTCTTAAATAATACATCCACACTTAAGGTTTTCTCAAAATTTCCATTAATGCTCTAAAATTCCAAAAACTCCAAACCTCTTCGGAACTCTAAGTTTGGCTTTCCATAGTCTCAATACCATTATACACATCATGCTTGTTATTTCGGTCAATCATCCTTCCTTTTTGTTGCTAACAACACTGAAGCTCTCCAAGACGACACACTTGGCCTCACAATTCTCCTTTCCAGTAAATCTTCCAACTGCTCTATCAGTCCGGGTACCTCTAACGCTAACATCCAATATTCCATCTGGGAATACGTCTTAAAATCACGCACAACCGGTAGCTCATCACTGTGTCCTCCCTGCCAATTTCTAGAAAACTATCATCACAAACATAACAACATCTTAGTTTCACTTCCTAAAAGTTCTCCTGCTTACTTAGCAGATCCAAACCTGAAATCCTTACCTTTGTCCAATTTGAGTTCACACTTTTCTCTCTGAGAACAACCATTAACGATGCCCAATCATTCTCTCTCAAAACTTCCCAACTGGACCAACATACCAAAACCTCTAATCCATTTCATCTTCCGATATTAGCATCTTCATCGACTCATCAAAACAATCTGTAATCGTTTCCTTAAATTCCAAACACTCATTTCACACGCTATCAAAGCCGGAAAGACACGTCTATTCCATCCAACATAATTTCCGTCTGCTATCAACAAGAGATTAAGGGTGATCAGTTCCTCAATTTGTCAATAGAAGCCGACAATCATGATGTGGCATAAACCGTCTTTACCAAACTATAATAGCATTTCTTGCATCCTGTGCACAAAACTACCTAAAGCACAAATCCTTAGTTGACATAAACCTTACCACCGCATCCCTTCTAGAACCGGGAACCACACTATCCAAACAACACTTACAATCTTGCAATTCACAATACACTGAGCCAACGCTCCACACCTGAAGCAACATGGAGAAGTACCAACTTCTCCCCCACTTATCTCAAACTCAATCCTGAAAACAAAGGATTAGAAAACCCAGAAAGTACTGACAGTGTTCCACACACCTATCACGTACTAAGAGATAAACAACAACGACAGTATTCAACTGTCACACCAACTGACTCAATAGCTTGGCCGGACGGACCGACCTGCTCTGATACCACTAATGTAACACCCCAATTCCCCATCATAAATAAATAACAATTAATAAAATCAGAGTAACTAAAAATTTATTTTTCCGACAGAAACAGGGATGCCACATTTTAAAATAAGAATACACACTCCCTGCTCATAAATTTGATACATAGCATAAAATAGGTTACCCTCAATTGGGAAACTTTTCCATATAAAGGTAATACCAAATATATTCAACAATTATATACATAAATAAAATAATCGTTTCCCCGACTCCCGTGCTACGTATCAGAGCAGACACCAAGACCTAAGCAAAGACGAAGATCTAACTCTTCCACTTGCCTCCACGCCTCTAAAGCTGACAATCTGCACTATGCCATAAAAAGCATATTCCAGCAGAAGGGTGAGAAATAACAACTATAACAAGATTGCATAATAATATGCCACAACACAGATAAATTCACATATATAATATTTCTCACCAATTACATCACATACTAACACATATAGCATGCCACCAATACAAAACATATCACACATAATCCCACCACGATTATGACATATGGAACCACACCACCACATCACCACAAAATATAACATATATTAATCATACCGACATAATCACATATTCACACATAATGCATATGTTTATACACAAAACATATCACTCACAACCAATGCATTCATCTCTTATGCAAACTAATTCACCAAGGCTATCACAAGCTCACACATAATCAATCCATTTATAATTCTCACCACAATTCATCCCAACTCACTCATATACATCACAATGTATATATATATATATAAATATATATATATATATATATATATATATATATATAATCAAGCATATTCATCATGCATACTTTCACAATCCTTAATCATTCCACATAAACATACACATTTACGTTTACTCACCAACACATCATTATAAAGATGATAAATGCAAATCATAGAGACCGACTCACGACTCTATGCAAATGCAATGCGGTACCGACTCAACCTCGTAATTCATTAGTCCCCCAGGAACTCTTGGAATCATCGCTTGTTACATAGAGTAACTCCCCGTCGGGCCTACGATGTTCCCCGTCGCTATAAACCATTATTTCAGGGCGAACGACGTTTATGGATTGCTTTCGACCACTATTTCAGGGCGCACAATCATTTGTGATTAATCGCTTCTACCATTATTTCAGGGCGTAAGACGATAAAACTGATTGTGATTAATCGCTTCTACCATTATTTCAGGGCGTAAGACGATAAAACTGATTGTGATTAATCGCTTCTACCATTATTTCAGGGCGTAAGACGATAAAACTGATTCATCTATGAATCTTCCAATGCAAGAATGCATATCATGATACTTGACACATTAATGATTCATGCCAACATCAAATGCTCATGCATTAACAATAATCATGTATTTCAAGTACATATAAAGTAATGCACACAATTGCCCAAAATGGCCACAAACACCAATATACCATTCCACAACATCAAATTCCCATCAAAGAATCATCACACAAGCCATCTCATAACATATCATAATATGTCTTACAATATTGAAAAATAACTCAAAATTCCATTTTTACGGTTTCTCGAAAAAGTCGGCTAAAAGTCGGCCAAAAATAATATTTTCTATCATCATCAAAAAGTGCTCATCGACAGCTTCGATTCGGTATAAAGAACACTTAAATACGATAAACAACGAAGAAGATATGAATATTTCAAAATAACGCAAAAACATAAACCGGACGCCCGACACTACGAAACGGTTCGAAAAAACTGTACCGATTGGACTAGGTTCAGACCTCAAAACTATTTTTCCTAGAAAGAACATCTCGTTAGCTTCCCAACGCTTCGAACGGGGATCAAAACCGACTTACGGTTCAAGAGATATGAATTTCCGAAGTTTTCCGAAAAATCAGGATTTTCCACCTACAGCACGCGTCCGTACGCCTGCGGGCTGCTACGGATTTCGGCTATTTTGCCCGAAAATCCGACCGATTCAATTCTATGATACGAAACAAATACACAATAATCCTTACCAAATATATATCAACGTTTTAGGACCATAAAACGATAATTCTACGACGTTCGATTTTCACCAAAATCTCACATTCTCAAAACCCAAAAATGTCAAAACTCACAATATCAACCGATTTCAACCAAACGAGTTTCTATAATCTCGGTCTAACCTCATACGACTAATCTACGCAATTTATTTCGAAATTCATCCGTGAAAACATCGATTTCTAACCATTTTTACCATTTCGACCTAAAATGAAAACTATATGAAACTATCCAAAACAATCAAGAAAACATACACATATACATACACAAGCAATATATAATTGAAACTTCTCACCCTTACCCGATTATTCGCGCTTGAAACGGAGTTCCCGCGATTTTTTCCCTTTTCTCCTCTTTTCTCTCTTCTTCCTCTTCTTTTCTCTTTTCCTTCTTTCTTTCTCTTTTTCTCTTCCTTACTATTTTTCTCTCTTTTCTTTCTATTTATATAAAAACATAAAACTTACCCAAGCAAAAGACCAAAATACCCCTCAGCTCAAATATCTCTCAAACGCTCTCAAAATGCGATAAAACTTAAACAGCGATAAAATATATTTCGGGAAATAAAAGTTGAAAAGAAATTATAATTTATTGCAAATATTTTATCTATCAGAGAAATTAACTAATTAACTCAATTAGCAGGTAAAATACAATAAATTCACACATATCACAAAATTCACATAACTGAAATAAATAAATACAATTAAACAAATCGGGGCGTTACAAGAAGAGAGTATAGATTGATAAAAATCCATCGACACCATCCGAAAGGGAGGTTGTCGAAGAGGTAGCGAAGGAAGCACCTAATGTCGTTCCTCCTCCATATACCCCACCAATTCCTTTCTCGCAAAGGTTTGTGGAAGCAAAGGTAGAATCCCAATCCAAAACGGATGCGGAGGTATTGGAAAATATCCACACTGATGCATCTTTGTTTGAGGTCACACATAAAAAGAGAAAATTTGAGGACCATGAAACTAGGGATATCATTACTGCTAAGAGGGTAAGGTTAAACTTTGAGGTGATGGATGAAATAACTAAGCCCAAACTTGAAAAACTAATAGTTAGGATAGATCCTGAACCACCACCACAAGATCAAAACAATGAACCACCCCAAAGAAGAAAGAAAAGAAAAGGTGAGGGATATGTGAGATGGCTTAATAAATGGCCATGGAAACTGAAGATTAACACTCCTAACAGTCGAGCTATCGACGTTAAGCAAAACCCTGCGTGGGTGGAGACCCACGAGCTTTTAATTTAATGTTTTACTTTTACTGTTTGTGTTTGTAGAAAATAAATAATTGTATCGCTTGTCACGTCTTAGCTGCATTTAGGTGAAAGATCTCTAGATGACAATCCCTTAAGATGAGTTGGTGCCCACGGACATTCCTACGAATGTTGCTGCTGGTGGTGACACCAATGATGAGTATGATAGGAGAGGGAATATCTCTCCCGTTCGTGACTCACCTTCTCCTTGTCCTTTCGCATGGTCAGGTTCCACCTGCACACACCGCACCGTATTTTTCCAACAATTTTTGCAGGTACTTCCTTCAAAAATAGGCAGTATGATAAGTGGCTTCAGTAAAGTGAAATTTCAGCGAATTCAGATAACTCATAGTACAAGACGCCGGAGTAGAAGTGGCCAGTGAAGACAGGGACAAAATGGGATGATTCAAATCGAATTTGGTCGTGGCATTCATACAGGTTCTATCCTTCCTCTACCACCTTTTATCAAAACATTAAGGACAATGTTTGGTTTAAGTGTGGGGGAGGAACATTTACCGCTTTAATTTTACCGCTTTCTAGTTAGATTTACAATTTTCTAGCATGATTTTTAAAAAAAAAACTGTTTTAATGTTTCGTGCGTCTGTGCATGTGCTGTCAAGTCTTTATGCATGATTTTATGTTGTTTATCGATCTCCCCATTCTCTAGAGTCATTGTAAGACCCATAGCTTTTGAATAATTTTTAAGTATTAGGTTGTATAATTATTAAGAGAGTTAGGGGTTGCCGATCGTGAGTCCGAGTTTTGTTGATAAATAATACTGTATTACCAGGGCCAGGTCAGGAGTGTTACCAGAAACTTTGTTGTGAGTGGTGTTGTTCTCTTGTTTTAATTATCTATACTAATTACCTTTTTTTATTTCGGAAATAATTGGATATAAATTTACCGGCTGACCGGTCGAAATAATTATATTTATGAGTTTTATCATTTCCAGTCTGTTTTCTATAATTTCGTCACCTATAATTTATTTTAATATGTTCAAATATTATTTTTGATAAAAACACGAATTCAACTGTTTTTCGTTCGGGTCTTTTTCGACACTTGTAGGTTGGTTAGAAAATTTATTATTTTGTTTAGGAAAAATAAAATAGAATAAAATAGTGCATGGGTTATTATTTTGGTTGTGTACTGTAACGGAAAGTTAAGATACATATAAGTATATGTATCAATTAATTGTTACAGAAACCAAATATCAGGATATTTTGGAAAAATGTGATGATTGGTTCCACGTGAGATTTTGTAGGGCGGTTACTATTTCTTCTGAGACAAAATATTATTAGTTTTAAGCTTGTGGTTATTTCATTTTTTACAAGTCGGTTATCTCTCTCCAAGAAAAGAAATAGTCCTGTGCTCATCAACTCCATATTCTCCATTTTCAAAAGCTTGCTTTGGTAATATATTTTTCGTACCTTAAGTATATTAGTTCTTTAAGCCAGTGCATGCATGAATGCTACTGGTATGGTTTTCTTTTTATTAGAGTTAACGTGAATATGTTTTGGTTTTAACTTATATAGCATGATTTTTATATTTTTTAAGGATTGTTTTAGGAGAGTAAATTATCATGTTATTTAATAAGCTTAAGTGAGTTTATTGGTACTGGTAGTAGTGTTAAGAGAGTAGAAATAATTTAGGTATTATATTTGGTTTAGGAAACAAATATTGCATGACGAAAAAAAAAAAAAAGAAAGAAACAGGTGCCGGCGGCCTATTACGACCGTCACGTGCCTTTTTACCAGGCCACGACCGTAACACCTGTGTTACGACCGTAACAGGCAATGACGACCGTAACAGGAGGTGACGACCGTCACTCTCCCCACTTGCTTTCTTTTCTTTACTTTTTATTAGGTTTGTTTATTATTATATTTTTTTATACTAGTTAGTTTTACTGTAGGTTTATTTTCTTTCTTTTTCTATTGCTTTTACGTTTTATTTTGTTTTAGTAGTAGGATTTTATTATTAGTTTTAGTTTCTAGTTTTCTACTTAATTGGTTACTAGTGTATATGATTATGAAAAGAAAATATTTTGGATTAAGAAAAAATGTTGGAAAAAAAAAGAGAGAAAGTATAAGAAAAAGGAAAAAAAAAAAAAAAGAAACAGGGCCGGCGTACGTCACAGGAGTGACGACCGTCACTCTTCCAACCAATTTGTTTTCTTGTCTTTTTGTTATAATGTTTTTCTTTTATAATGTTTAGTTTCTATTTTTTTTGTTCTTCTTTTCTTTTGGGTTTTTGTTTTTTTTTATTCTAGTAGATTAGGAGTTATTTATTAGTGATTAGTTTTAGGTTTTTGTACTATATTGGTTTTAGTTACTGATGGTTGATTATGTGGAAGATGTTATGGTATTAAATACTAGTAAAATGTGTCACATAATTTGTATATAATAAATTAATTAATATTTTTTTTATCTCATTTAAAATGTTTAACTAATTTAATTTTATTTGGGTAATATTGGTGTTAAATATTTTAATATAATCGGCAATTACGAGGAGAACCGAGATGTTGAGTTTTGGGTTTTTTAGAAAACGGTAAATAAATTAGTATTTATCGGGAATGGTTATATTTATGAGTTAGAACTGAGAGGGAATAAAATACCTTATTTAACGGTAAATATTACGTGGTTTAGGACGTGATAGTACCAGTACGTGGGAAGAAGGAAATTATCAGGAAGCGTGCGAAGGTAAGGGCACCTTCTAACGATATTATATAGTACTGAATGCGGATGTATTTGTATGAATGATTGTGTGCCCACTTGGGGTCCTTGTGAAAATGATGTGCTGATTGAGTTTGTTAATGATAAATGTGTGAAATGCTTTCATATGATTTGTGCGAAATATATGAATTGGCATGAGGTTATGATTGCCTGAGACGAGATTATATAAATTGTTGCATTTGCATTTGTGTGTGCATGCATACCATAGTTGCGTGTAGGTAGTTGGTGCCGAATGGGCCAGGGTGATGTGACTGAGCCGTCACCTAATCTCGAAGGGATTCTACTGCACCAGGTGATGTGACTGAGCCGTCATCGATCCTGTGAGATCAAATTGAGTCAGGTGTCTGCGAGGAGGCAACACCGGGTGTCTGCATGGGCAGCACTTTTTGTGTCTGCAAGGCAGCACGGTTAGTGAGGACCCATGGGGGGTATCACGACTCTCTGCGGAGAGGTAAAATTCCGGGATTCATGCATGGTGAGGGTACCCGACGAATTGGGATCACCAATCCATATAGAGTCTGCATTTAGGATATATGTGCATTTACTTTGGGGTGTTAAATTATGTTTTAATTATATCATGTTATACCTGTATATGTGTATTCTTTTCTATATGCTATTTTTAGAAAGTGACCCTCTACTATTATTATGATGTGGTTAACGACCACCCAGACTATGGGAGAGCCACAGGTTCCGCCGATCGTGTTGGGGACTGTGACCACCTGGGATTTCATTGACCAGGATCGGCCCAGTGCTTGGAGGATTGACCCGACTTCAAGTACGGCTTACTACTACGGGCAGATAGTGATCACGACTAGACATGACACCCTGCAGATACACCAGAGCGTGATTTGGCAGATGACCCCGTTTTCCAGTTCCCATGCAGGGAGCAGGGGGAGTTTCAGGAGTAGCACCTATGGATCCTCAGCCGAGGACGCAGAGGAGTTCAGAGGGAGAGACTGTACCTTGTCGTGGATTGGGAGCCACTACTTGTGGAGGATTTGAGGTGGGAGGACCTTCTGTACCTGCGAAGGTGCAGGAGGGGGATGTGTCTGGAGCAGCGACTGCTGTTAGACATGGACCTTCAAGGGATCCCGCGGTATCTCGCCCAGGTTATTCCCCTAGAGTTTCTATGGAGGGGGATAGTTGCTTTGAGATTCCAGCCCCTTCAGTAACCCCGACCATGTGGGTTGACTTGATCACCAGGGAGTCCGGGGATGTGTATAGCGCTGAATTGTATGATGTGACGTCACGAGCCAGAGCCCCTGCCAAGAGTTCTTGCTTGGTCTGTGGCGAGCACCCTTGCATTTGCCCGCCTTAGTTCTTTAGTTTGTGGTTGTATAGTCCTATCCTGTGTTGATCGCGTTTTCGTAGATGTGGGCCTGTCTTAGTTTAGTTTGGATATCTTTTTGGATGACTGTACCGTATACTATGATACTTCTAGGAGCAGTTATTGCTATATTTTGGCTACGGTATGCCCTATGTTCATGGTACCCTTATGTTTTTAGGTCATGAACTAGGTGCTGTCTTTTGGGTTATTGTATTGTACAGGTACTTACACTTTGCTTCTTCGAGGAGTTACTATTGATGCATATATTATTATTTCAGTTTCAAAACAGTTGTTTCTATTTCGAAAAATATGCGTTGTAGTTCTTCGGATATGTAGATCCGGCTGTGCATTTGAAAGTAACATACTCCGTTGTTTTGGAATTCGTTAAACAATTGACTCTGATGTTTAAAAAAAAAAAAAAAAAAAAAACGGGTTGTTACATTTTTGGTATCAGAGCATGGCTTTAGATCTTCAAAGGGAAAGTGTTTTAGGAAGTCATCCGTCTAGAGTCTTTTGTTTAGTTGTCCAGTCAGTTCTAGAGCTTGAGTGATTAAGTTTACGTTAGTAAGTTGTTGACATGAGATAGTGTTGGAAAGCTCAGGAGAAGGTTCTAATCTAAATGTTGGGTTTTGCAGGAAGAAAATGCCTCCCCGACGTGTACCTCCACCCCCTGAGACTAATGCTCTCACCATTGGTCAAATGGCTCATGCAATGAATGCTATGGCAGCTGCTGTGACTGCGCAAACCAATGCTAAGATACAAAGAGATGCAGAGAAGAGAGATCGAGAGATTCATGCTGCGGGGACTCGTACTCTCACTCAATTCCGTCGCCAAGACCCACCTCAGTTCCGTGGGGAAGGAGGTCCTGATGCGGCTGACTGATGGCTTCAGGAATTGGAGAAGATATTCGGAGCAATCCATTGCCCTGAGATAGAAAGGGTGACTCTGGCCACCTATCAACTACTAGGAGATGCTGAGTACTGGTGGAAGAACACTAGGCTGATTATGGAAGGTGCACACGAGGAGATAAACTGGGAAACCTTTAAACATAAATTTCTGGCCAAGTACTTTCCAGAGACAGCTAGGGAAAGGTACGGTGAGGAATTCCTGAAACTACGCCAAGGAGGTATGACCATTGAGGCTTATGCGACCAAGTTTGAATCCCTATCAAGGTTTTTCCATTTCTTCAGAGATGGTGTCGATGAAGCTTACATGTGTCGTCGATTCCAAGAAGGGTTGAGATATGAGATGCAGGATGCAATGATACCTCTGGGTATCCGACAATTTCAAACATTGGTTGAGAAATGCCAAGAGATCGAGGATATGAAAAATAAGAGGGTAAACCGTGGAGGAAACTATACTGCTGGGGGACCAAGTCGTCCAAATAATCCTAATCGTGGTAGACAGGGAATAAAGCCTTATCAACCTTCCCAGAAGTATCGTGGACCAACTCGTTCTACAAATGTCACACAAGGGAATCAGATGAAGGGGAAACTGGTGTGTTACAACTGTGGACGGGAAGGACATTTTGCGAAGGATTGCAGAACAAATACACTTACTTGCTACAACTGTAAGAAACCAGGTCATCTATCCTGAGACTGCAAGGTTCCAAAGGTGGAGTCAACATTAAATGCGACACAGGGAGCCCGACCTACTGCAAAGGGACGTGTCTACACTATGGGTGCTGAGGAGAGTGTCCAAGCCAGCAATGCAATACATGAGAATTGTCAAGTTGCAGGTAATTCTTTAACTGCATTGATTGATACTGGTGCAAACCATTCATTCATTTCCTTAGATTGTGCAAATCGTTTGAACATAAAGATATCTCCACTGCTTTTTGATTTACAAGTCTCTACCCCTGCCAAGAATTTAGTTGTGAGCTCGGCATGCTTACACTGTTTAGTAGTTATCTAGAATAGAGAGTTTTTGGTCAATCTAATTTGTTTACCCCTACCGTCACTCGAGATCATACTCGGGATGGACTGGTTATCCTATCACTATGTCATCTTGGACTGTGCTCGCAAGATGGTATTTTTCCCTGAACCCGGAGTTGTTAAATACTTGTCCGCAAACCAACTTAGAGTGGCCTTGAAGGATGGGGCTCTAGAGGTTTTGTCACTACGTAGTGTGGACGTAGCCTCAGACATTCAAATTGAAAATATACGTGTGGTTCAGCAATTCCAAGATGTGTTTCCATTGGAGATTCCAGGATTTCCCCCGGTACGCGAAGTAGAGTTCTTTATAGATTTACATCCTGGAACAGGACCGGTTTTAGATCCTCCTTATCGGATGGCGCCGGTAGAATTAACTGAGCTAAAGAGTCAGGTCGAGGATCTACTTGCGAAAGGATTCATCAGGCCAAGTGTATCCCCTTGGGGAGCGCCAGTTCTTTTGGTAAAGAAGAAAGATGGGCGTTCACGCTTATGTGTGGATTATCGGAAACTCAATAAAGTAACTATTAAGAACCGGTACCCCTTGCCACGAATTGATGATCTGATGGACCAATTGAATGGAGCTGCCATTTTCTCAAAGATTGACTTGAAGACAGGCTACCACCAGATCAGAGTAAGGGAGGAAGATATTTCAAAGACGGCATTTCGTACGCGTTATGGGCATTATGAATACCTTGTGATGCCGTTTGGAGTGACGAATGCACCCGCCATTTTTATGGACTACATGAATAGGATTTTCCATCCGTTCTTAGACTGATTTGTGGTAGTTTTCATTGATGATATACTTATTTATTCAAAAAATGAAGAGGAACATGGAGAGCATCTTCGTTTGGCCTTACAAGTTTTGCGTGATAAGAAGTTGTATGCTAATCCCTCTAAGTGTGAGTTTTGGCTAGACAAAGTGAATTTTCTAGGTCATGTCATATCAAGAGAAGGGATAGCAGTGGATCCTAGGAAAATTGAGACGGTACTTGCCTGGGATCAGCCGAAGACGGTTACAGATATACGAAGTTTTATCGGTTTAGCTGGTTATTACCGCAGATTTATTGAAGGATTTGCAAGGATTGCGGCACCAATGACGCAACTTACAAGGAAGGATCAACCCTTCGCTTGGACCGAAGAGTGTGAAACCAGTTTCAAATTGCTGAAAGAGCGATTGACAACTTCACCGGTGTTAGTTTTACCGCAACCAGAGGAACCTTATGAAGTTTTTGTGATGCTTCTCATCAAGGACTCGGATGTGTGCTGATGCAGCATAAGAAAGCAGTGGCGTATGCATCACGGCAGTTAAGAACTCATGAAAAGAACTATCCCACACACGATTTAGAGCTTGCAGCGGTGGTTTTTGCCCTAAAAATCTGGAGACATTACCTGTATGGGTGCACTTTTGTTGTTTTCAGCGACCATAAAAGTTTGAGATACCTTTTTGACCAGAAGGAACTGAATATGAGACAGAGAAGGTGGATGGAGACGCTCAAAGATTTCGATTTCACACTACAATACAACCCTGGAAAAGCGAATGTTGTGGCAGATGCGTTAAGCAGGAAGAGTGTTTCCGCATTGTCGACCATCATGGCTAATCAACAAAGGTTGTTAGAAGTATTTCGAGACCTACATCTTAACGTGGAATTTGTACCAGGAGCTTTAAAATTGGGTATGATTAAAGTATCAAATGGATTGTTGGAAGACATTGCGAGTTATCAGGATGACGACTTGATTGTAGAAAAAAGGAATCTGATTATTCGAGGAACCGCCACAGAATTCAAGGTAGGAGGAGACAATATCTTGAGATGTAATGGTAGAGTGTGTGTGCCCGATGCAAAAGAACTGAGAAAGACGATCCTTGAGGAGGCTCACAAGAGCAAATTGAGTATTCACCCAGGGGAAACTAAGATGTATCAGGATCTAAGGCAGGATTTTTGGTGGCCAGGTATGAAGAGGCATATAGCTGAGTATGTTACGTCATGTTTGACCTGTCAAAAGGTAAAGGTAGAACACCAGAGGCCTGCAAGGATGTTACAACCATTGGACATACCAGAATGGAAGTGGAATAGCATTTCGATGGACTTTATCACAGGTTTACCAAAGACTAAAAGGAAGAATGACTCCATATGGGTTATAGTTGACCGGTTAACGAAGTCTGCTCACTTTCTGCCTGTCAAGACTACTTATACAACAGAGAAGCTGACTGAGATTTACATAGCTGAGATAGTAAGGCTTCACGGAGTACCCGCAAGCATTGTGTCAGACCGGGATCCAAAATTTATCTCTCATTTCTGGGGAGCACTACATGTCGCATTGGGTACTAAGTTAAGGTTAAGTTCGGCATATCATCTGCAAACGGATGGCCAGACGGAAAGAACTAACCAGTCCTTAGAGGATCTATTAAGAACTTGTGTGTTAGATGACAGAGGAAGTTGGGATGATGTTTTGCCATTGATAGAATTCACCTACAACAACAGTTTCCATACAAGTATTGGAATGGCCCCATATGAGGCTCTCTATGGAAGGCGGTGTCAGACACCGTTATGTTGGTATCAAGATGGGGAGCATATGATAGTGGGACCAGAGATGGTGGAACAGACTACTGATAAGGTCAGGACGATTAGACAAAGGATGAAGGCTTCACAAGATCGTCAAAAGAGTTATGCAGATAAGCGCCGTAGGCCGTTAGAGTTTAAAGGAGGGGAGCATGTATTCCTTCGAGTTACACCAACCACTGGTGTGGGAAGGGCCCTAAAGGCAAGGAAGTTGACCCCTAAATTCATTGGACTGTATCAAATCACCGAGAGAATTGGGAAGGTTGCTTATCGAATAACACTACCACCAGAATTATCCCGAATTCATGACGTGTTCCATGTGTCTCAACTAAGGAAGTATGTTCCAGATCCTTCACATGTGATCACGCCAGATGATATTCAGTTAAAGGAAGACTTGTCATTTGAAGTACCACCAATAAGTATTGGAGATAAGAAAATGAAGAGCCTTAGGAACAAAGAAATACCACTGGTTAAGGTAATATGGAACGAAGCTACAGGAGATGCAACTTGGGAACTAGAGAGAAAGATGAAGGAGCAATATCCCGAGCTTTTCGATGTCGTCTAAGTTTCGAGGACGAAACTTCTTTTAGGGGGGGAGTAATGTAAGACCCATAGCTTTTGAATAATTTTTAAGTATTAGGTTGTATAATTATTAAGAGAGTTAGGGGTTGCCGATCGTGAGTCCGAGTTTTGTTGATAAATAATACTGTATTACCAGGGCCAGGTCAGGTGTGTTACCATAAACTTTGCTGTGAGTGGTGTTGTTCTCTTGTTTTAATTATCTATACTAATTACCTTTTTTTATTTCGGAAATAATTGGATATAAATTTACCGGCTGACCGGTCAAAATAATTATATTTATGAGTTTTATCATTTCCAGTCTGTTTTCTATAATTTCGTCACCTATAATTTATTTTAATTTGTTCAAATATTATTTTTGATAAAAACACGAATTCAACTTTTTTTCGTTCGGGTCTTTTTCGACACTTGTAGGTTGGTTAGAAAATTTATTATTTTGTTTAGGAAAAATAAAATAGTATAAAATAGTGCATGGGTTATTATTTTGGTTGTGTACTGTAACGAAAAGTTAAGATACATATAAGTATATGTATCAATTAATTGTTACAGAAACCAAATATCGGGATATTTTGGAAAAATGTGATGATTGGTTCCACGTGAGATTTTGTAGGGCGGTTACTATTTCTTCTGAGACAAAATATTATTAGTGTTAAGCTTGTGGTTATTTCATTTTTTATAAGTCTGTTATCTCTCTCCAAGAAAAGAAATAGTTCTGTGCTCATCAACTCCATATTCTCCATTTTCAAAAGCTTGCTTTGGTAATATATTTTTCGTACCTTAAGTATATTAGTTCTTTAAGCCAGTGTGTTGCACCCCAAAATTTGCCCTCCTTACCTTTTTACTAACTGGCTTATGTTTCATTTCATTTTGTTTACATTATCATGTATGCACATCATTAGCATGGGGTCAAGGTGCTTGAAACAGTTCAAGTAGGTCTTATCTGGTCTACTACATCATCAGGGGTTCACAGGTGGCAAGAGATCTCAAGTGGATTACTCCCTCCTAACCAGTGCATGAATTAGGGTTTTGAGATTCTTGGGCTTATTGCTCCAATAGGCAAGCTCCTTGGGTTTTTATCATCAGAAAATGGCATATCTTATCTTTGTTGGAGAGGATACACATCATATTCAGAGGAATTTGGATTTTGAGACTGTGTTATTTTCTCCTAGACTGAGGGTGCCACAAACTAGGGTTTGCTATAACGTCAGTTTATTTCTGATTTTTTGGGCAAGACTTGATTCCATGGTATCCCTCGGGTCCCTGAGTATCTAGGAGTGGAAGATCGTCCATCAGTTTGATTCAGGAGAAGTTCAATTGGCCAATAGTTTGAAAATCAGTTAACTTGGTCAAAGAGTCAACTATGGTCAACACAAAGTCAAACCTCAGGATTTTTGGTCAACATCAAGATTATGGGGTGAAATTCATCATTTAATCAAGGGTTGATCATGATTCATCATGGAAACCTCAGAATCATCAAGAATCAAGAGTTACTAAATTAGGGTTTTTGTAGGAAAAGTCAACTGTACTTTGACCAGGCCTAACTTCCACATACTTCATCAAAAATTCCTCAACCAAAGCCCATCTTGAAGGAAATTTAATTCCCTACAACTTTGTGTCTCATAAGCCAAGTCCAGAAATGCTTCATTTGGGAGATATGAGCCAAGACATTATAGGTCATTTTGAAAGTCAACAAAAGTCAACCTTTTTCAAAAGCTCATAACTTGAACATGGAAGATCAAATTGACATGGGACAAAAAATTTTGGTTAGAGGACATCTTGAGGTTTCTAAAAAGTATTATTTTGCATTAAGGAGCTAAAAATTGAAGGAGTTAGGCTTAGTCAAAGTTGGGCAATTTTGAGGAGGTGCACAAAGCAAACTATGCCTAAAATCCAAATTTTGACAAATGGGCCATAAGTTTCTTAAACCAAACTCAAACATAAAGCCATGCACGACCCAAAGAGCATATATTTGATTTTTCCTCATTTTATTTTATTTTTATTGGATTTAATTAGTTAAAATTCAATATTAAATGAAATAATGCAAAAATCATTAAACTTGGAATTACCCAAGCCCAAGTCATTGTCAGAAGAATAACCCTAAGTATTTAAAACCTACTCATGCATTGGTTAGGGTTCATGCACATGAAATTAGAGGAGTTCTCAAGAAAACCCTAAAAAAGGATTTCTCACCACAACTCACGATCCACAAGGTTTTGGCCAAAAGTTCTTCCACAAATATTTTCCTGGAGATTTCTAGAGTGAAAATCAACCTCCATTCGCAGCCAAAAGCACAGTTTGAAGGTATGCCATCTCCGGTTTGAAGGATTTTGAAGGATCCTAAAACTCCAATTTTTTACGTGAATATTGTTGTGTTTTCATCACTGATCATTCTGATATAATTATTTTTAATTATGGATGCATGTATGGCTTTCTATGATGATTTAAAGTTTGATGCCCTAACATAATTCCATGCGTTTTTTATTATACACTAATAATTTGTGATTTTTAAGGCCATATTTGGATTCCTTGCGAAATTCTGGGTCGGATAGTGTACCCATACGCATTTTCTGGGCAGGTTGGGTGGTTGCAGGTGGCAGCCGGCGGTGGAGCTCCGGCGAGGTGTGGTGGCCGGCCGGCCAAGGATTCAAGGAGGAAGAGACAATCTGGGCCGTCCGTTTCCAGATCGGACGCACCATATTATGCCACATGGCTTTTTGTTTTATGTTTTATTTTATTAATTTCGTGCTTGCTAACCCATGATAGTAACCGTGCATCCCTTCATCATGGCCGTTGTTCTTCTTTTATTTTAGATCGTGCGTTGGAGATATTGACGCCTCATTTAATGAGGCACATGCAGCGCACATGGCAGTCCACGGTGAACTTTTTTTTTTTTTTTCATTTTCTGATGAGTTAATGGGCGGGCTGCGCTACTCGCACCCCCCATCTCCTGGCCCAATGCATTTCCTCCTCACTTTCTTACTGTTCATACCCCCCAACCGTTTTCTATTTTTTTTTTTATTTCATTTATAATGATTTCATTTCTAATTTTTTTTTAAATAGTAAATTGCATCTAAAAATCCTAAAAAATTTCATACATCATTTTTATTGTCTTATACATTTTTTACAATTTTTATTTTTATTTTTATTTTATTCTCATCATTTAAATTAATTATTTAAATCGACCTCTTTTTAGTTACACATCTCATGCATGCATAAATTTCTTTATTTTCATTCTCCTCATCTATAAAATATTTTTCACTCGTTCTTTTTGCATTCATTCATTAACATATTAAATTGCATAAAAATATTTTTCTTTCATTTTTAAATGTTTTTCATGTTGCAGTTAGGTCCTTCTCTTTGGCATAATCGAAACCTATACCTTACTTGAATTTGTATGATTATTTGAATGGCTAACATTTTGGATTTTTGCAGGGACTTTTTATATGTTGTTTGCCTCTGGTTGAGGAACTTTATTGTTTAATTTGGGAATTTTAGGAATCATTTTTCTAATTATTGGAGTTATTTTCACTTGAGATTTTCTTGCAGGCGCATTTTTTGTCCTATCTAATTACCTTGTTTGAAAGGCACTTGTGCCATTTGCTTTGGGGGCTGTCTCTTTGTCTCTTTGATTCATGTTTGGTTTATTATTTTCATTATTTGCCGTTGGTTGATTTTTATTCACCTCATTGCTCTTATTCACGTCTGTTTCTTACTAACCTTCTATGCAGGATCAAGGTAAGTTCCTTAAGGGTATGGATAGGTATCCATGGTTACCCTTACCTCTCTCCCTCCTCTCTTTATTATTTAGGGTTTAGGTCATCTTCAAGCCTCACTAACCCTAGGGCCATCCATGCATGATAACCTTAGGACTCATAGTCCCCTTTTAGAGTTACCCTTGTGTCTTCTCTCTTCTCATCTCGAATCTCTTTAAAACACTTAATAATAATAAGGTGTATTGCGCACGAGCCTTAAGTATGGGGAATGAGAAATGAGGGGCTTCATCTCATCTTTCTAGAGTGCTTAGAGAGCGTCCTGTCTTGGGACGATGCGTTAAGTATTCGCCCCTGTGCCCTAGACTTTGGTGCAATGCAGCTTAGGAACTAACTTAAGCCACTTCTGTCCTACAAAACACAAACCAATTTCAAACTTTTTGTCCTTCGGGACCTTCAACTTAAAGGCTATTTTCAAAAAGGGCACGTTACCTTCCGTCTGAGTCGCAAACAGGCATCGACCCTAACTGCCGGACGCGAACTTAACGTCGCTCATAAAAAACACAAAAAGAACTTGGTCCGAACTACGTTGACTCTGAATTCCCCATTGCACAAGGGGGGTACGTAGGCCTAGGACGTCGACGTCCTACCGAGTCTGTCCTTGTTTTCCCTTCTCCGTCTTAGTACAGCCCTAGATGATAGTATGACTTACCCTTAGAATAGACAACAAGCGTGGACCCCATCGAGTACGATGGACGCGTGGGGTGCTAATACCTTCCCCTCGCGTAACCGACTCCCGAACCCAGGTTATGGTTGCGATGACCATTCCTTTCCCTCTTCCTAAGGTTTATGCGGTGTTCCCTTTCCCTCTCTTGGGATAAATTTACACGGCTGGCGACTCTGTTTTTCCGCGTCACTCTCGCGTTTGCACCTGGATGAAAATCCCGGGAGCGACACAGTGTATGCATGAATGCTACTGGTATGGTTTTCTTTTTATTAGAGTTAACGTGAATATGTTTTGGTTTTAACTTATATAGCATGATTTTTATATTTATTAAGGATTATTTTAGGAGAGTAAATTATCATGTTATTTAATAAGCTTAAGTGAGTTTATTGGTACTGGTAGTAGTGTTAAGAGAGTAGAAATAATTTAGGTATTATATTTGGTTTAGGAAAAAAATATTGCATGACGAAAAAAAAGAAGAAGAAAGAAACAGGTGCCGGCGACCTATTACGACCGTCACGCGCCTTTTTACCAGGCCACGGCCGTAACACCTGTGTTACGACCGTAACAGGCAATGACGACCGTAACAGGAGGTGACGACCGTCACTCTCCCCACTTGCTTTCTTTTCTTTACTTTTTATTAGGTTTATTTATTATTATTATATTTTTTTATACTAGTTAGTTTTACTGTAGGTTTATTTTCTTTCTTTTTCTGTTGCTTTTACGTTTTATTTTATTTTAGTAGTAGGATTTTATTATTAGTTTTAGTTTCTAGTTTTCTACTTAATTGGTTACTAGTGTATATGATTATGAAAAGAAAATATTTTGGATTAAGAAAAAATGTTGGAAAAAAAAAGAGAGAAAGTATAAGAAAAAGGAAAAAAAAAAAGAAACAGGGCCGGCGTACGTCACAGGATTGACGACCGTCACTCTTCCAACCAATTTGTTTTCTTGTCTTTTTGTTATACTGTTTTTCTTTTATAATGTTTAGTTTCTATTTTTTTTGTTCTTCTTTTCTTTTGGGTTTTTGTTTTGTTTTATTCTAGTAGATTAGGAGTTATTTATTAGTGATTAGTTTTAGGTTTTTGTACTATATTGGTTTTAGTTACTGATGGTTGATTATGTGGAAGATGTTATGGTATTAAATACTAGTAAAATGTGTCACATAATTTGTATATAATAAATTAATTAATATTTTTTTTATCTCATTTAAAATGTTTAACTAATTTAATTTTATTTGGGTAATATTGGTGTTAAATATTTTAATATAATCGGCAATTACGAGGAGAACCGAGATGTTGAGTTTTAGGTTTTTTAGAAAACGGTAAATAAATTAGTATTTATCGGGAATGGTTATATTTATGAGTTAGAACTGAGAGGGAATAAAATACCTTATTTAACGGTAAATATTACGTGGTTTAGGACGTGATAGTACCGGTACGTGGGAAGAAGGAAATTATCAGGAAGCGTGCGAAGGTAAGGGCACCTTCTAACGATATTATATAGTACTGAATGCGGATGTATTTGTATGAATGATTGCGTGCCCACTTGGGGTCCTTGTGAAAATGATGTGCTGATTGAGTTTGTTAATGATAAATGTGTGAAATGCTTTCATATGATTTGTGCGAAATATATGAATTGGCATGAGGTTATGATTGCCTGAGACGAGATTATATAAATTGTTACATTTGCATTTGTGTGTACATGCATACCATAGTTGCGTGTAGGTAGTTGGTGCCGAATGGGCCAGGGTGATGTGACTGAGCCGTCACCTAATCTCGAAGGGATTCTACTGCACCAGGTGATGTGACTGAGCCGTCATCGATCCTGTGAGATCAAATTGAGTCAGGTGTCTGCGAGGAGGCAACACCGGGTGTCTGCAAGGGCAGCACTTTTTGTGTCTGCAAGGCAGCACGGTTAGTGAGGACCCATGGGGGGTATCACGACTCTCTGCGGAGAGGTAAAATTCCGGGATTCATGCATGGTGAGGGTACCCGACGAATTGGGACCACCAATCCATATAGAGTCTGCATTTAGGATATATGTGCATTTACTTTGGGGTGTTAAATTATGTTTTAATTATATCATGTTATACCTGTATATGTGTATTCTTTTCTATATGCTATTTTTAGAAAGTGACCCTCTACTATTATTATGATGTGGTTAACGACCACCCAGACTATGGGAGAGCCACAGGTTCCGCCGATCGTGTTGGGGACTGTGACTACTTGGGATTTCATTGACCAGGATCGGCCCAGTGCTTGGAGGATTGACCCGGCTTTAAGTACGGCTTACTACTATGGGCAGATAGTGATCACGACTAGACATGACACCCTGCAGATACACCAGAGCGTGATTTGGCAGACGACCCCGTTTTCCAGTTCCCATGCAGGGAGCAGGGGGAGTTCCAGGAGTAGCATCTATGGATCCTCAGCCGAGGACGCAGAGGAGTTCAGAGGGAGAGACTGTACCTCGTCATGGATTGGGAGCCACTACTTGTGGAGGTTTTAAGGTGGGAGGACCTTTTGTACCTGCGAAGGTGCAGGAGGGGGATGTGTCTGGAGCAGCGACTGCTGTTAGACCTGGACCTTCAAGGGATCCCGCGGTATCTCGCCCAGGTTATTCCCCTAGAGTTTCTATGGAGGGGGATAGTTGCTTTGAGATTCCAGCCCCTTCAGTAACCCCGACCATGTGGGTTGACTTGATCACCAGGGAGTCCGGGGATGTGTATAGCGTTGAATTGTATGATGTGACGTCACGAGCCAGAGCCCCTGCCGAGAGTTCTTGCTTGGTCTGTGGCGAGCACCCTTGCATTTTCCCGCCTTAGTTCTTTAGTTTGTGGTTGTATAGTCCTATCCTGTGTTGATCGCGTTTTCGTAGATGTGGGCCTGTCTTAGTTTAGTTTGGATATCTTTTTGGATGACTGTACCGTATACTATGATACTTCTAGGAGCAGTTATTGCTATATTTTGGCTACGGTATGCCCTATGTTCATGGTACCCTTATGTTTTTAGGTCATGAACTAGGTGCTGTCTTTTGGGTTATTGTATTGTACAGGTACTTACACTTTGCTTCTTCGAGGAGTTACTATTGATGCATATATTATTATTTCAATTTCAAAACAGTTGTTTCCATTTCGAAAAATATGCGTTGTAGTTCTTCGGATATGTAGATCCGGCTGTGCATTTGAAAGTAACATACTCCGTTGTTTTGGAATTCGTTAAACAATTGACTCTGATGTTTTTAAAAAAAAAAAAAAAAAAAAAACGGGGTGTTACAGTCATACCAAATATTTTGAAAATTTTTTAGTTAAAAATAGTGTTTCTTTTGAAAATTTTAAGTTACAGACGAAATTGAGGTTAGATTGTGAGACTTGGAAAAATTTCGCAAGATCGGTATCGTTTTAACACCGTGAGCCTCTAAATTATGGAAATCGATTTGAGTACTTGTTATGTCATAGCCTTAAGTTTTCACCCCTTTAGTGGTCCCTAAGTAGTTTATTTAGCAGTCAGCACCATCTTAAGCACGCACTAAGTAGGAATCCGATGCAAATAAGTGTATGATCTCAGGCTTAAAAAGTAAACTAAGAAAAAAAATGAATGAATGAAAAGAAATGCTCCTTCTAAGTTAGGTGATCCTCACCCAATCATTTAGCCTAACGGTGCAAACTTCTTTATTCTATTGATATTTAAGCCAATGTGCCAAAAGAAAAATATGATGACGATAATGAGAAGATAATCACTAACAGGCTATCCTACCATGAGTGTGAAAGGATAACGGGCTTAATGTGATTGTGCCAGAATGAAAAGGGATAAAAGAGGGATGAGTGAGTTAGGCTTAGGTATAATGACATGATTCGAATTGGTTTGTATAGGAGGGAGGCTGATGACCGCAAAAGCAAAATTGTATTGTTACGGTATCCTTAGTGTGTGAGCAAGTACCTATCGACACAAACTTAACCGAAGTAGAGTTGTTAGCCTAGGATGAGTATCTGTATACACAATTTTTCTCGCGAGTCATGGGTTGCTTAAGGACAAACAAAGGTTTAAGTGTAGGGGAGTTTGATAATGCGATATTACATTACATATTTGCCTTGATTTACATTAAATTATTTCATCATTTTCGTTTATTAAAGTTTTATTTTGCAAGTGTTCAAGCTCATTTTCAGGTATTTTATCTCAAACATCTTGCATGAGAAAAGAAGAAAGAATAGGAAAGAAGGAGAAGAAAAGAAGACAGATGACAGAAAAAGTAGAAATTCTGCACTTAATTAGTGTGGCGACCGTCACATAACATGTGGCAACCGTAACGCCTTCAAAGTGTGACCCCCATCACAAGGCGTATGGCGACCGACACGGCTTATTTACTCAGTAAACTTAAATTACGTGGACTACCCAACATCAGTATCAATTCTACGCACGTTCCCGTACACGTTCAGAGCAGTTGAAGTCTTCCGGAAATCTCTCAACTCAACAAAGAATCTCCAATTTTATCGACAAAAATAACTTCCACTTCCAAATTTTTCTCTCACACACTTTCTGCTAAGCACTATAAATGAGAGGCAGTTGGTAACGCGCAGAGGGATTCTTCTTTTGGCCGGATTTTATTTTCTTTAGTTTTTAAGCAGTTTCATATTTACCATTTAAAAGTAATAGCTCTCCACATCGGGAGACTATTACCAATATAATTTTAGGATTTATTTTTGTCAGTCGATTTCTGTACTTTGATTCGAAGCCTTCAGGCGTATTACAATTCAGCATCTATTTAATTTCAGGTTCCCTTTATCGTTTATTTTACTAATATTGCTTTCTTATTTTATTTGCTAGATCATGTTTAGTATTAAGTTTATATATCATAACTACGTGTTTGTTTTCCTATCTATGTCTTTCTAAATATTCTTGAGTCTGGCGTATGAGGACCGTCATTACCGAAGGGACTCGGTAGAAAATAACAGGTGCAAACTTATGATTAAAGTTCTGTTTTGGTTTTAATTTCCAAGTCTAATTTAAAATAGCTTTGCCACGAGAGTGAGAGGTTATTTAACCCAATTTTGTCACGAGAGTGAGAAATTAATTAAGGTTAGAGCCGACACTGCGAGAGCGTGGGGGTCAAACCAGATAGTGGAAATTAGGCAACATATCTAAATACAGCGAGAGCGCTTTAGATACGTTTAGGATATTATTGGCTTTCAAAATATATTTCCTAGTTACCGGGCGAGCGAGAGCAAAATCTTGGGATTAGGGAACATGACTTTAGTTAATACCGCGAGAGCGTGAGGCGGAGTTTTTAAGTCGGTATATTCTATGGAACTAAGTTATAGTTGTAATTAGTACCTGAATTCCACAAAGTCCTTTAGGAACGCGGAATCCATATTCCGGCCTCTCTTTATTATCATATTTTCTAAGTTCATTTTTAGCTTTAGTTCTAGTTTCCCTTTTTTCGAATATCATTAGCCTTAGCTTTACAAAGCGGCGATAGATTACGGTAGGTTGACATTGGTCTCTGTGGGTTCGACAATCTTGTATATTACTTTGATATTTCTGTGGACTTGCGGACGCATCAAGTTTTTGGCGCCGTTGCAGGGGACCAACAGTCAATATTGTCATTCTGTTGTTGCACCGTATAGACTAAGGCACTCATTACTATGTATCACCCAAATTTTTCTACAATCACCACTCCCAGTATTTCGAGGAATCACAAGAACCCTATAATTCCAACCTTGAAATACAAATGGAGAATTTCAATGCATCACGAACTCATTCTCACCCAAATTGCCTCTGCAACTACCAATCCCAACATTTTAAGGAGTCGCAAGAATCTCATAATTCCAACCCTGAAATATTAATGCTGGATTTCAATGCGACACTGACTCACTCCCAATATCTCGAGGAACCGCACCCAAATTTCCTCTACGATCACCATTCCCAATATTTCGAGGAACCACAAGAATCTGTTAATTCCAACCTCGAAACCTTAATGGAGGATTTCATTGAAACAACAACTAATTCCATGTTAGAATCTATGATGGAGCACTTTGTGGAGACACAAACTCTCTAGAATGAAGAGCTTAGAAGACAACATCTCGGTACTTATGAAACCCTTAGGCAAATAAACACTATGGTCGAGTCCCTCACGACTCACACTGAGGCATTTTAGACTCAAATCTCTCTGCTTGCACAGACACCTATAGGACCCTCCCCTGAGGAGCATGTGGATGTTGTAACAACCATTAATGAAAAACAAATCGAGAATCCCGAGGAGAATGATAATGAGGTTGAGGAGAGTGATAATGAGGTTGAGGAGAGTTCTGGTGAGAAGAGAGTAGAGATTGAGAAAAATCCATCGACATCATCCGAAAGGGAGGTTGTCGAAGAGGTAGCGAAGGAAGCACCAAATGTCGTTCCTCCTCCATATACCCCACCAATTCCTTTCTCGCAAAGGTTTGTGGAAGCTAAGGTAGAATCCCAATCCAAAACGGATGCGGAGGTATTGGAAAATATCCACACTGATGCATCTTTGTTTGAGGTCACACATAAAAAGAGAAAATTCGAGGACCATGAAACTAGGGATATCATTACTGCTAAGAGGGTAAGGTTAAACTTTGAGGTGATGGATGAAATAACTAAGCCCAAACTTGAAAAACTAATAGTTAGGATAGATCCTGAACCACCACCACAAGTTCAAAACAATGAACCACCCCAAAGAAGAAAGAAAAGAAAAGGTGAGGGATATGTGAGATGGCTTGATAAATGGCCATGGAAGCTGAAGATTAACACTCCTAACAGTCGAGCTATCGGCGTTAAGCAAAACCCTGCGTGGGTGGCAACCCGCGAGCTTTTAATTTAATGTTTTACTTTTACTGTTTGTGTTTGTAGAAAATAAATAATTGTATCGCTTGTCACGTCTCAGCTGCATTTAGGTGAAAGATCTTTATATGACAATCCCTTAAGATGAGTTGGTGCCCACGGACATTCCTACGAATGTTGCTGCTGGTGGTGACACCAATGATGCGTATGATAGGAGAGGGAATATCTCTCCCGTTCGTGACTCACCTTCTCCTTGTCCTTTCGCATGGTCAGGTTCCACCTGCACACACCGCACCGTATTTTTCCAACAATTTTTGCATTTACTTCCTTCAGAAATAGGCAGTATGATAAGCGGCTTCAGTAAAGTGAAATTTCAGCGAATTCAGATAACTCATAGTTCAAGACGCCGGAGTAGAAGTGGCCAGCGAAGACAGGGACAAAATGGGAAGATTCAGAGCGAATTTGGTCGTGGCATTCATACAGGTTATATCCTTCCTCTACCACCATTTATCAAAACATTGAGGACAATGTTTGGTTTAAGTGTGGGGGAGGAACATTTACCGCTTTCATTTCACCCCTTTAGTGGTCCCTAAGTAGTTTATTTAGCAGTCAGCATCATCTTAAGCACGCACTAAGTAGGAAGTCGATGCAAATAAGTGTATGATCTCAGGCTTAAAAGGTAAACTAAGAAAAAAAATGAATGAATTAAAAGAAATGCTCCAGCTAAGTTAGGTGATCCTCACCCGATCATTTTGCTCAACGGTGCAAACTTCTTTATTCTATTGATATTTAAGCCAATGTGCCAAAAGAAAAATATGATGATGATAATGAGATCATAATCACTAACAGGCTATCCAACCATGAGTGTGAAAGGATAACGGGCTTAATGTGATTGCGCCAGAATGAAAAGGGATAAAAGAGGGATGAGTGAGTTAGGCTTAGGTATAATGACATGATTCGAATTGGTTTGTATAGGAGGGAGGCTGATGACCGCAAAAGCAAAATTGTATTGTTACGGTATCCTTAGTGTGTGAGCAAGTACCTATCGACACAAACTTAACCGAAGTAGAGTTGTTAGCCTAGGATGAGTATCCGTATACACAATTTTTCTCGCGAGTCATGGGTTGCTTGAGGACAAACAAAGGTTTAAGTGTAGGGGAGTTTGATAATGCGATATTACATTACATATTTGCCTTGATTTACATTAAATTATTTCATCGTTTTCGTTTATTAACGTTTTATTTTGCAAGTGTTCAATCTCATTTTCAGGTATTTTATCTCAAACATCTTGCATGAGAAAAGACGAAAGAATAGGAAAGAAGGAGAAGAAAAGAAGACAGATGACAGAAAAAGTAGAAATTCTGCACTTAATTAGTGTGGCGACCGTCACATAACATGTGGCAACCGTAACGCCTTCAAAGTGTGACCCCCGTCACAAGGCGTATGGCGACCGGCACGGCTTGTTTACTCAGTAAACTTAAATTACGTGGACTACCCAACATCAGTATCAATTCTACGCACGTTCCCGTACACGTTCAGAGCAGTTGAAGTCTTCTGGAAATCTCTCAACTCAACAAAGAATCTCCAATTTTATCGACGAAAATAACTTCCACTTCCAAATTTTTCTCTCCCACACTTTCTGCTGAGCACTATAAATGAGAGGCAGTTGGTAACGTGCAGAGGGATTCTTCGTTTGGCTAGATTTTATTTGCTTTAGTTTTTAAGCAGTTTCATATTTACCATTTAAAAGTAATAGTTCTCCACTTCAGGAGACTATTACCAATATAATTTTAGGATTTATTTTTGTCAGTCGATTTCTGTACTTTGATTCGAAGCCTTCAGGCGTATTACAATTCAGCATCTATTTAATTTCAGGTTCCCTTTATCGTTTATTTTACTGTTATTGCTTTCTTATTTTATTTGCTAGATCATGTTTAGTATTAAGTTTATTTATTGTAACTAGGTGTTTGTTTTCCTATCTATGTCTTTCTAAATATTCTTGAGTCCGGCGTATGAGGACCGTCGTTACCGATGGGACTCGGTAGAAAATAATAGGTGCGAAGTTATGATTAAAGTTCTGTTTTGGTTTTAATTTCCAAGTCTAATTTAAAATAGCTTTGTCACGAGAGTGAGAGGTTATTTAACATGATTTTGTCACGAGAGTGAGAAATTAATTAAGGTTAGAGCCGACACTACGAGAGCGTGGGGGTCGAACCAGATAGTGGAAATTAGGCAACATATCTAAATACAGTGAGAGCGCTTTAGATACGTTTAGGATATTATTGGCTTTCAAAATATATTTCCTAGTTACCGGGCGAGCGAGAGCAAAATCTTGGGATTAGGGAACATGACTTTAGTTAATACTGCGAGAGCGTGAGGCGGAGTTTTTAAGTCGGTATATTCTATGGAACTAAGTTATAGTTGTAATTAGTACCTGAATTCCACAAAGTCCTTTAGGAACGCGGAATTCATATTCCGGCCTCTCTTTATTATCATATTTTCTAAGTTCATTTCTAGCTTTATTTCTAGTTTCCCTTTTTTCGAATATCATTAGCCTTAGCTTTACAAAGCGACGATAGATTACGGTAGATTGACATTGGTCTCTGTGGGTTCGACAATCTTGTATATTACTTTGATATTTCTGTGCACTTGCGGACGCATCAAGTTTTTGGCGCCGTTGCCGGGGACCAACAGTCAATATTGTTATTCTGTTGTTGCACCGTATAGACTAAGGAACTCATTACTATGTATCAACCAAATTTTTTCTAAAATCACCACTCCCAGTATTTCGAGGAATCGCAAGAATCCTATAATTCCAACCTTGAAATACAAATGGAGAATTTCAATGCATCACTAACTCATTCTCACCCAAATTGCCTCTGCAACTACCAATCCCAACATTTTGAGGAGTCACAAGAATCTCATAATTCCAACCTAGAAATATTAATGCTGGATTTCAATGCGACACTGACTCACTCCCAATATCTCGAGGAACCGCACCCAAATTTCCTCTACGATCACCATTCCCAATATTTCAAGGAACCACAAGAATCTGTTAATTCCAACCTCGAAACATTAATGGAAGATTTCATTGAAACAACAACTAATTCCAGGTTAGAATCTATGATGGAGCACTTTGTGGAGACACAAACTCTCTAGAATGAAGAGCTTAGAAGACAACATCGCGGTACTTATGAAACCCTTAGGCAGATAAACACTATGGTCGAGTCCCTCGCGACTCACACTGAGGCATTGGAGACTCAAATATCCCTGCTTTCACAGACACCAATAGGACCCTCCCCTGAGGAGCATGTGGATGTTGTAACAACCATTAATGAAAAACAAATCGAGAATCCCGAGGAGAGTGATAATGAGGTTGAGGAGAGTGATAATGAGGTTGAGGAGAGTTCTGGTGAGATGAGAGTAGAGATTGAGAAAAATCCATCGACCCCATCCGAAAGGGAGGTTGTCGAAGAGGTAGCGAAGGAAGCACCTAATGTCGTTCCTCCTCCATATACCCCCACCAATTCCTTTCTCGCAAAGGTTTCTGGAAGCTAAGGTAGAATCCCAATCCAAAACGGATGCGGAGGTATTGGAAAATATCCACACCGATGCATCTTTGTTTGAGGTCACACATAAAAAGAGAAAATTCGAGGACCATGAAACTAGGGATATAATTACTGCTAAGAGGGTAAGGTTAAACTTTGAGGTGATGGATGAAATAACTAAGCCCAAACTTGAAAAACTAATAGTTTGGACATATCCTGAACCACCACCACAAGTTCAAAAGAATGAACCACCCCACAGAAGAAAGAAAAGAAAAGGTGAGGGATATATGAGATGGCTTGATAAATGGCCATGGAAACTGAAGATTAACACTCCTAACAGTCGAGCTATCGACGTTAAGCAAAACCCTGCGTGGGTGGAAACCCGCGAGCTTTTAATTTAATGTTTTACTTTTACCGTTTGTGTTGTAGAAAATAAATAATTGTATCGCTTGTCACGTCTCAGCTGCATTTAGGTGAAAGATCTCTAGATGGCAATCCCTTAAGATGAGTTGGTGCCCACAGACATTCCTACGAATGTTGCTGCTGGTGGTGACACCAATGATGCGTATGGTAGGAGAGGGAATATCTCTCCCATTCGTGACTCACCTTCTCCTTGTCTTTTCGCATGGTCAGGTTCCACCTGCACACACGCACCGTATTTTTCCAACAATTTTTGCAGGTACTTCCTTCAGAAATAGGCAATATGATAAGCGGCTTCAGTAAAGTGAAATTTTAGCGAATTCAGATAACTCATAGTACAAGACGCCGGAGTAGAAGTGGCCAGCGAAGACAGGGACAAAATGGGAAGATTCAGAGCGAATTTGGTCATGGCATTCATACAGGTTCTATCCTTCCTCTACCACCATTTATCAAAACATTGAGGACAATGTTTGGTTTAAGTGTGGGGGAGGAACATTTACCGCTTTCATTTTACCGCTTTCTAGTTAGATTTACTATTTTCTAGCATGATTTTAAAAAAAAATTCTGTTTTAATGTTTCGTGCGTCTGTTCATGTGCTGTCAAGTCTTTATGCATGATTTTATGTTGTTTATCGATCTCCCCATTCTCTAGAGTCATACCAAATATTTTGAAAATTTTTGAGTTAAACATAGTGTTTCTTTTGAAAATTTTAAGTTATAGACGAAATTGAGGTTATATTGTGAGACTTGGGAAAATTTCGCAAGATCGGTATCGTTTTAACACCGTGAGCCTCTAAACTATGGAAATCGATTTGAGTACTTGTTATGCCATAGCCTTAAGTTTTCACCCCTTTAGTGGTCCCTAAGTAGTTTATTTAGCAGTCAGCACCATCTTAAGCACGCACTAAGTAGGAAGCCGATGCAAATAAGTGTATGATCTCAGGCTTAAAAGGTAAACTAAGAAAAAAAATGAATGAATGAAAAGAAATGCTCCTTCTAAGTTAGGTGATCCTCACCCGATCATTTAGCTCAACGGTGCAAACTTCTTTAGTCTATTGATATTTAAGCCAGTGTGCCAAAAGAAAAATATGATAATGATAATGAGATCATAATCACTAACAGGCTATCCTACCATGAGTGTGAAAGGATAACGGGCTTAATGTGATTGCGCCAGAATGAAAAGGGATAAAAGAGGGATGAGTGAGTTAGGCTTAGGTATAATGACATGATTCGAATTGGTTTGTATAGGAGGGAGGCTGATGACCGCAAAAGCAAAATTGTATTGTTACGGTATCCTTAGTCTGTGAGCAAGTACCTATCGACACAAACTTAACCGAAGTAGAGTTGTTAGCCAAGGATGAGTATCCGTATACACAATTTTTCTCGCGAGTCATGGTTTGCTCTAGGACAAGCAAAGGTTTAAGTGTAGGGGAGTTTGATAATGCGATATTACATTACATATTTGCCTTGATTTACATTAAATTATTTCATCATTTTCGTTTATTAACGTTTTATTTTGCAAGTGTTCAAGCTCATTTTCAGGTATTTTATCTCAAACATCTCGCATGAGAAAAGAAGAAAGAATAGGAAAGAAGGTGAAGAAAAGAAGACAGATGACAGAAAAAGTAGAAATTCTGCACTTAATTAGTGTGGCGACCGTCACATAACATGTGGCAACCGTAACGCCTTCAAAGTGTGACCCCCGTCACAAGGCGTATGGCTACCGGCACGGCTTGTTTACTCAGTAAACTTAAATTACGTGGACTACTCAACATCAGTATCAATTCAACGCACCTTCCCTTGCACGTTCAGAGCAGTTGAAGTCTTCCGTAAATCTCTCAACTCAATAAAGAATCTCCAATTTTATCGACGAAAATAACTTCCACTTAAAAAAATTTTCTCTCCCGCACTTTCTGCTGAGCACTATAAATGAGAGGCAGTTGGTAACGCGCAGAGGGATTCTTCTTTTGGCCAGATTTTATTTTCTTTAGTTTTTAAGCAGTTTCATATTTACCATGTAAAACTAATAGTTCTCCACATTGGGAGACTTTTACCAATATAATTTTAGGATTTATTTTTATCAGTCGATTTCTGTACTTTGATTCGAAGCCTTCAGGCGTATTACAATTCAGCATCTATTTAATTTCAGGTTCCCTTTATCTTTTATTTTACTGTTATTGCTTTCTTATTTTATTTGCTAGATCATGTTTAGTATTAAGTTTATTTATCGTAACTAGGTGTTTGTTTTCCTATCTATGTCTTTCTAAATATTCTTGAGTCCGGCGTATGAGGACCGTCGTTACCGATGGGACTCGGTAGAAAATAATAGGTGCGAACTTATGATTAAAGTTCTGTTTTGGTTTTAATTTCCAAGTCTAATTTAAAATAGCTTTGTCACGAGAGTGAGAGGTTATTTAACACGATTTTGTCACGAGAGTGAGAAATTAATTAAGGTTAGAGCCGACACTGCGAGAGCGTGGGGGTCGAACCAGATAGTGGAAATTAGACAACATATCTAAATACAGCGAGAGTGCTTTAGATAGGTTTAGGATATTATTGGCTTTCAAAATATATTTCCTAGTTACCGGGCGAGCGAGAGCAAAATCTTGGGATTAGGGAACATGACTTTAGTTAATACCGCGAGAGCGTGAGGCAGAGTTTTTAAGTCGGTATATTCTATGGAACTAAGTTATAGTTGTAATTAGTACCCGAATTCCATAAAGTCCTTTAGGAACGCGGAATCCATATTCCGACCTCTCTTTATTATCATATTTTCTAAGTTCATTTTTAGCTTTAGTTCTAGTTTCCCTTTTTTCGAATATCATTAGCCTTAGCTTTACAAAGCGACGATAGATTACGGTAGGTTGACATTGGTCTCTGTGGGTTCGACAATCTTATATATTACTTTGATATTTCTGTGCACTTGCGGACGCATCAAGTTTTTGGCGCCGTTGCCGGGACCAACAGTCAATATTGTTATTCTGTTGTTGCACCGTATAGACTAAGGCACTCATTACTATGTATCACCCAAATTTTTCTACAATCACCACTCCCAGTATTTCGAGGAATCGCAAGAACCCTATAATTCCAACCTTGAAATACAAATGGAGAATTTCAATGCATCACTAACTCATTCTCACCCAAATTGCCTCTGCAAGTACCAATCCCAACATTTTGTTGAGTCGCAAGAATCTCATAATTCCAACCTAGAAATATTAATGCTGGATTTTAATGCGACACTGACTCACTCCCAATATCTCGAGGAACCGCAGCCAAATATCCTCTACGATCACCATTCCCAATATTTCGAGGAACCACAAGAATATGTTAATTCCAACCTCGAAACATTAATGGAGGATTTCATTGAAACAACAACTAATTCCAGGTTAGAATCTATGATGGAGCACTTTGTGGAGACACAAACTCTCTAGAATGAAGAGCTTAGAAGACAACATCGCGGTACTTATGAAACCCATAGGCAGATAAACACTATGGTCGAGTCCCTCGCGACTCACACTGAGGCATTGGAGACTCAAATATCCCTGCTTTCACAGACACCTATAGGACCCTCCCCTGAGGAGCATGTGGATGTTGTAACAACCATTAATGAAAAACAAATCGAGAATCCCGAGGAGAATGATAATGAGGTTGAGGAGAGTGATAATGAGGTTGAGGAGAGTTCTGGTGAGAAAGGAGTAGAGATTGAGAAAAATCCATCGACACCATCCGAAAGGGAGGTTGTCGAAGAGGTAACGAAGGAAGCACCTAATGTCGTTCCTCCTCCATATACCCCACCAATTCCTTTCTCGCAAAGGTTTGTGGAAGCTAAGGTAGAATCCCAATCTAAAACGGATGCGGAGGTATTGGAAAATATCCACACTGATGCATCTTTGTTTGAGGTCACACATAAAAAGAGAAAATTCGAGGACCATGAAACTAGGGATATCATTACTGCTAAGAGGGTAAGGTTAAACTTTGAGGTGATGGATGAAATAACTAAGCCCAAACTTGAAAAACTAATAGTTAGGATAGATCCTGAACCACCACCACAAGTTCAAAAGAATGAACCACCCCAAAGAAGAAAGAAAAGAAAAGGTGAGGGATATGTGAGATGGTTTGATAAATGGTCATGGAAACTGAAGATTAACACTCCTAACAGTCGAGCTATCGACGTTAAGCAAAACCCTGCGTGGGTGGCAACCCGCGAGCTTTTAATTTAATGTTTTACTTTTACTGTTTGTGTTTGTAGAAAATAAATAATTGTATCGCTTGTCACATCTCAGCTGCATTTAGGTGAAAGATCTCTAGATGACAATCCCTTAAGATTAGTTGGTGCCCACGGACATTCCTACGAATGTTGCTGCTGCTGGTGACACCAATGATGAGTATGATAGGAGAGGGAATATCTCTCCCGTTCGTGACTCACCTTCTCCTTGTCCTTTCGCATGGTCAGGTTCCACCTGCACACACCGCACCGTATTTTTCCAACAATTTTTGCAGGTACTTCCTTCAGAAATAGGCAGTATGATAAGCGGCTTCAGTAAAGTGAAATTTCAGCGAATTCAGATAACTCATAGTACAAGACGCTGGAGTAGAAGTGGCCAACGAAGACAGGGACAAAATGGGAAGATTCAGAGCGAATTTGGTCGTGGCATTCATACAAGTTCTATCCTTCCTCTACCACCTTTTATCAAAATATTGAGGACAATGTTTGGTTTAAGTGTCGGGGAGGAACATTTACCGCTTTCTAGTTAGATTTACTATTTTCTAGCATGATTTAAAAAAAAATTGTTTTAATGTTTCGTGCGTCTGTGCATGTGCTGTCAAGTCCTTATGCATGATTTTATGTTGTTTATCGATCTCCCCATTCTCTAGAGTCATACCAAATATTTTGAATATTTGAGTTAAAAATAGTGTTTCTTTTGAAAATTTTAAGTTACAGACGAAATTGAGGTTAGATTGTGAGACTTGGGAAAACTCCGCAAGATCGGTATCGTTTTAACACCGTGAGCCTCTAAATTATGGAAATCGATTTAAGTACTTGTTATGCCATAGCCTTAAGTTTTCACCCCTTTAGTGGTCCGTAAGTAGTTTATTTAGCAGTCAGCACCATCTTAATCACGCACTAAGTAGGAAGCTGATGCAAATAAGTGTATGATCTCAGGCTTAAAAGGTAAACAAAGAAGAAAAAAAAATGAATGAATGAAAAGAAGTTCTCCTTTTAAGTTAGGTGATCCTCACCCGATCATTTAGCCCAACGGTGCAAACTTCTTTATTCTATTGATATTTAAGCCAATATGCCAATAGAAAAATATGATGATGATAATGAGATCATAATCACTAACAGGCTATCCTACCATGAGTGTGAAAGGATAACGGGCTTAATGTGATTGCGCCAGAATGAAAAGGGATAAAAGAGGGATGAGTGAGTTAGGCTTAAGTATAATGACATGATTCGAATTGGTTTGTATAGGTGGGAGGCTGATGACCGCAAAAGCAAAATTGTATTGTTACAGTATCCTTAGTGTGTGAGCAAGTACCTATCGACACAAACTTAACCGAAGTAGAGTTGTTAGCCTAGGATGAGTATCCGTATACACAATTTTTCTCGCGAGTCATGGTTTGCTTGAGGACAAACAAAGGTTTAAGTGTAGGGGAGTTTGATAATGCGATATTACATTACATATTTGCCTTGATTTACATTAAATTATTTAATCGTTTTCGCTTATTAACGTTTTATTTTGCAAATGTTCAAGCTCATTTTCAGGTATTTTATCTCAAACATCTTGCATGAGAAAAGAAGAAAGAATAGGAAAGAAGGAGAAGAAAAGAAGACATATGACAGAAAAAGTAGAAATTCTGCACTTAATTAGTTTGGCGACCGTCACATAACATGTGGCAACCGTAACCCTTCAAAGTGTGACCCCTGTCAAAAGGCGTATGGCGACCGACACGGCTTGTTTACTCAGTAAACTTAAATTACGTGGACCACTCAACATCAGTATCAATTCAATGCACGTTCCCGCACATGTTCAGAGCAGTTGAAGTCTTCTGGAAATCTCTCAACTCAACAAAGACTCTCCAATTTTATCGACGAAAATAACTTCCACTTCCAAATTTTTCTCTCCCACACTTTCTGCTGAGCACTATAAATGAGAGGCAGTTGGTAACGCGCAGAGGGATTCTTCTTTTGGCCATATTTTATTTTCTTTAGTTTTTAAGCAGTTTCATATTTACCATGTAAAAGTAATAGTTCTCCACATCGGGAGACTATTACCAATATAGTTTTAGGATTTATTTTTGTCAGTCGATTTCTGTACTTTGATACAAAGCCTTCAGGCGTATTACAATTCAGCATCTATTTAATTTCAGGTTCCCTTTATCGTTTATTTTACTGTTATTGCTTTCTTATTTTATTTGCTAAATCATGTATAGTATTAAGTTTATTTATCATAACTACGTGTTTGTTTTCCTATCTATGTCTTTCTAAATATTCTTGAGTCCGGCGTATGAGGACCGTCGTTACCGACGGGACTCGGTAGAAAATAATAGGTGCGAACTTATGATTAAAATTCTGTTTTGGTTTTAATTTCCAAGTCTAATTTAAATAGCTTTGTCACGAGAGTGAGAGGTTATTTAACACGATTTTGTCACGAGAGTGAGAAATTAATTAAGGTTAGAGCTGACACTACGAGAGCGTGGGGGTCGAACCGGATAGTGGAAATTAGGCAACATATCTAATACAGCGAGAGCGCTTTAGATACGTTTAGGATATTATTGGCTTTCAAAATATATTTCCTAGTTACCAGGCGAGCGAGAGCAAAATATTGGGATTAGGGGACATGACTTTAGTTAATACCGCGAGAGCGTGAGGCGGAGTTTTTAAGTCGGTATATTCTATGGAACTAAGTTATAGTTGTAATTAGTACCCGAATTCTACAAAGTCCTTTAGGAACGCGGAATCCATATTCCGACCTCTCTTTATTATCATATTTTCTAAGTTTATTTTTAGCTTTAGTTCTAGTTTCCCTTTTTTCGAATATCATTAGCCTTAGCTTTACAAAGCGACGATAGATTACGGTAGGTTGACATTGGTCTTTGTGGGTTCGACAATCTTTTATATTACTTTGATATTTCCGTGCATTTGCGGACGCATTAGTGGTGAATACTATGGTCGGTATGATTGATCAGGGGAACAACATCTGGGGCCCTTTGCGCTTTTCCTAGATGAGTGTGGAATTGTTCTGCAATAAACAATCCCGGGAAAACCCAACATGATAAGGACATGGTAAGAAGTATGATTGGTAATTCTTCTCTCCAGAGTCATTTTAGGGAGAAGCATTAAAGACCGCAGTTTATATTCTTATTAGAGTACCTAATAAAGTAGTAGCTAAGACCCCTTATGAGCTCTGGACTGGGAAAAAGTCCAACATTAGACACTTTCACATTTGGGGATTTCCAGATGTAGCGAGGCCTTATAAGCCTTATGAAGGTAAGTTGGATGCAAACACGGTTAGATGTTATTTTATTAGATGCGCTGAACGCACTTATGGGTACAAGTTTTACAATCTTATCATAAGTTTTACAAGTAGTACCTTGTCCAAACTCATTTCAATTATTTATAAAGGCAAGAGGAACATAGGGGAGTACATCATGGAAATGTCTATTCTCGCATAAAAAATCAAGGCTTTGAAGTTAGAATTTCCTTAGGATTTAATTGTGCACTTGGTTTTGATCTCTCTCGACACACTTTGGGAAATTCAAAGTGAGTTACAATACTCAGAAGGACAAATGGTCTCTCAATGAGCTCATATCTCATTATGTGCAAGAGGAAAAGAGGCTAGAGAGAGAGAGAGGGAGAGAGAGACAGAGAGACAGAGAGAGACAGAGAGAAAACTGAAAGTGCTCACATGGCTACCAGTTCTAAGAATAAAAGGAAGAAACTTGCGGGAAATTTTTTCTCAAAATAAGAAGGCAAAGAAACAACCTAATGAGACCACTTGCTTCTTTTGCAAAAAGGTTGGACACATGAAGAAAGAATCCTTCAAGTACGCCGCATGGCCTAAAAAGAAGGGTAATTTTCCCATTTTTGTTTGTTCTGAAATTAATTTAGTTTCTGTAACTAAGGATACTTGGTGGGTAGATTCTGGTGCTACTACTCACATTAGTATGTCCATGCAGGGTTGCATATGGAGCCGTCCGCCAAGTGATGCTAAAAGATTCATCTATGTGGGCGATGGCAATAAAGTTGCAGAAGAGGCTATAGGGACCTTTAGATTATTATTAAAGATTGGTTTTCATTTAGATTTGATTGAGACTTTTGTTGCACCGTCTATTAGACGGGATTTGATTTCTATTTCTATGTTGGACAAATCAGGTTATACTTGTTCGTTCGAAAATAATAAATTTAGCCTCTCATATGATTCAAATGTTGTTGGTTATGGCTCTTTGAATGATAAAATTTATGAGCTTGATATTGAATGTCTTAATAACAAAATAATGCAAATAGAGTCACACGGTACAAAACGAAAATTAAATGAGAGTTCTGCCACTTTATGGCATAAGCGATTAGGGCATATATCTAAACAAAGAATTCAGAGGCTTATGTTTGACTGTATTCTTAGATCCCTTGATTTGTCAGAATTTCAAGTCTTCATTCACTGTATCAAGGGTAAGCAGACAAACAAGAGGAATTTCCATGCTGAAAGAGCTAAGGATGTCTTAGAACTCATTCATATCGATATATGTGGTCCTTACCCTTCAGGTTCCTGGAATGGACAACGTTATTTTATTACGTTCAAAGATGATTACTCGAGGTATGGCTACCTGTATTTGATTTATGAGAAATCTCAATCTTTGGACGTGCTCAAGTCATTCAAAGATGAAGTCGAACTTCAACTTGGAAAGAAAATAAAAACTGTCAAATCCGACCGTGGTGGTGAATACTATGGTCGGTAATGATGGATCAGGGGAACAACGTCCGAGGCCCTTTGCGCTTTTTCTAGATGAGTGTGGAATTTTTCTACAATACATAATCCCGGGAAAACCCAACATGATAAGGACATGGTAAGAAGTATGATTGGTAATTCTTCTCTCCAGAATCATTTTATGGAGAAGCATTAAAGACCCCATATGAGCTCTGGACTGGGAAAAAAACGCAATATTAGACACTTGCACATTTGGGGATGTCCAGATGTAGCAAGGCCTTATAAGCCTTATGAAGGTAAGTTGGATGCAAAGACGGTTAGATGTTATTTTATTGGATACGCTGAACATTCTTATGAGTACAAGTTTTACAATCCTATCATAAGTTTTACAAGTAGTACCTTGTCCAAATTCATTTCAATTGTTTATAAAGGCAAGAGAAAAATAAGGGAGTACATAATGGAAATGTATATTCTCGCATCAAAACCCAAGGCATTGAAGTTAGAACTTTTTTAGGATTTAGTTGTGCACTTGGTTTTGATCTCTTTCCCGACACACTTTGGGCAATTCAAAGCGAGTTATAGTACTCAAAAGGATAAATGGTCTCTCAATGAGCTCATATCTCACTATGTGCAAGAGGAAAAGAGGCTAAAGAGAGACAGAAAAATGAAAGTACTTACTTGGCTACCAGTTCTCAGAATAAAAGAAAGAAACTTTCGGGAAACTTTTTCTCAAAATAAGAAGGAAAAGGAACAACCTAAGGAGAACACTTGCTTCTTTTGCAAAAAGGTTGGACACATGAAGAAAGAATCTTCCAAGTATGCCGCATGGCATGAAAAGAAGTATGATTACTCATTCTTCTCTTCCAAATTCATTTTGGGGAGAAGCTTTAAAGACCGCAATTTAAATTCTTAATAGAGTACCTATTAAAGTAGTAGCTAAGACCCCTTATTAGCTCTGGACTGGGAAAAGCCCAGAATTAGACACTTGCACATTTGGGGATGTCCAGCTGAAGCAAGGCCTTGTAAGCCTCATGAAGGTAAGTTGGATGCAAAGACAGTTAGTTGTTGTTTTATTAGATACCCTGAACGCTCTTACGGGTACAAGTTTTACAATCCTATCACTATAAAAACTTTTGAAACGGGAAATGCAAGATTCCTTGAGGATGTAGAGTTTGGAAGGGAAGGAAGCATAAGGAGTGCTGTCTTTGATGAAGAAACTCTTTCTCACCCTGATCAAGTCTTTGTACCTATCTTTGTTCTAGAAACGGGTCCTGAAATAAACAATGATGTTATTCCGAACATCCCTCAAGAACAAGACAATACTGAGTTTCTTCCTCAAGCACCACTTATAATTCAAACACAACAACCTCAAGATCCACCATTAAGAAGATCAACTAGAGAGAGAAAGAGTGCAATTTTAGATGATTATGTTGTATTTCTTCATGAATGCAAGGATGTCATTGGTTTGACTGAGGAAGATCCTATCAACTTTAGTCAAGCTATGCGGAGTCCAAACTCTCTTAAGTGGGTTGATGCCATGAAGGATGAGATGAAGTCGATGGCTGACAATGATGTTTGTGATCTCGTTAAATTACCTGAAGGAATGAAACCCATTGGTTCTAAATGGATATTTAAAATCAAAACAGATTCAAAGGGTAACATTGAGAGATATAAAGCTCGTCTTGTCGCAAAAGGATTTACTCAAAAAGAAGGAATTGATTATAAAGAGACTTTTTCCCCAGTTTCTTCGAAGGACTCTCTTAGGATCATGATGTCATTGGTAGCTTATTTTGATCTAGAGTTGCATCAGATGGATGTAAATACTGCGTTTCTAAATGGAAACATTAAAGAGACAATATATATGGTGCAACCAGAAAACTCTGTGTCAAAAGACCCAAAGTCGATGGTTTGCAAACTCAAGAAATCCATCTATGGCCTTAAACAGGCTTCTCGTCAAACGGTATTACAAATTTCATCAAGTAATATCCTCATTTGGTTTTGAGGCTAATCTGGTTGATAACTGTGTATACCAAAAGTTTAGTGGGAGTAAATTCGTTTCCTTGGTACTATATGTATATGATATCTTTTTGGAAAACAATAATATAGGCTTATTACACGAAACCAATAGATTTATCACAAATAAATTGAGATGAAAGATCTTGGAGACGCCTCATTTGTCTTAGGAATTCAAATACTTAGAGACCATTCTCGAGGTATTTTAGGATTGTCACAAAGGAGCTATATTGATACAGTTCTGGATAGATTCTCCATGAAAGATAGTAAACCAGGAAACACACCCGTTGCTAAAGGAGACATGTTTTGTCTCAAACAGTGCCCCACTACGGATCTTGAAAAACAAGAGATGCATAAGTTTCCATATGCTTCAGCAGTGGGAAGTCTTATGTATGCTCAAGTTTGCACCCGTCCCGAATTAACATTCATTGTAGGAGTTCTTGGAAGGTATCTAAGCAACCCTGGTATGCAGCACTAGATAGCAGTAAAACGTGTAATGCGCTACCTGAAGAGAACAAGAGACTTCGTGCTCACTTATCGAAAGTCAGATAACTTGGAGATCATTGAGTATTCTGACTCAGATTTTGCCGGATACCCGAATAGAAGACGTTCCATATCTGGTTACATTTTTCTTTTGGCTGGAGGAGCCGTCTCCTTGAAGTCTTCCAAACTGACTTTAGTTGCTCCTTCCACCATGGCGGCAGAGTTTGTGGCTTGTTTTGAGGCATCAAATCATATAATTTGTCTGTGGAACTTTGTCACAAGCCTATGCATTGTTGGGAACATTGAAAGACCTTTGAAGGTTTATTGTGACAATCGTGCAATTGTGCTCTACTCCAAAAACAATATGAGTTCTACAAAATCGAAATTTATCGATATCAAGTATCTTGTTGTGAAAGAAAGAGTTCAGGAGAAACAAATTTTGATAGAATAAATAGGGACAGACTTAATGCTAGCTGATCCACTAACCAAAGGTTTAACACCTAAGGCTTTTCATGGGCATATTGCTCATATGGGTCTTGGTTTTGAGATTGCCTTAGATTAGTGGGAGTTTTTTTCCTTAATCTTCTATGTTCTATGTTTTGGTTTTATTTTGGTACAAACTTTATGTTATGTTTAATTTTCTACAAAAATAAAACTTATGAGGTATTATTATTATAACAATATCAATGTTTTTGTTATGTGCAAATATTGTAACTTTGAATTGCACCTAAGGAACTTCACTTTGATCGCACTAAAGACTCCAGTAGGACCAGTTGGAAATATGCATGATTTAGAGATCACATTGCATGAAATTTCCATGCCACTCATCCATATCGATATATGTCATCAAGTACGTTGATGTGGTGATCATCGGGGTTCCGTCACATTATACGATAGTGACGACAGTCGCGGTGATCCCATTATTGATGTATGCGGTGGACCAGATTGTAAAGTTGAAATCTAAAGAAAAATAGCATTTGAATGCGCGCCTAAAGAATTATGATATAATCATTAAGATATATTAGTCAAGTGCGAGATTGTTGGAATATTTTAATGATATTGTAATATATTGATATTCAAATAATTATGTGGCCAAATATATTTATTTAGTATATTAGTTATTTTATCAATAAAGTGCCTTTAAATAATTAAGTGATCAAATAATGTTAAAAAGGCTATTTAGATTTTATTTGGGAATTATTTAATTAGTTAATTAAATAAATAATTGGGTATGGACTCAAATACGAGTGGATGTCAGGATGGCTAATTTGGGAATAATGAGAAGCCTAATTGGCCATCACACTATATATAAGCTATGGTCCCCAATATACCGTACAACAAGCAAATTATTTCTTTTCCACGTCTGAAGAGAATTCGAGGCATAAGGAGTACCGATCGAGGAAAAACCACAAAAGCCATCAACTCCTGGGTTTAGGATTGTCGTCAAAGGGATTTTTTTTCAATGGATCCAGGTATTTCTAAAATCAATTTATCGATCCTTTAATTTTATACATGTTTGTTTTCCACGTCTAAATTATATATTATAATTTCTTGAACATGTATATTTTGATTAATCTTATTAATCTAAATCCAACAAATCCTAGGCCAAAAAGCCTCTATAAATACTTCTCCCCTAATAAGAGAAAAGACATGTCATAACTTGCATAGAATATCCTATACACTACATTAAATTACAAAGTGTCTCATCTCACGTGAACAAATCATCTAAAACTGTCATAACACCACCATGCAGAACTTCTCGCCGCCGTAAACAAACTCTATCCACCTTAAATTATTATAAACCTACTAAAACCTATGAATATCATCTATCATTACAAAAATATCATGTGCTACTATATTTTTTTATCAATACAAATCGTTTTGGTTGCAGCAAAGAGTTAAAATTAATATCAAGAATTTTAATCAACTCAACTATAAAAAATTATATAATTAATTTATGATATTTTATATTTATACCTAAATTAAAGTTTTTTTAGCCTAAAGTTTTAGACAGATCTATTTGAACCTTTGACCGGACAATGCATACTCCCCTCGTCTTCCAACAAATTATTTTAAATTTTCATTTACATCTATCGGTAGATAAACTTAATGCCCACGCTTGAAAGATGGCATCACGTTCTATATTTTCTTGCACGTTATGAAAAGTCAACAACTACTCAGCAACTTTATCAAATACTCTCTCCATTATTTATTGCACATCGTGAAAACTCAACAAGTAGTAATTAAATAATACTCCAAATTCTGTCAATCTACTAAATTTTCTACTGTGTATTTGATAAGAAATAATTAATTATGTAATAGAGAAAGATAAAAGGATCTTGAAGAAAATGACTAAAAACCCCTCTGTAACTAAATTATATATATATATATATATATATATATATATATGTGTGTGTGTGTGCAGGACCGTCTTTGAGGGTGTGCAAGGCGTCCTATAGCACAGGGCCTCACAATTTTTCATGAATTAGTTAGGACAAAAAGAGCCTTCATACGCATATTTCCCGGTTAAATAGGGCCCTGTGAAAAAAAATCACGACTAAAATGAAGTTAACTTCAACTCCTTACATAGGGTCTCAAAAATTTGAGACGGACATATATATATTAAGAATTCTTAGACATAACCACTTGAAATAATATTTTTTTTTCAGTTTTTTAAATAAATTTATGAACAATTAATTGTTGGTTAAGGAGATGATGAAAGAAAAATTAATTGAAATTTTAATTTATATTTAACAATTTCATTAACTATAATTAATAATTAATAAAATGTTTTTTTTTAAATTGTTCCAGAGAGAACAATAAGATATGGCAAAATTGATTTAATTACATGTTTAAAGTTGAAGTGAAGTGAGAATTTCTGGTTGAATTAGAAAAGAACTTTATATCTAATTCAATCGTATTTAAATACTAATAAAATGTTTTAATTAAAGTATATTGTATTATTATTAAATAAGCACTTCACCATTTTTTCCTCCCATTTGTCTTCTCCAAAAACCCATCTGGCAAAACATGTGACTTCCGATCGGTTAGTGTTGATCAATCAAGGTAAAGGAGATGATTTCAGAATCGACAAAATTGGTGTGATCAGATTCGGAGATAGGGTTTTTGTACCTGATGTACGAGAACTTAACAAGAGTATTCTTAAGGAAGTTCGCAGAAGTGGTTTGAGTATTCATCTGGGTGCCACTAAGATGTATCGAGACTTGAAGAAAATGTTTTGGTGGCCAGGAATGAAAAAGGAAGTAGCTGAGATTGTTTATGCTTGTTTGACTTGTCAGAAGTTGGAGATTGAACATCATAAGTCATTGGCTCTAATGCAACTGTTGAGTATTCCTGAGTGAAAGTGGGACAATATTTCCATGAATTTTGTGACATGTTTTTCGAAGACAACGAAAGGATGTGATTCTATTTGGGTTATTATTAATAAACAGAATAAATCGGCTCATTTCATTCTTATTAAGATGAGTTGTCCTTTGCAAAAGTTGGTTGAGTTGTATATTAAGAAGGTTGTTAGCTTGCATGGTATTTCGTCGAGTATTGTTTCGGATAGGGATCCGAGATTTACGTTGAGGTTTTGGCAAAGTTCGCAGAAAATGATAGGCAGTAAGGCGAAATTGAGTTTTGCTTATCATTCAAAAACAGACGGTCAAACAGACAAAACCATCCAATCCTTAGAGGATTGGTTAATGGATTGTGTGCTAGAAGAAAGAGGTGGTTGGTATAGCTACTTGCCATTTATCGAGTTAACCTACAACAACAGTTTCCATTCTAGTATTGGAATGACACCGTTCGAGGCATTGTATGGTAGAAGGTATATGACACCTTTGTGTTGATATGAATCAGGTGAGAGTGTTGTGCTTTGACTTGAGATCGTTCAACAAACCTTTGAGAAGATCAAGATGATCCAAGAGAAAATGAAAGCTTCGCAGAGTCACCAAAAGAGTTACCATGATAAGAGGGGGCAAGCAATTGAGTTCTAGGAGGGAGATAATGTGTTTTTTTTAGTTACTCTGGTAACTTGTTTTGGTCAATCTTTGAAGTCTCAAAATCTCACGCTACGTTTTATTGTTCCATATCGGATCTTGTAGAAGACATGAGAGGTGGCCTATCACATTGCCTTGCCACCTCCGCTTGTTAATCTTCATGATGTGTTTCATGTGTCTCAATTGAGGAGATACATTATGGATCTGTGTCATGTGATCCAAGTGGACGATGTGCATGTGAGAGAGAACCCGACTTTTGAGGTATTGCCCATGCAGATAGATGGTCGGGAAGTGAAACAGTTGTGTGGTAAGGAGATTTCCTTGATAAAGGTAGTGTAGGGAGGACCAGCTGGTCGGTCTACGATGTGGGAGTTGGAGAGTCGGATGAGGGAGTCGTATCTGACTCTGTTTGCTTTAGTTAATTTTTTAGGGCATAAATTTTCTAAGAGGGGTTAAGTCGTAACACCTCAGAATTTGATTAAATTATTTAATCGGATTATTTCATATCTTATTTAATTAATTAATGTTTGGCTTGTTTTAAATAAGATACGAAATAATCTGATTAAATAATCCTTCTACCACCTTACCAAGGCTCTCATTACCCTACACTAATGCCCCACAGGCACATATAAATTGATGAAAATGCATGATTGTTGATAGATAAATGATGTGTTGATGTTAGATGTTATTTTTCCTGATGTTGTTGTTATATTTAGGGGCTGCGAAGGGAAAACCAGAGTTTTGATTTGAACTCCATGGAAAAAATGCAGTTTCTGCCTTCTGTCGCACCCTAATTTTTGACCCTAAGATACTCGCTCCGTTTTTGCATAGCATATTAGGTACATCATTCGTGCATAACTAACCGATTTGTCTAGCTTCGTCTGTGTGTTTTTTAAGGATAGGTGTTGCGGCAGAAGGCCTGAGGTCTTGAAGGTTGTGCTGTGTGTGTGTTTGTGGAGGTTCTCTGGTCTTTGTAAGATGTGTGTGGATTCCCGTGAGATTGCGCCCTTCCCCTTTCTGGTCCCTAAGCCACCACCAAGCCTTTCTTCCTTCAGACTCCTCAATTTTCCCCCTCCACAGCTTAAATCCTTATACCCTCTGATAGGGAATTTGGTACCCTATGACTGGTCACTAATTGTGTAGCAAGTTATCACAAGATGGCATCTTCCCCGCTCTCGTAAGCTCCTCAAGACTGAGAGATGTATTTGCCCTATGTTCTCAAGTGATGGTTCATCAAGCAAAAGTTCAATCTGGAAAGAATTAGAAAATTCAAGACCTTTAATTCGTCACAGGTTCACATTGCCAAGTTGAAAGCTCCTACATCATCACATATGATCCAATATGAAGCCAGTGCCCTCCATTGCAGGAAGAATAGTGATATTATTGAAGCTGTCGAATGTCCTTCAAGCAAGTTTGAAGATTGTTGGAAATTAACGTTCAAGATACCTTGACCATTGATAGAAGGATTAATCAATTTGCATTATCCGTGAATGGCATTCCCTTGTGGGATGCATATCTCCCTTTTAAAGCGCAAGTTTTTATCAAATTATGATCAAAAGAGTTTCAGTTGGAATTTATCACCAGAGGCTTTTAAGTTTCTAAAGTTAAAGCCAAGGCATGCAGAGTTCATATTCATCAAGCTCTTACAAAGTTCAAGGTTTAGATTTGAATTTCAAGAATTAAAGTGCAAGAGTTAAGTTAAAAATTAAAACCAAGGGTTTGAATTAGAATTCATGACAGTATATTATCAAGCATAACTTCAAATTCACAATTCAGATCTTTTTAACTTCCATACAAGGATGCCAAACATTTCATTTCAAATTTGCTCCCTTTTGATATCAAACCCAAATTGTCCAAAGTCATACTGAGGCAAAACCTATGAATCCTTTTCTAGAAATCCAAGAGGATACAAATTTGAGTTCAATTATATTGAATTTCTAAATTAAGTTCAAGTTCCAGGGGGTGGCACCCAATTGATACACGGATTAGATCAATACCTTGCATAAAGCGAAGGCTAAAGCATTTAAGGCATAGAGAATTGATTTTGCAACGTATGCTGAGGTTGTCAAGAAGAAGCACTTTAGTTTTGAAGGAAGCCCTAAGGTGAATTTGTTAACGGCAACTTCCAACCACATCAAAGAAGAGGGTATGTTATTAAGATGTTGGAACATTTGTTTGTCATCATGGAACATGAACCGAATTTAAAAAGTGTACATGGAATAGTCATCATTTGTTTTTGTTTTAACAAAGAAACTGGCAACACATGACTTAGGCTAATAAAGGTGAGCTGAACTACAATAGGAAGTACAAAGAGAACCTAAGGCATTTACTAAGTCTATTCTAAACAAATCATTTTGATTCCTGTCAAGAGCCTGCCCAGAATAACTTAAAATTCGAAATACTATACAAACTCCTAGTTACTACAAAATTACAACAATATGTCTGAACAAGATAAGGGAAGTTCGAAGTCTCACAAGCTTGGCGTCGTTCTCATCATGTCATCACATGCCCCATAATTGTATAATGCAGTGCTGCTTTGGAACAGTTCAAGGACAAGTCCTCACAAGCCAATTCTTACATTCATAACCTGCCCATGAACAATCAAGTTCAAAAGGAAATAAATCAATGCAGTCACACCAACAAAATCAAGAGAGTTTAAGTTCTTAACAATGGATACGTTTCAAATAAAGAAAATCTAACCAAGGTAATCAAGCAGATTTCAACCAAAGCAAGAATTCTATCATGACAAATAGATAAGCATCATTCAAGTACCTGGTTATTCGGGATAGTTTCGGAGAATCCACTGGTGGTAATGTCTCTACCTCCAAGCAATGATCCGCAACATATACTACCTCCAAACCTGCAAGTGAAAAAGTAGCATCATGATATCATTACAGAAAAACCTCCGCTTCAAATAAAGAATTCCAAATTCAAGTATAATCTCAAAGACTTATCACAAGACCATGAAATCAAAAGAAACTCAAAACCTATCACCATAATAAGAAACAGAGTCACAATCATTAAGCCAGGCTCAGGGACCTGTTTTGGATCGTACCAATTATAACTACAGTAGGGCTTTCATATAGCAGCAACCCTCGTGTCTTCAACTCTATTCAGGAACCATTACATTCTGTAAGCCGACACCTTATGCCGTACGCTAACCTGCAAAAGAAAAAAGGAAGAGAAGTCACACGGCTTTCCCTGCTGGCTTTGGCCATGTTTTAAGATTGAATGAATTTCATCAATACCGTCCTCTAGTTCACTCCAACGTGTTGGTTATGTTCTTTATAACCACCAAACGGTGAATCAAGCATTAAAGATCGTAAGCACCATCTGAAAGTAGAAGCATCAGTCACTATGGGAATTTGAAAATTCTACGAGAACTAATTATCAAATGAGCATTGGAAATGGAACCGTTACCTGAAGTGAACATATGATCATCACGCTTATTATGAAATCATAGCAAGGAGCCTTCACAAGCTCATCACACAGTTCAAGCATGATCCAAATTGAACGAGAAAGGTTTTAGTCGTTCAAGGTTATTTCCAATTTGAAAGTAGCAAAACATTTGTGGAGAAATCAATACGATTTTGGTACAAAATCTCTTCATTAATCATACAGCCAAACTCTGTTGTTAAAATCAGTAAAAAAAAGACAAATTAGGACGTGTTTGAAATATGTTAGAATCAAAAGGGAAATATCATTATCACCATCCATCATGGCAGAGATTACACTCAAAACAGCCAGCAACATTCCCAAAGCAGCATCCAGACATGTTCCAACTAAAATGGCAAGTTTTCAAGGCAATAATCAAAAGACTTTATCAGGTTTTCAAAACATAATCGGGCCAGCAATCAATAACATTCAATTTTGGGAATCATTGTTTTAAACACACAAGGTCTATAAAAGGAGAAAACACGCATCACAGGGGGAGCAAAAAAAATTATTCAGCAAACACACACCAAGATCCAAATACCAGTCAGCAAATACCATTCCAAACCTCAACACTTCAGAATTTATCAAACCATCACATACCAAACATCCACCAGTCATTTAACAAACCAGAAATCAAATTCGTCACCACACCAGAAACTTTATCATTATCCGTACACCATCTCATCATACATCAATTAAACGTCACAATTCAAAACCAATTCGTTCATATCAAATTCACACCGACAACCATCCATCAAATCTATTAGAGGAAAACCAACTCATTATACCCAAGCCAGACATTCAAATCTAAGTCAATTCACCGAATCCTTCATAAACATACGCAAGGCCAGGAATAACATCACAACGTCCACACATATACGCACGCAGCAACATACACAGAGAAAGGCACAACAACTACAAAAACGCAGAAAGAGAAGGAGACTTATCTGAGAGGAGGTTTTGAGGTCGCGATCGCCGTTCCTCGCCTTCAACCGCCGGCATCCTCTTTGATTTCCGTCGCTCTAACTTTGTAATTTGTAACCGAAATCATAGTGAAAAATGGGGTTTTAGGGCTGTGCGGGGTGGGGTTTGTTTGATTTGTTTTTTTTTTTGCAGGACGGAGAGGTTCCGAGAGAAGGTCGCCGGAGAGATGAGAGATCGAGAGAGGTTTGAGAGGGTGGCGGCGAAATTTCGTTTAGGGTTTTTCCCCTTACGAGAAATGAGAAAAGACGACGAGAGAGAGAGAGAGAGAGAGAGAGAGAAAGAGAGAGAACGCCCTCGTTCTTTTTTTTTTCTTTTTCAGTTAGTTTTAATAAATTGGACCCCTTTTAATAATCCAAATTAAACTTTTCGTAATATAAAAACTAAAATCTTTTTTATAATAATCAAGATTAAAACCTTTTTTTAATTAATCTGACCTTTTTTATATACACAAATTCATCTTTTTTAAGTAATTAAAATCGTTTTTTAACATAACCAATCCTAAAAAAGTAGGTGTATAGAACTCTTAACCTTTATAAAAATGTAACTTCTTTTTTATATTTAAAATATCACCTTTTTATAAAATAACTTAAAAACAATTAATTATAACTTTTGGTAAACCACTTTAAAAAAATTAGTAAAATCTTCCTATTAAAATAAAACTTTTTTTAAAATATTAAAATCAAACTTTTATTTTAAGAAAACTCTTTTAATGACTTTTTTTACATAACTTTGAAAAAATATAATAATAAAAACTTTATTAAAATACTAAAATCAGATCTTTTCTATGTTAACAAGAATTTTTTTTAAGTACCCTTTTCTTTTATAAAAAAAATAATAATGAGAACTTTTAATAATAACTAAAAAAAAAACCTCTTTTAATAAGAAAACTTTATTAATTTTTTTAAAATAATAATAATAAAAACTTTTAAAATAATTAACTTTATTAAGAAATTTTTTTTTCAACTTTTAATTTGATTTTAAAATTAATCAATTATAAAAATAATATTTAAAGCTTTTTACTAATAAGAAATCGTTAATTTTTTCAAACTACTTAACAATCTTCAACAAAAATCCTCAAGATAATAAACCTTAAGAATCAACCAACTCTTTTCTTAATAACCACCCCTTGCGCGCGAGTGTACGCTTGTGTGTGTAGTATGCTATTCATGATTGATATTGTGTTGCTTATACTTTCATGTTTACTGTTACTTGATGATGCTTGCATGTCTAAACCCTTTCAAAAATATAAAAATTTCTCGATCCAACGTCGAGCCCATTTTATACCCATATAAGTCGATCGCCTTAGGGCATCGCATTCGACCTATTGATCACAAGACACAAGTCTAGCATCACTTCGCTAGCACCCTCGCCTAAACAACATAATTAAACCGCATAAATATCCAAGGGAAAATCCCATGCATGATAACCACGTTATTGTGCATGGTGCATTTCATTTGCATCATAATCGATACCCTTAAGATAAGTCAATTAGACAACTTAGGATAGATTTCCTAGATTAGTCCCCCCACAATTTTGATTTTTAAATCAAACTTTAGCCTACCTAATTCTCCACACAAGAGAATTAGATGTTAATCATCTCAAAGAAAGGGACATACAATCCCATACCCCACAAATACAAACATTTTCAAAGAACTATGGTGGTTTTCTTAGGATGATGACTCATCTTCCTCTCCTAAACCTTTAAACATTTAGTACCCTTAATAATAAGGAACTACAAGTGCTCTGATTCCCTCCTGACAGGATATGTAGGCACAAGATGCGATATCTTGTCGAGCACACTTAGGAATAAAAAATAACAAATCACCTACCCTTAAACCCTTAGCAAAACAAATAACATAAAATGAATCAAGAGGTTCCTGTAGAGTACTACAGATATCTAGGATGCTAACACCTTCCCTAGGTATAACCAACCCCCGAACTTAGAATCTTAGTGCATTTGCATTGCATTGTGGGAATTCGGTTTTTCTCCCTTCCCTTGGATAAAATCAAAGTCGGTGGTGACATTAAATATGCGATACAAGTTAACTAATAGCTTGTTATCCAATTTTCACCGCGACACCTTCTACTTCAGGGTGACGGGTGTCACCCTAATGACGCCCTGGTCGTCATGTATTAAAAAGCACTGGCGAGCTTTAGCTTTCCGACAGGTAAACCGTCATGCTCCACTGGCATAATTTTATGGGATGGTCGTCACAAGGATGATGTGTGAGGTGACGTGGGTGGTGAAGGGCATCACACTGGTGACAAGTAACCCGTCATACTACCAGAATGAGCTTCATTCGCTCAGTTGCATGGAATTGATTTTTCGTTCCAATTTTTGATGTTTTTATGATTATGCTACTGTTTAGAGGTAGATACTATTGAATTAGTTCACTTGTTTGGTATGGAGAACGATGTTGTTCATAATGATGATAATTGCATGGTGATACTTTTGGTGATATTGCATATTGAAATCATGCATCATGGTGTACGGACTTCGGTCCAATTTTGGTGTGCTCTGGTCTGATGGTGTTTATTTAGGAGCGAGTAGCTAGTTCTAGATGGGAATCAGTGAAGTGTTACTTATGGTGATAGTAGTGAATTGGTGTGCGCTAGTTCTAAGGCGGGAATTCAGGAGCGAGTTGGACATGTGTTGTTCATAATGGTACCGTATGCATTATAGAGTCATGGTGTTAAGTACATTGAATCCATTATTTGCATATGTATTGAATGATTATGTTGACATTGGTGATTGAGAATACTTTGGTGGTGTACGCACATGAATTGAGTTGAATGATTGTTGATGTTTGTTTAGGCTACCCTTGCATACTCTTGAACCATTATATATTATGAGCGTATTCTCACCCCTTTGTTGTTTGTGTGGTTCTATGCTCCTCCTTGGGGTACAGACGGGCAAGTAAATGAATAGAGCAACTAAAAATCTGAAGGATGGTGTTCAGGCTATTTTTCTCTTTCCGTTTATACAATATTTATATTTTGTTGCTCTGATCTATAACATTGGGCGGGAAAATGTTTGTTTCATTATTTGTTATTATTTTGATGATGTTAAAGTGAGTAATATAAATGTAACTTGTTATGTTAAACGTTGTTGATTACTTTATTTGAATTATTTTCTCTGCAATGAACCTATATGAAGGCGAGCATGTGATGAAAGATATTTATATTTTTGCATGTTTTATTAAACTTGTGTTACGGAGCAGGTTTATATTGTGTTTGAGTGACACCTTATGTGTGTAGTTGTTTTATATTCATATTATTCCGTGTTGGGGTTGGTAGGGTGTTACGCTATTACATTGACCAAATGCTTGTGCATCTAGCCAAGCACTCCCATTTATGTTATCTCGATGGTTATTTGAAAGTGTAGTCACAGTATCATATGGTATCATTCATTTGTTTTATGTTTTTTTTTATGTAGTAGTTTTAGTATATTTGCGTATGAGTAATTTGCTTGTCATTTAATATTTGTATGCTTGCAATTTATTTGTATTTCATTATAATTGTAATTGCTTTGGATATTGTGTTGTTGTATCACTAATAACCCTCATTTCTCAATTGAATAAGAGTCTTTTGATCCATGATATTGTTTATTTTTTAACCTAGCAAGATGCTACTTTGTTGTTTCATCAGGTGTGACTTGAATAACAAGTTACAGCATTTAAATCAGGATGTTGAGTTATTTGATTCGAATCAAGTGTTAATCATGATTTGAATCAGAAGGCTTGTGAAAATTGAGAATTTCCTTTGGACAAATTGATTTGAATCACAAAATGAACATGATTCGATTACAACCTCGTGTGATCTAAATCAAGTTAAAGTTCTGATTCAAATCAACTGTCTCCATGAAGCCATATTTGGCCTCTGCTCAAATTGATTTGAATCAATATTTTTTCTTGATTCGAATCAAAGCTTCACAAGACCCATTTTCTATCCTTGATTTAAATAGTTATTTCTTTGGTGAAAGAAACAAGTGTATGAAACATATGGGTGAAACCCATAGAGACAAAAGATGTAACTTTGTCTTCTCTCCTTAGTATGTATACACCCATCACCATGAAACTTTCTATTCTTCTCTAGAATAACCTCTTGAGTGTAATCCATGTCAGATTCACTTCTTTTTGTTGCATATTGTTCTTGTGTAATTTGTTGTTGTTTTGAGTGAATTAGAGAGAGTGAGTTGATTAATCTTGTTGTGTTATTCATGATTAATCAAGCTCATGATAATAGTCAAGAACCAAGACTCATTTACCCATAAATTCGAGAGATTCTTGTATGTGTGTGTTTTTCATTCACATTTATCAAATCCCTTGACTAACACCTTGTGTTTTTTTAGATTGCTTGTGAGATATTCTAGCACTGTTCATCATCTTCATCCTTAGTCTTTTTCCATTGTTGAGGACCTTCATCATTAAACATTGAGTGTTGATAGAGACTAGTGGTACATTAGAGTATCTAATATTTTTATGTGATGTTTTCTATTTGTTACAGGTGTAGGTATCATTTCTTAAATGCAGTTTTGTCTTTATTATTGACTATCAAGGGGAGAGTTTCAATATACTCCAAGGAAGACTTTGGCAAGATGAAGTATCAACTTTCCATAAGGCAGAGTTGGAAGTTATCATTCTTTGGTGGAGTTAGAGAAAGATTGATTGTAGACAAAGTTGGGAGTTTTCCAATCAACGCTTAGCTAATGGAAATTGCTCAGACAAGAAATCGGTAGGATCAGGTGGATTACCACACACGAATACTTGGAGCAAGTTTTTGTCAATATCATGGGTTAGTGAATCAAGATGTTTTATAGATATTATTTTTGCTAGCAATTTGAGTGTTTGCATTAACATGGGGAATTATTGTGTGATAGTTCATTGTAACCAAAATGCTTGTATCAAACTTATCAAAATAGTGGGAGATCGTGAATATTTTCCAATGGTTAATTAACACCATTGAAGAATGGAGTAGGAAAAGCAAGGACGAACGCGGAACCACTATATATCTCTGTGTATCTTTTCTTCTACCCTTATCTCCTTTTTTTTTACTAGCATCCATTAACATTGCTATTGCATTAGTACATAATTGCATTGATTGTATGCCACATAAGTTAGACAATGCTTATAGAGATTTAATGTATAATCTCAGGTCTGTGGTGTATCAACCTTATAGAATTATCCTGAATCCAGTTATGGCTTGATAGAATATCTATGTGAAAAGTTCTTAAATCGCTTTATTTGAAGCGACTTTGGTTTACTTGTGATTTACTTGAATTATAAGCAATAAAGCACTTAGTGACATCACATATTACTTCATTTGGTATAATTTATTGAGATGCTTCCTAGCTTTTCTGTTTTTTGTGTTTTGCTTTCACGGCTATTAAAATCTAGGGTTAAATATACAATACCCCCCTGCAATGTTAGCGATTTCTCATTTTAGCCCCTGTAAAATTTTTTTTTTTAAACACCCCCCTCGTAATATCCAGATTCCCTCACTTAGGCCCCTGGCTGCCACATGGCAGCAAAGATTCCTTTCTCTTTGCTTGCGTGGCAGCCACGTGGCATTTTTTATATTATTTTATTTTTTTTTATTTTTTATTATTTTTTATTTTTTTTTTATTTTTTTTTATTTTTTTTTTATTTTTTTTATTTTTTTTATTTTTTTTTTAATTTTTTATTTATTTATTTATTTTTTTTTTTTATTTATTTTTTATTTATTTTTATTTATTTTTTTTTAATTTTTTTAATTTTTAATTTTTTTTAATTTTTTTTTTTATTTTTTTTTTTATTTTTTTTATTTTGTTTTATTTTTTGTTTTATTTGTTTTTTTAATAATTTTTTTCTTTTTTTTTTATTTCATTTTCGCCTTGCAACCGATGTAAAAACATACATTTTAAGAAAGATAGCATACATTTTACATCGGGCCAGAAAGGAAACCGATGTAAAAAAAAACATTTTACATCAGGCCAGAAAGGCAACCGATGTAAAAACATACATTTTACATCGGGTCAGAAAGGCAACCGATGTAAAAACATACATTTTACATCGGACTTAATAGTCAACCGATGTAGTAGATGTATTTCACATCAGACTTAATAGTCAACCGATGTAGTAGATGTATTTCACATCAGACTTAATAGTCAACCGATGTAGTAGATGTATTTTTCACATCGGACTATGTCCCGATGTAAAATGTCTTTGATTTACTACATCGCTTGGCTTTACATCGGACCCAGAACCGATGTAAAATGTGTTTTTCGCCCGATATAAAAAGTCTTTTCTGCACTAGTGTAATTTTTAAAATAAAAATTTGTTTAAAATAGAATTAAAAATAAAAATTAGGTCCAAAAACGAATATATATATATATATATATATATATATATATATAAATAAAAACGAAAAAGAAATAAAAAAAAAGAAAAAAAATTATAAAAATTATAATAAAAACAAATAAAACAAAAAAGTAAAAAAAAAATTAAAAAAAATTAAAAAAAAAAAATTAAAAAAAATTAAAAAAATTAAAAAAAAGTACAAAAAAATAAAATAAAAAAAAAAAATAAAAAAATAAATAAAAAAATAAAAAAAAAATAAAAAAAAAATAAAAAAAATATAAAAAAATATAAAAAAAATATAAAAAAATAATAAAATAATAAAATAATAATAAAATAATAAAATAATATAAAAAATGCCACGTGGCTGCCACGTAAGCAAAGAGAGAGGAATATTTGCTGCCATGTGGCAGCCAGGGGCCTAAGTGAGGGAATCTGGATATTACGAGGGGGTTTTTAAAAAAAAAACTTTACCAGGGGCTAAAATGAGAAATCGCTAACATTGCAGGGGGGTATTGTATATTTAACCCTAAAATCTATGATTTCATATATGGGACTTAATTTTTTTTTGAAATTGTCTTAAGGGATAAGGGTCTATTCAACCCCCCCCCCCCCCCCCCCCCCCCCAACTTCTAGACATATTTTTCCATATTCTCTCTGAACAATTTATATCAGAGTGGGGCTTTTGATCAAAGTCTCACGGCTCCAAAAGTTAAGGATATGGTTCCTTCAATCCTATGAATTTTTCTAATCGTTTAGAAGCTTATGCAATTTTATAAATTCTAATGAATCTACATGATTTACTAATGTTTGATTATTCGTTGTATGGATTACATATATTAACTTAAAGTAAAACGTTACTAGTTTTTTCTTCAAACATTAATTGTATTTAATATATACTCTAAGTTTTGATTCATCCAGGATTGAACAAACAATTTTTTGAGGTATGTGTTGTGTAACCGAAAACCTGACACGTGTCTTGAAGTTTTCTCTGGATTAATCATAATCAAAGATGAACATTCATTAACACTACAATATGATGGAAGTTTTGTGAGAAGATAAGAAAGGAATGCCCTATTCTTTCAAGGTTATTGTAATAAGAAGATGAAGGCAGTTTTATTAATATTTGCAATCATTCCCCAAAGTTTCAACAATTACAAAAGATTCAAGGATACAATATAATCGTTGAAGTGCTATCGATGGTCAAAGAGTTGAATCAGTTATTTTGGATTGACAACTTGTGTCAATCAGTGATAATCAAACCATCTTCGTTAAAAGTTTTGTCTAAAGCCTTATGAAGGAGATTCTGATAGTATTTTTTAGACGTGCAAGATTGTGTACAATTAGTATATGATTGTTCGTATTTCAAAGCTTATGATATTATTGTTGTTAATTACTTATCATTCTCGTGTACATCAAGTTAAGCCTAGACCATCTAAATTGATATGATCGTTCCAACCCTTTTTTATTTCTTTTTTAGTATACATGGTTGTATTTATTAAATTAAGTAAATGTGTTGTATATTTGAAACATGTTTGTATATGTAATATGTTTATGCATTTCATGTCTTAATCATTCAAACATTCAATGCATCGGTGTAATTTTTATTTTGTCTATTCATTGCATTCATGTACATTATTCATACATTCATGCATCGCCATTTGATTTCTTGTGCATTACAATTATTTTTGCATTCACAACAAAATGCATTTTGCATTAAAATTCATTTTGAACATTTGCATTAAAATTGATCATTTCTTTTCTTTACATTCATGCATATCATTCAAGTTCATTGTTCATTTGCATTAAAGATATTTCTCATCATTAAACTGAATTGAATTTGAAAAACATTATTTTATAAAAAAATAAATCAAAATGAACTATTTGATTCAAATCAAACGCCTGGGACTTGAAACATCTTGGGGCTGTTAAAATTGATTTGAATTAGTTATTGCACTTGATTCGAATCAAAGTGTTTTTCCTTTAAAAAAACTAGTGATTTGATTCATATTTTACACGATTTGAATCACAAACAGAAAAGTAACGTTTATTTTTTGAATATCATTCAATTTTCACTCTTTTTCTTTTCATTTAAAAATTATTTCTATTTCACACCACCAAAACCCTTTTTGAGCAATACCATAATCATCATATAACACCATCATCAAACATTCATTTGATCATTCATCTTCATCAATCACCATCCTTTTAACTCCATCATCCAAAGCCCCCCCCCCCCCTTCCCCCCCTTCTCTCTCTCTCTCAAAAACAAAAAAGGTCTATAATCTCCCTCAAAAGAGTTTCTCTGGCAAGGAACAGGACAAGAGACCAATGTCTTCATCAAACCCTTTTCCTCCTCAATTTCAAAAGAAGGAAAGGACAAAAGTTCGAGCAAGCAAGGATTCTCCTAATGTAAGGGTTACAAAGAAGAAATCTTCTAAAAGCCAAACGACTACTGCTTTGTGTCATAAGGTAAGGCACGTTCTTCTTGAGGATAATCTGCAAGTTTACTAAGAGAAATTTTTGAATAAGATGATTGATCTGGAGTATTATGTTGATGCCTCTGCTGAAGTTGAATTAAGAGCTAAGTTTTTAAAACCTTTTTCTAATCACAAGTTTATTGGATTGAACAAGAGGTACAACCTTGACTATGTTAACACATTTTATTGTAATATTGAGCTAACCCCTAGTAGTATTGAAAGTAAGTTCTATGACAAGATAGTTAGATTCAATTACTCGGATTTTACTAAATACCTTGGTTTAACCTCTTCTGATTTGAATGTGATTGGTGTTAAATTGACTGAGTATGATAGAGTTTGTTTTGTCTTATTGATTTCAAAGTCTGTGGCTGAGAACTTTGGTATGTAAAACCTTCCTAATAGTCAAGTGAAGTTCAACATGCGAATTTTGCATTAGATAGTTGTTAAATTGTTCTATAAGAAACCCAAGAATTGGGGCAGGGATGAAGACTTTGACCTCTACCTTATATGGGCACTTCTTGCAAATTATGCATTTGATTGGGTAGGTCTCATCATTGAACGGAGGCTTCAATGAAGGGATAATCCAAAGAGACACGTGTTTTTCCTCTTATTTTGTGTAGATGATCCTTGAGGTTAATGGGATTTTTTCCAAAAATAAATGCCTGGTTGAGGCTCCTAAGATTCTGGACAAATATGGAGTTTCTAAGATAAGATACTATAAGGACATTGATGGTGACTACTATTATCTTTAGGAGTACGGCAGGAAAATATATGATGATAAGGTTGTGTAGCTGGTTAAGGATCCCTCAGATGTCACAGCTAATGCACCACCTTCTGATGATGCACCTACCATTCCATGATATTTTTCATTTTTTTGTCTTTCATGCATAACATAGCATTAGCATATGGATATTTATGTTATATCGATTGTCTGCGTATTTTGTGATCTTTGACTGTATTTTGGGTTATATATTGTGTGACAAGTCTTTTAGTCACGTATATATGGTATCTTTGTGATCCCCTTTTTGCTATATTTTCCTATCTCTCTTAAAATGCATATTTGTGATAATTAATTTTGTATGTGATTTGTATAGTCTTTATTTAGCTCACTAAGTATGACATTCTATTTTTGGCTTTTGCTTTATCTTGGATTCATTTGTTTGCGTGTGTTTTCTCTCTATCTTTACTCTCTTTTTTATATTTGTTAAAGGGAGAGAAGGTATTGAGATATTATCAATATTCACGTGCATTAATTGCTTAATGCATGGGGGAGCTTCATAGCTTTTACAACTAAAGTGAAGTATTATACACTAGTCACCAAATTCACTTCATCCATCAAATTCCAAATAACGCTTTAAATAATTAAACAACAATAATATCTCAAATTTTCCAAACATTAAAAAGGAGGAGACTGAAAGTGCAGTCACGGTATCGTATGTCATCGCTTATTTGTTTTAATGATTTTTTATTTGAATTTAGTTGTTTTAGTTTATTTGTGTATTTATGATTTGCTTCTCATTTATATTTGTATGCTTGTACTTTACTCATATTTAATTTGAATTGTAATTGCTTCGGCTATTTTGTTGTTGTATCACTAAGACCCTCCTTGCTCAATTGAATAACAGTCTTTTGATCTATTATATTATTTATTTTTTAGTCTAGCAAGTTTCTAGTTTGTCGTTTCATCAAGCATGGCTTGAATCACAAGTTAGAGCATTTAAATCTGGATGTTGAGTTACTTGATTCAAATCAACTTTTAATCATGATTCGAATCAAAAGCCTTATGAAAATTGGGAATTGCCTCTGGAAAAATTAAATCGAATCATAAAATGAACATGATTCGAATTATAACCTCGTGTGATATGAATCAAGTTAAAATCCTGATTCAAATCAACTATCTCCATGACGGCATATTTGGCCTCTGGTGAAATTGATTTGAATCAATATTTCTTCTTTATTTGAATCAAAGCATCATAAAACCCATTTTCCATCCTTGATTTATGTAATACCCCGTAAATTATTCCACTAGAGATAATATTATTATGGTCAACTGGGTTTCGGGTTGCTCTGAGAATTTATTGGATAAAATAATTAGAGTAAACTGACGAACTCAGAATTGATTAGAGTAACATTATTTAACTCTGAGGTTTTATTAATTGGTGCATTTGAGATAGTTCGGACAATTAGTAGTATTACTAATTAATGAGTTTCTCTATATCTTTTCCTTTTCCCTCATTTGGCAAAAAATAGTAACATTTGAGAGAGAGAAATTAGAGATAAGGAAGAGCAAAAGAAAGAAAAAGGGAGAAAGGAAAAGAAGGAAAATCCAAGAAACTCAAGACCAAGAATCATCATCTCCTCTTCATCAATCATCTTCCAATCTTCATCATCAACCTCTATTCAAGGTGGGTTCTAGTTTGAAACTTTAGTTGTAGATTTCTTGAGGTTTTTCTATGTTAGGTTAGGTTTTGAGAAAAATGGATATTTTGATAAATCGAAGAATCTAACGGTTGAAATGTGTTATAAATCGTGTGGTATGATCATTATGTGTGTGAAATCATTGATTGATATTTGTTATGATGTTCATTGTTGATTGGATTGAGTTTGGAATAAAATGGGTTTTTTGAAAATATTAGAGTTTTTGGGAGAAAACATGCTATATGAAGTTTGATGGGTGAACTATGATAGAAACATGAAAATATACCTCCATTGGTTGTTTGAATATGAATGGGGAGGGTGGAAAGTTGCTGGAAAAAGGAAGTTTTTTCTGCATAACGCAGAGCGCGCTTAGCGCGGTGTTGGGCGCTTAGCGCGATATGGGAAATTCGCAACCCTTCCAGGCAGTGAAGAGCGCGCTTAGCGCGGGGTAGGGCGCGCTTAGCGCGACTTGGGACCAAATGAAAAAAATAGTATTTTTTTGAAATTCATATCTTTTGACTCGGGTGTCCGATTTTAACGTTCCTTATATCGACCTGAAGCTAAGGAAATACTCTTTAAAATGGAAGAGAAAAATATAGATTTTTCAGCCGATTAAATAATTAGAGAAAATTCCAAATGTGGTATAATTATGTTTTATTTGTTATCTGAAATTCTCTTGGGTAAATGTGATATGCCATGCTTATTCTACCGCGGTTTATCATAATTGTGAGTGAATATGCATGATGAAAAAGGAAGTGAAATAGGTAGAGTGAGAATTCTTACCATCAAACAATATTAGAACCTAGTAATGGCTAGGAAATTGTTGAACAACATAACGACGACGCTCGTGCAAGAGAGGCCGTGGCGTGCGTCTATTACCGAAGGGTGTAGAAATGTTATACAATTATGGTTGTATGTGGAGTCACGAAATCATAACCATTATTCTATTATGTGCCATTTCATGAGTAACGAGCTCCTCTGTAATGAATGCACGATTACTTGGTAGGTTTGATTCCCAATGTTATAGTACGAATAGAGCCTATGGGTAAAGAGACTTGTGACGGTGTACGGGCCGTGTGAAGTGACGATTTAAGGTGATAATGTGTCCCTTATTTCCGAATCCATCTCGTATGCCAAGTAATCCACGAGGGTCCATGACTCGTTCCTACTTCTAGACGTAGAAGAGGGAGGGAGAAAGGGGATGCCTTGACGGGGTTGACGATAGTGATCCACTTTCGAGTTAGTGGACTCGATAACGTGTTTTCGTATAGTGTGTGAGTACTCAAAGTCCTTTCCCTTCCCTTTGACTTGAGTTAGGTTTGTTAGAACCTTGTAAAGTCGAGAGGACTTATAAGATAGCGAACTCACTGAGATTGATGTATCTCACCCCATGTTGTTGTTTACATCACAGGTACTACAGGTTCGGCGAAGGGTAAGGACAAAGTTGTTTGACTTTTCCTTACGGATCGTAGCTTTTGTGTGGCAAGGCTTCCGTTGTGAAGATTTTGAGATCATCGTTTGATCTAGTTCTTAGGGTTGGAACATCTTGTATATATAATGCCATAGTTTTTTTGTATTAGGTATTTTGGGCATCTATATGTATAATGTGTTGACTAGGGACTTGTGATATTTCAGTACCAAAACGTGAATTCATGTATGATATTAATGCTTTGATGTATTATATTATGGATGGGTGTTACAATTTAAATAGTTGTTTCTTTGGTGAGAGTGACAAGTGTGTAAAATAGTCGAGTGAAACCCGTAGAGACAAAAGATGCAACTTTGTATTCTTTCCTTAATGTGTCTTTTCCCATCGCCATGAATATTTGTCTTCTTCTCTAGAACAACCTCTTAAGTGTAATCCAAATCAGATTCACTTCTTTTTGTTGCATCTTGTTCTTGTGCAATTTGTTTTTTATTTTAAGTGAACTAGAGAGAGTGAGTTGATTAATCTTGTTGTGCTGTTAATGATTAATTAAGTTCATGATAACAATCAAGAACCAAGGCTCATTTACCCATAAATTTGAGAGAACCTTGTGTGTGTATTCTTCATTCATATTCATCTAATCCCTTGACTAATTGTGAGATATTCTAGCATTGTGCATCATCTTCATCCTCAGTATTTTTCCATTGATGAGAACCTTTATATCTAAAATTGTGTGTTGAAGTAGACTAGTGTTATATTAGGGTATCAAATGTTTTTGTGTGAAGTTTATTGTTTGTAACAGATGCATACATCATTTCTTGAATGTGGTTTTGTCTTTATTGTTGTCTATCAAGGGGAGAGTTTCAATATACTCCAAGGAAGAATTTGGCGAGATCAAGCATTAATTGTCCATAAGGAAAAGTTTGAAGTCATTCTTATTTGGTGAAGTTGGAGGAAGATTCCTCCCAGACAAAGTTGGGAGTTGTCCAATCAACGCTTATCTAATGGAAATTTCTCGAGCAAGAAATCAGTGGGATCAGGTGGATTTCCACACACGAATACATGGAGCAGGGTATTATGGATAGTAAGGTTATTCGATCAATATCTTTTAGAGATCTTACTTTTGTTAGCAGTTTGAGTGTCTGCATCAACTCAAGGAATTATTTTTTTATAGTTAGTTGTAACCAAAATATTTTTATCAATCTTATCAAAGTAGTGGAAGATCATGATTATTTTCTAGTGGTTAATTAACACCATTGAAGAGTGGAATAGGAAAAGCGAAGACGAACGTCGGACCACTATATATCTTCATATATCTTTTCTTCTTCCTTTATCTCGTTTATTTTACTAGCATCTAATAATATCGTTATTGCTTTAATGAATGTTTGCATTAATTGTATGCCACATAAGTTAGACTATGCTTATAGAGATTTATTGTATAAGCTTAGGCATGTGGTGTATCAATCTTATATAATTATCATGAATCTAATTATGACTTGATAGTTTATTTTGAAATTGTCTTAACGAAAAATGTTATATTCAACCCCCACCTCCTTCTTGACATCTTTATGTCCATATTCTCACCCAACATTATGCTGGGGTTTTCCAAATCTCCATCCACCCTAGAGACCAATAGAAAATGATATGCACTGGCACTTATGGTACATTTATCTACTGGAAAATTCCATTTGGGCTATGCAACGCACCTGCAAGTTTTTAGTGCTGCATGATGCGATTTTTTCTGATTTTTTGGGGGAAATTATGGAATTTTTCATTAATAACTCCTCAGTATATAGGTCTAGCTTTAATGATTGTTTGATGAATTTAGAAAAAGTTCTTGAGAGATGTGTTAAAGTTAACCTGGTGCTAAATTGGGAAAAATGTGACTTCATGATAAAGGAGGGCATATTCCTTGGTAACTTAGTGTGCGAAAGAGGAATTAAGGTTAACAAGGCCAAGATTGAGGTGTTAGAGAAGTTCATTCCCCCCACCACAGTGATGGAAGTCAGAAGTTTCCTAGGACATGATGGCTTTTACCGCAGATTCATTAAGGATTTCTCTAAGATTTCTAAGCCTCTAACCGAGTTTTTAACAAAAGATGCTGATTTTGATTTTAATAATGACTAGCTTGAATCCTTTCTAACTTTGAAAAAGGCACTGATATCTACACCTATAATGCATCCTTCCAATTGGAGGGCTCCCTTTGAGATCATGTACGACGCCAGCAACTACGCTGTAAGTGCGTTGTTGGGTCAAAAAAGGATAAGAAAATGCACGTCATTTACTATTCTAGTAGAACTCTAGATGAAATATAGATTAATTATGCGACCACACAGAAGGAACTATTTGTCTTTATCTTTGTTATCAACAAATTTTGTTTCTGCCTAGTGGGTTCAAAGATAATTGTCTACATAGACCATGCTGCCATTAGGTACCTACTAAGAAAAAAGGATGCCAAAATGAGGCTTATAAGTTGAATAGTGTTATTAAAAGAGTTTGATATTGAAATTAGAGACAAGAAAGGGGACAAAAAATATGGTCAGTAACCACTTGTCCATATTGACTGATCTTAAAAGGGGAGAGTTACCTCTTGGTGACACTTTTAGGATGACAAATTATTTGCGTTGATTAAAAAAGAAACGCCTTGGTACGCTGACTTTGTTAACTACCTTTCTGCCAGAGTCTTACCTCCGGATTTGAATTATGAATGTAAAAGAGAAATCATTTTCTGACCTCAAGCATTATTATTGGAACGAGCCTCTACTTAGTCTCTCGAGTAGGATACGAGTTTAACTCATTTTGTACCATAGTATCCAAATTTTTTAGAAGTACTTTCCAAGTAGTTTATTCTTGGAAGTCTGTCATACTATTAATTTATATATCATATTTGATAGATTGAGGAAAAACAACAAAAATAAAAAATGGTAGTAAAAGACAACCGCACCTACAAAATTGGGTAACCCTCACCCAGTTATTCACCCAACAGTGGTTGATCCCCAATGTTAAAAAGAAAGAAATAATAATAATAATAATAATAATAATAAAGCACAAAAAATTGTGTGTGAAAAGCAACTAGCCTGCTTATTTATTGTAAATAATAAATTAAACCCTCACCCAGTTATTCAACCCTCACCCAGTTTTATTTTTATAATTGTTTGTAATGATGAACCGCTTGATCTGAAAAATTGCCTATGCAAGCTAAGTTGCTTGAGGACAAGCAACAGTTTAAGTTTGGGGGAATTCAATAAGTGGTTTTCGCATCATTTCTACTAGATTTGTTACTTCATTTTTGTCTATTTTATCTTTTTTTAATCGCATTTTATGCTTGATAGTTTATTTTTATTGTTTTCAAGCTTTAATAAATGTCTCGAATGAAAGATGAATCAAAAGGAACAAATGTAGAAAAACAGAAAAAAGGGGAGATTTTTCATAAATTTTCCATAGGGCTATTACGGGTGACTGTAGCAGCTGCTATAGGCCATAGTAGCAAAAAATTCTTCCCCATTCTTTTTTCAGAAGCCTTCTACGGGTGGTCGTAGCATGTATGCCTCTTCTTGTGTTCTCATTTGATCCAATTATCTTTCTCTTGGTTTTTGGATTCTTACAGTTTTCTTTTGTAATAAACAACCTCTATTTAAATTAAAATCAAAATTTATGCTTGCCATCATGAGATTATTATATAAAAACTCATGGATTGTATAAGTTTATGATCTTTCTTGCCCTAGTTTTAATATTACAAACCAAGTTTCATTTTCTGCAAGTTTTATTTCCATTCATTGAAAGAGTTTTACTTATTACTCCATTGGAGATGATTTCTATTATTTCCAAGTTTATTTAATTTGCAATGATATTATCATTTCTTATGATCATGCCTGAATTATATGATATATGTTATTTTGTTTTACCGTTAGCCATGGGTGAGTAGTCCATTAGGGACTAAGGGTTATGAGAGTTGTCTCATGATATATTTTATTTCCATGTTTATTTAATTTGAATTGTTATTATTATTTCTTATGATCATATATGAATTATATGATAAATGTTATTTTATTTTTCCGTTAGCCATGAGCGAGTAGTACATTATGGATTTAGGGTCATGAAACTTGTCTCGTGACATATCCTCTTTGAATCCAAATGAATCGATTATGGGAAACATGAAATACATATTGTTTTAGAGTCTGAGTTTTCTAAAACACGTCATTTACGAAAGTAAAGATAACATAGGTATCAATCATACACTGAAAGGGTATGTTTCGGTACTCGAGATTAAACTTCTAAACAACTGAGTACGAAACAAAGAAAGTGTCCTAAACTCAGTTAATGAAAGTCCTATTTTTTATAGATGTGTGACAATTGCTTTATGATGAAGAGTTTGGACTAGATAAAGTAGACGTACTCTTCATATTAGACAAGACAACACATTGACGAAAGTAGGTGTTGTCCATTTTTAGGTATTTTCTATAATTATGTCAAGTTTCTTGTAATAGAATTGGAGGATAAATTGGATATGTAAGAACAAGTACCATGGACCTAAAGTCGTGCTTGCTTTTATAAATTTTATTTCTTTAAAATTTATTATATTGAAACCAAATCCCAATTTCAATTGCTTTAGCTTTACATCGACAAAGTAGAAACCAGTAATCAAATATTTGGTCCTTGAGGTTCGACAACCTTTTTAACTTGCTTCACATTTTTGTACGCATGCGGCTGTGTCAATTAAGATCCTTGTCGCCTTTAAGTTAATATTTTGTATGATGGACTTCATGACGAAGATCTTTGCCGCCTCTTAAGGCAATATTTGGTATGCTGGATTTCATGACGAAGATCATTGCCGCCTCTTAAGAAAATATTTTGTATGTTAGACTTCTATACAAAGATCCTTTTCGCATCTTAAGGAAATATTTTATATGTTGGATTCATGGCGAAGATCTTTCCCGCCTTTAAGGCAATATTATGTATGTTGAACTTCATGGCGAAAATTTGTGCACCCTATTAAGGAAATATTTTGTATGTCAGACATCATGGTGAATGTCCTTGCCACCTCTTAAGGCAATAATCTGAATGTTAGACTTTCTGATAAAAGTATTTGCCACCCTTCATGACAATACGAATAAGTTATCTAAACTCCCTTCCTGAGAGACTTTAAGTTTCCTCGGGCCGGACCAAACATATAAATCTCTCCTAAGTGGTGCGACTAACGTCTAGCCTAAGAAACATAGTTTAAGTCTTTTCTAAGGGCTTGATAGAAATCCTGCCTGAGAGGTCCAACACCTCTCTTGATGGACTTGTAATCTCATCATTTAGGCTCCATGTAATTTCTCTTGAGAGAATGAGAATTCCCAGACTATCTAAACACCCTGCCGGAGTGAATTATAGTTTCCTAGGATGGAACCAACATATAAATCTAGCCTAAGAGGCACAACTAAAGTTTGGCCTATGATACTTAGAGTAAGTCTTGTTTGAGGGATTAATAGATGTCACACCCAAGAGGTCTAATGCCTCGCCTGAGGGACTTGTAGTCTCATTAACAAAATTCCATACAACTTCGCTTGAGTGACTGAGATTTCTGTCGTACCTCAAAAAATACGATCCTCGCGATGGACGCGGAAAAAACGTTCGAAACAGAGTCGCCACCGAACTTTATTCATTCCAAGGAAGGAATAGGAAAATATCGATAAAACTGTTAAAAGGATAAGAAAATGGTCATCGCAACCAAATTCTAGGTCCGAGAGTCAGTTACGCAAGAGGGAAGGTATTAGCACCCTCTACGTCCGTTGTAATCAACGGGAACCTCTTGATTCGATTCGTGAGAAAGTTAGCTACGTTTGTTTGTTATCTTCTAAAGGATTTGCTTCTAAGGGGAAGATGGGTGGTTTTTTATTAGGGTGCTCAGCAAGGATTAGAACCATTGTGCCTACGTATTCCATCGTGCAATGGGAAAGTCAGAGCATTCGTAGTTCGTGGGACTACGGTTGTTTAGTTTGTATTTTTTATAGGCGCCAATTGTCCACACACGAGTAAGAGAACTCGCACCCAAACAATTGAGGAGAAAGGTCAAAGACTTGGCCCCCTTCACATCACCTTTTAGGAATTTGTGTTTGAATATACGATTAAGTGTGTTAAAGAGTTTGATTAAGAAAAGAGGATTTGATTTGTATGTGTTTTAGGGCTTCAATCGCACAAGGTGAGAAAGGAGAGTTTTAATTGTACTGGATATTTTAGAGGTGGCAATTTCCCACACACGAATAAGAGGACTCGCACCCAAACAATTGAGGAGAAGGATCGAAAACCCGACCACCCTCACTTCACCTTTAGAAAAATGTGTTTAGATAGGGATTAAGTGTTTTAATGATTGCTTAGAAAAGGTTTGAATGTTGTCGATTTAGAAGTCTTTTAGAGGTGTCAATTTTCCACACACGAGTAAGAGAACTCGCACCCGAACAATCGAAGAGAAAGATCGAAGACTCCATCCCCCTCCTTTTCACCTTTTAAGAAATGATGTTTAAGTATGGTTAAATGTATTGATTTGATTTGAAAAATGCTCGATGTTGATCGAGGTTTGAATTTGTGTATGAAACGGTTAACGATTTAAACTAATGGAAAGGAGGTCCTAGTGGTTCAAGGGAAGGTCGATGGCGAGGCAAAAGCACTCGACTTACAAGAGGGGTAATGGGACTTGATATGTGGATCAAGTGAATGCTTGAGGATGAATTGTTATTAATTGAGTTTGTTTAAAAAAAATGCTTAACGTTGGATCAAGCTTGTTTATTCTTTTGAAAAAAAAGGTTGATTTTACTCTTATGGGAGAGGGACACGTTTACTCAAAGGGAGAATAATCAAGCCACAATTAAAGTAAGACAATCACACATATGCATGCAAACAAGATTGTGAAACGTGCAACAAGTATCATTGTATAAAGCCCAAGAGGAGGCTATGTGAGGTTGATGGCGATCGTGAAAACAATCGACTTACAAGGCGTTTGAAAAGGGCTTGACATTAAGTCAAGGTATTAGTTTGAAAAGAATTTGGTTTGGACAAGCATATGATGAATGACATGAATATAATCAAGGGATGATAAAGCACATGTGAGAAAAGTATAAACGCCACATAAAAATCATAAAAAAGGGGGAGAAATATAATCAAATATGTTAGTCAAATTAGTAACCTAAAGTCCTAAGGTCAGTCTAAAAGTGAAGAAACTCTAAACTAATTAATTAACTTTTAGACTTTTAGAAATAAAATTAAAATAATGAATTGAATTAAACTAAAATATTTAATAAAATTAACCCTTAAAGTTAATTAGTATTAAATAAAATGGTTTAATAAAATTAATTATAAATTAATTAAAGAAAAGGATTTTAGAAATTGATTAAAAAGTATTTTGTTGTTTTTTTTAAGAAATAAGTTAATAAATTGTTTTTGGATTTTTCATATTAAAAACTAATACTAAAAACAAAATAAATAAATAAAGAAAAGGGCTAGAACCGTCTGCAGAAATGGGGGGTGTATTTAGTGAAATTCCAGGTCCAAGATCAAGTTGCCCACGTAAGGGGGAGTCCATGGAGGACTCTAGTCAACTGAGTTGACCATCAGAATGAATCTAACGCGTTGATCCGATCAAGGAATCAACTCTGACTCTAATCAAATGGCTGGGAAGTGGGTGCATAGTAAGGCTAGAGGATGAAGGCGCGCAGGATAATGGGGAGAGGTTCCTCCGGTGATACTTGTCAAAGGGAGAGACAAGTGTCACCACCCTAATTAACCACACAACCACAACAGAAGGTGGGGATTAAACTAGGGAAATGATGGAAACAAGTTCATTCCACCGAACTTATTCTCTCTCTAATTTATTTAACTCTCTCAACGTTCTCTCCCTCTCTGCAAGTAAACATCGTCGGAAACCTATATCACGGCCGGAGAAGCGGCGGCGCGTGGCGGCCGCCACCTTCTTCTCCGGCAACACCTCCACCAAACCTCAAACAACCTACATGAACCCTAATCAAAATTTTCCCCTCTTCTCAAATCCGACCTCAGATTCCTCAAAAAAATTGACCAAATCAATAAATCAAGTTATTTCTAAACAAAACCCTAATCCCAAAACAGACCACAGGCAAGCAAATCAAGCACGATTCAAGTTACTCAGCAAGCAATAAGAAAGATGTTCAGTTCTAAAGGTCATAAAGGGAGTTTCGAAGACTAACCCTTGAAGAACAGCTCTACGATTGCGCTCAGGTACTTGACTTCAAATCCTCTTTCTTTAAGCTTGCTTCCTTCCTTCTCGTTCTCTACTGATTGCGTGATGTTGTTGAATGTTGTGGCGTGTCTAATTGTATGAAAATGGGGGTCGAGCTCACTTATATCAGAGTTTTAGTGTAAAACTCCAATTAGGTTTTTTTTATGAAAACGAGCTTTAGTGAGAGTGTGAGGATTTTGCGCAACCAATGTAGGTTTTTCTTTTTTTTAGTGTGTTCACTGTTGAATTTATAATGGGGAATTAGGGTTTATGTCTTGTTTGAATTTGTTGAAGAATCTCTCCCATGGCATGGCTGTTATCACTTTCTTTTATGCTAAAAAAATGTTTTTCCTAAACTGTGAAATTCTCTCTGATGTACCTTCTGAACTTTCCTGCACTATCTGCTATGTTCTGTTGTACTTGCTGAAATTTTCTGCACTTTTTCTTATTGTAAAGTGGGAACCTCTCTTAGTGTCCCCTTGATTTTTAAATTCTAAATTTTCACCGCGTGAATTAGGTAATTTATGGCTCTTTTACCATGCTAATGTGGTGGTCTTGTTGACTCAACAATTCTGACTTTGAATGAGAAGGGAAGGTAGTTTAAACTCTTCCATATTCATGTGGATTCTAGGATCTGATTCTCCTTAATTCAATCATATTGAATTTGTAGTGCATCTTTTGATCACAGGTTGAAGAAATGGAAGATTTGAAGGAAGTGGCAAGGTTGTGAATGGCTTGACTAAAAACTCTTTGGTAAGATCCATATTTCTGAGTCCTTGTATTTGATAATCTGACATGCATTTGCTTACTATTGGTTTTTCATGTAGATGTTGATTGAAATATGAGAGTCATGGCCTTGGTACAAGAATTATGGCCCAGGATTTTGCACCCTTACACATGACCTGGCACAGTGGCTGGTATTCGCTTGTTGTGCCATAATTGTCTATTTCTTTACCATTTGAAACCATGTTGCTTCTATTAATGCATGGATACTCACAATAAGCTTTTATCGCATACTAGTTTTAAAGCTCCCTATTACACCAGGAATCTTCATTGGTGTAAGATTCGCGGCGTATTAGTACACAGTTTGCTTTCTATATCGTAATGTGAGTATTGAATCACCCGTCATCTTGTGTAACACCCCAATTCCAATCGCGAATAAATAATACATAAATAAATCAGAGTAAATAAAAATATATTATTCTTAGACGGAAATAAGGATGCCACATGTAAAGAAAGAAAACACAATCCCTGCTCATAAATTTGATACATAACACAAAATGGAATAAATATAATTCAGGAAACTTTTTCCAACAAAAGGAAAGTTCAATTATGGAATAAATCGGAAAGATCCATAACTGGCTTGTTTTACAAAATAAATTATTTTATAACATCAAAATATTCACTCAAAGGTAATACAAAATAGATCCAACAAATGTATACATATATAACAAAAGCGTTCCCTGACTCCCGTGTTACGTATCCCTCCCGTGTTACGTATCAGAGCAGACAGACCGACAAAAGGATGGAGGAATAATCTTCACAAAAGCCTCCAAGACTACTAATCTGCAATTGCCTCATAGAGCAACAAATCATAGCAGAAGGGTGAGAAATAACAACTAAATCAAGATTGTATAATAATATGTAAACACATATAAATTCACATGCATAATTATTCTCACCACAAGCATCACATACTAATACATATAGCATGCCACAGACACATAACATATTTCTAATAATCCAACATCATAACATATTCACACATAATGCATACCAAAGTTATGACATATGAAAACACACCACCACATCACATATATTCATATATAGCATATCATAAATAAGTAATACAGTCATTGTGATGTGCAACATCCCCAAAAAACATGGCATACATTGACTCATGACAATCCAATGCACATATATATATATATACACTAGTAGAAAAAATGCTTGTTAAGTCGGTTAAAAACGACTTTTTAAGTCGGTTCCGAGCCTGACCTAATAATTCCCGACATAAGAAGTTTTGACTTCTTAAGTCGGATTTGAACCTGACTTAAGAAAAGTTTATTAGGTCGGTTAAACAGTGTCCAACTTAATAAGTATAGGCTTTCATAATACACTAATGTCATTTGTACCCGACTTAAGAAGTTTCTTTTTTAAATCGGATATATATTAACCGACCTAACAAGTTAGATTTTTTCACAACACTTTTTTGGATGGCATTTATATATATATATATATATATATCAGCAACAACATATCAGCACAGTAAAAAGATAAAATCAATTAGAAGTTATTTACATTATCAATGAAATTAAGTAAATTATAAATTAATAAACTTAAAAATAAAATATACTTAAACAAGCAACACTTATTTAGAAGTGATTTTCTATTATGATTTTATCTGAATATCAGTATGTATACAACTAACAGTAACAAACTATATTTTACAATGCATAGAATGAAACCAATAAGCCATGTAAGCTAAATTAACACTAAACATGTGCAGTGATCAAACATAAACATTATTATATTTTTCACGTAAAATAATCATATACACACCATAAACAAAATTTTATCTCATACATTAATACAAAAATGTTGTATACATTACATTTTAGGTGCATATTACCAATGCTCCATCATAATAATATGCTAATTGACACAAAGTCACAAGGTAAAACTCAAGGTAATAAGAAGCTCTCGCGGTCTGGTGAGAGCGCCAGGACGGCGTCCATTTTTTACGGCAGGGTGATCAGCAAGTGACCTACCTTGGAACTCTGCCACTGGAATTTAGTCAATAAGGAAACTTAAGTTCCTAAATTTAAGCAACACTTAAACAAGCAACACTTAAGCAAGCAACACTTTAGCAATACTTAAACAAGTAACACTTAAGCAACACTTAAATTTTTGAGAGAATGTCAATAAGCAACACTTAATCAAGCAACACTTAAGCAACACTCTATATTTACTCTATAGTGTAATAATCAAAACCATCTAATACATTCAATCATTTCATCATAATAGATTGTGCTATGGTTCTCTCTCTTTGTTCTCTCTCTCTCTCTCTCAAGTTCTAACAGTCACAAATAAATCATTCCAAAAAAAATATGGCAAAGGTTACGGTCTTACTAACATCATCATTAGTCGATGGCGGATGGGGTTCATGGAGGAAAGCCAAAAGCATGTCATACCGCCCAGTCGCTATAACAGATTATGGCAAATATCAGCCAATATTTAGCATTGCGGTGAGCCTTAAAATCACCATGTATATCCACCATTGTGTCGCCATGGTGAATGTTAGATAACAATAATCATCACACATTTATTAATCTTTAGCAATATATTGGTTAGAAAAATAAAATTGTAATGTAATGTTAGGAAAGGAAAGGAAATTCCAATAAGCTTACACTATGACATCTCCTCTAAACATGCTGCCACAGGTTTTTAAGCTCATTCTTCCGTATGGGTTGAACTAGAAAATCAACAACACCTTTTACTTAAAGACTAAATCTAGAGTCATGAGATGACCTCAGACCAATCCCATTAGAAGTCATAGAAAAGAGTGGCACTTTTCAGTATGTAATTAGAAAGAAAAAAATGCTTTGATCCAAACATGTATATGCACTTGGAAAAACTCACTAATTACTGGAACATTCTTCCGTGTTGTGTGGCCCATAAACTTTTATAGAAGATCAGGCATTGCCACCTCAGTTAAAATATTATCAATATGATTGGTTAAATCCTCCAAAATCTTCCAAGCTTGCAATCCATTTGCTGCCTCAATAACTGATACAAACAAAAACAAAATTGTATATAAATCTGTCAGAAGAAAAAGGGGAAGAAAATTGAAGAAAATTAGGGAGAGATGGGAGGAACTGATTATTTGACCAAGTGATTTTCTATTCTGATTTTATCTGAATATCAGTATGTACACAACTAACAATAACAAATTATATTTTCCAATGCATATAAGGAAACCAACAAGCCATGTAAGCTACATTAACACTAAACATGTGCAGTGATCAAACATAAACAATATTATACTTTTCACGTAAAATAATCATATACACGCCATAAGCAAAATACTATCTCATATATTAATACAAAAATGTTGTATACATTACATTTTAGGTGCATACTACCAATGCTCGATCATAATAATATGCTAATTGACACAAAGTCACAAGCTAAAACTCAAGGTAATAAGAAGCTCTCGCGGTCTGGTGAGAGCGCCAGGACGGCGTCCATTTTTGACGACAGGGTGATTAGCAAGTGACCTACCTTGGAACTCTGCCACTGGAATTTAGTCAATAAGGAAATTTGAGTTCCTAAATTTCTTAGGGAAGGATGAAAGATTCATCTCTTCATCATCAGAGTCACCCGTCTTTAGTAGCCAGTTCTCTTCTGAGGTGTTAGCATGCTTCTTCTTATTACTCCCAAAGCAACAACTACAGAAAGTTGCATTGTCTTCTTTGGCACGCGGAGGGTCAAAACCGTAAAGAGCGACCCTTCTAAACGGACAACCAATTCCGACATAGACTGGACTTTGAAGTCCATCAAGGACTCTCATATTAACATCAAAGACAGTATTGTGATTAGCATATCTAACAGAGGGATCAATCCCCTCAACCCTTTGAGGAAATTGAACATAGCAATGGCGGTCACAAACACAATCTGTCATAAAGCACATACCTTCCCTCATTGCCTTGGAGTTGTAGATATAGTGGTTACAGTTAATATTGAGTATAAAAGGACCATTGGACATGATGGGCGAGGCTTTAACCAATGCATTTATGGCTCCAGGTTTTTTGTTAAGATCATAACCTGAGTGTTTCTCTCTAAAAACATAAACAAGAAGGGGAAGATGGATATAAGCATTAGTCATGTCAATAAGTTTTGCATCATCAGCATTTCCAATAAGAGGTTCATCACATGGAGGTTTCAACATCCCCTGCAAAATAAAATTTATCAAACATTTGACGACTATTTTTTACAATATCAAATATTACACCAGCAATTTCAAAAGCTTTCTAATTAGTACCCGAATGATGCCATCATGGTCACCCTTTGAGTGCTCAGATGAGGTGTTCAACCAAGTCCCAACTCCCAAGTCAATGAGATTTATCAGCCATCCATGTTCCTTTCGGAATCTTTATAGTTTCAATAGGTTTATCTCCCCTGTTTTGTCTCTGAACTTTCATGGCCTTGATTTCCTCTCTTGCATGAAAATCATCTTACCTACGATGGATAGGCTCGGGCAAACCATTGATTCTGACCTTGAACTCATCGTACTCACGCTGCAGGACATTTCACCAGGCATAACTTAGGCAATTGATCAATAAGCCAAAAGAAAGAAAACCATATTTCACAAACTATAGACATGGCCTATAACCAGATTGCAACGGTATTTTTGTGTGTGGTCCTCCAATGCAGGAATAGTACAAGAGCCGTCGTATGATCCATAATATTTTAATGAGAGTTAGTAGTAACTGTTTTAAGAGAGTTTGATAGTATAAACAGATTAACAGAACTATCATAACCTTCATTATGTGTTTGTAAATGTGTTTCTACTACAAACATTTCAGATTTAATTCAGTATCATTTTACTCTTAAACTCAACAATCTTATATTACCTTATCTACCAAGTTTCAGATTGTAAGGCAATGAGTTGAATGCAATGATTGTACTTTATTTGAGATTAACATATGTACAATTATTATTCAATGTACCTAGATAAAAGATGCTTTCTAGAGTTGTAAACTTTGATTCTATATAATTTATAGAACCTTAATTTAATAGGAAAATTCAATCATAAGCAATACTACATTTAGAATTTCTTTTTAATTTAAGAAAAACTGTTTGCTTCAGCTGCCTGTTCAGTCTGGGAAATATCAATTAGATTGAAATTGGTTCAGTTTGGTGTCTAGAAATGGTTTACTTAACTAGAACTGGTTTGGTTTGGTTTTTCATAACCGAGAAACTAGTTTAGTTTGGTTCAATTCAACTTCAGTATTAGCTCTTAACTAAACACTGACTATGCCTATATGGCTATACTAGTGTGCATCATAGACTTGTACATCATCATCGACTCTAGTGGCACATACAAGAACAACAGATCATTAGCAAAGCCTTTAATTCCAGTGTCACCATATGTATAATTAATGTAAGGTAAGTAAATACCATATCAAAACCAAAACATGAAGAACCCAACACAAGCCACGTTTTAAAAAATTAAATTTCGTGTGCAGCAAAATGATGTCATCCTCAAAGAAAATTTCAAACAAAACCAAATCTAGAAAAGTAATGTCAATTCTAGAATAAACCAAATCTCTTCTTAAATGTAATAATAAATCTAATATTTAACATGAAACATATATAAAAATCATCAAGGCAAACCATCGCAAAATTTTCACAGTTTTCAATTTGAAACAAAATAGTAATCAAGCTTAATTATTAAATTTTTATCTTTTCAATTCCAACCAAAGAAGACAACAACTTATATTATATGAAAATATTCTACAATAACATAGTCAAATTCAACTCAATTCCATTTTACAATAACATTTCATCAACATGGCATCAAACATTCAAAGCACATGCACACCATACATGCATAGTCATGAAAGCATACCTAATTTGCAAACCCGAAATAGGAAAAAATGCAGCGTTCAAGGCCTTTTCTAGCATCAACAAAACCTCCAACAAATTTTCCACTAGAACCTGTTTCAAATTCCAAAAAACAGAGAGTCACTCTCTATAATGCATTCATTGAAATTCTAGAAAATGAAGAAAGAAATGTGCTTAAATTCATCAGTAACATAAGTTCAAAGCCTAACATTTCAAAACGCGAAGAGAAGGGAGAACCTGGATAGAAAAGAGTGAGTATGGTGATGGTGGTAGCAGCGGCGAAGAAAGTGAGATGTTGTAGCATCGATTAGAGAGAAAATGGAAGTTATAATGAGAGATAAAGAGAGTGAAGAAACCTAAATCTAGAAGTCATTATATTAATGCATTTTCTGTTGATTATCGATTTAGGGTTTATGATTATGATTGTGGTGAGAGTGGTGATGATGGTGATTTAGGGTTTATCTATTCATGGTTTCTGAAAACGCAAAGGAGATAGATTGCAGGAACCTAGGAATCTGTTTTACTGTGTGGGTCTACTCCTTTCTTGTCTCAACCAAAATATTTATTATTATTGTTTTATAAAGTGTATGAATTTGGAATCGAACCGGCATTTTTTTAGAAGTAAATAAAACCTCTTAGGTCAGGTGGACGACACCTGACTTAATAAATATATTTCTTAAGTCAATTAATCATAACAACCGACTTAAGAAATTTAATGTGCATTATATTTTTTTATTTAATCTTTGTTAGGTCTGTTTGAAATGCACCCGACCTAATTAAGTTATAAGTATTTACGAAATTGCCACCGCGTCACTTCTTAAGTCAGGTGGATGATGAACTGACTTAAAAACCTCCGCTAAAAAGGTATTTTTGTACTAGTGATAACCATGTAACCCATTCCAACATCAAGAATCATGTATTGAAATCAATACCCAAAACAATGCATTTATTTTCCATAAGGCCATAAACCATCATCACAACATTTCAACACATGCATTCACATCATATAATAGCACACCAGTCATACGTTATATATCAAAAGCGTATCACATGATAACACATCAATCGCACACAGTTACGATAGTAAAAGTCGGCAAAATGACACATTTCCAAATTCCCGACACAATTAAATCGGCCACCAATTTAAAAACAATTTTTATAAGAAAGAACATCTCATTAGCTTTCCATCGGTACCAAGAACGTCTCGATCCGAGTTACAGATCAAAAGGAACCGCATCGGACGCGAAATCGGGAAAGAAATCGTGAAACGGAAAAATTCTGCACCCTCGCTGGTCATACGCGTATTGCCCTGGGCCATATGCGTATTGCCCAGCTCGCTCGCCCATCCATACGCGTATTGCCCAAAGTGCTACGCGTATGAGCAGAGACTGATTTCTCTCCAAAAATTCCACTAAAAACCCAGTACGCGTATTACCTCCCTCGTTACGCGTAATGCCTTGCCCCTTACGCGTACCATTACGCATTTTAGCAGAGGGCCGTGTAAAATGGGTTTCCATACATGTAATGCCCTCATTTCGCCCTTGCCATACGCGTATTGCCCTACCCAATACGCGTATGGCCTTGCCCGTTACGCGTATGGGCAGCGAAACCCAGAATTTTTCCTGCATAATTTCTGCTACGAAAAATCACCCAATTCCTCTCCAAATCTCATCTAAACATCAGCAAACTACTAATTGAATGTACAACAACCTATATCTATCAGGTTTCAACAATTAGGAACCTTAAATCATGCTTTCCAACACAAAAGTTGTATCCAATTCTCACAATCTCATCATATTAATTGTTGTAGTTCTCTATTAATTCAACCAAACTTCAAACAAATACATACATATACATATACAAGAAAGATATAATCGAAACTTCTCACCCTTACCCGATTAATCGAAGTTCAAGCTTTGTTTTGATGATTTTCTCTTCTTCCCCTTCTTCTCTCTTTTCTATCTCTTCTTTCTCTTTTCTTTCTCTTCTTTCTCCTTTTCTTTCTATTTCTCTCTTTTCCCTTTTTTTTAACAAAAAATCTAACTACCCAAAATGACCATTTTGCCCTTACACTCAAGTATCTCCCAAACGCTCTCAAAATGCGATAAAACATAAACAGCAACGAAATATATTTCGGGAAATAAAAGTTGAAAAGAAATTATAATTTATTGCAAATATTTTACCTATCAGGGAAATTAACCAATTACCTCAATTAGCAGGTAAAATACAATAAATTCACACATTTCACAAAATTCACATAAATGAAATAAATAAATACAATTAAACAAATCGAGGCGTTACAACTCGCCCCCACTTAGACATTTTCGTCCTCGAAAATATAACTGAGACGAACAACTCCGGATACGACTCTCGCATCCGACTAACCCATTAACATGCCAACACTAGGCACACCACGAATAACACAAACTGACAAACCGCCTCGCTAACAACGACTACAAAAATGACACGACAACGACGACAACTACAACGACAAGATGCAAATTCCATACAATGCACTTGACGACTACTCACGACTCAAAGAAACCCATGTTACCAACACCCAGGTAACACTCCCCTAATCTCCCACATAGGGATTAACCACACGCACTCGAACCAACACCATGGAAACGAGGAAACAACAAAGATAAGAACCTAAAGTCCCATGACACAGCAACGTCTCAACAACCTCTACATAACCACAATACCAACATCCTTGTCAAACGACATTATTACAACAATGCTATGATTCCTCAATCGAACATATAACCAAAACATTCATCTATATAGTAGCCCATGAATAATATTTAAACCTTTCACCTAACACTTCCATTCTGAAACGTCCAATGCTCTCATCATTCCTACATGTTCCCAATGTTCAACCAATGAACCCTTACAAGTCACACATGCATATACAAAATGTGCCACCTCACACTTTCGATGCGCACTCTGATTACTCGCAACAATCAAATCTACCAATTCTATATCCAGCTTTTGACTTTCTCTAATATTCACCAGAAAAAGCATAGTTCATTTCTAAAAGACCTAACCTTACACTCCACTGAGTTATCTCACACACCAGACACAAGTCTCTGACTGCTCAAATAATTATAATCCTCTGACCATCAAAAGATCTCCTTCAAATCTTGATACATTTTATTAACTCCCGGATGTATACTCAAACTACTCCGGTGTCCTTCCTCTAAAATCATCATTTTCAATTCCGAACCATTAGGAATACAAATTCTACCGTGGAATCTCAAAACACCCTGATCATCCAATTTAAAGTCACCATTCACACCTTTATCTCCAACCATCATCAAATCAACAAATTTCACCTCCAGCCTCTGTTTCCCGCGAACGGTCAACAGAAAATCATTAGTGACCTTTAATATACCAAGCCCCACGCTATCAGATGTCAATTTGCACACCAAACTCAAATCTCTAAATTCTTCCAAAAGTTCCCACTCTTTAACCATCAAAGCAGACATATGTAAAAACTTTTAACTTAACTCATCAGGCACGACACTAACCTCACCAATAGGATAATTCCAGCTAAAGTCATAACTCATCAGGAATTCCAACCATCCTCGTTGTCTCATACTCTATTCCTTCCGACCAAACAGGTACTCAATATTCTTGTGATTACTAAACACTTCGAACTCAAAACCATAAAAATAATACCTCCAGATTCTCAACACAAAAGTAACCGCAACCAATTCCAAATCCTGAATAGTATAGATCCTCTTATGAATCCTCAGTTGTCATAAAGCATAAGCTACGAATTTACCCTTTTGCATTAACACACTGACTAAGCTCATCAAAGACACATCACAATATCTCACAAACGGTTTATTAGGATCACACAGAATCAAAACTGGAGTCGTAGACAACTTCCACCTCAGCTCTCTAAAACTTTCCTTACAACGAACATCCCCAAACAAACGACTTACCTTTTGTAAGTCAACTGATATAACAGAAGCACTAACTTCGCAAAATCCTCCATAACCTGCAGTAACAACCAACTAAGCCCAAAAGTTCTAATCTCCTTAACCGACTTTGGAGCCTCCCATTGTAGAACTGCATCTACTTCCGATGGATCCATAACAATACCATCATCAGAAATAACATATCCAAGGAAACTAACCTTTTTTAACCAAAACTCGCACTGCGATAATTTAGCAGAAAGCTCCCTCTCTTTCAACCCTCGTAACTCAATCCTCAAATACTCTACATACTCATCCTTTGATTTAAAATAAATTAGAATATCATCCAATAAAATTCACTATAAACTTATCCAAACAAGTATGGAAGATACGATTCATATACTCCATAACCATAACATATACAACCTTCAAAATTCATTCTGAGCTCGAAACAATTTATCCAAAATAGCTTAACAATCTCTGGTTACCACATTCCATATCAATTCTTCTTACAGGGTTCCAACTTACTCAAGGTTTCTGCTGACACGAGATCTCAACCCATAACAAAAGTAATACCATCAAGGAACTTCAAATCGTTCGCAATTTGTCACAATTCAAAACTCAAGCTTTCCAGAACACAACCACGAGTTTCTATACTACTCACTGATTAACACGCAACCTCATGTTATCATCCTTTTCTTTACCAACCATTCTGGACCTCTTCAAGTCAACACACTAATGTTTCATCCAAAAACCCATCTAAAAACCATGCACAACTGACGGCCCATCACTGTGGCTTTCCTGCCAATTTCCAGAACACTATCATCACAAACATGACAAACATCTGAGTTTCACTTCCTAAAAGTTCTTCTACTTACTTAGCAGATCCAAACCTCAAATCCTCACCTTCTTCAAATTTGAGTTCACACTCTACTCTCTGAGAACAACCATTAACGATACCCAATCGTTCTCTCTCAATGACTTCCCAACTGAACCAACATACCAAAACCTCAAATCCGTCTCATCTTCCGATGTTAGAATCTTCATCGACTCAACAAAACAATCTGTAACCATTTTCTTAATTCCAAACAATTCATTACACACACTATCAAGGCCGGAAAGACACGTCTATTCCATCCAACATAATTCCATCTACTATTAACAAGAGATTAAATGTGATCATTTCCTCAATTTGTCAATAGACATCCGACAATCATGATGGGGCATAAACCATCTTTACCAAACTATAATAGCATTTCTTGCATCTTGTGCACAAAACTACCTAAAGCACAAATCCTTAGTTGACATAAACCTTGCCTCCGCATTCCCTTCGGAACCGGGAACAACACTGTCCAAACAACACTTACAATCTTGCAACCTACGGCACACAACAGAAGCAACTTGGAGAAGCACCAGCTTCTCCCCCACTTATCTCATTCTAAATCCTGCAAACAAAGGATTAGAAAACCAGAAAGTACTGACAGTGTTTCACACACATATCACATACTAAGGAACAAACAACATCGACAGTATTCAACTGTCACACCAACTGACTCAACAACTTGGCCGGACGGACCGACCTGCTCTGATACCACTGATGTAACACCCCAATTCCCATCGCGAATAAATAATACATAAATAAATCAGAGTAAATAAAAATTTATTATTCTTAGACGGAAACAAGGATGCCACACGTAAAGAAAGAAAACACAATCCCTGCTCATAAATTTGATACATAACACAAAATGGAATAAATATAATTCAGGAAGCTTTTTCCAACAAAAGGAAAGTTCAATTATGGAATAAAGCGGAAAGATCCATAACTGACTTGTTTTACAAAATAAATTATTTTATAACATCAAAATATTCACTCAAAGGTAATACAAAATAGATCCAACAAATGTATACATATATAACAAAAGTGTTCCCCAACTCCCGTGTTACGTATCAGAGCAGACAGACCGACAAAAGGATGGAGGACTAATCTTCACAAAAGCCTCCAAGACTACTAATCTGCATTTGCCTCATAAAGCAACAAACCACAGCAGAAGGGTGAGAAATAACAACTAAATCAAGATTGCATAATAATATGCAAACACATATAAATTCACATGCATAATTATTCTCTCCACAAGCATCACATACTAATACATATAGCATGCCACAGACACATAACATATTTCTAATAATCCAACATAATAACATATTCACACATAATGCATACCAAAGTTATGACATATGGAAATACACCACCACATCACATATATTCATATATAGCATATCATAGATAAGTAATACAATCATTGTGATGTGCAACATCCCCACAAAATATGGCATATGTCTATACATAAAACATATCATCCATAACCAATACATTTATCACAAATGCATATCAATTCACCAATGCTATCACGAGCTTAACACATAATCAATCAATTCACAATTTTCCATACATAATCAATCCATTCATGATTTTCCACACATAATCCATCCATTCATGATTTTCCACACATAATCAATCCATTCATGATTTATGCAAATGCAGAGAGACCGACACAACGACTCTATGCAAATGCGGTACCATTCATCCATCATTCTCATCATTAATTCACTCAGGAATTATTGGAATCGTCGCTTGTTACTTAGCGTAATTCCCCGTCGGGCAAATGATGTTCTCCGTCGCTTTAGGTCCTCTTTGTATAAGGCACACGATCCGATCGCTTTAGGTCCTCTTTGTATAAGGCACACGATCGTCTATAACGTCGCTTTAGGTCCTCTTTGTATAAGGCACACGACCGTTACAGCAGATTCCCTCTGGAATCGTTTCGCCGTTCACACCCCACAAGGGCACACGACATCACAAGAATGCATATCATGATGCTTGGCATACAATGACTCATGACAATCCAATGCACATATATATACAACCATGTAACCCATTCCAACATCAAGAATCATGCATTGAAATCAAAACCCAAAACAATGCATTTATTTGCCATAAGGCCATAAACCATCATCACAACATTTCAACACATGCATTCACATCATATAATAGCATACCAGTCATACGTTATATATCAAAAGCGTATCACGTGATAACACATTAATCGCACACAGTTACGACAGTAAAAGTCGGCAAAATGACACATTTCCAAATTCCCAACACAATTAAATCGGCCACCAATTAAAAAAACCATTTTTATAAGAAAGAACATCTCATTAGCTTTCCATCGGTAGCAAGAACGTCTCGATCCGAGTTACGGATCAAAAGGAACCGCATCGGACGCGAAATCGGGAAAGAAGTCGCGAAATGGCAAAATTCTGCACCCTCGCTGGTCATACGCGTATTGCCCTGGGCCATACACGTATTGCCCAACTCGCTCGCCCATCCATACGCGTATTACCAAAAGTGCTACGCGTATGAGCAGAGACTGATTTCTCTCCATAAATTCCACTAAAAACCCAGTACGCGTATTACCTCCCTCGTTACGCGTAATGCCTTGCCCCTTACGCGTACTATTACGCATTTCAGCAGAGGGCCGTGTAAAATGGGTTTCCATACGTGTAATGCCCTCATTTCGCCCTTGCCATACGCGTATTGCCCTACCCAATATGCGTATTGCCTTGCCCGTTACGCGTATGGGCAGCGAAACCCAGAATTTTTCCTGCATAATTTCTGCTACGAAAAATCACCCAATTCCTCTCCAAATCTCATCTAAACATCAGCAAACTACCAATTAAATGCACAACAACCTATATCTATCAGGTTTCAACAATTAGGAACATTAAATCATGATTTCTGACACAAAAGTTGTATCCAATTCTCACAATCTCAACATATTAATTGTTGTAGTTCTCTATTTAATTCAACCAAACTTCAAACAAATACATACATATACATATACAAGCAAGATATAATCGAAACTTCTCACCCTTACCCGATTAATCGAAGTTCAAGCTTTGTTTTGATGATTTTCTCTTCTTCCCCTTCTTCTTTCTTTTCTTTCTCTTCTTTTTCTTTTCTTTCTCTTCTTTCTCCTTTTCTCTCTATTTCTCTCTTTTCCCTCTTTTTTAACAAAATATCTAACTACCCAAAATGACCATTTTTCCCTTACGCTCAAATATCTCCCAAACGCTCTCAAAATACGATAAAACATAAACAGCAACGAAATATATTTCGGGAAATAAAAGTTGAAAAGAAATTATAATTTATTGCAAATATTTTACCTATCAGGGAAATTAACCAATTAACTCAATTAGCAGGTAAAATACAATAAATTCACACATTTCACAAAATTCACATAAATGAAATAAATAAATACAATTAAACAAATCGGGGCGTTACATCTTGTACTATTTTGTGTGGTGTTTGATAATTTGCAGCATACACGTTTTTTAATGGTCCTGTGATATGTGATGTCTTGGTTGGTTTGTAAATAAGTCATGGTTTGAAGTTGGTCATTATTTGAAACATAGTGTTACATGTCTTGGGAGCTATGAGGGAAGAGTATACATGTTCTTGTCATGATCTTGCTCAGAACAAACATTGTTGCAATTGTTCCTCTTGTAACTCTAACGGTGCACTCATTTGTGTAGTTCTCATAGATTTTTTGATTGCACTAATCATCCACTTCATTTTTCTTTTCATGTGTACATTTATGGAGCAATTTGGAATAATGATGGTTTGGCGAAGGACATCAGCTTGGCATACGAAAGAAACTTCTTTGAAGCATTGTCACAAACAGTCTTGATGGCTTGGCAAACTCATAGGATTTTTAGCTTTTTATTTTTTTTGCAAATACCTTTATAGATTGTTGCATGAATTATTTTTGTAAATTAGAGCATGACCTTGTACTTGGCTATGTAGCTATTGAACTTTGGATTTCGACTGATGTATTCATGAAACATGTTGCGCCTTAATTCTTATTTTCAAGCTTGAATGGGCGTGGTGTTTTTTTAATAAAGGAACTTAGGATGAATAGCCATTGGAATGTGACCCTTAGACCGAATTGAATTTCTGTGAACCTTGTAGCCTCAAGTAATTTTGTGACTTGTAACATGAGGTTGAATTCAATGAACAATCCTTCTTACTTTGAATTTATTATCTTTAATAGTTTGATCAAATGTATTTCCACCTTGAAATGAATTGGACCTTAAACCTTAATGACTTGAATTGTATTTCCAAAGTTATCACCACTTGTGAATTAAAAAAAAAAATGTCTTTGACTTGTCATGACCAAGACAACATTATCATGTAGCACACCTTGGACAAAATTTGCTTTTGAACACGACCTTGGATTGTGAAAGCATGGCTTAAAAACTTGAAGCAAAATTCGGATTTAATTGTGGCTCCCATCATCACTTATAGCGCACTCCTTATGCCTTAACCATCCTCCCACCATAACTTGAACATATTCCTTACTTATTAAACGATTTTGTCATGAACTTCTTGGATGAATTATCCACTAATCTTGTAAACAATGCAAAATTCGGATTAAAAACGAACATGCCCCAAGGGTGAATAACCCTCTCCTTGAAGCTTGAAAAGTCATTCCTTGAACAAATTACAACAAATCTATCCAAGATTTAGTCAATGATCATGCCTTGAAATAGATGCAATCATATAACTTAGGCACTTGATCATATCATAACTGCTTGACCATGAGAATGAGGACACCTCTTTCCACAGAAATTCAATATACTCTGCAAGGGACTATGATCACAATGAGCACACACAAAATCTCTATGACCTAAATCCTAAAGGATCATGACCAAAGGCCAGATTATTACTTTGAGAAAGATCATGAAGCAACAACATTCTTGGCATAAGAAAAATGATAGGGTAGGACAAATTTGGGGTATGGCAGATGCCCCAATCTAATTGGCTTGAACCCGAGAGAATGAGTTGCTGCATGGCGTACATTTTTAGGGTAGAAGTCAATTAGATATAAGAAGACCCCAAAATTTGTCTGACAAAGGTAAAATGATATAGAGTGGGAGTTAACAGAATGAGGTAACGGGGTTCAAACTGAACAAAATAACTAGAGCCTCTTTGGGTAGTCGAAGCAGTCCCTTATAGATTAAGGTTCTTCGTGATACCAAAGTAATATTTTTGAATGCATAGGATTCTCTTGGTGGTCGAAGCAGTCCCATATCCATTAAGGTTCCTCGATGATACCAAAGCAGTATCTTGAAGGCAGACGATTCTCTGGGTGTCGATGCAGTCCCTTATCCATTAAGGTTCTTTGATGATACCAAAGCAGTATCTCTGAAGGTAGAAGATTCTCTAGCTCGTCAAAGCAGTCCCTTATCCATTAAGGTTCCTCGATGATACCAAAGCAATATCACTAAAAGGCAGAAGATTCTCTGGGTTGTTAAAGCAGTCCCTTATCCATTAAGGTTCCTCGATGATACCAAAGCAGTATCTTGAAGGCAGACGATTCTCTGGGTCGTCGAAGCAGTCCCTTATCCATTAAGGTTCTTTGATGTTACCAAAGCAGTATCTCTGAAGGTAGAAGATTCTCTGGATCGTCGAAGCAATCCCTTATCCAATAAGGTTCCTCGATGATACCAAAGCTGTATCTCTGAAGGCAGAAGATTATTTGGGTCATCGAAGCAGTCCCTTATCAATTAAGGTTCTTCGATGATACCAAAGCAGTATCTCTGAAGGCAGACGATTCTCTGGGTCGTCGAAGCAGTCCCTTATCCATTAAGGTTCCTCGATGATACCAAAGCAGTATCATGAAGGCAGACGATTCTCTGGGTCGTCGAAGCAGTCCCTTATCCATTAAGGTTCTTTGATGATACCAAAGCAGTATCTCTGAAGGCAGAAGATTCTCTGGCTCGTCGATGCAGTCCCTTATCCATTAAGGTTCCTCGATGATACCAAAGCAATATCTATAAAAGGCAGAAGATTCTCTAGGTCTTCGAAGCAGTCCCTTATCCATTAAGGTTCATCGATGATACCAAAGCAGTATCTTGAAGGCAGACGATTCTCTGGGTCGTCGAAGCAGTCCCTTATCCATTAAGGTTCTTTGATGATACCAAAGCAGTATCTCTGAAGGCAGAAGATTCTCAGGGTCGTCGAAGCAGTCCCTTATCCATTAAGGTTCCTCGATGATACCAAAGCAGTATCTCTGAAGGCAGACGATTCTCTGGGTCGTCGAAGCAGTCCCTTATCCATTAAGGTTCTTCGATGATACCAAAGCAGTATCTCTGAAGGCAGACGATTCTCTGGGTCGTCGAAGCAGTCCTTTATCCATTAAGGTTCCTCGATGATACCAAAGCAGTATCTCTGCGGTAAATTTGTTGAGGAATAGTTGAGCAAGATTCCTATTGGAGGAAATGTGCTGGCTTTGTGGGGGAAAGCTCACAAGAAACTTTCTAGGGTAACCTCTGCTTGGGAAGCAACAATAGCAACATCTGCTGGGGATTGTCATTATCAGCTGCATGGTTGAAGAATGACTTGCTAAGGAATAGAATTCCAAGAGCAAGTGCGGGGGTACCAGCTCTTTTCAGAGGAATACTGCCGACTTCGAAGGAGGACTGACCAAGATGCTTGCGAATCGATCCTGGATCCTGTTATGCTATGTTGCCGGGGATGGATATGACATGCATTGCATGATGCACTGAAACACATACTAAGATGCAACTGCTGGGGAATATCTAATGCACGTATGAGATGATAGTGCTTTATATGATTATGTAATGTTATGCTAGCATGTTATGCACCTGACAATGCAAATGATCGGCCGCGCTGGGGATAAGTTTCCTCGTTGAGGGTATCACCAGGGATTGGATTTGGTAATTGCCAAATGAAATTGGACTTTGGTTATTTTGGTGTTTGCTAATAAATTGGACTTTGGTTATTTTGGTGTTATGAGTATGCCAACGACGGTGGACTTTTAATGGTTGCCAATGAAGACTGGACTTTAAAGGGTAGATTTGAAGGTGCCAACGAGTGTGGACTTTTGAGTAGTTGCCAATAAAGGATTGGACTTTGGGTTTTATGGGGATGGTGAGAGTGTTTGACTACTCGACCCCTTTTGAGCAAGCCAAATATGACTAGGGAGCGTGATTGCCCCTGTTGGGCTTGAAAGATTCACTGTTGGGGATTATATTAAGTACATCCCTGAAAAGCTACACTACTTGTGGTGAAGAGCCAAGACGACTGACAACTGATTTGATGCTTTCATGTGGTGAAGTTCTTTTGGAAATTATCTAATTCCTTTTTAGTTCTCCCAACACCAAAATAAATTTTATTATTTTCAAATATTGTCTTTATTAACCGAAGTTTCAAAACACAATTTATCAAAAACAAAATCAATTTGAAAACAAACAGATAAAGTAAAAAATGAGCACAATTTGGTGAGAAATCTCTCTTTGTATTGATTCGCCCCTGGAATGGGTAAGTATGTACAAGGATGCAATTCCTTAATGAGGTAATTGCGGTGGAAGAAAACATAATGGAAATACGAATTAATGAGGTTCCATTGAGTTCAACACTGTTATGGTCCCTATGACTTTGATAAATTCAACACCTTGCTTCGTAGGAAGATGACTGGATTGATTCCTCTCTTCAGTAGCACATCAGGATCAAGTGGACGTGCAGACCAGATACTTTTCCTTGGAATTCGTCCCTAACTTTTGCCTGGATCACCCTTTCGGGTTTTCAATCCACCGGGACGCCCTTTTTTGCCTGAACCGCCCTTTCGGGTTTTCATTTCAGCGGGCCTATATTTTTATTTTATCCCTAATTTTTGCCTAGACTGATTTTGTTTTTTCAGGTCCACCAGGAATGCCATTTTTTGCCTAAGTCGCCTTTTCAGGTTTTCAACTTAGCGGCCTTATTATTCCACTTTTCTAGGCGTAGTATCGCTTAACGTACTCTGCATTCACCGGGTATGGTAATTCATCACCGTCCATAGTTGCGAGTTTCAAGGCACCACCAGAGAATGCTTCTTTTATAATATATGGGCCTTCGTAGTTTGGGGTCCACTTGCCCCTGGATTCGTTATACATAGTCATGATCCTCTTGAGCACCAAGTCACCTTCCTGGAATGTGTGAGGATGCACTTTCTTGTCAAAAACTTTCTTCATGCGTCTTTGATATAGCTGGTCATGGCATTTTGCTGCCAAGCATTTTTCTTCAAGAAGGTTGAGTTCATCAAACCTCATCTTCACCCATTCTGCTTCATCAAGCTGAGCTTCCATCAATACTCTCAATGAGGGGATTTCGACTTCTATCGGAAGGACCGCTTCCATGCCATAAACCAATGAGTAAGGAGTTTCCCCTGTTGAAGTTTGCACTGAGGTACAGTAGCCGTGCAGCGTAAAAGGTAGCATCTCATGCCAATCCTTATAAGTGACCACCATTTTCTGAATGATCTTTTTGATGTTTTTGTTGGCTGCCTCAACGGCTCCATTCATCTTAGGTCTGTATAGTGTCAAATTATGGTGCTCAATCTTGAAACTAGCACACAGTTCATCCATTATTTTTTTATTGAGATTAGACCCATTGTCAGCGATGATACGGCTAGGCACTCCATATCTGCATATAATGTTGTGTTTCAAGAAGCGAACGACCACTTGCTTGGTAACGTTCGTATACGATACAGCCTCAACCCATTTGGTAAAGTAGTCTATGGCAACCAATATGAAGCGGTGTCCATTTGAGGCCTTTGGCTCGATCATCTCAATCTTATCAGAGTATATCTGGCATTTATGGCATGTTCGGGCATGATGGTAGCATTCATCCTCCATGGTAAGCTAATAATAACCTGCTCTCAATATCTTCTTTGCCATAGTATGCCCATTTGCGTGGGTACCAAAACAACCTTCATGAATGTCTTTCAGAATCTGCTAAGCTTCATGCTTTTCCACACATCTGAGTAGTACAGTATCATGATTATGCTTGTATAACACATTCCCATTGAGGAAGAAATTTGATGCCAATCTGCGCAAAGTTCTCTTATCCACTGCCAAAGCGCCCTCTGGATATTCTTGTTTTTCCAGATAACGTTTGATGTCATAGAACCATGGCTTTTCATCTGACTCTTCATCGGCAGCCAAACAGTGAGCGGGCTCTTCAAATCGCTGTAGATCAATATGCGGCCGATGGTTGGGCCATATCAGTTTATACATAGAAGCCAAAGTTGCCAGAGCGTCTGCCATATGATTTTCTTCTCTAGGCACATGGGTAAAGGTGATATCATCAAATCTGGGAAGTAGCTTTGCCACATAATCCCGATATGGAACTAAGTTGGCATGTTTGGCATCCCAGTCACCTCTAATCTTGTGTATTACTAGAGCAGAATCTCCAAACACATCAAGAGTCTTGATTCTTAAATTGATGGCTTCTTCCAATCCCAGTATACAAGCTTCATACTCAACCATGTTATTGGTGCATGGAAAGCAGAGCTTAGCTATGAACGGTAAGTGGAAACTCTTGGGTGATGTAACCACTGCCCCAATTCCACTTCCATGAACATTTGAGGCGCCGTCGAAAATAAGAGTCCATCGCTCCCCTGGTTCGGGCCCTTCATCTGGACCTGGCTCTTCATAATCTTTTAGTACCATTATGTCTTCGTCTGGAAAATCAAACTTCAAGGGCTGATAATCATCCATCGGTTGATGGGCAAGATGGTCCGCCAGTATGCTACCCTTGATGGCTTTTTGAGTGACGTATTGAATGTCGTACCCAGACAAAAGCATTTTCCATCGGGCTATTCTGCCGGTGAGAGCATGTTTCTCAAAGATGTATTTAATGGGATCCATCTTGGAAATAAGATAAGTAGTGTGGGTCAACATATACTGCCTGAGACGTCTGGCAGCCCAGGCTAATGTGCAATAAGTCTTCTCGAGTAAGGAATACCTTGTCTCGCAGTCATTGAACTTTTTGCTGAGGTAATAGATGGCATGTTCTTTCTTTCCCGTCTCATCTTGTTGCCCCAACACACAGCCCATAGATTCGTCAAGTATAGTCAGGTACATAATAAGTGGCCTTTTAGGAACAGACGGTATCAAGATCGGTGGTTCTTGTAGATACTCTTTGATTTTATCAAATGCCCCTTGGCAATCATCATCTCACGCAATTGACGGATTCTTTCTTAGCAGCTTGAAAATAGGTTTGCAGGTGGCAGTAAGATGTGAAATAAATCTGGCAATTTAGTTTAATCTTCCTAGAAAGCCACGAACCTCTTTCTCTATCCTAGGCGCGGGCATATTCTGAATTGCCCTTGTGACGCCCCTAATCTATACCCCAAAACAGATAAAGCAATAAACAAAAAATTCAAAATTTCGTCAGAGTATATCTAAAAACACGGCATAGACCGAAGGGGTCACATCAATAGAAAACAAAATATAGATAACATACAACACCTGCTCATAAAGATATGCAACGGTGGGGTAGCAATCAAACAGTGGAAACTCAGTTCCTTACACCCACTTTTCAGAAATTAGAATAAAAGCGGAAAATCTAAAATCTGAATAACATATATACATATATCATATAAAAAGTATGTCATACATCAAGTTATACACGTACAATTCCAAAAGATATCATCACATATACAAAATAATCACAAACGGCCACCTTAGCTACCCGGTGTCACATATCAGAGCCGACCGACAAAAGAATGAAGACGCAACGCTTCACAAAAAGAATACCTCCAGCGACTCTAATCTGCAATGCCTCATAGAGCATTATAAAACAGCAGAAGGGTGAGAAAAAAAACCATAATATAATTGCGTAAAATTATATATTAACACAAAAATACTCAAGTAGGCATATTCCCACCACCATTGCACAACAATCAAACATAACACAATACGGTACAATTTTCACGTATCAAATACCACTGCACTTCAATCATTCACAATTCAATTACACATATTCCATCTCATCAATCACAATCACAAATCCATGCACAATTAATTCATGATTTATGCAAATTCACAGAGACCGACACAACGACTCTATGCACATGCTATGCGGTACCGACTTCCAATGTCTCATCATCAGTTCACTCAGGAACTACTGGAACCATCGCTCGTTACTGAGGATCGCTCAATAACTCCCCGTCGGGCCTACGATGTTCACCCGTCGCTTTAGGTCTCCACATGAGCACACGACGTTTGGATTGCTTTAGGTCTCCACATGAGCACACAATCCAATCGCTTTAGGTCCCCACATGGGCACACGATCGTCTATAACCATCGCTTTAGGTCCTCACATAGGCACACGATGTTATAGCGGATTCCTTCTGGAACCAAACCGTCACTCAGGACGTCACAACAATGCATATCATGATGCTTGGCATACAAATGACTCATGACAATCCAAGGCATACATATATACAACCATGTGAACCATTTCAACATCAATAATCATGCATTGAAAATCAATTCAAACAATGTATTCATCATTAACCACAAATCACAACAACAAGCATATTATCATATGCATTCACACCAATTCACATCAATTACACCAAACGGCAACGAACTCTTTCACAATTAACATGCATATACATTTAATTTAAACAATGCATTTATTTGCCAAAAGGCCACAATTCACAATAATTTCCACAATCTAGGATTCACGCCATAAGGCTACCCACAACACATCGTATAACAGTACACACAAGCTATACGTTATATAACAAAAGCATATTGCACGATAACACCTCAATCGCACGCATTCACGACGGTAAAAATTAACACAACAATACGGTTTCAATTTTCTGCTATAATTGAACCAAATACAGACCTCAAAACTATTTTTCCTAGAAAGAATATCTCGTTAGCTTTCCAACGCTTCGAACGGAGGTCAAAACCGACTTACAGTTCAAGAGTTATGAATTTTTGAAGTTTTGCAAAAACCAGAAATTTTCTGCTAACAGCCCTACGGGTACATGTAATTTCGTCCGAAAATCCGACCGATTCAATTATTTTCTTCGAAACAAACACATACTCATTCATACCAAACATATAGTAGTGATTTGGAACCATTAAACGTGAATTCTACGACTTTCGATTTCACTCCAAATCTTAAACTCTCAATTCTCCAAAAATGCAAAAACTTACAAACTCAACCAAATTCGATAAAACAAGCATACTCGATCACGGCCTAACATTACTCGACACATCTACACAATTTATTCCAACTTTCGTCCGTAAAAACATCGGTTTCTATCGATTTCTATCGTTTCGACCTAAAAGTGAAAACTATGGAAAACAAGCAAACATTCCAAGAAAACATACATAATCTTACACAAGCATAAGATAATCGAGTTTCGCACCCTTACCCGATTAATTCGCGTTTGAAAAGTCGGTTGAATCGGTTCCTAAATCCACAAGTTTTTCTTCTTTTTCTTCTTTTTCCTCTTCTCTTTCTCTTCCCCTTTTTTTTTCTTCTTTCTTTCTAACTTTTCTTACTACTTTTCTATTTTTATAACAAATCAAAATATCTAACCCCAAAAAGACCAAAATACCCCTCAGCTCAAATATCTCCCAAACGCTCTCAAAATGCGATAAAACATAAACATACCGATGAAATATATTTCGGGAAATAAAAGTTGAAAAGAAATTATAATTTATTGCAAATATTTTACCTATCAGAGAAATTATCCAATTAACAGGTAAAACTCATTTAATTTACACAATTCAAAAAAAGGCCAAAAACTCACTAACTTCCACCAGTGGAACTCAAGTGCAAAACGTGACATAACCAAAAATAACACTAACTTCCCCCAGTGGAACTCAAGTGCAAAACGTGACATAACCAAAAATAACACTAACTTCCACCAGTGGCTGTTAGTTCAAAATGTGACACATTTATGCCACAAAACTCCCAATGCCCGAACATGATGCATTAACATGAAACACAATAAATCACACAATTCACAAAATTTCACATAAATGGAATAATTAAATACGGTTAAATAAATCGGGGCGTTACAACTCTCCCCCACTTAGAAATTTTCATCCTCGAAAATATTACCTGAGACGAACAACTCTGGATACGACTCCCGCATCCTACTCTCCAACTCCCATGTCAAATTGCCCTCAGCAGCGCCTCCCCACGCCACTTTCACAAGTGCAATATCTTTGCCCCTCAACCGCTTCACCTCGCGATCCAAAATACTAGCTGGTAAAGCCTCGACCGTAAGGTTCTCCCTTACCTTAACCTCGTCCATCAGAATCACATGTGAAGGATCCAGAACATACTTCCGAAGCTGTGAAACATGAAACACATCATGCAAATTCGACAGATTCGGCGGTAACGCCACCCGATACGCCACAGCACCCACTCTCGCAGATATCTGGTAAGGACCAATAAATCGAGAAGTAAGCTTCTTAGATTTCAATGCACGACCAACACCCGTTACCGGCGTAACTCTCAAAAATACATGGCCACCCTCTTGAAACTCAAGATCCTTCCGTCTCCGATCATGATAACTCTTTTGTCTACTCTGAGAAGCCTTCATTTTCTCACGAATAAACTTTACCTTTTCTGTCGTCTGTTGCACCAACTCCGGTCCAACCACCGAACTTTCACCAGATTCGTGCCAACACAACGGTGTTCGACATCTCCGTCCATATAAAGCCTTAAAAGGTGCCATTCCAATACTAGAATGGAAACTATTATTATACGTGAATTCAACCAATGCAAGATAACTATCCCACGCACCACCTTGTTCAAGAACACAAGCCCTCAACAAATCCTCCAACGACTGAATGGTTCTTTCGGTCTGACCATCCGTCTGCGGATGATAAGCCAAACTCAACCTCAATCTAGAACCCAAAGCCTTCTGTAAACTTTCCCAAAATCTCGAAGTAAACCTCGGATCACGATCTGAAACAATACTCAATGGAACACCATGTAACTTCACAATCACACTGATATAAATCTCAGCTAACCTCTCCAAAGAAAAACTGATGTCAATCGGAATGAAATGCACCGATTTAGTCAGCCTATCCACAATCACCCAAATAGCATTATGCCCTCGCTGAGTATTTGGCAACCCTGTCACAAAATCCATAGAAATGCTATCCCATTTCCACTTCGGAATATCCAACGGTTGCAACAAACCACTAGGCCTCAGATGTTCCACCTTCGACTTCTGACAAGTCAAACATGCATACACAAACTGAGCCACATCTCTTTTCAAACCAGACCACCAGAAAATCTTCTTCAAATCTTGGTACATCTTATTCGCTCCTGGATGTATACTCAAATTACTCCGGTGTTCTTCCACCAAAATCATTCTTTTCAACTCCGCATCATCAGGAATGCAAATTCTACCTCGGAACCTCAAAACACCATTAACATCCACTTTAAAGTCCTCATTCACACTTTCCTCTCCCACCGTCATCAAGTCCACAAATTTCACATCCAACTTTTGTTTTTCACTAACCGTCAATAAAAATTCATTAGTGACTTTCAACATTCCAAGTCTCACACTAACCGACGTCACTTCACAAACCAAACCCAAATCTCTAAACGATTCCAAAAGTTCCCACTCCTTAACCATCAATGCGGACATATGCAAAGATTTCCGACTCAATGCATCGGCTACCACATTAGCTTTACCAGGATGGTAATTCAAGCCAAAGTCGTAGTCTTTCAAGAATTCCAACCATCTCCGTTGCCTCATGTTCAACTCTTTCTGATCAAATAAATATTTCAAGCTTTTATGATCACTAAAGACTTCGAACCTTGCACCATAGAGATAATGCCTCCAAATCTTCAACACAAAAACCACAGCCGCTAATTCCAGGTCATGAGTAGGATAATTTTTCTCATGAACCCTTAATTGCCTTGAAGCATAAGCCACAACCTTACCTTCCTGCATCAACACACCACCTAAACCAATCAAAGACGCATCACAATACACCACAAATGGTTCATTAGGATTCGATAAAATCAGGATCGGAGCTGTCGTCAATCTTCTCTTCAGCTCACAAAAACTTTCTTCACACTGAATATCCCAAATGAACGCTTTGCCCTTACAAGTCAACTGAGTCAAAGGAAGAGCTAGCTTAGAAAAACCTTCAATGAACCTCCGATAATAACCAGCCAAACCCAAAAAGCTTCGAATTTCAGTAACGGATCTAGGAGCCTCCCATTGTAGAACTGCTTCTACTTTAGATGGATCCACAGCAATACCATTACCTGAAATTACGTGCCCAAGAAAACTCACCCGAACACAACTGTCGCACAACAACAACTCGGCCAAAATGCCAGACGCAACAGACACAACTGACACGGACTAGCTCTGATACCACTTAATGTGACGCCCCCAATCTATACCCCAAAACAGTTAAAGCAATAAAAGAAAAATTCAAAATTTCGTCAGAGTATATCTAAAAACACGGCATAGACCGAAGGGGTCACATCAATAGAAAACAAAATACAGATAACATACAACACCGGCTCATAAAGATATGCAACGGTGGGGTAGCAATCAAACAGAGGAAACTCAGTTCCTTACACCCACTTTTCAGAAATTAGAATAAAAGCGGAAAATCTAAAATCTAAATAACATATATACATATATCATATAAAAAGTCTGTCATACATCAAGTTATACACGTACAATTCCAAAAGATATCATCACATATACAAAATAATCACAAACGGCCACCCTAGCTACCCGGTGTCACATATCAGAGTCGACCGACAAAAGAATGAAGATGCAACGCTTCACAAAAAGAATACCTCCAGCAACTCTAATCTGCAATGCCTCATAGAGCATTATAAAACAGCAGAAGGGTGAGAAAAACAACCATAGTATAATTGCGTAAAATTATATATTAACACAAAAATACTCAAGTAGGCATATTCCCACCACCATTGCACAACAATCAAACATAACACAATACGGTACAATTTTCACGTATCAAATACCACTGCACTTCAATCATTCACAATTCAATTACTCATATTCCATCTCATCAATCACAATCACAAATCCATGCACAATTAATTCATGCTTTATGCAAATTCACAGAGACCGACACAATGACTATATGCACATGCTATGCGGTACCGACTTCTAATGTCTCATCATCAGTTCACTCAGGAACTACTGGAACCATCGCTCGTTACTGAGGATCGCTCAATAACTCCCCGTCGGGCCTACGATGTTCACCCGTCGCTTTAGGTCTCCACATGAGCACACGACGTTATGGATTGCTTTAGGTCTCCACATGAGCACACAATCCGATCGCTTTAGGTCCCCACATGGGCACACGATCGTCTATAACCATCGCTTTAGGTCCTCACATAGGCACACGATGTTATAGCGGATTCCCTCTGGAACCAAACCGTCACTCGGGACGTCACAACAATGCATATCATGATGCTTGGCATACAAATGACTCATGACAATCCAAGGCATACATATATACAACCATGTGAACCATTTTAACATCAATAATCATGCATTGAAAATCAATTCAAACAATGCATTCATCATTAACCACAAATCACAACAACAAGCATATTATCATATGCATTCACACCAATTCACATCAATTACACCAAACGGCAACGAACTCTTTCACAATTAACATGCATATATATTTAATTTAAACAATGCATTTATTTGCCAAAAGGCCACAATTCACAATAATTTCCACAATCTAGGATTCACGCCATAAGGCTACCCACAACACATTGTATAACAGTACACACAAGCTATACGTTATATAACAAAAGCATATTGCACGATAACACCTCAATCGCACGCATTCACGACGGTAAAAATTAACACAACAATACGGTTTCAATTTTCTGCTATAATTGAACCATATACAGACCTCAAAACTATTTTTCCTAGAAAGAACATCTCGTTAGCTTTCCAACGCTTCGAACGGGGGTCAAAACCGACTTACGGTTCAAGAGTTATGAATTTTTGAAGTTTTGCAAAAACCAGAATTTTTCTGCTAACAGCCCTACGGGTTCATACAATTTCGTCCGAAAATCCGACCGATTCAATTATTTTCTTCGAAACAAACACATACTCATTCATACCAAATATATATTAGTGATTTGGAACCATTACACGTGAATTCTACGACTTTCGATTTCACTCCGAATCTTAAACTCTCAATTCTCCAAAAATGCAAAAACTTACAAACTCAACCAAATTCGATAAAACAAGCATACTCGATCACGGCCTAACATTACTCGACACATCTACACAATTTATTCCGACTTTCGTCCGTAAAAACATCGGTTTCTATCGATTTATACCGTTTTGACCTAAAAGTGAAAACTATGGAAAACAAGCAAACATTCCAAGAAAACATACATAATCTTACACAAGCATAAGATAATCGAGTTTCGCACCCTTACCCGATTAATTCGCGTTTGAAAAGTCGGTTGAATCGGTTCCTAAATCCACAAGTTTTTCCTCTTTTTCTTCTTTTTCCTCTTCTCTTTCTCTTCTCCTTTTCTTTTTCTTCTTTCTTTCTCTCTTTTCTTACTACTTTTCAATTTTTATAACAAATCAAAATATCTAACCCCAAAAAGACCAAAATACCCCTCATCTCAAATATCTCCCAAACGCACTCAAAATGCGATAAAACATAAACATACCGATGAAATATATTTTGGGAAATAAAAGTTGAAAAGAAATGATAATTTATTGCAAATATTTTACCTATCAGAGAAATTATCCAATTAACAGGTAAAACTCATTTAATATACACAATTCAAAAAAAGGCCAAAAACTCACTAACTTCCACCAGTGGAACTCAAGTGCAAAACATGACATAACAAAAAATAACACTAACTTCCACCAGTGGAACTCAAGTGCAAAACGTGACATAACCAAAAATAACACTAACTTCCACCAGTGGCTGTTAGTTCAAAATGTGACACATTTATGCCACAAAACTCTTAATGCCCAAACATGATGCATTAACATGAAACATAATAAATCACACAATTCACAAAATTTCACATAAATGGAATAATTAAATACGGTTAAATAAATCGGGGCGTTACAACTCTCCCCCACTTAGAAATTTTTGTCCTCGAAAATATTACCTGAGACGAACAACTCTGGATACGACTCCCGCATCCTACTCTCCAACTCCCACATCAAATTGCCCTCAGCAGCGCCTCCCCACGCCACTTTCACAAGTGCAATATCTTTGCCCCTCAACCGCTTCACCTCGCGATCCAAAATACTAGCTGGTAAAGCCTCGACCGTAAGGTTCTCCCTTACCTCAACCTCGTCCATCAGAATCACATGTGAAGGATCCGGAACATACTTCCGAAGCTGTGAAACATGAAACACATCATGCAAATTCGACAGATTCGGCGGTAACGCCACCCGATACGCCACAGCACCCACTCTCGCAGATATCTGGTAAGGACCAATAAATCGAGAAGTAAGCTTCTTAGATTTCAATGCACGACCAACACCCATTACCGGCGTAACTCTCAAAAATACATGGTCACCCTCTTGAAACTCAAGATCCTTCCGTCTCCGATCATGATAACTCTTTTGTCTACTCTGAGAAGCCTTTATTTTCTCACGAATAAACTTTACCTTTTCTGTCGTCTGTTGCACCAACTCCGGTCCAACCACCGAACTTTCACCAGATTCATGCCAACACAACGGTGATCGACATCTCCGTCCATATAAAGCCTCAAAAGGTGCCATTCCAATACTAGAATGGAAACTATTATTATACGTGAATTCAACCAATGCAAGATAACTATCCCACGCACCACCTTGTTCAAGAACACAAGCCCTCAACAAATCCTCCAACGACTGAATGGTTCTTTCGGTCTGACCATCCGTCTGCGGATGATAAGCCGAACTCAACCTTAATCTAGAACCCAAAGCCTTCTGTAAACTTTCCCAAAATCTCGAAGTAAACCTCGGATCACGATCTGAAACAATACTCAATGGAACACCATGTAACTTCACAATCACACTGATATAAATCTCAGCTAACCTCTCCAAAGAAAAACTGATGTCAATCGGAATGAAATGCACCGATTTAGTCAGCCTATCCACAATCACCCAAATAGCATTATGCCCTCGCTGAGTATTTGGCAACCCTGTCACAAAATCCATAGAAATGCTATCCCATTTCCACTTCGGAATATCCAACGGTTGCAACAAACCACTAGGCCTCAGATGTTCCACCTTCGACTTTTGACAAGTCAAACATGCATACACAAACTGAGCCACATCTCTTTTCAAACCAGACCACCAGAAAATCTTCTTCAAATCTTGGTACATCTTATTCGCTCCTGGATGTATACTCAAATTACTCCGGTGTTCTTCCACCAAAATCATTCTTTTCAACTCCGCATCATCAGGAATGCAAATTCTACCTCGGAACCTCAAAACACCATTAACATCCACTTTAAAGTCCTCATTCACACTTTCCTCTCCCACCGTCATCAAGTCCACAAATTTCACATCCAACTTTTGTTTTTCACTAACCGTCAATAAAAATTCATTAGTGACTTTCAACATTCCAAGTCTCACACTAACCGACGTCACTTCACAAACCAAACCCAAATCTCTAAACGATTCCAAAAGTTCCCACTCCTTAACCATCAATGCGGACATATGCAAAGATTTCCGACTCAATGCATCGGCTACCACATTAGCTTTACCAGGATGGTAATTCAAGCCAAAGTCGTAGTCTTTCAAGAATTCCAACCATCTCCGTTGCCTCATGTTCAACTCTTTCTGATCAAATAAATATTTCAAGCTTTTATGATCACTAAAGACTTCGAACCTTGCACCATAGAGATAATGCCTCCAAATCTTCAACACAAAAACCACAGCCGCTAATTCCAGGTCATGAGTAGGATAATTTTTCTCATGAACCCTTAATTGCCTTGAAGCATAAGCCACAACCTTACCTTCCTGCATCAACACACCACCTAAACCAATCAAAGACGCATCACAATACACCACAAATGGTTCATTAGGATTCGATAAAATCAGGATCGGAGCTGTCGTCAATCTTCTCTTCAGCTCACAAAAACTTTCTTCACACTGAATATCCCAAATGAACGCTTTGCCCTTACAAGTCAACTGAGTCAAAGGAAGAGCTAGCTTAGAAAAACCTTCAATGAACCTCCGATAATAACCAGCCAAACCCAAAAAGCTTCGAATTTCAGTAACGGATCTAGGAGCCTCCCATTGTAGAACTGCTTCTACTTTAGATGGATCCACAGCAATACCATTACCTGAAATTACGTGCCCAAGAAAACTCACCCGAACACAACTGTCGCACAACAACAACTCGGCCAAAATGCCAGACGCAACAGACACAACTGACACGGACTAGCTCTGATACCACTTAATGTGACGCCCCCAATCTATACCCCAAAACAGTTAAAGCAATAAAAGAAAAATTCAAAATTTCGTCAGAGTATATCTAAAAACACGGCATAGACCGAAGGGGTCACATCAATAGAAAACAAAATACAGATAACATACAACACCGGCTCATAAAGATATGCAACGGTGGGGTAGCAATCAAACAGAGGAAACTCAGTTCCTTACACCCACTTTTCAGAAATTAGAATAAAAGCGGAAAATCTAAAATCTAAATAACATATATACATATATCATATAAAAAGTCTGTCATACATCAAGTTATACACGTACAATTCCAAAAGATATCATCACATATACAAAATAATCACAAACGGCCACCCTAGCTACCCGGTGTCACATATCAGAGCCGACCGACAAAAGAATGAAGATGCAACGCTTCACAAAAAGAATACCTCCAGCAACTCTAATCTGCAATGCCTCATAGAGCATTATAAAACAGCAGAAGGGTGAGAAAAACAACCATAGTATAATTGCGTAAAATTATATATTAACACAAAAATACTCAAGTAGGCATATTCCCACCACCATTGCACAACAATCAAACATAACACAATACGGTACAATTTTCACGTATCAAATACCACTGCACTTCAATCATTCACAATTCAATTACTCATATTCCATCTCATCAATCACAATCACAAATCCATGCACAATTAATTCATGCTTTATGCAAATTCACAGAGACCGACACAATGACTATATGCACATGCTATGCGGTACCGACTTCTAATGTCTCATCATCAGTTCACTCAGGAACTACTGGAACCATCGCTCGTTACTGAGGATCGCTCAATAACTCCCCGTCGGGCCTACGATGTTCACCCGTCGCTTTAGGTCTCCACATGAGCACACGACGTTATGGATTGCTTTAGGTCTCCACATGAGCACACAATCCGATCGCTTTAGGTCCCCACATGGGCACACGATCGTCTATAACCATCGCTTTAGGTCCTCACATAGGCACACGATGTTATAGCGGATTCCCTCTGGAACCAAACCGTCACTCGGGACGTCACAACAATGCATATCATGATGCTTGGCATACAAATGACTCATGACAATCCAAGGCATACATATATACAACCATGTGAACCATTTTAACATCAATAATCATGCATTGAAAATCAATTCAAACAATGCATTCATCATTAACCACAAATCACAACAACAAGCATATTATCATATGCATTCACACCAATTCACATCAATTACACCAAACGGCAACGAACTCTTTCACAATTAACATGCATATATATTTAATTTAAACAATGCATTTATTTGCCAAAAGGCCACAATTCACAATAATTTCCACAATCTAGGATTCACGCCATAAGGCTACCCACAACACATCGTATAACAGTACACACAAGCTATACGTTATATAACAAAAGCATATTGCACGATAACACCTCAATCGCACGCATTCACGACGGTAAAAATTAACACAACAATACGGTTTCAATTTTCTGCTATAATTGAACCATATACAGACCTCAAAACTATTTTTCCTAGAAAGAACATCTCGTTAGCTTTCCAACGCTTCGAACGGGGGTCAAAACCGACTTACGGTTCAAGAGTTATGAATTTTTGAAGTTTTGCAAAAACCAGAATTTTTCTGCTAACAGCCCTACGGGTTCATACAATTTCGTCCGAAAATCCGACCGATTCAATTATTTTCTTCGAAACAAACACATACTCATTCATACCAAATATATAGTAGTGATTTGGAACCATTAAACGTGAATTCTACGACTTTCGATTTCACTCCGAATCTTAAACTCTCAATTCTCCAAAAATGCAAAAACTTACAAACTCAACCAAATTCGATAAAACAAGCATACTCGATCACGGCCTAACATTACTCGACACATCTACACAATTTATTCCGACTTTCGTCCGTAAAAACATCGGTTTCTATCGATTTATACCGTTTTGACCTAAAAGTGAAAACTATGGAAAACAAGCAAACATTCTAAGAAAACATACATAATCTTACACAAGCATAAGATAATCGAGTTTCGCACCCTTACCCGATTAATTCGCGTTTGAAAAGTCGGTTGAATCGGTTCCTAAATCCACAAGTTTTTCCTCTTTTTCTTCTTTTTCCTCTTCTCTTTCTCTTCTCCTTTTCTTTTTCTTCTTTCTTTCTCTCTTTTCTTACTACTTTTCAATTTTTATAACAAATCAAAATATCTAACCCCAAAAAGACCAAAATACCCCTCAGCTCAAATATCTCCCAAACGCACTCAAAATGCGATAAAACATAAACATACCGATGAAATATATTTTGGGAAATAAAAGTTGAAAAGAAATTATAATTTATTGCAAATATTTTACCTATCAGAGAAATTATCCAATTAACAGGTAAAACTCATTTAATTTACACAATTCAAAAAAAGGCCAAAAACTCACTAACTTCCACCAGTGGAACTCAAGTGCAAAACATGACATAACAAAAAATAACACTAACTTCCACCAGTGGAACTCAAGTGCAAAACGTGACATAACCAAAAATAACACTAACTTCCACCAGTGGCTGTTAGTTCAAAATGTGACACATTTATGCCACAAAACTCTTAATGCCCAAACATGATGCATTAACATGAAACATAATAAATCACACAATTCACAAAATTTCACATAAATGGAATAATTAAATACGGTTAAATAAATCGGGGCGTTACAACTCTCCCCCACTTAGAAATTTTCGTCCTCGAAAATATTACCTGAGACGAACAACTCTGGATACGACTCCCGCATCCTACTCTCCAACTCCCACATCAAATTGCCCTCAGCAGCGCCTCCCCACGCCACTTTCACAAGTGCAATATCTTTGCCCCTCAACCGCTTCACCTCGCGATCCAAAATACTAGCTGGTAAAGCCTCGACCGTAAGTTTCTCCCTTACCTCAACCTCGCCCATCAGAATCACATGTGAAGGATCCGGAACATACTTCCGAAGCTGTGAAACATGAAACACATCATGCAAATTCGACAGATTCGGCGGTAACGCCACCCGATACGCCACAGCACCCACTCTCGCAGATATCTGGTAAGGACCAATAAATCGAGAAGTAAGCTTCTTAGATTTCAATGCACGACCAACACCCATTACCGGCGTAACTCTCAAAAATACATGGTCACCCTCTTGAAACTCAAGATCCTTCCGTCTCCGATCATGATAACTCTTTTGTCTACTCTGAGAAGCCTTTATTTTCTCACGAATAAACTTTACCTTTTCTGTCGTCTGTTGCACCAACTCCGGTCCAACCACCGAACTTTCACCAGATTCATGCCAACACAACGGTGATCGACATCTCCGTCCATATAAAGCCTCAAAAGGTGCCATTCCAATACTAGAATGGAAACTATTATTATACGTGAATTCAACCAGTGCAAGATAACTATCCCACGCACCACCTTGTTCAAGAACACAAGCCCTCAACAAATCCTCCAACGACTGAATGGTTCTTTCGGTCTGACCATCCGTCTGCGGATGATAAGCCGAACTCAACCTTAATCTAGAACCCAAAGCCTTCTGTAAACTTTCCCAAAATCTCGAAGTAAACCTCGGATTACGATCTGAAACAATACTCAATGGAACACCATGTAACTTCACAATCACACTGATATAAATCTCAGCTAACCTCTCCAAAGAAAAACTGATGTCAATCGGAATGAAATGCGCCGATTTAGTCAGCCTATCCACAATCACCCAAATAGCATTATGCCCTCGCTGAGTATTTGGCAACCCTGTCACAAAATCCATAGAAATGTTATCCCATTTCCACTCTGGAATATCCAACGGTTGCAACAAACCACTAGGCCTCAGATGTTCCACCTTCGACTTCTGACAAGTCAAACATGCATACACAAACTGAGCCACATCTCTTTTCAAACCAGACCACCAGAAAATCTTCTTCAAATCATGGTACATCTTATTCGCTCCCGGATGTATACTCAAATTACTCCGGTGTTCTTCCTCCAAAATCATTCTTTTCAACTCCGCATCATCAGGAATGCAAATTCTACCTCGGAACCTCAAAACACCATTAACATCCACTTTAAAGTCCTCATTCACACTTTCCTCTCCCACCGTCATCAAGTCCACAAATTTCACATCCAACTTTTGTTTTTCACTAACCGTCAATAAAAATTCATTAGTGACTTTCAACATTCCAAGTCTCACACTAACCGACGTCACTTCACAAACCAAACCCAAATCTCTAAACGATTCCAAAAGTTCCCACTCCTTAACCATCAATGCGGACATATGCAAAGATTTCCGGCTCAATGCATCGGTTACCACATTAGCTTTACCAGGATGGTAATTCAAGCCAAAGTCGTAGTCTTTCAAGAATTCCAACCATCTTCGTTGCCTCATGTTCAACTCTTTCTGATCAAATAAATATTTCAAGCTTTTATGATCACTAAAGACTTCGAACCTTGCACCATAGAGATAATGCCTCCAAATCTTCAACACAAAAACCACAGCCGCTAATTCCAGGTCATGAGTAGGATAATTTTTCTCATGAACCCTTAATTGCCTTGAAGCATAAGCCACAACCTTACCTTCCTGCATCAACACACCACCTAAACCAATCAGAGACGCATCACAATACACCACAAATGGTTCATTAGGATTCGGTAAAATCAGGATCGGAGCTGTCGTCAATCTTCTCTTCAGCTCACAAAAACTTTCTTCACACTGAATATCCCAAATGAACGCTTTGCCCTTACAAGTCAACTGAGTCAAAGGAAGAGCTAACTTAGAAAAACCTTCAATGAACCTCCGATAATAACCAGCCAAACCCAAAAAGCTTCGAATTTCAGTAACGGATCTAGGAGCCTCCCATTGTAGAACTGCTTCTACTTTAGATGGATCCACAGCAATACCATTACCTGAAATTACGTGCCCAAGAAAACTTACCCGAACACAACTGTCGCACAACAACAACTCGGCCAAAATGCCAGACGCAACAGACACAACTGACACGAACTAGCTCTGATACCACTTAATGTGACGCCCCCAATCTATACCCCAAAACAGTTAAAGCAATAAAAGAAAAATTCAAAATTTCGTCAGAGTATATCTAAAAACACGGCATAGACCGAAGGGGTCACATCAATAGAAAACAAAATACAGATAACATACAACACCTGCTCATAAAGATATGCAACGGTGGGGTAGCAATCAAACAGAGGAATCTCAGTTCCTTACACCCACTTTTCAGAAATTAGAATAAAAGCGGAAAATCTAAAATCTGAATAACATATATACATATATCATATAAAAAGTCTGTCATACATCAAGTTATACACGTACAATTCCAAAAGATATCATCACATATACAAAATAATCACAAACGGCCACCCTGGCTACCCGGTGTCACATATCAGAGCCGACCGACAAAAGAATGAAGACGCAACACTTCACAAAAAGAATACCTCCAGCAACTCTAATCTGCAATGCCTCATAGAGCATTATAAAACAGCAGAAGGGTGAGAAAAACAACCATAATATAATTGCGTAAAATTATATATTAACACAAAAATACTCAAGTAGGCATATTCCCACCACCATTGCACAACAATCAAACATAACACAATACGGTACAATTTTCACGTATCAAATACCACTGCACTTCAATCATTCACAATTCAATTACTCATATTCCATCTCATCAATCACAATCACAAATCCATGCACAATTAATTCATGATTTATGCAAATTCACAGAGACCGACACAATGACTCTATGCACATGCTATGCGGTACCGACTTCTAATGTCTCATCATCAGTTCACTCAGGAACTACTGGAACCATCGCTCGTTACTGAGGATCGCTCAATAACTCCCCGTCGGGCCTACGATGTTCACCCGTCGCTTTAGGTCTCCACATGAGCACACGACGTTATGGATTGCTTTAGGTCTCCATATGAGCACACAATCCGATCGCTTTAGGTCCCCACATGGGCACACGATCGTCTATAGCCATCGCTTTAGGTCCTCACATAGGCACACGATGTTATAGCGGATTCCCTCTGGAACCAAACCGTCACTCGGGACGTCACAACAATGCATATCATGATGCTTGGCATACAAATGACTCATGACAATCCAAGGCATACATATATACAACCATGTGAACCATTTCAACATCAATAATCATGCATTGAAAATCAATTCAAACAATGCATTCATCATTAACCACAAATCACAACAACAAGCATATTATCATATGCATTCACACCAATTCACATCAATTACACCAAACTGCAACGAACTCTTTCACAATTAACATGCATATATATTTAATTTAAACAATGCATTTATTTGCCAAAAGGCCACAATTCACAATAATTTCCACAATCTAGGATTCACGCCATAAGGCTACCCACAACACATCGTATAACAGTACACACAAGCTATACGTTATATAACAAAAGCATATTGCACGATAACACCTCAATCGCACGCATTCACGACGGTAAAAATTAACACAACAATACGGTTTCAATTTTCTGCTATAATTGAACCATATACAGACCTCAAAACTATTTTTCCTAGAAAGAACATCTCGTTAGCTTTCCAACGCTTCGAACGGGGTTCAAAACCGACTTACGGTTCAAGAGTTATGAATTTTTGAAATTTTGCAAAAACCAGAATTTTTCTGCTAACAGCCCTACGGGTTCATACAATTTCGTCTGAAAATCCGACCGATTCAATTATTTCCTTCGAAACAAACACATACTCATTCATACCAAACATATAGTAGTGATTTGGAACCATTAAACGTGAATTCTACGACTTTCGATTTCACTCCGAATCTTAAACTCTCAATTCTCCAAAAATGCAAAAACTTACAAACTCAACCAAATTCGATAAAACAAGCATACTCGATCACGGCCTAACATTACTCGACACATCTACACAATTTATTCCGACTTTCGTCCGTAAAAACATCGGTTTCTATCGATTTCTACCGTTTCGACCTAAAAGTGAAAACTATGGAAAACAAGCAAACATTCCAAGAAAACATACATAATCTTACACAAGCATAAGATAATCGAGTTTCGCACCCTTACCCGATTAATTCGCGTTTGAAAAGTCGGTTGAATCGGTTCCTAAATCCACAAGTTTTTCCTCTTTTTCTTCTTTTTCCTCTTCTCTTTCTCTTCTCCTTTTCTTTTTCTTCTTTCTTTCTCTCTTTTCTTACTACTTTTTTATTTTTATAACAAATCAAAATATCTAACCCCAAAAAGACCAAAATACCCCTCAGCTCAAATATCTCCCAAACGCACTCAAAATGCGATAAAACATAAACATACCGATGAAATATATTTTGGGAAATAAAAGTTGAAAAGAAATTATAATTTATTGCAAATATTTTACCTATCAGAGAAATTATCCAATTAACAGGTAAAACTCATTTAATTTACACAATTCAAAAAAAGGTCAAAAACTCACTAACTTCCACCAGTGGAACTCAAGTGCAAAACATGACATAACAAAAAATAACACTAACTTCCACCAGTGGAACTCAAGTGCAAAACGTGACATAACCAAAAATAACACTAACTTCCACCAGTGGCTGTTAGTTCAAAATGTGACACATTTATGCCACAAAACTCTTAATGCTCAAACATGATGCATTAACATGAAACACAATAAATCATACAATTCACAAAATTTCACATAAATGGAATAATTAAATACGGTTAAATAAATCGGGGCGTTACAACTCTCCCCCACTTAGAAATTTTCGTCTTCGAAAATATTACCTGAGACGAACAACTCTGGATACGACTCCCGCATCCTACTCTCCAACTCCCACATCAAATTGCCCTCAGCAGCGCCTCCCCACGCCACTTTCACAAGTGCAATATCTTTGCCCCTCAACCGCTTCACCTCGCGATCCAAAATACTAGCTGGTAAAGCCTCGACCGTAAGGTTCTCCCTTACCTCAACCTCGTTCATCAGAATCACATGTGAAGGATCCGGAACATACTTCCGAAGCTGTGAAACATGAAACACATCATGCAAATTCGACAGATTCGGCGGTAACGCCACCCGATACGCCACAGCACCCACTATCGCAGATATCTGGTAAGGACCAATAAATCGAGAAGTAAGCTTCTTAGATTTCAATGCACGACCAACACCCATTACCGGCGTAACTCTCAAAAATACATGGTCACCCTCTTGAAACTCAAGATCCTTCCGTCTCCGATCATGATAACTCTTTTGTCTACTCTGAGAAGCCTTTATTTTCTCACGAATAAACTTTACCTTTTCTGTCGTCTGTTGCACCAACTCCGGTCCAACCACCGAACTTTCACCAGATTCATGTCAACACAACGGTGATCGACATCTCCGTCCATATAAAGCCTCAAAAGGTGCCATTCCAATACTAGAATGGAAACTTTTATTATACGTGAATTCAACCAATGCAAGATAACTATCCCACGCACCACCTTGTTCAAGAACACAAGCCCTCAACATATCCTCCAACGACTGAATGGTTCTTTCGGTCTGACCATCCGTCTGCGGATGATAAGCCGAACTCAACCTCAATCTAGAACCCAAAGCCTTCTGTAAACTTTCCCAAAATCTCGAAGTAAACCTCGGATCACGATCTGAAATAATACTCAATGGAACACCATGTAACTTCACAATCACACTGATATAAATCTCAGCTAACCTCTCCAAAGAAAAACTGATGTCAATCGGAATGAAATGCGCCGATTTAGTCAGCCTATCCACAATCACCCAAATAGCATTATGCCCTCGCTGAGTATTTGGCAACCCTGTCACAAAATCCATAGAAATGCTATCCCATTTCCACTCTGGAATATCCAACGGTTGCAACAAACCACTAGGCCTCAGATGTTCCACCTTCGACTTCTGACAAGTCAAACATGCATACACAAACTGAGCCACATCTCTTTTCAAACCAGACCACCAAAAAATCTTCTTCAAATCTTGGTACATCTTATTCGCTCCCGGATGTATACTCAAATTACTTCGGTGTTCTTCCTCCAAAATCATTCTTTTCAACTCCGCATCATCAGGAATGCAAATTCTACCTCGGAACCTCAAAACACCATTAACATCGACTTTAAAGTCCTCATTCACACTTTCCTCTCCCACCGTCATCAAGTCCACAAATTTCACATCCAACTTTTGTTTTTCACTAACCGTCAATAAAAATTCATTAGTGACTTTCAACATTCCAAGTCTCACAGTAACCGACGTCACTTCACAAACCAAACCCAAATCTCTAAACGATTCCAAAAGTTCCCACTCCTTAACCATCAATGCGGACATATGCAAAGATTTCCGGCTCAATGCATCGGCTACCACATTAGCTTTACCAGGATGGTAATTCAAGCCAAAGTCGTAGTCTTTCAAGAATTCCAACCATCTCCGTTGCCTCATGTTCAACTCTTTCTGATCAAATAAATATTTCAAGCTTTTATGATCACTAAAGACTTCGAACCTTGCACCATAGAGATAATGCCTCCAAATCTTCAACACAAAAACCACAGCCGCTAATTCCAGGTCATGAGTAGGATAATTTTTCTCATGAACCCTTAATTGCCTTGAAGCATAAGCCACAACCTTACCTTCCTGCATCAACACACCACCTAAACCAATCAGAGACGCATCACAATACACCACAAATGGTTCATTAGGATTAAGTAAAATCAGGATCGGAGCTGTCGTCAATCTTCTCTTCAGCTCACAAAAACTTTCTTCACACTGAATATCCCAAATGAACGCTTTGCCCTTACAAGTCAACTGAGTCAAAGGAAGAGCTAGCTTAGAAAAACCTTCAATGAACCTCCGATAATAACCAGCCAAACCCAAAAAGCTTCGAATTTCAGTAACGGATCTAGGAGCCTCCCATTGTAGAACTGCTTCTACTTTAGATGGATCCACAGCAATACCATTACCTGAAATTACGTGCCTAAGAAAACTCACCCGAACACAACTGTCGCACAACAACAACTCGGCCAAAATGCCAGACGCAACAGACACAACTGACACAACTGACACGGACTAGCTCTGATACCACTTAATGTGACGCCCCCAATCTATACCCCAAAACAGTTAAAGCAATAAAAGAAAAATTCAAAATTTCGTTAGAGTATATCTAAAAACACGGCATAGACCGAAGGGGTCACATCAATAGAAAACAAAATACAGATAACATACAACACCTGCTCATAAAGATATGCAACGGTGGGGTAGCAATCAAACAGAGGAAACTCAGTTCCTTACACCCACTTTTCAGAAATTAGAATAAAAGCGGAAAATCTAAAATCTAAATAACATATATACATATATCATATAAAAAGTCTGTCATACATCAAGTTATACACGTACAATTCCAAAAGATATCATCACATATACAAAATAATCACAAACGGCCACCCTAGCTACCCGGTGTCACATATCAGAGCCGACCGACAAAAGAATGAAGACGCAACGCTTCACAAAAAGAATACCTCCAGCAACTCTAATCTGCAATGCCTCATAGAGCATTATAAAACAGCAGAAGGGTGAGAAAAACAACCATAATATAATTGCGTAAAATTATATATTAACACAAAAATATTCAAGTAGGCATATTCCCACCACCATTGCACAACAATCAAACATAACACAATACGGTACAATTTTCACATATCAAATACCACTGCACTTCAATCATTCACAATTCAATTACTCATATTCCATCTCATCAATCACAATCACAAATCCATGCACAATTAATTCATGCTTTATGCAAATTCACAGAGACCGACACAATGACTATATGCACATGCTATGCGGTACCGACTTCTAATGTCTCATCATCAGTTCACTCAGGAACTACTGGAACCATCGCTCGTTACTGAGGATCGCTCAATAACTCCCCGTCGGGCCTACGATGTTCACCCCGTCGCTTTAGGTCTCCACATGAGCACACGACGTTATGGATTGCTTTAGGTCTCCACATGAGCACACAATCCGATCGCTTTAGGTCCCCACATGGGCACACGATCGTCTATAACCATCGCTTTAGGTCCTCACATAGGCACACGATGTTATAGCGGATTCCCTCTGGAACCAAACCGTCACTCGGGACGTCACAACAATGCATATCATGATGCTTGGCATACAAATGACTCATGACAATCCAAGGCATACATATATACAACCATGTGAACCATTTTAACATCAATAATCATGCATTGAAAATCAATTCAAACAATGCATTCATCATTAACCACAAATCACAACAACAAGCATATTATCATATGCATTCACACCAATTCACATCAATTACACCAAACGCCAACGAACTCTTTCACAATTAACATGCATATATATTTAATTTAAACAATGCATTTATTTGCCAAAAGGCCACAATTCACAATAATTTCCACAATCTAGGATTCACGCCATAAGGCTACCCACAACACATCGTATAACAGTACACACAAGCTATACGTTATATAACAAAAGCATATTGCACGATAACACCTCAATCGCACGCATTCACGACGGTAAAAATTAACACAACAATACGGTTTCAATTTTCTGCTATAATTGAACCATATACAGACCTCAAAACTATTTTTCCTAGAAAGAACATCTCGTTAGCTTTCCAACGCTTCGAACGGGGGTCAAAACCGACTTACGGTTCAAGAGTTATGAATTTTTGAAGTTTTGCAAAAACCAGAATTTTTCTGCTAACAGCCCTACGGGTTCATACAATTTCGTCCGAAAATCCGACCGATTCAATTATTTTCTTCGAAACAAACACATACTCATTCATACCAAATATATAGTAGTGATTTGGAACCATTAAACGTGAATTCTACGACTTTCGATTTCACTCCGAATCTTAAACTCTCAATTCTCCAAAAATGCAAAAACTTACAAACTCAACCAAATTCGATAAAACAAGCATACTCGATCACGGCCTAACATTACTCGACACATCTACACAATTTATTCCGACTTTCGTCCGTAAAAACATCGGTTTCTATCGATTTATACCGTTTTGACCTAAAAGTGAAAACTATGGAAAACAAGCAAACATTCCAAGAAAACATACATAATCTTACACAAGCATAAGATAATCGAGTTTCGCACCCTTACCCGATTAATTCGCGTTTGAAAAGTCGGTTGAATCGGTTCCTAAATCCACAAGTTTTTCCTCTTTTTCTTCTTTTTCCTCTTCTCTTTCTCTTCTCCTTTTCTTTTTCTTCTTTCTTTCTCTCTTTTCTTACTACTTTTCAATTTTTATAACAAATCAAAATATCTAACCCCAAAAAGACCAAAATACCCCTCAGCTCAAATATCTCCCAAACGCACTCAAAATGCGATAAAACATAAACATACCGATGAAATATATTTTGGGAAATAAAAGTTGAAAAGAAATTATAATTTATTGCAAATATTTTACCTATCAGAGAAATTATCCAATTAACAGGTAAAACTCATTTAATTTACACAATTCAAAAAAAGGCCAAAAACTCACTAACTTCCACCAGTGGAACTCAAGTGCAAAACATGACATAACAAAAAATAACACTAACTTCCACCAGTGGAACTCAAGTGCAAAACGTGACATAACCAAAAATAACACTAACTTCCACCAGTGGCTGTTAGTTCAAAATGTGACACATTTATGCCACAAAACTCTTAATGCCCAAACATGATGCATTAATATGAAACATAATAAATCACACAATTCACAAAATTTCACATAAATGGAATAATTAAATACGGTTAAATAAATCGGGGCGTTACAACTCTCCCCCACTTAGAAATTTTCGTCCTCGAAAATATTACCTGAGACGAACAACTCTGGATACGACTCCCGCATCCTACTCTCCAACTCCCACATCAAATTGCCCTCAGCAGCGCCTCCCCACGCCACTTTCATAAGTGCAATATCTTTGCCCCTCAACCGCTTCACCTCGCGATCCAAAATACTAGCTGGTAAAGCCTCGACCGTAAGGTTCTCCCTTACCTCAACCTCGTTCATCAGAATCACATGTGAAGGATCCGGAACATACTTCCGAAGCTGTGAAACATGAAACACATCATGCAAATTCGACAGATTCGGCGGTAACGCCACCCGATACGCCATAGCACCCACTCTCGCAGATATCTGGTAAGGACCAATAAATCGAGAAGTAAGCTTCTTAGATTTCAATGCACGACCAACACCCATTACCGACGTAACTCTCAAAAATACATGGTCACCCTCTTGAAACTCAAGATCCTTCCATCTCCGATCATGATAACTCTTTTGTCTACTCTGAGAAGCCTTTATTTTCTCACGAATAAACTTTACCTTTTCTGTCGTCTGTTGAACCAACTCCGGTCCAACCACCGAACTTTCACCAGATTCATGCCAACACAACGGTGATCGACATCTCCGTCCATATAAAGCCTCAAAAGGTGCCATTCCAATACTAGAATGGAAACTATTATTATACGTGAATTCAACCAATGCAAGATAACTATCCCACGCACCACCTTGTTCAAGAACACAAGCCCTCAACAAATCCTCCAACGACTGAATGGTTCTTTCGGTCTGACCATCCGTCTGCGGATGATAAGCCGAACTCAACCTCAATCTAGAACCCAAAGCCTTCTGTAAACTTTCCCAAAATCTCAAAGTAAACCTCGGATCACGATCTGAAACAATACTCAATGGAACACCATGTAACTTCACAATCACACTGATATAAATCTCAGCTACCCTCTCCAAAGAAAAACTGATGTCAATCGGAATGAAATGCGCCGATTTAGTCAGCCTATCCACAATCACCCAAATAACATTATGCCCTCGCTGAGTATTTGGCAACCCTGTCACAAAATCCATAGAAATGCTATCCCATTTCCACTCTGGAATATCCAACGGTTGCAACAAACCACTAGGCCTCAGATGTTCCACCTTCGACTTCTGACAAGTCAAACATGCATACACAAACTGAGCCACATCTCTTTTCAAACCAGACCACCAGAAAATCTTCTTCAAATCTTGGTACATCTTATTCGCTCCCGGATGTATACTCAAATTACTCCGGTGTTCTTCCTCCAAAATCATTCTTTTCAACTCCGCATCATCAGGAATGCAAATTCTACCTCGGAACCTCAAAACACCATTAACATCCACTTTAAAGTCCTCATTCACACTTTCCTCTCCCACCGTCATCAAGTCCACAAATTTCACATCCAACTTTTGTTTTTCACTAACCGTCAATAAAAATTCATTAGTGACTTTCAACATTCCAAGTCTCACACTAACCGACGTCACTTCACAAACCAAACCCAAATCTCTAAACGATTCCAAAAGTTCCCACTCCTTAACCATCAATGCGGACATATGCAAAGATTTCCGACTCAATGCATCGGCTACCACATTAGCTTTACCAGGATGGTAATTCAAGCCAAAGTCGTAGTCTTTCAAGAATTCCAACCATCTCCGTTGCCTCATGTTCAACTCTTTCTGATCAAATAAATATTTCAAGCTTTTATGATCACTAAAGACTTCGAACCTTGCACCATAGAGATAATGCCTCCAAATCTTCAACACAAAAACCACAGCCGCTAATTCCAGGTCATGAGTAGGATAATTTTTCTCATGAACCCTTAATTGCCTTGAAGCATAAGCCACAACCTTACCTTCCTGCATCAACACACCACCTAAACCAATCAGAGACGCATCACAATACACCACAAATGGTTCATTAGGATTAAGTAAAATCAGGATCGGAGCTGTCGTCAATCTTCTCTTCAGCTCACAAAACCTTTCTTCACACTGAATATCCCAAATGAACGCTTTGCCCTTACAAGTCAACTGAGTCAAAGGAAGAGCTAGCTTAGAAAAACCTTCAATGAACCTCCGATAATAACCAGCCAAACCCAAAAAGCTTCGAATTTCAGTAACGGATCTAGGAGCCTCCCATTGTAGAACTGCTTCTACTTTAGATGGATCCACAGCAATACCATTACCTGAAATTACGTGCCCAAGAAAACTCACCCGAACACAACTGTCGCACAACAACAACTCGGCCAAAATGCCAGACGCAACAGACACAACTGACACGGACTAGCTCTGATACCACTTAATGTAACGCCCCCAATCTATACCCCAAAACAGTTAAAGCAATAAAAGAAAAATTCAAAATTTCGTCAGAGTATATCTAAAAACACGGCATAGACCGAAGGGGTCACATCAATAGAAAACAAAATACAGATAACATACAACACCTGCTCATAAAGATATGCAACGGTGGGGTAGCAATCAAACAGAGGAAACTCAGTTCCTTACACCCACTTTTCAGAAATTAGAATAAAAGCGGAAAATCTAAAATCTGAATAACATATATACATATATCATATAAAAAGTCTGTCATACATCAAGTTATACACGTACAATTCCAAAAGATATCATCACATATACAAAATAATCACAAACGGCCACCCTAGCTACCCGGTGTCACATATCAGAGCCGACCGACAAAAGAATGAAGACGCAACGCTTCACAAAAAGAATACCTCCAGCAACTCTAATCTGCAATGCCTCAGAGAGCATTATAAAGCAGCAGAAGGGTGAGAAAAACAACCATAATATAATTGCGTAAAATTATATATTAACACAAAAATACTCAAGTAGGCATATTCCCACCACCATTGCACAACAATCAAACATAACACAATACAGTACAATTTTCACGTATCAAATACCACTGCACTTCAATCATTCACAATTCAATTACTCATATTCCATCTCATCAATCACAATCACAAATCCATGCACAATTAATTCATGATTTATGCAAATTCACAGAGACCGACACAATGAGTCTATGCACATGCTATGCGGTACCGACTTCTAATGTCTTATCATCAGTTCACTCAGGAACTACTGGAACCATCGCTCGTTACTGAGGATCGCTCAATAACTCCCCGTCGGGCCTACGATGTTCACCCGTCGCTTTAGGTCTCCACATGAGCACACGACGTTATGGATTGCTTTAGGTCTCCACATGAGCACACAATCCGATCGCTTTAGGTCCCCACATGGGCACACGATCGTCTATAACCATCGCTTTAGGTCCTCACATAGGCACACGATGTTATAGCGGATTCCCTCTAGAACCAAACCGTCACTCGGGACGTCACAACAATGCATATCATGATGCTTGGCATACAAATGACTCATGACAATCCAAGGCATACATATATACAACCATGTGAACCATTTCAACATCAATAATCATGCATTGAAAATCAATTCAAACAATGCATTCATCATTAACCACAAATCAAAACAACAAGCATATTATCATATGCATTCACACCAATTCACATCAATTACACCAAACGGCAACGAACTCTTTCACAATTAACATGCATATACATTTAATTTAAACAATGCATTTATTTGCCAAAAGGCCACAATTCACAATAATTTCCACAATCTAGGATTCACGCCATAAGGCTACCCACAACACATCGTATAACAGAACACACAAGCTATACATTATATAACAAAAGCATATTGCACGATAACACATCAATCGCACACATTCATGACGGTAAAAATTAACACAACATTACGGTTTCAATTTTCTGCTATAATTGAACCATATACAGACCTCAAAACTATTTTTCCTAGAAAGAATATCTCGTTAGCTTTCCAACGCTTCGAACGGGGGTTAAAACCGACTTACGGTTCAAGAGTTATGAATTTTTGAAGTTTTGCAAAAACCTGAATTTTTCTGCTAACCGCCCTACGGGTTCATGCAATTTCGTCCGAAAATCCGACCGATTCAATTATTTTCTTCGAAACAAACACATACTCATTCATACCAAACATATAGTAGTGATTTGGAACCATTAAACGTGAATTCTACGACTTTCGATTTCACTCCGAATCTTAAACTCTCAATTCTCCAAAAATGCAAAAACTTACAAACTCAACCAAATTAGATAAAACAAACATACTCGATCACTGCCTAACATTACTCGACACATCTACACAATTTATTCCGACTTTCGTCCGCAAAAACATCGGTTTCTATCGATTTCTACCGTTTCGACCTAAAAGTGAAAACTATGGAAAACAAGCAAACATTCCAAGGAAACATACATAATCTTACACAAGCATAAGATAATCGAGTTTCGCACCCTTACCCGATTAATTCGCGTTTGAAAAGTCGGTTGAATCGGTTCCTAAATCCACACGTTTTTCCTCTTTTTCTTCTTTTTCCTCTTCTCTTTCTCTTCTCCTTTTCTTTTTCTTCTTTCTTTCTCTCTTTTCTTACTACTTTTCTATTTTTATAACAAATCAAAATATCTAACCCCAAAAAGACCAAAATACCCCTCAGCTCAAATATCTCCCAAACGCTCTCAAAATGCGATAAAACATAAACATACCGATGAAATATATTTCGGGAAATAAAAGTTGAAAAGAAATTATAATTTAATGCAAATATTTTACCTATCAGAGAAATTATCCAATTAACAGGTAAAACTCATTTAATTTACGCAATTCAAAAAAAGACCAAAAACTCACTAACTTCCACCAGTGGAACTCAAGTGCAAAACGTGACATAACCAAAAATAACACTAACTTCCACCAGTGGAACTCAAGTGCAAAACGTGACATAACCAAAAATAACACTAACATCCACCAGTGGCTGTTAGTTCAAAATGTGACACATTTATGCCACAAAACTCTCAATGCCCAAACATAATGCATTAACATGAAACACAATAAATCACACAATTCACAAAATTTCACATAAATGGAATAATTAAATACGGTTAAATAAATCGGGGCGTTACAACTCTCCCCCACTTAGAAATTTCCGTCCTCGAAAATATTACCTGAGACGAACAACTCTGGATACGACTCCCGCATCCTACTCTCCAACTCCCACGTCAAATTACCCTCAGCAGCGCCTCCCCACGCCACTTTCACAAGTGCAATATCTTTGCCCCTCAACCGCTTCACCTCGCGATCCAAAATACTAGCTAGTAAAGCCTCGACCGTAAGGTTCTCCCTTACCTCAACCTCGTCCATCAGAATCACATGTGAAGGATCCGGAACATACTTCCGAAGCTGTGAAACATGAAACACATCATGCAAATTCGACAGATTCGGCGGTAACGCCACACGATACGCCACAACACCCACTCTCGCAGATATCTGGTAAGGACCAATAAATCGAGAAGTAAGCTTCTTAGATTTCAATGCACGACCAACACCCGTTACCGGCGTAACTCTAAAAAATACATGGTCACCCTCTTGAAACTCAAGATCCTTCTGTCTCCGATCATGATAACTCTTTTGTCTACTCTGAGAAGCCTTCATTTTCTCACGAATAAACTTTACCTTTTCTGTCGTCTGTAGCACCAACTCCGGTCCAACCACCGAACTTTCACCAGATTCGTGCCAACACAACGGTGTTCGACATCTCCGTTCATATAAAGCCTCAAAAGGTGCCATTCCAATACTGGAATGGAAACTATTATTATACGTGAATTCAACCAATGCAAGATAACTATCCCACGCACCACCTTGTTCAAGAACACAAGCCTTCAACAAATCCTCCAACGACTGAATGGTTCTTTCGGTCTGACCATCCATCTGCGGATGATAAGCCGAACTCAACCTCAATCTAGAACCCAAAGCCTTCTGTAAACTTTCCCAAAATCTCGAAGTAAACCTCGGATCACGATCTGAAACAATACTCAATGGAACACCATGTAACTTCACAATCACACTGATATAAATCTCAGCTAACCTCTCCAAAGAAAAACTGATGTCAATCGGAATGAAATGCGCCGATTTAGTCAGCCTATCCACAATCACCCAAATAGCATTATGCCCTCGCTGAGTATTTGGCAACCCTGTCACAAAATCCATAGAAATGCTATCCCATTTCCACTCCGGAATATCCAACGGTTGCAACAAACCACTAGGCCTCAGATGTTCCACCTTCGACTTCTAACAAGTCAAACATGCATACACAAACTGAGCCACATCTCTTTTCAAACCAGACCACCAAAAAATATTCTTCAAATCTTGGTACATCTTATTCGCTCCCGGATGTATACTCAAATTACTCCGGTGTCCTTCCTCCAAAATCATTCTTTTCAACTCCGCATCATCAGGGATGCAAATTCTACCTCGGAACCTCAAAACCCCATTAACATCCACTTTAAAGTCCTCATTCACACTTTCCTCTCCCACCGTCATCAAGTCCACAAATTTCACATCCAACTTTTGTTTTTCACTAACCGTCAATAAAAATTCATTAGTGACTTTCAACATTCCAAGTCTCACACTAACCGACGTCACTTCACAAACCAAACCCAAATCTCTAAACGATTCCAAAAGTTCCCACTCCTTAACCATCAATGCGGACATATGCAAAGATTTCCCGCTCAATGCATCGGCTACCACATTAGCTTTACCAGGATGGTAATTCAAGCCAAAGTCGTAGTCTTTCAAGAATTCCAACCATCTCCGTTGCCTCATGTTCAACTCTTTCTGATCAAATAAATATTTCAAGCTTTTATGATCACTAAAGACTTCGAACCTTGCACCATAGAGATAATGCCTCCAAATCTTCAACACAAAAACCACAGCCGCTAATTCCAGGTCATGAGTAGGATAATTTTTCTCATGAACCCTTAATTGCCTTGAAGCATAAGCCACAACCTTACCTTCCTGCATCAACACACCACCTAAACCAATCAGAGACGCATCACAATACACCACAAATGGTTCATTAGGATTCGGTAAAATCAGGATCGGAGCTGTCGTCAATCTTCTCTTCAGCTCACAAAAACTTTCTTCACACTGAATATCCCAAATGAACGCTTTGCCCTTACAAGTCAACTGAGTCAAAGGAAGAGCTAACTTAGAAAAACCTTCAATGAACCTCCGATAATAACCAGCCAAACCCAAAAAGCTTCGAATTTCAGTAACGGATCTAGGAGCCTCCCATTGTAGAACTGCTTCTACTTTAGATGGATCCACAGCAATACCATTACCTGAAATTACGTGCCCAAGAAAACTTACCCGAACACAACTGTCGCACAACAACAACTCGGCCAAAATGCCAGACGCAACAGACACAACTGACACGAACTAGCTCTGATACCACTTAATGTGACGCCCCCAATCTATACCCCAAAACAGTTAAAGCAATAAAAGAAAAATTCAAAATTTCGTCAGAGTATATCTAAAAACACGGCATAGACCGAAGGGGTCACATCAATAGAAAACAAAATACAGATAACATACAACACCTGCTCATAAAGATATGCAACGGTGGGGTAGCAATCAAACAGAGGAATCTCAGTTCCTTACACCCACTTTTCAGAAATTAGAATAAAAGCGGAAAATCTAAAATCTGAATAACATATATACATATATCATATAAAAAGTCTGTCATACATCAAGTTATACACGTACAATTCCAAAAGATATCATCACATATACAAAATAATCACAAACGGCCACCCTGGCTACCCGGTGTCACATATCAGAGCCGACCGACAAAAGAATGAAGACGCAACACTTCACAAAAAGAATACCTCCAGCAACTCTAATCTGCAATGCCTCATAGAGCATTATAAAACAGCAGAAGGGTGAGAAAAACAACCATAATATAATTGCGTAAAATTATATATTAACACAAAAATACTCAAGTAGGCATATTCCCACCACCATTGCACAACAATCAAACATAACACAATACGGTACAATTTTCACGTATCAAATACCACTGCACTTCAATCATTCACAATTCAATTACTCATATTCCATCTCATCAATCACAATCACAAATCCATGCACAATTAATTCATGATTTATGCAAATTCACAGAGACCGACACAATGACTCTATGCACATGCTATGCGGTACCGACTTCTAATGTCTCATCATCAGTTCACTCAGGAACTACTGGAACCATCGCTCGTTACTGAGGATCGCTCAATAACTCCCCGTCGGGCCTACGATGTTCACCCGTCGCTTTAGGTCTCCACATGAGCACACGACGTTATGGATTGCTTTAGGTCTCCATATGAGCACACAATCCGATCGCTTTAGGTCCCCACATGGGCACACGATCGTCTATAGCCATCGCTTTAGGTCCTCACATAGGCACACGATGTTATAGCGGATTCCCTCTGGAACCAAACCGTCACTCGGGACGTCACAACAATGCATATCATGATGCTTGGCATACAAATGACTCATGACAATCCAAGGCATACATATATACAACCATGTGAACCATTTCAACATCAATAATCATGCATTGAAAATCAATTCAAACAATGCATTCATCATTAACCACAAATCACAACAACAAGCATATTATCATATGCATTCACACCAATTCACATCAATTACACCAAACTGCAACGAACTCTTTCACAATTAACATGCATATATATTTAATTTAAACAATGCATTTATTTGCCAAAAGGCCACAATTCACAATAATTTCCACAATCTAGGATTCACGCCATAAGGCTACCCACAACACATCGTATAACAGTACACACAAGCTATACGTTATATAACAAAAGCATATTGCACGATAACACCTCAATCGCACGCATTCACGACGGTAAAAATTAACACAACAATACGGTTTCAATTTTCTGCTATAATTGAACCATATACAGACCTCAAAACTATTTTTCCTAGAAAGAACATCTCGTTAGCTTTCCAACGCTTCGAACGGGGTTCAAAACCGACTTACGGTTCAAGAGTTATGAATTTTTGAAATTTTGCAAAAACCAGAATTTTTCTGCTAACAGCCCTACGGGTTCATACAATTTCGTCTGAAAATCCGACCGATTCAATTATTTCCTTCGAAACAAACACATACTCATTCATACCAAACATATAGTAGTGATTTGGAACCATTAAACGTGAATTCTACGACTTTCGATTTCACTCCGAATCTTAAACTCTCAATTCTCCAAAAATGCAAAAACTTACAAACTCAACCAAATTCGATAAAACAAGCATACTCGATCACGGCCTAACATTACTCGACACATCTACACAATTTATTCCGACTTTCGTCCGTAAAAACATCGGTTTCTATCGATTTCTACCGTTTCGACCTAAAAGTGAAAACTATGGAAAACAAGCAAACATTCCAAGAAAACATACATAATCTTACACAAGCATAAGATAATCGAGTTTCGCACCCTTACCCGATTAATTCGCGTTTGAAAAGTCGGTTGAATCGGTTCCTAAATCCACAAGTTTTTCCTCTTTTTCTTCTTTTTCCTCTTCTCTTTCTCTTCTCCTTTTCTTTTTCTTCTTTCTTTCTCTCTTTTCTTACTACTTTTTTATTTTTATAACAAATCAAAATATCTAACCCCAAAAAGACCAAAATACCCCTCAGCTCAAATATCTCCCAAACGCACTCAAAATGCGATAAAACATAAACATACCGATGAAATATATTTTGGGAAATAAAAGTTGAAAAGAAATTATAATTTATTGCAAATATTTTACCTATCAGAGAAATTATCCAATTAACAGGTAAAACTCATTTAATTTACACAATTCAAAAAAAGGTCAAAAACTCACTAACTTCCACCAGTGGAACTCAAGTGCAAAACATGACATAACAAAAAATAACACTAACTTCCACCAGTGGAACTCAAGTGCAAAACGTGACATAACCAAAAATAACACTAACTTCCACCAGTGGCTGTTAGTTCAAAATGTGACACATTTATGCCACAAAACTCTTAATGCTCAAACATGATGCATTAACATGAAACACAATAAATCATACAATTCACAAAATTTCACATAAATGGAATAATTAAATACGGTTAAATAAATCGGGGCGTTACAACTCTCCCCCACTTAGAAATTTTCGTCTTCGAAAATATTACCTGAGACGAACAACTCTGGATACGACTCCCGCATCCTACTCTCCAACTCCCACATCAAATTGCCCTCAGCAGCGCCTCCCCACGCCACTTTCACAAGTGCAATATCTTTGCCCCTCAACCGCTTCACCTCGCGATCCAAAATACTAGCTGGTAAAGCCTCGACCGTAAGGTTCTCCCTTACCTCAACCTCGTTCATCAGAATCACATGTGAAGGATCCGGAACATACTTCCGAAGCTGTGAAACATGAAACACATCATGCAAATTCGACAGATTCGGCGGTAACGCCACCCGATACGCCACAGCACCCACTATCGCAGATATCTGGTAAGGACCAATAAATCGAGAAGTAAGCTTCTTAGATTTCAATGCACGACCAACACCCATTACCGGCGTAACTCTCAAAAATACATGGTCACCCTCTTGAAACTCAAGATCCTTCCGTCTCCGATCATGATAACTCTTTTGTCTACTCTGAGAAGCCTTTATTTTCTCACGAATAAACTTTACCTTTTCTGTCGTCTGTTGCACCAACTCCGGTCCAACCACCGAACTTTCACCAGATTCATGTCAACACAACGGTGATCGACATCTCCGTCCATATAAAGCCTCAAAAGGTGCCATTCCAATACTAGAATGGAAACTTTTATTATACGTGAATTCAACCAATGCAAGATAACTATCCCACGCACCACCTTGTTCAAGAACACAAGCCCTCAACATATCCTCCAACGACTGAATGGTTCTTTCGGTCTGACCATCCGTCTGCGGATGATAAGCCGAACTCAACCTCAATCTAGAACCCAAAGCCTTCTGTAAACTTTCCCAAAATCTCGAAGTAAACCTCGGATCACGATCTGAAATAATACTCAATGGAACACCATGTAACTTCACAATCACACTGATATAAATCTCAGCTAACCTCTCCAAAGAAAAACTGATGTCAATCGGAATGAAATGCGCCGATTTAGTCAGCCTATCCACAATCACCCAAATAGCATTATGCCCTCGCTGAGTATTTGGCAACCCTGTCACAAAATCCATAGAAATGCTATCCCATTTCCACTCTGGAATATCCAACGGTTGCAACAAACCACTAGGCCTCAGATGTTCCACCTTCGACTTCTGACAAGTCAAACATGCATACACAAACTGAGCCACATCTCTTTTCAAACCAGACCACCAAAAAATCTTCTTCAAATCTTGGTACATCTTATTCGCTCCCGGATGTATACTCAAATTACTTCGGTGTTCTTCCTCCAAAATCATTCTTTTCAACTCCGCATCATCAGGAATGCAAATTCTACCTCGGAACCTCAAAACACCATTAACATCGACTTTAAAGTCCTCATTCACACTTTCCTCTCCCACCGTCATCAAGTCCACAAATTTCACATCCAACTTTTGTTTTTCACTAACCGTCAATAAAAATTCATTAGTGACTTTCAACATTCCAAGTCTCACAGTAACCGACGTCACTTCACAAACCAAACCCAAATCTCTAAACGATTCCAAAAGTTCCCACTCCTTAACCATCAATGCGGACATATGCAAAGATTTCCGGCTCAATGCATCGGCTACCACATTAGCTTTACCAGGATGGTAATTCAAGCCAAAGTCGTAGTCTTTCAAGAATTCCAACCATCTCCGTTGCCTCATGTTCAACTCTTTCTGATCAAATAAATATTTCAAGCTTTTATGATCACTAAAGACTTCGAACCTTGCACCATAGAGATAATGCCTCCAAATCTTCAACACAAAAACCACAGCCGCTAATTCCAGGTCATGAGTAGGATAATTTTTCTCATGAACCCTTAATTGCCTTGAAGCATAAGCCACAACCTTACCTTCCTGCATCAACACACCACCTAAACCAATCAGAGACGCATCACAATACACCACAAATGGTTCATTAGGATTAAGTAAAATCAGGATCGGAGCTGTCGTCAATCTTCTCTTCAGCTCACAAAAACTTTCTTCACACTGAATATCCCAAATGAACGCTTTGCCCTTACAAGTCAACTGAGTCAAAGGAAGAGCTAGCTTAGAAAAACCTTCAATGAACCTCCGATAATAACCAGCCAAACCCAAAAAGCTTCGAATTTCAGTAACGGATCTAGGAGCCTCCCATTGTAGAACTGCTTCTACTTTAGATGGATCCACAGCAATACCATTACCTGAAATTACGTGCCTAAGAAAACTCACCCGAACACAACTGTCGCACAACAACAACTCGGCCAAAATGCCAGACGCAACAGACACAACTGACACAACTGACACGGACTAGCTCTGATACCACTTAATGTGACGCCCCCAATCTATACCCCAAAACAGTTAAAGCAATAAAAGAAAAATTCAAAATTTCGTTAGAGTATATCTAAAAACACGGCATAGACCGAAGGGGTCACATCAATAGAAAACAAAATACAGATAACATACAACACCTGCTCATAAAGATATGCAACGGTGGGGTAGCAATCAAACAGAGGAAACTCAGTTCCTTACACCCACTTTTCAGAAATTAGAATAAAAGCGGAAAATCTAAAATCTAAATAACATATATACATATATCATATAAAAAGTCTGTCATACATCAAGTTATACACGTACAATTCCAAAAGATATCATCACATATACAAAATAATCACAAACGGCCACCCTAGCTACCCGGTGTCACATATCAGAGCCGACCGACAAAAGAATGAAGACGCAACGCTTCACAAAAAGAATACCTCCAGCAACTCTAATCTGCAATGCCTCATAGAGCATTATAAAACAGCAGAAGGGTGAGAAAAACAACCATAATATAATTGCGTAAAATTATATATTAACACAAAAATATTCAAGTAGGCATATTCCCACCACCATTGCACAACAATCAAACATAACACAATACGGTACAATTTTCACGTATCAAATACCACTGCACTTCAATCATTCACAATTCAATTACTCATATTCCATCTCATCAATCACAATCACAAATCCATGCACAATTAATTCATGCTTTATGCAAATTCACAGAGACCGACACAATGACTATATGCACATGCTATGCGGTACCGACTTCTAATGTCTCATCATCAGTTCACTCAGGAACTACTGGAACCATCGCTCGTTACTGAGGATCGCTCAATAACTCCCCGTCGGGCCTACGATGTTCACCCGTCGCTTTAGGTCTCCACATGAGCACACGACGTTATGGATTGCTTTAGGTCTCCACATGAGCACACAATCCGATCGCTTTAGGTCCCCACATGGGCACACGATCGTCTATAACCATCGCTTTAGGTCCTCACATAGGCACACGATGTTATAGCGGATTCCCTCTGGAACCAAACCGTCACTCGGGACGTCACAACAATGCATATCATGATGCTTGGCATACAAATGACTCATGACAATCCAAGGCATACATATATACAACCATGTGAACCATTTTAACATCAATAATCATGCATTGAAAATCAATTCAAACAATGCATTCATCATTAACCACAAATCACAACAACAAGCATATTATCATATGCATTCACACCAATTCACATCAATTACACCAAACGCCAACGAACTCTTTCACAATTAACATGCATATATATTTAATTTAAACAATGCATTTATTTGCCAAAAGGCCACAATTCACAATAATTTCCACAATCTAGGATTCACGCCATAAGGCTACCCACAACACATCGTATAACAGTACACACAAGCTATACGTTATATAACAAAAGCATATTGCACGATAACACCTCAATCGCACGCATTCACGACGGTAAAAATTAACACAACAATACGGTTTCAATTTTCTGCTATAATTGAACCATATACAGACCTCAAAACTATTTTTCCTAGAAAGAACATCTCGTTAGCTTTCCAACGCTTCGAACGGGGGTCAAAACCGACTTACGGTTCAAGAGTTATGAATTTTTGAAGTTTTGCAAAAACCAGAATTTTTCTGCTAACAGCCCTACGGGTTCATACAATTTCGTCCGAAAATCCGACCGATTCAATTATTTTCTTCGAAACAAACACATACTCATTCATACCAAATATATAGTAGTGATTTGGAACCATTAAACGTGAATTCTACGACTTTCGATTTCACTCCGAATCTTAAACTCTCAATTCTCCAAAAATGCAAAAACTTACAAACTCAACCAAATTCGATAAAACAAGCATACTCGATCACGGCCTAACATTACTCGACACATCTACACAATTTATTCCGACTTTCGTCCGTAAAAACATCGGTTTCTATCGATTTATACCGTTTTGACCTAAAAGTGAAAACTATGGAAAACAAGCAAACATTCCAAGAAAACATACATAATCTTACACAAGCATAAGATAATCGAGTTTCGCACCCTTACCCGATTAATTCGCGTTTGAAAAGTCGGTTGAATCGGTTCCTAAATCCACAAGTTTTTCCTCTTTTTCTTCTTTTTCCTCTTCTCTTTCTCTTCTCCTTTTCTTTTTCTTCTTTCTTTCTCTCTTTTCTTACTACTTTTCAATTTTTATAACAAATCAAAATATCTAACCCCAAAAAGACCAAAATACCCCTCAGCTCAAATATCTCCCAAACGCACTCAAAATGCGATAAAACATAAACATACCGATGAAATATATTTTGGGAAATAAAAGTTGAAAATAAATTATAATTTATTGCAAATATTTTACCTATCAGAGAAATTATCCAATTAACAGGTAAAACTCATTTAATTTACACAATTCAAAAAAAGGCCAAAAACTCACTAACTTCCACCAGTGGAACTCAAGTGCAAAACATGACATAACAAAAAATAACACTAACTTCCACCAGTGGAACTCAAGTGCAAAACGTGACATAACCAAAAATAACACTAACTTCCACCAGTGGCTGTTAGTTCAAAATGTGACACATTTATGCCACAAAACTCTTAATGCCCAAACATGATGCATTAATATGAAACATAATAAATCACACAATTCACAAAATTTCACATAAATGGAATAATTAAATACGGTTAAATAAATCGGGGCGTTACAACTCTCCCCCACTTAGAAATTTTCGTCCTCGAAAATATTACCTGAGACGAACAACTCTGGATACGACTCCCGCATCCTACTCTCCAACTCCCACATCAAATTGCCCTCAGCAGCGCCTCCCCACGCCACTTTCACAAGTGCAATATCTTTGCCCCTCAACCGCTTCACCTCGCGATCCAAAATACTAGCTGGTAAAGCCTCGACCGTAAGGTTCTCCCTTACCTCAACCTCGTTCATCAGAATCACATGTGAAGGATCCGGAACATACTTCCGAAGCTGTGAAACATGAAACACATCATGCAAATTCGACAGATTCGGCGGTAACGCCACCCGATACGCCATAGCACCCACTCTCGCAGATATCTGGTAAGGACCAATAAATCGAGAAGTAAGCTTCTTAGATTTCAATGCACGACCAACACCCATTACCGACGTAACTCTCAAAAATACATGGTCACCCTCTTGAAACTCAAGATCCTTCCATCTCCGATCATGATAACTCTTTTGTCTACTCTGAGAAGCCTTTATTTTCTCACGAATAAACTTTACCTTTTCTGTCGTCTGTTGAACCAACTCCGGTCCAACCACCGAACTTTCACCAGATTCATGCCAACACAACGGTGATCGACATCTCCGTCCATATAAAGCCTCAAAAGGTGCCATTCCAATACTAGAATGGAAACTATTATTATACGTGAATTCAACCAATGCAAGATAACTATCCCACGCACCACCTTGTTCAAGAACACAAGCCCTCAACAAATCCTCCAACGACTGAATGGTTCTTTCGGTCTGACCATCCGTCTGCGGATGATAAGCCGAACTCAACCTCAATCTAGAACCCAAAGCCTTCTGTAAACTTTCCCAAAATCTCAAAGTAAACCTCGGATCACGATCTGAAACAATACTCAATGGAACACCATGTAACTTCACAATCACACTGATATAAATCTCAGCTACCCTCTCCAAAGAAAAACTGATGTCAATCGGAATGAAATGCGCCGATTTAGTCAGCCTATCCACAATCACCCAAATAACATTATGCCCTCGCTGAGTATTTGGCAACCCTGTCACAAAATCCATAGAAATGCTATCCCATTTCCACTCTGGAATATCCAACGGTTGCAACAAACCACTAGGCCTCAGATGTTCCACCTTCGACTTCTGACAAGTCAAACATGCATACACAAACTGAGCCACATCTCTTTTCAAACCAGACCACCAGAAAATCTTCTTCAAATCTTGGTACATCTTATTCGCTCCCGGATGTATACTCAAATTACTCCGGTGTTCTTCCTCCAAAATCATTCTTTTCAACTCCGCATCATCAGGAATGCAAATTCTACCTCGGAACCTCAAAACACCATTAACATCCACTTTAAAGTCCTCATTCACACTTTCCTCTCCCACCGTCATCAAGTCCACAAATTTCACATCCAACTTTTGTTTTTCACTAACCGTCAATAAAAATTCATTAGTGACTTTCAACATTCCAAGTCTCACACTAACCGACGTCACTTCACAAACCAAACCCAAATCTCTAAACGATTCCAAAAGTTCCCACTCCTTAACCATCAATGCGGACATATGCAAAGATTTCCGACTCAATGCATCGGCTACCACATTAGCTTTACCAGGATGGTAATTCAAGCCAAAGTCGTAGTCTTTCAAGAATTCCAACCATCTCCGTTGCCTCATGTTCAACTCTTTCTGATCAAATAAATATTTCAAGCTTTTATGATCACTAAAGACTTCGAACCTTGCACCATAGAGATAATGCCTCCAAATCTTCAACACAAAAACCACAGCCGCTAATTCCAGGTCATGAGTAGGATAATTTTTCTCATGAACCCTTAATTGCCTTGAAGCATAAGCCACAACCTTACCTTCCTGCATCAACACACCACCTAAACCAATCAGAGACGCATCACAATACACCACAAATGGTTCATTAGGATTAAGTAAAATCAGGATCGGAGCTGTCGTCAATCTTCTCTTCAGCTCACAAAACCTTTCTTCACACTGAATATCCCAAATGAACGCTTTGCCCTTACAAGTCAACTGAGTCAAAGGAAGAGCTAGCTTAGAAAAACCTTCAATGAACCTCCGATAATAACCAGCCAAACCCAAAAAGCTTCGAATTTCAGTAACGGATCTAGGAGCCTCCCATTGTAGAACTGCTTCTACTTTAGATGGATCCACAGCAATACCATTACCTGAAATTACGTGCCCAAGAAAACTCACCCGAACACAACTGTCGCACAACAACAACTCGGCCAAAATGCCAGACGCAACAGACACAACTGACACGGACTAGCTCTGATACCACTTAATGTAACGCCCCCAATCTATACCCCAAAACAGTTAAAGCAATAAAAGAAAAATTCAAAATTTCGTCAGAGTATATCTAAAAACACGGCATAGACCGAAGGGGTCACATCAATAGAAAACAAAATACAGATAACATACAACACCTGCTCATAAAGATATGCAACGGTGGGGTAGCAATCAAACAGAGGAAACTCAGTTCCTTACACCCACTTTTCAGAAATTAGAATAAAAGCGGAAAATCTAAAATCTGAATAACATATATACATATATCATATAAAAAGTCTGTCATACATCAAGTTATACACGTACAATTCCAAAAGATATCATCACATATACAAAATAATCACAAACGGCCACCCTAGCTACCCGGTGTCACATATCAGAGCCGGCCGACAAAAGAATGAAGACGCAACGCTTCACAAAAAGAATACCTCCAGCAACTCTAATCTGCAATGCCTCAGATAGCATTATAAAGCAGCAGAAGGGTGAGAAAAACAACCATAATATAATTGCGTAAAATTATATATTAACACAAAAATACTCAAGTAGGCATATTCCCACCACCATTGCACAACAATCAAACATAACACAATACAGTACAATTTTCACGTATCAAATACCACTGCACTTCAATCATTCACAATTCAATTACTCATATTCCATCTCATCAATCACAATCACAAATCCATGCACAATTAATTCATGATTTATGCAAATTCACAGAGACCGACACAATGAGTCTATGCACATGCTATGCGGTACCGACTTCTAATGTCTTATCATCAGTTCACTCAGGAACTACTGGAACCATCGCTCGTTACTGAGGATCGCTCAATAACTCCCCGTCGGGCCTACGATGTTCACCCGTCGCTTTAGGTCTCCACATGAGCACACGACGTTATGGATTGCTTTAGGTCTCCACATGAGCACACAATCCGATCGCTTTAGGTCCCCACATGGGCACACGATCGTCTATAACCATCGCTTTAGGTCCTCACATAGGCACACGATGTTATAGCGGATTCCCTCTAGAACCAAACCGTCACTCGGGACGTCACAACAATGCATATCATGATGCTTGGCATACAAATGACTCATGACAATCCAAGGCATACATATATACAACCATGTGAACCATTTCAACATCAATAATCATGCATTGAAAATCAATTCAAACAATGCATTCATCATTAACCACAAATCAAAACAACAAGCATATTATCATATGCATTCACACCAATTCACATCAATTACACCAAACGGCAACGAACTCTTTCACAATTAACATGCATATACATTTAATTTAAACAATGCATTTATTTGCCAAAAGGCCACAATTCACAATAATTTCCACAATCTAGGATTCACGCCATAAGGCTACCCACAACACATCGTATAACAGAACACACAAGCTATACATTATATAACAAAAGCATATTGCACGATAACACATCAATCGCACACATTCATGACGGTAAAAATTAACACAACATTACGGTTTCAATTTTCTGCTATAATTGAACCATATACAGACCTCAAAACTATTTTTCCTAGAAAGAATATCTCGTTAGCTTTCCAACGCTTCGAACGGGGGTTAAAACCGACTTACGGTTCAAGAGTTATGAATTTTTGAAGTTTTGCAAAAACCTGAATTTTTCTGCTAACCGCCCTACGGGTTCATGCAATTTCGTCCGAAAATCCGACCGATTCAATTATTTTCTTCGAAACAAACACATACTCATTCATACCAAACATATAGTAGTGATTTGGAACCATTAAACGTGAATTCTACGACTTTCGATTTCACTCCGAATCTTAAACTCTCAATTCTCCAAAAATGCAAAAACTTACAAACTCAACCAAATTAGATAAAACAAACATACTCGATCACTGCCTAACATTACTCGACACATCTACACAATTTATTCCGACTTTCGTCCGCAAAAACATCGGTTTCTATCGATTTCTACCGTTTCGACCTAAAAGTGAAAACTATGGAAAACAAGCAAACATTCCAAGGAAACATACATAATCTTACACAAGCATAAGATAATCGAGTTTCGCACCCTTACCCGATTAATTCGCGTTTGAAAAGTCGGTTGAATCGGTTCCTAAATCCACACGTTTTTCCTCTTTTTCTTCTTTTTCCTCTTCTCTTTCTCTTCTCCTTTTCTTTTTCTTCTTTCTTTCTCTCTTTTCTTACTACTTTTCTATTTTTATAACAAATCAAAATATCTAACCCCAAAAAGACCAAAATACCCCTCAGCTCAAATATCTCCCAAACGCTCTCAAAATGCGATAAAACATAAACATACCGATGAAATATATTTCGGGAAATAAAAGTTGAAAAGAAATTATAATTTAATGCAAATATTTTACCTATCAGAGAAATTATCCAATTAACAGGTAAAACTCATTTAATTTACGCAATTCAAAAAAAGACCAAAAACTCACTAACTTCCACCAGTGGAACTCAAGTGCAAAACGTGACATAACCAAAAATAACACTAACTTCCACCAGTGGAACTCAAGTGCAAAACGTGACATAACCAAAAATAACACTAACATCCACCAGTGGCTGTTAGTTCAAAATGTGACACATTTATGCCACAAAACTCTCAATGCCCAAACATAATGCATTAACATGAAACACAATAAATCACACAATTCACAAAATTTCACATAAATGGAATAATTAAATACGGTTAAATAAATCGGGGCGTTACAACTCTCCCCCACTTAGAAATTTCCGTCCTCGAAAATATTACCTGAGACGAACAACTCTGGATACGACTCCCGCATCCTACTCTCCAACTCCCACGTCAAATTACCCTCAGCAGCGCCTCCCCACGCCACTTTCACAAGTGCAATATCTTTGCCCCTCAACCGCTTCACCTCGCGATCCAAAATACTAGCTAGTAAAGCCTCGACCGTAAGGTTCTCCCTTACCTCAACCTCGTCCATCAGAATCACATGTGAAGGATCCGGAACATACTTCCGAAGCTGTGAAACATGAAACACATCATGCAAATTCGACAGATTCGGCGGTAACGCCACACGATACGCCACAACACCCACTCTCGCAGATATCTGGTAAGGACCAATAAATCGAGAAGTAAGCTTCTTAGATTTCAATGCACGACCAACACCCGTTACCGGCGTAACTCTAAAAAATACATGGTCACCCTCTTGAAACTCAAGATCCTTCTGTCTCCGATCATGATAACTCTTTTGTCTACTCTGAGAAGCCTTCATTTTCTCACGAATAAACTTTACCTTTTCTGTCGTCTGTAGCACCAACTCCGGTCCAACCACCGAACTTTCACCAGATTCGTGCCAACACAACGGTGTTCGACATCTCCGTTCATATAAAGCCTCAAAAGGTGCCATTCCAATACTGGAATGGAAACTATTATTATACGTGAATTCAACCAATGCAAGATAACTATCCCACGCACCACCTTGTTCAAGAACACAAGCCTTCAACAAATCCTCCAACGACTGAATGGTTCTTTCGGTCTGACCATCCATCTGCGGATGATAAGCCGAACTCAACCTCAATCTAGAACCCAAAGCCTTCTGTAAACTTTCCCAAAATCTCGAAGTAAACCTCGGATCACGATCTGAAACAATACTCAATGGAACACCATGTAACTTCACAATCACACTGATATAAATCTCAGCTAACCTCTCCAAAGAAAAACTGATGTCAATCGGAATGAAATGCGCCGATTTAGTCAGCCTATCCACAATCACCCAAATAGCATTATGCCCTCGCTGAGTATTTGGCAACCCTGTCACAAAATCCATAGAAATGCTATCCCATTTCCACTCCGGAATATCCAACGGTTGCAACAAACCACTAGGCCTCAGATGTTCCACCTTCGACTTCTAACAAGTCAAACATGCATACACAAACTGAGCCACATCTCTTTTCAAACCAGACCACCAAAAAATATTCTTCAAATCTTGGTACATCTTATTCGCTCCCGGATGTATACTCAAATTACTCCGGTGTCCTTCCTCCAAAATCATTCTTTTCAACTCCGCATCATCAGGGATGCAAATTCTACCTCGGAACCTCAAAACCCCATTAACATCCACTTTAAAGTCCTCATTCACACTTTCCTCTCCCACCGTCATCAAGTCCACAAATTTCACATCCAACTTTTGTTTTTCACTAACCGTCAATAAAAATTCATTAGTGACTTTCAACATTCCAAGTCTCACACTAACCGACGTCACTTCACAAACCAAACCCAAATCTCTAAACGATTCCAAAAGTTCCCACTCCTTAACCATCAATGCGGACATATGCAAAGATTTCCCGCTCAATGCATCGGCTACCACATTAGCTTTACCAGGATGGTAATTCAAGCCAAAGTCGTAGTCTTTCAAGAATTCCAACCATCTCCGTTGCCTCATGTTCAACTCTTTCTGATCAAATAAATATTTCAAGCTTTTATGATCACTAAAGACTTCGAACCTTGCACCATAGAGATAATGCCTCCAAATCTTCAACACAAAAACCACAGCCGCTAATTCCAGGTCATGAGTAGGATAATTTTTCTCATGAACCCTTAATTGCCTTGAAGCATAAGCCACAACCTTACCTTCCTGCATCAACACACCACCTAAACCAATCAGAGACGCATCACAATACACCACAAATGGTTCATTAGGATTCGGTAAAATCAGGATCGGAGCTGTCGTCAATCTTCTCTTCAGCTCACAAAAACTTTCTTCATACTGAATATCCCAAATGAACGCTTTGCACTTACAAGTCAACTGAGTCAAAGGAAGAGCTAGCTTAGAAAAACCTTCAATGAACCTCCGATAATAACCAGCCAAACCCAAAAAGCTTCGAATTTCAGTAACGGATCTAGGAGCCTCCCATTGTAGAACTGCTTCTACTTTAGATGGATCCATAGCAATACCATTACCTGAAATTACGTGCCCAAGAAAACTCACCCGAACACAACTGTCGCACAACAAAAACTCGCCCAAAATGCCAGACGCAACAGACACAACTGACACAACTGACATGGACTAGCGCTGATACCACTTAATGTGACGCCCCCAATCTATACCCCAAAACAGTTAAAGCAATAAAAGAAAAATTCAAAATTTCGTCAGAGTATATCTAAAAACACGGCATAGACGAAGGGGTCACATCAATAGAAAACAAAATACAGATAACATACAACACCTGCTCATAAAGATATGCAACGGTGGGGTAGCAACCAAACAGAGGAAACTCAGTTCCTTACACCCACTTTTCAGAAATTAGAATAAAAGCGGGAAATCTAAAATCTGAATAACATATATACATATATCATATAAAAAGTCTGTCATACATCAAGTTATACACGTACAATTCCAAAAGATATCATCACATATACAAAATAATCACAAACGGCCACCCTAGCTACCCGGTGTCACATATCAGAGCCGACCGACAAAAGAATGAAGACGCAACGCTTCACAAAAAGAATACCTCCAGCGACTCTAATCTGCAATGCCTCATAGAGCATTATAAAACAGCAGAAGGGTGAGAAAAACAACCATAATATAATTGCGTAAAATTATATATTAACACAAAAATACTCAAGTAGGCATATTCCCACCACCATTGCACAATAATCAAAAATAACACAATACAGTACAATTTTCACGTATCAAATACCACTGCACTTCAATCATTCACAATTCAATTACACATATTCCATCTCATCAATCACAATCACAAATCCATGCACAATTAATTCATGATTTATGCAAATTCACAGAGACCGACACAACGACTCTATGCACATGCTATGCGGTACCGACTTCCAATGTCTCATCATCAGTTCACTCAGGAACTACTAGAACCATCGCTCGTTACTGAGGATCGCTCAATAACTCCCCGTCGGGCCTACGATGTTCACCCGTCGCTTTAGGTCTCCACATGAGCACACGACGTTATGGATTGCTTTAGGTCTCCACATGAGCACACAATCCGATCGCTTTAGGTCCCCACATGGGCACACGATCGTCTATAACCATCGCTTTAGGTCTTCACATAGGCACACGATGTTATAGCGGATTCCCTCTGGAACCAAACCGTCACTCGGGACGTCACAACAATGCATATCATGATGCTTGGCATACAAATGACTCATGACAATCCAAGGCATACATATATACAACCATGTGAACCATTTCAACATCAATAATCATGCATTGAAAATCAATTCAAACAATGCATTCATCATTAACCACAAATCACAACAACAAGCATATTATCATATGCATTCACACCAATTCACATCAATTACACCAAACGGCAACGAACTCTTTCACAATTAACATGCATATACATTTAATTTAAACAATGCATTTATTTGCCAAAAGGCCACAATTCACAATAATTTCCACAATCTAGGATTCACGCCATAAGGCTACCCACAACACATCGTATAACAGTACACACAAGCTATACGTTATATAACAAAAGCATATTGCACGATAACACCTCAATCGCACGCATTCACGACGATAAAAATTAACACAACAATACGGTTTCAATTTTCTGCTATAATTGAACCATATACAGACCTCAAAACTATTTTTCATAGAAATAACATCTCGTTATCTTTCCAACGCTTCGAGTGGGGGTCAAAACCGACTTACGGTTCAAGAGTTATGAATTTTTGAAGTTTTGCAAAAACCAGAATTTTTCTGCTAACAGCCCTACGGGTTCATGCAATTTCGTCCGAAAATCCGACCGATTCAATTATTTTCTTCGAAACAAACACATACTCATTCATACCAAACATATAGTAGTGATTTGGAACCATTAAACGTGAATTCTACGACTTTCAATTTCACTCCGAATCTTAAACGCTCAATTCTCCAAAAATGCAAAAACTTACAAACTCAACCAAATTCGATAAAACAAGCATACTCGATCACGGCCTAACATTACTCGACACATCTACACAATTTATTCTGACTTTCGTCCGTTAAAACATCGGTTTCTATCGATTTCTACCGTTTCGACCTAAAAGTGAAAACTATGAAAAACAAGCAAACATTCCAAGAAAACATACATAATCTTACACAAGCATAAGATAATCGAGTTTCGCACCCTTACCCGATTAATTCGCGTTTGAAAAGTCGGTTGAATCGGTTCCTAAATCCACAAGTTTTTCCTCTTTTTCTTCTTTTTCCTCTTCTCTTTCTCTTCTCCTTTACTTTTTCTTCTTTCTTTCTCTCTTTTCTTACTACTTTTCTATTTTTATAACAAATCAAAATATCTAACCCCAAAAAGACCAAAATACCCCTCAGCTCAAATATCTCCCAAACGCTCTCAAAATGCGATAAAACATAAACATACCGATGAAATATATTTCGGGAAATAAAAGTTGAAAAGAAATTATAATTTATTACAAATATTTTACCTATCAGAGAAATTATCCAATTAACAGGTAAAACTCATTTAATTTACACAATTCAAAAAAAGACCAAAAACTCACTAACTTCCACCAGTGGAACTCTAGTGCAAAACGTGACATAACAAAAAATAACACTAACTTCCACCAGTGGAACTCAAGTACAAAACGTGACATAACAAAAAATAACACTAACTTCCACCAGTGGCTGTTAGTTCAAAATGTGACACATTTATGCCACAAAACTCTCAATGCCCAAACATGATGCATTAACATGAAACACAATAAATCACACAATTCACAAAATTTCACATAAATGGAATAATTAAATACGGTTAAATAAATCGGGGCGTTACAGCCCTCACCTTATCAGGATCCACTTCGATTCCTTTCTGACTTACAAAGAAGCCCAACAATTTTCCAGATCGTACCCCAAATGTGCACTTGTTGAGGTTAAGTCTCAGTCTAAACTTCCTCAATTGAACAAACAGCTTTTGCAGATTGATCAAGTGTACTTCTTCGGTTTGAGACTTGGCAATCATATCGTCGACGTACACTTCAATCTCTTTATGGATCATGTCATGAAAGAGCATTACCATTGTACGTTGATACGTTACCCCAGCATTCTTAAGTCCGAATGGCATCACCTTATAGCAGAAGGTGCCCCATGGTGTGATAAATGTAGTCTTCTCCATATCCTCTGGATCCATCTTAATTTGATTATATCCAGAAAATCCGTCCATAAAAGAGAATACGGAAAATTGAGCTATGTTGTCAACCAATACATCGATGTGAGGTAATGGGAAGTCGTCCTTAGGACTAGCTCTGTTCAAATCTCTGTAATCCACACACATGCGAACCTTTCCATCTTTTTTCGGTACCGGCACAAATGTTGGCAACCCATTGTGGGTACTTTGCTACTGCCAGGAATCCAGCATAAAACTGCTTTCGGACTTCTTCACGAATTTTGAGAGCCATATCCGGATGGGTCCTTCTTAACTTCTGCTTGACAGCATGGTATTCCTCCTTGAGTGGTAACTTGTGTACAACCATATCAGTATCCAACCCAGGCATGTCTTGATATGACCAGGCGAATACATCAGCGTACTCACGGAGGAGCTCTATCAACTTGGTCTTGACTTCAATTTGAAGAGATGCACCTATCTTTACCTCTCTTCGGTATTCCTTAGTACCTAGGTTGATGACTTCAATGTCTTCTTGGTGCGACATGATGACTTTCTCTTCTTGCTTGAGCAGCCTTGCCAACTCGTCGGGGAGTTCACAATCTTTTAGGCCTTCCTCTTCAGCTTGGTAGACTGGGCAATCAAAGTCATATAGGCCCGTAGCAGCGTCTATGTCAAGGACCTCGGTGGTGTTTCTGCATGTTTATGATTTATGCAGTTTATTTAGGAAAGTGTGTGCATGGAAAATATTGCCATTTATTGTAAAGTAAAAAATGAAAGAAAGTGAGCGAAAATTGAATGCAAACTGAAATTTATTAATGATAATCAATGTTAGAAAACATCAGGTGGCCCATACAATGCTCCACTACGCCTTGGTGTAGCGAGCGATTTTGGACGTGGTTCTTAAGCACCGTCGCTCTGGGGTACTATAGTTCGATTCATTTCTGATCCTATTGAAGCTGATGAAGGAAGGGAAATAGATGTCTCCAACTAACCCTGCTTGCAAACTGAGATTATACAGTCAAAACATTTGGTTTACAGATGTGGTTTTAGTTCGTGGGCCTCTCTCTGCTTATTTTGTTCAGAACGAAATACCTGGACTGTTCATGGGGAATTTGTTAGGATCCTGCGCCAGATTGGATGGAGGTAGGGGACTTTGGGGTTTTTTGATTAATGTGCTCGCTAAGATTCTTTTTCAATCTTATGCCTACGTATTCCCGGGATAGGGAAATCAGAGCGATCGTAGTTCCTCCTATTCTATGGGAGGAAATGGTGTTTTGGTGTCTTGTTCAAAGCCCAAGACATGAAGCTAAAGGTGGTTTGTATCTTGTTCAGAGCCCAAGATGTGAAGCTGAAGGGTCTATTTGTATCTTGTTCGAAGCCCAAGATGTGAAGCTAAAAGGGTGTTGACTTTAGAGAGAATTTGTCATCTCTAAAGGGGAATATTTGGTATGTTTGGCACAACTGTTGGGTAACTGATTATAAAAGAGAATTACTTTAACTGGGATATGCGAATCCAGCAATGCCATAATTTCCTCTATAGGGGATTTTCAACCTGAAGGAGAAGACTTTAACTCAGTTTAGAGCAATGCCATCTTTCCTTAGGAATTTCTCATGCTAAAAGAGGGACAGTGGCGTGGATGTAAATAATCTAGAGGCTTGCCGCTTACAACAATTAGACGAGGGAAAAGGAGTTGTTGATGTTTGTATGTTGTGACCAAAGCATGATTTGATGCTAAAAGGTTGATTGAATCAAACGGGGATTTCTTTATACAAAGCCTAAGAGGAGGCTAAAGGTGTTTGACTCAACAAGAGAGTCTTTTATACTCACCAAGAGAGTGATTTGTATCTCGTACGAAGCCCGAGATGGAGGCTAAAAGAGGATTGACTCAACAAGAGAGTCTTTTATACTCAACAAGAGAGTGTTTTTGTATCTCGTACGAAGCCCGAGATAAACGCTAAAGGTGATCGACTCAACAAGAGAGTCTTTTTATACTCAACAAGTGAGTGTTTTGTATCTCGTACAAAGCCCGAGATGAAGGCTAAAAAATGTTTGACTCAACAAGAGAGTCTTTTATACTCAACAAGAGAGTGATTTTGTATCTCGTACGAAGCCCGAGATGGAGGCTGCAAAGGTTAACTTTACTGAGGAGAATCATTGTACAAAGCCCAAGAGGAGGCTAGGGTTACTGTTTCAGTTGAGTGACAGGTCCAGTATGTTGGTTAAAAAAGAAAATCAGTTCATATATGGGTAATGTTGTACTCATGGATTTGATCTGAGGACTGGGATTATTTCCTGTTCTTTAAGGAAACGGGGAATCCGAAGGGTATTGAGACTGCCCAAGTCTACGGGTGTTTTTTCCTATTTTTGAAAGGAACTTGAGAATGTCTTCGAGACTCAAGGAGATTAGACTGTCCAAGTCTAGAGTTTTATCTTTTGTAGTATGCTTAAGAGAGATCAAGAGATAATATGTTCGTCGTAGGAAGATCTAGACTCTTTGAAAGAATGTTCTATTAAGATGACTAATTTATGTTCCTATACCTTTAAGAGGTCGTCGGGACAATTTGTACGAAGCCCAAGAGGAGGCGAGAAAAACTTTTAAGAAGCCGAAGGGACAATTTGTACGAAGCCCAAGAGGAGGCTATCTTCCCGGAGGAAGAATCATTATACGAAGCCTAAGAGGAGGCTGTGAAAACTTCTAAGAAGCCGATGGGTCCTTGTACAATGCCCAAGAGGAGGCGGGGATGCTTTTAGGAAGCCTGTGGGTCCTTGCACTAAGCCCAAGAGGAGGCTGATGAACAGTTCCAGAAGGGGTTTCACTTGGAACATTGGCCTTCCGTATATGAACTGTTTAAGGGGAGATTTCTTAGATCAAGTTATCTAAAATTGTTGTAAAAGAAAATTCTCATGGTTTAGGTTATGTTGAAATATCCGGGAGAACGTCCGAGGTAAGGAGACGAGGTTTTGTCTAGTTCTAGACGGAGTTGCTGGGGAAACTCTAAATATCTATACTAGTATTACACAGTCGATATGAGTTTATGAAAGAAGACTTACAGTGAAACAACCCCACAATACAGTTATATACATATCAAAGCGGTAAATAAAAGCGGGTAAACACTTACTCGGTTGTAGAGCTTCTATACAGTATTGTTAGTTGTTCAACAAAGGAATTGAAAATAACAGTATCAAAGGAGAAAGTGCTTTTGAAAGGAAAATTGGGGCTTACAGCTCAAGGAGAGGCCCAGGGTTTTATCAGTGATCGCACTGTCGTTTTGTACAAGGACTTATACAAGTGACTGAGGCCCAAGAAAGGTTTTCTGTACAAGGGGATGGGTCTTACACTCTCTCAAGAGGCCCAAAATGATTGAAAGTGAACAAAGATGGGTCTTATAGCTCAAGGAGAGGCCCAGGGTTTATTTTGAAAAGGGCGACGATCGCGCCGACGTTTTGAAAATGCCGTAGGTCTTATACAACGACTGAGGCCAAAAGTTTTTGGTTTCAAAAGGGGATTAGGTCTTACACTCTATTAGAGGCCCAAAATGATTTTGAATGGGTCTTATAGCTCGAGGAGAGGCCCAGATGATGTCCCTTGGAGCATCATAGGTTATGCTTTGAAGCATTGGCTCATTCCCAGAGGAAAATTTCCATCTGGAGGCCCTGGTTGACCAAGCCCTAATTTGGTGACACTAGCGATCTCGAGGCTTAATCCACTTGGAATGCTGCAACCTTGTGCTTGATCCTTGATGTGGGAGTCCCCTTGATCCATTTTGGATGTTTGAGAGGCTAGACAAGTTGTAGATTATGTCATTCATTGATTGATCCTTTGTCTAAGAGCTCTGAGAGGGCTTGAAACCCTAAGTCTGATTGTAGTGGATGCTCACCCATCTTTGGGGAGACTAATGGTTCATCCATATTGTGATGATGATTTGCACAATGATGGGAAATCTTAGTGGTCAAAATTTGGGGTATGACAGATGCCCCTATTTAATCTTCTTGGAACCGAAGGTGTGAATGGTGAAGGTATTCGGGCATTCGGGGTGCAAGAGGATTAAATATCGGAATACCCGAAATTTTGATGGTGGTTATGAATGGCAGTTCGCGCATCCTTCATCTTTTGCTAAGCAATAATGCTTAGAAAAGGTAAACTTCCCCTCGATCCTGGTTTCCTACCAAGGAACTGGTCTCAGTTTCTGATTTAAACTTCCCCTCGATCCTGGTTTCCCACCAAGGAGCTGGTCTCAATTTCTGAAATAAACTTCCCCTCGATCTTAGTTTCCTACCAAGGATCTGGTCTCAATTTCTGAAATAAACTTCCCCTCGATCCTGGTTTCCTACCAAGGATCTGGTCTTGGTTTCTTTTGTCAATAAACTTTATTGACAAGGGACGCTATTCGTAGCAGTTTTCCTCAAACTTCTCGCTGAATTTTCCTAGGGATATGCCATTTGATGGAAAAAGTTTTGATGTCAGACTTGCTGGGGAAACCCATTGGTTTGAGCTGTAGAGGCACACCAACTTCTCTGTTGGAGAGGCCATTTACTGACTCTACTGGGGAAAATAAGTCTTCTTGAGAGACTGCTTTCGCTTGGAGATATTACATCATACTTTCCTCAGAGATCTTCTCGGAGAAACGCCATATGATGTGATCCAATTTTGAGGTGCTGATGACTTCATTAACATTGAATCTCTGGAGAGCAAAATCAATGTGTTGCTGAAAGTCTTTAGTTGTGAGACTTTCTCTGGGGATTTTCCATAATCCGGGAAAGCGAAGATATCATCTTCCACGGCGAAGAGTGATGCTGGCTGAGGGTTCTCTGGTTTTTCAGAGGTTCAAGTTATCAAAGTGGTCAAAGGTCGACTTCATCCCAGAAATGAACTGGGGGAGAGAGGTAGTTCAGATGCAACATTTCCTGACGAGGAAAGAACTGACAACTCGATTGATAAGACTGTTATCACTAGGGATAAGACCGTCCAGAGTGATAGTGATGCAACATGAATATGAACGCAAAGTAGTAATGCATGATGTATGTGTGTCTATGCTGACAAAACTGACACGACATACAAACTAATAGATGAACATGACTAGATACTCGGCCACTGCTTGGGACGAAGAGGTATCGCTGGTTCAAGATAGCAATTCTGCCTTGCTTAGGAGAAGTATTCCTCGTGGGGAGCTACGTTGGTCAGGCTTAGGAGATAAGAACTCTGTCGGGGGTGTTAGATGAAACAATGGTTTCTGACACAGCTGATCCTTCATTCAGGCGCACTGGTTTAGAAGGAGTACTTTGATTCTGCAGTTTGAAGCTTAACCGCCTTTGGGAGAAGCCATCGATATTCTTTCGATGTTCAACAGTCAAAAGAATTTGCCATCTTTATTAAAAACAGAAAATTTTTACAAGTAAATTCATTTTTGTTTTATTTCAAGAATCGTTGATCATGTTAAAATGTCGTCCTATAAAGCTAAAACAAATAAGAATTGCAAACAAAAGCACAAGGACTCAAATTGTATTAATAGGATGGAAATCAGCCAAACGCGTGATTCCATAGAGTATTTACAAAGTTAGAAAATGGTAATTTAAGGGAAAAGGGCTACATTGAAACATAACGACCATTATCCTTCTACCAACTTTGACTTCGGGGCATTCTGAGCTTCTGTCGAAGATGACCTTGACTGGAGTTTTCCTGACGGATGATGTAACTGCTGCCGAGGGGCTTGCCCCTTTGTCGAACGTAGTTACTTGCCATTATCCATAATTTTTGCCTGGATTGTACTTTGAGGTTTCCAATCCACCGGGATGATTTTTGATCATGTCTCTAATTTTTTCCTGGACCGCCCTTTCGGGTTTTCAATCCACCGAGACATTTTTTTTATTTAGGAAAAGTATTTCTTGACTACGTCAATGTTTGTGGGGTAGGCAAATTCCTCTCCGTCCATGGTTGCAAATCTCAAGGCACCGCCTGAGAAAGCTTTCTTGACCACATAGGGGCCGTCATAATTCGGAGTCCACTTGCCCCGAGAATCAGTGAAAAATGATTGTATCTTCTTGAGCACGAGGTCTCCTTTCCTGAAGACGTGAGGTCAGACCTTTTTGTCGAACGCCTTCTTCATTCTTTGCTGATACAACTGACCATGGAATATTGTCGTGATTCACTTTTCTTCTATCAGATTCAGTTCATCGTGTCGACTTTGGTACCATTCAACTTTTGTAAGCTTAGCTTCCATCAATACCCGGATTGATGGGATCTCTACTCCGATGGGGAGCACTGCTTCCATGCCATATACTAGAGAGAAAGGGGTTGCCCCTGTTGAAGTGCAGACAGATGTGCGATAACCATGAAGAGCAAAGGGTAGCATCTCGTGCCAATCTTTGTAGGTTTCGACCATCTTTTGAACAATCTTCTTGATGTTCTTATTAGCTGCCTCTACCGCTCCGTTCATCTTAGGTCGGTAGGGAGATGAGTTATGGTGTTCGATCTTGAACTCTATGCACAACTCTTTCATCATCTTATTCTTCAAGTTGGATCCATTATCGGTAATGATCTGGCTTGGAACACCATAACGGCAGATGATATTGTTTTTGATAAATCAGAACACCACTTGTCAGGTTACATTGGCGTATGACGCTGCTTCGACCCACTTGGTGAAGTAGTCAATGGCGACCAGAATGAACCGATGTCCGTTCGAAGGCTTAGGTTCGATCATGCCAATCATGTCGATTCCCCGTATGGAAAAAGGCCATGGGGAAGAAAAAACTTTGAGATGCGTTAGCGGTACATGGATTTTGTCTGAGTATATCTGACACTTGTGACATCTCCTCATGTACTTGTAGCAGTCATATTCCATTATCATCCAATACTACCCTACTCTTAGAATTTGTCTCGCCATTGTATGTCCGTTGGCATGAGTGCCAAAGGACCCTTCGTGAATTTCTTTTATCAGCATGTCTGCTTCTGGTCTGTCGACGCATCGAAGTAAGACCATGTCAAAGTTCCTCTTATAGAGTGTATCACCGCTCGGGAAGAAACTGCCTGCTAGCCTTCTGAGGGTTTTTCTATCTTTCCTGGATGCCCCAGGTGGGTACTCTTGTTTCTGAAGGAAACATTTGATATTGTGATACCAAGGTTTGTCGTCTATGACTGCTTCAATCGTGAAGATGTAAGTGGGTCGTCAAGGCGCATTATATCAATCTTAGGTAAGTCATTCCATTGACCTACACTAATCATGGAAGAGAGAGTGGCTAATGCATCAGCATGTGATTCTCCTCACGAGGGATATGATAAAACTCGACTCTGTTGAAGAAGGGTAACAACCTTCTTGCGTAATCTTTGTACGGAATCAATCCTGATTGGTATGTGTTCCAATCTCCTTTGATCTGATTGATGACCAAAACTAAGTCGCCATATACATCCAAGTTTTTGATCCTTAAGTCGATCGCTTCTTCGAGACCCATAATACAAGCTTCGTATTCGGCCTCGTTGTTTGTGCACTTGAATGTAAGTCTGGCGGTGAAAGGAATGTGGGTACCCTGAGGTGTTATGATGATTGCCCCAATTCCGTTTCCGTAATGATTGACAGCTTCGTCAAAGATAAGTCCCCATTTGGAATCTGGTTCTGGCCCTTCACTGGGTAGCGGTTCATCACAATCTTTCATTTTTAGATACATGACATCTTCGTCTGGGAAGTCAAACCCGATTGATTCCTGATCGTCAATCGGTTGATGAGCCAACTGATCGGCTAAAATACTTCCCTTAACGACTTTTTGAGCGTGGTACTCAATGTCATATTCCGATAACAACATCTGCCAACGGGCAATTCTTCCCGTGAGAGCAGGTTTTTCGAAAACATACTTGATTGGATCCATTTCTGAGATTAACCAAGTGGTGTGATGAATCATGTACTGGCGAAGACGTTTGGCTACTCAAGCCAGAGCGCAGTAAGTTTTCTCGAGCATAGTGTACCAAGTCTCGCAGTCGGTGAATTTCTTGCTTAAATAGTAGATGGCAGACTCTTTTCTTTTTGTTTCATCTTGTTGGCCAAGCACACAACCCATTAAGTCCTCTAGGACTGTGAGGTAGATGATCAGTGGTCTTCCTTCCACTAGAGGTGATTGAACCGGCGGGTTCGACAGGTATTCCTTGATCCTTTCGAAGGCGGTTTGGCAGTCTTCTGTCCAAACGCAGTCCTGATTCTTTTTGAGTAATTTAAAAATCAGCGCACATGTCGCGGTCATGAGGAATATGAATCTAGAAATATAGTTCAAACGTCCCAGGAATCCCCTGACTTGTTTTTCAGTCTTTGGAGAAGGCATTTCTTGAATGGCCTTGACCTTGTCAGGATCAACCTCAATTCCTTTCTGGCTAACGATGAATCCTAAGAGTTTCCCTAAACGGACACCGAAGGTGCATTTATTGGGATTCAAGCGGAGTTTGTACTTTCGCAAACACTCTAATAGTTTTTACAGATGGGTCACATGCTCCTCTTCTGTTTTAGATTTGGCAATCATGTCATCGACATATACCTCGATTTCCTTGTGTATCATGTCATGAGACAGAGTAGTCATAGCCCTTTGATAGGTTGCCTCGGCGTTCTTCAAACTGAACGGCATTACCTTGTAACAAAAGGTACCCCATGGGGTAATGAAGGAGGTCTTCTCCATGTCTTCCGGCGCCATTTTGACATGATTATAGCCCGAGAATCCATCCATGACGGAGAAGACTTTGAACTTTGCTGTACTGTCTACCAGCATGTCTATGTGTGGCAAGGGAAAGTCTTCCTTTGGACTAGCCTTGTTTAGATCTCTGTAGTCGACACACATTCTGAATTTTCCATCCTTTTTCGGAACTAGTACGATGTTGGCTAACCATTGAGGATATTCTGACGTAGCGAGGAAACCCGCGTCAATCTGTTTCAGTACCTCCTCTTTGATTTTGACAGCCATGTCTGGATGAGTCCGTCTCAACCTTTGTTTTATCGGCGGATATTCTGATCTTAACGGTAGATGATGTTCCACGATGCTGGTATCCAACCCTGGCATGTCCTGATAGGACCAAGCAAACACATCGGGAAATTCTCTGAGAAGCTTTGTCAAAGTCTCTTTGGCAGTTGGACTGAGCAGTGCCCCAACCCTGATTTCTTTTCTCTCTTTTACTGAACCCAAGTTGACCGTTTCCAACGGCTCTTTGTGAGGTTCAATTGACCTTTCCTCTTGTCGGAGTAATCGGGAGATCTCTTCTGGAATTTCGTTGTCAACTTCTTTTTCAGCCCCAAATACCGGGAACTCAAAGTCGGAAGAAGGCATCGGATCGGATGTTTCAACGGGTTTTAAAACAAGCAATCTGCATGACGTGATGATTTATGTTTAGAAGAGATAGAGAGAATGCAAGAGTGTGTGCAGTGTTTTATATATATATATTTTTGAACAATGCTCATTTTTATTTATTTTTTGTTTTTTAGGATTACCATTTTCTGGAAAGAGCAGAAAGAGAGAACAACAATAACTGCGGAAATTACAGAACGATATTATTTTATTTATGAACAAGTTGATTCTTGAAGCTACAACCCTATAAAACAAGACTCTGTCGCTTTGGGCAAAACGAAGAGGGATATTTACAGAAAGTAAGCCCTATCAAAACATTCGTTTCACCTGGGCAAGGTGAAAGGTTAAAGTAAAGATGGCAATTACTTAGACTTATGAACAATCTTCGGGACATTGACAGCAACCCATTGGTAGCAAACTCCTCGGTGAATCACAAAGTCTGGTACCTTTCTTGATTTGTCTTCAAAAATAACGCTGATTTCTGGTGGAGCTGAATCATTGGAATCTGTCTCCCAGGCAGAGTTGTCGTAGGAGGATTCCTCAGTTGTATTTTGCGTAGTATTTGTACTCTTAGCTGTATCTCCCCATCCAGTTGGCTGGATGTCTTCGAGCCTGATACGAGAGCTTTCAGGAGCGGTGTATTTGACCTTGAAGTCGTATTTTCCACTCGGTTCTCCCAAGGTGTCCCACGCTTCTTTGGAATTGGAGGAGTCATCCCTCTCGATGACGTTGACCTCGGGAAAAACATAGTTAATGAATTCTAGTCCTACAAACGTTGCGAATTCATCGTCGTGCTGGGTATTTTCAAGATAACCTGGGTGTTGATACCATGACATGGTGGGGACGCAAGTATTCTTTTCAATGATGCTCAACTGATTTTCATTGTTCGGCTTATTTTCTTGCCCCAAGTCTCCGGGATACGGCTGCCAGATAGGCAAGCCATCTATTGGGCCATAATAGTCGTGGTCAAAGTTGTATTTCATCGGAGTGTCTTCCTCTAATGAATTTGGCGGAGCACGGCATCCTTCAGGATCACAATCTCCGTATATCATTTTGACATCTGACCTCGGTATAAATCTCGGACTCTGTGCAGGATAGCAAAAGGGATGACGATAAGTGGATGACGATAAGTTGCGTACGAGCAAAGCCTGTTCTCCACAGACTATGACGAGTTGGTCGTTCTGGACGAACTTTAGCTTTTGGTGGAGGGTTGAAGTGACCGCCCCAGCCTGGTGTATCCAAGGCCTTCCTAATAAACAACTCTATGTTTCCCGGATGTCCATGACCTGGAAAGTGACTTGGAAAGTGTGAGGACCAATAATTATGGGAAGGTCGACTTCGTCAATAACCGTTTTTCTGGATCCGTCAAATGCTTTGACGATGACCTCACTGCCTCTCATCGGGGATCCTTTGAATGATAGTCGCATTAAAGTGGACTTCGGCATAACGTTGATGGTCGATCTTGTGTCTACCAGTACGCTGGCTAAAGCATCGTCCTGGCAGTTGACTGTAATATTGAGCGCCATGTTATGACGGCGACCCTCTTCAGGTAATTCCTCATCACTAAATCCCAAGTTATTGCAGGAAGTGATGTTAGAGACAATGCTATTGAACTGTCTAATTGTTACATCCTGTTCCACAAAGTCTTGCTCCAAGACTTTCTGTAGAGCCTCCCTGTGCGCTTCTGAACTAAGTAACAGTGATAATACCGAGATCTTTGAAGGAGTTTGTAACAGCTGATCAACAATGTTGTATTCACTCCTTTGGATGAGGTTTAGCATCTCATCATCGTTTTTTGAAAGGTCGGGATTACTGGATTGACCGACTGGTGGATTGGGAACTTCTGTCTGAGGTTCCTTTTCTTTGTTGGGTTCTCCAACTCCTCTGTTGAAGATTCTACCACTCCGTGTTACTCTACTGATGTCTGCAATATTCACGGCGGAGGGTAACGGAATTTCCTTTCCATTCTCAATTGTTGTTGCACCGTATTTGTAAGGGATAACCTTAGTTGATTCATACGGTAACGATCCCGGTAGATAGATGACTAAGGGAGCCTTCTGATTTTTCTGACCATCGTAAGTAATTTCGATTCGTTCCTGGTTGGGAACTCTCGATTCGTCAAGTAGAGGGATGATGGCACAAACATCCCTAGCCCTCTGACGATCAGAGATTGCGACAACGTCCTCGATTTGATCAGCGAAGTAGTTGACTGGTCCAGAACTTGACCATGGTTGAATCTCTTTGCAGTCCTACTGACTTTGAAGGGCTGCTCGCACGAGGTAGCATCCTTGATTATCCACCCAGCAAACTCCACACCGCTCATAGTTGTGTAGTGGCACCTGGCCATGTCCGCTTTGAATACAGTGTAACCTTACTAGGTCTGTTTCCATCTACCGAACATCCTAACTTTGATATCTAGTAGGATTCTCGTTAATGATACTAGTTTGCTAGGTGTCTTCATCCATATAGATTGGAAGCCACCAGTGGTTCAACAAGTGCTGAAGTGTTTCCTGGACAAGGGCACAGCCCTTGTCGCGGCCGGCAAAAATTTTCGAGTCGCCACCATATTTTTTAAGGAAAATAATGATAAACCTAATATCTTAATCCTAATGTAGAGATTCCTACGGTTCGGGAGTCGGTTAAGTGAAGGGAAGGTGTTAGGCACCCCTCACTTCCATTGTACTCAATGGGATCCACCTTTGAATTTAGGGTATATTTGTTTGTCTAAGTTATAGGAAAACCTAAGTTTTTTATTAATTATACTCGCTAGGGTTGGTTTGCAACCCTATGCCTACGTACCCTCAACTTGAAGGATCAGAGTAACCGTAGTTCACCTCCCCTATTCCTACCCCCTAATCCTATTCTCATTCCTAATCCTAAACCCAATCCACTATTTATACTCTTGGATAAAGAGTTTTATCCCTTAAATCTAGTGTTTATACTCCTAGATGAGGAGTTCTATCACTTAAATCCCTTATCCATTATTTATACTCTCGGAGGAAGAGTTTTATCCCTTAATCCTTTTATTTATACTCTCGGATATCAAGAGTTCTATCCCTTAATCCATTATTTATGCTCTCGGATATCAAGAGCTCTATCCCTTAAATCTAGTGTTTATACTCCTAGATGAGAAGTTTCATCCCTTAAATCCCTATCCATTATTTAGACTCTCGGAGGAAGAGTTTTATCCCTTAATCCTTTTATTTATACTCTCGGATATCAAGAGTGCTATCCCTAAATCCTTACCCCCTATCCCTTATTTAGGCTCTCGGACCAAGAGTTTTGTCCCTTGATTTTATATCCCAAAAAATAAATTAATCCCACATTAAATAAATTACCCCTAATTATCCCTAATGTTTAGAAATCTTAAATTATTTAAGAAAACCGTAAATAATTTGTAATTAAACCCTTATCCCAAATTTCTTATAAAAACCTAATATTTAATTTAAAAATATTAAATACTTAAATAGTCCTTTATCCCAAAACCTAATATTATATCCAAATTAATTATCCCAGATTTAATTAGTCAATAGGTTTTTCCCATATGATTAATTTAAAAATATATTAAACCCCTAATTTAATTATCCAAATAACTAACAAGATTAATTAGTAAAAATTAAAATCCTAAATATGATTTAATTAAACTAACTAGAAATTGATTAAATAAATATCACCCAACTAATTATTAATCCGTTAAATTCAAAGTTAATTGAAATCCAATTTAAAGATAATTAATTAAAACCATTAGCAAAATAAACCCTACAGTATTATTTATTTTTTATTTTTAATAAAGGAAGAAGTCAAAACTTAAAAGCCACAGTCAAACTTGAAGAATCAATTTCTCCTTCTCTATCGTTCAGTCCCTGTCACTGCCATGTTTTTCTCTTGCTTCAAAGAATGGAAAGGAAAAAACCTAGAGCACACAACACCTTTTTCTTTTACGGTACTACCAAGTGATGGAAACGGCGGCGGGATGAGTGGCGATTCGCGAAGGAGGGTGGTGATGCACGGCGCGCGGAGGTTTTGACGCGGTGGTTACGGGTTCACGGCGTGGATGAAGGGTGTGGCCGGAATCGACGGTGATTCGTCGGAAGGAGGGTTTGAAGGGTGGATTCGTCCATGGTGCGGCGCGAGGAATGGTTTGAGGTTACGGCGATGGGCAGCCCGCGTGTTGCCGGATAGGGTTAACAACGACGCTTCCGTAGGGAGTTTTCCGGCAGCGGCTGTCTTTCACAGAAGTAAGGTTTGATTTCGACTTGGTGTATTTCTGTACTAGCTTTGGTTCAGAACCTGGTTTGAGTTTCAATTTTGTTTTCTCCATTGTATGAGTATTTTCTAATTGACCTTTGATATTGATTTCGACTCAACTCAGTTTAATTTTCACGTTAGCTTCGACTCGGTTTGGTTTCGATTTGATTCGTCTTTAGTTTGGATTACCGACTCAATTTGATGTGCTAGACTTGATTTAGTTTCGGCTTCAGGATCCCAACTCGATTGTATTGGCTGTGTTTAATTTCTACCGGTTTGTATCCGATTTCAGTCGGTTTATATCCGATTTCAGTCGGTTTGTATCTTAGCTTTCCGATTTAGTTTTGGAGTTAAATCTTGTATTGTTTGAGTTTGAAACAGGTTTTGATTTTGAAGCTGGGTATTATTTCTTGAAAGAATATGATTTCAATTTTGAAATAGGTTATTATGATTTGATTTTGATTTTCCTACTGGCTTATGTGTTAGTAAAAAAAGATGAGGTTGTTCTTGAAAAAAATAATTGACAGAATGTGTTGCAATCAATAGAGAAGATGATGAACATCGCAGGTCTTCTCTTTTAGTTTCATTTGTGGTTTAGGTCCAAAGATTGAGGAAGGTTGTAATATTAGTGTGTACTTACTTAATTGATATTGTTCGATTAAAAAAGTTCATAATCTTTCTTACATTTTTTATTGTATATTGATTAACTTATGGTTTGTTAATGAATTTTGGATTTTTATTATAAAATTCTTGGTATATTTTTATTTAAAAAAAATTTAATAAAAAACATTTACACAATGACCCCTTAAAAACATCTAGACTATGAATTGTATACAAAAAAAATGAAATCAAATTTATGTATATAAGATTTGATTTAATTGTTTATGTATACAGCTTAAGACAACACACAGAACAATCCCTTAAAACAAGGTTAAATCAGACAAACAAATTATACATGCAAACATCAGATTATGCATTCTAGATTCGGGTTTACCAACCTGAAATGCCGTGACCGCTTAAGCTGCTGCTTTCCTCCCTTCTTTTCCTTACGTTCCTTTTTATCGTTCCTCGTGTATCCCTTTTCTCCTTGGTAATTTCCTTTACATTCTACGTAATTTCCTTTATACCCGACCCCTCTTCCCTTTTAGTGTTGTTGTTCTTTGATATGGAGAACAACAACTTTTTATACTGATTTATGTGAATTGTGGATCCGAAATGATGTGGAAATCAACCTCTATTTATAGATAAAATTAGGTCAAGAAAATTGAATGTGATTTATCAGTTTAGGAAAGATTTAATTTGACCTGATTTTATTTATTTCTTAGAGCCCAAGCAAATGAATCTGGATGGATTCATGGCTTGGTGAATTTAAATAAAAAAATAATATTTTAAATAAAAGAAATATCCTAATATTGATAATGAGAAAAAAAAGATTTGATTGATTTTTATTTTTATGATTTTTTGAGATTTTTTCCATAAAAATTTGATTTTAATGAAAAAAATCAATTTTTCAAAAATTCATTAAATAAAAATACGAAAATTAAAAATTAAATATTAAAAAATGATATTTTTGTGATTTTTTTTCATAAAAAAAAATTTAAAAAAACTTAGTAAAGAAAAAATAAATAAAACATTAAAAATGTGAAAGGTGGGATTCGAACTCACAACCTCTCACACTTATATCCCTTATACCCCCTTCCTACCAATTGTGCCATTTTATTTATTCGAAATAAAGTGGCACTAGAAACTATATAAAGCGAGTCAAAATTTAGGGTACGACAACCCTGATCGTCTTCGCAACCCGCTTTACAGCCCTGATAATCATGTGATACCAGGAACCCGAGCCGAACCTGTTTAGCATATAACTCCACTAGGCTGGTATTCATCAAGTGAATATCGAAGATTTGAATCATATTGATTTGATAATGATTCATGTCATGGTAGTCTTGAATCCATCCAAGATCCATCTGACGCTGGAGGGCCTATTGTACAAAAGAATATCCCTGTTTGTTTACACAGCAAGTCAGGCAGGAATTATAATCGTGATGCGGCAGATTATGATACTGGCTTTGCCTTGAGTGCATCGCCACCAGGTTGACATTCATCGCACGGATATCGTGGTTTTGAATGATGTTGGAATTCGTATAAACCATGTTAACTCCACGAACTCGGTGCTCTTGGATCCATTCGAGATCCATCTGTTCCTGTAGAGCTGATTGCACCACAGAACATCCTCGATTGCTTTTAGTGCAGATATCACACTGATGATAATTATGAGGTGGCACATGACCATATCCACTCTGTCTACAATGCATCTTGACCAAATTGGCCCTTAACAAGAGTACATCATGAATTTGATAGATGTTATTAGACTCTCCCTCTATCAAATTGATTGTAGCCTTCTCGTGTTGAGGCAGCGGGTTTGTGAGAACATTCGGATTCGTATCTTTGAAAGATAAGACCCCGCTCCTAACAAGCTTTTGCACGTCGGATTTGAAACTGAGACAGTTTTCTATGTTATGCCCTGGTCCTCCTTGATGGTAAGGGCAAGTCTGATCCACCTTAAACCAAAAAGGCGGATTTTCTGGTACTGTAAGAGGAGACTTAGTCTGGACATGCCCCTTGGCCAGTAGCAACAGAAATAGTTCTGCGTACGATACGGGTATAGGATCAAATCCTGGTGGCCGCGTTGTACGATTTTTGTTGTATTGAGGACGAGCTTGCTGAAGAGGTTGTTGCGTCCTTTGCTGAAATTGTTGCGAATGCGGTTGGCTTTGAGCAACCTGAGGTTGATACGTAGTGTAGCGAGCGATTTGGGACGCGGTTTTTAAGCGCTGTCGCTCTTTGGGGTTTACTACAGGTCGATTCATTTTTTATCTTATTGTGAGCTGACTAAGGAAGGGAAATAGATGTCTCCAATTAACCCTGCTTGCATACTGAGTTTAAACAGCGGTCTATTAGGTTACGGATGCTATATGGTAATGGGGCCTTTCTTTCTTCTTACTTTATTAAGGTGGAAAACTGGGACTATTCATAGGGAATTTGTCAGATTGGGTGGAGATAGGGGACTTTAGGTTTTCGTTTAGTGTGCTCGCTAAGATTTTTCTTTCAATCTTATGCCTACGTATTCCCGTTTTCCGAAACAGGGAAATCAGAGCATTCGTAGTTCCTCCTATTCGGAAATTGGTGTTTTGGTGTCTTGTTCAAAGCCCAAGACGTGAAGCGAAAGGTGGTTTGTATCTTGTTCAAAGCCCAAGATATGAAGCTGAAGGGTCTATTTGTATCTTGTTCAAAGCCCAAGATGTGAAGCTAAAAGGGTGTTGACTTCAGAGAGAATTTGTCATCTCTAAAGAGGGGGTTTTTGTCACAACTGTTTATAAAGGAGAATTACTTTAACCGGGATATGTGAATTCGGCAATGCCATAATTTCCATTATAGGGGAGTTCCAACCTGAAGGAGAAGACTTTAACTCAGTGTAGAGCAATGCCATCTTTCCTTAGGAATTTTTCATGCTAAAAGAGGGACAGTGGCATGGATGTAAATAATCCAGAGGCTTGCCGCTTACAGCGATTAGATGAAGGGGAAGGAATTGTTGATGTTTGTATACTGTGAACGAGGCACAACTTTGATGCTAAAAGGTTGATTGGCTCAACCTGGGTTTTCTTATACAAAGCCTAAGAGGAGGCTATTGGCCCAACAAGAGGGAGTTTTTATGTGTCTCGTACGAAGCCCGAGAGAGAGGCTAAAAGGGTTGACTCAATAGGAGAATCTTTTATACTCAACAAGAGAGTGTTTCTGTATCTCGTACGAAGCCCGAGATGGAGGCTAAAAGGTGATTGACTCAACAAGAGAGTCTTTTATACTCAACAAGAGAGTGTTTTTTGTATCTGGTACGAAGCCCGAGATGGAGGCTGAAAGGGTTTGACTCAACAAGAGAGTCTTTTATACTCAACAAGAGAGTGTTTTTGTATCTCGTACGAAGCCCGAGATGGATGCTAAAGGTTTGACTCAACAAGAGAGTCTTTTATACTCAACAAGAGAGTGATTTTGTATCTCGTACGAAGCCCGAGATGGAGGCTAAAAGGTTTGACTCAACAAGAGAGTCTTTGTATCTCGTACGAAGCCCGAGATGGAGGCTACAAGGTTTGACTCAACAAGAGAGTCTTTGTATATCGTACGAAGCCCGAGATGGAGGCTAAAGGTTCTGTTTCAGTTGAGTGACAGGTCCAGTATGTTGGTTAAGAGAAAATTAGTTCTTATAAAGAGACTGATTAAAGGTAAGGTTGTGCTTTGGGATTGATCAGAGGATCAAGGTTATTTTCAGTTCTTTTAAGGAAATGGGAAATCCAAAGGGTATTTGAGACTGTCCAAGTCTACGGGTGTTTCCTTACTTGAGAATGTCTCCGAGACTCAAGGAAATTAGACTGTCCAAGTCTAGAGTTTTATCTTTTGTACTATGCTTAAAGAAACAGTAGTAGTACGTTCACGGTAGAAAGATCTAGACACTTTGAATGATTGTTCTATTAAGATGACTAATTTCTGTTCCTATACCTCTAGGAGGTCGTCGGGACAATTTGTACGAAGCCCAAGAGGAGGCTGGAAACTTTTAAGAAGCCGAGGGACAATTTGTACGAAGCCCAAGAGGAGGTTATCATTCCCGGAGGAAGAAATCATTTATACGAAGTCTAAGAGGAGGATGTGAATACTTCTAAGAAGCCGACGGGTCCTTGTAAAACGCCCAAGAGGAGGCAGGGATGCTTTTAGGAAGCCTGTGGGTCCTTGTATAACGCCCAAGAGGAGGCGGGTGAACAGTTCCAAAAGGGGTTTCACAGAGAAACGATGGCCTTTTGTATATTGAATTGTTCAAGGGGGGAATTTCCTAGACCTAGTTATCTAAGATAATTGTTATAAAAGGTCTGGTGCAATATCCGGGAGAACGTCGGGTGGGAAGAGACAGAGTTTTCCTAGTTCTAGACGTAATTGCCGGGGAAACTCTAATATCTATACTATTATTACACAATCGATATGAGTTTATGAAAGAAGACTTACAGCGAAACAGCCCCACAATACAGTTATATATATATATATATATATATATATATATATATGAGTTTGTGAAAGGAGACTTACAGTAAAACAGCCCCACAATACAGTTATATACATATGAAAGCGGTAAATGAAAGCGGGTAAACACTTACTCGGTTGTAGAGCTTCCATTTTGTTTGGTTAGTTGTTCAACAAAGAAAGATTTAAAACAACAGTATATTCAAAATCAAAGGAGAAAGCGCTTTGAAATAAAAATGGTTGGGGCTTACAGCTCAAGGAGAGGCCCAAAAAGTTTTACCAGTGATCGCACTATTGAATTTGTACAAAGGGACTTATACAAGTGACTGAGGCCTAAGAAAGGGTTTCTGTACAAAGAGATGGGTCTTACACTCTATTAGAGGCCCAAGTAAGTTTTAAGAAAAGAAATGGGTCTTACTACTCGAGGGTAGGCCCAATGGTTAATTTTGAAAAGGGCGATGATCACGCCAAGGTTTTGGAAACACCGTGGGACTTATACAAGTGACTGAGGCCCAAAATTTTGGTATTTACAAAGGGATTGGGTCTTACACTCTATTGGAGGCCCAAAGAGTCTTGAAACATTTGAGTATGATTAAAAATCAAAGAAACCCTAATTTTCACTTTTTAAAAGTAATTTTTCAAAGAAAATTAATAAAAAAGGACAAAAAATCAAATAAGTTTAAATAAACCACTTGTGATTTTTGAATAAGGTTTGAAAAATGAGGTTTTAATCACAAGATGATTTAAAACTTATTTAGTTTTGATTTTCAAGATGAATATTCACTTTTAAAATGTTTAAAAACAATTAAAAATGAATTTATTCACAAAAATATCAACTATATTAAATAAATAATATAAATTTGATTTTTTTTGTAGAATAAAATATTTTACTATTTTTGTGATTTTTCAGAAAAAGAACCAATAAAAAATAATCAAAATTGAGGGAGTTATTAATTTTCCAAATCATTAAAAAATAATATGAAAAATGAGAAAATATGAAAAAGAGGGGTTGGGTCTTACACTCTATTAGAGGCCCAAATTGTATTTTTGTAGAAAATATGGGGCTTACAACTCAGGGAGAGGCCCAAAATATTTTCAGTTTGAAAATGGCGATTGCGCCGAGATTTTTAACGTATCGGGACTTATACAATAACTGAGGCCCAAAATTGTTTCGTTAAAAAAGGGTTGGGTCTTACACTCTATTAGAGGCCCAAATGTTTAAAAAATGAAAAGAAATGGGACTTACAGCTCAAAGAGAAGCCCAGTTGATTTTCTGTTTGAAAATGACGATCGCGCCGAGGTTTTCTTTTAACGCAGAGGGACTTATACAATAAGTGATGCCCAAAATTATTTTGGTTAAAAGGGGATTAGGTCTTACACTCTAATAGAGGCCCAAGTGTTTGAAAAAGATTTGTTAGGGTGAAAATCAAAGAAACCCCAATTTCATTTTTTAAGGCATTTTTCCAAGAAAAATTAAGTAAAAAATTATAAAAATATCAAATAAAATCATTAAATAATGATTAAGGTTTTATGAAAAAATATTTTATCCACATAAATATTTAAAATCATTTTGGTTTTAAAAATCAATAAAAAAGAAATCATTTTAAAAGCATTTAAAACAATTTAAAACACTATTTTTAAATATATTAAAAATAATCTAAAAATAATACTTTTTTGTGATTTTTTGTGGATTAAAATATTATGGGGTATGAATTGGAAAATGATGATTTTTTGCTATGTAAAAGAATTGGTTGAGTTTTGAAAATAAAAATAAGAAAAAGAGGAAAGATGTCACAATATCATCTCCGACATTTCTTATGGGGTAAAAACTAGTACCGAAACTTTAATTTTCAACACGTTTTTTATTAAATTTCAAACACTCATAACTCTCTCAATTCTTATCGGAATCAAAATCCGGAAGTACCTATCTTGACCGCTTTTTCGCAAGGAATCTAATGGTACCACACATACACACTGAAACTCGACGTACAAAACACGCAAATTGAAAAACCAGAACTGCTATTAATTCAAAATATCGTTCCGCGTCGAATTTCCAACACGCGTAACTCTCTCGATTTTTAACGGAATTAAGATCCGGAAGAGTCTATCTTGACCCATTTTTCGCAAGGAATCCAATGGTGTTACTCATGCACACTGAAAATTAACACACAAAACGCAGAAATTAAAAAACCAGAACTGCACGTTGTTTTCGGCCCCGTTTCGCGTCAAATTTCCAACACGCGTAACTCTCTCGATTTTTATCGGAATTGAAATCCGTAAAAACCTATCTTGACCAATTTTTCGCAAGGAATCCAATGGTGTTACTCATGCACACTAAAACTTAATGTACAAAACACACCAATAAAAAAAAAACCAGAACTGGACATGATTTTGAAACAACCAAAATTCCACATAAAAACATGTTAAAATGCAAACAGTGGGAGGATCACAACATACACATTAAGGACTACATTTTTGCTTCAAGAATTGTTCAATATGATGCATGTATGTGGACAACAAAGGAAAGCATGATTCAAAGAATTCAAGTTGTGAATTTTACCTCTTTTTTGGAGACTTTGGGCAACCTACCAAGTGCTTTGTTCCAGAAATGATTTGATGCTTTGGACACCCTCAAATGACCTCTTAGAAGCTTTTAGGATGGTTGGAATCAGCTGGAAACCTTTGGAGCAATTTTTAGCACTTTCTCGCAAAATGGTCAAAAGTGCCCAAAATGCCAACTTTCTCAAATGGTGTTCCATATGTGTGGCACCATTTGGGACAGTTCAAGGATGATATTTGGAGTGTGTTTTAGGTTTTATCTGGTTTGGAAAGTGACTGAATCAAGACATGGCTTGAAAATGCAAAAAAGTGCCATTTTGAGGTTTTGAGAGGTGACTTTGTGATGTTGGTGTTATAGGTCACTTTTGAGAGTTTGGATCACCTACATATGATGTTTATGAGGTGTTAGGATCATGAGCTGTGATGGAAATGCTCTCTAACTCAAAAACTCAGAATTTCCTTACTAAAGAAGGCATTTTGGAGTGAAAGAGAGAATTTGAGGAAAGCATCTGTTTGATGGCTTTGGTGTACTCAAACTGAGCACAAATGAGCTCTATTTATAGTAGAGCAAGTTTATTTTGCAAGTAATAGTGAATGGTGGCTGCAGCAGAGGTTTGGCCAATGAAAATCTAAGTCTCCTCTAGCCATTGACTAGAGGTTAGAGCACAGGCTGCTGGTTCCCTAGTTGTTGGAGGAATCTTGACTTAATTCAATTGGAGGAAGCTCAGTTCATGCCACCTCTAAGCATCCATTAAATGCTCCAAACCAAAATTGAAGTTTTGTCCCACTTTTAGGGATTTCTAGGTTTTGGCATGTTATTTTTGGTTCCTTGGACTTGGGAGGCTCATGGATCAGATCATCCCACTTGGATTTGATCCTTAGATGTGTCCAAAATGATGACAAGGCTTGAAAATTCGTGTGGCACAAGAAATGTGCGAATCTGCCCTTAAAAAATTCACCTGCAGCAAGCCTTTTTGTAAAATCCATAACTCCCTGCTCGAGTATGCTACATGGACGTTCTAGGACTTTTCGGAAAGCTTAGATGACATACTTCAACTTCGATGTTTGGCCCTAAACCTGGTTCAACTTGGATCATGGAGAAAAACAACCTTGAAGTTGGGACTTCATGCTGAAATTACAAGGCAGATTTTGGCTAAGTGCTGAAAAATGTCAATTTTAGGTTTTTAGCCATTTTGATCCAACCATTACTCAAAATCCATGATGAATTGGGATGAAGTGTAGTTGACACTTTTGTAGAGGGCCACGAGGGCTACAAATCCATCTTTGGATGGGGAAAAATGGCTTTGTGGTTTAGGAGTTATGATCCTCCAAAGTTGGTACCCTTGCCACTTTTTTTCATAACTTAGAAAATTTTCTAAGTTTTTATGGTTACCCCTTTTACAAGTTATCCCACTTTCTTTGATTTTTCTTGATGAATGATGATTCCAATCACACATTAACATCATTTTAGGGTAAAAAAACCATTTTTATGAAAAATCTCAAAAAGTTAAAGTTTGACTTTTGGGCACAGTTGACTTTTTAGCAGATGAATTCCAAACTGTGCGATCCTTTATGAAATCGAGCCCTTGACCTAAATCAAACTTGATGGACATGTTCCATAGGTGTTATAGGGTGTATTGATTCATGTCCTACGGCTTGGGAGCATGTCCTGGTCAAAAGTCAAAGCTACAGTTGACTTTTCTCGCGAAACCCTAACTGTGGTTCAGATGAAATTGAAACTTGTTGCTCAAGCTTCTTGGATCAATCCATTGTTGCAAATGGATCAATGTGGCGTGTTAGGAATCCTCAAATCCTCTCTTGAGGTCTTGGCTCGTGTTTTGTCCCAAAAGTCAACTTAGGGGTGAATTAGGTCAAGAAATCCTAATTCCTAATTTTTGATGTATGCATCCCCTGAGGCTAAATTGACTTGATGATGGGGTTTATGATGTTCCATGGAGTATTTTAGGTTATGCCTTGAAGTATTGGCTCATTCCCAGAGGAAAATTTCCATCTGGAGGCCCTAGTCGACCAAACCCTAATTTGGTGACACCAGCGATCCTGAGGCTTGATCCACCTAGAAGGGAGTAGCCTTATGCTTAATCCTTGAAGTGGGAGTCCTCTTGATCCATTGTGGATATTTGAGAGGTTAGAAAAGTTGAATATCATGTCAATTCTTGATTGATCCTTTGTCTAAGAGCTCTGAGAGGGCTTGAAACCCTAATTTTGATTGTAGTGAATGCTCATCCATCTTTGGGGAGTCTAGTGAGGTACAAAGGTACATCCATATTATGCTAATGATTTGCACAATGATGGGAAATCTTAGTGGTCAAAATTTGGGGTATGACAGATGCCCCTATTTAATCTTCTTGGACCCGAAGGTGTGAATGACGAAGGTATTCGGGCATTCGGGGTGCAAGAGGATTAAATATCGGAATACCCGATATTTTGATGGGGGTTATGAATGGTAGCTTACACATTTATCTTCTTTAGCTAAGCGATGATGCTTAGAAAAGGTAAACTTCCCCTCGATCCTGGTCTTCAGCCAAGGAGCTGGTCTCAGTTTTCTTTTGAAACAAACCTCCCCTCGATCCTGGTTTCCTACCAAGGATCTGGTCTTAGTTTCTTTTGTCAACTTCCCCTCGATCCTGGTTTCCTACCAAGGAACTGGTCTCAGTTTTTGAAGTAAACTTCCCCTCGATTCTGGTTTCCTACCAAGGAACTGGTCTTAGTTTCTTTTGTCAATAAACTTTATTGACAAGGAATGCTGTTTGTAGCGGATTTTCCTCAAACTTCTCGCCGAATTTTCCTGGAGAGATGCCATTTGACGGAAAAAGTTTTGATGTCAGACTTGCTGGGGAACCTAATCGTCTGAATTGTAGAGGTACACAAACTTCTTTGTTGGAGACGCCATTTGTTTCTACTGGGGAAAAGCGAGTTTCCTGAGAGACTGCTTCTGTTTGGGGTCTTACATCATACTTTTCTCGGGATCTTCCCGGAGAAATGCCATATGATGGGATCCAATTTTGAGGTGTCGATGACCTTTTCATCAGTGGTTTTTTCGGAGAAAAACTGCCGTACCGCCGAATCTCTGATTAAGAGGCTTTCTCTGGGGATTTTCCTTAATTCGGGAAAGCAAGGATATCATCTTCAATGGCGAAGAGTGATATTTGTTGAAAGTTTTCTTGTTTCTCAGAGGTTCAAGTTATCAAAGTGGTCAAGGACAGTCTCTAATCCAGAGATAAACAGGAGAGAGATTACTTAGATGATTCACTTCCTAACGAGGAAAGGTCTGACAACTCGATTGAGAGGACTTTTATCATTAGGGGACACGACCGACTAGAGTGATAGCGATGCAATATGAATGTGAATGCAAATAAAATGCATGATGTATGTATGTTTATGCTGACAAAACTGACGCAATATACAGACTAAAGGATGAACACGAAATGGATACTCGGCCACAATGGGGCATGTAGAAATATTGCTGGTTCAAGATAGCAGTTCTGCCTTGCTTAGGAGAGATAGTCCCTGTGGGGAACCATGCTGGTCGGGCTTAGGAGATGAGAACTCGACCGAGGATGTTAGACGAAACATGGTTTCTGACACAGTTGATCCTTCATTTAGGCGTAATGGTCTAGAAGGAGTACTTTGATTCTGTACTTTGAGGTTCGAACACCTTTGGAGACGCGATTAATGTTCTTTAGATGTTTAACAGTCAAAAGAAATTGCCATCTCTATTTTAAAAAATGCAGAAAAATTTTTATCAAGTAAATTCATTTTTGTTGTATTTCAAGAATCGTTGACCATGTTAAAATGTCGTTCTGTAAAGCTAAAACAAATAAGAATTAAAAAAAAAAACCCAAGGGCTCAAATTTTATTGATAGGATGGAAATCAGCCAAACGCGTGATTCCAAAGAGTATTTACAATGTTAGAAAATGGTAATTTACATGGAAAAGGGCTACGTTGAAACATAACGACCACTATCCTTCTACCAATTTTGAATTCGGGACCTCCTGAGCTTCTATCGAAGATGACCTTGACTGGAGTTTTCCTGACGGATGATGTAACTGCTGCTGAGGGATTTGCCCCTTTGTTGAACGTCGTTACTTGCCATTATCCCTAACTTTTGCCTGGATTGTACTTGGAGATTTCCAATCCACCGGGATGATTTTTTATCATGTCTCTAATTTTGCCTGGACCGCCCTTTCGGGTTTTCAATCCACCGAGACGTTTTTTTTAGGCGAAGTATTTCTTGACTAGTCAACATTCATTGGGTAGGCAAATTCCTCTCCATCCATGGTTGCAAGTCTCAAGGCGCCGCCTGAGAAAGCTTTCTTAACCATATAGGGGCCATCATAATTCGGGGTCCACTTGCCCCGAGAGTCAGTGAGAAATAATTGTATCTTCTTGAGCACGAGGTCTCCTTTTCTAAAGACACGGGGTCGAACCTTTTTGTCAAAGCCTTTCTTCATTCTCTGTTGATACAACTGACCGTGGCATAGAGCCGTTATTCGCTTTTCTTCAATCAGGTTGAGTTCACCGTGTCGACTTTGACACCACTCAACTTATGTAAGCTTAGCTTCCATTGATACCCAGATTGATGGGATCTCTACTTCTATGGGGAGCACTGCCTCCATGCCATATACTAGAGAGAAAGGGGTTGCCCCGACGTTCTTCAAACCGAACAACATTACCTTGTAACAAAAGGTACCCCATGGGGTAATGAACGAAGTTTTCTCCATGTCTTTCAGCGCCATTTTGATTTGATTATAGCCCGAGAATCCATCCATGAAGGAAAAAATTTTGAACTTTGCTGTACTGTCAACCAGCATGTCAATGTGTGGTAAAGGAAAATCGTCCTTTGGACTAGCCTTGTTTAGATCTCTGTAATCTACACACATTCTGACCTTTCCGTCCTTTTTCGGAACGGGTACAATATTGGCTAACCATTGAGGATATTCAGATATAGCGAGGAAACCCGCGTCAATCTGTTTCTGTACTTCTTCTTTGATTTTGATAGCCATGTCCGGGTGAGTCCGTCTCAACCTTTGTTTTACTGGCGGACATTCTGACCTTAATGGTAAACGATGTTCCACGATGCTGGTATCCAACCCTGGCATATCTTGATAGGACCAAGCGAATACAACTGGAAATTCTTTGAGAAGCTTTATCAAACTTTCTTTGACAGTTGGACCAAGTAGTGCCCCAATCTTGACTTCTTTTCTCTCTTTTTCTGAACCCAAGTTTACCGTTTCCAACGGCTCTTTGTGAGGTTCAACGAAACTTTCCTCTTGTCTGAGTAATCGGGAGATTTCTTCTGGAATTTCGTCGTCAACTTCTTCTTCAGCCCCAAATACCGGGAACTCAAAGTCAGGAGAAGGCATCGGATCGTATGTTTCAACGGGGTTTAAAACAAGCAATCTGCATGACATGATGATTTGTGTTTAGAAGAGATAGAGAGAATGCAAGAGTGAGTGCAGTGTATTTCTTTTACTGCTTGTTTTTATTATTGAGTTGTTTTTTAGGATTACCATTTTCTGAGAAAACCAAAAAGAGAAAACAACAATTAATGCGGAAATTACAGAACGACATTATTTTATTTATGATGAGTCGATTCTTGAAACCACAGCCCTATAAAACAAAACTCTGTCGCTTTGGGCAAAGCGAAGAGTTATATTTACAGAAAGTGAGCCCTATCAAAACATCTGTTTCACCTGGGCAGGGTGAAAGGTTAAAGATGGCAATTACTTTGACTGATGAATGATCTTCGGAACATCGACAGCAACCCATTGGCGGCGAACTCCTCGGTGAATCACAAAGTCTGGCACCTTCCTTGATTTGTCTTCAGAAATAACACTAATTTCTGGTGGAGCAGGATCATTGGAATCTGTCTCCCAAGCAGAGTTATCGTAGGAGAATTCCTCTGTTGCATTTTGCAGAGTATTTGTGCTCTCAGCTGTATTTCCCCATCCAGTTGGCTGGATATCTTCGAGCCTGATACGAGAGCTTTCGGGAGCTGTGTACTTGACCATAAAGTTGAATTTACCACTCAGTTGTCCCAATGTGTCCCACACTTCTTTGGAACTGGAGGGGTCATCTCTCTCGATGACGTTGACCTCGGGAAAAGCGTAGTTGATGAATTCTAGTCCTGCAAACGTTGCGAATTCATCGTCATGTTGAGCAGTTTCTGAATGACCTGAGTGTTGATCCCATGACATGGTGGGGACACAGGTATTCTATTCAATGATACTCAGCTGATTTTCATCTTTCGGCTGACTTTCTTGCCCCAAATCTCCTGGGTAAGGTTGCCACATTGGCAGGCCATCCATCGGGCCATAGTGGTCGTGGTCAAAGTTATCTTTCATCAGAGTGTCTTCCTCTAATGAGTTTGGCGGAGCACAGCATCCTTCTGGATCACAGTCTCCGTATATCGTTTCGACGTCTGACCTGGGTATAAATCTCAGACTCTATGTAGGAAAACAAAAGGGCGTAGGCACCTCTTCCTGAGACATATAACCGTCCTTGTTGAAATAGGACTTCCATTCTTCCTCCATATCAGATGAATCATCTTTATTGATGGTATGTACCTCTTGAGTCACTGGTTGAAGGAAGCCTCCACTGTGGAAGAAATTTTGAATGGGATGAAGACTTTCATCGCTGGTAGTTGTCTGGGTATAGGTTGCAGAAAAACCAAGACCCTTCTTTGTTTTATTGTCAGTAGGAATGACAAGCTGTCCCCATCCTTTTGTATTGGTACTCTCGACCGCTTTGATAGCATCTTTGTACGAGGAAGTGGATGTTCCCCCCTCAGATTGATCGTCCTTGCCTATCAAAAGCGCTTGTAACTGAGTTCCAACAACCTCCTCCGGCTCTACACAAGTAGATAGTGAAAGGTTACTCACAATCATGGCTTGTTCTCCACAGACTGTGACAAGTTGGTCGTTCTGGACGAACTTTAGCTTTTGGTGAAGCGTCGAGGTGACCGCCCCAGCCTGGTGTATCCAAGGTCTTCCTAATAAACAACTGTATATTTCTCGGATGTCCATGACCTGGAAAGTGACTTGGAAAGTGTGAGGACCAATAGTTATGGGAAGATCGACTTCACCGATAACCGTTTTTCTGGATCCGTCAAATGCTTTGATGATGACCTCGCTGGTTCTCATCGGAGGGCCTTTGAATGATAATTGCATCAAAGTGGACTTCGGCATAACATTCAAGGCTAACCCTGTGTCTACCACTACGCTGGCTAAAGCATCGTCCTGGCAGTTGACTGTAATGTTGAGCGCCATGTTATGACGGTGACCTTCTTCAGGTAATTCCTCATCACTAAATCCCAAATTATTGCAGGAAGTGATGTTAGAGACAATACTATCGAACTGTCTGATTGTTACATCCTGTTCCACAAAGGCTTGCTCCAAGACTTTCTGTAGAGCCTCCCTGTGCGCTTCTGAACTGAGTAAAAGTGATAATACCGAGATCTTTGAAGGATTCTGTAACAGTTGATCAACAATGTTGTATTCACTCCTTTGGATGAGCTTTAGCATCTCATCATTGTTCTTTGAAAGGTCGGGATCACTGGATTGACCGACTGGTGGATTGGGAACTTCTGTATGAGGTTCCTTTTCTTTACTGAGTTCTCCAACTCCGCTGTTGAAGATTCGACCGCTCCATGTTACTCGACTGATGTCTGCAATATTTACGATGGAGGGTAACGGAATTTACTTTCCATTCTCGACTATTGTTGCACCGTATTTGTAAGGGATAACCTTAGTTGACTCATACGGTAGTGGTCCTGGCAGATAGATGACTATGGGAGCCTTCTGATTTTTCTGACCATCATAAGTAATTTTGATCCGTTCCTGGTTGGGAACTCTTGATTCGTCAAGTAAAGGGATGATGGCACAAACATCCCTAGCCCTCAGATGATCAGAGATTACGACAACATCCTCAATTTAATCAGCGAGATAATTGACTGATCCAGAACTTGAGCATCGTTGAATCTCTTTGCGGTCCAACTGACTTTGAAGGGTCGCTCGCACGAGGTAGCATCCTTGATTGTTCACTGAACAAACTCCACACCGCTCATAGTTATGTAGTGGCACTTGGTCGCGTCCGCTCTGAATACAGTGTAGCCTTACTAGGTCAGTTTCCACCGACCGGACATCCTGACTTTGATATCTAGTAGGATTTTCGTTAGTGATACTAATTTGCTGGGTGTCTTCATCCATATAGATGGGAAGCCACCAATGGTTCAACAAGTGCTGAAGTGTTTCCTGGACAAGGGTACAACCTTGATCGCTCTCACAACCCGCTCTGATAATCATGTGATACCAGGAATCCAAGCCAAACTTGTTCTGCGTGTAACTCCACCAGGCTGGTATTCATCAGACGAATATCGAAGATTTGAATCATGTTGATCTGATAGGGATTCCTACCATGGTAATCCTGGATCCATCCAAGATCCATCTGACGCTGGAGGGCCTCTTGTATGAAAGAGCATCCCTGTTTGTTTACCGAACAAGTCAGACAGGAACTGTAATCGTGCCGCGACAGATTATGATACTGGCTTTGCCTTGAGTGCATTGCCACCAAGTTGACATTCATTGCTAGAATGTTGTGATTCTGAACAATGTTGGCATTCGTATAAACCATGTTAACTCCACGAACTCGGTGTTGTTGGATCCATCCAAGATCCAACTGTTCCTGTAGAGCGGATTGCACCACAGAACATCCCTGATTATCTTTAGAGAAGATATCACACTGATGATAATTATGAGGTGACACATGGCCATATCCACTTTGTCTACAATGCATCTTGACCAAATTGGTTTTCAACAAGAGTACATCGTGAATTTGATAAACGTTGTTAAACTCTCCCTCTATCAAATTGACTGCAGCTTTCTCGTGTTGAGGAAGCGGGTTCGTGAGAACATTTGGATTCGTATCTTTGAAAGATAAGACCCCGCTCCTAACAAGCTTTTGCACGTCAGATTTGAAATTAAGACAATACTCTATGTTATGCCCTGATCCTCCTTGATGATAAGGGCAAGTCTGATCCACTTTGAACCAAAAAGGTGGATTTTCTGGTACTTTAAGAGGAGACTTAGTCTGGACATGCCCCTTAGCCAGTAGTAACAGAAATAGTTCAGCGTATAACACCGGTATATGATCGAATCCTAGTGGCCGCGTTGTACGGTTGTTGTTGTACTGAGGACGAGCCTGCTGAAGAGGCTGTTGTGTCCTTTGCTGAAACTGCTGTTGATTAGGTTGGTTCTGCGCAACCTGAGGTTAATACGTAGAAACAGGCGCAGTGTTGATAGAAGGAGTTTCAGCTGCTACTGGTTGATATCGTCGCCTTTGCTTTTCGAGAGAGATATTCCCAATATCCTGCTCTTTTTTCTTAGGGAGAGCACTGCCATATCGTTTTGTACTACTCGATGATCCAGCGTTTTTTACTAAACGTCCTTCCAGGACGGCTTCCTCAAGACGAACCCCCATGCCCACCATCTCGGTGAAGTCGCTGGGCACACTGGCAACCGTTCTGTCGTAGTAAAATGGGCTCAAGGTCTTTAAGAAGATCTTTGTCATCTCTTTTTCCTCAAGAGGTGGACAAATTTGAGCGGCAATTTCACGCAATCTCTGAGCGTATTCCTTAAAGGTTTCCTTGTCTTTTTGCGACATTGATCTGAGTTGATCTCTGTCGGGTGCCATGTCTAAATTGTACTTGTATTGCTGGACGAAGGCAGTGCCAAGATCTCTGAACGTGCCGATCGTGGTGCGGTTTAAACCCATGTACCATTTTAATGCGGCACCGGTTAAACTATCCTGAAAGTAGTGAATCAGTAGATCCTGATTCTCTGTCTGAGCTGACATTCGCGGAGCGTACATCACCAAATGACTCTGAGGGCAAGAGTTACCCTTGTATTTTTCAAAGTCGGGCACTTGGAACTTGTGCAGAACTTTCACATTGGGGACCAAGCAGAGGTCTGCGGCGTCCTTTCCAAATAGATCCTGACCGCGAATAGCTTGCAATTCCTTTTGCATTCCTTGGAACTGTTCCTGGAACTCGTTCATTCTTTTGAACATGCTTTCGTTTCCACCAGAAGGTATTTGCGGAATCTGTCCTTCCGGGACAGTGTGCACCACAGGGGGTGGTACCGTTACTACGGCAGCAAATCTTCGTGCCTCTCGAAGTTTGTAACCTTCAGGAGTTATTGGTATGCCCCTGTCATCTTCGCTTTCCCAAAGTTAGTAACCTTCAGGCCCAGCGGCTCCTACTATGATTCCCTGATCTTCAGTGATCGGCGGAACATATCCTTCCGGGATATAGTTGACAGGCATGCCCCAAGGACGATCTTTCGGCATCTGATACCTAGGATCATTCTTCTCCACTTGGGCATTGAGGCGATCTCTGAGATCACGGTTCTTTGTAGCTGAGCTTCTGCCATGGTTTGCATGTTGTTACGAAGCTTTCTCATATCCTCTCTTAGAGCATCAATCTCTTCTTTCAACTCTTTGTTCTCTTCCTCGAGATCATCCATCCTTTTCTGATGATTGGCCCGAGTATTGTACGAATGAGACAGTTTGACTCTAGAACCGAGACACAAATGTGAGATTCGTAGGTAAGAAGAATACGTTGCGCGAGAATGATGAATGCAATGATTATATTAATTATTTTTTGGTTTAATCAAAATAAACTTCGACAATTAGATTGCAAATATCAAACAGTGGGAAAACCCCTTTTTATTGAATTCAAAGGATTGCGGAAATGGAAATACAGTAAATTACAAGGTGCGAAAACAGAAACCTAAGCTAATGGGTCCCGAGTCCTCTCTGAGGAGAAACCGGGTACTGATTCTGGTACTTTCCTTTTCTTTGACCGGGGCTCTTGGGCCGTTGTTGGGTTGTCATTCCTTTTCCAGGTGAAAGGAGCGAGCAAAATCCTTTGGTCATCTTGATTATCCACAACATGTTACTCTAAAATCTCGATCAGAGCATCCTTATCTTTCAGTAGCTGTTGTATTTTGGTACACTCCACGTTGAGAATGCGGTACTTGTTCTTCCAAGACCTCCTCTCCTATTGAACTTTGTTGAGAGTAACCTGAAGCTTTTCAGTTTCCGTCATGAAGTACATGACAGATTACCTTGGCGGAAGAACTCCGTGATGAGGATAAGGCATCTTTAGCTTGAGAGCTCTAGTTTATACCCAGTGGAGATATGGCTCCGCCGAGACACAGTCCGGTTTTCCTAGAGACTCCCGTCCTTTCTTATGAACATGTTTCCAAGCGTGCACTATTTCCATCTTTAGTGCTCTGTCATTTTCTCCTTCCTTGAAGAAAAGACCTTCCAGATGAGCATTCTGTGGGACATGCCTCATCGGGTATCCAAATTGACGATGAACCAATACCGGATGGTAGTTGATTCCTCCCTTAGTTCATATAAGGGGTACGTTGGGGAAGTTTCCACAACGATCAATTATCCTGATCCTATCATAAATCCTATTACACCAATCTATGTTAGAGTTGGTGAGAGACATAATTTTCTGCGACCAGCATAAGGCACTCTTATGATCCCAAAAAGCGGCAGACTTAGGCAAATGGGAGATAAACCATTTGTATAGCAGGGGTACACAGCATGTGATCTCCCATTCGCTGTATAAATTGCCTAAGTGTACAGAATGATACGCGTCTGCGAGCAAGGTCGGCACAGGATTTCCAATGAGAAAAACCTTAACGGCGTTGATATCGACGAAGTTATCAATGTTGGGAAATAGAAATAACCCGTAGGTGAGTAAAACAAAGATGCTTTCGAAAGCAGTCATGTTCCCTATACTAGCAAATTACAGAGCTTTCTTTGTTAAGAACTGGGCTGACAAACCTTGGATGCCACCCTTAGTGGTCATGTGAGTCCTGACTTCTGACTCGTCCAAATAAATTGCTCTTGCAATGGTCTGACCCTTTGGAATTTCTTCCAGTCCAGAAAATGGAGCTTGATCAATAATGTGTAGATCAGTTAGGTGAGAGTACTCCTCCAGCGTTGGTGCTAGCTGGTAATCCAGGAATGTGAAACAGTGATAGACCGGATCGTAAAACTGAACGAGTGCATCCATGATTCCTTCAATCACATGGATTCTTAACAGAGGTAGCAGACCTCCGTACTTGGCTCTGAAAGCCTCAGGGTTAGTGATCATCCTCGCTAACCTTCTCAAATCCTCAAGTTTTGGAACCTTGAAGGTGTACTGGTGAGTTCTCCTTCTACCGAAATCCATGAGCGCAATCTTTTTCTCTGACATTTGCAATCATTGTCTTAGTTTAATTTGAAAAAGAGAGACTAGAAGAGAAGATTTTTTTTAATGTTTTAATGTTTTTTTTAAAATGAATGCATGAATGCAGCACACAAAAACATAGAAAAAACATGGGGTCAAAGGTTCGTTGTCATGAAGTCAAGGCTCTACCCATCCCAAAGGTTTATACTAGTGATTTTTGTACCTGTCTCTCAAAATCACCAGTTCTTGTCGAGAAAACACCAGCGGGCCGGGAACCGTGCTAGGTGATGTTTTTTCGAAGAACCTTCAAAAGTGGGTGGTATCGCGTGACAACCATTTCCGATAGTTTCCACACCACTAATTTGCTCCTCATCTTCTCAGACACCACAATCGACCCATTGCCTGTGAGAGGGAATGGGTTGCATTGGGAAGCCTCCACTGAGGTTGATGGTAGACCTCGTCTCCATCACCTATCTTAAGTGTATACTCAATCTTTCCACATGCAGCATCACACACATTCCCATTAGCAAAAAAATAAACACAGATATCAATTAGGAAAAGCAGTATATATATTTGTCCTAATGTCCTAGACTTTTTAAGAGCTATGAATTCTATGTTCCTGACAGAAAATGGCCCCCCGGTGGAGTCGTCATTCTGTGGTTCCTTCCCAATTTAAAGGTTTTTGACCTAAGATCCTAGTGAGTTCAACAAAAAGTCTCATTCCCAGTGAAATTCCCAGTGAAGGTTTTGTCCGAGGCTTTCACCTTGAGTTTCCAAAGAAGGGTCCCACGGTGGGCGTCACTTTTCTGTAGCGAGTGATTTTGGACGCGGTTCTTAAGCGCTGTCGCTCTTTGGGGTTTACTACAGGTCGATTCATTTTTTATCCTATTGTGAACTGACTAAGGAAGGGAAATAGATGTCTCCAATAAACCCTGCTTGCATACTGAGTTTAAACAGCGGTCTGTTAGGTTACGAATGCTATATGGTAATGGGGCCTTTCTTTCTTCTTACTTTATTAAGGTGGAAAAATGGGACTATTCATGGGGAATTTGTCAGATTGGGTGGAGATAGGGGACTTTAGGTTTTCGTTTAGTGTGCTCGCTAAGATTTTTCTTACAATCTTATGCCTACGTATTCCCTTTTACCGAAACAGGGAAATCAGAGCATTCGTAGTTCCTCCTATTCTATGGGAGGAAATTGGTGTTTTGGTGTCTTATTCAAAGCCCAAGGCGTGAAGCGAAAGGTGGTTTGTATCTTGTTCAAAGCCCAAGATATGAAGCTGAAGGGTCTATTTGTATCTTGTTCAAAGCCCAAGATGTGAAGCTAAAAGGGTGTTGACTTTAGAGAGAATTTGTCATCTCTAAAGAGGGGGTTTTTGTCACAACTGTTTATAAAGGAGAATTACTTTAACCGGGATATGTGAATCTCGCAATACCTTAATTTCCTTTATAGGGGAGTTCTAACCTGAAGGAGAAGACTTTAACTCAGTGTAGAGCAATGCCATCTTTCCTTGGGAATTTTTCAAGCTAAAAGAGGGACAGTGGCATGGATGTAAATTATCCAGAGGCTTGCCGCTTACAGCGATTAGATGAAGGGGAAGGAATTATTGATGTTTGTATACTGTGAACGAGGCACAGCTTTGATGCTAAAAGGTTGATTGGCTCAACCTGGGTTTTCTTATACAAAGCCTAAGAGGAGGCTATTGGCCCAACAAGAGGGAGTTTTTATGTGTCTCGTACGAATCCCGAGAGAGAGGTTAAAAGGGTTGACTCAACAGGAGAATCTTTTATACTCAACAAGAGAGTGTTTCTGTATCTCGTACGAAGCCTGAGATGGAGGCTAAAAGGTGATTGACTCAACAAGAGAGTCTTTTATACTCAACAAGAGAGTGTTTTTTGTATCTCGTACGAAGTCCGAGATGGAGGCTGAAAGGGTCTGACTCAAGAAGAGAGTCTTTTATACTCAACAAGAGAGTGTTTTTGTATCTCGTACGAAGCCCGAGATGGAGGCTAAAGGTTTGACTCAACAAGAGAGTCTTTTATACTCAACAAGAGAGTGATTTTGTATCTCGTACGAAGCCCGAGATGGAGGCTAAAAGGTTTGACTCAACAAGAGAGTCTTTATATCTCGTACGAAGTCCGAGATGGAGGCTACAAGGTTTGACTCAACAAGAGAGTCTTTGTATCTCGTACGAAGCCCGAGATGGAGGCTAAAGGTTCTGTTTTAGTTGAGTGACAGGTACAGTATGTTGGTTAAGAGAAAATCATTTCTTATAAAGATACTGATTAAAGGTAAGGCTGTGCTTTGGGATTGATCAGAGGATCAGGGTTATTTCCTATTCTTTTAAGGAAATGGGAAATCCAAAGGGTATTTGAGACTGTCGAAGTCTACGGGTGTTTTCTTACTTGAGAATGTCTCCGAGACTCAAGGAAATTAGACTGTCTAAGTCTAGAGTTTTATCTTTTATACTATGCTTAAAGAAACAGTAGTAGTACGTTCACGGTAGAAAGATCTAGACTCTTTGAAAGACTGTTCTATTAAGATGACTAATTTCTGTTCCTATACCTCTAGAAGGTCGTCGGGACAATTTGTACGAAGCCCAAGAGGAGGCTGGAAACTTTTAAGAAGCCGAGGGACAATTTGTACGAAGCCCAAGAGGAGGCTATCATTCCCAGAGGAAGAAATCATTTATACGAAGCCTAAGAGGAGGCTGTGAATACTTCTAAGAAGCCGACGGGTCCTTGTACAACGCCCAAGAGGATGCGGGTGAACAGTTCCAAAAGGGGTTTCACAGAGAAACGATGGCCTTTTGTATATTGAACTGTTCAAGGGGGAAATTTCCTAGACCTAGTTATCTAAGATAATTGTTATAAAAGGTCTGGTGCAATATCCGGGAGAACGTCGGGTGGGAAGAGACAGAGTTTGCCTAGTTCTAGACGTAATTGCCGGGGAAACTCTAATATCTATACTATTATTACACAGTCGATATGATTTTATGAAAGAAGACTTACAGCGAAACAGCCCCACAATACAGTTATATATATATATATATATATATATATATATATATATATATATATATATATATGAGTTTGTGAAAGGAGACTTACAGTAAAACAGCCCCACAATACAGTTATATACATATGAAAGCGGTAAATGAAAGCGGGTAAACACTTACTCGGTTGTAGAGCTTCCATTTTGTTTGGTTAGTTGTTCAACAAAGAAAGATTTAAAACAACAGTATATTCAAAATCAAGGGAGAAAGCGCTTTGAAATAAAAATGGTTAGGGCTTACAGCTCAAGGAGAGGCCCAAAAAGTTTTACCAGTGATCGCACTGTTGAATTTGTACAGAGGGACTTATACAAGTGACTGAGGCCTAAGAAAAGTTTTCTGTACAAAGGGATGGGTCTTACACTCTATTAGAGGCCCAAGTGAGTTTTAAGAAAAGAAATGGGTCTTACTACTCGAGGGTAGGCCCAATGGTTAATTTTGAAAAGGGCGACGATCGCGCCGAGATTTTGGAAACACCGTGGGACTTATACAAGTGACTGAGGCCCAAAATTTTGGTGCTTACAAAGGGATTGGGTCTTACACTCTATTGGAGGCCCAAAGAGTCTTGAAACATTTGAGTATGATTAAAAATCAAAGAAACCCTAATTTTCACTTTTTAAAAGTAATTTTTCAAAGAAAATTAATAAAAAATGACAAAAAATCAAATAAGTTTAAATAAACCACTTGTGATTTTTGGTTAAGGTTTTAAAAATGAGGTTTTAATCACAAGATGATTTAAAACTTATTTAGTTTTGATTTTCAAGATGAATATTCACTTTTAAAATGTTTAAAAATAATTAAAAATGAATTTATTCACAAAAATACCAAATATATTGAATAAATAATATAAATTTGATTTTTTTGTAGAATAAAATATTTTACTATTTTTGTGATTTTTCAGAAAAAGAACCAATAAAAAATAATCAAAATTGAGGGAGTTATTAATTTTCCAAATCATTAAAAAATAATATGAAAAATGAGAAAATATGAAAAAGAGGGGTTGGGTCTTACACTCTATTAGAGGTCCAAAGTGTATTTTTGTACAAAAGATGGGGCTTACAACTCAGGGAGAGGCCCAAAATATTTTCAGTTTGAAAATGGCGATTGCGCCGAGATTTTTAACGTATCGGGACTTATACAATAACTGAGGCCCAAAATTGTTTCGTTAAAAAAGGGTTGGGTCTTACACTCTATTAGAGGCCCAAATGTTTAAGAAATGAAAAGAAATGGGACTTACAGCTCAAAGAGAAGCCCAGTTGATTTTCTGTTTGAAAACGGCGATCGCGTCGAGGTTTTCTTTTAACGCAGAGGGACTTATACAATAAGTGAGACCCAAAATTGTTTTGGTTAAAAGGGGATTGGGTCTTACACTCTAATAGAGGCCCAAGTGTTTGAAAAAGATTTGTTAGGGTGAAAATCAAAGAAACCCCAATTTCATTTTTTAAGGCATTTTTCCAAGAAAAATTAAGTAAAAAATGATAAAAATATCAAATAAAATCATTAAATAATGATTAAGGTTTATGAAAAAATATTTTATCCACATAAATATTTAAAATCATTTTGGTTTTAAAAATCAAGAAAAAATAAATCATTTTAAAAGCATTTAAAACAATTTAAAACACTATTTTTAAATATATTAAAAATAATATAAAAATAATACTTTTTTGTGATTTTTTGTGGATTAAAATATTATGGGGTATGAATTGGAAAATGATGATTTTTTGCTATGTAAAAGAATTGGTTGAGTTTTGAAAATAAAAATAAGAAAAAGAGGAAAGATGTCACAATATCATCTCTGACATTTCTTATGGGGTAAAAACTAGTACGGAAATTTAATTTTCAACACGTTTTTTATCAAATTTCAAACACTCATAACTCTCTCAATTCTTATCGGAATCAAAATTCGGAAGTACCTATCTTGACCTATTTTTCGCAAGAAATCCAATGGTACCACACATACACACTGAAACTCGACGTACAAAATACGCAAATCGAAAAACCAGAACTGCTATTAATTCGAAATATCGTTCCGCGTCGAATTTCCAACACGCGTAACTTTCTCGATTTTTAACGGAATTAAGATCCGGAAAAGCCTATCCTGACCGATTTTTCACGAAGAATCCAATGGAATCGCACATGCACGCTGAAACTCAACGTACAAAACACAGCAATTAAAAAACCAGAACTGCGAGTTAGTTGAAAACATTGTTTCGCACCAAACTTCCGACGCGCGTAACTCTCTCGATTTTTAACCGAATTAAGATCCGAAAGAGTTTATATTGACCGATTTTTCGCAAGGAATCCAATGGTGTTACTCATGCACACTGAATCTTAACACACAAAACGCAGAAATTAAAAAACCAGAACTGCACGTTGTTTTCGGCGTCGTTTTGCGTCAAATTTCCAACACGCGTAACTCTCTCGATTTTTATCGGAATTGAAATCCGTAAAAACCTATCTTGACCGATTTTTCGCAAGGAATCTAATGGTGTTACTCATGCACACTAAAACTTAATGTACAGAACACGCCAATAAAAAAAACCAGAACTGGACATGATTTTGAAACAACCAAAATTCCACATAAAAACATGTTAAAATGCAAACAGTGGGAGGATCACAACATACACATTAAGGACTACATTTTTGCTTCAATAATTGTTCAATATGATGCATGTATGTGGACAATAAAGGAAAGCATGATTCAAAGAATTCAAGTTGTGAATTTTACCTCTTTTTTGGAGACTTTGGGCAACCTACCAAGTGCTTTGTTCCAGAAATGATTTGATGCTTTGGACACCCTCAAATTACCTCTTAGAAGCTTTTAGGATGGTTGGAATCAGCTGGAAACCTTTGGAGCAAGTTTTAGCATTTTCTCGCAAAATGGTCAAAAGTGGCCAAAATGCCAACTCTCTCAAATGGTGTTCCAGATGTGTGGCACCATTTGGGACAGTTCAAGGATGATATTTGGAGTGTGTTTGAGATTTTATCTGGTTTGGAAAGTGACTGAATCAAGACATGGCTTGAAAAATGCAAAAAAGTGTCATTTTGAGGTTTTGAGAGGTGACTTTGTGATGTTGGTGTTATAGGTCACTTGTGAGAGTTTGGATCACCTACATATGATGTTTATGAGGTGTTAGGATCATGAGCTGTGATGGAAATGCTCTCTAACTCAAAAACTCAGAATTTCCTTACTAAAGAAGGCATTTTGGAGTGAAAGAGAGAATTTGAGGAAAGCATCTGTTTGATGGCTTTGGTGTACTCAAACTGAGCACAAATGAGCTTTATTTATAGTAGAGCAAGTTTGTTTTGCAAGCAATAGTGAATGGTGGCTGCAGCAGAGGTTTGGCCAATGTTGGCCAATGAAAATCCAAGTCTCCTCTAGCCATTGATTAGAGGTTAGAGCACAGGCTGCTGGTTCCCTAGTTGTTGGAGGAATCTTGACTGAATTCAATTGGAGGAAGCTCAGTTCATGCCACCTCTAAGCATCCATTAAATGCTCCAAACCAAAATTGGAGTTTTGTCCCTCTTTTAGGGATTTCTAGGTTTTGGCATGCTATTTTTGGTTCCTTGGACTTGGGAGGCTCATGGATCAGATCATCCCACTTAAATTTGATCCTTAGATGTGTCCAAAATGATGACAAGGCTTGAAAATTCATGTGGCACAAGAAATATGCGAATCTGCCCCTGAAAAATTCAGCTGCAGCAAGCCTTTTTGTAAAATCCATAACTCCCTGCTCGAGTATGCTACATGGACGTTCTAGGACTTTCCAGAAAGCTTAGATGACGTACTTCAACTTTGATGTTGGGTCCTAGACCTGATTCAACTTGGATCATGGAGAAAAACAACCTTGAAGTTGGGACTTCATGCTGAAATTACAAGGCAGATTTTGGCTAAGTGCTGAAAAATGACAATTTTAGGTTTTTAGCCATTTTGATCCAACCATTACTCAAAATCCATGATGAATTGGGATGAAGTGTAGTTGACACTTTTGTAGAGGGCCATGAGGGCTACAAATCCATCTTTGGATGGGGAAAAATGGCTTTGTGGTTTAGGAGTTATGATCCTCCAAAGTTGGTACCCTTGCCACTTTTTTTCATAACTTAGAAAATTTTCTAAGTTTTTATGGTTACCCCTTTTACAAGTTATCCCACTTTCTTTGATTTTTCTTGATGAATGATGATTCCAATCACACATTAACATCATTTTAGGGTAAAAAAACTATTTTTATGAAAAATCTCAAAAAGTCAAAGTTTGACTTTTGGGCACAGTTGACTCTTTAGCAGATGAATTCTAAACTGTGCGATCCTTTATGAAATAAAGCCCTTGACCTAAATCAAACTTGATGGACATGTTCCATAGGTGTTATAGGGTGTATTGAATCATGTCCTATGGCTTGTGAGCATGTCCTGGTCAAAAGTCAAAGCTACAGTTGACTTTTCTCGCGAAACCCTAACTGTGGTTCAGATGAAATTGAAACTTATTGCTCAAGCTTCTTGGATCAATCTATTGTTGCAAATGGATCAATGTGGCGTGTTCGGGATCCTCAAATCCTCTCTTGAGGTCTTGGCTAGTGTTTTGTCCCAAAAGTCAACTTAGGGGTGAATTAGGTCAAGAAACCCTAATTCCTGATTTTTTATGTATGCATCCCCTGAGGCTAAATTGACTTAATGATGGGGTTTATGATGTTCCATGGAGTATTTTAGGTTATGCCTTGAAGCATTGGCTCATGACCAGCGGAAAATTTCCATCTGGAGGCCCTAGTCGGCCAAACCCTAATTTGGTGACACCGGCGATCCCGAGACTTAATCCACCTAGAACGGAGCAGCCTTGTGCTTAATCCTTAAAGTGGGAGTCCTCTTGATCCATTGTGGATATTTGAGAGGTTAGACAAGTTGAAGATCATGTCAATTCTTGATTGATCCTTTGTCTAAGAGCTCTGAGAGGGCTTGAAACCCAAATTTTGATTGTAGTGAATGCTCACCCATCTTTGGGGAGACTAGTGAGGTACAAAGGTACATCCATATTGTGCTGATGATTTGCACAATGATGGGAAATCTTAGTGGTCAAAATTTGGGGTATGATACGTAGAAACAGGCGCAGGGCTGATAGCAGGAGTTACAGCTGCTACTGGTTGGTACCGTCACCTTTGCTTTCCGAGAGAAATATTCCCAATATCTTGCTCGTTTTTCTTAGGGAGAGCACTACCGTATTTTTTTAGTACCGCTTGTCGACCCAGTGTCTTTGACTAGACGTCCTTCTCGAACGACTTCCACGAGACGCACTCCCATACCGACCATTTCGGTGAAGTCACTGGGCGCACTGGCAACCATTCTGTCGTAGTAAAATGAGCTCAAAGTCTTTAAGAAAATCTTTGTTATCTCTTTTTCCTCAAGAGGTGGACAAATTTGAGCGGCAATTTCACACCATCTCTGAGCGTATTCCTTAAAGGTTTCCTTGTCCTTATGCGACATTGATCTGAGTTGATCTCTGTCTGGTGCCATGTCCAAATTGTATTTATATTGTTGGACAAAGGCAGTGCCAAGATCTCTGAAAGTGCTAATCGTAGCGCGGTTTAAACCCATGTACCATTTTAATGCGGCACCGGTTAAACTATCCTGAAAGTAGTGAATCAGTAGATCCTGGTTCTTTGTCTGAGCTGACATTCGCCGAGCGTACATCACCAAATGGCTTTGAGGGCAAGAGTTACCCTTGTACTTTTCAAAATCGGGTACTTGGAACTTGTGCAGGACTTTCACATTGGGGACCAAACAAAGGTCTGCGGCGTCCTTTCCAAATAAATCCTGACCGTGAATAGCCTGCAGTTCCTCCTGCATTTCCAGGAACTGCTCCTGGAATTCATCCATTATATGGAACATACTTTTCTTTCTACCAAAAGGTATATGTGGAATCTGTCCTTCCGGGACAGTGTGCACCACAGGGGGTGATACCGTTACTACGACAGTGAATCTTGGCGTTTCCCAAAGTTTGTAACCTTCAGGAGTCATCATTATGCCTCTGCCATCCTCGCTTTCCCGAAGTTTGTAACCTTCAGGCCCAGCGGCTTCTGTTATGATTCCCTGATCTTCAGTGATCGGCGGAACATATCCTTCCGGAATATAGTTAACAGGTATGCCCAAGGGACGATCTTTCGGCATTTGATACCTAGGATTATACTTCTCTACTATGGGCGTTGAGGTGATCTCTAAGATCACAGTTCTTTGTAGCTGAGCTTCTGCCATGGCTTGCATGTCATTATGAAGCTTTCTCATATCCTCTCTTTGAGCATCGATCTCTTCTTTCAACTCTTTGTTCTCTTCCTCGAGATCATCCATCTTTTTTTGACGATTGGCCCGAGTATTGTACGAATGAGACAGTTTGAATCTAGAACCGAGACACAAATGTGAGATTCGTAGGTAAGAAGAATACGTGACGTGAGAATGATGAATGCAATGATTATATTAATTGTTTTTTTTGTTTAATCAAAATAAACTTCGACAATTAGATTTCAAATATCAAACAGTGGGGAAACTCCCGTTTTATTGAATTCAAAGCATTGCGGAAATGGATATACAGTAAATTACAAGGTACGGAAACAAAAACCTAAGCTAATGGGTCCCGAGTCCTCTCTGAGGAGAACTCGGGTGCTGATTCTGGTACTTTCTTTTTCTTGGACCAGGGCTCTTGGGCCGTTGTCGGGTTGTCATTCCTTTGCCAAGTGAAAGGAGCGAGCAAATTCCTTTGGTCATCCTGATTTTCTACAGCATGTTGCTCTAAAATCTCAATTAGAGCATACTTATCTTTCAGCAGTTGCTGTATTTTGGTACACTCCACATTGAGAATGCGGTACTTGTTCTTCCAAGACCTCCTCTCCTGTTGAACTTTGTTGAGAGTAACCTGAAGTTTTTCCGTTTCAGTCATGAAGTACATGACAGATTCCCTTGGCGGAAGAACTCCGTGACGAGGATAAGGCATCTTTAGCTTGAGCTCTAGTTTGTACCCACTGGAGATAAGGCTCCACCGAGACACAGTCCGGTTTTCCTAGAGACTCTCGTCCTTTCTTATGAACATGTTTCCAAGCATGCACTATTTCCATCTTTAGTGCCCTGTCCTTTTCTCCTTCCTTGAAGAAAAGACCTTCCAGATGAGCATTACGCGGGACATGCCTCATCGGGTATCCAAATTGACGATGAACTAAGACTGGATGGTAATTGATTCCTCCCTTAGTTCCTATGAGGGGTACGTTGGGGAAGTTTCCACAACGGTCAATGATTCTGATCCCGTCATAAATCCTATTGTACCAATCTATATCAGAGTTGGTAAGAGACATGATTTTCTGCGACCAACGTAAGGCACTCTTATGATGCCAAAAAGCGGCAGACTTAGGCAAATGGGAGATAAACCACTTATATAGCAGGGGTACACAGCACGTGATCACCCCTCCGCTGTACAAATTCCCTAAGTGTACAGAATGATACGCATCTCCGAGCAAGGTTAGTACGGCGTTTCCAATGAGAAAAACTTTAATGGCGTTGATATCGACAAAGTTATCAATGTTGGGAAATGGAAATAACCCGTAGGTGAGTAAAGCAAAGATGCTTTCAAAAGCAATCACGTTCCCTATACTAGCAAAGTATAGAACCTTCTTTACCAGAAACTTGGCTGGTAAACCTAGGATTCCTCCTTTAGTGGTCAGGTGAGTCCTGACTTCTGATTCGTCCAAATAGATTGCTATTGCAATGATTTGATCCTTTGGAATTTCTTCTAGTCCAGAAAAGGGAGCTTGATCAGTAATGGGTAGATCAATCAGATGAGAATACTCCTTCAGCATTGGTGCGAGCTGGTAATCCGGGAATGTGAAATAGTGATAGACCAGATCGTAAAACTGAATGAGTGACTCCAGGATTCCTTCAATTACATGGACCCTTAACAGAGGTAGCAGACCTCCGTACTTGGCTCTGAAAGCGTCAAGGTTAGTGATCATCCTTGCTAATCGTCTCAAATCCTCTAGTTTTGGAACCTTGAAGGTATACTTCTGAGTTTTCCGTATACCGAAATCCATTAGCACAATCCTTTTCTCTCTGACATTTGCAATCATTGTCTTAGTTTAATTTGAAAAAGAGAGACTAGGAGAGAAAATTTTTCTTTGCTTAATGTTTTTTTAAAATGAATGCATGAATGCAGCACACAAAAACATAGAAAAAACATGGGGTCAAAGGGTCGGTGTCATGAAGTCAAGGCTCTACCCATCCCAACGGTTTATACTAGTGATTTTTGTACCTGTCTCTCAAAATCATTGATTCTTGTCGAGATAACATCAGCGGGCCGGGAACCGTGCTAGGTGATGTATTTCGAAGAATCTCAGAAGAGGGTAGTATCGCGTGACAACTATTTCCGATAGCTTCCGCACTACTGAAAGAGGTTTTTCCTAGGTGTATACTTAGTCTTTCCACATGCGGCATCACACGCATTCACATTAGCAGAACAATAAACACAGATATCAATTAGGAAAAGCAGTATATATATTTGTCCTAATGTCCTAGACTTTTTAAGAGCTATGAATCCTATGATCCTAACAGAAAATGGCTCCCCGGCGGAGTCGCCATTCTGTGGTACCTTCCCAACTTAAAGGTTTTTGACCTAAGATCCTAGTGAGGGCCGATCCTAGCAATAATGACATTCCTCGATGGAACCGTCATTCGGTGATACCTTGTGAACCCAAGGACTCGTCCTAAGATAAGGTTTCAACCAGAGGGATAAGAGAGACAAGATTCCTTTGTTTAAGAGGGCCCCACGGTGGGCGCCATTTTTCTGTGGCGGCCACCGCCATGAAAATGACTTGTCCAAGGTATTCACCTTAAATTGTAAGAAAGAAAGATGAGAAGACCCCATGGTGGGCACCATTTTTCTGTAGCAAGCGATTTTGGACGTGGTTCTTAAGCACCGTCGCTTGGGGTACTACAGGTCGATTCATTTTTTATCCTATTAAAGCTGATGGAGGAAGGGAAATAGATGTCTCCAACTCACCCTGCTTGCAAACTGAGGTTAAACAGTCAAAATTGTTGGTTTACAGATGCGGTTTTAGTTCGTGGGCCTCTCTCTGCTTATTTTGTTCAGAACGAAATACTGGGACTGTTCATGGGGAATTTGTTGGGATCCTGCGCCAGATTGGATGGAGGTAGGGGACTTTGGGGTTTTTTGATTAGTGTGCTCGCTAAGATTCTTTTTCAATCTTATGCCTACGTATTCCCGGGATAGGGAAATCAGAGCGATCGTAGTTCCTCCTATTCTATGGGAGGAAATGGTGTTTTGGTGTCTTGTTCAAAGCCCAAGACATGAAGCTAAAGGTGGTTTGTATCTTGTTCAAAGCCCAAGATGTGAAGCTGAAGGGTCTATTTGTATCTTGTTCGAAGCCCAAGATGTGAAGCTAAAAGGGTGTTGACTTTAGAGAGAATTTGTCATCTCTAAAGGGGAATATTTGGTATGTTTGGCAGAACTGTTGGGTGACTGATTATAAAGGAGAATTACTTTAACTGGAATATGCGAATCCAACAATGCCATAATTTCCTCTATAGGGGATTTTCAACCTGAAGGAGAAGACTTTAACTCAGTTTAGAGCAATGCCATCTTTCCTTAGGAATTTCTCATGCTAAAAGAGGGACAGTGGCGTGGATGTAAATAATCCAGAGGCTTGCCGCTTACAACAATTAGACGAGGGAAAAGGAGTTGTTGATGTTTGTGTGTTGTGACCAAAGCATGATTTAATGCTAAAAGGTTGATTGAATCAAACAGGGATTTCTTTATACAAAGTCTAAAAGGAGGCTAAAGGTGTTTGACTCAACAAGAGAGTCTTTTATACTCACCAAGAAAGTGATTTGTATCTCGTACGAAGCCCGAGATGGAGGCTAAAAGAGGATTGACTCAACAAGAGAGTCTTTTATACTCAATAAGAGAGTGTTTTTGTATCTCGTACGAAACCCGAGATGAATGCTAAAGGTGATCGACTCAACAAGAGAGTCTTTTTATACTCAACAAGAGAGTGTTTTGTATCTCGTACAAAGCCCGAGATGAAGGCTAAAAAATGTTTGACTCAACAAGAGAGTCTTTTATACTCAACAAGAGAGTGATTTTGTATCTCGTACGAAGCTCGAGATAGAGGCTGCAAAGGTTAACTCTGCTGGGGAGAATCATTGTACAAAGCCCAAGAGGAGGCTAGGGTTACTGTTTCAGTTGAGTGACAGGTCCAGTATGTTGGTTAAAAAAGAAAATTAGTTCTGATATGGGTAATGTTGTACTCATGGATTTGATCTGAGGACCGGGATTATTTCCTGTTCTTTAAGGAAACGGGGAATCCGATGGGTATTGAGACTGCCCAAGTCTACGGGTGTTTTTTCCTATTTTTGAAAGGAACATGAGAATGTCTTCGAGACTCAAGGAGATTAGACTGTCCAAGTCTAGAGTTTTATCTTTTATACTATGTGTAACACCCCAAAATTTGCCCTCTTGTTATTGCCTTGCTTATGTTTCATTGCATTGCGTTTACATCTCATTTCACCTCATATCTCATACAAGTTGCAAAGGGCATGTAATCAGTTGATTTCAAAATGTTGATCATCCAAAGCAAGAGAACAAGATCCAAGGGTCTTCAAGCAAGCCTCAAGAGTCTCTTATGTCCCATATGACCTCAATTGATCCCACAAGTCATTGAAAGAAGAGAATTCACCAAGAAGTTGGACAATTCATCATCTCCTAGCAAAAACAGTCCAAATTAGGGTTTGTGATTCAGGCAGACTCCTGATGAAATTTTGGTTTAAACTTGATCTCAATGATTTCTACATGATATCAAGTATCTAAGGATTGAAGATTGCCTATTGGTTCATTTCAGAAGAGGTTCAATTGATCAGTTGCTTGAGAATCAAGAAATTGGGGAAAAAGTCAAATGTGCAAAGGAAAAAGTCAACTCCTGACTTTTTAAGGTCAAATTCATGAAATTCAAGTCACATATGCTCATTGGACAAGATTTGATCAAGAGATGTCAAGAGATTCATGAAAAATCAAGAAATGTACAAAGTTTTCATTTTTAGAAATTTAGGGTTTCCAAAAATGGCAAGTTTGGACCATTTTGCACTCATCTTCAAGGCATTCTTTCTTCAAGAGAAAAGCTTCAAACTTCAGGCCCAAGTTGGGCCAATTAAAGATCACATTCCAAGCTTCAAATCCATACCAAGAACTCTTCCATTGGATCAAAATTGAGAGTGTTATGATCAATCAAAGTTTGACAAAATCAAGGCAAAAACCAAGTCATGACCAAGCAAGACTGGGCTAGCACGCAGGCATTTCATCAAACATGTGGTGTGCCTAATGTCAAGCCAATTTTCTCAAAGAAGAAGGCTCTAAATGAAAAAATGTTGAACACCAATCTTGTTCACCTCCATGCCCTCTACAACTTTCATGTTTATCAATTTTTCATCTGACCAACATATGAGGAGTTATGAGTGCTTCAAGTCAAGGTTTCAAACTAATTACTCCATAGGCCCATGGCCATGCATACCATGCAACTTGACACGCCTATGTATTCAGTCACCATTACTTGATTTCATTATCATTTTCAAGTGTGTTAGAGGTTTTCTTTCATAGTGATTCAAACATCAAACTTGTTCCATTACATGTCCTTGATCCATAGCCACCAAAAACATTCATTTTCATGCACTAATATGAGAGAATTTCATCCTCAAACATCAACGTTTTCATTGTTTATTTTGCTGCCAAAATAGAATGTTATGGCATTGTTATTGTTGTTATCACATACCACACACATGCTATTACATTGCTTTTTCTAGCCAGACACACTCTTACATCACATGCCATGATGACACACACCATTGCCTCATTTGTGCAAACAAAGAGAGAGAGGAAACTTGGAGAGTAAGCTACTGCAAGATCATTGGGACCATCATCACCCTTCATTCTAAAATCACCACCATAAACTAACATACTCCCTCATCACCATAGCAAAACTCACCAACTCGTGGCATAACTACCTTGGCTCATTCTGCTAACTCAGAACTCAGTTAACTCAACTCATTTAACCACATTTCCAACTGTTAACTATTGTAGTTAACATTTTAACCAGCCATATAAGAAAGCAATCTCCAACAGGATTGAGAGGACTCTTCATTTTAATTCATTTCACAAACCTCACTTTCTGAAAACTCTCTCTGAATTCTCTCTCTCTCTCTCTCTCTACACGATTTCATTATCATCTTCATCCATTGTTCATCATTGTAACTCTCTGATCAAGAACAAAGAAGAATCAGGATCAATCTCCTCAAGTGTAGCTTCATTGCAATTCGAATTTCATTCTGTTTTCATCAAGATTCAAAGCTCCATAGCATTTATTTTGCTCCTTGGAAGCTCAAGAACAAGCCTACACCTCTGGTTTTCTCAACAATCATGAAGAAGCTTCAATCCAGGTTTGAACTTCTTCAATTTTTCTTGCGCGATTTCATTATTTTTTAGCTTGTTCTATGTTGATTATAGCTTAATAGAAGCAATGTAAATGATCCGGCTAGTGATAGGCACCTTAAGTGCTTAGATTCAAATTCTAGGGCAAAATGTTTGTTGTCGATTCTCTCTGATCATGCACTGTTTGTGAATTTGAAGTGTGGATCTGTGTTCTACATAAGTTCAGCTTTCTATTGGTATGCATTTCATAAATTTCTGGAGAGTTTGAAGGTTGCAGGTGGTGGTGCTTCGCCGAAGAAGATAACCGGAGGTCCTTCTCCGGCCGGTGAAGATTCAGTTAGGGTTTAAACTTCAGATTAAAACGCAGTCGTTTATTTTACGTGATCTAACGCTCACATTGTTGCTAGCGCATTAATGAGCACTTGCATATCACGTGCCTCTTTTTCTCTTAGCTTTGACTTGCTTGTGTGTGCGTGCACATTTATTGTTGTGTGTTGGCATTGTGAAACGTTGGATCTGCATACTTTCATGATTATCTCACCTTGACTGGATCCTAAGGCTCAGATTGAGTCATTGTTTGACTGAGTACTCACCATAATTCCATGCTCCACGCGCTGTAATTGGACTGGACCACTATTACTATCTGCACACTTCACTTTGGGCCCAGGCATATTTTGAACTATCAGTTTACTCACGCTGCACCCCCTGACTATTTGTCTTTACATTTTATTTTCCTTTTCTATACTTGTTTCATTTTCTTTTATTAAAAATACCAAAACCTTTACAAAAATTCCAAATAAATTCCCATGGCATCTGAATACATAAAAATAATTTTCTATTATTTTTAATTCTGATTTTATTGATTTTAGTTCATATTTTCATAATTTCCTTTTATTTTCTTTTAAAGGATCTTCTTCATTGATACTTGAACTTCTCCAGTTCATTTCTCCCATCTCACATATTCTTTTTCACTCATTATTTTTGGACTTGTTAAATAACGCATTAAAGTATCTAAAAACATTTTCATTTTTTTTAAAGTCATTTTATCTTGGGTTTTGATGTTCATATTTGAGCTTTCTTTTGATGTGTTTCAATGAGACTTTGTGAGACCTTTTGATCATGTTTCCTTTTGAGTTTTGACATGAATTTGGATGCATCTTTAGCCTCTGACTTAGGTTGGTTGATATCTATTTTCATATTTTTTTCTCATGTGATTTGGTAATTGTTTGATACCTTGCATTTGAAGCAACATTTGTGCATATTCTTCCACTTCCATCTAACATGATTTTGATGAAGCACTTGTGCCACCTTATTATGCTTGCTTTGTGTGAGATTATAGGGTTTATTTAGAGGATTATAGGTCCTTCTTGATTCATTTATAGGTCCTTTTGATTTGTGTTTACCGTTGATGTGTGTTTATGCATTTTAACTTGCATTTTTGACCTAATTCCACATCTCATTTCTTCTTGTGCTCTACATGATTTGTGTTTGCATTGTGTATGCCATTTCATTCATATCATTTGCATATCATCAATTGTATGCTACTGGTCTATATGCATTCATACTCATTTCATATGTCATGCATCTTTAACATGTAAATTTGTGCATCTAATTGAAACTTGTTTCTCTCCTTTTCATTTCTTCTTCATATATTTTCTTCTACTTGAATCATTTCATCCATGACTTGTATTATTGTTCATATGCATTATAAGACATTCATAAATGATATATACTTCTGACCTTGACATTTCATTAAGCATAAATACATGTTCATTTTTCATTTTTATTCATCTTTCATCAACAACTTTCATGATGCATTTCTTTGATGTTTAAGACGTTGTTTGTGCAAAGTTTGCTTGTGTTTGGTACCTTAACCTTAGAGGACTTTCTTAGAGTATAATTTCTGACATAGAAACTTTATAAACCTTTAGGAACTTTCTCCTTTAGTTCTTAACTTGTTTGATCTTTACTTGTTATTCTTTCCTTACTTCATTACTGGTAAGTAGTTTTGCTAACATTTTCAGGGGCTTATGGTAAGTCAAGTGTGTGGGTGTGTACCCACATACAACCTCTTCTCTTATCTTTTTTAAGCTTTCAATGTGTGATTGTGATAAGCATCTTATGCTTCTTTGATATTTCATCTCTTTCATCCCTTTGTGTTCTTAACTTAACTTCAATCTTTGAAGTAAGTTAGAATTCATTCTTCTTCTCCCTTCTTTTAGACTTAGGTTTTTAAGCCACACTAAACCATTAGGAACATCCAAGCATGATAACTCTTAGGATTATTAGTCTCCCTTTAGACTTTTACCTTTCTTAACCTTTGAGTCTCTCTTCTCCTCACCTCAAAACAAAAAGCAAAAACACTTAATAAAGGCATAACATATATTGTATTTGAGCCTTTCATGTGAGAATAAGATAGTGAGGGGTCTTCTCTCACTTTCTTAGAATGTTTAGCATACGTCCCATCTTGGGTCGATATGCGAGGCATTCGATCCTACGTGAAAGACTTAAATACAATATGTGTTGTAAACACAAAATAATCAAAACACTTCTTCTTAAAAGACAAAAACAAACAAATTCTCTTCTCATCTCCTTCATTCTATTCCTTAAGGACTTGTCATGTCCGTTCTACCGCAAACAGGTAACGCCTAAGTCTCCATATAGCGAGCTGCAACACCTAACTCCTGGGACGCGCACTCTGACGTTTCCATTAAAAAACACAAACAAAGCAACCCATGTTGAGCCGAACTACGTTTGCTCTGATTCTTCTTTCTCATCTGATTGAAGATACGTAGGCACGAGATGCGATATCTCGACGAGCAGCTTTTCTCTGTAGTGCGTCGAACTACGTTGACTCTGACTTTCCCATTGCACTGAGGGAATACGTAGGCCTAGGATGGCTATGTCCTATCGAGTCACTTCTTTTTCTTTTCTTCCTCGTTTCTTTGTTCTTTCCCGTACCTGTTCCTTCTCGTGTCCAGTAGCAGTGGAACTCCAGACGACGGCACCCTTTGATCGAGACAACAAGCGTGGATCCCATCGAGTACGATGGACGCGTGGGGTGCTAATACCTTCCCCTCGCGTAACCGACTCTCAAACCCAGTTCTCTTGGTCGCAAGACCATGCTCTTTCCTTCCCTTAGGTTTACGCAGTGTTTCCTTTCCCTCTCTTGGGATAAATACACATTGCCGGCGACTCTGTTTCCGCGCCACTTTTGCGTTTGTACTTGGATGAAAATCCCGGGAGCGACAACTGGAGACTCTGCTGGGGACTCAGTTAACCTCTTGCTGGTCCATCCCCTTTTGCGAGTCAATCCTAGCGCTTGTTTATTTTTCTTTCATTGGGTGTTTACTTTGATGTTGTTTTTGCTGTTTTACTGTTTTACGGCTTTACTGTACATTACTGTATTTACCGTATTTACTGCATCATATTTCATTATTATATTGGACTGTGATGTGCTGGTTTTCTGTTTGGCGGGATGGGTATTATGAGAGATAAGCCTATTACACAGGCTTGAGTACATACATAGGATTAGAGTGGAAAGTAGTGTGGCCTACGTAACATCTTGTTATGTATGGTTTATACGAAATCCACAACCAGACGAGGTTTTCTTGGGAGATGTTCTGATTTGCGCGTCTTGTGCATTTCGGGGTGTTAACCTAGAAAGCTGTCGACTCTGGTGACCATTCCCGAGGACTCAGTAATGGCACTCCTCCCAAGATGTGATAATGGCAGACCAAAAATGGCAAACCCATTACACTTCTTGATCCGAGGACCCAATGTTGGGAATTCGCTATAGGATGTCCTTTTTGAAAGTGAATCAGTGGAGGCACTCCTCGATTGGCGATAGTACTGTACCCTGAGGGATGAATGTACTATTGCTTCTCGACCTCAGCGCCAGAAGCTGAGGACCTTTCGTTTTGGAAAATCAGTTGAGGCCTCCTCGATTGATGATGATGCCAAACCAGAAATGGTGAACGTATCATCATTTCTCGACCTGAGAGCCCGGGATACTGAGGATCCTAGTACCCACATGTGAGTATGGGCGGGTGTTTATAGGTTTGCAGGTGACCATGCCTCCCACATACCCTGATATTCTGGTATTTTCATAGACAGATGATGTAACCTATTACAGTCAGTTGGTTTCTATCTACAGTATTATTCCCAGCTTTGTACAGACATCGTGCACACAGTCCAGCACAGACACAGAGCACGCTGATACCATGCCCTTTTTGCATTGCATTATCATGTCGTAACATTCATGTTTGTCATTTACAGGTGCTTATTACACTTCTGATTCCAATCAATGGGCTCGACAGAGACAGTTGCCAAGAGAAAGAATAACGTTGCCTACAAATTCCCAGAACCTACTTTGGATTTACTGCATAAGGTGATAGCTATGACTGACCCGGGTGTTCTTGTCAACTTCCAGAAGAGATATGGGAAATTGGTGGAGATGGTCCGCAGAATCACACAGTATGAACATGATGCTCTTCACACTTTGCTACAGTTTTATGAGCCTTCGTTGAGATGCTTTCTCTTTCTTGATTATATTTTGATGCCTACGTTGGAAGAATTCTCATTTATTTTGGGAATTCCGGTCAAATCAGCATTACCATTCTTTTCCGGTAGTCACCCTAGCATAGAGGAGATTGCAGCTGCGGTACAGGTGAAAGATTCAGTGCTAAAAAGAAATGTGGCTAGCAAAAATGGGGTCAAACGTTTTCACTTAGAATTTCTTACCGATCAAGCTCAAGAGGCTGATGGCGCAAAGAGTTTGGCAGTTTACAATTCAATCCTGGCTTTGTGCATATATGGCATTGTTCTTTTCCCTAATCAACAGGATTTTGTGGATATGCAGGCTATAAGAGTTTTTGTTCTCAAAAATCCGGTTCCTACTTTGTTAGGAGATTTTTACTACTCTGTGCACTTCAAGAATGAAAAAAGAAGGAGAGGATCTGTCAACTGTTGCACTCCACTTTTATCTCATTTGTTTTTGAAGCATTTACCTCAGACAGGTGCTTTTGTAGACACAAAAGATTCTTTAAAATGGTCCAAGCGGATAATGGGATTAACTGCTAATAACATTGTCTGGTTTGATCGTCAGTTGCTGGGAATAGAGATTATCACCAGTTGTTGGAATTTTCCCAATGTGCCTTTAATTGGCAGGAAAGGGGGAATCAATTATAACCCGATCCTGGCCATTAGACAGTTTGGATATGCTTCCAGGTATCCTCCCACAGATCGGGATATTGAGAAATCTTTGTTCTTTACAGGGACTGAAGATGAGGAAATGCTGAGAGAAGCTGTAAATGCTTGGGGCACCTGCGTAAAACAGGAAAAACAGTTTTTGGAAAAATGGATTGCAGATCTTACCCTGATTATGAAAGATGGATTGAAATGAAGGTAAACTAATTACTCTTGCCTTTTTCAAGGGAACCCCCTTTATATCCCATAATGCCAGAGCAGCCTACCACGGTAGCCATCGAGGAATTTGACAAGCTGCAGAAGTTGATGAAGGAGCTTCGGGTGGAGAATTCCGATTTGAATAGTCTTCTTCAAAATGCTCTACATGCCAACAAAGAGTTGGAGCAGAAAGCCCAAGACGCCGAAAAAGTCTTAGCTGCAAAAGAAGAGGATTTTGCCGAAAGAGCTCTACATTTCCAGAAAATTAGTAAGGGTGCCAATGCTTCCACGCAAGCTCATAAGAAGACCAAACAGGCCTTAGCACAGACTAAAGACACACTAGCCAAGTTTCAGCAAGCCTGGGATAAGGTTAGAATCGAAAATGCGGAGTTGCAGGAACAGCTAAAGATCAAGGATGATGAGCTTAAAAAGGCACATGAACAACGGAGGAAGTATCGGGAGAACCTTGGCAAAAGTCAAGAGCAATTGGAAAGCACCAGAGAGGAGCTAAAGACTTCCAAGAAAGAGCTTGAAGAGGCTATGGTAGATATGGAGAAACTCAAAATGCAAGCCGGCGTGAAAAGGCATAAAGGGGTCTTTGATGATGAAGCTCTCCTGATGCATATGGGTTCGCTGACTGAAGCTCTCACGAAAAGAGATGTTCTGATTAAGGAGTTAATCGAAAGACCAAATCACCAGCGCACTCGCATACTCTTCGAGGAAGTCAAATATTCAAGTGAAAATTTGAAGGATTTAGAGTTATCAGATTAACAGTTTTTTTTCCTCTCATTCTCTTAATGTAGTTTTTGTTGATGGATATCATCAGGCTTGTTGATGAATCCACTATTTTGATGTATGATGTTTGAACTCATTGTTGAACGTTGTGCGTATGTCTGGTTTCTTTTTAATTAAAACGAGCAGTTTATTCAGAAATATTCCTTTGGCAGTTATCTGTACACAAACACATAATCACGGCACGTCTCTTCATATCATGATTTCTGATCTTCAGATTTCTGTGGTTAAGATTGGAATCAGGGTGTAAGGCACCTCGGAAATGATAAACATGGCATTTGCATTGCATTGCATATCATTTTTGCATGACAGGCACTTGTTGCAGGTCCTCTAACCTTTATTTGGTTTCAGGCACTATAGCTTATAACCACGGCCACCGATACGCAACTCGAAGAAACCAAGCTAAGATCATGGATCAGATGCAGACTGAATTGGCTGAGTTGAGGAACACGATGGACCAGTTCATGACATTAATGACTAGTATGGCCCAAAATCAGGAAAGACTCAGGGCAATGGTCGAGCGGCCAGAAGTAGAGGTGCAGAATGGCAACGGTAATAATAGAGATACTGGTAATCAGACTGGCGTTAATGCAGGCGGTGACCCTCCTAGAAATACTGGGGTTTGTCATGTTGTGGAAGACAACCAAGATGAGCAGTTCACTCTGTTAGATGCTGAAGATGAGAACACACGCTGATTCGACGAGCTCGCTGAAAAAATCAGATCCATTGAATCCCAAAACACTCTTGGTTTTGATGTTTCCGACTTGGGATTGGTGCCTGGGGTAAGAATCACACATAAGTTCAAGCCACCAACATTTGACAAGTACAATGGCACTACTTGTCCTAAAACTCATCTTCAATCCTATGTGGGGAGGATAACCGCTCATACTGATGATGAGAAATTGTGGATGTACTATTTTCAAGACAGCCTTACTGGGGCATCTCAAGAATGGTATATGAAGTTGAGCAGGACTTCTGTGAGGAACTGTAAGGAGTTAGCTCATGCTTTCGTCAAGCAGTATCACTACAACATGGATATGGCTCCAAACCGTACTCAGCTGTAAAGTATGGCTCAGAATGCGAAGGAAAGTTTTAAGGAATATGCTCAAAGATGGTGCCAGTTGGCTGCCATGGTTCAACCTCCACTGCAGGACCGAGAGATGGCCGACATGTTTATGGGTACTCTTTAGGGAACTTATCTTGATAGGTTGGCTGCATGTCCTTCAACAGGGTTTGCGGACATTGTAATTGCTGGGGAAAGGATTGAAAGCTTATTGAAGCTCGAAAAAATACAAGATGTCAGTGGTGCTAGTTCTTCAGGAGTGAGGAAGCCATTTGCTGGAGCCACCAGAAAGAGAGATGGGGAGGCCAGTGTTGTTTATAAGAACAGAGGAAGAGGTAGAGGCTATCAAGATTCCTATAATCAGGTTGCTGTTGTGACCATTCCTAGTCCACAAGTTCAATCACAGCCGCATCAACAGAATGTTCAGCCGTAGAGTAATCAACAGCCATGGAGATCATATCAGCAAAGACAAACTGACAGGCATATGGACCCTCTGCCTTTGACTTACGCAACTTTGTTACCTTAATTATTGAAACTCAATCTGGTGGAGCTTCGTACTATGGGTCTGGCTCCTGATGTGTTACCAAAGGGCTATGATGCTAATGCCCGCTGTGAGTTTCATTCTGGGGCTCCAGGTCATACTATTGAAAAGTGTCGGACATTTCAACATAAGGTACAGGATTTGATTGAGGCCAAGGTAATTAATTTCTCGCCTCCACCAAATGTGCTTCAGAATCCCATCCCAGATCATAATGTGCCAAAGGTCAACGCCATTGAAGATGCGAAAGTTTTGAATTTGGTAACTGATGTGGACAGGGTGAGGACTCCTTTGAGTTTTGTGAAGGCTCGTTTGTTGAAGGGGCAGGTGTTCCCTTGATGTAAAGAAAATTGTGTCGATTGTGAGAATCAGAGTAATGGTTGTGATAAATTGAAGGTCGACATCCAAAATTTGATTGATGAGGGTTGCGTACAGTTTAATCAGGGGGACAAAAAGGAAGATGATGTGTCAACTGTTACCATTTATTTTACGCCAGCTGAAATTCAAGTGCCAGCACCTGTTGCTACCCTTGTGCCTGATGTAGTGAGTCCTGTTACTATTACGGTACCAGGACCAGTTCCTTATACTAGTGAGCGGGCTATCCCATGGCACTACGGTGCAGATGTTTACTACCAAGGAGAAAAACAAGAAGTGGAAACTCCAGCTGGGGGTAGTTCCAGTATTGATAATGTTGGAGGTCTTGGTGGCTTCACCAGAAGTGGACGCTTGTTTGCTCCACAGACTTTGAGAACTAATGCTGAAGTTGAGGCAGCAGCCAAAGCCAAGGGTAAACAGGTGGCTACGGAAGAAGTTGTTGTTCCTGAATCTGTGCAGAAGGGTACTTTTGAGAAAGAAGTCGAGGAGTTCATAAGACTTATCAAAAAGAGTGATTATAAAGTGGTTGATCAGTTGAACCAAACGCCATCAAAGATTTCTATCTTGTCGTTGCTTATGTGTTCTGCAGCTCATCGAGAGGCACTTTTGAAGATCTTGAATATGGCCTATGTACCTCAAGAGATTACTGTGAATCAATTGGAATCTATTGTTTCTAATGTCAATGCTAGCCATGAGCTAGGTTTTACAGATTATGATTTACTACTGAGGGTCGCAATCACAACAGGGCATTACACATCACCCTGGAGTGTAAAGGCTCAGTATTGTCTCACGTGTTGGTAGACACGGGGTCTTCCCTGAACGTGTTACCAAAGAAGGCCTTAATGAAGTTAGACGCTGACGGAATTATTCTAAGACCAAGTGATTTGGTAGTGAGGGCTTTTGATGGTTCGAAACGTTCTGTATTCAGAGAGGTAGAGCTCCCAGTAAAGATTGGTCCTCAAGTATTTAAGTGTGTGTTCTACGTGATGGACATTCAACCCGCATATAGTTGCTTGTTAGGCAGGCCGTGGATTCATGCCGCTGGGGCAGTGACATCTACGTTGCACCAAAAGTTGAAATATGCGGTTGACTGTCAAGTAGTGACTGTATATGGAGAAGAAGACATCTTCGTTAGTCAGCTATCTACCTTTAAGTACGTGGAAATGGATGGAGAGATCCATGAGATGCTGTGTCAAGCATTTGAGGTAGTCAATATTGGTGATTCATCTTCAAAGGCAGTATCTTCTCAGAGCGAAGAACAGGTGGGTACTTCTATTGCTTCTTACAAACAGGAAGTGGAAGTATTCAAAGCAAGTAATGCCCAAGGCTGGGGCAAATTGATTAAAGTCTCTGCAAAGGAAGATAAGTTCGGTATAGGCTATAATCTGTATCAAGCTGCTGCAACGGAGTGCAAGGGGCCGATTACTTTCTATAGCGGGGGAACCATTAATCCAAATCAGATGTGTGCTGCAAGTGAAGATGACGTCGACAGTGATTGTGATCTCGACAATTGGGTGCGCCCGTGTGTACCGGGTCAAGAGCTTTGTAATTGGTCTGTTGAAGAAATTGTTCAAGTTACTCTTCAAACAGAGTAATTTTCTTTGTTTTTCTCTGTTGCATGTTAAAATCTCGCGCTCTGCCCAAGGCGTGTAGATCCATTTGTAGGGCCTCATAATTGCATTTGCAAGTTTTTTTTATCATTAATAAAGGACGTTTTACATGCAAATTTTGTGTTCCTTGCCTTTCATTTTTATTTTTGCAGAAAAACAATAAAATGGCAATGTTTTATTTTTGTTTCTTTTTCAAAAAGTCTCATTCTAAAATAAAGCATGACCCTCAATCATGCAGACTTAATCACCCGGATTTCATTGATAACGATTCTGCTATGGCCAAGTATGACTTTGATAATCCAATCTATCAAGCTGAAGAGGGGGCTGAAGAAGACTGTGAACTTCCCGAAGAATTGGCTAGATTGTTGAAGCAAGAGGAGAGGGTCATTCAACCTCACCAAGAGACAATTGAGGTTATCAACATTGGTTCCGAGGATGCCAAGAAAGAGATTAAGATTAGAGCCAATCTGCAGGCCGAGGTAAAGAGAGAGCTGATTAGTATGCTGCCGGAATATATTGACATCTTCGCTTGGTCATATCAAGATATGTCGGGGTTAGATATAGACATTGTTGTGCATAGGTTACCATTGAAAGAGGGTTGTCCTCCTGTCTAACAGAAGCTTCGGAGAACTAAACCAGAAATGGCTCTCAAAATCAAGGAGGAGGTACAAAAACAGTTAGATGCGGGATTTCTGGCCGTCACCAATTACCCATCATGGGTTGCAAATATTATTCTTGTGTCAAAGAAAGATGGTAAGGTCAGAATGTGCGTTGACTACCGGGATCTAAACAGAGCAAGTCTGAAAGATGACTTTTCTTTACCTCATATCGATGTACTGGTTGACAACACCACTCAGTTCTCGGTATTCTCCTTTATGGATGGCTTCTCCGGGTATAATCAAATCAAGATGGCACCGAAAGACATGGAGAAGACAACGTTCATTACCCCATGGGGTACCTTCTGTTACAAGGTGATGCATTTTGGGTTGAAGAACGCTGGGGAAACGTATCAACGAGCTATGGTAACACTATTCCATGACATGATTCATAAGGAGATCGAGTGTTATGTAGATGATATGATTGCCAAGTCACGAACAGAAGAAGAGCATCTGGTCAATCTACAGAAATTGTTTGAAAGGCTGAGGAAGTTTCGACTAAGGTTGAATCCGAACAAGTGAACTTTCAGAGTGCGGTCCGATAAATTGCTGGGTTTCATCGTAAGTGAAAAAGGAATTGAGGTTGATCCTGCCAAAATAAAAGCGATACAAGAAATGCCTGTACCAAGAACAGAAAAAGAAGTACGTGGTTTCCTAGGCAGATTGAACTACATTGCACGGTTCATATCTCACCTCACAGCCACTTGTGAACCAATATTTAAGCTGTTAAGAAGAGAACAGGAGGTCAGGTGGAATGACGATTGCCAAAGGGCTTTCGAGAAAATAAAAGAATATTTGCGGGAACCTCCAATTCTCATGCCTCAAATTCCAGGGAGACCATTAATCATGTATTTGACTGTGCTTAAAGGATCCATGGGTTGTGTTCTCGGTCAACATGACGAGGCGGGTAAGAAGGAGCACGCCATCTACTACTTGAGCAAAAAATCCAGTGATTGTGAATCACGATACTCAATGCTTGAGAGGACATGATGTGCGCTTGCATGGGCTGTTAAGCGATTGAGGCAATATATGCTCACTCATACAACCTTGTTAATTTCAAAGATGGGTCATGTCAAGTACATATTTGAGAAACCAGCATTGACCGTACGGGTTGCACGTTGGCAGATGGTGCTGACTGAATATGATATCCAGTATACTTCTCAAAAAGCCATCAAGGGAAGTATTTTGTCATATTATCTTGCGCAGCAACCAATCGATGACTACCAACCCATGAAATTTGATTTTCCTGATGAGGACATCATGTTTCTTAAGGCCAAAGATTGTGAAGAACCGCCGTTTGACGAAGGACCAGATCCTGAGGACAAATGGAAATTGATGTTCGATGGGGCCGTTAATATGAATGGAAGTGGCGTTGGGGCAGTTCTTATCACTCCGAAAGGGTCTCATATACCTTTCACTGCCAAATTAACTTTTAATGTCACCAATAACGAAGCAGAATATGAAGCTTGCATTATGGGCATTGAAGAAGCCATTGATTTAAGGATCAAGACTCTTGAAATATTTAGGGACTCTGCTCTAGTGATCAATCAGATCAATGGAGATTGGCATACCCATCAACCAAGCTTGATTCCTTACAGAGATTATGCGAGGAGGTTGTTGACTTTCTTTACAACAGTGAAATTGTACCATATACCTCGAGATGGAAATCAAATGGCTGATGCTTTGGCAACGTTATCTTCCCTGATTCAAGTGAATTGGTGGAACCATGTGCCCAAAATTGAGGTGTCTCGTCTTGACAGGCATGCACATGTGTTTGTTGTTGACTCGGTGTCTGATGACAAGCAGTGGTTTCATGATATCAAATGCTTCTTGAAGAGTCAAGAGTATTCGGCTGGAACATCCAACAATGATAAAAAGACTCTGAGGAGGTTAGCTGGTAGTTTCTTCTTGAATGAGGATGTACTGTACAAATGAAACTTTGACATGGTTTTGCTCAGATGCGTGGATAGACACGAAGCAAACATGTTGATGCAAGAAGTGCACGAAGGTTCTTTCGGTACCCATGCCGGAGGACATGCAATGGCAAAGAAATTATTGAGATCGGGGTATTACTGGATGACTATGGATGCAGACTGTTGTTCATACGCCCGTAAGTGCCACAAATGTCAGATTTATGCGGATAAAGTGCATGTACCTCCGAGTCCGTTGAATGTCATGGCCTCTCCTTGGCCCTTTGCAATGTGGGGCATTGATATGATTGGAAATATTGAGCCAACTGCTTCCAACGGCCATTGCTTCATCTTGGTCGCTATTGATTACTTTACCAAATGGGTGGAAGCGGCGTCTTATGCTAATGTCACCAAGCAGGTGGTAGCCAGGTTTCTGAAGAGAGATATCATCTGTCGCTATGGAGTGTCCGAAAGAATCATTACTGATAATGGTTCTAATCTCAACAACAAAATGACGGCAGAATTATGTCGGGACTTCAAAATTGAGCATCACAATTCTTCGCCGTACCGTCCAAAGATGAATGGCGCTGTTGAAGCGGCCAACAAGAACATCAAGAAGATTGTGCAAAAGATGGTGGTGACCTACAAAGAGTGGCATGAGATGCTACCATTTGCCTTGCATGGGTACCGAACATCAGTAAGGACATCTACTGGGGCAACACTGTTCTCACTTGTGTATGGTATGGAGGCAGTCCTACCAGTTGAAGTTGAGATTCCCTCGCTGAGGGTTATGATGGATGTCAAACTGGATGAGGCAGAATGGGTTCGCACCCGATTCAATGAGCTGAGCTTAGTTGAGGAAAAGAGACTAGCAGCTATTTGCCATGGTCAATTGTGTCAGAGAAGGATGAAGCGGGCATTTGATCAGAAAGTGCGACCTCGGGAGTATCAAGTTGGTGAATTGGTACTTAAAAAGATCCATCCTCCAAACACAGATCACAGGGGAAAATGGACACCGAACTATGAAGGTCCATATGTGGTTAAAAAGGTTTTCTCTGGCGGAGCCTTAATGCTTACAACCATGGATGGTGAAGATTTTCCATCCCCTGTCAACTCAGACGCAGTCAAAAAGTACTTCGCATAAATAGACCCGCTGGACAAAAAAAAAAGAAAGGCCCAGGCAAAAAAGGGCATCCCGACGAACCATAAAAACAGAATAAATAGGTTCGGGTAAAAATTAGGGATAAATAAAAAATTGTACACCCAGTGAGATGAAAATCCGCAAGGACAACTCAGGCAAGAAAGGGTATCCCGGTGGATTGAAACCCCGAAAAGGGCGGTCCACGCAAAAGAGGGATTAAGCGAAGACTGTGATTTGAGTCATCTATACTACCTCATCGTTTCACTCAAACTGGCAATCTCCAAAGGATAGGAATCAGTCCAATCATCCTCTTCAGGAAGTGAAGATAATCGGAAAGTCTTGAAGACATACTGGTCATAGTAGAATTAAAACTCAGTGAAACGGCGTTCTCACGTTGTCATTAGGATAGTTTCTTTTCTCAATTTTCAGCGATCACCTCTTTCCAGGGATTGCTTCTTGATGTACTTGCCTATTCTGGGCATTTCAATCAATAAAGTTGATTATTCAGTCAAAAAGCTTCGTATTTGTTTTCATTTTACTGTTTTGTTTGTAAAAAAAAAGTCCGAATTTTTGATAAAAAAGCATTGCATTGTTGAAAACATTGAGGCTTTATAATAACATGCGCATGGAAAACATTTAAAATTGCTTTGAATGTTGATTAACCCCGGACGGTGGATTCAAACCATGCAGTCTCCGGGACATATGTGTGCATTTCTTTTGTTGCAGGTTTACATTCAGAAGCCTAACATGAGGTCATCTTCAGCACAAATCATTGTTGGGTACTCTCCCCAACAAGTGGTGGTTCAGAGTTGGATTTTCTCAGTTGCAGAAATCATATCCAACACGGGGCATACGTGCATATCCTTTTGCTTGCGGGTAGCAGCCTCGTATTAGGCTCAAAAGCAAGATTGAAGTGGTTTTAAAAACACGAGAGCATGGACCGTTTCTTCTAGACAAGTAATCACTCACCCCTAAGGAAAAATACCGAGGCAATCATGTTCAGGAAAGGGTTCACATGTAACCCTTTTGTCACAACGTTTACTGATTGAGTCCATCATTCGGCCGACAGTCACTCACGACGATTCGATATAGACAAGTTAATTTCCACTGGGTATCATTGTATCTTATTAAGTCGATTCTCCCATTCAGTACTTCCAACAGCTACAAGCTTTTCTGTGTCGTTAACAGTTGTTGATTCCTCAGTAGGGTCAGAATCGGAGTATTCCCCAGCCGAGTCAGAAGGCTGATTATCCCCGCAAAGGATCTTGGGTTTGATAGATCCCCAAGCAGAGTTTTAATGACTCTTTTTCCTCAGCAGAACGTCATTTAGAAAATTCTCATCCCCAGCGGAGTTCTATGAGCAGAATAATCTTTCTCTAAGGCAAAGTCATTCAAGTGGAAACTTCCCCAACAGGGTCATCACACCTCGGTGTATCTGCTAGCCAATTTATTTTTGGCAATTTGTGGAAAGAGTTATTCCCGAAAGAAGGGTTAATCCCCACATAGCAATTGAAGGATCGAACAATGATTTTTTCCCTACGGAGTTGGATTCCTCGTCCGGAGTCTCTTTTGCACTTGCATATAGTTTGCATAGCATTTTTCTAAAGCGTAGCATTCCATTGATATGGAGCATTACAGTAAAACTCAAACATACGCATACGAAACATAAGCCAGGTTCAACCGTTTACCTACAAGCCAGAGTAATTCACAGACAAAACATTGTCATGCAACCACGGCAAAGCTTATTACAACACTTGATCGTACAATGTTAAGTCAATACCCGTCCGGTTTGACCTTGGACATCCGCCTGTGTCCTTTCAACACTCGTCCGTGTTCTTTTAACACTCGCCTGTGTCCTCTTGCATCTCCTCAATACCCGTCCGTATTGACTTTTGAGATACTCATCCATATCTTATTAATCATCGTCCGATACTCATCCGTATCGTCGACTTGGTCACTCGTCGTGTACCTCTGATGATTGTCCGATGCTTGTCCGTATCATTGACCCGAACACTTGTGTGTGTTCCTTTTATTAATCATCGTCCGATCCTCTTCTGTATCGTCGACTTGGTCACTCGTCGTGTTCCTTTGATGATTGTTCGATGCTCGTTCGCATCGTTGACATATGACACTAGTACGTGTCCTTTCAGCACTCGTCCGTGTTTGAACTCTTACTTTAATACTCGTCCATATTGACCTTTGACACTCGTCTGTGTCCTTTTAGTACTCGTCCGTGTTTGAACTCTTACTTCAATACTCGTCCGTATTGACCTTTGACACTCGTCAGTGTCCTTTCAGCACTCGTCCGTGTTTGAACTCTTACTTCAATACTCGTCCGTATTGACCTTTGACACCCGTCCGTGTCCTTTCAGCACTCGTCCGTGTTTGAACTCTTACTTCAATACACGTCTGTATTGACCTTTGAGACCCGTCCGTGTCCTTTCAGCACTCGTCCGTGTTTGAACTCTTACTTCAATACTCGTCCGTATTGACCTTTGACACTCGTCCGTGTCCTTTCAGAACTCGTCCGTGTTTGAACTCTTACTTCAATACTCGTCCGTATTGACCTTTGACACTCGTCCGTGTCCTTTCAGCACTCGTCCGTGTTTGAACTCTTACTTCAATACTCGTCCGTATTGACCTTTGACACCCGTCCGTGTCCTTTCAACACCCGTCCATGTTTTCTTTCCATACTCGTCCGTATGGTCATTGATAATCGTCTATATCCCTATTTCGATACATATCGTATCAAGCTATGCAGTTATTTGTTAATACTTCCAGAAGGGTTTATATCCCTTTTCTTCTTCATTCAGCGTGCAAATTTTCTGGTTGTTTTGGTATTCAATCACAATTCACCTTGATTGTCTGAATATCTGTTGCTTTCATCCTGCTTGGGTTAACAGATGATTGAATAGGGGCAGCTGTAACACCCCAAAATTTGCCCTCTTGTTATTGCCTAGCTTATCTTTCATTGCATTGCATTTACATCTCATTTCACCTCATATCTCATACAAGTTGCAAAGGGCATGTGATCAGTTGATTTCAAAATGTTGACCATCCAAAGCAAGAGAACAAGAGCCAAGGGTCTTCAAGCAAGCCTCAAGAGTCTCTTATGTCCCATATAATCTCAATTGATCCCACAAGTCATTGAAAGAAGAGAATTCACCAAGAAGTTAGACAGTTCATCATCTCCTAGCAAAAGCAGTCCAAATTAGGGTTTCTGATTCAGGCAGTCTCCTGATGAAATTTTGGTTCAAACTTGATCTCAATGATTTCTACATGATATCAAGTATCTAAGGATGTAAGATTGCCTATTGGTTCATTTCAGAAGATGTTCAATTGACCAGTTGCTTGAGAATCAAGAAATTGGGGAAAAAGTCAATTGTGCAAAGGAAAAAGTCAACTCCTGACTTTTTAAGGTCAAATTCATGAAATTCAAGTCACATATGTTCATTGGACAAGATTTGATCAAGAAATGTCAAGAGATTCATGAAAAATCAAGAAATGTACAAAGTTTCCATTTTTAGAAATTTAGGGTTTCCAAAAATGGCAAGTTTGGACCATTTTGCACTCATCGTCAAGGTATTCTTTCTTCAAGAGAAAAGCTTCAAACTTCATGCCCAAGTTGAGCCAATTAAAGATCACATTCCAAGCTTCAAATCTATACCAAGAACTCTTCCATTGGATCAAAATTGAGAGAGTTATGATCAATCAAAGTTTGACAAAATCAAGGCAAAAACCAAGTCATGACCAAGCAAGACTGGGCTGGCATGCAGGCATTTCATCAAACATGTGGTGTACCAAATGTCAAGCCAATTTTCTCAAAGAAGAAGGCTCCAAATGAAAAAATGTTGAACACCAATCTTGTTCACCTCCATGCCCTCTACAACTTTCATGTTTATCAATTTTTCATCTGATCAACATATGAGGAGTTATGAGTGCTTCAAGTCAAGGTTTCAAACTGATTACTCCATAGGCCCCTGGCCATGCATACTATGCAACTTGACACGCCTATGTATTCAGTCACCATTACTTGATTTCATTATCATATTCAAGTGTGTTAGAGGTTTTCTTTCATAGTGATTCAAACATCAAACTTGTTCCATTACATGTCCTTGATCCATAGCCACCAAAAACATTCATTTTCATGCACTAATATGAGAGAATTTCATCCTCAAACATCAACATTTTCATTATTTGTTTTGCTTCCAAAATATAATGTTATGGCATTGTTATTGTTGTTATCACATACCACACGCATGCTATTACATTGCTTTTTCTAGCCAGACACACTCTTACATCACATGCCATGATGACACACACCATTGCCTCATTTGTACAAACAAGAGAGAGAGAGAGAGAGAGAGAGAGAGAGAGAGAGAGAGAGAGAGGAAACTTGGAGAGTAAGCTGCTGCAAGATCATTGGGACCATCATCACCCTTCATTCTAAAATCACCACCATAAACTAACATACTCCCTCATCACCATAGCAAAACTCACCAACTCGTGGCATAACTACCTTGGCTCATTCTGTTAACTCAGAACTCAGTTAAATCAACTCATTTAACCAAATTTCCAACTGTTAACTCTTGTAGTTAACATTTTAACCAGCCATATAAGAAAGCAATCTCCAACAAGATTGAGAGGACTCTTCATTTTGATTCATTTCACAAACCTCACTCTCTGAAAACTCTCTCTGAATTCTCTCTCTCTCTGCACGATTTCATTATCATCTTCATCCATTGTTCATCATTGTAACTCTTTGATCAAGAACAAGGAAGAATCAGGATCAATCTCCTCAAGTGTAGCTTCATTGTAATTCGAATTTCATTATGTTTTCATCAAGATTCAAAGCTCCATAGCATTTATTTTGCTCCTTGGAAGCTCAAGAACAAGCCTACACCTCTGGTTTTCTCAACAATCATGAAGAAGCTTCAATCCAGGTTTGAACTTCTTCAATTTTTCTTGCATGATTTCATTATTTTTTAGCTTGTTCTATGTTGATTATAGCTTAATATAAGCAATGTCAATGATCCGGCTAGTGATAGGCACCTTAAGTGCTTAGATTCAAATTCTAGGGCAAAATGTTTGTTGTCAATTCTCTCTGATCATGCATTGTTTGTGAATTTGAAGTGTGGATCCGTGTTCCACATAAGTTCAGCTTTTTATTGGTATGCATTTCATAAATTTCTAGAGAGTTTGAAGGTTGCAGGTGGTGGTGCTTCGCCGGAGAAGATGACCGGAGGTCCTTCTCCGGCCGGTGAAGATTCAGTTAGGATTTAAACATCATATTAAAATGCAGCCGTTGATTTCATTTGAACTAACGCTCACATTATTGCCAGCTCATTAATGAGCACTTGTATATCACATGCCTATTTTTCTCTCAGCTTTGACTTGCTTGTGTATGCATGCACATTTATTGTTGTGTGTTGGCATTGTGAAACGTTGGATCTGCATATTTTCATGATTATCTCACCTTGACTGGATCCTAAGGCTCAGATTGAGTCAATGTCTGACTGAGTACTCACCATAATTCCATGCTCCACGCGCTGTAATTGGACTGGACCACTATTGCTATCTGCACACTTCACTTTGGGCCCAAGCATATTTTGAACTATCAGTTTACTCACGCTGCACCCCCCTGACTATTTTTCTTTACATTTTATTTTCCTTTTCTATACTTGTTTCATTTTCTTTTATTAAAAATACCAAAACCTTTACAAAAATTCCAAATAAATTCCCATGGCATCTTAATACATAAAAATAATTTTCTATTATTTTTAATTCTGATTTTATTGATTTTAGTTCATATTTTCATAATTTCCTTTTATTTTCTTTTAAAGGATCTTCTTCATTGATACTTGAACTTCTCCATTTCATTTCTCCCATCTCACATATTCTTTTGCACTCATTCTTTTTGGACTTGTTAAATAACGCATTAAAGTATCTAAAAACATTTTCATTTTTTTTAAAGTCATTTTATCTTGGGTTTTGATGTTCATATTTGAGCTTTCTTTTGATGTGTTTCAATGAGACTTTGTGAGACCTTTTGATCATGTTTCCTTTTGAGTTTTTACATGAATTTGGATGCATGTTTAGCCTCTGAATTAGGTTGGTTGAGACCTATTTTCATATTTTTTTTCTCATGTGATTTGGTAATTGTTTCATACCTTGCATTTGAAGCAACATTTGTACATATTCTTCCACTTCCATCTAACATGATTTTGATGAGGCACTTGTGCCACCTTATTATGCTTGCTTTGTGTGAGATTATAGGGTTTGTTTAGAGGATTATAGGTCCTTCTTGATTCATTTATAGGTCCTTTTGATTTGTGTTTACCGTTGATGTGTGTTTATGCATTTTAACTTGCATTTTTTTTACCTAATTCCACATCTCATTTCTTCTTGTGCTCTACATGATTTGTGTTTGCATTGTGTATGCCATTTCATTTATATCATTTGCATATCATCAATTGTATGCTAATGGTCTATATGCATTCGTACTCATTTCATATGTCATGCATCTTTAACATGTAAATTTGTGCATCTAATTGAAACTTGTTTCTCTCCTTTTCATTTCTTCTTCATCTATTTTCTTCTACTTGAATCATTTCATCCATGACTTGTATGATTGTTCATATGCATTATAATACATTCATAAATGATATATACTTCTGACCTTGACATTTCATTAAGCATAAATACATGTTTATTTTGCATTTTTATTCATCTTTCATCAACTACTTTCATGGTGAATTTCTTTGATGTTTAAGACGTTATTTGTGCAAAGTTTGCTTGTGTTTGGTACCTTAACCTTAGAGGACTTTCTTAGAGTATAAGTTCTGACATAGAAGCTTTATCAACCTTTAGGACCTTTCTCCTTTAGTTCTTAACTCGTTTGATCTTTACTTGTTATTCTTTCCTTACTTCATTACTGGTAAGTAGTTTTGCTAACATTTTCAGGGGCTTATGGTAAGTCAAGTGTGTGGGTGTGTACCCACATACAACCTCTTCTCTTATCTTTTTTAAGCTTTCAATGTGTGATTATGATAAGCATTTTATGCTTCTTTGATATTTCATCTCTTTCATCCCTTTGTGTTCTTAACTTAACTTCAATCTTTGAAGTAAGTTAGAATTCATTCTTCTTCTCCCTTCTTTTAGACTTAGGTTTTTAAGCCACACTAAACCATTAGGAACATCCAAGCATGATAACTCTTAGGATTATTAGTCTCCCTTTAGACTTTTACCTTTCTTAACCTTTGAGTCTCTCTTCTCCTCACCTCAAAACAAAAAGCAAAAACACTTAATAAAGGCATAACATATATTGTATTTGAGCCTTTCATGTGAGAATAAGATAGTGAGGGGTCTTCTCTCACTTTCTTAGAATGTTTAGCATACGTCCCGTCTTGGGTCGATATGCGAGGCATTCGATCCTACGTGAAAGACTTAAATACAATATGTGTTGTAAACACAAAATAATCAAAACACTTCTTCTTAAAAGACAAAAACAAACAAATTCTCTTCTCATCTCCTTCATTCTATTCTTTAAGGACTCGTCATGTCTGTTCTACCGCAAACAGGTAACGCCTAAGTCTCCATACAGCGAGCTACAACACCTAACTGCTGGGACGCGCACTCTGACGTTTCCATTAAACTACGTTTGCTCTGATTCTTCTTTCTCGTTTGATTGAAGATACGTAGGCACGAGATACGATATCTCGACGAGCAGCTTTTCCCCGTAGTCTGTCGAACTACGTTGACTCTGACTTTCCCATTGCACTGAGGGAATACGTAGGCCTAGGACAGCTATGTCCTATCGAGTCACTTCTTTTTCTTTTCTTCCTTGTTTCTTCGTTCTTTCCCGTACTTGTTCCTTCTCGTGTCCAGTAGCAGTGGAGCTCCAGACGACGACACCCTTTGATCGAGACAACAAGCGTGGATCCCATCGAGTACGATGGACGCGTGGGGTGCTAATACCTTCCCCTCGCGTAACCGACTCCCGAACCCAGTTCTCTTGGTCGCAAGACGATGCTCTTTCCTTCGCTCAAGTTTACGCAGTGTTTCCTTTCCCTCTCTTGGGATAAATACACATTGCTGGCGACTCTGTTTCGCGCCACTTTCGCGTTTGTACTTGGATGAAAATCCCGGGAGCGACCCTATGCTTAAGAGAGATCAAGAGACAGTATATTCGTCGTAGGAAGATCTAGACTCTTTGAAAGACTGTTCTATTAAGATGACTAATTTCTGTTCCTATACCTTTAAGAGGACGTCGGGACAATTTGTACGAAGCCCAAGAGGAGGCGAGAAAAAATTTTAAGAAGCCGGAGGGACAATTTGTACGAAACCCAAGAGGAGGCTATCTTCCCGGATGGAAGAATCATTATACAAAGTTTAGGAGGAGGTTGTGAAAACTTCTAAGAAGCCGACGGGTCCTTGTACAACACCCAAGAGGAGGCGGGGATGCTTTTAGGAAGCCTGTGGGTCCTTGCACTAAGCCCAAGAGAAGGCTGATGAACAGTTCCAAAAGGGGTTTCACTTGGAACATTGGCCTTCTGTATATGAACTGTTCAAGGGGATATTTCTTAGATCTAGTTATCTAAAATTGTTGTAAAAGAAAATTCTCATGGTTTAGGTTATGTTGAAATATCCGGGAGAACGTCGGAGGTAAGGAGACGAGGTTTTGTCTAGTTCTAGACGTAGTTGCCGGGGAAACACTAAATATCTATACTAGTCTTACACAGTCGATATGAGTTTATGAAAGAAGACTTACAGTGAAACAGCCCCACAATACAGTTATATACATATGAAAGCGGTAAATGAAATTGGGTAAACACTTACTCAGTTGTAGAGCTTCCATACTGTATTGTTAGTTGTTCAACAAAGGAATTGAAAATAACAGTATCAAAGGAGAAAGTGCATTTGAAAGGAAAATTAGGGCTTACACCTCAAGGAGAGGCCTAGGGTTTTATCAGTGATCGCACTGTCGTTTTGTACAGTGACTTATACAAGTGACTGAGGGCCAAGAAAGGTTTTCTGTACAAGGGGATGGGTCTTACACTCTCTCAAGAGGCCCAAAATGATTGAAAGTGAACAAAGATGGGTCTTATAGCTCGAGGAGAAGCCCAGGGTTTATTTTGAAAAGGGCGACGATTGCGCCGAGGTTTTGAAAACGCCGTGGGTCAAAGAAAATTAATACAAATGATAAAATTTCCAAATAAGTTTGAATTAACAACTTGTGATTTTGGTTTTAGGTTTGAAAAATGAGGCTTTCATCACAAGATGAATTAAAACCTACTTGGTTTTGATTTTCCAAAATGGATATTTATTTTTAAAAGGTTTAAAAATAAATAAAAGACATTTATTCACAAAAATACTAATTATATTAAATAAATAATATAAATCTAATTTTTTTGGGGAATAAAATATTTCAACATTTTTGTGATTTTTTGCAAAAAGAACCAATAAAAAATAATTAAAATTGAGGGAGTTATTAAATTTTCAAACTATTAAAAATAATATGGAAAATAACAAAAAGTGGGAAAAATAGCAAAAAGAGGATCTGGGGCGAGGGGGATTCAAACCCAATACCTCTTGTGTATAGGGCGCGCGCCTTACCACTGCGGTGGTGATACATCCGTTGATTGAAACACAACCATAAATATACAAGGCTTGCCTTGCTTTTGGCCTGGCCCAAGGCAAGGCAAGGCAAGTTTTGACAAGAAACGGGAAGGTCCATAACTTTCTCATTTCTCCATGGTTAGGGACAAAATTTATATGCATCTGGTCTAGAATTTCACAAGGAATCCAATGGTGGTGGTATTTTTTTCAGATCATGATCCCTCCTCAAAATCCGATAGTGGTTTTGAAATAGACCATATTTTGCATTTTCTGTACTACATCTTGGTATAGGTATGAATTACATGATAAATTGATGCAAACACAACACATATGACATTTAGAAGAGATGCATGATCAGTGGACTTCAAAGCAATGCATATTTTAGAAAGTTCAAGTCATGATGCTTACCTCTTTTTGAGCTTTTGGAGTTTTTTGTGTAATCTGCCAAGTTTCTTGTTCTAGAAACGGTTTGATGCTTTAGACACTCTCAAATGATCCCTTAGAAGCTTTTAGGATGATTGGAATCAGCTGGAAACTGCAAAAACAAAAACTGGCCCTTTCTTGCAAAAGGGGTTAAAATGGCCAAAATGGCAACTCTCTCAAATGGTGTTCCAGATGGGGGAACCGTTTGGGACAGTTCAAGGATGATATTTAGAGTGTGTTTGAGGCTTTATCTGGTTTGGAAAGTGACTGAATCAAGACATGGTTTGAAAAATGCACAAAAAACCTATTTTGAGGTTTTGAGAGATGACTTTGAGATTTAAGGATTACAGGTCACTTATGTGAGTTTGGACAACTTAGATATGACATATTGGATGTGTTTGGATCATGGACTGTGATGGAAATGCTCTCTAACTCAAAAACTCATAGTTACCTTGCTAAAGAATGTATTTTTGCCTAAAGAAAGTGATTTTGAGGAAAGCATCTGTTTGATGGCTTTGGTGTACTCAAACTGAGCACAAATGAGATCTATTTATAGTAGAACAAGTTTGTTTTGGGATCAATAGTGAATGGCAACTGCAGCAAAGGTTTGGCCAATGTTGATCAATAGGAATCCAAGTCTCCTCTAGCCATTGACTAGAGGTTAGAGCACAGAGCTGTGGTTCCCTAGTTGTTGGATCATTCTTGACTGAATTCAGTTGCAAATGTGTCAGTCCATGCCACCTTGGTGCATCCATTAAATGGTCCAATCCAAAATTGGAGTCTTGTCCCTCTTTTAGGAATTTCTAGGTTTGGCATGCTACTTCTTGTTCCAAAGACTTTGGAGGCTTGGATCAGTGTTTGTTCCCTTTAGATTTGATCCTCAGATGTGTCCAAAGTGATGACAAGGCTTGGAATTATCTGATTTTGCCAAATCGATCAAAAGTGCAAAATTCTGCCTAGCCTTGGCAGTTTTCAGCAAGGCATATTGCCATTGTCATATCTCATGGCTCAAGTGGAATTTGATGGAGTTCTTGGCCATTTTGGAAAGCCCTCATATGATACAATAACTGTTTGATCATAATTGGTTTTGATACTTTTTGGATCCAAGTGAAAAATGGCCCTACATTTGGAAAAAAGTGAAGGCAGATTCTGACTTAGTAAAAATTTTACTAAGTGTTGGAAAAAGTGACATTTTCACTTTTTGTGATTTTGATCATTCCATAATTTAAAATCCATGGGGAATTGGAATGAGTGGTAGTTGAAGCTTTTGTAGAGGCTAATGAGAGCTACAAATCCAGCTTTGGATGGGAAAAAAATGGCCTTATGGTTTAGGAGTTATGATCCTCCAAAGTTGGTATCCTAGCCACTTTGTTCCATAACTTAGAAAATTTTCTAAGTTTTTTATGGTTACCCCTTTTACAAGTTATCCCATTTTTCTTGATTTTTTTTATGAATGATGATTCCAATCATACATTAACATCATTTTGGGTTCAAAGAACCATAATTGTGAAAAATCTCAAAAAGTCAAAGTTTGACTTTTGTGCACAGTTTACTTTTTGTCAGATGAATTCCAAACTGTGCGATCCTCTATGAAATCAAGTCCTTGACCTAAATCAAACTTGATGGATTGATTTCATAGGTGTTATAGGGTGTATTGAATCGTTTCTTAGGGTTTGGGAGCATGTCCTGGTCAAAAGTCAAAGATACAGTTGACTTTTTCCGCGAAACCCTAATGGTGGTTCTGATGAAATTGAAACTTGTTGCTCAAGCTTCTTGGATCAATACATTGTTGCAAATGGATCAATGTGATGTGTTTTAGACCCTCAAATCTCCTCTTGAGGTCTTGGCTCATGTTTTGTCCCAAAAGTCAACTTAGGGGTGAATTAGGTCAAGAAACCCTAATTCCTGATTTTTTATGTATGCATCCCCTGAGGCTAAATTGACTTGGTGATTGGGTTTATGATGTCCCTTGGAGCATCATAGGTTATGCTTTGAAGCATTGTCTCATGCCCAGAGGAAAAATTCCAACTGGAGGCCCTGGTCGACCAAAACCCTAGTTTGGTGACACTGGCGATCTTGAGGCTTGGTCCACCTAGAAGGGAGAAGCCTTGTGCTTAATCCTTGAAGTGGGAGTCCTCTTGATCCTTTATGGATGTTTGAGAGGCTAGACAAGTTGAAGATCATGTCATTTCTTGATTGATCCTTTGTCTAAGAGCTCTGAGAGGACTTGAAACCCTAAGCCTGATTGTAATGGATGCTCACCCATCTTTGGGGAGACTAATGGTTCATCCATATTGTGATGATGATTTGCACAATGATGGGAAATCTTAGTGGTCAAAATTTGGGGTATGACACTTGGGCAGAGCGTAAGGTTTTTGATAAACAGTAAAATTACGTTTGGTGTGTAAAGAACTGAGGGACTTCAATGGCCTTCCAATTCTGGAGCTCTTCACCAGGCTTTGCTTGTCGGATCTAGCTTGCAGAAGCTTGCTCATCGTCATCATGGTTTTCAATTATCATTGCTACTGGAGAACCAAATATGTGCCCAGCACTTGTAAAAAATTTCTCAACAGGAAGGATCTGATTTCCATTGTATGGAACAAAGGCTGAATTGCAGGATGGCTTATAACCTAGCCCAAACTTATCAAGCTTTTCAGTAACCTCAACCACTTTTCCCCATCCTTGGGCATTTCCCTCTTCCACCATAGCTTTAGCTTCCTCGTATGAGGCCATTGATGATTTTAACTCTTGGTGCTCTGGTACTCGTTGCACAGCCAACGTACTCACCACCTCGAAGGACTGAAAAGGTGTCTCGACCATTTCACCTTCAACATCAATGTAGCGGAACAATGTCAAATGACTTACCAGGATATCTTCTTCACCGCCTATCATAACCATTTTATCATTGGTAATAAACTTCAGCTTCTGATGAAGAGTGAACGTAACTGCCCCCGCTGAGTGAATCCAGGGCCTTCCTAGTAAGTAACTATAACCAGGATAAATGTCCATTACTTGAAAAGTAATGGTAAAGATAGTAGGCCCAATCTTAATTGGCAAGTCCACCTCACCCATGACCGCACGCCTAAACCCATCAAATGCCTTCACTATGAGAGTACTTGGCTTCATGCTTACTCCACTTATAGGCATTTTTTCTAGAGTAGTCTTCGGGAGCACATTCAAAGAGGATCTAGTATCCACCAAGACCCTAGAAAACAAAATATCTTCGCACCTAATGGAAATGTGAAGAGCCCTATTATGGTTCTTTTTTTCAGCAGTCAAATCATCATCATTAAACCAAAATTTCCAGTAGTGACGTTAGCTATCACATCATCAAATTGAGCTACAATGATATCTTTGGTAATATGTGCGGCACTCAATACTTTCAACAGAGAAGATCTATACGCCTCAGAACTGAGCAGTAAGGAGAGCATAGATATCCTGGTGGGAGTTTGATTCTCTTCTTTATAATCTTCAGAAACTCTTCAGCCTCTTTCTATGTGAATGCCCCTCTTGGAGATAACAACCCTTCTTATAATTTGGCACACGGAGTTTTAACTGGTATAACAACCGCCTTTCCTTTGTCATTGTTTGGCACATCTACTGGTTTTGCTGCAAAGATTCGACCACTACGGGTCATTCCACTTGGTCCTACTACAGCGTCACACTTAGCACCACCATATTCAACGACTACCTTTTCTGGACCTTGTTTAAAAACTTCAGACTCAGGAACACTAATAGGATACTCAATAGTTATCGGAACAAGGCTCACATGCCTTGGTTTGCTAACATCTGCCTCATCAAACTGAATAACCACATGTGCAGGACGAACTGGTCTTTGTTGGAAAACATTAGCTCCATCATATTCAATGATTACCGGAGCAGGATGAACTTGTCTTTGTTGATGACCTTCAGGTGCATTATACTGAATGTTAATGACAGCCACACTTTGTTCTCTTCCATCCCGGCGTTCAACCTGAATCACACCTTGATCCAGGAATTTCTGCAAATGTTTCTTAACCACCTCATCAGTCCAATCATCAAGCTCATCTTGAGGGATCATCCCACATTTCTTCAATTTTTCTCCTATAACTGCCATAGGAGTACGAATATCTTCAGCCCTTGTAATCAATCTCTGTCTGTTGCTTTCTTCCACAGCATTAACAGACGGTCCTCCATGCGAGGGCATGGTATTGTTTTTAACATTAGCGCCTCGCTGAGTGAAAGTAAGATCTTTGGACTCAACCAAATCTTAAACTCTGTTCTGAAATGCATAACAGTTTTCTATGGTATGCCCGGGAGCACCCTTGTGAAACTCACAATGGGCGTTGGCATCGTATCCGGGAGGATATGGGAAGACTGCTGGCCTCAAATCTCTGAGTTTCAAATGCCCACTCTGATACAGTTGAGAAAAAATCTGGCTATACGGCATTGGCACAGGATCGATATGCCTTCTTGGTCTTGGTTGCCTCTGTGGTGGGGCATTTTGATATTGCGGCGGAGGAACATTCTGATAATTTGGCTACTGAGCAGGTTGTTGAAGTGGGGCTTGTGCAACTGCAGCCACTTGCTGATACGGTATATTCACTGGGGCTCTACCCCCTCGTCCTCTCATGACAGAATTGGCCTCTTCATCCTTTCTCTTTACAAATGGCCTCTTTCCTCCACTTGTAGTAGCAACAGCAGCTTTGTTCTTCTTCAGCTGACTCCCAATCCTTTCTCCTACAGACACAATCTCAGCAAAGTTAGGGAAGCTTGATCCCAGCATACAGTCCAAATATTGAGGCTGTAAAGTTCCCATAAACATATCCATTAACTCTTTGTCCAATAAAGGTGGTTGAACACGAGCAACCAACTCTCGCCAATGTTGAGCATATTCTTTAAATGACTCATTGTTGCGCTGAGCCATATCTTGCAGTTGAGTATGGTTTGGCGCTAGATCAGTGTTTTACTGATAATGTTTAAAGAACGCCTCGGAAAGATCTCTCCAAGTACTGATCTGCCCCTTCTCCAGCTGCATGTACCATTCCAGCGATGCCCCGCTGAGGCTATCCTGGAAATAGTGAATCAGGAGTAGGCCATTTTAAATATGAGCAGCCATCTTGCGACAATATGCTCGCATGTGAGTTTTGGGATAGCTGATTCCCTTGTACTTGTCAAAATCTGGCACTTTAAACTTTTTAGGGATCACAAGTCCGGGAGCCAAGCACATATCAACAGCATCCAAGCCAGGAGTAGTCTGAACCTCCAAGGCCTTGAATTTTTCTTCCAATGTGCGCAATCTGTCAGCAGATGGATCAGGTCCAACATGTTGAGGAGGTGGAGGTGGTATGTAGAAGGCATCAAACTGCTCATCCGCGTCACTCACAGATCCATGATGAGCCGAGTATTCTGACAAATCTATGTGAACGGGAGGAGGGATTCCCTTAGTTACTCCAGAAGTTCCTATCTTTTCGGAGAGCTTTTCAGTATCGGCCACAATTTCAGCATTGTTCTCTTTCTGAGCTAGTACCATCATGGTCTCCAGCAGTTGATCCATTTTAGCCTTCAACGAGTCAATGTCATTCCTCATCGTGTTCTGATTCCTTTCAATTTGCTCCAGCGTCATCTTGAAGCTACAGCGGGTCTCGTACCGGTGTCGAGTAGTCAGGTTTTCTATTTGGAGAAATGATAGAGTGAATGAGTTTATTGCTAGGTGTTTTTATGGAAAATGAATGCAATGATATGTATGTAGGATGGAATGCATTTTTTTTCAGGGAATCGTTCGAATTAATCATTAGCTTATACAGGAATATTAAGAACAAACTGTTGTAAAGAAAACCAAGTCTCATTCATTCATAAGATTGTAATAGTCACGTGATACATAATCATCCGGAAATGAATACAATCCATAAAGCAAGAAAAAGCAACATAAAACTCAAAACTTGGGCCTTCGAGCCTCGTGCTCCTTCAGCTCTTCTTCAAACCTCTTCAGCATCACCTTACAAAGGCAAACAAACTTGACGATGGCTTGAGGAGTAGATTCGTCGAGAGCCTCCAAAGCATCTTTATGCTTCCACACCAAGTCTTCGGCCAACCAGTTACAAAATTCTGCTAACCCATTAAGCTTGTTGTGGTACATGTCCCTATCAGCTATTAGAATATGAATGGAACGTTCATAACCGGTACAGTCATCAAGCACCTTCTTCCTCGTAGAGTCCCAAATATCTTTGTCTGCAAGGACATCCTCAAGATGATTCTTCTACTCCTCGGCAATCCTTTTGAGATTATTCAACTCACCACACACTCTATCCCAGTCTGCTGGCTCAACATAAGCAACTCTCATGAGATCCTCCTTAAGTTGGCGTTCCATTGCTTCAGAAGCCTTTGACTGGCATAAAGCTGAGCTTAATTTTTTGATTTTCGCTCCCATATCTTCTCTAAGTGTCTTTTTCCTCTTAGTGGCAAGGAGCCAAGCTTTCCTATTTTCGACACACTTCTTGTAAGCTTGATCCAATTCCTCCTTAAGCCTATCTATTCGGTTATCAGCTTGGCCAAGACACACCTTAACCTTCTTTTTCTGCTGCTCTTCTTCATTCGCCCAACTTCCTATTGCTTCCAATTGAGTGTTTTTTCGATGAAGCTCCCATTTCAAGTCATTCTTCTCATTAGTAACATTTTGAAGCTTCAACTCAAGTTGCTCATTTTCCTTTACTAGTCTGGCTATCGTTGCCTTGAGATCCTCGACTTCCTCAATTGGGACGTGAGTAGGCTTTGGCTCGGGTAAAGGCTCGGACACCTCGATGGCAAAGGGCATCTTAATTCTTTCCACTCTTTCTTTGACCCATGTAAAGTACGGTTCTTTAGTAATGTTGTTCCTTCTCCCCAACTCAGCTTTTCCTTTCCTATAGACCTCTTTCCATGCCTTTGTGATTCTTTTGAGTAAGTCAGGGTTCTCAGCCTTCAGACCATGCATTAAGAATGCTTCCAAAGCCTTCTCATCAGGTGGTCCACTCATCGGATACCCCAACTGCCTCATGGACAATATAGGATTAGAATTAATATAGTCGCGGGTTCCGATGAGGGAACATTATGGAACTGACTAAAACTGGATATGACTATATCGTAGTCTAGGGAGTACCAAGATAAGTCAGTTGATCTGAGGGTTCCCAACCTTTGGGCCCAACTTTCATCCACTTGTTCTATGAAGGGTCCCTTCTCAGGAAGATGCATTTGGGTCCATTGATACAACAGAGGAGCACAGTACGCAATCATACCTCCTTTCTTAACGTGTCTCCAACTCAGGTAATAACACACTCAGCTAGAAGGGTAGGCACAGGGTTTCCTGTGAGGAAAACATGGATGGCAGTAATATCTATGAAATCATCTACATCCACATTAGGAAACAGAACAATCCCATAGATGGCAAATGCTATAGCAGTATAGCAGGCTTCCCAACTTTCAGCTTTCAACAGAGTGTCGGCCCTTTCCAACAGAAATGAGAGGAAGAAACCCTTGACCCCTCCCTTAGTCTTCCAATTATTTGTGACATCCTGTTTAGACATGTGGAGAGCGTTTGCAATGATTTCATCCTTCAAAGTCACATCAACCCTTTCAAATAGCAACTTGCCCTTCATTGGGATACCCACCAGTTTCTCGTACTTTTCAAGTGTTGGTGCTAACTGAAAGTCTTGAAATGTGAAACATCTCAAGGGAGCATCATAGAACTGTACGAAGGTGCTTAGCATGGCAAAGTCTACGTCTTGATTCAAAATACGCAACAGTCTACCAAAGTTCTTCCCAAAGTTAATTCGGTAGACGGAAGGCATACGCGAAACCAACCCACGTAAAGCAGTCAGATCAGGCCTTTTGAACTTGAAAGAATGACGGCATCGAAAGTCAGTTTCCATAATTCCTATCTGTAGCAAATGACAATTCTTAGATTCGCTGAAAACAAAAAAAGGGTGCAAATGTTATGGTCATGCGATGCTCATGCAAGGGTACATGATCAAAACGACATCTGATTCTGAGGAAGGAGCTAGACACAGGATATCTCTGATCACAAGACCCCCCATAGGTAGGCTCTAATCGGGTAGGTGCCTAGAGTTATGGATATCTTTCAAAGACATTATAGCCATGACGAAGAAACATTAGATGATAATATCCTTGAAAGGATCTCGTCTAAGTGAGGTCCTCGTTTCTTCCCCACGAGAAAGACTCCTCGGAGGCGCCCATTACACAACCATCGACACACGGGTTCTAAGTAGGGTTCTCAGAATCCTAGATCGAGGTCGAAAATATTATTGTCAGGAAGTAATACGTTCGAGGGATCTCATCTGATTGTGGCGTTCGTATTAACCCACAAATAGTTAACACTACCAACTACCATGGATAAATGGGTTAATGGTCCTTGGGATCAACGATTCAGGCTCGAAAACATTATCATCGTGACGAAGTAACATCAAAACGATAACATTTCCAAGGGAATCTACTCCAAGCAGGGTCTTTGCTTTGGCCCACGCGGAAGAGACCACGCAAGCCTCCACTACACAACCACCATCCTAATCCTAGGGTTATACTCGGACTCGGGTATAGAGCCATCTCACAGAGCACCAATGTCAGAACACCCCCACAGTGTCACAAGAAACAGTAATAAGATATAATAATAATGAGCATGGACAAGCACGTAGATAAATAATTAAGCAAGCAAACAAACAAGAAAAGATAAACAAACAAACGGATCTAACTCTCACGAATCGAGTCAAGTTAGGCTTGACTCTCTCTAGCACAGGGCAATGCTCTATTCCCCAGCAGAGTCGCCATCCGTCGTACCTCAAAAATACGATCCTCGCGATGGGCGCGGAAAAAACGTTCGAAACAGAGTCGCCACCGAACTTTATTCATTCCAAGGAAGGAATAGGAAAATATCGATAAAACCGTTAAAAGGATAAGAAAATGGTCATCGCAACCAAATTCTAGGTTTGGGAGTCGATTACGCAAGAGGGAAGGTATTAGCACCCTCTACGTCTGTTGTACTCAACGGGAACCTCTTGATTCGATTTGTGAGAAAGTTAGCTACGTTTGTTTGTTATCTTCTAAAGGATTTGCTTCTAAGGGGAAGATGGGTGGTTTTTTATTAGGGTGCTCGGCAAGGATTAGAACCCTTGTGCCTACGTATTCCCTCGTGCAATGGGAAAGTCAGAGCATTCGTAGTTTGTAGGTCTACGATTCTTTAGTTTGTAATTTTTTATAGGCGCCAATTGTCCACACACGAGTAAGAGAACTCGCACCCAAACAATTGAGGAGAAAGGTCAAAGACTTGGCCCCCCTCATATCACCTTTTAAGAAGTTGTGTTTGAATATACGATTAAGTGTGTTAAAGAGTTTGATTAAGAAAAGAGGATTTGATTTGTATGTATTTTAGGGCTTCGATCGCACAAGGCGAGAAAGGAGAGTTTTAATTGTACTGGATATTTTAGAGGTGACAATTTCCCACACACGAGTAAGAGAACTCGCACCCAAACAATTGAGGAGAAGGCTCGAAAACTCGACCACCCTCACTTCACCTTAAGTAAAAATGTGTTTAGATAGGGATTAAGTGTTTTAATGATTGCTTAGAAAAGGTTTGGATGTTGTTGATTTAGAAGTCTTTTAGAGGTGTCAATTGTCCACACACGAGTAAGAGAACTCGCACCCGAACAATCAAAGAGAAAGATCGAAGACTCCATCCCCCTCCTTTTCACCTTTTAAGAAATGATGTTTAAGTATGGTTAAATGTATTGATTTAATTTGAAAAATGCTCAATGTTGATCGAGGTTTGAGTTTGCGTACGAAACGGTTAAAGGTTTGAACTAACGGAAAGGAGGTCCTAGTGGTTCAAGGGAAGGTCGATGGCGAGGCAAAAACACTCGACTTACAAGAGGGGTAATGGGACTTGATATGTGGATCAAGTGAATGCTTGAGGATGAATTGTAATTAATTGAGTTTGTTTAATAAAAATGCTTAACGTTGGATCAAGCTTGTTTATTCTTTTGAAAAAAAGGTTGATTTTACTCTTAAGGGAGAGGGACACGTTTACTCAAAGGGAGAATAATCAAGCCACAATTAAAGTAAGACAATCACACATATGCATGCAAACAAGATTGTGAAACGTGCAACAAGTATCGTTGTATAAAGCCCAAGAGGAGGCTATGTGAGGTTGATGGTGATCGTGAAAACAATCGACTTACAAGGTGTTTGAAAAGGGCTTGACATTAAGTCAAGGTATTAGTTTGAAAAGAATTTGGTTTGGACAAGCATGTGATGAATGACATGAATATAATCAAGGCATGATAAAGCACATGTGAGAAAAGTATAAACGCCACATAAAAATCATAAAAAAGGGGGAGAAATATAATCAAATATGTTTGTCAAATTAGTAACCTAAAGTCCTAAGGTTAGTCTAAAAGAGAAGAAACTCCAAACTAATTAATTAACTTTTAGATTTTTAGAAATAAAATTCAAACAATTAATTGAATTAAACTAAAATATTTAATAAAATTAACCCTTAAAGTTAATTAGTATTAAATAAAATGGTATAATAAAATTAATTAGAAATTAATTAAAGAAAAGGATTTTAGAAATTGATTAAAAAATATATATTTTTTTTTAAGAAATAAGTTAATAAATTGTTTTTGGATTTTTCATATTAAAAACTAATACTAAAAACAAAATAAATAAAAAACGAAAAGGGCCAGAACCGTCTGCAGAAATAGGGGGTGTATTTAGTGAAATTCCAGGCCCAAGATCAAGTGGCCCACGCAAGGGAGAGTCCATGGAGGACTCTGGTCAACTGAGTTGACCATCAGAATGAATCTAACGCGTTGATCCGATCAAGGAATCAACTCTAACTCTAATCAAACGGCTGCGAAGCGGGTGCATAGTAAGGCTAAAGGATGAAGGCGCGCAGGATAATGGGGAGAGGTTCCTCCGGTGACACTTGTCAAAGGGAGAGACAAGTGTCACCACCCTAATTAACCACACAACCACAACAGAAGGTGGGGATTTAACTAGGGAAAGGGTGGAAACAAGTTCATTCCACCGAACTCACTCTCTCTCTAAGCTATTTAACTCTCTCAACATTCTCTCCCTCTCTGCAAGTAACCATCGCCGGATACCTATATCGCGGCCGGAGAAGCGGCGGCGCGCGGCAGCCGGCACCGTCTTCTCTGACGACACCTCCACCAAACCTCAAACAACCTACATGAACCCTAATCAAAATTTTCCCCTCTTCTCAAATCCGACCTCAGATTCCTCAAAAAAACTGACCAAATCAACAAATCAAGCTATTTCTAAACAAAATCCTAATCCCAAAACAGACCACAGACAAGCAAATCAAGCACGATTCAAGTTACTCAGCAAGCAATAAGAAAGATGTTCAGTTCTAAAGGTCAGAAAGAGAGTTTCGAAGACTAACCCTTGAAGAACAGCTTTACGATTGCGCTCAGGTACTTGACTTCAAATCCTCTTTCTTTAAGCTTGCTTCCTTCCTTCTCATTCTCTACTTATTGTGTGATGTTGTTGAATGTTGTGGCTGTCTAATTGTATGAAAATGGGGGTCGAGCTCACCTATATCAGAGTTTCAGTGTAAAACTCCGATTAGGTTTTTTTTTAATGAAAACGAGCTTTAGTGAGAGGGTGAGGATTTTGCGCAGCCAATGTAGGTTTTTCTTTTTTTAGTGTGTTCACTGTTGAATTTATAATGGGGAATTAGGGTTTATGTCTTGTTTGAATTTGCTGAAGAATCTCTCCCATGGCATGGCTGTTATCACTTTCTTTGATGCTAAAAAAATGTTTTTCCTAAACTCTGAAATTCTCTCTGATGTACCTTCTGAACTTTCCTGCACTGTCTGCTATGTTCTGTTGTACTTGCTGAATTTTTCTGCACTTTGTCTTATTGCAAAGTGGGAACCTCTCTTGTGGTCCCCTTGATTTTTTAATTCTAAATTTTCACCGCATGAATTAGGTAATTTGTGGCTCTTTTACCATGCTGATGTGGTGGTCTTGTTGACTCAACAATTCTGACTTTGAATGAGAAGGGAAGGTAGTTTGAACTCTTCTATATTCATGTGGATTCTAGGATCTGATTCTCCTTAATTCAATCATATTGAATTTGTAGTGCATCTTTTGATCACAGGTTGAAGAAATGGAAGATTTGAAAGAAGTGGCAAGGTTGTGAATGGTTTGACTAAAAACTCTTTAGTAAGATCCATATTTCTGAGTCCTTGTATTTGATAATCTGACATGCATTTGCTTACTATTGGTTTTTCATGTAGATGCTGATTGAAATATGAGAGTCATGGCCTTGGTACAAGAATTATGGCACATGATTTTGCACCCTTACACATGACCTGGCACAGTGGCTGGTATTCGCTTGTTGTGCCATAATTGTCTATTTCTTTACCATTTGAAACCACGTTGCTTCTATTAATGCATGGATACTCACAATAAGCTTTTGTCGCATACCAGGTTCAAAGCTCCTTATTACACCAGGAATCTTCATTGGTGTAAGATTCGCGGCGTATTAGTACACGGTTTGCTTTCCATATCGTAATGTGAGTATTGAATCACCCGTCATCTTGTACTATTTTGTGTGGTGTTTGATAATTTGCAGCATACACGGTTTTTAATGGTCCTGTGATATGTGATGTCGTGGTTGGTTTGTAAATAAGTCATGGTTTGAAGTTGGTCATTATTTGAAACATACTGTGACATGTCTTAGGAGCTATGAGGGAAGAGTATACATGTTCTTGTCATGATCTTGCTCAGAACAAACATTGCTGCAATTGTTCCTCTTGTAACTCTGACGGTGCACTCATTTGTGTAGTTCTCATAGATTCTTTGATTTCACTAATCATCCACTTCATTTTTCTTTTCATGTGTACATTTATGGAGCAATTTGGAATAATGATGGTTTGGCGAAGGACAGCAGCTTGGCATACGAAAGAAACTTCTTTGAAGCATTGTCACAAACAGTCTTGATGGCTTGGCAAACTCATAGGATTTTTAGTTTTTTTTTTTGCAAATGCCTTTATAGATTGTAGCATGAATTATTTTTGTAAATTAGAGCATGACCTTGTACTTGGCTATGTAGCTATTGAACTTTGGATTTCAACTGATGTATTCATGAAACATGTTGCGCCTTAATTCTTCTTTTCAAGCTTGAATGAGCGTGGTGTTTTTTTTATCAAGGAACTTAGGATGAATATCCATTGGAATGTGACCCTTAGACCGAATTGAATTTCTGTGAACCTTGTAGCCTCAAGTAATTTTGTGACTTGTAACATGAGGTTGAATTCAATGAACAATCCTTCTTACCTTGAATTTATTATCTTTAATAGTTTGATCAAATGCATTTCCACCTTGAAATGAATTGGACCTTAAACCTTAATGACTTGAATTGTATTTCCAAAGTTATCACCACTTGTGAATTCAAAAAAAAATGTCTTTGACTTGTCATGACCAAGACAACATTATCATGTAGCACACCTTGGACAAAATTTGCTTTTGAACACGACCTTGGATTGTGAAAGCGTGGCTTAAAAAATAGAAGCAACTTAATCAACCAACAAGATTTTGAAAATACTTGAGAATTTAATTATGGCTCCCATAATCACTTATAGCGCACTCCTTATGCCTTAACCATCCTCCCACCACAACTTGAACACATTCCTTACTTATCAAATGATTTTGTCATGAACTTCTTAGATGAATTATCCACTAATCTTGTAAACAATGCAAAATTCGGATTAAAAACGAACATGCCCCAAGGGTGAATAACCCTCTCCTTGAAGCTTGAAAAGTCATTCCTTGAACAAATTGCAACAAATCTATCCAAGATTTAGTCAATGATCATGCCTTGAAATGGATGCAATCATATAACTTAGGCACTTGATCATATCATAACTGCTTGACCATGAGAATGAGGACACCTCTTTCCACAGAAATTCAATATACTTTGCAAGGGACTATGATCACAATGAGCACACACAAAATCTCTATGACCTAAATCCTAAAGGATCATAACCAAAGGCCAGATTATTACTTTGAGAAAGATCATGAAGCAACAACATTCTTGGCATAAGAAAAATGATAGGGTAGGACAAATTTGGGGTAAGACAATTTCCAAGGCTACCTTAACTCCCCCCGCCTGAGATATTTTGAGTTTCCTTGGGCGGGACCCAACATATAAATCTTGCCCAAGAGGCTCAACTAAAGTGTATCTTAAGAGACTTAGTTTAAGTCTTGTCTGAGAGCTTGATAGAAGTTCCGTCCAAGAGGTCCAACGCCTCACCTAAGGGACTTGTAAATTCATCATCCAGACTCCATGTAATTTCTTCTGAGGGACTGAGATTTCCTAGGCTATCTAAACTCCCCGCTTGAGGGACTTGGAGTTTCCTCAAGCAGGACAAAACATGTAAATCTCGCCTAAGAGATGCGTCTGAAGTCTAGCCTAAGATACTTAGTTTAAGTCTTGTCTAAGGGCTTAATAGAAGTCCCTCCCATGAGGTTCAACACCTCGCCTGAGGGGTTTGTAGTCTCATTAGCAAGGCTACATACAAATTCGCATTAGGCACTTGTAGTCTTATCAATCAAGCTCAAAATAGCCTCATTAAGAGCCCAAAGCCTAGCCGATCTGGTTTTCCATACATATCATCGAGAAACTCAGGGCCTCGGGTTACTCCACTGTTATATGGGCTAAAAAAGCTTTCACTTTATCAAAGCCCTCGTGCATGATGACTGTGTAATGTTATATTTGTAAAAGACCCGGCAATAGCAAAAGCTTTGCAACCCCCATAAGGGAGATTAGTCACCCTTCAAGAGGTATCACCTTGCCCCAAGTATCTTACACTCACCCAGATAGAGTAAACGTGGGAAAAGACGTTTCTTGGACATTGAGAAATCAGGGTCATTATTTGGTCCACGTCTCCCTAGAAAATAGGGATTCAACGGTCCGCCATTGACTAGGTGAAGGTGAGCGTGTGATGACCAGTGTTGTATAACGTTGATATTTCTGCTGCGTATTTGTTAAATGTTTGTTTTGTTAAAGGTTTTTGTCATTGGTGACACCTTAGATTGTCGTGTAAAACATAATATATAAGTATCGGAGTTTAGGGTGTTACAAATACTTCTCCCCTAACAGAAGAAATGATAGATCCTAACTTGCATAGAATACCGTAAGCACTACGATAAACTACAGAGCCTCTTATCTCACGTGAGCAGGTCCTCTAAAATCATTGTAACATCACCATACAGGGTTTCTCACTGTAGTGAGCAAGCCCTTACCACCCTAAATTTTTATAAACCTATTAAGACCTTTGATTATCCTCTGCCCTTGCAGAGATACCATTTACACCTTTATTTTTTTACTAGTAAAAATCATTTTGGCTACTGCAAAGAGTTGAAATTAATATCAAGAAGATATTCCCTCCGTTCCATAATGAGTGACCCATTTGTTAAAAATAAATGTCTTAAAATGAATGACTCATTTCAATTTACAATACAATTTAATTTTTTTTCCAATTCTATTTTTCAATCATTACTATTTTCATCACTCTCAATACTTGATAATTAGTACTTTGGTAAAACACCATTTTTTCTTTCATATGTGTGTGTGTGTGTGTGTGTGTTTGTGTGTGTGCGTGTGAGAGAGAGTGTGTGTGTGTGTGTGCGCGTGCGCGTGTGTGCGTGTGTGCGTGCGTGTGTGTGCGTGTGTGTGTGTGTGCGTGTGTGCGCGCGCGTGCGTGCGTGAAATTGTCAAATAAATCACCCATTGTGTGTCAAATAGAGGATGAGACATCATTTTAACCAACTCAAATATAAAAAATTTATATAATTAATTTCTTATATTTTATATTTATAATTAAATTAAAGTTTTTTAACCCTAAAGTTTTAGATATATTTGTTTGGACCTTTGACCGGCTATGCATACTCCCCTCATGTTCCAACATATATTATTTTAAATTTTCGTTTACATCTATCACTAGATAAATTTAAGGGTTAAATATGTTTATAGTCCTTATAAATATATCAATTTTATTTTTAGTCCTACAAAATATTTCTTTTAAAGAATGATCCTTTTAAAATTTTTAATCCACATTTTTGGTCCCTCATGCAACTTAACTATAGTTTTAGCAACTTAGCGACAGAATTAACTACAATTTTAGCGACGGTTTTTAACTTAACGACTGAATTAACGACTGTTTTAGCGACTGTTTTAGTATTAAAGACCAAAAATGTGGAGAAAAATTTTAGTCAAACCATTCTTTAAAAAAATATTTTAAAAAATTAAAAATAAAATTTAAAATATTTAAGAGGATCACAAATATATTAAACCTAAATTTAATGCCCACGCTTGAAAGATGGCATCAAGTTATATATATATATATATATATATATATATATATATATTTTTTTTTTTTTTTTTTTTTCACGTTGTGTAAAATCAACAACTACACAACAACCTCTATAAAAGTCTTATATCTGACTCTGAACAAGAAAATCACACCCAAAGAAATAAGAAAAATGGGATCCGAAACTCCCATTCAAATCCTCCTTGTATCTTACCCTGCACAAGGACACATAAACCCTCTTCTTAGACTAGCAAAGTGTCTTGCTGCAAAGGGCTCTTCTGTCATTTTCATCACAACAGAATATGCCGGCAAAAACATGCGAACCGTTAACAACATCACTGATAAATCAACCACCCCAATTGGCGACGGTTCTCTTACTTTCCACTTCTTTGACGACGGTTTACCGGAAGATGATCCCATCAGATCGAGTCTCAGCGGCTACTCCGAACAGCTTGAACTTGTTGGGAGAAAGTTTATTTCTGAATTTATCAAAAATCATGCTGAGTCAAACATACCAATTTCATGTATCATAAACAATCCGTTTCTTCCATGGGTTTGTGATGTAGCGACAGAACATAATATTCCGTCTGCTTTGTTATGGATTCAATCCGCAGCTGTTTTCGCAGCTTACTATAACTATTTGCATAAACTGGTACGTTTTCCTACGGATTCAGAACCTTATATTGATGTCCAACTCAACTCTTCTTTTGTTCTTAAATACAATGAAATCCCAGATTTTCTACATCCTTATAGTAAATATCCATTTCTAGCAACACTCATCTTAGAACAGTTTAAGAATTTGTCTAAAGTGTTTTGTGTACTGGTGGATACATATGAAGAGCTAGAACATGATTTCATCGAGTACATTTCAGAAAAATCGATCCTCGTGAGACCTATTGGTCCTCTGTTCAACAACCCAAAAATCAAAGATGTTAGTGATATTAGGGGCGATTTTGTTAAGAGAGATGATTGTACTATTGTAGAGTGGCTGAACACGAAGCCAAAAGGCTCTGTGGTTTACATTTCATTTGGGACTGTTGTGTATCTTCAACAAGAACAAGTGGACGAAATTGCATATGGGTTGTTGGAGTCAGAAGTCTCGTTTTTATGGGTACTGAAACCACCTCCTAAGGAAGAGGGCCGAAAGCCACATGTTTTGCCGGATGGTTTTTTGGAAGAGACAAGTGGGAGAGGAAAAGTGATGAAATGGAGTTCACAAGAAGAAGTGTTATCTAATCCTTCAGTGGGATGTTTCATGACACATTGTGGTTGGAATTCATCGATGGAAACACTTACTTTAGGTGTTCCGGTGTTGACATTTCCAGCATGGGGTGATCAGCCCACAAATGCGAAATTTCTGGTTGATGTTTTTGGAGTTGGTAGTAGGTTGGGTTATAGTCAAATTGAAGATATATTGGTAACAAGAGATGAAGTGAAGAAGTGCTTATTGAAAGCAATGACAGGGGAAAAAGCAGAGGAGTTGAAGAAAAATGCAATCAAGTGGAAGAAGACGGCAGAGGCTGCGGTGGCGGCTGGTGGATCTTCTGATCGGAATCTTGATGAATTTATGGAAGATATTAAGAAGCGTGGGTCTGTAAAATTTTCACAAGATTTAGTGTAAAGCTCCAATAATTATTAATGTCTGTTTTGTCTTGTCGCATATTAATGTAAAATTATACATTTGTATGCAAAATGCAAAACAGAACTATTGTAAATGTTTTCTTTCAATAAAAAGAGATCACGTCTCTTCTTCTAGAAGCATAATAAATTAATAATAAATGTACCATTTACTACTACTAATTTCTTTCTTATTATAAATAAATAAATTTAATTGATATATATATATATATATATATATATATAGATGAGGATTCGAACCCACTACATTTTATTTGTTTAAGTTTAAAAATGAATTTAAGCAATTAGATTATTTGACAAAAAATAATAATATTAAAACTTTTTTTTGTTAATTGAGCTTGTTTAATAATAATAAAGTATAATTTAATGAAAACATTTTATTAGTATTTAAAAACAATTGAATAAGATATAAAATCTTTTCTAATTCAACCAAAATTTTTAGTTCAATTCAATTATAAACATAAAGATAAATTAGTTTTGTTGTCCTCTCCGTATTTACGTGGATATCTAGTTTTAAGAAAACATTTTATAAATTGTTAAATTTAAATTAAATTTTCAATTAATTTTTCTCTTGTAATCTCCTTAACATTTATATATATATATATATATATATATATATAATGTATCATATGAGAATATGAGAATGTCATTTTTATGTGAAAACATAAGAATGAAACTGAACAATTAAATTTTAAAATAAATGTTGAAGATTATGTGTTTTTTTTCTCTCTCCTCCATCATTTATTTTAATAATGGAGGGAAAAAAACACACATAATTTCCACCATTTATTTTAAAATCGAATGGTTCAATAAGTGTGTTTTATTTAATTACATAGGTTTTTTAATCATTTTCTACAAGATCCTTTTATCATTCTCTATTACACAATTAATTATTTCTTATCAAATATGTAACACCCCAATTTTTTATTTATTAAAATTATTTGATTTATTCTAATTTTTGTATATTTATTTGATTATTGGATAATATTAATTAAATAAATAAGGGTGGTAGGGTGTATGACATTTGAGGTGTGAGTGTGAAGAGTAATTGGAAGCTAGTAGATTTTGATTAAAATTATTAGAATTTATTTTAATAATTAAAATAAAAGCATTTTCTTAAATTTATTTAATTTAATAAAAAAATATAGAGTTTGGGGTCAAAGTGTGATCTATGAGGAATAGAAAAAAGGAAGGAGTAAGAAGAATAAAAGTTTGGGATAGAATTACAATTTTAATAAGATTTACCCTAATGACATAAATTACAGCATAACCTAGTTTTAGGGAGTTTTCTATCATACATAAAATCAGAATTTGGAGATTAGAGAGGAGGCAAGAGAAAAACCTAAGACTTGAAGGGATTAGAGAATCAAACCCGAATTTGCACTGCTAGGATACGTAAAACCCTAATGATTTCAATCACGGAAGGGCGAGAAAAATATAGGTTTGATTGGTTGTAGTTTGTTTTAGATGGAAGACGATTGCCTGGACTTGCAAGCAATTACGACTTGGGTCTAACACTCGGGACTATGACTGGACATTACACCCCGGTGGTCTTTTTAATCTATTTTGTTGTGAAAAGGTTTAAGTATTTACGAGTGTTTTAAGTGAAAAACAAACACTCGAGCTTGCAAGCTATTACGGCTTACGGGTGTTAGAATGACTTAACATTTAAACATGATTTTAATCGATTTTATGAAGTATTTGATGAATGATGAATATGTGCATACTTGGTGATGATGTTGTGATAATTGTTGTGAATTGTGGTGATGATATGCTATTGTATGAACATGAATTATGTTGTTGAATTATGAGTATGTTGTTGCGGGATGATAGCTCAGAAGGAGAATTTTTATCGTTGGGTCAATGTATATTTTGTTTATTGTCGGGAGGGGACTTTAAACATTATGTTGTTGTTGCATTGACATGTTGTGACATGCATTCATTATATCTTTATTTTTTATGAAAGAGGCAAGTTGCAATCCGAGCAGGGTGGATTGGTGATTTGTCCCAACTCCGAGCAGGGTGGATTTGGGGTTCGAGCAGGGTGAACCTGATTCACGAGTGAACTAATTGATGATGATATGGTACTACATGCATATGAGTCTATTCAAAGTTGTGAGTCTCATTGCATAATTTAAATGATGAACATGTGATTGCATTGTGTATGTTGATGAATTTAGGTGCAAGAATGATGTGGTGTGATTGTTGTTGAATATGTGGATGTTTGAATTCTACCTTGCAGCTTATGCCATTAATTATTGATATGAATTCTCACCCCCTTTGCTATGATATTGTCCACCCTGGACATCTTGTAGATACTCAGGAGTAAAGTTGCTATTGTGAGTGTGAAATAACTTTTGAAGTTTTTTTATTTTTATTTTTATCCCATTTTAGTCGCAATGCTCTGATCCAATTATGTTTTCTTTTATCATCTTGAAGTCAATTTACTTATTTTGCCGAAGTTAACATGTTTTATTGTCGCGTTTAATATAATTTCACTATTATGATATTCTAAGTAAAGATGAGCATGTGATGACAGGTGTTGTATGTTGTTTTGTTTTCCGCTGCATGTTTTCAAAATGTTTATGTTTTGTCGAAGGGTTCTCGTTGGTGACACTTTAAATTATTGAGTAAACTTTTTTAGACAAATTTTAAAATTTAGGGTGTTGCAAAATACACCCTAAAAATTTTAGTAGATTGACAAAATTTGGTAATAAAAAATTAATACTCAAAATTCTATCGATCTACTAAATTTTTTACTGTGTAGTTGATAAGAAATAATTAATCTTGTTATAGAGAATAATAAAAGGACCTTATAGAAAATGATTAAAAAAAACCTTTGTAGTGGCTGATTAAGGAGATGATGAGAGAAAAATTAATTGAAATTTTAACTTATATTTAACAATTTCATTAATTATAACTAATAAAATGTTTTCTTAAAATCAATATTTTTTAAACTGGATTGAACAGAACGGTTCAACCGGTTGGATTAGAAATCGAAGCTGAATCCAGTTCAGTTAACCTTTAAAAACTGCTAATGGATCAAAACCGGAATAAAATCGAAAAAACTGGATTGAACCGTTCAAAATCGTTCGAACTAAAAAATCGGAGCTAGTTTTGTAAAATCGTCCGGTTCAAAAAATGCATCAAATCAGTCATTTTTTTATATTTTTAATATGTCAATATCAAAACTTAAAACATTTTTAAATTACAAAAAAAATTCTTTGTTTCTCAATGTTCAACTTGAATTTGCTTATTGTTGTTCCATTAAGTATCTTATATTGTTTATTTTTGTAATTCTATCTTAGGTATTTTTAATTATTTAAATTTTATTTTAGTTATTCTGTTCTATTATTTTAATTTTAATTTGAATTAGTTTAACTTATTTTATTTTATTTCTTTAATCTGTTAAAATTATTTTTAAATGAAGGTTGAAATTAAGTGTACAACTATTCTGTGTTATAATATGTGTTATTGATATTGCTGTATTGAGTTCGTAATGAATTTTCAAAATATTTATTTTATTAAGTTTTGAATATATGATTGTGTGTGACACATATATGAAATTTAATTTCATATTATAAATTTATTGGATAAATAACTCAATCATAAATTTAACCGGTTGAACCAATTAAACGTTAACTCGAATGATTCACCGGTTCGATCTCTACTCTAATTTTTAAAACATTTAAAACTAAATATCCACTATGCACGTAGAATCGGAGGACAACAATAAACACAACAAAATTGATTTAATTCCGTCTTTAAAATTGATTAGAATTAAGAATTTTTGGTTAAGTTAAAAAAACTTTATATCTTGTTCAATTGTTTTAAATACTAATAAAATGTTTTCATTAAAGCATATTTTATTTTTATGAAATAAGCTCTCTCTCTCTCTCTCTCTCTCTCTCTCTCTATATATATATATATATATATATATATATAATATTTTTTGTCAAATAATTTAAGTACTTAAATTTATTTTTAAATTTGAACAAATAAAATATCGTGAATTCGAATCTACATCTTTATATTTGATATCTCTATATAACTATCAACTAAATTTATATAAAAAAAATTATAATAAAAAGGCTTAAATGCACTTTTAGTCACCCTATTTACAAAATTTTAACGTTTTAGTCCCCCTTTTAATTTTTTCAGCATTTTAGTCCCTCAAGTTGTCACTTTTTGGGATTTTTTTAGTCCCCCCCTGTTTTGATTATGTTGCGCTCAAAATGGTGATTGGGCATGCTAAGTCAGATGCCATGTCATTTAATTATTAAATTATTAAATTAAATAATTTTAATTTTAATTATATATTCTTAACTCAATTTAATTATTAAATTAATTAATTATAATTTTAATTATATATTTTTAACTCGATTTAATTATTTTTGTTAATTAATTTTAATTTTAATTTTAATTATATATGAAATTAATTAACAGAAATTTTAAACTAAAATTTTTGAGCCAAGGGCCCAAGTCACTTAAACATATTCCCAATCCAATTAAATACAACATATGGGGTAGTTGTCACATATATAAACACCAACATTGTTTAAAGGAAAAACGATGTGGGACTTAATGGAACACATGCAAAAGAAAATCATCTCTTGATATATCTAATCTCACTAGTGGGACTTGCTCTCCCAGGACTGTTTGTTGATCTCATGATGAACTTCAATATAGTGATGTTGCATGTCCACAACTTTTGCATCAACACCAAGCAAATCACTTCCTGAATATTTATGTTTTATACCAGGAGTGTTTGTTGATCTCATGATGAACCTCTGTATTTTTTCAATTAACATCTAGAAGCCATGTGATATAAAATTTCTCCCTTCCAACTTGAAATGATATTGCATAAGGATCAGCCCCAGTGTACCGTTGGCTTAGGTAAAGGCATCAAAGCAGGGCCTACAAAATGCGTCGATATTGGATGCAGGGCCTACAAAATGCAGAATCACAACATAATATTTGTTAATGTCGGGTATGTTTTCTTGACACGTTGAAGGGAAAATTCAACTGCACTTTCCTTTGTTTCAGCATGAGAAGTTTACAACAATAAGAGTTAAGCATACAAGTAGATCACAACCAGTATTCTTCTTCAAGGACCTCACGAGCAGCTATTCTACAAGTTATATCATCTGCAATTGATGATACTCCAAGTTCTGGAGAAGATATATTTCAATGCTTTTGTATCAGGGATAGGTTTTCCCTCGCTTCCAGCTTCTCCAGACCGATCTCTTTTCCTTTGACGAGTTTTTCCATGGTTTTTATCTCATTAAGAATAGCATCAAATCGAGCAGCTGTAAGTTATAAATGTGCCTAAGAGGGGGTGAATTAGGTACTTAGACGATTATCTGGATTTTTTACGGTTTTTGATTTTTACTTTCCTAAAGATTTCTAAGTGATGAAATGCGGTAAATGCGGAAAGTAAAGAACACCAGGAAGTATACTGGTTCCCCTCACAGGTTGAGAGTACTCCAGTCCCCTTTCAACTTGAAAGAGATTTCACTATAGTTTTGGACAAGACAAGACTCTTCCTAGTCTTTCTATACAAGTCACTAACTATGAACCACCAAGAACAATCCTCTTGGATTTTCCACTAAGTCCTATTGAGAACAAACCTCTCACAAATGACCTCTTGTATCCACAATCCGGATAACAAGGATTACAACTTCACAATCTTAATTTTTAACAATCCTAAAAATAAGATGTGACAAAGAACTATAATTCTGAATTTTGTAGTAAGTGATGAAAGTTGGATTTTGAACTTGAATCAATCAAAATATTAATCTTCTCCTTTTGTAGTAATCACTCTAAGAATGTTATACAAGTGTTCAACACAATTGGAATGAAACAAATGCAGTATGTGTGAAGGTTTAATGCAAAGGTTTCACTCTTAGAAAGTTTTGAAGAACACTTTGATAAAGATGAAGGATTTTGTAAATGAATGATTGTGTGAAAACTATTTGCAAGGAGGTGAATTGAAATTCTGAAAAATGAGAGTTTATATAACACATAAACACCTCCTCAAATGGTTGCAATATGCCAAAGGATGCCATGCTTCAAAAGGAAGAAATTAAAATTAATTTTCTGAAGAGATGCAATTATTTTTGAAACTGGAACAGTGGTAACCGGTTAACGCATGGTGGGTAACCAATTACTTGAAACAACGTCTTTTTATTTTTGAAAAATTGCACAGGGTAACCGGTTAACGCATGGTGAGTAACCGGTTACTTGCAGACAGATTTGTGAAAATCAGTTAAAAACAGAACTATGACAGTGTTTTTAATGCTAAAACTTTTCCTATTGATCATGGCATGAATGATGACTAGTTTGAACACTTGTATGCACATTGCTAAGAGGTAATTGTTTATACCTTCGATCAATCCTTGAGAATTCTTCAAGACTTGAAATAATGTGCAATCTTGTTCAATCTTTAATGTAGCTTCAAAGTCTTTGATCCAATTCCGTTTGAGCAAGCATAACATATAATATGAGCATTGTTGTCTTCATCAAAATCATTGAGAAGCCATGTCTTCACATTCTCCCCCTTTTTGATGATGACAACCTAATATTTGAAAGTTAATTTCAACCTTGTTTCTCTAACCAATGAAAGCTCTCCCTTAGATAATGCTCCCCCTAAATCCGTGATTCTTGGAGGTTTTTGGAAGCTTTTAAAATCTGCAAAATTTGTTAGAGAAACCATACAACACAATACAAGCTTCTCCCCCTTTGTCATTACCAAAAAGGAAGGGAAAAAGACTTTGAAACAAAATATCATATGTTGTATGAACATGATTTAAAGGTGAAAAGAATACCAACTCATACAAAGAGAACAATACACAAGGCTTAACAAAACACTTAATATATATTAAACTTGATCAAAAGAAATTAGCACCAAAACAAAAAAGTACGAAACAAAACAAAATAACTCAACAAGTCTAAACATCTTTGTCTTAGAAACTTAATTCTTAATAAAAAAACTAAACTTAATTCTTAGAAACTAGACGTATACATAACACATGAAATTAGTCACTTTCAGAATTCTCTTCCATTTCCCCATCGTCATTTCCTTTTTCTTCCTCTTCACCAACAACATTTCCTCTTTCCTCTTCCACGGTGGCTTGGTTACGGAGCATGGACCGGAATAACTTTCTAAGGGAGTTTATGCCTCGAGAGGTTTGTTGGTGGTTATGGTTCATGGTTACCTTTATGCTCTGCATTTCATTGTAGAGAAACTCATTTGTGAAACCACCTTCAGGAGCAACAACGGGGGCAGCCACTTCATCTTTGTAGCGATACGTACCATTAGACGCAACAATGATTCTAGTGTTCTTAGTAATAGTTGTTGCATTTATCTCACACACCCTAGAAGACATTTGATTCCTTGGTTCCCTTTTAAGCAATAACTCATTATATTCCATAATTTTTGAGACAATCCTTGCATAAGGTAGACCGTCGGAGAGAGAGAGAGAGAGTTGATGTTGCATGTGGTGAAAGATCACATATGCCAAGTTAATTTTTAGTCTTATTTTCATTGCCCGAATGAGTTGAACTTCCAACTCACTCACTTGGGAATGATTTGAGTGTTTCGGGACCAAAATGTATGCCAAAATGTAGTGTAGCATACGGTCACTGACAGGTAGGGAGGAAGCATATTTGAGAACTCTTGTGGCATTTGAAGGTTGTTTAGCTAAAAGATCATCATGAGATCCTCTGGAAATTTCCACAAAGTATGCTAAGTTGTCAAAATCCTTCCAGGTGTTAGTGTTAGGTAAAGCACCCTGACGCAGTTCCTCACCATCAGATGGAACACCCAAACATTTTCCAAACTCTTCTAAATCCATAGAAATCTCCTTATCCTTAACAGAAGCAGTAAGCAATTCTTCATCTAATTCATCTTTTCCAAACTTAACAGTATGATAAAATTCCCTAATTAGGTCAGGATAGTAAGGACCTACCTCAACAACAAGATCCTTAACGCCAGAGTTCTTCAGCAAAACCTCAAAAGTAAAACTGTGATTTGGAAAAGCTAAGAAGTTGACATATTTTACCTGCATCAAGGTTCTGGTTCTGACATCAAAATCCATCCTTCTGAGTTTGACAGGTTGCATGTAATGTTCTTCAATAGAGTCGGAACTTTCTCCCATTTTCTTCTTACCCTTATCTTTCCATGAATGAGCCATTGCAAGAGCTTGAGAGTTAGGGTTTGGAAAGGATTTTCAGATTTTGGGTTAGAGTGAGAGATGAAGATGAGACTTTTGAGGGTTAGGGTTTATAAAGAGTAAAAAGGTTGAGTGGGGTTTGAATCCTCTTAAAGTGTAGTAAAGGGGTTTATGGAGAAAATTTTGGAAAGAGTTGAAGAATAAGTGGAGGAAATGAGTTCCAATGCTATTTATGACAATAGATGCAATTAACTTATTCGTATAAGCACTTTTGACCAACCAACCAAGACAAAAATAACATTTAACTCACAGACCACATAAAAATAACGTAACATTAATTTAATTTTTTTCAAAAAAAAAATAGCAGTGGTAACCGGTTACTTACCACGCGTTAACCGGTTACTTAATGTTAAAAAAAATGCATTCTTGGGCAAAAAATACAAGGGGTAACCGGTTATTTACCACGCGTTAGCCGGTTACTTAAGCTCAAGTTTGAAAAATAGTAGCTTTGCAGCGCAAAAACTGTGAGATTTTTCAAAAAAAAAATTGTGTTGACATGTTAATATACATAGTAATGCAACTTTGAGTGATAATCACAGATTATAAAAATTAGGTTAAGCAAGTATAAAATCAAGAAATAGCATATTTTCAACATAAAACACTTTTTAAAGAAAGCTTGTAATATTTAAAAAATTAATATTTTGTGTACCTTGGCTTCATTATAGTGTATAATGAAGAAATATTGAAGAGTTATAGATCACCTTCATCTAAAATGCCAAGTTCTCTTCGAATCTTGAAAAACGGTTCTTTTGCGAGTGGTTTTGTGAAAATATCTGCTAGTTGATTATGCGTGTCCACAAAGGTAACTTCAACATCTCCATGAAGCACATGATCACGAAGGAAGTGATGTCGAATGTTTATGTGTTTGGTCCTTGAATGCATGACCGGATTCTTTGTGATGTTAATTGCACTTGTGTTGTCACATCGCAGAGGAATGCAACGGAGATCTAGTCCATAATTAAGAAGTTGTTGTTTGAGCCAAAGAATTTATGCACAACAACTACCTGCTGCAATATATTCTGCTTAGGCAGTACTAAGTCTGATACATGCTTGTTTCTTGCATACCCAAGACACTAATGCATTTCCCAAAATGTGACAAGTACCACTTGTACTTTTTCTATCGGTTTTACATCCTGCATAATCCGCGTCAGAATAACCAATTAAATTACAAACACTACCTTTTGGATACCATAGACCAACGTTCGTTGTTCCCTTGAGATACTTCATGATTCTTTTTACGGTGGTGAGATATGACTCCTTTGAATTTGCTTGAAACCGGGCACATAAACACACATAAAACATTATGTCAGGACGGCTTGCCGTCAAATATAATAAAGAACCAATCATACCTTGATACTTAGTAATATCAAAGGAAGCACCCGATTCATCTTGATCAACATAGGTTCCGGATCCCATTGGTGTAGCAATAGCCTTGCTTCCATCCATGTCGAATCTTTTCAAAAATTCTTTGCAATACTTGGATTGGTTGATGAAGATACCGTCCTTTAGTTGCTTAATTTGAAGTCCAAGAAAGTAATTCATCTTACCCATCATAGACATCTCAAACTCTCCTTGCATCATCAATGAAAATTCTTCACAAAGATCTTTGTTCGCTGAACCGAATATGATGTCGTCGACATGGACTTGAACTAACAAAGTATTATCTTTTGCTTTCTTAATGAACAATGTCTTGTCAAGCTTGCCTTTTACAAATCCCTTTTCACAAAGAAAGTTGCTTAGACGATCATACCAAGCCCTTGGTGCTTGCTTTAAGCCATAAAGAGCTTTCTTTAACTTGAATACATGTGAAGGATTCTTGAAGTCTTCAAAGCCCGGGGGTTGTTTGACATAGACTTCTTCATTGATGTAGTCGTTCAAGAATGTGCTTTTGACATCCATTTGATATAGCTGAAAATTTAATGAACATGCGTAAGCAAGTAATAACCGAATAGCTTCTAACCTTGCAACCGGAGCGAATGTTTCCTCAAAATCAATGCCTTCCTCTTGATTGTAACCTTGAGCCACCAATCTTGCCTTGTTCTGAATAATTATCCCATTCTCATCAAGCTTGTTCTTAAACACCCATTTGGTACCAATGATGTGTTTATCACTTAGTCTAGGAACAAGTTCCCAAACTTGATTCCTTTCGAATTGGTTTAACTCTTCTTGCATAGAAATAATCCAATGGTCGTAACTTAAGGCTTCACCAATTTTGGAAGGTTCAATTTGTGAGACAAACGCCATGCTTAATCAAGCATCTTTAAGATATAACCTTGTTGCTACACCTTGACTAATGTAATACCCTAAATTTTACCCCTAAGATCCCACATATCATTTTGCATCTCATATCACAAACAAGATCACAATTTGTGTTTCTCCCTAGTATCTGTATATTTGCTTTACTTGTTTCTGTTTACTAACCTCTAACCAAAATACCAAAAAAATTTGCTGCAGTTCTTTCTTTGTGTGTTGTACAGGTTTGTCAAAGACAATGAAGTGATAAATGTGCCTAAGAGGGAGGTGAATTAGGTACTTAGACGATTATCCGGATTTTTGACGATTTTTTATTTTTACTTTCCTAAAGATTTCTAAGTGATGAAATGCGGTAAACGCAGAAAGTAAGGAACACTAGGAAGTATACTGGTTTCCCTCACAGGTCAAGAATACTCCAGTCCCCTTTCAACTTGAAAGAGATTTCACTATAGTTTTGGACAAGACAAGACTATTCATAGTCTTTCTATACAAGTCACTAACTATGAACCACCAAGAACAATCCTCTTGGATTTTCCACTAAGTCCTATTGAGAACAAACCTCTCATAAAGGACCTCTTGTATCCACAATCCGGATAACAAGGATTACAACTTCACAATCTTAATTTTTAACAATCCTAAGAATAAGATGTGACAAAGAACTATAATTTTGAATTTTGTAGTAAGTGATGAAAGTTGGATTTTGAACTTGAATCAATCAAAAGATTGATCTTCTTCTTTTGTAGTAATCACTCTAAGAATGTTATACAAGTGTCCAACACAATTGGAATGAAACAAATGCAGTATGTGTGAAGGTTTAATGCAAAGGTTTCACTCTTAGAAAGTTTTGAAGAACACTTTGATAAAGATGAAGGATTTTGTAAATGAATGATTGTGTGAAAACTATTTGCAAGGAGGTGAATTGAAATTCTAAAAAATGAGAGTTTATATAACACATAAACACCTCCTCAAATGGTTGAAATATGCCAAAGGATGCCATGCTTCAAAAGGAAGAAACTAAAATTAATTTTCTGAAGAGATTCAATTATTTTTGAAACTAGAACAGTGGTAACCGGTTAACGCATGGTGGGTAACCGGTTACTTGAAACAACATCTTTTTATTTTTGAAAAATTGCACAGGGTAACCGGTTAACGCATGGTGAGTAACCGGTTACTTGCAGACAGATTTGTAAAAATCAGTTAAAAACAGAACTGTGACAGTGTTTTTGATGCTAAAACTTTTCCTATTGATCATGGCATGAATGATGACTAGTTTGAACACTTGTATGCACATTGCTAAGAGGTAATTGTTTATACCTTCGATCAATCCTTGAGAATTCTTCAAGACTTGAAATAATGTGCAATCTTGTTCATTCTTTAATGTAGCTTCAAAGTCTTTGATCCAATTCCGTTTGAGCAAGCATAGCATATAATATGAGCATTGTTGTCTTCATCAAAATCATTGAGAAGCCATGTCTTCACAGCAGCAAGGACATAAGTTTTGCTTTCAGAGATACCACGTGCTTTTAGAGGTTCAGTAATATGTTTGGACCCTGAGTAGTTGTAAACGAGCTTGAAATGAAGAGTGCGTGTGATCAAAGAGTCATGTGATTCGGTTACAAGTATTTTGTATGCAACTTCAAAAATAGGGAAAATATCTGGAATAAGTGAAGCATTGAATAATGCAACTTCTGACTCCAATGTTCGTGCTTTCATACTCTCTAGTAGTTCCATTAAGTCCCACATCGTTTTTCCTTTAAACAATGTTGGTGTTTATATATGTGACAACTACCCCATATGTTGTATTTAATTGGATTAGGAATATGCTTAAGTGACTTGGGCCCTTGGCTCATAAATTTTAGTTTAAAATTTCTGTTAATTAATTTCATATATAATTAAAATTAAAATTAAAATTAATTAATAAAAATAATTAAATCGAGTTAAAAATATATAATTAAAATTATAATTACTTAATTTAATAATTAAATTGAGTTAAAAATTTATAATTAAAATTATAATTAATTAATTTAATAATTAAATGATATGGCATCTGACTTAGCATGTTCAATCATCATTTTGAGCGCCACATAATTAAAACAGATGGGGGACTAAAAAAAATCCCAAAAGGTGACAACTTGAGGGACTAAAAAGCTGAAAAAATTAAAAGGGGGACTAAAACGTTAAAATTTTGTAAATAGGGGGACTAAAAGTGCATTTAAACCTAATAAAAAAAAGGCTTCGTTGCAATTTTGGTCCCCCTATTTTCATTTTTTTTTAGTTTTGATCCTTCTATTTTAAAATCCGGAATTTTTGGTCATCTATTTTCAATTTTTTTGAGTTTTAGTTCCACTATTTTAAAATTCGAAATTTTTGTCCATCCATTTTGATTTTTATTTTTAGCTTTGGTCCCCTTATATTCATTTTTTTAACCTTTTGGTCCCATATTAGATTAGGTCCAAATTGAAAAGGGGAACCAAAATTCAAAACAATACTTAAAATAGGGAGGCAAACTAAACAAAAATGGAAATAGAGAGACCAAAATTCTGAGTTTTAAAATAGAGAAATCAAAACTAAAATAAACTAAAAAATAAAGGGACAAACATTCCAAATTTTAAAATAGGAGGATCATAAATAAAAAAAATGAAAACAGAAGGATCGAAATTGTAATTAAATTTAAAAAAAATAGTAGTAGTAAATAGTGCATTTATTATTAATTTATTATGATTCTAGAAGAGACGTGATGTCTTTTTATTGAAACTAAAACATTTACTATAGGAGTAGTTCCGTTTCGCATTTTGCATACAAATGTGTCACGAAAATCCCAATACTATATTAATTTCACATTAACTTGAGACAAGACAAAAGAGACATTAATAATTACTTGGAACTCTACACTAAATCTTGTGAATATTTTACAGATCCACGTTTCTTAATATCATCCATAAACCCATCAAGATTCCTATCCGATGATCCACCAGCCGCCACCGCCGCCTCCGCCGCATTCTTCCACTTAATCGCATTTTGCTTTAACTCCTCTGCTTTTTCCCCTGCCATTGCTTCCAATAAGCATTTCTTCACTTCATCTCTTGTTACCAATTTATCTTCAATTTGACTATAACCCAGCCTACTACCAATTTTAAAAACATCAACCAGAAATTTCGCATTTGTGGGCTGATCACCCCATGCTGGAAACGTTAACACCGGAACACCTAAAGTAAGCGTTTCCATTGATGAATTCCAACCACAATGTGTCATGAAACATCCCACCGAAGGATTAGATAATACTTCTTCTTGTGGACCCCATTTTACTACTTTTCCTCTGCCACTTGTTTCCTCCAAAAATCCTTCCGGCAAAATATGTGGCTTTCGACCAGATTCCTTAGAAGGCGGTTTCAATACCCATAAAAACGAGACTTGTGACTCCAACAGTCCATATGCAATTTCATCCACTTGTTCTTGTGCAAGATACACAATAGTCCCAAACGAAACGTAAACAACAGAGCCTTTTGGTTTCGTGTTCAGCCACTCTACAATATTACAGTCATCTCTCTTAACAAAATCGCCCCTAATATCACTGGCATCTTTAATTCTTGGGTTGTTGAACAAAGGACCAATAGGCCTCATGAGGATCGATTTTTCTGAAACATACTCGATGGATTCATGTTCTAGCTCTTCATATGTATCCACCAGTACACAAAACACTTTAGACAAATTCTTAAACTGTTCTAAGATGAGTGTTGCTAGAAATGGATATTTACTATAAGGATGTAGAAAATCTGGGATTTCATTGTATTTAAGAACAAAAGAAGAGTTGAGTTGAACATCAATATAAGGCTCTGAATCCGTAGGAAAACGTACCAGTTTATGGAAATAGTTATAGTAAGCTACGAAAACAGCAACGGATTGAATCCATAACAAAGCAGAAGGAATATCATTATCATAAGCAACATCACAAACCCATGGAAGAAAAGGATTGTTTATGATACATGAAATTGGTATGTTTGACTCAGCATGATTTTTGATAAATTCAGAAAGAAACTTTCTCCCAACAAGTTCAAGCTGTTCGGAGTAGCCGCCGAGACTCGATCTGATGGGATCATCTTCCGGTAAACCGTCGTCAAAGAAGTGGAAAGTAAGAGAACCGTCGCCAATTGGGGTGGTTGATTTATCAGTGATGTTGTTAACGGTTCGCATGTTTTTGCCGGCATATTCTGTTGTGATGAAAATGACAGAAGAGCCCTTTGCAGCAAGACACTTTGCTAGTCTAAGAAGAGGGTTTATGTGTCCTTGTGCAGGGTAAGATACAAGGAGGATTTGAATGGGAGTTTCGGATCCCATTTTTCTTATTTCTTTGGGTGTGATTTTCTTGTTCAGAGTCAGATATAAGACTTTTATAGAGGTAGCAGAAGGAATATACTTTTTTAATTTATGAATCAATTTAATATCATACACGTTTCTCTTTGATTTTTCTCATACAGGAAAGAAAATGAGTGATATGCGATAAAGTTTAGGTTTAAATGCAGTTTTAATTTTCATAGTATTATTTTTTTAAATTTTTGATTCTTTTAAAAAAATTCAGGTTTTGGATCTCATGTTTTGATTTTTTTTGGGATTATTTTGGTCCCCTCTCCAAATTAAGGTATGTGGCATTTTTTCTGCTGATGTGGATTGCTGACTAGGATTATTTATTATTTTATATTTATTTACATAATTAATTGATAATTTTAATAGAGTTTCTCTAAAACTTAATTAATAAATATTTTTTAGAAATTAGATAATTAAATTTTTTTAATGACTAAGATTATTTATTATTTTATATTTATTTACATAATTAATTGATAATTTTAATAGAGTTTCTCTAAAACTTAATTATTAAATACTTTTTAGAAATTAGATAATTAAATTTATTTAAAATAGTTTGGGTCACTAACCCAACTCATTTTAACATTAACCTATTACACAAGTTTACATTTAATAGTCTTAATGAGCTATATAAATATTAATCACTTTTGTTAAAAAATTAATGTGAGACTTTAATGTGAGACTTTTAACACTAACCACACTACATTTGTTTAACTTTCTAAAATCCAATCAAACATAAGTGATTCATACAAGCATATGACTCGTCATTAGTTGTATGCTTGTTCTCATTGTATCCATGATACTTTTTCCAACCTTTAGGCTGTTTCTGATTTGTATTTCTTCTAGAAAAATGCTGAGATTTATCCCAGTTTGATGAACTTGATTTTGAATGTCTTATATTTTGATTGGAATACTTCTGAAATAGAAATGGTGGTCTTTGAACACGTTCCATATAAACTTCAGGTGATATCCTATTGTTAGAAGGAAAACCTTCTACACTCTCCAACTCATTGTATTTATTATTATGCTTTCTGGATATCTTATGCTTGGATCCAACATTATCATATGAGTACAACATATTCATATCTTCATCATCGACCCACTCTTCATTTACATAATAATCTTCATATTCATCAGGTGTGTCATATCTACTGCTGTTTGTTTTTGTTTAATGTCATACATACTAATTCAGATGTGCTCTGGTATGCTTGTATGAATCACTTGTGTTTGATTGGATTTTAGAAAGTTAAACAAATGTAGTGTGGTTAGTGTTAAAAGTCCCACATTGATTTTTTAACAAAAGTGGTTAATGTTTATATAGTTCATTAAGACTATTGAGTGTAAACTTGTGTAATAGGCTAGTGTTAAAATGAGTTGGGTTAGTGACTCAAACTATTTAAAAAAAATTTAATTATCTAATTTCTAAAAAGTATTTAATAATTAAGTTTTGGAGAAACTCTATTAAAATTATCAATTAATTATGTAAATAAATATAAAATAATAAATAATCCTAGTCATTAAAAAAATTTAATTATCTAATTTCTAAAAAATATTTATTAATTAAGTTTTAGAGAAACTCTATTAAAATTATCAATAATTAATATAAAATAATAAATAATCATAGTCAACAATTCACATCAGCGAGAAAAATGCTACATATCCTAATTTGGAGAGGGAACCAAAATAATCCCAAACAAAATCAAAACAAGGGATCCAAAACTTGGGTTTTTTTAAAGATGGTTCAAAAGTTTAGAAAAATGATACTATGAGGACTAAAACTGCATTTAAACCTAAGGTTTATTATAGAAGTACTCTTTGTTATTGTAATACTTTAGAATAAAAAATGTCTTAAATAAATGATTTATTTTAATTGGTAATATATTTTTTAATTTTATTTTTTAATTTATATTATTTTATCATTCTCAATATTTAATAAGATGTATTTTATTCGTCCGTCTTTCATTTATTATATTTTTTAAAACTTTGTTAAATGGTCAATAGAATCATACATTGTGAGCAAGATTAAGGGAGTAGTACCTTTTAAATTAATTACAATCAGCATTTTACACTTTTCAAATTGTGATGTAAGAGATGATTCATTAAACGAGTAAGGCTAGGAATGTTTTTGTTCAACATTCTATTTCACACTTATTTTTATATGGGATAGAAAGGATCTACCACTTTAGGTGGAATGTATTTCTAAAATAAAGGACTCTGTTTCATTTGATAAAAGTGACTGTTTGAGATAGTATTTGTTCCGTTATAGAATTAGAATTGATCAGAGAATGAAAGTTGCAGAGAATGAAAGTTGCAATGAGTAATGATGGACTTGAGATTTTATTATAATGGAGGAGAGACTGATATGCAAGATTAGCACTCAAAAGTTCAAAGGAGTATATGAAGGATATGAGTAAATAAAGTTTGAATTTGAAATTGTGTACTTGAAATTGAGGTATGCTCTTTACATAGTGGAGCAGTTATAACAATCTGCTATCTTTAAGACGTGAACTATGGGGAGTCGTTCAATGTATATTGGCCTTGGATCTCATATACTCTTTCCCAAGCTAATTTTAATGTGTTGCTAGCAGTTGAGCGAATCATTGCATTCTCTAAGTTGCAGCCGATGGCATTTTTGGTCGGCCTAGAACAACTTCCTGCTAAGTCATCGTCTCTACTTGGTAGTGTGGGGGTTTAACATATTCACAACGTTCATGTCAGTCATATCATAACTTAAATGGATAGTTGAGAGGCGATGTTTTTGCTCTTAGGAATTCGTGCCTTTAATGGGCAACATGCTTAATTTATAAAATGTCGCAACAAAATTAAAATATTTAACCAATTAACATATCTCATACTTTCAAAAGGAGTTTAGCTTTAACACAACTGAAAGGTATAATTAAAACAATTTGTAAAGATAGACATAACACAACATGTCCTAGTGTTACACTATCAGAGCATTATTCGCATAATCTAGACAAACGCAGAATTAAAAGAGAACGAAGACAGTCATCTCAGTCCATCCTCCAACACACATGACACTAAGTCTCCTCTAAACCCTGAGCTCATAAATGGTTACAACACTAAACCTTAACTCCATACTAATCACAACATTAGATCAGGACTTGTCATTGATCACAACACTAGATCAAGACTCGTCAATGGACCGAAGTCCCACCTAACTCTAAAATATATGAATGCATAAAAATGATACATAAACAATTACATGAAGGCATCACCACCACCTCCAACTCCGATATCAACACATTGATTCCACCACTGAACCAAACTCAAAATTAACCAATGTAAAGTTATAGTAAACGGTTCCATCGTTAAACCGAATGTTTAAAAAAAATCAATTATTAAATTCATTATAATAATCAATTATTAAAATGCAACATAATTTTCAAAGTTATTAAATTTCTCATGAATAAACATCTCAACATCAACATCGGCATCCTTCCTCATGGGGTAATCATTAATTCATTCAATCACAGCAATAAAAAATGTTTTCATCATCACTAACCATCAAATAGCTTTACACAACAAGTAACACAACATAAGAAAGTCCTCAAGTACACATTCAACATATGGGGACATTACCATAAGGTAGTCCTGTGCGTTAACTTTTCAACGCTTCGAACCGCGCCTCAAATAGAGTCACAGAACTCAAGTTATGCACAGAATAAAGTTCGACGACACGCTTGGTATACTAAAACCAGGGGTCTGCTACAACTACTCATAGCAGCTGCTACGACCCGTAGCAGCTTCCAGGCCATATTTTCACACAAATACGATTTTCCCCCATTAGAGCACTTATGGAGCTCTGATTTCGATTCTATAAAAAACCAAATGCCCGGAATTCGACACACAGTAATAATATAATAATTAAAATTGTAACACCCCATATAATATACATCTAGAAAGTACATTATACATAGTATTAATTGGTATTGATATAACACAAGTGCCTAACGACATCATTATATATACATGTCCAAACAAAATCAAATACATCTATTGTACATGTTATACAATAGGGCCTAAATAAAAACTAAGATATATGTACAATATCTACGATTACACACAATCCACAGCAGAATATCACAATAGTTAAAATCCTTCGAAACATCAACAAACCACTTCTCTTGTATTAATCTGCAAATAACACCTAAAAAAACAAAGATAATATTGGAGTGAGATAATAATCTCAATGAGTTCCCTTATCTTATGGGTACACTCGACTCTACAGGGTTTTTAATCAATTTCTCAACTTAAGTCATTCAAAGAGAATAAATACTTAAGCATATATAGGATTTCTACTTTGTATGGAAACATGTACACTTGAGTTCACTAACTCAAGTAAGTCACTAATCGGAAATCATAGCAAGGCATCTTTCCACGACCAACCCTACGTCTAGGATTATCGACACAGGTCACAGATCCTTGTATCATGCTTCAAATTTCTGGTGAATTTCAGATTCTCCATGGGACTCGTACCCACTTCAAGAATCGTCGCTCCATATGGGACTCAATACCTATTTCGACCCTTTTTCCTCATATGGTACTCTAACCCACTTTGAGGTCCACCTTGTGGATTTCGATTTTTCCATGGGAATTTAACCCATTTTGAGAATCGTCGCTCCATATGGGACTCAAACCCATTTCGAGTCTTTTCCTTGTATGGGACTCTAACCCATTTTGAGGTCCACGTCATCTATGGGACTCTAACTCATTTGGTTAATGCAAAGTAATAGTGCATGTATCCCAATTCTTACTTTTCGTAAGCATCACAATTTGGGATGAGCATGGCAATGGGATTGTTTCAGAATACATGACTAGCTCATAAATTGCAACTTAATTTTACTCATCAATCATTAGGTGATCACATTCATCAAGTCTCATAACATCAATTCATGTTCCATACAAAGCATATTAGTTCGTGACTAAGCTACAACTCTAGCGACTACTCGTCAACGATACACACTGAGGTACCTTTGTTCCAAACATCGCCACCTAAGTCATTTTCATAACCTAAGTTATCTTTCTACTTCATACACCTAGTTACACTCCTAGGTTTTCCTCACTCATCATCATAAGGTTTTAATCAAATTATACATACACACAATCAATCAAATCATAGTCATAAAATATCCACAATCAACACAACAACAATTCATTATGTAGTTTATAGCATACATCATAATATGATTCATAAACATTTCTAGCCAATTCATTACCAATACCCAAATAATATTCATGGCACAAGCATGATTTATTCTCACCGTTTGATGAGTTATTGGACTAACTTTCCAATATATCTGACCACATATCATTCAGGGTTACCATTCCCGTTTTATGGTGGAAACAAGGAGACAAGTCATAAACACACATAATAGTATAATACCATAAACAAGTGATAATTGACACATAAGCATTATTTTATCTCACCGAGTAGTAGAGCATTGAACTAGCTTTCCAACGCATCCGACGTACCTTATTCATAGTTACGAAACTCAAATTACGTGCTAAAAAAACACAAAGCTGATAATAAAATAAGTTTTTCTAATGATAATAAAATTATATATGTTTTTCTTATGATAATAAAATAAGTTTCTCATACATGATAGAAAATAAGTCACAGTGTAATTAAATTTAGGGTGTGTTTGTTTTAATTTTTTTATAGTGTTACATAATTTTGTTAAAAAAATTATTTAAAAAATTAATAAAAATTTTAAATAAAAATATAATTTTAATAGTTTTTTAAGATTTCATTTTAGATATTTTATTGAAATGTTATTTTTGGATATCAAAGTTGGGGGATTGATTTGTACTCGGTAGTAGAGGTTGCCTCATACACATTTATGCATTCTATGGCTCAATCTGGGGTGTTACAAGATTATATGTTGAGAGACATTAGAATATATGGCATGAACCTTGATTTCAACAAAGCTTTGGATGATTTTAATGTTGTGATTCCAGATTTTGACCTTTGCGGTTTAACTAGAAAGGACATCGTCTTTCCTAAAGTACAACATGTTTTGGTGAGTATGCTTTTTAGTAAAAGTGTCTAGGACATGGATGTAAAGTTTGATATGACCACAAGATAGAAAGCAATTTTTGGTTGTTTGCAAGCAACACATGCTTAAGATTTTCTCTTTGCAATCCCTATTGACGGTTTATGCCATCATATGTCCCCAATAGAGTATCAGACCATCCTTAAATATCGACTTATGATTCTCTTATTTCTTGTTAATGAGGTTTGCCTTATTTATTGTAACACGTGCTTGAATATATTTGCGGAACACATTATTCACTGTGAGGAGCTTCTTGGATTGAAATACCTACATGACTTTGTTAGGGATGTCCTATTTGAAATATTTAGGCGTGCAAGGGTATTTGTGAAGAAAGAGGTGCTTATGAATTTCTTGACTGACCCACAGAGGGGAGATCGACTCTTAGGGGCCAACAGATGTTCTGGTGTATGAGTGGGTAGGGGAAACATGCATGTTTAAACTTGATTGAGGTTCCCCCACTGTGAAATTAAAGACTGGAGGTTTTATTGTAGGACAAACATCTTTCAAATCTGCTTCAAGTAAAGTGGCCAAGCATGAGAAAACGTGTTCTGACAATCAACATGCTTTCTGTCATATACCCCAAATTTTGACCACCAAGATTTCCCATCATTGTGCAAATCATCACCACAATATGGATGTACCTTCATGCCTCATCAATCTCCTCAAAGATGGTTGAGCATTCACCACAATCAAGAATTAGGGTTTTAAGCCCTCTCAGAGCACTTAGACAAAGGATCAATCAAGAAATGACATGATATTCAACTTTTATAACCTCTCAAACACCCATAAGGGATTAAGAGGACTCCCATATCAAGAATCAAGCACAAAGTTGCTACATTCCAAGTGGATCAAGTCTCAAGATCGCCAGTGTCACCAAATTAGGGTTTTGGTCGACCAAGGCCTCCAGATGGAAATTTTCTTCTGGGAATGAGCCAATGCTTCAAAGCACAACCTAAGATACTCCAAGGGACCTCATGGACCCAATCATCCAGTCAATTTAACCTCAGGGGATGCATTTACTAAAAATCAAGAATTAGGGTTTCTTGACCTAATTCACCCCTAAGTTGACTTTTGGGACAAAGCATGAGCCAAGACCTCAAGACATGATTTGAGGACCTCAAATACACTACATTGATCCATTTACAACAATGAATTGACCCAAGAAACTTGATTCACAAGTTTCAATTTCATCTGGACCATAATTAGGGTTTTGAGGAAAAAGTCAACTGTATCTTTGACTTTTGACCAAGACATGCTCCCAAATCTTGGGACATGATTCAATACACCCTATAACACCTATGGAGTCCATCCATTAGGTTTGAATTAGGTCAAGAACTTGATTTCATACAGGATCACGCAGTTTGGATTTCATCCGATAAAAAGTCAACTGTGCACAAAATCAAGTTTGACTTTTTGGAATTTTTCACAAATATGGTTCCCCTAAGTCAAAAATAATGTTAATGTATGGTATTGATCATCATTCATTAAGAAAAATCAAGAAAAGTGAGGTTTCTTGCAAAAGGGTCAACCATAAGAAACCAAAATTTTTCTAAGTTATGGAACAAAAGTAATTTTGGTACCAACTTCCAAGGATCATAACTTGAGATCCAAGCAGCCATTTTGGGTGATCCAATGCCTGATTTGTAGGTCTTCCTACATTCTACAAAAGCTTCAACTACAATAAACTCCAATTCTTCATGGATTTTAAGTTATGGAGTGATCAAAATGACAAAAATGAAGAAAATGACACTTTTTCAACACTTAGTGAAAATCTGCCTAAGTTATCAGCTTTGAACGCCCATGTTCATGAGGATTTTTCAATGGGATCCAAATAGTTTCAAAACAAACTATGATTACACATGTTTTGTATCATATGAGGGCTCTCTAAAAAGCACAAGATCCTCCCATAACTCAACCTGAGCAGGGAGATATGATCCCCTCAAAACCACCATTTCCAACTGTCTTGTACAAGGCAGATTTTGGCATTTTGTTCGATTTGGAAAATTTGGACAACTCCAAGCCTTGTCATCCACTTGGACACATCAGAGGATAAAATTAAAGGGGAATTATCTAATCCCCAAGCCTCCCAAGTCCAAGAATCTACCCATAGCCATAACAAACCTAAAAAGGCTAAAAAGTGCAAAAGACTCCAATTTTGTTTCCAAGCCTTTAATGGATGCATCAAGGTGGCATGGACTGAGACATTTTTAACTGAATGAGTCAAGATTCAGCTCTGAATCAAAGGACCATAGGCATGTGCCCTAACCTCAAGTCAATGGCTAGAGGAGACTAAAGATTCCCTTGGATCAACATTGGCCAAAGGCCTGTACCAGCTGCCATTCACTATTGCTTGCAAAACAAACTTGTTGCATTATAAATAGAGCTCATTTTTACTCAGTTTGAGTACACCAAAGCACTACAACTGATGTTTTCCTCAAAATCTCTCTCTTTAGGCCAAAATGCCTTCTTTTACAAGTCATCTATGAGTTTTTGAGTTAGAGAGCAATTCCACCACAACCCATGATCTAAACACATCCAATATGTCATATCTAAGTTGTCCAAACACTCACCTTTGATGTGAAACACCAAAATCAGAAAGTCAACCTCCAAAACCTCAAAATTTAACTTTTTTGCATTTTTCAAGCCATGTCTTGATTCAGTCACTTCCAAAACCAAACCAGGCCTCAAACACACTCCAAATAGCATCCTCAAACTTTCCTAATTGGTTTCCCTCATCTGGAACACCATTTGAGAGAGTTGCTATCTTGGTCACTTTTGCCCCTTTTGCAAGAAAAGGCCTATACTTGTTCCTGAGGATTCCAGCTGGTTCTGATCATCCTGAAAGCTTCTAAAGGATCAATTGAGAGTGTTCAAAGCATTGAATTACTTCTGGCACAAGGAACTTGGCAGATAGCACAAGAAGCTCCAAGAGGTAAGTGCATCACAACTTGAACTCTCTAAATCATCCATTGCTTTGAGGTCCATTGATCATAGACCTCTCATACATATCATATGTGTTGTGTTTGAACCAATTTATCATGCTATTATTGCCTGTACCATGTGATAGCATAGAACATGAAAATTTTGGCCTATTTTGAAACCACTATCGGGTTTTAAAATAGGGACATTTTCTGAAAATTCCAAGGGCACCATTGGATTCCTCATGAAATTCTAAGTCAGATGCACCTAAATTTTGTCACAACCCATGGAGAAATGAGAAAGTTAGAGGCTTCATGCAAATTGTCAAAACTAGGCCTTGCCTTGGGCAAGGGCCAGGCATGGCGCCTTAGCCAAGCCTAGAAATTTGGCACCCCATATATGTTCATGGGGAAGTTTTATACACGGATGTATCACCACCCCAGTGGTAGTGCGCATGTGTGTTTGGCTTAATGGTCATGGGTTCAACACCCACCTAGACCATTTTTTCCACTTTGCCATATTTTGATATTTTTGCTATTTTTATGGTTTTTATTAATTAATTCCAAAATTAATTTCTCTCTCAATTTTAATTATTTTTTATTGGTTCTTTTTTTGAAAATTCCCAAAAATGTTAAAATATTTTATTCCATAAAAATTTCACAAAAATATTATTTATTTCATATATTTAGTATTTTTGTAAAGAATTATGTTTTATTTGTTGTTTTTAACACTTAAATATTTCTTTCTCTTGATTTTTCAACTTCAAGTGGTTTTCAAATCATTTTGTGAATGAAACATGATTTTTCAAACATTAATCCAAGACCATAACTTGTTTTTCACACATGTTTGATAATTTTGATCATTTTAATTGAATATTTATTCAATTAAAATACATTTTAAAATCAAATTAGGGTTTTGATTATCTTCACCCTCACTAATCTTTTTCAAAACACTCATGGGCCTCTAATAGAGTGTAAGACCCATTTCTTGTAAATAAAAACCTAATTTGGGCCTCAGTCCTTATATAAGTCCCACTGTGTTTTCAAAAACCTCGGCACGATCGCCATTCTCAAACAAAATCATTTGGGTCTCTCCCTGAGTTGTAAACCCCGTCACTTGTACAAAAATAAACCTTTGCATCTCTTTGTACAGAAAACCTTTCTTGGGCCTCAGTCATTGTATAAGTCCCGATACAATTTTCATATCAACGGTGGGATTACTGTTTTTCATCTGGGCCTCTCCTTGAGTATAAGCCTCAGTCATCTTTTCAAAAACAACTTTCTCTTTTTGATTCAGGTTCAAACTCATAGTTGTTATCAAAACTTTCTTTAATTTCTTGAACAACTAACCATACAGCTGTTACAATGGAAGCTTGCTCGCCTGTAAGTTTTAAACAACTTTCTTTTACATACTTGCACACACACACACACACACACACACACACACACACACACACACACACACACATATATATATATATTTGTTTGTGCTGGAAGCTTACTCACCTGTAAGTCCTTCTATCTTCTCTTTTACATACAGTATATATTTCATCTGTACATATATGCCTGTATATTATCTGCTTAGAGTTTTCCCCTACAATAAGGTCTAGAACTAGATAAAGCCAGTGGTCACTCTTTCAACAGTCAAAACTAGTTCCCCATAGGAATTCCAGATACAGTCTTGCCTTCTCTTGGGTTTATACAATATGGAACAAAGAAAAAGGCATTATACCCGGTGAAACTTTTCTCAGACTGTCACTATTAGAAAATTGTCAAAAGAAATTCACTTCCCTATAGAGGATTAATTCCCGGTTAAACCTCCCTTGAATTTCTTCATACCCTAGAACTGTTCACTAAAGAAAAGATTATTCCCGGTGAAACTTTTCTTGAACTCTTCTTAGGTTTGGACCCACAGGCTTCCTAAAAGCATCCCCGCCTCCTCTTGGACTTTGTACAAGGACCCTCCGGCTTCTTAGAAGTTCTCATGCCTTCTCTTGGACTTAATACAAAAACCATGAAGACCTCTTAAAGGTATAGGAAAGAACTTAGTCATTCTTTGTTAGAGCAGTCTTTCTAAAGAGTCAAAACCTCAGACCATGTTAGGGTTGATTCTCATCCCTTAAAACACCAGCCTCCTCTTGGGCATCATACAAAGATAAACTCTTCCATACCAGTAGACTTGAACAGTCTAATCTCCTCTTGGATCTCAAACACATTCTCAAGTTCCCTACAAACACAGGAAAAAACCCTGATCATTTAATCAACCTCCAGTAGAGTTAAAACTCTCATAGGATCTAAAACTCAGTCTTTCATCCTAAATTTCTCAACTAGGGTCAGCTTATCATCAGTATAACACTATCCCAAATCAGAACCTCAAGGCATCTGATACCTCAACTCTTCTGTAATCCTCAGCAAGAGTTGATTCCCCATTTTGGACCTTCCTCTGGATCTCAATAATCCTCAGCAGAAGCCAGCCTTCTCTTAGGCTTTATATAAGGATCTTTCCACACTCTCTTGTTGAGTCAATCATTTTCAGCCTCCTCTTAGGATTTGTATAAGGATTTTCCTCAGCAGAGTTGGCCTCAAAAGCACTCTCTTGTTGAGTCAATCACCTTTTCAGCACTCTCGTTGAGTCAATCTTCTTTCTTAAAAACACTCTCTTGTTGAGTCAAATAAAAAACACTCTCTTGTTGAGTCAAATAAAAAACACTCTCTTATTAAGTCAATCAGATCTTTTCAGCCTCAATCTTGGGCTTTGTACAAGACACCTGAAATATCCTCAGCTGAGTCATCGCCTTTTAGCCTCAATCTTGGGCTTTGTACAAGACATATATAAACTTCCACCAACAAAGTCAAAATCTTCATAACCTTCTCTTAAGCTCTGGATAAATATCTTCTCTACCAGAGTCAATTCCTCCCAACCTTCTTTTAGGCTTTGGGAATTAATATCCCTAAGCAGGAGTCGATCCACTTTTCAGCCTCAATCTTGGGCTTTGTACAAGACACCCATAAATATCCTTCAGCCTCAATCTTGGGCTTTGTACAAGACACATATAAATCTCTCCAGCAGAGTCAGTCTCTTTTTAGCCACAATCTTGGGCTTAGTACAAGACAGATAAAACCTCTCACCAGTAGAGTCACTTTCCCCTTTTAGCCTAAATCTTGGGCTTTGTACAAGACACCTACAAATATTCCCCAGCGGAATCAAAAATCCTTCTTTACCCTCAATCTTGGCCTTTGTACAAGACAAACAAAATATTTCTCTGGAAAAGTCAACTTCTAGCCTCCTCTTAGGCTTTGTATAATGATAACCCCAAAAGAGTCAACTCTCTTTCAGCCTCAATCTTGGCTTTGTACAAGACAGATAAACACTCTCTTGTTAAGTCAGTCTTTTCCAGCCTCCTCTTAGGCTTTGTATAAGGACTTCCCCAGTGGAGTCAATCAATCTCTTAGCTTCAACCTTGGGCTTTGATCAAGGCATATAAAAACCCACATCCCCGCAGAGGAAATAAAAAACTCTCTGTAGGAAGACATTTCTCTGTGTTATCACACATCAAAATAGAAAATCAAAACAAACATTAATCCCAGATAATTGCTGTAAGTGGCACACTTGTTGATTCAAAAAATCCAAGCCATCTTCCATCTCTTATCCTGGTAAATCTCCATCTTTCATCTAATTGCTGTAAGTGGCAAGCCTATGGATTATTTACATCCATGTCACTGTAGCATGAAAGATTCCTAAGGAAAAATGGCATTGCTCAACACTGAGTTAAAGTTTTCTCCTTTAGGACAAATCCCCTATAAAGGAAATTATGGCATTGCTGGATTCACATATCCCAGTTAAAGTAATCCTCTTTTATAATCAGTCACCCAACAGTTGTGATAAACAAACGAGATGTCTCCCTTTAGAGATGACAAATTCTCTCTCAGTCAAACCTTTTAGCTTCAATCTTGGGCTTTGAACAAGACACAAATAAACCTTTTAGCTTTAATCTTGGGCTTTGAACAAGACACCAAAACATCTTTTCCTCCCATAGAATAGGAGGAACTACGATTGCTCTGATTTCCCTGTGTCTTTAAAACGGGAATACGTAGGCATAAGATTGCGAAATCTTAGCGAGCATACCAATAAAAAACTTTAGGTCCAGTACCTTCATACACCAAGCAAAACAAAACTTTAGGTCCAATACCTTCACTCATCAAAAACCTCGGAAAAAACTGAAATCAAACAAAAACTCTCTCTCCCTCTCTCTCTCTCTCTCTCTCAAACACTCCCAAAGGAAAAACTTTCCCCAACCCACAACAGACAAACACCAGTAAGTAAAAAGCAGTAGGGAAAATTGCTAACAACATGTGGATAACCACATATAGGATGGGTAATTGACAACTCCCCATTGTATAACCTGACCCCGAACTCCCTGAATCTCTATTAGCGTTTGTTCAGTTAAACATTCGCGTGCAAGGTTAGTTTTAGATAACTTCCCTTTCCCTTTCAGCTTCACGGGATAAATAAGAAATCAGAAAGTAGCACCCCACTCCTACCATTGCGGTGAGGAGGAACCTATGGTGATAAGGTGGCCGCGTCGCTGACAAAAATCGCACGCTACAGTAAAATGGAGACCCTGCTGGGGAATCATTTTGTCTGTCTAGGACTAGGATTATAGTTCCTAAGAGGTCTAGGTTGTTAGAAATATTCTACATATTATATATATATATATATATGTATATATATATACTGCTTTTCCTACTTGATATTTGTGTTTATTTTTCTGTCAATGGGAATATGAGTGATGTCGCATGTGGAAAGTTTGAGAGAACCCTAAGATAAATGATGGCATAGATGGGTGGTCTTACAGGGAGTGATTCCCGAATAAGTGATCCTGGTAGACCATCAAATCAGTGGAGATACCCTTTGCGGATTCAATGTTGAACGACTTCGTCGTGAAAGTAGATTGTCCCAATGTGGTATTGTTGTACCCCAAATTTTGACCCCTTAGATGTCATAACATCTTTTGCATGAGCATCATAGATAAATCATCTTGGCATTATTAACTAACCATTTTATCAGTTTTTGTTTGTTTTGTTTCACTTGTAAATCAGGTTTTGTTTCAAAATACCTCCTCTCCTCAATAATCCAATGTGATTTGCTTTCATCACAAGTCTTCTTCAAGGATCAGGCAAGGTCGTCAGGTTAAGGGTTTGTGTGGTATGGTTTGAGATTCAGTGGAAGTTTGACCTAATCTTGGTCAAACAAATGGTTTGTTCCAGTACCAGGTTTTTTGGCCGTAGCAAGGATTCTGAATTAGGATTTTGTTTCTCTTCAACTTCTCAAGCCACTGCTTCATCATTATGCTAAAGGCAAAAAGGCTAAGGCTTCTCGGTCTTTGTATCTTGATAAGTGTCAAGTTGATTTGGATAGAGATTAGCATGGATACTTATGAAGAGAGATGAGTCCATGGGTCCAATTTAATCAAGGTTTGGTTAAGAAATGCATTTGGATGAATTCCTCAGCAAGCAAGTTACTTGAAGTTCAAGGTATGATCATCTGATTTCTATTTGATTCTAAGTCATATCTTCAAAGATTGATTTGAGGCAATAAGTGTTTTAAGTTGGTCTAGAATACATGTTTAGAATAATGGTCTCAAGCTTGAAGTTAGTTTTAGTTGGTGATTATCCCTATTGAAATTGTGCAACATGCGGAATCATTTTTGAGCCATGTTTTTAAACCATAAGAGTTTTCAAGTCAATATTGTCTTCTAGCCATTTTGAAAAAAGAGAAAACTTGATTCCATTCAATTCAAAATACGTCAAGTCCATAACCAAAATTTCAAATTGTGTACCAAAATGATTAAGGTGTCATCAAAGATTCATTGTTTAAATTCATAACCAAAAGTTGCCAAAGTTACAAACTTCAAACTAGTAAAGAATCCACAATCAATTCGGATCCCAAGCCCATTTGACCAAAGGCCCATTTTACTCTTACTGAAATATGAAAAAGGAAAACGAAACAGCTGGTAGGTGAGGGACAAATCCATAGCAAGCAAGTTTGTCGTATTGTTTTGTCATGCCAAATACTTCAAAGCCTTGACAGCATCTCGTAAAAGCCTGCTATACCTGCAAAAAAACCTGCTATTACAATGCTGCGAAATTATTTCACCAAAACAGGCCCTGATGTAACCCTGCTCTCACTACCTCCTTGCGACGCCTTACCAAACTGGTATAAACCTGCTGAGCTAGCAAACCTGCTACTAAAACCCTACGAAATACAGCCAAGGACTTGAAACAGATACAGCAAATCAGCATGCTTGTGGTAACAACACACAAACCAAAATCAAAGCAGAGAAAAGTTAAAACTTGACTATCAAAGTTTAAGAAATATAGCAGTTTTTTTCATCAAATTATTACAACAATTTCTGAACATCAAAAAAGGAAACAAACTACTTCAAGATTAATTTTTGTCACTCAGCAGCATCAAACCCTAATTCCTCTACTATAAAGTCATCAGTAAACAGAGCCATGAGGGGGAGGAGAGGATTCAACAACCAAACCATAGCCGAACTTCTGAGAAAAAAAGAAAAAGAGAGAGATTGAGAAATAAAAGATAGCTCGAACTCACAAAAGCTATTGTTATTCCATAAAGTTTCTTCTCTGATCAAAGTTTTGACCCAAAAAATCTCTCCTTTCTTCTCCTCCTCACCATTCGCCTTCGATAACTTCAACTTTCTCCAACATAAATTGATCGAAAATCTTCCTCAAGCCCAAAATCACATCAGTTCGAACCACCCCTCCTTCATTAAGCAACATATCACCAATTCCAATAACCATACTACAACAGAAGTTCCATCTCTCAGAAATTTCATTAACGCTGTGTAAGACATACCTGAAGGAGAATCCGATTCCATTCTTTGTCGAGCAGGTAAAAGCCTCAAAATTTTTTATCTATTCTGATACCTCTGTTACTGTCACGATTTGTTTCGAGTTCACCATGTATCGCTGCTAGCCTTTCCTTTTTCCTCAATCTATGTTGTTGCGTCTCGCTGTCCGTACATTTCGAAGAGGGAACAATTCAACGAAGAGAGGAAGGCCATGAGCAAACGGAAGGAAACGAGAAGAGAAAAATGAGATGATGACTGGAGACGCAGAGAAAAGAAGGAGGTCGTCTGGAATGAAAGAGAGAGGCATTTTGTTTCTTTATTTTCATCGTATTTGTTTCACTTCAGAACATAAATCAGTTTGAAACGGCTGCTAGGGTTCCAAAAGCTTTTTGCCCTGCTGATTAAAACCGGGTCAGTTCGACCCATCTCACGCCACCCATCCGCCCAGCAAGGTCCACGGGCTTCCCCTTTCCATTTTCCCCTTCCACTATCTTATTCTTAATTTTAATTAAGTTTTCTAAAGTTCTACTTACTTTTGAATGTTAATTAAGTTTTCTAAAGCCATTCTTATTTTCGAATTTTAATTGGATTTTAGGAGTCTTGGAAATTTCTAATAAGTAATCAAGTTTTAGAAATTTTAAACTTTAGTTTTACTAACTTTTAGATTTTCTTGAATACTAACTAATTAAGTTTTTTTAGAAATTTTAACTTTTAGTTTTTTTACTAAGTTTTAGATTTTTGGAATTTTAATTAATCAACTTTTAGATTAAATCTGAAACTTTAAGTTTTGAACTTTAGTTGTAGATTAAATCCGATTAAAGTTACTCAACTGGATGTTAAGCACTTTTCTCATAAAAACGAAAGAAGAGGACCGTTGGAATCTAGCATTTCTAGCGGAAACCTCGAGTGAATGGTCTCAAGTCTCGCACTTTGGGGTAGCCATTATTCATTCTTTCGTTCCTCAAAAACATCTAATTTTAATTCGGACTAATAAGAGCCGTCAAGATCTAGCATCTTGGCACAACTCTTCGAACAATTGATTTTTCGTCAAACGTTCATTGTCCATCGAACAACTTTCATATTAACTTGGACAAACAAGGACCGTTGAGATTTAGCATCTTGGCATAACCCTTTTTGAACTCTCCTATCATCAAAAGCTCGTTGTCCATTGAACAACCTTAACTATAACTTAAATGAATAAGAGCCGTCAAGATCTAGCATCTTGACACAACTCTTCGAACATTTGACTTTCCTCAAGCGTTCGTTATCCATCAAACAACTTTCATTATCAACTTAAATGAATAAGAGCCGTTAGAGTCTAGCACTCTAGCATAACTCTTTGAACATTTTCTCAAACGTTCGCCAGTCAATTAACATACCTCAACTAACAACTCGTAGTAATCAGAACTACGGACGCTCTGATTTCTCATTCTTCAATGAGAATACATAGGCACAAGAATCCTAATTCTTGGCGAGCCACCTTCCATCTTTTACCACCTCTTACCTTTGTCAATCGTCATCTCAAGAATCCATCCTTCTTTAAGGATAACAATACTTCAAAGTACATAAAATCTTTTTTTGAAACAAACTTGAAAGAAAAGGATTGTTAGAATCTAGCATTCTAGCATAACCCTTGAAAGATTGGTCTCAAGTATTGCACATTGAGGTAGCCAATCATTTCTTTCTTTCAACCTTAAAACACTTAATAACAACTTGGACTAAGAGATGTTAGAGTCTAGCACTCTAGCACAACTATTTGAACCATTGATCTTTATCAATGTTCGGTGTCCAACAAACAATTTTCTCAAACTAATCTTGAATGATAGAGAGTGTTAGAGTTTAACACTTTAGCATAAACTCTTTGATCATTTGATGATCATCATTCTTAAAATACATCCAATCATACTCAAAACTCCATTTTTTATGGACAGATCTTGATCCTCATCAAGAGACCAAAACATCTTCAACCCTTGACCTCAAAGTCATAAAATACCCACTTTTCCCTTTGGCCTCATAGCCATTCAATTCCATCACAACTTAGAATTAGAGAGTTCTTTAACTCTATGTGAGTATCATGATCATGAATACTCATTCCCCTTGGAACTTTGACCATAGTCAATGGTTCCTCACCTTAGTTAGGTGAACTACGATTGTGCTGATTCCATCCTCATAAGGATACGTAGGCACGAGACTGCAAAGTCTTGGCGAGCACCATAGTAGTAAAACCTCTTTAGGTTCTCCCTCTCTTATTAATAATCATTTCTCTATCTATCCCTTCCCCTTCTAAGTAGAAGACTAGAAACAAACCTTAAGTTAACACTCATTTAACCCTAACTAAATGGTTTCCGTTGAGTACAACAGACGTGAGGGGTGCTAATACCTTTCCCTTGCGTAGCCGACTCCCGAACTCAGACAATGGTTGCGATGACCATTTCTTATCCTTTCTTTTAGGGGTTTTATTCGATATTTTCCCTTTCCTTCTATGGAATAAATAAAGATCGGTGGCGACTCTGTTAAGTCTATCCTGCGGGCGTGCGATTGCGCTTCGCGAGGTCGTTCTCGTTTTTTCGAGGTACGACAGATGGCGACTCTGCTGGGGAATAATTTAAGATATCCCTAAGTGAGTCAAGCCTAGTTTAGTTAGGTTTTCATATGTGTGTTTAGCTTTTGTTTGTTTCTCTTCCTTCTTTGATTATATCTTATTGCTCTTGCTTTATTGCTTTTTCATATATATCTCTGTATATCCATGTGTGGGCTTTGGGGATCTAATATCTTGAATAAAGCTCTACACCCGAGTTTTGGAAAAAGCAGAGAGAAAACATAAGGATAGATTTGGCAGTTAGTAGTGTTAGACTACGAGGGCAAGCTCCTTGTAGCAACTAACATGAAGGCTCCTCTAGAGTAGACCTGTTTGTAGATCTCGTTATAAAACAGCTAGCCTGTTGCATAACGCTGATTCATGAAGGGTTCGTGACTCTAGGTCCCCATTTAGAACCAGTGCTATTTCGGTGGTTGCGTAATATTGGACTTCAAGGATAACTCCTTGCTCCAACCAATATGAAAACCCCAATCAGAAGAGACCTTTTCGTCACTCTCGTTGTAAAATGGCTAGCCCATTGCATAACATTGATACGACTAAGGTCCGTGAATCTGAAACCTTTACCAAAAAACCTAGAAACTATCATGTGAGTGGGTTTAAGGGTAAATTATCGTAGAACCGTCTTTTAGGAAGCCTACCAATTAGGGAGTTATGAGGTGTTTACCTTATCCCAAACCTTTTTTGTGCATTCATGAGCATTTACATATCATCATGACACTCATATGTTTTGTTTTCAGGGAGTCCTATTAACAAAGCTTTTTGTTTAGCACGAAAAGGTCGTAATGAGTTCAGACAGGAGGAAACCATGGCCACTCAAGGCAAAGATGCAAGATGTCACCAACATACTAAGGTTCTTGGATAAGGTTCCTCCTTGCTTCAAAACTACAATGCAAGGAAGGTTTGGTCATGTTTTAAATCTCCTCACAGCGGATATCCAGATCCCAGCTATCACAGCCTTAGCTCAGTGTTACGATCCTTCACTCCGAAGCTTCCTTTTCCAAGACTTCCAGTTGACTCCTACCTTGGAGGAATATGACAGACTGTTAAGTTTCACAATGAAAGGAAGAATGGCATACAATCGAATTGGTCAAAAGCCTGATGTGAAAGAGTTGGCTCTTGCACTACACATTTCCATATCCGATGCTGAAAGGAATTGGAAGAAGAAGGAAAATTTCCTTGGGTTTTGGAGAACTTTCTTAGAAAATGAAGCAGAGAAGTGGTTGATTGCACGTCATTGGGACGAATTGATAAACATATTAGCCCTCCTCATTTATGGGTTGGTATTATTCCCTAATCATGAGGGCTTCATTGACTCATCAGCTATCAGTGTCTTTTGGGTCGTTTGGAAAGAGAAGCAAAATCTTGTTAATCCTCTCCTGGCAGATACTTTCCATACCTTGCACACTCGCCATGAAAAGAAGAGTGGAACTTTAACTTGTTGTCTCCCTTTACTTTAAAACTGGTTCATTGCATGTGTGTTCAAATCCAATGATCAGATAAGTAGGATGTCCAGTGAAGGGTGTGCTAGATTCCTGGTGTCTCTAATAAGCAACGATATTCCTTGGTATCGTTACAAGCTCAACGTCCATGAAGTTGTTATCAGCTGTGGGAGTTTCTAAAATGTGCCATTAATAGGTTCCAAGGGTTGCATTAACTACAATCCTATGTTAGCCTTGCGACAACTTGGACACCCGATGCGTGGAAAACCTAATGATGGAGAATTGGAAGAAATGATTCTGAATGATATGGGAGCCAGTGATCCATCTCTACTCCATAGGATTATCAGTTCTTGGGAGAAGGTGCATACTAAAGGATCAAGGATATCAAAGGCAAGTGATGTTCCATATCAGCAATGGGTTACCGAAAGAGTCAAGGTTGTAAAGCTCCCTTTCTCTGTAGAAGATCCTATTCCTCCAAGGTCACCTCCACCCGAACCTGTGCCTGTTTCTCTCGAGGAAGTAGAAGAGCTAAGAGCCATGGTGGCTAGACTTGGGAAAGAAAATGAAGGTCTACAGTCGCAGCTGAACAAAATGACTGGCGAGATCATGGTTCTCAAGAGAAAGTTTGATAAGAAACAAGAGCTGTTGGAAGAGAGTAATAAGAAAAGCAAGGCAGAGGAAGATCTTAAAGAACGAGTCCTAGAGTGCTTGGACCAAGCCAACAGTGGTTTTGAATCTCTTCACGAGCAATTAGAGGAAGCTAAGAGGAATGGACAAGAATGGAAGCATTGGTGGAATTTAGCCACCAAACAGAAGAAAGAGGTAAGAGTAAAGCTTGAAGCGCAGATCAAAGAATTGAAAGAGCTCCTAAGGAAATCTAAAGAGGAATTAGAACACGAGCGCCGCCAAGGAGGGAAAGCAAGGAATGTCTCTGGAATCAGTGCAGAAGCATGGCAAGAGAAGTGTGATGAGTTGGCCACTAGCAAGGGGTTGGTGGAACACTGGAAAACCCAACATCAGACCTTGAAGAGTCAGAGCGTGGGATGGGTGAATGAAAAAAAGCAATTGGATAAAGTTTTGAAGGATTATGAGGAGACCATTAAGTTCCTTGAGCCTTCTGCTACCATGTATCGTGACAAATTTGCAAGCTTGATAAGGTTTTGTAATGAGATAGCCAAGGACTCACCTTTGAGGCTAGAGATGGTTGTGGAAGATGTTGATGAAAACACTCATTCTTCTATCAGTTACTTTATTTAGCTCATCGAGAGGATGATGAAGAGGTTTAAGTTTGAATTGAAAGAGCTTCAAGAGCGCGAGATAAAGAAGACTTTTTTTATTATGGTTTAGTATTTTGAGACTCAGTATTGTTGTATTTGGGTGACTCAATTCATTATCCACTTGTACTATGTACTTTTGACTTTATTTGAATGAATGAGTGTTTTGGGTTCTAAATTCGTGTTGATCTTCATTACGCGTGAATTTTTGCTAAACAACTGAAAGTTTAAAAAGGACTCTCTGAAAATAAACATCATAAGCATTGCATCCATACATATGTCATCCCATTTGCATTGCATTTCGTTTCTCAGCCTTGAGTTTGTCTCATCTTTTTCTTCCTTTATCACTCAAGGATATCTAGCATCCACCCAGGACCAATGGCAACAATGAATGAAATTATGAAGAACCAGGAAAACTTGAAAGAGGAGGTCAGAACCCTCAAATGCCAGATGAGTTGGGTTTTAGAAACTTTGCAAGCTCTAATGAAAAAGGAGAATCACATTCACCCTATCACGCCAACACTCAACAATCAAGCTTCTGTTTATCAGTCAGTTTCTCAACCACCAATCTATCAACGAGCTCCCAACGCTCCTGCTTATCCACGAAGGACTCAAGCTTCTCGTCAGAACGTTCCAGGTAAAAGACAAGGTGGTAGACCTCCGTTTCCTCCTATTCCTATGACGTAAACAGCGTTGTATCCTTCTTTGGTGCAATAGGGATTAATAACTACAAGGTCATCAGGTCCACCTCCTGATCCACTTCCACCTTCTTACAATCTCAATGCTCATTGTGCATTCCATGAAGGTGCACCAGGCCATGATTTAGAAGGTTGTTTTGCTTTGAAGCACATTGTGAGGGATTTAGTGGAGAGAAATATTTTATCTTTCGATGAATCTCGTTCTAGTATCAAGAACAATCCTTTGCCATCTCCTGAGGATCTCCTGTGCCCAGTATTTAAGGAAACCTTATGCCAGTCAACCGTTGGTCTTGTTCCTACACCTGAATGTAACCGTCATCGGGAGTCTACCAAAAGGGCGTCCCAGCCTCCAACAGTTGTCTTTCCTCGAGATTCCCAAAATCAAAACAAGTTGAAGTACCCTGTCGGAAGAGGCCAAGTTAACCCCCAGCCTATTCTGGTACCATTGAGCAAACTCTTCCCACTGCTGATGCAGAACAAGTTGGTAACTCCCTGACTTCTCAAACCTGTGTCGGGACCTTGGCACAATCCTGACCTGAATTGTGAATTCCACAAGGGAGCCGAAGGGCATGACTTGGATGGTTGCCGAGCCTTAGAATATATGGTCCGAGGACTAATCTATGACAATGAACTAATCCTTGAAGAAGATCGCCCGGAGATTGAATGCCAATTCCACACTGGGACAATGGGGCACCCCGTTGAAGAGTGCAAAAAGTTCGAAGCAAAACTGCTAAGTCTGCTAAAGCTGCTGAAACCTCAAGAGGGCGGGCCAGATACCAATGCCCCAACTCCTAAAGCAGAAGACAAAGGACTTGTAAGGCCTCTTAAAGTTCTATATCACAAGGAGCGAGCGATCAATGATGGAGGTGTTCCCCCGTCTGGGGCCGGAAACTAAAATCTTTTGAAATCAATTCACCAAAGTTGGCTGTATTTTGTTTATTTCAGTATTTTTCAATTGTATTTCCTTTGCGCTGAATTTGTGTTTGCTTATAAGCTCTGTTGTACTTTCAAATTGGCGGCATTAATGAAATGTTTATGCATCTTTTGATTAAATCCATTCGTTTCACTCATTTACTGTTATTCTCATAAAAGCAAAAAAATATCTTTATCTTGTTTCTTTCCCTTTATCAAACTGTTGTTAAGCAAAGATTGGGGAGGATGACGAAAACATTACATCCCTAATAGTTGTGGTATGCTTTCGATTAAACCTTGCCGAGGATGTAAGGCATTGTTTCAATCCCTAAACACTAGAGAAATAAGGAAGATAATCCCTCGTTAACCCTTCGAGCCTAGAAGTAGGAGTTTTCTTTCCTTACACAAAAAACCCTTAAATCTCAACCTTGGGGTGGGTAGTTCTCAGTTTAACTTGGTTATGCATTCTAATGCAAGCGCTTCATGCAAGACACTAGTCAGCTCTCTCAGATCAAATGAGTTAGCATTATACAAGTTGTTCCTTCAAACAGCAAATAAGGAAGGATCGTCGAGAAATCCTTAATCAAAGAATAAGCCGAGTCCCTTTCAAGGCAAAAGCCAAGAAAGATGGGAAGCCCAAAACTTTGCCTTATACAAGAAGGTTCGTACAACAATCAAAAGAGGTCTTAAAACCTCAACCAAAAAGACAAAAGAGGTCTCAAAACCTCAACAAAGATAAGAAGAGGTCTAAAAACCTGAACAAAGACAAGAAGAGGTCTCAAAACCTCAGGGAAGACAAGAAAGGTCTCAAAACCTCAGCAATAAAGGATAATCAAATGTTGTAAGAGAGTAATGACTACCCAGGTGTCTGAATCATTATCAACTATCATCAATTCATTCCTAACCTAGAGGAACCTGAATTTATAATTTAAGTTAACTGAGCGTAGGATTGGAGTTCATCACGAAGATTGGGTAGGGACAAATAAACTTTGAGCCTTTATCCTTTGTTTCATAAACCGTGAACCAGGCCACGTTACAACCCTTAAAAGACCTAATTGAGGTAAGGTTGTTTTGAAAGCATACTACAGCAAGGTTGATTAACCTGACTCCTAATGATCTTTGCTAATCGCGTGTGTTGATCACTTCATCTGTTATTCTGTAAATGACTAAATTCACTTTTTGTTTTTGATGTTTTAATCACTCCACTGTGAGTGTTTCATCAATAAAACTTTGTTTTCAAAAGCTTGCATGAATTTTTCATTGAAATTGCCAATTTTAAATGAACAATACTTGTTTGCAAAATGAATTCAATGTCAAAAGAATCCCAACAACTGCAGCCAGCTAGGGATTTTGACTTGATAAAGGAAGCTCAATCAGGGGCAACCAAGCAGAGGAATATGCCATTCCACCATCCCAAGAGCTACTAAATTAGAGGCAGAACTCTTCAAATTCAGAATATTGGGGCAATCTCTCTTAAGGTCATCTTATGACAAGTGTTTCAAGGGAAGGACTCCAAAGACCCACCAACAGGGGCAAGTTTGTTCCCCAGTTGTTTCTATCACAAGTCTAGAGGTCTTTATATCGCGAATACCGTTAATCAGGGGCAATCAGGTCGAGATTCGATAAATATCTAAAAGGCCAATCAGTCTGGGGTATCTCTTTCACAGGTCAGCCAGTCTCAAGAATAGTTCAAGGACTCTATTGTGCAAACGCCGTTAATCTGGGGCAATTACGCCAAGATTCATGAATCTAAGAGTTTGAAGATATTGAGGCATTTTGTATGCCGATTCTTCTATAAAATCCTCTTGGTATTTTCTCCCAACATACCATGTAATCTGGGGCAGAGAAGATTTGAAGATTACCTGTTGCAAGAGCTGTTGTTTATTATGGTGATCATCATACAAGTCAGGTTGCAGAATTACCATGTTCTTTTTCCAGCTTCCCAGTAAATTGCTACTTCGGTCGGGCTGGGACAATCTCCATGGATCTTCTTCCTCCAGTAAGAAAATCAAGCTCATGATGGCAATCCTAGTGAAGTCATGATGCTATACCTCAAGTGGAATACTCCTTTTCCCAATGAAGTAGATCTGTTGATCCTACTTACTCACCCCCAGTGATGGTCCAATCTTATGAGTTTGGCTGGGTATCCTTGTCGAGATGTTTATTTCATCTCTAGTCTCATTTCCTTTTGTCTGTTTTGTCAGCATAAGCGCAACATGGCATAAGCACTCATATGCATAGCATCTTAGCATTTTGCTACCCTCCTGGTGTTTACCTGTCTTTGATTCACTTTGGTGTTTATCTCCCCAAGTGACTGGGTTTGTTTATTTACTCCAATAGAAAGTCAGCCCTAGGTATAAAGTGCCCATTCTTTCAGAATTCCCTACAGAGTTTGATTCTTGTGGATGATGGTTGGTTCAGTTGTCTTTTCCACACGTGGATAAGACAAGTCTCCATTTGAGTTCATCCCTCAATTGGAGTCTTGTTTGACCGTTTCTTTCTAGCTTGTTCCTAGATTGAACTTTGGTCCTCGGCAGGTGTGGTTTTCAAACCTATTTTTGCACGTGCATTTATTTTGCACTGTGTCTCGCAGGAAGAATCTTTTACAGATCCTCCTTGAAGACAAAATTATTCCTTCAGCAGTGTTGTGATATCAATATCTCTTTGGAATTTATACCCAACAACAAGTGGCAATCTCCTTGAGAAGCTTGTTTTGCTATCATTACCTCTACAACGATAAGTGGCAATCTCTTTCACGAGAAGCTTATCCGTCCTTGGTTTTATTCATACTTCTACAGTTACCAATGGTGTTACCTTCAATCAGTCACTTTCCATCAACCTGCTTGATGTGATCCCTATTCTTGTTTCATTTCCATCAACCTGTTTGATGTGATCCCTATTCTTGTTTCATTTCCATCAACCCGTTTGATGTAATCCCTATTTGAGGTACTTCTTGCCGTCAATCTATTTGATGAGGTGTTCCGAGTTTAGGCTCTATACCCTCGGATACGTATTATTTCCTTGTCGTCAATCTGTTTGATGAGGTGTTCCGAGCTCAGGTTTCGTACCCTCGGATATGTATTATTTCCTTGCCGTCAATCTGTTTGATGAGGTGTTTCGAGCTTAGGGTTCGTACCTTCGGATGTGTTATTTTTCCTTGCCATCAAGCTTCTTGATGATGTGATCCCTGTTTTTGTTCCTTGTGTCGCTCCCAGGATTTTCATCCAGGTACAAATGCGAGAGTGGCGCGGAAAAACAGAGTCGTCAACCGTGTAAATTTATCCCAATAGAGGGAAAGGGAACACCGCATAAACCTGAGGAAGAGGGAAAGGAATGGTCATCGCAACCATAGCCTGGGTTTGGGAGTCAGTTACGCGAGGGAAAGGTGCTAGCACCCCACGCGTCCATCGTACTCGATGGGATCCACGCTTGTTGTCTAATCTAAGGGTGAATTATCCTATCATCTAGAGCTGTACTAAGACGGGGGGAAACAAAGACAAACTCGGTAGGACGTCAACGTCCTAGGCCTACGTACCCCCTTTGTGCAATGGGGAATTCAGAGTCAACGTAGTTCGGACCAAGTTCTTTTTGTGTTTTTTATGAGCGACGTTAAGTTCGCGTCCGGCAGTTAGGGTCGATGCCTGTTTGCGACTCAGACGAAAGGTAACGTGCCCTTTTTTGAAAATAGCCTTTAGTTTGACAATCCCGAAGGACAAAAAGGTTTGGAGTTTGTTTGTATTTTTTAGGATAGAAGTGACTTAAGTTAGTTCATAAGTTGCATTGCACCAAAGTCTAGGGCACAGGGGCGAATACTTAACGCATCGTCCCAAGACAGGACACTCGCTAAGCACTCTAGAAAGATGAGAGGAAGCCCCTAATTTCTCATTCCCCACGCTTAAGGCTCGTGCGTAATACACTTTATCCTTATTAAATGCTTTCAAGAAGTTTTGAGATGAGAAGAGAGAAGACACAAAGGAAACTCTAAAGGGGAACTAAGAGTCCTAATGTTATCATGCAGGGGTGACCTACGGTTAGTGAGGTTTAACGACAACCTAAGCCTAAAGGAAGGAAAAGATGAGAGAAGGAAAGAGCAAGGGTGAATATGGATGATTATCCATACCCTTAAATAACTTACCTCGGTCCCTGCATAAAAGGTTAGTACAGAACAGACATACGTAATATTAAGGCAAATGAAAACCAAACAGTGACATATAAAAGTGATTAAATGACCTATAACAATCCAAACATGAATTAAGAAGTCAAATACACAATCCCAAAACAATAGCACAAGTGCCTTCTTAAACAAATAATCAGACATGGTCAAAATGTGCATACAAGAAAACCTCAAACAAAGAGTAATCACATAATTAGAGAAACAACTTCTAAAATTTCCAAATTAATTATCAACATTGCTCAACCAGAGACAAACAACATATCAAAAACTCCTGCAAAAATTCGTGATATAAGTCACTCAAACAATTATGCAAAGTCAGATGAGAAACATGGTTCAATGTGCTAAAGAAAAGGACTGAAATGCAATATGAGATGATTTTAAAAATGATAGAAAAATATTTTAACTCATTTCAGTGTGTTGGTGAAGTAATACAAAAGGAATGGGTTCAAAATGTTTTATGGATGCAGAGAAATAAAATAAACAAATTTAGGTATGCATGATATGAACAATTCAAAAAGAAAATAAACAAATAATTATTTCAGATGATAAAAATAAAACAAAATAATAAAATAAAATTTGTGAAAATTTTATAAAATTATAAAAATGATGCATGAAATTTTTTGGGAATTTTTTAATGCAATTAACTATTTTTTAAAAATTAAAATGAAATAATACAAATTAAATAAAATAAAAAATAAAGAAATATGCAAGGGGTGTAAACAGCAGCTGAATCACGTTGGAAAGGCTAATGGGCTCAGGAGGGAGGGTGCAGATAGTAAGGCCCAAGTATTAAGTCCATCAGAAAAAAATAAAATAAAAAGGGAAGGCCCACGTGGGCTCAGTCAACCCAGTTGACTGCATGCTTACCTTTGGATCCATCCAACGCACCTTGACCAGTCAACACAATCATCAAGTATTCAAGATCAACGGTTTAGATCAAAACGCACATGGTAAAAATGATACACACGCATACACACAATTATTCAGACATACAATGCACATGCCACGTGAGACGCACGCCCCCATTTAATTCGTTGGCAACGTAATGGCCTCATGATGAATCAGACGCGTGAAAATAAGTCAACCAAAAGAAAAAGTAATTAAAATGAGGGAAATTGACTGGGTGCACACAATAACAACTGTGGGGTAATATACACACAACTATATAAAATAAAAACAAAAAAAAAAGAACGCGTGGCACACCAAGGACCGTCAGATCCCTAGATCCAACGGCCAAAACACCATCTTCTCCAAATTTTCTCCGGCGACCTGCAAACATCTCCGGTGACGGAGCTAGGGTTCCGTTCATCATCTTAGATGAACACCAACCTGAAATTTCCCAGAAACTGCAAACAACTATACCAATCCAACCGGATTTTTACAAGGATCTCAAATATCTCATCAAAAATCACAAACAACCACCACATAAAGCAACGCGAATGGAAAAAAGTTTGGTTCAAAAACTTAAAACTCACGCTGCAATCCATATACGCAACCAAACTCAGAAAAAAACTACATCAGCATGATCAGTGGGCATCACACATCAATATGTACGTTTAAAAAAGGAGTTCTATGATCATCAAAAGAATGACTAACCTGAGGCTATGCACTACGTATCCTTGCTTTTAGCTCTAAAGGATGGTTGGTTTATGCTCTATAAATGCCAAGGATGAAGTTTGTGGAAGAAGTTTTGGAAGAGCTGCTGTGGATTGAGAGATTCCAATGATTGAAGCTTTTAGGTTTCCAACTCTTTTCTCCTCAAAAATCACGTGTTCTCCAAACCCTACCCAGTGCATGAATTGGCTTAAATAGATTAGGTTATCCCACTGATAATGATTTAGGCCTTGGTAATTCTCCACTTAATGAGTTTTGGGCAATTTTGGAAATTTGAAAAATGTGAGATACACCCTCCTCCATGCATGGATATCCAAGTATTTCATGATGGAACACTTACTCAATAATTGCTAATCACACCTAAATTGAAATTGGGCCTTGAGATGCCTTGGTTCATGAGTTTTAAATAATTTGGCAATTTGAAATAATGGAGAATAAGTGATGAATAAACCATAAAACTTCTTGATTCAAAGGCCAAAAATGTTCCTTGGGGATTGTTCTTTGAGGTTAGAATATGACATGAAGCAATGGAATCAATTATAGGTCCATATGTCCCAAAGAACAAAAGTTGTGAAAATGAAACCCTAAAAACCACTTTGGCTTCTTTTGATCATAACTTGAGTTTCACAAATGATATGGAGACCCACTAGTACTTGTTGGAAAGGGGAGAAAAAGATCTCCAACTTTCATGTTTGAGGAAAATTCATTTGAAGCTTTCTTGATGGTGAAAAGTCAAGTTGAATGTAGTGTAAGGACTTGCCCAAAAAGGAAACTTTCAAATTATAGGTCATTTCCATATTTAGTAACTTTTGTACCAACCCTTGATTCTTGATAAATGGTATGAAACTTGACCCTTGAAGACCATATGAGGATGTGAGACCTTGAAAACCTTGGAGAGAACCTCAAAATTCCACGGTTGACTCTCCTATCACAGTTGACTTTTCTCCTGATTCTCCTGATTCCCCATCCATTGGCCAATTGAACTTCTCATGAACCAAACTGATGGACAATCTTCCATTCCTAGATACTTAGGGACCCAAGGAATACCATGGAATCAAGTCTTGCCCAAAAAAATCAGAAATAAACTGACTTTATAGCAAACCCTAGTTTTGGTACCCTCAGTCTAGGAGGAAATAACACAGTCTCCAAATCCAAATTCCTCTGAATATGATGTGTATCCTCTCCAACAAAGATAAGATATGCCATTTGGTTATGATAAAAACCCAAGGAACTTGCCCATTGGAGCAATAAACCCAAGAATCTCAAAACCCTAATTTCTGCACTGGTTAGGAGAAAGTGATCCACTTGAACCCTCTTGCTTGACCCTTTGAAGAACATCTTCTCCTCTTGAACTTGCCTCAGGCACCTTGACCCCATGCTAAGAACTAATGATATGCACACATGATAATGCAAAAATGAAATGAAACGTAAGCCAATTAGTACTAAAGTAAGGAGGGCAAATTTTGGGGTGCAACCGCTGCCCCTATTCAATCAACTTGGTCCTGAGGGTATGATAGCGACGACTTTCAGACAATCAGGATGCACGGAGATTGAATACCAAAGAACCCGGAAATTTGCAATCCTCCATTGGAGAATTAACCATAAATGTTGTACTGTCGCAACACAGACGAGTGCTAGCTATGCTGGGTATGTCATCTCTGATGATAAAGAGAACTGACAAAATAAATCTTCAAAAGATTGCTATCCCTGCTAAGAAAGAGAACTAGCGAAACGAATGCCATCCCTGCTGATAAAGGGAGCTGACTAAAGAAATCTTCAAAAGATTGTTATCTCTGCTGATAAAGGGAGCTGACTAAAGAAATCTTCAAAAGATTGTTATCTCTGCTGATAAAGAGAACTAGCAAAATAAATGCCATCCCTGCTGATAAAGGGAACTAGCGAAAGAAAATATCCAAAAGATTGCTATCTCTGCTGATAAAGAGAACTAGCGAAACGAATGCCATCCCTGCTGATAAAGGGAGCTGACGAAAGAAATCTTCAAAAGATTGCTATCTCTGCTGATAAAGAGAACTAGCAAAATAAATGCTATCCCTGCTGATAAAGGGAACTGACGAAGAACATATTCAAAGGATTGCTATCTCTGCTGATAAAGAGAACTAGCAAAACAAAAGCCATCCCTACTAATAAAGGGAACTGGCAAAAGAAAATATCCAAAAGGTTGCCATCTCTGCTGATAAAGAGAACTAGCAATATAAATGTCATCCCTGCTAATAAAGGGAACTGACGAAAAATATCCAAAAGATTGCTATCTCTGTTGACAAAGAGAACTAGCAAAATAAATTCCATCCCTGCTGATAAAGGGAACTGACTACCAGGCGAGAACTGGGTTTACACCAAATAAGTCAGTCGAGAACTGACTACCAGACGAGAACTGGATTTACACCAAATAAGCCAGTCGAGAACTGACTACCAGACGAGAACTGGATTTACACCAAATAAGTCAGTCGAGAACTGACTACCAGACGAGAACTGGGTTTACAGAATAAGTCAGACGAGAACTGACTACCAGGCGAGAACTGGATTTACAGAATCAGTCAGACGAGAACTGACTACCAGACGAGAACTGGATTTCCCAAAAGAGAAAGGCCAAATAAAGGCAAGCTTCTAACGGACTCACGATCCACAGATAAGATGACTCCGTCGGGGAAAGGAGAAGTCTAAAAGACTCTGCCGAGGAGCACCAGTATGAGGAACGCATCCTTCCAAAACCTCCTGAGTTGTGTCATCTCTGCTGAGAAAGAGAATATTGATCGACTCTTCGGATTAATAACTTCTGCTGGGGATGAAATCCCGAAAGAACTACCGGGGGGCCACACCTGTCTTTCACTGAAGGTAACATCCAAAACCTGAGATTTCTCCTCTGCTGGGGGAGTTGAGAATGAACACCAATAACGGAACCGGAAGTCTGTTACTGAAGATTGCTAATATCCAATTGGGCTTAGAACCTGCTGGGGGATGCCAGCCCATAATACCATTCTGCTTGGGGAAAACAGTCCATAACATCATCCTGCTTGGGGATACTGCTGAACTTAGCCTGCCGGTGGGGAGAATGACTTTATTCCCACCTTGCTGGGGACTAGAATATGACATCGTCGGTGAAAGCACGCTTCCTGACTGGACGGGGAAGGTGACCACCCTGATTCTGTGGGGAAATAACGTCTTGATTCAGAGAAAATACTTCCCTATTCTCCTACTGCTGAGGAAAGTACAATCTCAATGCTGGGGAAAGCAAACTGCTGGGGAAATACAATCCTGTTGCCCTGCAAGCTGACTTGTCTTTAAGGTCATAAACGGCCCTCTGAACTTTCCACTTGCCCCAGAACACCAGGTCTAACGGAAGAAATCATCTCAAGAGGATTTTATAGAAGACCGGGTGTTCGCACTGCCCTAGGGTCTTCAAACTCTTGGAGAGATTTATCATATCTCGACATAACTGCCCCAGTCTTCATAATCCATGACGTACATTACCTCAAAAGGGATCGTAATGACTTAAAAATACTCTGCTTTAGTACCTTGAGGAGGTGCTTTCAATTAACCATTTTCAGGGGTGGACAATCTCCCACGCTCTAGAGGTGGCCTGCCCCAATATGAGCTTTGACGTGGCTTTGCCCCTGACCTTAGAATGCGTGCCCCAGAGTAACTGAATTTCGGAGAGATTTCTCGACGTGACTGCCCCAGATTGGCTACATCTTAACACGACTTACTGGGGAGAGCCCACTCTACACTGAGTCTCTTGGCAGCCTGCCCTTTGATATGATTGTCCTTCAGAATTTCCAAGCATCCCAACTTGGCAGGATCAAGTTTCTTGACTGACTTTCACTGTGTAAGCTGTATTGACGCTTAGGCACATATATGCAAACAGAAAATGTTTATTATGAGAATGACAATTTTAATGCAACACCCATGTTAACCTTGAAGCTTTATTGAAAATGCGTCGCCAAGCTTTGTGAACGAATCACTGGCCGGGATACGACCTCGATTTTTGAATGGCAAAACAATGCGCACATGCAATACCAACAAATCTTATTAGCACGACTCATAGAAGTCAGGAACGCTATCATGTTGAAGTATACTTTCAGAATAAACCCTGTTTCAATTAGGACTTTTAAGGGTTGTAACGTGGTCTGGTTCATGGTTTCAGAAAAAGGATTTATGGCTCAAAATTTATCGTTGCCCACCCACTCTTCGTGATGTTCTCCAGTCCTATGTTCAGTTAATCTGACCCAAATGCTCATCTCTCCAAAAGGTTTATGATCTTTAAGGAACCTATGCCACTAATGGTTTGGCACCTAAGGAGGTTTGGGAGTGACAGTCACCCCTTTTTATCTTTTGTGTCTGTAATCACACGAATTTGTTGTTATTGAGGATTTTCTTTTGTAACGCTTTTCACTTTTCGCTTTTTCTTTCTTTTGCTTTTTTTATCCCTAATTTTTGCCTGGACTGACTCTTTTGAGTTTTTCGATTTTGAAGTCCAGCGGGATGCCCTGACTTTTGCCTAAGTCACTTGTTTACCAGTTTCGACTTAGCGGGCTTTTCTCTTTTCTCTTTTTTCCCCTTTTTGAACAAAGCATGTGACACTGGTCGTCTTATTTACTTGAAAGGGTTGTGACTGCCTCATTCCTTGATTGTTGATGGATAACCATTGTGGTTTAACCTCTTGCTAGCGGAATGGGATGTAATGGATCCTCGGATGCACACTCTCCTTGGAATTTGATCGCTCGGTCAAACTAACTGACGCCTACCCTGCCCCTGGGTTAAGTATGAGGGTTTTTTCGTACGAAAGAGGCTCCTACTTCAAGGCTCGAAGGGGTTAACGAAGGTTTATCTCCTTATCTCTCCAGTGTTTAGGGGTTTGAAACAATGCCTGTACATCCTCAACAGGGTTCTATCCTTGAACATACAACCAGAGATTTTACGTTTTCGTCTCATCATCCTCCCTCAAGAGTTCTAAACAAGAAAATTAGTATTGCAGTGCATATAAACATTTAAGAGTGAACATGAATGGATTACTTCAAGAAAAACATACTCATTGCATTAATATCATCATAAAAAAACAAACAAGTCTTACATGCATACGATGCTTTAACAAGAAATGAAAAACTACAAATGAAAATGCAGTAAAGAAGCTGAAGATTGCCATTGCTGAGGAAGCTTAATTCTGCCTGGACGTACTTGCAGACTGAGTGTTTATTGAGGAAGGAGGCTTCCATTGATGTACATATCATCTTTAGTGAATACAATGATCTCTGAGTCTACCAGGTCTTGCACCTTGTGCTGGAATACATTACACTTATCAATTGTATGCCCAAACGTTCCCAAGTGGAATTCGCACCTAGCAGTCATGTCATAATCCGGAGGAATAGGGTACGGTACCGGCGCGGTACTCCTCGTTTAAATCAGAGAGTTCTTAAGCAGACGAGCAAACAGCTGACTATAAGGGATAGGAATAGGATCAAATATCCTCTTGGGCCCTCTTGGTCTCGGTTGCCCCTGTTGCTGATAATTCTGCTGTCAGTGCTGATTTGGTCGCCTCACCTGCGCTTGCACTTTCCTTTCCACATTTGGCTGAGGCACAAACAAAGGTTGCTGACGTAGAGCTTCTGCAGCAAAAGGTTGTGGAGAAAGTCCATGACATGAGGTGGATCCTACAAAGAGGGGAGGAGTCTCCACTCCTTTTGCAACAATTGGGGTAAAATCACCTTGTATATTCACGCCGCCCGACGTGAACTCAATTTCCCCTGCATCAATCAAATCCTGGACTTGGTGTTGAAAGGCCATACATTTCTCCACAGTATGCCCTGGTGCCCCAGAATGGAAATCACAATGGGCTCTTGCATCATAGCCTGGTGGAGGATTATCGGTGAGAGGAGCCAAAGTCCTTTTCTGTACCAGTTGCAACTGAAGGAGATGCTGCAATAGTTGAGAATATGGCATAGGGAGCGGATGAAAAACTCTTTCAGACTTCTTCTGTCCCTGTGTACTCTGTTTTCCCTTGGGCTTCTCTTGGGAGCCAAGACCTAGCTGCTGTTGGGAAAGTTCTGGAACTTCCGCTCATGGAAGAGATTCACGAGGTAATCCACGATTTAAATCAAATTCCAAAGAGATGGGGGGAGTAAGGATCTCTGTTGTGGAAGCGGGCACAGGACTGTCTTCCTTCTTCAACACCCTATTCAAAATTTCCATGGCCAAACCAACCTGAGTCTTCATCTGATTGACCTCCTCCCTCAGCATCTTCTGGTCTTGCATGAGATTTTGCACATTCCCCATAAGCTGCCCCATCTGGCCTCGCATTTCCCTCAACTCAGCTTGAACTTGCTCCATGCTCAACTCTTGAGTGGCCTGAGGATTTAAGTCTGCAATTCTGAAGAAAACCAGATCAAAACAAGAATAACCAGCCTTGAACACCTGTTATGCACAATGATTATGCAGAATGATTATGAATATGCAAATGCAAATGAACATGTTTGAATATTCGCAGGGCGATCCACCCCTTGATTCCAGTTTAACAACAATATAGAACGAGACTTCTGCTCGTATATTAAGAAAACCAGAGGAAAACCAAATGTCAACAATCACAAATCCAAGATAAAAAGTCTGAACACAATAATCATAGATCCCAACCAACAAGTCTGGCGGTGGTCCAAATAATGAAAGAAAATAGAAAACTACGGCATATCATCAAAGTCTACAAGTGTCAATCTCCCCCATCCATTATGCTTCTTGCTCCAGTCTTGAATTTCCTTGAACAACTTTTTGGTGTCGGGATGCTTCGGTCTCTGAATTAGCTCTTGAATGAGAACGTCTCTCCTATGCATGATCCCCTCCAAGTATCGGCAATGCAACTCCCAAGCGTCTTCTCCAGAAACACCATCCATGCTAGGTCCCTCTTTTCTATATCTCTTCACTTCAGCTTGGACCTTCAGTTCCTCTATGGAGGCTATGGCTTCATTGAGTCGACCCTCGACTACTTGTCTCTGGAATATCCCTGATAGGATCTCTGCGTCTTTCCTCCTGAGCTTCAACTTCAACTGATCAATCTGAGCTAGATAATCGTCTTCCTTTCGCTTATTCTCAGCCATTGCAGTTTCTCGGTGATCATTGAATCTGTGAATTTTCAACAAAGCCTTGTCCAATTCCTCCTTCTTAGACTCGAGAACCTTACTGATACCATCTAAAGCTTGTTTCATCCTTTGTCTGGATGTAACCATGTCAGCTAGCTCTTTTTCTGCCTTAGCGAGAAGCTTTGTCTTCAACTTGGCGATATGAACAGCTTCACCCCGCTCATGTTTCAACTGATAAATCTCCCTTAGTAGCTCACTGTTTTCTTCTCGCAGCTTTTCCTTTTCAGCCCACAACTTGTTAAATTTCTCTATCTCAACTGTGGTAGGAGGCTCAATCAGTAAGGGGTAAGATGGTGGTTCTACCGGGAAGGGAAGAAGCTCCTCTTCTGCTCTCTTCTTAATCCACTCTTTATAGGAAGGGAAAGCCCGGTTGTTACATTTCCCGAATGAAGTTTTTCCTTTCTTGGTCACTTGCTTCCAAGCATTCACAATCTTCCTTATCATCTCTTGATCCTCAGTACCATTGAAGAATAAGGACTCTCTGACATCTCGCTCTTCAGGTGGACCTTTCAAAGGATAACCAAACTGTCTGATAACAAGGGAAGGGTTATAGTTAATTCTACCTCTTCTCCCTATCAAGGGTACATTAGGGAATTCTCCGCACTTGCAAATAATCTCTATTCCTAGCAAATCATGGTTGAACCAGACAATGTTGTCAGCAGTCAAGCCCATTAACCTCTTTGACCACTTCAGAGAATCTTTCGAATCAACAAAGGCGCCAGTTTCAGGGAGATGGCTCAGAAACCAAGTGATAAGAGTGGTGGACAACAACTCACGGTTTTTCCCCGCCTATTTTCATTCTTGTAGTGGACTGAGTGATACACATCACCTAGCAAGGTAGGTACAGGATTCTTTGGAATAAAGATTCTGACAGCATGCATATCCACCAGATCAGGAACATTGCGAAACAGAACAATCCCATAGATGCACATAGCCAGAATAGCTTGGAAAGCAGTCCAATTCTTCTCTTTAACATGTATGCAAGCTTGATCAAACAAGAACTTCAATAAGAAACCCTTAGCTCCTTGTTTTTCCTCAATATTACTGCTCAGAACGGATTCACTAATATGAAGAGCGACAGCCATTTCTTTTACCTCGGGGTGTTCTTCAGAAAAGAATACTATGTCATGCCTGATGGGGATTCCCAAAATAAATGAGAACTCCTCCAACGTTGGGGCCAAGATGTAGTCTGGGAAAGTGAAGCAACGCAAAGACGGATCGTAAAACTGAAGAAGTGTATGAATCGCATCCTTCTCATACTTGGAGATATTGTAGACAAACTTCAAAAGTCTCCCATACCCTCCACTGAACTCTGTACGAACTCCGGGACCAACCATACTAATCAGCTTGTGAATCAATGTCAAGGTCGGATCTGGGAACTAATAGGCAACAGTCTTCTTTCTCGGGAGATCCATGCCAAGGTAACCTCAGAAAATCGGGATCAAGAGTAAGATGCAAACCCTGAAAAATGCCAAACATGTCAGAATGCAAGAAAAATGATATGCTCATGCAAACATGGGGTCAAGGCAACATTGCTGGATGTGCTGTGCTGTTAACTGAACGAGAACCACAACCCAGAAAATCAGAATTCCAAAAATACCGAACCACTGAGATAACCAGGAACCCAAATAATCAGACATTGATGAGAAATCCAAAAAACCAGGTGGGTTGAAGGTTTTGGTTACCTGCAAACCTGCAAACACCTATCTCCCCTCACGTGTGGGTACTAGGATGTTCCGTATCCCGGGATCTCAGGTCGAGAAATGATGATACATTCACCATGTCTGGTTTGACATCATCATCAATCGAGGAGGCCTCAACTGATTCTCCAAAGCGGAAGGTCCTCAGCTTTGGCACTGAGGTCGAGAAACAATAGTACATTCATCCCTCGGGGTACATTACTATCGTCAATCGAGGAGTGCCTCCACTGATTCTCTTCAAAAGATAGGGGCCATCCTATGCGAGTTCCAACGTGGGCCCTCGGGTGCGAATGGGTTTGCCACAGGATGTGGTCTGCCACTGTCACCACTAAAGAGGGATGTTTCCACTAAGGTCCTCGATGATCGGTCACCAGAGTCGACGGCTCTCTAGATCAACACCCTAACATGCACAAGATACACACGTCAGAATGCGTCCCAAGATAGCCTCGTCTGGTTGTGAATTTCGTGAACACACAAACGTACCAAGCGGACACATAGGTCCCACTACTTTCCACTCTAGTCCTAGGGTGTACTCAAGCCTGGGTATTGGGCTTATCTTTCAAAACAACCCAACCTGCAAAACAGAAACAGCCAGCACAACACAGCAGTATCCAGTATGACAGTAATAAAAAAGAAATGCAATGCAGAAAATGCGGTAAAAATAAAATACAACAAACACAGCAAAGCAAACACAAAGACACCCAAAGAGAACAAAGACACGTAAGCGCTAGGACTGACTCGCTTAGGGATGACCAGCATAGGTCAACCAGAGTCCCCAGCAGAGTCGCCAGCTGTCGCTCCCAGGACTTTCATCCAGGTACAAACGCGAGAGTGGCGCGGAAAAACAGAGTCGTCAGCCGTGTAAATTTATCCCAAGAGAGGGAAAGGGAACACCGCATAAACCTGAGGAAGAGGGAAAGGAATGGTCATCGTAACCATAGCCTGGGTTCGGGAGTCGGTTACGTGAGGGGAAGGTGCTAGCACCCCACGCGTCCATCGTACTCGATAGGATCCACGCTTGTTGTCTAATCTAAGGGTGAGTTACCTATCATCTAGGGTTGTACTAAGACGGGGGGAAACAAAGACAAACTCGGTAGGACATCAACGTCCTAGGCCTACGTACCCCCTTTGTGCAATGGGGAATTCAGAGTCAACATAGTTCGGACCAAGTTCTTTTTGCGTTTTTTACAAGCAACGTTAAGTTCGCGTCCGGCAGTTAGGGTCGATGCCTGTTTGCGACTCAGACGGAAGGTAATGTGCCCTTTTTTGAAAATAGCCTTTAGTTTGACAATCCCAAAGGACAAAAAGGTTTGGAGTTTGTTTGTATTTTTTAGGACAGAAGTGACTTAAGTTAGTTCATAAGTTGCATTGCACCAAAGTCTAGGGCACATGGGCGAATAATTAACGCACCGTCCCAACACAGGACGCTCGCTAAGCACTCTAGAAAGATGAGAGGAAGCCCTTCATTTCTCATTCCCCACGCTTAAGGCTCGTGCGCAATACACTTTATCCTTATTAAATGCTTTCAAGAAGTTTTGAGATGAGAAGAGAGAAGACACAAAGGAAACTCTAAAGGGGAACTAAGAGTCCTAATGTTATCATGCAGGGGTGACCTACGGTTAGTGAGGTTTGACGATAGCCTAAGCCTAAAGGAAGGAAAAGATGAGAGAAGGAAAGAGTAAGGGTGAATATGGATGATTATCCACACCCTTAAATAACTTACCTCGGTCCCTGCATAAAAGGTTAGTACGGAACAGACATACGTAATATTAAGGCAAATGAAAACCAAACAATGACATATAAAAGTGATTAAATGACCTATAACAATCCAAACATGAATTAAGAAGTCAAAGACACAATCCCAAAACAATGGCACAAGTGCCTTCTTAAACAAATAATCAGACATGGTAAAAATGTGCATACAAGAAAACCTCAAACAAAGAGCAATCACATAATTAGAGAAACAACTTCTAAAATTGTCAAATTAATTATCAACATTGCTCAACCAGAGACAAACAACATATCAAAAACTCCTGCAAAAATTCAAGATATAAGTCACTCAAACAATTATGCAAAGTCAGATGAGAAACATGGTTCAATGTGCTAAAGAAAAGGACTGAAATGCAATATGAGATGATTTTAAAAATGAGAGAAAAATATTTTAACTCATTTCAGTGTGTTGGTGAAGTAATGCAAAAGGAATGGGTTCAAAATGTTTTATGGATGCAGAGGAATAAAATAAACAAATTTAGGTATGCATGATATGAACAATTCAAAAAGAAAATAAACAAATAATTATTTCAGATGATAAAAATAAAACAAAATAATAAAATAAAATTTTTGAAAATTTTATAAAATTATAAAAATGATGCATGAAATTTTTTGGGAATTTTTTAATGCAATTAACTATTTTTTAAAAATTAAAATGAAATAATACAAATTATATAAAATAAAAAATAAAGAAATATGCAAGGGGGTGTAAACAGCAGCTGAATCACGTTGGAAAGGCTAATGGGCTCAGGAGGGAGGGTGCAGATAGTAAGGCCCAAGTATTAAGTCCATCAGAAAAAAATAAAATAAAAAGGGAAGGCTCACGTGGGCTCAGTCAACCCAGTTGACTGCATGCTTACCTTTGGATCCATCCAACGCACCTTGACCCGTCAACACAATCATCAAGTATTCAAGATCAACGGTTTAGATCAAAACGCACATGGTAAAAATGATACACACGCATACACACAATTATTCAGACATACAATGCACATGCCACGTGAGACGCACGCCCCCATTTAATTCGTTGGCAACGTAATGGCCTCATGATGAATCAGACGCGTGAAAATAAGTCAACCAAAAGAAAAAAGTAATTAAAATGAGGGAAATTGATTAGGTGCACACAATAACAACTGTGGGGTAACATACACACAACTATATAAAATAAAAACAAAAAAAAGAACAGGTGGCACACCAAGGACCGTCAGATCCCTAGATCCAACGGCCAAAACACCATCTTCTCCAAATTTTCTCCGGCGACCTGCAAACATCTCCGGTGACGGAGCTAGGGTTCCGTTCATAATCTTAGATGAACACCAACCTGAAATTTCCCAGAAACTGCAAACAACTATACCAATCCAACCAGATTTTTACAAGGATCTCAAATATCTCATCAAAAATCACAAACAACCACCACATAAAGCAAAGCGAATGGAAAAAAGTTTGGTTCAAAAACTTGAAACTCACGCTGCAATCCATATACGCAACCAAACTCAGAAAAAACTACATCAGCATGATCAGTGGGCATCACACATCAATATGTACGTTTAAAAAAGGAGTTCTATGATCATCAAAAGAATGACTAACCTGAGGCTATGCACTACGTATCCTTGCTTTTAGCTCCAAAGGATGGTTGGTTTATGCTCTATAAATGCCAAGGATGAAGTTTGTGGAAGAAGTTTTGGAAGAGCTGCTGTGGATTGAGAGATTCCAATGATTGAAGCTTTTAGGGTTCCAACTCTTTTCTCCTCAAAAATCACGTGTTCTCCAAACCCTAACCAGTGCATGAATTGGCTTAAATAGATTAGGTTATCCCACTGATAATGATTTGGGCCTTGGTAATTCTCCACTTAATGAGTTTTGGGCAATTTTGGAAATTTGAATAATGTGAGATACACCCTCCTCCATGCATGGATATCCAAGTATTTCATGATGGATCACTTACTCAACAATTGCTAATCACACCTAAATTGAAATTGGGCCTTGAGATGCCTTGGTTCATGAGTTTTAAATAATTTGGCAATTTGAAATAATGGAGAATAAGTGATGAATAAACCATAAAACTTCTTGATTCAAAGGCCAAAAATGTTCCTTGGGGATTGTTCTTTGAGGTTAGAATATGACATGAAGCAATGGAATCAATTATAGGTCCATATGTCCCAAAGTGCAAAAGTTGTGAAAATGAAACCCTAAAAACCACTTTGCCTTCTTTTGATCATAACTTGAGTTTCAAAAATGATATGGAGACCCACTAGTACTTGTTGGAAAGGGGAGAAAAAGATCTCCAACTTTAATGTTTGAGGAAAATTCATTTGAAGCTTTCTTGATGGTGAAAAGTCAAGTTGAATGTAGTGTAAGGACTTGCCCAAAAAGGAAACTTTCAAATTATAGGTCATTTCCATATTTAGTAACTTTTGTACCAACCCTTGATTCTTGATAAATGGTATGAAACTTGACCCTTGAAGACCATATGAGGAAATGAGACCTTGAAACCCCTGGAGAGAACCTCAAAATTCCACAGTTGACTCTCCTCTCACAGTTGACTTTTCTCCTGATTCTCCTGATTCCCCATCCATTGGCCAATTGAACTTCTCATGAACCAAACTGATGGACAATCTTCAATTCCTAGATACTTAGGGACCCAAGGAATACCATGGAATCAAGTCTTGCCCAAAAAAAATCAGAAATAAACTGATTTTATAGCAAACCCTAGTTTTGGTACCCTCAGTCTAGGAGGAAATAACACAGTCTCCGAATCCAAATTCCTCTGAATATGATGTGTATCCTCTCCAACAAAGATAATATATGCCATTTGGTGATGATAAAAACCCAAGGAGCTTGCCCATTGGAGCAATAAACCCAAGAATCTCAAAACCCTAATTTCTGCACTGGTTAGGAGAAAGTGATCCACTTGAACCCTCTTGCTTGGCCCTTTGAAGAACATCTTCTCCTCTTGAACTTGCCTCAGGCACCTTGACCCCATGCTAAGAACCAATGATATGCACACATGATAATGCAAAAATGAAATGAAACATAAGCTAGTTAGTACTAAAGTAAGGAGGGCAAATTTTGGGGTGCAACACCTTGCCGTCAGCCCTTGTTGCAACCATAATTGATATTCCCTAGGAAGTCTAATATTCATTGATACAACCCCGGTACCAACCCATCTGATACTTCATCACCTCATTTGGATACCTAAAGTCCATTAATCGCTGACATTGTTTAACCAGGTCAAATATGAACCTAAACTTCGAGTCAAATATGAACTCGTTGTTTGAAACCAAGACTTCAGGTTATCGTGAACCCGTTGTTCGAAACCATGTCAGATGTGAACCTAAACCTCAGGTTATCGTGAACCCGTTGTTTGAATCCACCGTTTGAAAACTAAACTTCGAGTTATCGTGAGCTCGTTGTTTATCCTTTGTTAACTTCAGATTATCGTGAGTCTGTCGTTTAAAACCGTTCTTGTTTGAATCGAGTCAAACCTGAACCTAAACTTCGAGTTATCATGAGCTCGTTGTTTAATTCTTGGTTATCGTGAACCATTTTTGTCTAAACTTCAGATTATCGTGAGTCTGTTGTTTAAAACCGTCTTTGTTTGAATCGAGTCAAACATGAACCTAAACTTCGAGTTATCATGAACCCGTTGTTTGAACCCCGGTTATCGTGAACCATTTTTGTTTGAATCGAGTGAAACCTGAACCTAAACTTCAGATTATCGTGAATCTGTTGTTTGAACCCAGGTTATCGTGAACCTAAACCTCTAGTTATCGTGAACCAGTTGTTTGTATCAGGTTATCGTGAACCCGTCATTTGAAACCAGGTCAGATGTGAACCTAAACCTCAGGTTATCGTCAACCCGTTGTTTGAATCCATCATTTGAAACCTAAACTTCAGATTATCATGAGTCTGCTGTTTGAAATCAGGTTATCGTGAACCTGTATTCCCGGTTATCGTGAACCGTTTGTTTGTATCAGGTTATTGCGAACCTGTATTGTTTAAAACTAGGTCAAATATGAACCTAAACCTCAAAATCCAGCTCATACTGGTAGTCAAAGTCCAACTTATATTGGCACATCCAAAGTCAAGCCCTTGCTGGCAACCAACTCAAATTGTTATCTTATCCAACTCAAATTGGTGTATACTGACATATAACTTCTGAGTCCAATCCTTGTTGGCACTTTAATCTGGTTCCCAGCAGAAGTTTAGTCATTATCAATATCTCTTTGAAAGTCCTTGTGATTGATCATCATTTGGCGCACGCAGAGTTTGTCTTGTCTTTTCTGGCTTTTCTTGAAGATCTCGTTTGAACTCTTCAGTATAAGAAATCCCCATAAAATCTTTGTAGGATGTCTATCCTTTTAATTCAAACTGATCCCCAGTGGAGATCATGTCTTCTTCCTGGTTTCATGCCTAATAAGAATGTGTCTTTTTTCCCCAGTGTCATCTGGTCACATATGAAGCTGTTGTACATCTCCCTGGATCTTTCCCCAGTGGAGAATACCTCTCCGGCTCCTATCTCCAGTGAGGACCTATAGGGTTTTCCCCTTTCTTTTCTATCCCCAGTGTTGCCTCAATGTCTCCCCAGTGGGTCTCTTTGTTGGTCAGCCTGTATCCCTAGTAAGTTTTCCTTGTGGATACTAACCTTCATTCCTTCCCCAGTGAAGCTCACCTGTGTTTGGTAGCTCTTTATCTTTGTTGTCTTGGCTTGTCTGCATCTTTGCACTATCATGACATCATATCATCATGCTAGAAGTTCATGGCATGTCAGCATTTGCATGTCTGTTGCTTGTCCTTAGCATTTGCATTCCATCTAAGGGCAAAATTTTCGGTTTGCTATATTTAAATACCTTTCACCTTGATGTCTCGAGGATCTTCATTCCTCGTGTCATTCGGTAAAGCTATTTAAATAGGGGCAACTGTTGTACCCCAAATTTTGACCCCTTAGATGTCATAACATCTTTTGCATGAGTATCATAGATCAATCATCTAGGCATTATTAACTAACCATTTTATCAATTTTTGTTTGTTTTGTTTCACTTGTAAATCAGGTTTTGTTTCAAAAGACCTCCTCTCCTCAATAATCCAATGTGATTTGCTTTCATCACAAGTCTTCCTCAAGGATCAGGCAAGGTCGTCAGGTTAAGGGTTTGTGTGGTATGGTTTGAGATTCAGTGGAAGTTTGACCTAATCTTGGTCAAACAAATGGTTTGTTTCAGTACCAGGTTTTTAGGCCGTGGCAAGGATTATGAATTAGGATTTTGTTTCTCTTCAACTTCTCAAGCCACTGCTTCATCATTATGCTAAAGGCAAAAGGGCTAAGGCTTCTCGGTCTTTGTATCTTGATAAGTGTCAAGTTGATTTGGATAGAGATTAGCATGGATACTTATGAAGAGAGATGAGTCCATGGGTCCAATTTAATCAAGGTTTGGTTGAGAAATGCATTTGGATGAATTCCTCAGCAAGCAAGTTACTTGAAGTTCAAGGCATGATCATCTGGTTTCTATTTGATTCTAAGTCATATCTTCAAAGATTGATTTCAGGCAATAAGTGTTTTAAGTTGGTCTAGAATACATGTTTAGAATAATGGTCTCAAGCTTGAAGTTAGTTTCAATTGGTGATTATCCCTATTGAAATTATGCAACATGCGGAATCATTTTCGAGCCATGTTTTTAAACCATAAGAGTTTTCAAGTCAATATTGTCTTCTAGCCATTTTGAAAAAAGAGAAAACTTGATTCCATTCAATTCAAAATACGTCAAATCCATAACCAAAATTTCAAATTGTGTACCAAAATGATTAAGGTGTCATCAAAGATTCATTGTTTAAATTCATAACCAAAAGTTGCCAAAGTTACAAACTTCAAACTAGTAAAGAATCCACAATCAATTCAGATCCCAAGCCCATTTGACCAAAGGCCCATTTTACTCTTACTGAAATATGAAAAGGAAAACGAAACAGCTGGTAGGTGAGGGACAAACCCATAGCAAGCAAATTTGTTGTATTGTTTTGCCATGCCAAATACTTCAAAGCCTTGACAGCATCTCGTAAAAGCCTGCTATACCTGCAAAAAACCTGCTATTACAATGCTGCGAAATTATTTCATCAAAACAGACCCTGATGTAACCCTGCTCTCACTACCTCCTTGCGACGCCTTACCAAACTGGTATAAACCTGCTGAACTAGCAAACCTGCTACTAAAACCCTGCAAAATACAGCCAAGGACTTGAAACAGATACAGCAAATCAGCATGCTTGTGGTAATAACACACAAACCAAAATCAAAGCAGAGAAAAGTTAAAACTTGACTATCAAAGTTTAAGAAATATAGCAGTTTTTTTCATCAAATTATTACAACAATTTCTGAACATCAAAAAAGGAAACGAACTACTTCAAGATTAATTTTTGTCACTCAGCAGCATCAAACCCTAATTCCTCTACTATAAAGTCATCAGTAAACAGAGCCATGAGGGGGAGGAGAGGATTCAACAACCAAACCATAGCCGCACTTCTGAGAAAAAAAGAAAAAGAGAGAGATTGAGAAATAAAAGATAGCTCGAACTCACAAAAGCTATTGTTATACCATAAAGTTTCTTCTCTGATCAAAGTTTTGACCCAAAAAATCTCTCCTTTCTTCTCCTCCTCACCATTCGCCTTCGATAACTTCAACTTTCTCCAACATAAATTGATCGAAAATCTTCCTCAAGCCCGAAATCACATAAGTTCGAACCACCCCTCCTTTATTAAGCAACATATCACCAATTCCAATAACCATACTACAACAGAAGTTCCATCTCTCAGAAATTTCATTAACTCTGTGTAAGACATACCTGAAGGAGAATCCGATTCCATTCTTTGTCGAACAGGTAAAAGCTTCGAAATTTTTTATCTATTCTGATACCTCTGTTACTGTCGCGATTTGTTTCGAGTTCACCATGTATCGCTGCTAGCCTTTCCTTTTTCCTCAATCTATGTTGTTGTGTCTCGCTGTCCGTACATTTCGAAGAGGGAACGATTCAACGAAGAGAGGAAGGCCATGAGCAAACGGAAGGAAACGAGAAGAGAAAAATGAGATGATGACTAGAGACGCAGAGAAAAGAAGGAGGTCGTCTGGAATGAAAGAGAGAGGCGTTTTGTTTCTTTATTTTCATCGTATTTGTTTCGCTTCAGAACATAAATCAGTTTGAAACGGCTGCTAGGGTTCCAAAAGCTTTTTGCCCTGCTGATTAAAACCGGGTCAGTTCGACCCATCTCACGCCACCCATCCGCCCAGCAAGGCCCATGGGCTTCCCCTTTCCATTTTCCCCTTCCACTATCTTATTCTTAATTTTAATTAAGTTTTCTAAAGTTCTACTTACTCTTGAATGTTAATTAAGTTTTCTAAAGCCACACTTATTTTCAAATTTTAATTGGATTTTAGGAGTCTTGGAAATTTCTAATAAGTAATCAAGTTTTAGAAATTTTAAACTTTAGTTTTACTAACTTTTAGATTTTCTTGAATACTAACTAATTAAGTTTTTTCAGAAATTTTAACTTTTAGTTTTTTACTAAGTTTTAGATTTTTGGAATTTTAATTAATCAACTTTTAGATTAAATCTGAAACTTTAAGTTTTGAACTTTAGTTGTAGATTAAATTCGATTAAAGTTGCTCAACTGGATGTCAAGCACTTTTCTCATAAAAACGAAAGAAGAGGACCGCGAGTGAATGGTCTCAAGTCTCGCACTTTGGGGTAGCCATTATTCATTCTTTCGTTCCTAAAAAACATCTAATTTTAATTCGGATTAATAAGTGCTGTCAAGATCTAGCATCTTGGCACAACTCTTCGAACAATTGATTTTTCGTCAAACGTTCATTATCCATCGAACAAATTTCATATTAACTTGGACAAACAAGGACCGTTGAGATCTAGCATCTTGGCATAACCCTTTTTGAGCTCTCCTATCATCAAAAGCTCATTGACCATTGAACAACCTTAACTATAACTTAAATGAATAAGAGCCGTCAAGATCTAGCATCTTGACACAACTCTTCGAACATTTGACTTTCATCAAGCGTTCGTTATCCATCAAACAACTTTCATTTTTAACTTAAATGAATAAGAGCCGTTAGAGTCTAGCACTCTAGCATAACTCTTTGAACATTTTCTCAAACATTCGCCAGTCAATTAACATACCTCAACCAACAACTCGTAGTAATCAGAACTACAGACGCTCTGATTTCTCATTCTTCTATGAGAATACGTAGGCACAAGAATCCTAATTCTTGGCGAGCCACCTTCCATCTTTTACCACCTCTTACCTTTGTCAATCGTCATCTCAAGAATCCATCCTTCTTTAAGGATAACAATACTTCAAAGTACATAAAATCTTTTTTTGAAACAAACTTGAAAGAAAAGGATTGTTAGAATCTAGCATTCTAGCATAACCCTTGAAAGATTGGTCTCAAGTCTTGCACATTGAGGTAGCCAATCATTTCTTTCTTTCAACCTTAAAACACTTAATAACAACTTGGACTAAGAGATGTTAGAGTCTAGCACTCTAGCACAACTATTTGAACCATTAATCTTTATCAATGTTCGGTGTCCAACAAACAATTTTCTCAAACTAATCTTGAATGATAGAGAGTGTTAGAGTTTAACACTTTAGCATAAACTCTTTGATCATTTGATGATCATCATTCTTAAAATACATCCAATCAAACTCAAAACTCCATTTTTTATGGACAGATCTTGATCCTCATCAAGAGACCAAAACATCTTCAACCCTTGACCTCAAAGTCATAGGATACCTACTTTTCCCTCTGGCCTCATAGCCATTCAATCCCATCATAACTTAGAATTAGAGAGTTCTTTAACTCTATGTGAGTATCATGATCATGAATACTCATTCCCCTTGGAACTTTGACCATAGGCAATGGTTCCTCACCTTAGTTAGGTGAACTACGATTGTGCTGATTCCATCCTCATAAGGATACGTAGGCACGAGACTGCAAAGTCTTGGCGAGCACCCTAGTAGTAAAACCTCTTTAGGTTCTCCCTCTCTTATTAATAATCATTTCTCTATCTATCCCTTCCCCTTCTAAGTAGAAGACTAGAAATAAACCTTAAGCTAACACTCATTTAACCCTAACTAAATGGTTCCCCGTTGAGTACAACGGACGTGAGGGGTTCTAATACCTTCCCCTTGCGTAACCGACTCCCGAACTCAGACAATGGTTGCGATGACCATTTCTTATCCTTTCTTTTAGGGGTTTTATTCGATATTTTCCCTTTCCTTCTATGGAATAAATAAAGATCGGTGGCGACTCTGTTAAGTCCATCCCGCGGGCGTGCGATTGCGCTTCACGAGGTCGTTCTCATTTTTTCGAGGTACGACAGGTATCTGTGAAACTGTGGATTTAGTAGACATTAACCATGTGGCCATTTGGTAGTGCGGTAGTTATTGGAAATAGTTGATACGCGATACTAGACTCAATTGAGATTACCCTACGATGCTACAGCTCGCTCGGGTGAACCAGCTTGCTGTTGTTATCCCTAGGGGGGTCAATGATTTTGGGAACTTTTAACCCATTCTACATGTACAAATTGTCCAGAATACAACCTTTGGGGATGGGTAGAGCCATGACTCCATGCTCGTGGCGTTGAACCCTTGAACCCATGTTTTTTCAATGTTTTTGTGTGTTGTATTCATGTATTCATTTAAAAAACTCTTAAACAAAGAAAAAATCTTCTTTTCTCTTCTCTCTTTTTTCAAATTAAACAAAAATAATGATTGCAAATATCAGAGAGAAAGATTGCGTTATGGATTTCGGTAGAAGGAAGACGCACAAGTACACCTTCAAGGCTCCAAAACTAGAGGATTTAAGGGGGCTGGCAAGGATGATCACCAACCCCGATGCTTTCAGAGCTAAGTACGGAGGGTTGTTGTCTCTGTTAAGGGTCCATGTAGTTGAAGGAATCCTGTCTACGCTGATTCAATTCTACGATCCAGTTTATCACTGTTTCACATTCCTGGATTATAAACTAGCACCGACGCTAGAAGAGTACTCTCACCATCCAAAGGATCAAACCATTGCAAGAGTAATCTATTTGGACGAGTCAGAAGTCAGGACTCACATGACCACTAAGGAAGGAATCCAAGGTTTACCGGCCAAGTTTTTGCTAGAGAAAGCCCTATACTTTGCCAGTATAGGAAACATTACTGCTTTTGAAGATATCTTTGTTCTACTCACATACGGGTTGTTCCTCTTTCCCAACATCGATAACTTCGTCGATACCAATGCCATTAAAATATTTCTGATTGGAAACCTCGTACCAACCTTGCTCGCAGATGCTTATCATTCTGTACACTTAAGGAATCTGTACAGCGGAGGAATGAGCACATGCTGTGTACCCCTGCTTTACAAGTGGTTCACTTCCCATTTACCCAAGTCTGCTGCTTGTTGGGATCATAAGAGTACTCTACGTTGGTCACAGAGAATCATGTCTCTTACCAACTCTGACATAGATTGGTACAATAGGATTTATGACGGGATAAGGATCATTGACAAATGTGGAAATTTCCCTAATGTACCCCTCATAGGAACTAAAGGAGGAATCAACTATCATCCAATTTTAGTTCCCCGTCAACTCGGATACTCGATGAAGAATATCCCGCAAAATGTTCATCTGGAAGGTCTTTTCTTCAAGGAAGGAGAAAATGACGGGGCACTAAAGAAAGAAATAGTGCATGCCTGACAACATATTCACAGGAAAGGAAGAGAGTCTCTAGGAAGACCAGACTGTATCTCCGTGGAACCTTATCTCCACTGGGTACAAACTAGATCCCTCAAGTTGAGGATGCCCTACCCTCGTCAAGAAGTTTTTCCGTTAAAGGAATCTGTCCTTTATTTTATGTCTGATGCGGAAAAACTTCAAGTCGCTCTCAACAAAGTTCAACGGGAAAATAACTCTTGGAAGAACAAATACCGCATTCTCAATGTAGAGTGTACCAAAATTCAGGAACTGTTAAAAGAGAAGGATGCTCTGATTAAGATACTAGAACAACATGTTGTAGAAAATCAAGAAGACCGAAGAAACTTGCTCGCTCATTTCACTTGGCAAAGGATTGGCAACCCAACAACGGCTGAAGAGCCCCGATCAAAGAAAAGGAAAATACCAGAACCAGCATCTGAGTTCTCCTCAGAGAGGACTCAGGATCCATAAGTTCAGACGTTTCTTTTACAACACTTTGTAAAATATTGTATTTCCCTTTCTGCAATCTTTCAAATTCAATAAAACGGGGTCTCCCCACTATATGATATTTGCAATCCATTTGTTGAAGTTTCTTTTTGATTAAAGCAAAAAGAAAAAACATTAATATATATCATCGCATATCATTCATCATTCTCACATAACGCATTCTTCTTACCTTCGAATCTCACGTATGTGTCACGATTCTAGAGTCAAACTGTCTCATTCATACAATATTCGGGCCAATCGACAAAAGAAAATGGACAATCTTGAGGAAGAGAACAGAGAGCTGAGAGAAGAAATCGATGCTCTGAAGGAAGATCTAAAAAAACTTCACAGTGACATGTAATCCCTGGAAACAGGTCAGAGACAACAACAAAGGACTGTGATCTCGGAGATCACATCTACGCCCATAGTGGAGACGTATGATCCTCGGTACAACATGCCTAAAGACCGTCCCTGGGGCATGCCTATCAACTTTGTCCCTGAAGGATACATCCCACCGGTCACTGAAGACCCAGAAACTGCAGCAGGAACCACTGGGGCTGAAGGTTACAAACTTCGGGAAAGCGAAGATGCAAGAGTCATGACAACAACTCCTGAAGGTTACAAACTTCGGGACAGGGAAGCACCAAGAGTCACCGCCGTAATGAATATACCACAACCCGTGGTACACACTGTCCCGAAAGGACAGATTCCACAAGTAATTCCTGGTGGAAACGAAGACATGTACGACAGAATGAATGAATTCCAGGAGCAATTCCTGGAGATGCAGAAGGAACTGCATGCCATTCACAGCTAGGATTTATTTGGAAAGGACGCCGCAAATCTTTGTCTGGTCCCTAATGTGAAAATACCGAACAAATTCAAGGTGTCTGACTTTGAAAAATACAAGGGCAACTATTGCCCTCAAAGTCATTTGGTGATGTACGCTCGAAAAATGTCAACTCAGACAGAAAATCAACAGCTACTGATCCATTATTTCCAAGACAGTTTAACCGGTGCCTCACTCAAATGGTACATGGGTTTAAACCACACCAAGATCGTTACTTTCAGAGATCTTGGGGCAGCCTTCGTTCAGCAATATAAATACGACCTGGGCATGGCACCACACACAGATCAACTCAGAGCAATGTCGCAGAAAGACAAGGAAACTTTTATGGAATATGCTCAGAGATGGCGTGAAATTGTCACCCAGATTTGTCCCCCTCTTGAGGAAAAAGAGATGACAAAGATCTTTTTGAAAACCTTACGCTCATTCTATTATGACCGAATGGTCGCCAGTGCGCCCAACGACTTCACTGAAATGGTAAACATGGGGGTACGCCTTAAAGAAGCACTCCGAGAAGGACAATTGGTCAAAGGTACAGAACCATCTAGCAGTACCAAAAGATACGGTAGTGCTTTCCTAAAGAAAAAAGAGCAAGATATTGGTAATATCTCTCTTAGAAAGCAAAGGCGAAGGTATCAACCAGTAGCAGCGGTAACTCCTGCTATCAACCCAATGCCAGCTTCGACGTATCAACCTCCGGTTGCTCAGAGCTAAACAAGTCAACAACAATATCAGCAAAGGACACAACAGCCTCTTCAACAGGCTTATCCTCAGTACAACAATAACAATCGTACAACACGACTACCAGAGTTCGACTCTATGCCGATGTTGTACGCAGAACTGTTTCCACTACTACTGGTCAAGGGGCACGTCCAAACCAGGTCTTCTCTTATAGTACCGGAAAATCTGCCTTTTTGATTCAAAGCAGATCAAACTTGCCCTTACCATCAAGGAGGATCGGGGCATAACATAGAAAACTGTCTCAGCTTCAAATCTGATGTACAGAAGCTTGTCAGAAATGGGGTCTTATCCTTCAAGGATACAAATCCAAATGTTCAGACGAACCCGTTGCCTCAACATGAGAAAACTGCAGTAAATTTGATAGAGGAAAAATTTAACCGCAGTTATCAAATTCACGATGTACTCCTATTAGGAACCAATCTGGTCATGATGCATTGCAGACAGAGCGGATACGGTCATGTACCGTCTCCCAATTATCACCAATGTGATATCTGCTCAAAGAATAATCAAGGATATTCTGTAGTGCAATCAGCTCTACAAGAACAGATGAATCTCAGATGGATTCAAGATCATTGGATCCCTGAGGTCAATATGGCTCACGCAAATCCCAACATTGTCCAGAACCACATCATTCTGGCGATGAATGTCAACTTGGTGTCAATGCACTCAAGGCAAAGCCAACATCATGATATGCCACATCACGATTACAATTCCTGTCTAATATGCTCAATAAACAATCAGGGACGCTCTTTTGTACAAGAGGCCCTCAAACATCAGATGGATCTTGGATGGATCCAGGATTACCATGATAGAAATATTCATCAAGTTAATATGATTCAAATCTTTGATATTCGCTTGATGAATACCAGTCTGGTAGAATTACAAGCTAAGCAGGTCAGGCTCAGTTTTCTGGCTTCACATGATTATCAGGACTGTAAAGTGTGTCGTAAAGACGACCAAGGATGTGCACTTGTCCAAAGAACACTTCAACACTTATTGGACCATTGGTGGCTCCCAATCTTCTTGGATGAAGCTACACAACAGATCAGTATGGCTGACGGGAATCCTACTAGGCATCAAAGTCAGGATGTTCGCTCGATGGAAACAGATCTAGTAAGGTTGCACTGCATACAAAGCGGACGTGGCCAGGTGCCACCACACAACTATGAGCGCTGTAGAGTTTTCTCAGAGAACAATGAAGGATGTTGCCTTGTGCGGTCAACTCTTCAAAATCAGTTGGACCGAAAAGAGATTCGACCATGTTCAAGTTCTGGTTCGATCAACGTAATGCAAGACTATCTTCCTGATCAAAGCAAAGACGTTGTCTTAATCTCTAAACATGAAATGGCCAAAGACGTATGCGCCATAATCCCTCTACTCCATGAATTAAGAGTTCCTCTTGATAGTAGAAAGATTCTCAACCTCGAACCAATTGAGGCCGGCTACGATGGTCAGAAAAATCAAAAGGCTCTTGTAGTTATCTATCTGCCGGGTCCAATACTGTACAAATCAGATAAGGCTATCCCTTATAAGTACGGTGCAACAACAATCGAGAATGGAATGGAAACTCCATTACCCTCCGTCGTAAACATTGCCGACATCAGTCGAGTAACACGAAGCAGCCGGATCTTCAACAGAGGAGTTGGAGAACCCACCAGAGAAAAGGAACCTCAAACAGAAGTTCCCAATCAACCAGCCGGCTAATCCAGTAATCCTGACCTTTCAAAGAACAACGATGAGATGCTGAAGCTCATCTAGAAGAGCGAGTACAACATTGTGGACTAACTGTTGCAAACTCCTTCGAGAATCTCTGTGCTATCTCTCTTGCTTAGTTCCGAAGCTCACAGAGAAGCTCTATAGAAAGTCTTAGAGCAAGCTTTCGTAGAACAAGATGTGACAATAAGATAATTTGACAACATCATCTCCAACATCACTTCCTGCAACAAATTGGGATTCAGTGATGAAGAACTGTCGGAAGAAGGCAAAAATCACAACATGGCGCCTAACATTATAGTTAATTGTCAGGACGATGCTCTAGCCAGCGTACTGGTAGATACCAGATCAGCTCTGAATGTATGCCAAAATCTACTCTGATGCAACTATCGTTTCAAGGATCTCCGATGAGAGGCAGTGAGGTCATCGTCAAAGCCTTTGACGGATCCCAAAAAATAGTTATCAGCGAAGTTGATATTCCCATAACCATCGGTCCTCACACTTTCCAAGTCACTTTCCAGGTCATGGACATCCGGGCAGCATACAACTGTTTATTAGGAAGACATTGTATACACGAGGCTGGGGTAGTGTTGCACCCCAAAATTTGCCCTCCTTACCTTTTTACTAACTGGCTTATGTTTCATTTCATTTTTTTGCATTATCATGTGTGCATATCATTAGCATGGGATCAAGGTTCTCTGTTCAAGCATCGTCAGGTTGCAACAGCCGTTTATTTCGTCACTCGACATATGCGCAAAGTATTTCTCCGGGTTACGTAATCAACGGGTCAGCAAAGCTCTTATCAAACATAATTTTTCATGTCAAGAATCTCAGAGAAAGTCAAAGTTTTCAGCCGATTCAGAACAGTTTGAGCAGAAAATCAGCTTGCTGTGCAAATTTTCAAAATTCATAACTCTTGCTCTGGAACTCGTTTTGGCTGGATATTCAACAGTTAGAACCGTCTTGGTATTCTATAAAACTTTTATGTTCGGCTCGGAAGTCAATTCATCAAGGAAAGTGGTAGAAATTATTTGTTTCTGGAATGTCGGTTTCGCTGGATAATTGCGTCAGTGGCATTCAAAAGGGCTTAACTTCTGATTGGATCATCATTTTTGAGCGATTCTTATGCCAAAAGTTCCGTATGGATATCCTCTCCAACTTTCGTGTTTTGGCCAAAAGCTAATTCTTTGAGGAAGATCTCCGAATACGCGAATTCTTTGAGTCGATACAGCAGAAGAACAACTGAAAATAGTGCTGAACCGGTGTATTTCGGACGCTAAAAAATTCATAACTCTCAGCTCGTTTATCGGATTGATGTCGTTCCAGTGCCTAAAATTCCATTTAGATGTTATCTTCGTGCCGTGAATTCAGTTTGGGTCAGGTCCGAGCGGAAGCACCCCGAAAATGTGAATTACCAGTGGGGTTCTTTGATGCAGTGCACTGTCTGTCAAATTTTGTAAAATTCATAACTCGGTCAATTCTCATCGGATTGCGTCCGTTCTCGAAGCGTTGGTTCACAAATTTTATCATCTACAAGTTCCAAGACAAGCTCGAGTTCGAACGATGCTCCGAAGATCATCGTTTTGGTTTATTTCGCAAAACGGAAGTGCTGAACCGAAGAAAAAGGCTGAAAGTTGTTTCACGGTAAAATTCATATCTCACTCGTTTTTTGTCCGATCGCGTTCTTCTTTTGACACGAGGTCACTGACTCATAGATCTACAACTTTGCTGACAAAGTCGAGTCGAGATTATGCTCCGAAGAGGTTGACCTCGTCACGTTTTCGAGTAGCGGACACCAAATAAGCTGAAAAAAACGACTTATTCAGTGACGTCTTGCAGCTTAAACATATCGATCGCACTCGATTTTGATCATATGACGTCCGTTCTTTTTGCGTTGCGACCGTGATTCAAAGGCGGACGATGTTGTGGAAGGCTCAGAGTCGAAATTCCTTACCGAAGACGGTGTTATTTTCACTTAAGCTAAAATTCTACCTTTTGCCCTTCATTTTAGACTCCACTATATATTCAAAACTCTCTCATTTTTCCATAACTTCACGGATTCTCAAAAAAACCAAAAACCCTAATCCTTCTCTCCTTCGAATCTCATCATCCACAAGAGTTTTTCACAAACTACTTTCACAATCTGAATCCTTGGGTTCCATAGAGCACGAATCAACCACCGTTTGAAGCTAACAACACGGGTACGGATTGCGTGACCTCAGGTTAGTACATTTTTCAGGATCTTAGAACTCAATTTTTTGGAGTGTATAATGATATATGATATCCACTGATAATTCTGGTATGTATTATTTTGAGATTGGACGTGTATTATGTGCATATTGTGAGTTTGAAAGTGTGTGATCTAACCTTGTTTCGTTCGATTTGGCTTATGCATTGTTTGTTTGTGATTTTTAATTGCATAGTATTAATCCGGGTGAAATTCTGGCCAAGAAGGTATATTCGTTTGCGTGTTCTGGTGACTTTTTGGTTGCAGGTGGTCGAAAGGGATGACCGGAACCCTAGCTCCGGCGGCTGGTAAGGTTTCCGGCGAGGTTAGGGTTTGGGCGAAGAAGATGAAATCCTGGTCGTCCGTTGGCCAGATCCAACGGTCATCAGCTGACCACGTTTATTTATTTTTTATTATTATTATTTTTTTCCATATTTTTATTTTTATTTAATCATTACATTTCATTTTAATTTTTTTTAAAAATAGTTAATTGCATTTAAAATTCCCATAAAATCCATACATCATATTTATCATTTTAATAATTTTTTTACAAAATTTATTTTTTTTATTTTTATTTTATTTTTATCATTTAAACTAATTATTTATTCAATTTCTTTTTGCATTATCCATACCATGCATGCTTAAATTTCTTTATTTTATTTCTCTGCAATCATAAAACATTTTTCACCCGTTCTTTTCGCATTTGTTCACTAATATTCTAAAATACATTAAAATATTTTTTTATCATTTTTAAAATCATTTCATATTGCATTTAGGTCCTTCTCTTTGGCACATTGAATCCTATCCCTTACTTGAGTTTTGTATGATTAGTTGAATGGCTAACATTTTGGATTTTTGCAGGGACTTTTTATATGTTGTTTGCCTCTGGTTGAGGAACCTTAATGATTAATTTGGGAATTTTAGGAACCATTTTTCTAATTATCGGAGTTATTTTCACTTGGGATTTTCTTGCAGGCGCATCTTTGACCTTATATGATTATTTGTTTGAAAAGGCACTTGTGCCATTTGCTTTTGGGGCTGTTCTTTGTTTCTTTGATTCATGTTTGGATTATTCTCATTATTGTGTGTCATTGCTTGATTTTCATTCACCTCCTTTCTCTTACTTGTATCTACTTTATACTAACCTTTTATCCAGGATCAAGGTAAGTTCCTTAAGGGTATGGATAGGTATCCATGGTTACCCTTACCTTTTTCCTTCCCTCATCTTCTTCCTCTAGGATTTAGGTTGCCTTCAAACCTCACTAACCGTAGGTCACCCATGCATGATAACTTTAGGATTCTTAGTTCCCTTTAGAGTTACCCTTGTGTCTTCTCTCTTCTCATCTCAAACTTCTTTAAAACACTTAATAATAATAAGGTGAATTGCGCACGAGCCTTAAGTATGGGGAATGAGAAATGAGGGGCTTCCTCTCATCTTTCTAGAGTGCTTAGCGAGCGTCCTGTCTTGGGACGATGCGTTAAGTATTCGTCGTTGTGCCCTAGACTTTGGTGCAATGCAACTTAGGAACTAACTTAAGCCACTTCTGTCCTAAAAAATACAAACCAACTTCAAACTTTTTGTCCTTCGGGACCTTCAACTTAAAGGCTATTTTCAAAAAGGGCACGTTACTTTCCGTCTGAGTCGCAAACAGGCATCGACCCTAACTGCCGGACGCGAACTTAGCGTCGCTCATAAAAAACACAAAAAGAACTTGGTCCGAACTACGTTGACTCTGAATTCCCATTGCACAAAGGGGGTACGTAGGCCTAGGACGTCGACGTCCTACCGAGTCGGTCTTTGTCTTTCCCCTCCCGTTTTAGCACAGCCATAGATGATAGGATAACTCACCCTTAGAATAGACAACAAGCGTGGATCCCATCAAGTACGATGGACGCGTGGGGTGCTAGCACCTTCCCCTCGCGTAACCGACTCCCGAACCCAGGTTATGGTTGCGATGACCATTCCTTTCCCTCTTCCTAAGGTTTATGTAGTGTTCCCTTTCCCTCTCTTGGGATAAATTTACACGGCTGGCGACTCTGTTTTTCCGCGCCACTCTCGCGTTTGTACCTGGATGAAAATCCCAGGAGCGACAGCTGGCGACTCTGCTGGGGACTCCGGTTGACCTATGCTGGTCCATCCCTAAGCGAGTCAGTCCTAACGCTTGCTTGTCTTTGTTCTTTTTGGGTGTTTGGTTTTGATTTGCTTTAAGTGTTGTATTTTTATTTTTATATTTTTTACCGCATTTTCTGCATTTCATTTTCTATTACTGTCATACTGTTGTGTTGTGCTGGCTATCTTTGTTTTGCAGGTTGGGTGGGTTTGAGAGCTAAGCCCAATACCAAGGCTTGAGAATACCCTAGGACTAGAGCGGAAAGTAGTGGGACCTACGTGCCCGCTTGGTACATTTGTGTGTTCACGAAATTCACAACCAGACGAGGCTATCTTGGGACGCATTCTAACGTGTGTGTCTTGCGCATGTTGGGGTGTTGATCTAGAGAGCTGTCGACTCTGGTGACCGACCATTGAGGACCTTAGTGGAAACATCCCTCTTCAGTGGTGACAGTGGCAGACCACATCCTGTGGCAAACCCATTCGCACCCGAGGGCCCGCTTTGGAACTCGCATAGGACGGCCCCTACGTTTTGAAGAGAATCAGTGGAGGCACTCCTCGATTGACTTTAGTACTGTACCCCGAGGAATGAATGCCCCTCGAACGTAAGGATACTTTAGCGAAAGACGCTTACGAATAATATCATCACAGTCCCTTCGATATAAAGATCATAGTCCCTCGATGACCCTTCAAGTTGCCTACAAAAAATGATCTTGTCCCTCGATGACCCTACAGAAAAGTGATGGTAGTCCCTACGAATTGCTAAGGTATCCTTACATGTTGCCTCCTATGACCATTTGATGACCCTTCGCTATCCCTCCACATCCAATAGATAGGACTACCTACCCACTAATGGTATGGATAGTGCTATCTCTCAAGGAAAATGATAAGTACAAGAAAGACCTTATAAATTAAGGGTAGGTAACTTTTAAATGCTCGCTCACAACTAAAAAACAAACAAATACTTTTCACACCTCACACTTTCAAAAAATATTTTCAAAAACAAACACTTTGTATACGTTCTTACACGAATTATTACAAAGTCAACTTTTACGAAATATTTTCTAAACACACACCACATTTAAAAAAAAAGCAAGTTAAAGTGAGCTAGCAATTAAGAGCCCGTAGATAACTACGGATGAAAAGGGGTGCTAACACCTTCCCTTTTCATAACTTACCCCCCGAACTCAAAAATCTTTTCAAAACGGTCTTTCCTGTTCTTTTCACCTTTCCTAAATAAATTGGATAAAAGAAAAGTCGGTGGCGACTCTTGCTAACCTCAACATGTTTTGCAAAAAACAAAAGTAAAAAGTCATTTCTCCACCGTACTATTGTTTCTCGACCTCAGTGCCAAAGCTGAGGACCTTTCGCCTTGGAGAATCAGTTGAGGCCTCCTCGATTGATGATGATGCCAAATCAGAAATGGTGAACGTACCATCATTTCTCGACCTGAGAGCCCGGGATATTGAACATCCTAGTACCTACATGTGAGAGGGGATGGGTGTTTGCAGGTTTGCAGGTAACCGAGACCTTCAACCTACCCTTATTATGGATTTCACACCAACGTTTGATTATTTGGGTTATCTCAGTGGTTCAGAGTTCTGGTTTTCTGGTTTCTCGTTCAGCTAACAGCACAACACATCCAGCAGTGTGCCTTGATCCCATGTGTGCATTTGCATTATCATTTTGCATCCCAACATGTTTATTCATTCGTAGGGTTGCATCCTAACTTTGATTCTGGTTCTTGAAATTAAACTGGAATCAAGGGGTGGATCGCCCTGCGAATTTTTAAACATGTCCATTGGCATTTGCATATTCATAATCATTTTGCATATTCATTTTGCATGACAGGTGTTTATCTTCAGAGTTCTTATATTATCCTAATCTCAGAATTGTAGATCAGCACATTCACCGGTATTCTACCAGACAGAATCAGAGGAAACTTATGGATCAGCTACAGAATGAGGTCATTGAGATGCGGACTCGCATGAATCAGTTCATGGAACTAATGCAAGGGGTTGCTCAAGGCCAAGAGCAGTTGAGGACTCTCGTTCAGCCACTGATTGCAAGGAATGAGGAAAACAGTAATAATGATCAGAATGGCCCTACTGGCGGGGGCATTCCCGTTTCTGGTGTTGTGATTCCTCCGGGCGGAGGAGAAAGTGTTGTGATTCCTAAGGCTGGGGAAGGAGGTAATGGTGCTGGCGCAAATCATGGCCGTCAGTATGATGATGTTCAAGACGATGCATTTTCTCTGCCAGATGGGGATGCTGGTCCCCAGGCTGACAACGATCAGAGGATCAGGTTGATTGAGGAACAACTGAAGGGTGTCATGAATCAGGATTCTGTGGGAATGGATTTAGAGGATTTGGGGCTGGTCCCAGGCGTTGTGATCCCGCACAAGTTTCAGACTCCCACTTTCGAGAAATATAATGGTATGTCTTGTCCAAGGACCCATGTCAGAGCATACACGAATAAGATGGCCGCGCATGCAAAGAATGAAAAGCTGATGATGCACTGCTTCCAGGATAGCCTATCTGGGGCATCCCTGGAGTGGTACATGCGACTGGAAAGGAGGGATGTGCGTAGTTGGAGAGATCTGGCAGGGGCATTTATCAGACATTACCAATATAACACTGATATGGCTCTTAACAGAACGCAATTGCAGAATTTATCACAGAAAAATAATGAGAGCTTCAAAGAGTACGCCCAGAGGTGGCGTGAACTGGCGGCGAGGGTTCAGCCTCCCATGTTGGAACGGGAAATGATAACTATGTTTATGGCCACATTGCAGGGTCATTACTTTGAAAAATTGGTACCATGTATGTCTGGAAAGTTTGCTGATCTCATCTTAGTAGGAGAAATGGTCGAAAGTGGTATCAAAATGGGAAAGATTCAAGTTACTCCCGGTTATTCTGAAAATACGAAGAAACGTTACAGGGGAGAAGAAGGAGAGACCAGTGTCGTTCAGTACCAGCAGCCTTATGCTCCTCAACAACAGAAGTATCGGCGTCAGAATCAGCATAGGCCTCGCAATAACTTGGAAAGAAGGAATGCTCCTCTTCATCCAGTTCCCATATCGTACAGTCAACTCTTGCCACACCTGGTTCAAAATTCATTGGTGGAGCCCAAGACTTTGAAGCCTGTTCCAGAACCATACCCTCCGGGGTACAATCCCCATGTGCAATGTGGATATCACGGAGGATCTATGGGATACTCAACCGAAGATTGCAAAGCCTTCCAGGACAAAGTGCAACAATTGATTGACAAAGGGTACATATCATTTCCAGAAGGAGACTTGGTTGTGCATGTCGACCTCTCATCTGCTTGAAGACTTCAAAGGACATCATCAGAAGAAACCAGTCCAGACGGAGTCAAGTCTCCTCAATGGCAATCATCAGCTTCCTTTACTGCATTTTCATATGTAGCTTTCATTTGTTTGTTCAAACGGTGTTTGCATGTAAAAACGTGTTTGTGTTTTGAATGCTGATTTTAATATAATAAACGTGTTGTTCCTGAAGTATGTTACTTTTATGCACTCATATCATGTTTATATGCATTGCAATACCAACTTTCTTGCTTAAACTCTTTGAGGGAGAATGACGAAGTAAGAACGCGACCTTCTGATGGTATGCTTTTGGATAAAACCCTGTTAAGGATGTACTGGCATTATTTCAAATCCCCAAACACTGGAGGTATAAGGGAGATAGACCCTCGTTAACCACTTTGAGCCTTGAAGTAGGAGTTTCTTTCGCTTGAAAAAACCCTCATACTTAACCCAGGGGCAGGGTAGGCGTCAGTTAGTTTGACCGAGCATTCAAATTTCAAAAGGAGTGTGCATCTGAGGATCCATTACCTTCCATTCCACCATCAAGAGGTCAAGAGATGTGAAACCACAATGGCTATCCATCAATGATCAAGGAGTGAGACAGTCACAATCCTTTCAAGCAAGTAAGACAACCGGTGTCGCACGCTTTGTTCAAAAAGAGAAAAAGAAGAAAGCCCGCTAAGTCGAAACTTGAAAACAAGCGACTTAGGCAAAAGTTAGGGCTTCCCGCTGGACTTCAAAATTGAAAAACTCAGAAGAGGCAGTCCAGGCAAAAATTAGGGATCAAGAAAGCAAAATAATGAGAAGCGAAAAGCTAAAAGGATTACAAGAACAAATTCATGTGGCACCAAACACAAAAGATAAAAAGGGATGACTGTCACTCCAGAACCTCCTTAGGTGTCAAACCATCAGTTGCACGGGTTCCTTAAAGATCAGAAACCTTCTGAGAGATGAGCGTTTGTGTCAGATTAACTGAACATAGGACTGGAGAACATCACGAAGAGTGGGTGGGCACCAATAAACTTTGAGCCATAAATCCTTTTTTCTGAAACCGTGAACCAGACCACGTTACAACCCTTAAAAGTCCTAATTGAAACAGGGTTTATTCCGAAAGCGTACTTCAACAGGATAGCGTTCCTGACTCCTATGAGTTGTGCTGATAAGATTTTTGTTGGTATTGCATGTGCGTGTTGTTTTCCATTCAAAAATAAATGTCGCATCCCGGCTAGTGTTCGTTCATAAGGCTTGGCGACACATTTTCAATAAAACTTCAGGTTAACACGAGCGTTGCATTAGAATTGTCATTCTCATAATATACATTTTCTGCTTGCATGTGTTTGACATCAAAGAAGCTTACATGATGAACATCAGTTGAGAAGCTCGATCACGCCAAGTGGGGATGGTGAAAACTCCGAAGGACAGTCATGTCAAGGGGTATGTGGCCAAGAGACTGTGCGCAGCCCGGAGGTTCCCGATAAATGGTGATAAGATGCCGCCAATCTAGAGCAGTCACGTTGAAAACTCTCCCTAAAGCCGCCGAACAGGGGCAATCAGGTCGATTTGACAAATCTCTGTAAGATCAGTCAGGGGCAAAGTTTCTTCAAGACTTGGGGTATGCCACCTCTGGAGCGTAAGAAGTTGTCCACTCCTGAAGATGGTTAATTGAAAACACCTCTTTAAAGTTCAGAATACTGGGGCAGGGTATTTTCAAGCCATTACGAGTCCTCTCGAGGCGAATTCCTTCAAAGATCACGCAGTCCGGGACAATTAAGTCGAGATCCTATAAATCTCTCTAAGAGTTTGAAGACCCCGGGGCAGTGCGAACGCCCGGTCTTCTGTAAAATCCTCTTGAGATGATTTCTTCCATTAGACCTAGTGGTCTGGGGCAGGTGGAAAGTTCAGAGAGCCGTCAGGCTGCAGGGCAACGGGTTTGTACTTCCCCAGCAGTTTGCTCTCCCCAGCATTGAGATTGCACTTTCCTCAGCAGAGCAGACCTTCCCCAGCAGAAGACTTGGGAAGTATTTTCTGGATCAAGACATGTTTCCCCACAGAGTCTGAACGCCTATTTTCCTCAACCAGTCAGGAAATGTTTTCCTCAGCAGCAACGGTGCGACCTGATCCTTAACAGATAAGTAAGCTTGATATTATCCGCTAGCAGGATAGATGTCAGCATTTACCGCTCCCCCAAGCAGAGTTTGGTGGTGATCCTCGCAACAGTTTGTCCAACAGGGGTTGACATCCCTAACAGGTTTTAAATCCAAATGATATCTGGCACTCTTCTGATTCAAGCCGTAGCCTCCCTTTTCAAAAGGTTATGTATAATCCCTAGTAGAGCGGATGTTCTTTTGAAATTTCATCCCCAGCAGAAGTTGTTGATCCAGAGAGTCGGTCACTATGATCCTTCCCAACGGAGTTCCTGTTCAGAGGACAATTTATTTTTGTCATCCCCGACTATTGGTCTTTCTCTCCGGCATTTATTTTGCTGGAGGGATCCTTTTTGCATATCATAAGCATTTGCATTGCATCAAACATATAGCATTCTCATTTGCATTCGAAGCGTAAGCCAGGTTTGATACTTTCTTCTCCAATTCTCTTTCTCAGCAGAGATGGCGTAACTCAGGAGATTTTGAAGGGACGTGTTCCTTAAACTTGTGCTCCCCGGCAGGGTCTTTTATTTAGACTTCTCTTTTTCCCAGCGGAGTCATCTTATCTGTGGACTGTGAGTCCATTAGAAGTTTGGCCTTTCTTTGGTGTAAACCCAGTTCTCGTCTGGTAGTCAGTTCTCGTCTGACTTATTTGGTGTAAACCCAGTTCTCGTCTGGTAGTCAGTTCTCGTCTGACTTATTTGGTGTAAACCCAGTTCTCGCCTGGTAGTCAGTTCTCGCCTGACATCTCTTTGGTAAATCCAGTTCTCGTCTGGTAGTCAGTTCTCGTCTGACTTATTTGGTGTAAACCCAGTTCTCGTCTGGTAGTCAGTTCTCGTCTGACTTATTTGGTGTAAACCCAGTTCTCGCCTGGTAGTCAGTTCTCGCCTGACATCTCTTTGGTAAATCCAGTTCTCGTCTGGTAGTCAGTTCTCTTCTGACTTATTTGGTGTAAACCCAGTTCTCGTCTGGTAGTCAGCTCTCGTCTGACTTATTTGGTGTAAACCCAGTTCTCGCCTGGTAGTCAGTTCTCGCCTGACATCTCTTTGGTAAATCCAGTTCTCGTCTGGTAGTCAGTTCTCGTCTGACTTATTGGGTGTAAACCCAGTTCTCGTCTGGTGGTCAGTTCTCGTCTGACTTATTTGGTGTAAACCCAGTTCTTTCGCTAGTTTCCCTTTGTCAGCAGGGATGACATTTATTTTGCTAGATTCTCTTTATCAGCAGGGAACAATAATCTTTTGAAGATTTTCTTTCGTCAGTCTCCCTTTATCAGCAGGGATGGCATCAGTTTGCTAATATCTCTTTATCAGCAGAGATAGCGATCTTCCGGATAGTTCTTCGTCAGCAGGGATGGCATCTATTTTGCTAGATTCTCTTTATCAGCAGAGATAACAGCCTTTTGAAGATTTACTTCGTCGGTTCTCTTTATCAGCAGAGATGACATAACTTCGGAAAGTTTGTTTCGTTCTATACCTAGCATAGCAGCATTTTTAGCTAACTCTCCAGTGAAGGATTGCAAATTTCCGGGTTCTGTAGTATTCAATCTCCGTGCATCCTGATTATCTGAAAGTTGTCGCTATCATACACTCAGGACCAAGTTGATTGAATAGGGGCAGCTGTTGCACCCCAAAATTTGCCCTCCTTACCTTTTTACTAACTGGCTTATGTTTCATTTCATTTTTTTGCATTATCATGTGTGCATATCATTAGCATGGGATCAAGGTTCTCTGTTCAAGCATCGTCAGGTTGCAACAGACGTTTATTTCGTCACTCGACATATGCGCAAAGTATTTCTCCGGGTTACGTAATCAAGGGGTCAGCAAAGCTCTTATCAAACATAATTTTTCATGTCAAGAATCTAAGAGAAAGTCGAAGTTTTCAGCCGATTCAGAACAGTTTGAGCAGAAAATCAGCTTGCTGTGCAAATTTGCAAAATTCATAACTCTTGCTCTGGAACTCGTTTTGGCTGGATATTCAACAGTTAGAACCGACTTGGTATTCTCTACAACTTTTATGTTCGGCTCGGAAGTCAATTCATCAAGGAAAGTGGTAGAAATTATTTGTTTCTGGAATGTCGGTTTCGCTGGATAATTGCGTCAGTGGCATTCAAAAGGGCTTAACTTCTGATTGGATCATCATTTTTGAGCGATTCTTATGCCAAAAGTTCCGTCTGGATATCCTCTCCAACTTTCGTGTTTTGGCCAAAAGCTAATTCTTTGAGAAAGATCTCCGAATACGCGAATTCTTTGAGTCAATACAGCAGAAGAACAACTGAAAATAGTGCTGAACCGGTGTATTTCGGACGCTAAAAAATTCATAACTCTCAGCTCGTTTATCGGATTGATGTTGTTCCAGTGCCTAAAATTCCGTTTAGATGTTATCTTCGTGCCGTGAATTCAGTTTGGGTCAGGTCCGAGCGGAAGCACCCCGAAAATGTGAATTACCAGTGGGGTTCTTTGATGCAGTGCACTGTCTGTCAAATTTTGTAAAATTCATAACTCGGTCAATTCTCATCGGATTGCGTCCGTTCTCGAAGCGTTGGTTCACAAATTTTATCATCTACAAGTTCCAAGACAAGCTCGAGTTCGAACGATGCTCCGAAGATCATCGTTTTGGTTTATTTCGCAAAACGGAAGTGCTGAACCGAAGAAAAAGGCTGAAAGTTGTTTCACGGGAAAATTCATATCTCACTCGTTTTTTGTCCGATCGCGCTCATCTTTTGACACGAGGTCACTGACTCATATATCTACAACTTTGCTGACAAAGTCGAGTCGATATTATGCTCCGAAGAGGTTGACCTCATCACGTTTTCGAGTAGCGGACACCAAATAAGCTGAAAAAAACGACTTATTCAGTGACGTCTTGCAGCTTAAACATATCGATCGCACTCGATTTTGATCGTATGACGTCCGTTCTTTTTGCGTTGCGACCGTGATTCAAAGGCGGACGATGTTGTGGAAGGCTTAGAGTCGAAATTCCTTACCGAAGACGGTGTTATTTTCACTTAAGCTAAAATTCTACCTTTTGCCCTTCATTTTAGACTCCACTATATATTCAAAACTCTCTCTCATTTTTCCATAACTTCACGGATTCTCAAAAAAACCAAAAACCCTAATCCTTCTCTCCTTCGAATCTCATCATCCACAAGAGTTTTTCACAAACTACTTTCACAATCTGAATCCTTGGGTTCCATAGAGCACGAATCAACCACCGTTTGAAGCTAACAACACGGGTACGGATTGCGTGACCTCAGGTTAGTACATTTTTCAGGATCTTAGAACTCAATTTTTTGGAGTGTATAATGATATATGATATCCACTGATAATTCTGGTATGTATTATTTTGAGATTGGACGTGTATTATGTGCATATTGTGAGTTTGAAAGTGTGTGATCTAACCTTGTTTCGTTCGATTTGGCTTATGCATTGTTTATTTGTGATTTTTAATTGCATAGTATTAATCCGGGTGAAATTCTGGCCAAGAAGGTATATTCGTTTGCGTGTTCTGGTGACTTTTTGGTTGCAGGTGGTCGAAAGGGATGACCGGAACCCTAGCTCCGGCGGCTGGTAAGGTTTCCGGCGAGGTTAGGGTTTGGGCGAAGAAGATGAAATCCTGGTCGTCCGTTGGCCAGATCCAACGGTCATCAGCTGACCACGTTTATTTATTTTTTATTATTATTATTTTTTTCCATATTTTTATTTTTATTTAATCATTACATTTCATTTTAATTTTTTTTAAAAATAGTTAATTGCATTTAAAATTCCCATAAAATCCATACATCATATTTATCATTTTAATAATTTTTTTACAAAATTTATTTTTTTATTTTTATTTTATTTTTATCATTTAAACTAATTATTTATTCAATTTCTTTTTGCATTATCCATACCATGCATGCTTAAATTTCTTTATTTTATTTCTCTGCAATCATAAAACATTTTTCACTCGTTCTTTTCGCATTTGTTCACTAATATTCTAAAATACATTAAAATATTTTTTTATCATTTTTAAAATCATTTCATATTGCATTTAGGTCCTTCTCTTTGGCACATTGAATCCTATCCCTTACTTGAGTTTTGTATGATTAGTTGAATGGCTAACATTTTGGATTTTTGCAGGGACTTTTTATATGTTGTTTGCCTCTGGTTGAGGAACCTTAATGATTAATTTGGGAATTTTAGGAACCATTTTTCTAATTATCGGAGTTATTTTCACTTGAGATTTTCTTGCAGGCGCATCTTTGACCTTATATGATTATTTGTTTGAAAAGGCACTTGTGCCATTTGCTTTTGGGGCTGTTCTTTGTTTCTTTGATTCATGTTTGGATTATTCTCATTATTGTTTGTCATTGCTTGATTTTCATTCACCTCCTTTCTCTTACTTGTATCTACTTTATACTAACCTTTTATGCAGGATCAAGGTAAGTTCCTTAAGGGTATGGATAGGTATCCATGGTTACCCTTACCTTTTTCCTTCCCTCATCTTCTTCCTCTAGGATTTAGGTTGCCTTCAAACCTCACTAACCGTAGGTCACCCATGCATGATAACTTTAGGATTCTTAGTTCCCTTTAGAGTTACCCTTGTGTCTTCTCTCTTCTCATCTCAAACTTCTTTAAAACACTTAATAATAATAAGGTGTATTGCGCACGAGCCTTAAGTATGGGGAATGAGAAATGAGGGGCTTCCTCTCATCTTTCTAGAGTGCTTAGCGAGCGTCCTGTCTTGGGACGATGCGTTAAGTATTCGTCGTTGTGCCCTAGACTTTGGTGCAATGCAACTTAGGAACTAACTTAAGCCACTTCTGTCCTAAAAAATACAAACCAAATTCAAACTTTTTGTCCTTCGGGACCTTTAACTTAAAGGCTATTTTCAAAAAGGGCACGTTACTTTTCGTCTGAGTCGCAAACAGGCATCGACCCTAACTGCCGGACGCGAACTTAGCGTCGCTCATAAAAAACACAAAAAGAACTTGGTCCGAACTACGTTGACTCTGAATTCCCATTGCACAAAGGGGGTACGTAGGCCTAGGACGTCGACGTCCTACCGAGTCGGTCTTTGTCTTTCCCCTCCCATTTTAGCACAGCCATAGATGATAGGATAACTCACCCTTAGAATAGACAACAAGCGTGGATCCCATTGAGTACGATGGACGCGTGGGGTGCTAGCACCTTCCCCTCGCGTAACCGACTCCCGAACCCAGGTTATGGTTGCGATGACCATTCCTTTCCCTCTTCCTAAGGTTTATGCAGTGTTCCCTTTCCCTCTCTTGGGATAAATTTACACGGCTGGCGACTCTGTTTTTCTGCGCCACTCTCGCGTTTGTACCTGGATGAAAATCCCGGGAGCGACAGGTAGTCACTTCGACACTTCACCAGAAGCTGAAGTTCGTCAAGAATGACAAGCTAGTCACATTCTGTGGAGAGCATACCTTAATCGTAAGCAACTTATCATCATCATTCTGTGTGGAACCCGAGGAGGTTGTTGGAACTCAATTTCAAGCACTGTCATTAAGCGATAAGAATCAACCAGAAGGAGGAACCTCTATTTCCTCATACAAAGATACTCTCGAAGTGATCAAGATTAACGACGCAAAAGGATGGGGACAGCTTGTCATTCATACGGATAACGAGACAAAGAAAGGTCTTGGTTTTTCCTCAACATGTACCCAGACTACTAAAGATGAAAGTTTACATCCCATTCAAGATTTCTTCCACAGTGGAGGTTTCCTTCACCTAGTGTCTCAAGAAGTACACACCATCAATGAGGGTGACTCCTCCGATACCGATGAATAGTGGAAGTCCTATCTCAACGAGGACGGTTATATATCTCAGGGAGAGGCACACACACCATTTTGCTTTCCCACGCAGAGTCCGAGATATATACCAAGATAAGACTTCAAAATGATGTACGGAGATTGTGATCCTGAAGGATGTCGTGCTCTGCCCAACTCATTAGAAGAAGACACTCTGATGAAAGACAACTTTGACTATGACTATTATGACCCAATGGATGACTTGCCTATCTGGCATCCATACCCAGAAGACTTGGGGAAAAAGAATCAGCCCAACGATGCTTATCAGCTGAGCATCATTGAAAATAAGACCCGCGCCCCCACCAAATCATGGGATCATTACTCAGGATATTCCAAAGATATCCAGCACAGCGATGAATTTGCAAAGATAGCAGGACAAGATTTCATCAACTATGCTTTTCCTGAGGTCAACATCATTGAAAAGGATGACTCCTCTACTCCCACAGAAGTATGGGACACCTTAGGACAACCGAGTTGCAAGTATGACTTATTGGTCAAGTACACCGCTCCTGAAAGCTCTCGTATCAGGCTCGAAGACATCCAGCCAACTGGATGGGGAGATCCGCCTGAGAGTGAAAACACTGTGCAAGATACAACAGAAGAATTCGTCTATGACAACTCTGCTTGGGAGGAAGACTATAATGATCCTGCTCTGCTAGAAATCAGCGTCATTTCTGAGGACAAACCAAGAAAGAAGGTACCAGACTTTGTGATTCACTGAGGAGTTCGCCGTCAATGGGTTGATGTTGATGTCCCGAAAGTCGTCCATAAGTCTAAGTAAATTTCCATCTTTGTTTTAACCTTTCATCTTGCCCAGGTGAAACAGATGTTTTTATAGGGCTCACTTTCTGTAAATGTCCCTCTTCGCTTTGCCCAAAGCGACAGAGTTTTGTTTTATAGGGCTGTAGTTTTTAGAATCGACTAAATCATAAATAAATAAACATCACGCAGATTGCTTGTTTCGCTTTTTCAGAAAATGGTAATCCTAAAAAACAGCCCCAAAAAAAAACAAGCAGCTTTTAGAAAATACACTGCACACACTCTTGCATTTTCTCTATCTCTTCTAAAAATAAATCATCACGTCATGCAGATTGCTTGTTTTAAACCCCGTTGAAACATACGATCTGATGCTTTCTCCCAACTTTGAATTCTCGGTATTTGAAGCTGAAGAAGAGGAGGACGAAGAAATTCCAGAAGAGATCTCTCGATTACTCAGACAAGAGGAAAGGTCCATTGAACCTCACAAAGAGTCGTTGGAAACTGTCAACTTGGGTATAGAAGAAGAGAGGAAAGAAGTCAAGATTAGGGCACTACTCAGTCCGACTGTCAGAGAAGACTTAATAAAACTTCTCAAATATTTTCCAGATGTATTTGCTTGGTCCTATCAGGACATGCCAGGGTTGGATACTAGCATTGTGGAACATCATTTACCATTGAAATCAGAATGTCGACCGGTAAAACAAAGATTGAGACGGACTCACCCAGACATGGCCATCAAAATCAAGGAGGAAGTACAGAAATAGATTGACGCAGGTTTCCTCGCCACCTTAGAATATCCTCAATGGTTAGCCAACATAGTACCAGTTCTGAAAAAGGACGGAAATGTCAAAATGTGTGTAGACTACAGGGATCTGAACAAAGCAAGTCCAAAGGATGAATTCCCCTTACCCCACATTGACATGCTGGTAGACAGGACAGCAAAGTTCAAAGTCTTCTCCTTCATGGATGGATTCTCGGGCTATAATCAAATTAAAATGGCGCTGGAAGACATGGAGAAAACTTCATTCATCACTCCATGGGGCACCTTTTGTTACAAGGTAATGTCGTTCGGCTTGAAGAACGCCGGGGCAACCTATCAAAGGGCCATGACTACTCTGTTTCACGACATGATGCATAAAGAAATTGAGGTATATGTCGATGATATGATTGCCAAATCTAAAACAGAAGAGGAGCATGTGACCCACCTATCAAAGTTATTTGAGCGTCTGAGAAAGTACAAACTCCGCATGAATCCCAACAAGTGCATGTTTGGTGTCCGTTCAGGAAGACTGTTAGGGTTCATCGTCAGCCAAAAAGGAATTGAGGTTGATCCTGACAAAGTTAATGCCATTCAAGAAATGCCTTCTCCAAAGACTGAGAAACAAGTCATAGGATTCCTGGGACGTTTGAATTACATTTCCAGATTTATATTCCTCATGACCGCAACATGCGCGCCAATCTTCAAATTACTCAAAAAGAATCAGGACTACGTATGGACAGAAGACTGTCAAACTGCCTTCAACAGTATCAAAGAGTACCTGTTGAATCCACCTATCTTGTCACCTCCAATGGAGGGAAGACCGCTGATCATCTACCTAACAGTCTTGGAAGATTCCATGGGTTGTGTACTTAGCCAACAAGACGAAACGAAAAGAAAAGAGTCTGCCATCTACTATTTGAACAAGAAATTTACCGACTGTGAAACTCGGTACACTATGCTCGAGAAAACTTATTGCGCTTTGGCTTGGGCAGCTAAACGTCTTCGCCAGTACATGATTTGTCACACTACTTGGTTAATCTCTGAAATGGATCCGATCAAGTACGTCTTTGAAAAACCTGCTCTCATGGGAAGGATTGCCCGCTCGCAGATGTTGTTATCAGAATATGACATCGAGTACCATGCTCAGAAAACCGTCAAAGGGAGTATTTTAGCCAATCATTTGGCTCATCAACCAATTGACAATCAGGAATCAGTCAGATTTGACTTCCCTGACGAAGATGTCATGTATCTGAAAATGAAAGATTGTGATGAACCGCTACCCAGTGAAGGGCCAGAACCAGGTTCCCAATGGGGACTAATCTTTGACGGAGCTGTCAACAATTATGGAAACGAAATTGGGGCAATCATCGTAACACCTCAGGGTACCCATATTCCTTTCACTGCCAGACTAACGTTCAAATGCACAAACAACGAGGCCGAATACGAAGCTTGTATCATGGGTCTCGAAGAAGCAATCGACTTAAGAATTAAGAACTTGGATGTGTATGGAGACTCAGCCCTGGTTATCAATTAAATCAAAGGAGATTGGAACAGATACCAATCAGGACTGATTCCTTACAAAGATTACGCGAGAAGGTTGTTACCATTCTTTAACAGAATTGAGTTTCATCATATCCCTCGTGAAGAAAATCTCATGGCTGATGCACTAGCCACTCTCTCCTCCATGATTAGTGTGGGCCAATGGAACGACATACCTAAGATTGACATAATGCGCCTAGAACGGCCCGCTTACATATTCTCGATCGAAGTAGTTGTAAGTTCTGAATTGGCATCAATTTTGGTAAAACAATGTTTGCATTAAGATGTCTTACTTGATGTTATGACATGGTGATTTTTCTAACTTTATGGAGTTAGTATTTTTTTAGTGTTGCAGGTTTGTGTTCTAATGTTAAACACGATGTCTTAACATCTATTGACAGAACATCAGGTTCAGTCTGTTATGCTTTATTAGGGTTGCGCTTTATTTGCTATATCTTGAGGTTTGTTTGAGAGATTGCAGGTGAGATTCTTGGAGGAAATTTTATCTGATGCAATCATTTTATATTTTCTATGAAGTATATTCTGTTTCTAGTTTTAGGGCTAAAAGATTTGAAGAGTAATTGTGTTTTAAAGTGAGATTCAAATCTGGGAGTTAATGCTGCCCAAGCCCAAGAAGAGAGTTGCTTTATAAAGACGTATCAAACCTAATTGCTGGTCAGAGAAGTTTAATTAAAGAGCTGCATTATTTGTGTTAGGGTTTGAGTCTTTGTGCGTCTTGTGTTATTTGTGAGCCATTCTCTTATCTCTTTGATGTTTGAATTGGACTGTTTAATTGAGTTGTAATTTGTCCACTCTAAGCTTTTAAGCACGAGTGTTTGTTCTTGGTTGAAGCTTTTAAGCAAAACCAAGTATTGTCTTTGAAGTGTGTTCTTCTATACTTTGTAATTGTTCTATTATTATCACTGCTGTGATTGAGGGGGAGTGAGTGGTGTCTCATATCTACGAGTGTCTTAGGTAGAAGTATTACTGGGTAGTGATTAAGTGAGTAGATTATCAACTTGTGTGTTGATTGTGGAGTCTATGAATTGATACTACTAATAGTGATTTTCCTCCCTGGCTTGGTAGCCCCCAGATATAGGTTGTTAGACCGAACTGGGTGAATAATTCTCTGTGTTGTTTATTGTTTATAAGCACTGTTACTATTATTTCCTTGTTCATACAACAGATATTGATGTTGTGACACCTCACTTGACATCACATATCTGATACCAGAATTTCAATTGGTATCAGAGCAGGTCATCCTGCTCTGTATCTGGGTGAGATCTAAGGTTGTTACTTTCTGGTGCTATGGACAAGGAGAGTGGTGGATTTGTGAATAGACCCCCTATTCTAGATGGATCAAATTATGACTATTGGAAACCTCGCATGGTTGCCTTTTTGAAGTCTCTAGACAGTAGGGCTTGGAAGGTTTTTTTGACAGGATGGAAACCACCTGTCATTGTGGATAAAGAAGGTGGGTCAAAGCTGAAACCTGAAGAAGAGTGGACCAAGGAAGAGGATGAGCTTGCACTTGGAAATTCTAAAGCCTTGAATGCCATATTTAATGGTATTGACAAAAACATTTTCAGGCTGGTTAACACATGTGAAGTAGCTAAGGAAGCTTGGGATATTTTGAAAACTACTCATGAAGGAACCTCCAAGGTCAAGATGTCAAGACTTTAGCTGTTGATAACAAAGTTTGAAAGTCTGAGAATGAAGGATGATGAGACCATTCATGACTTTCACATGAATATACTTGAACTATCAAATGCTTCTAGTGCCCTAGGAGAAAGGATGTTTGATGAGAAGTTGGTGAGGAAGATTCTCAGATCTTTTCCCAAGAGATTTGAAATGAAGGTGACTGCTATAGAGGAAGCTCAAGACATCAGCCAAATGAGGGTAGATGAATTGGTTAGTTCACTTTAGACATTTGAATTGGGGCTGAATGACAGATCAGAAAAGAAAGTCAAAAGCATTGCATTGGTGTCTAGTGCTGAAGATGAAGAGAAAGAATGTGATATTGAAACACAGGAGGAGCTATCCAATGCAATTGTATTGCTGGGAAGACAATTTAATAAGGTTTTAAAGAGAATGGACAGGAACTATAGACCAAATGTTAAGAACATCTCATCTGACATTAATAAGTCAAGTGATCAGATGAAGAGAACAACAACTGAAGAGAAGCCTAATCATGACAAAGGAATCCAATGTCATGAGTGTGAAGGTTATGGTCATATAAGAAAAGAATGTCCTACATATCTCAAGAAGCAGAAAAAGGGACTATCTGTTTCCTGGTCTGATACTGATAGTGAGAATGATGAAGAGACTGCCAAGCATGTTAGGGCATTGACTGGAATATGTGCTTTTGATGGAGAGTCTAGTGATGATGAATTAACCTTTGAAGAGCTAGCAGCTTCTTATCAAGAGTTGTGTCTGAAAAGTGAATAGGTCTGTCAAGAAGGGGAGAAGCAGAAGAAAATTATAATCCAGCTTAAGGCTGATAAAGTTGAGCTTGAGAATGAAGTCCTGTTGTTAAAATCCCAACTTGATCAAATGTCCAAATCCATCAGAATGTTGAATAGTGGAACTGACACTCTGGATGAAATCCTTTAGGCTGGAAAAGGGGCAGGTGATAAGACTGGTCTAGGATTTGATGGTGAGAAGAAGATCTCTGCAGATGCTAGTTCCTCTGGACTTAAATAGAACATGTCTCGTCAGATGTCTCAACATCATGGGAAAGGACATGTTTTTGGGCCTAAGAAGGTTGTACCTCACCAGATGCCACAACGTTATGGGAAAGGTTATGTTCCTCTACCTAATCAGTTTGTGCCACAACCTCATAAAAAGGCTCACGAAGCTAGACAGTTTATGCATCATCAAGTGCCACAACATCATGGGAGAAGAAAATCCCAACATCATGGGAGAAGACATCCCAACCACTCAAGAGGTAGATTTCAGAGATGGAGGTGTCATTACTGTGGAAGGTTTGGCCACTTAAAACCTTTCTGCTTCAGGCTCTATGGTTACCCTAAACTTGATCCTCAACCTAGACAGAATCAGAACAGGCCTCTAATTGTTAAACAATGGGTTCCAAAGACTGTCACTACTTGTTTGTTAGCTCATATGTCTCTAGGAGGTTCTACCAAAAAGGAATGGTATTTTGATAGTGGTTGCTCTAGACACATGACAAGTGTGAAGAATTTGTTGGTTGAAGTTGAACCTTATTCCAGCTGTGTAACTTTTGGTGATGGTGTCAAAGGAGAAGTCAAGGGTATGGCAAAACTGAATTGTGCTGGTGCTCCTAGGTTAGATGATGTGTTACTGGTCAAAGGACTGAAAGCCAACTTGATCAGTATTAGTCAACTATGTGAGCAAGGACTTAAAGTTCACTTTACTAAAGCTGAATGTATTGTCACTAATGAGAAAGGTGAAGTGGTCATGAAGGGTGCTAAGTCTAAAGACAACTGCTATCTATGGGTATCTCTAGACTCAGGCTCTTACACATGTGGTTATACTGAAGAAGATGAAGTCAGGGTATGGGATCAAAAGGTGAAACATCTAGAGGAAGGAAGAAGTTATGAAGACTGCCAAATAGGGAAGCAAATCAAGATGTTACACCAGAAGTTTCAACATTTCACTACTTCAAAAGGGCTAGATCCACCTCACTTGGACCTGATGGAGTCCAAAGGTGTTGTCATGACCAAACAGGGTATTCAGCAAAAGCAGTCAGAACCTAAGATGTGCCTTGGTGATAAGATGGACGTTTATAAACTCCTAGCTCAGAGTAAGCTGGCTAAGTACAATGTCGAGCAAGATGTCATGAAATTACACTATGACGTCATGAGAATATTGATCAGAAGTCTTGTAGAAGATAATGTGATAATTTTGAAACTTATTGCCACTGAAAGAAAATTGGCTGAGACTGTGGATGCAAGTAAATTTGAATTCTCAAAGAAAAAATTGGGTATCCACGTTTGTGAAAACTTATAGCAATTAAAGGCGTGTGGGAAAATCTTTTTAAATTTTAAAAGTCATTTACTGGTTTGTAGAAATATCATTAATTGCCTTTTAGGTTTCCAAAAGCAGCCCACCTATTGTAGGCAATCATTTCAACGTAGTGCTCCCACACGCAACACAAGTCTCACACCTCATTTGCTCTGCTCGTTCATCTTCTCTCCCGGAGAAAGAAGCTCTTCCAACCGTTTGACAATCAACTGCAAGAAAGTAACAATGTCTCAACAACAACCTTCACCATCCAAGAAATCTCCTACAAAAAATCCTTTGCATGCTAAATCTAGGGTTTCTACTGAAAAGGTCTCGCTTGATGATGCTCTGGATATTGCGCCTCTATCTATGGTTCCTATCTCTGGTTCTGAAAAGATACGACCAAGCAAGCTGCAGGCGAAGAGGTCTACACGTCCTAGTACAGGTAAACCTTCTGATTCTTCTGAGTCTAGAAAGTTTGATGATAGTGAAGCTAGGAGGGTTGTCACTAGAATTTTATTTAGAGACAAATCTGTTCCTGGGAATTCTACTTCACTCCCTCAAGGTGATAAAAATCAAAGTGAGGAAGAGGAGTATTCTGTAGATCAGAGTCTTGATAGGATAGTTACCAAGGTTCTTGAAAAGGGTATTTCTGTGGCTGGGATATCAAAGCCACTCGCTCAAATGTATGCCTCTCACTCTGAGGGTAAGAGAGATGATCGACAAACTGATGAAGACAATCTTCACAGGTTGGCTATGTTTGTTATTGAAGATGCTGAAACTGAAGATGGAGCTGATGTTGAAACAGATGTTGGAACATCACCTGCTAAGAAAGGTACCTTTAGTCCTAGAGGAAAGAAGCCAGTTGATGTGGATGATTTGTCAGATAATGAGATTATAGCTAATTTGGTGCCTGGGATAGCAAAAAGGATGAAGACAAGAAAAGAGAAGGCTGTTGCTATGACAGGGTCTCTTGGTAGTGGTAAGAAGAAGTTTGTGGTTGGTCCTACAAAATCATGGATCAAGGTGGCTACCAGCTCCAAGAAAAGGACAGACTTTGATGTTGAGGAGGATGTCCAGGACATCAATCCTGAAAAGAAGGCTGCTAGCAAGAAGATTGTTAACAAAGTTTTTGACGTCCCTTTAGACAATATTACATTCCATTCTGTTGAAATGTGAGTAAGTGGAAGTATGTTTATCTGAGAAGAATTGCTCTGGAGAGAGAGCTTGGTAAAGATGCCTTGGAAGTCAAGGAAATCATGGAGTTGATTCATTTTGCAGGATTATTAAAGATTGTGTCAGATTTTTCAAAGTGTTATGATGTGCTAGTTAAGGAATTCATTGTGAACATTCCTGATGATATTGCTGATGGTAGAAGTGTGAATTTTATGAAGGTTTTTGTGAGGGGCAAATGTATTCATCTCTCTCCTAGTGCCATCAACAAATATTTGGGAAGGAGTGATAAAGAGGAGTGTGAACTGGAGGTTACTGACAACCAAGTGTGCAAGGTGATCACTGCTAATCAAGTGACTAGTTGCCCCTTGAAAGGTAAATTACATGCTAGCCAACTAAGTGTCAAATATGAAATTTTACATAGGATTGGGGCTGCAAATTGGGTACCTACAAATCACAAAACTACCATAGCTGTGGGGTTAGGAAGGTTCATCTTTGTTGTTGGCAACAAGGTCAAGTTTGATTATGGGAATTACATCTTTGATCAGATTGTGAAGCATGCTACAACTAATGCTGTTAAGATGCCTATAGCATTTCCGTCCCTTATTTGTGGAATGATATTGAATCAACATCCTGGAATCTTAACTAATTCTGATATTGCTTGTAAGAGGGAGGCTACATTGTCTCTGCATCCTAAGTTGTTTATAGGGAATCATGTCCCTGATATTGTTTCAACATCAGGTACTAGTGTCAACAAGACATGCACCAAAAATGAATTGATCAATGAGTTGAAGTTAGCATGTAAAGATCTAGATGTTGTTATCAACACCAGCGCTGCCAGGAAGATGAGACTTGAAAAATTGATTAAGTCTTTAGAACAGGGTGAAGATGGTAATGGTTCAGGTTCTGAGGAGGGTGGCTCAGCAACTGATAATGAGGATGATGAAGATGCTTCTGATGATTCTGAGGAAGATTAATTATGTGGGAATTTTCTTTTTGTTTTTTTTGGTTTTCTTTAGGAACTTGTGTGTTGTTCTGGAATTTTGATGGCACCTGTATGTGCTTGTTTTGTGACTTAAAATGTCTGTACTGCTCTTGTTGACAGCTTCAGTATGTTTTACTATGTTTCTCTAGTTGCTGTTTGTCTAATCTAACAAGGGAGAGTTTGTCTAATCTAATAAGGGAGAGGTTGTGTGACTGACTGCTGGCCAGGCTGTCTAACAATGACAGGTTGTGACTGACTACTGCTTAACTGTGACTACTTCTTCTTTAGTTTGTCCAATTATGGCTAAAAAGGGGGAGAGTAGACTAGGTTTTGTTTTTGTGTTCAACTGAATGCTGAATGGTTTTCTTCTTGTTGGCTTAAGGGGGAGTTGCAGTAGTTTTTTAGTGATCAGTGTTAACTCAGAATGTCAGTTTTATGTTGCTTCTGCTGCAGGGTTTTCTGAGTTATTGGTATGTGTGCTTATTGGTTGTTTTAGCCAAAATTAGCCAAAGGGGGGAGTTTGTAAGTTCTGAATTGGCATCAATTTTGGTAAAACAATGTTTGCATCAAGATGTCTTACTTGATGTTATGACATGGTGGTTTTTCTAACTTTATGGAGTTAGTATTTGTTAGTGTTGGAGGTCTGTGTTTTGATGTCAAACATGATGTCTTAACATTTGTTGACAGAACATCAGGTTCAGTCTGTTATGCTTTATTAGGGTTGCGCTTTATTTGCTGTATCTTGAGGTTTGTTTGAGAGATTGCAAGCGAGATTCTTGGAGGAGATTTTATCTGATGCAATCGTTTTATATTTCCTATGAAGTATATTCTGTTTCTAGTTTTAGGGCTAAAAGATTTGAAGAGTAATTGTGTTTTAAAGTGAGATTCAAATCTGGGAGTTAATGTTGCCCAAGCCCAAGAAGAGAGTTGCTTTATAAAGACGTATCAAACCTAATTGCTGGTCAGAGAAGTTTAATTGAAGAGCTGCATTATTTGTGTTAGGGTTTGAGTCTTTGTGCGTCTTGTGTTATTTGTGAGCCATTCTCTCATCTCTTTGATGTTTGAATTGGACTGTTTAATTAAGTTGAAATTTGTCCACTCTAAGCTTTTAAGCACGGGTGTTTGTTCTTGGTTGAAGCTTTTAAGCAAAACCAAGTATTGTCTTCTTCTTTACTTTGTAATTGTTATATTGTTATCACTGCTGTGATTGAGGGGGAGTGAGTGGTGTCTCATATCTAAGAGTGTCTTAGGTAGAAGTATCATTGGGTAGTGATTAAGTGAGTAGATTATCAACTTGTGTGTTGATTGTGGAGTCTATGAATTGATACTACTAATAGTGATTTTCCTCCCTGGCTTGGTAGCCCCCAGACATAGGTTGTTAGACTGAACTCGGTGAATAATTCTCTGTGTTATTTATTGTTTATAAGCACTGTTACTATTATTGCCTTGTTCATACAACAGATATTGATGTTGTGACATCTCACTTGACATCACATATTTGATACCAGAATTTCAATTGGTATCAGAGCAGGTCATCCTGCTCTGTATCTGGGTGAGATCTAGGGCTGTTACTTTCTGGTGCTATGGACAAGGAGAGTGGTGGATTTGTGAATAGACCCCCTATTCTAGATGGATCAAATTATGACTATTGGAAACCTCGCATGGTTGCCTTTTTGAAGTCTCTAGACAGTAGGGCTTGGAAGGCTGTTTTGACAGGATGGAAACCACCTGTCATTGTGGATAAAGAAGGTGGGTCAAAGCTGAAACCTGAAGAAGAGTGGACCAAGGAAGAGGATGAGCTTGCACTTGGAAATTCTAAAGCCTTGAATGCCATATTTAATGGTATTGACAAAAACATTTTCAGGCTGGTTAACACATGTGAAGTAGCTAAGGAAGCTTGGGATATTTTGAAAACTACTCATGAAGGAACCTCCAAGGTCAAGATGTCAAGACTTTAGCTGTTGATAACAAAGTTTGAAAGTCTGAGAATGAAGGATGATGAGACCATTCATGACTTTCACATGAATATACTTGAACTATCAAATGCTTCTAGTGCCCTAGGAGAAAGGATGTTTGATGAGAAGTTGGTGAGGAAGATTCTCAGATCTCTTCCCAAGAGATTTGAAATGAAGGTGACTGCTATAGAGGAAGCTCAAGAAATCAGCCAAATGAGGGTAGATGAATTGGTTGGTTCACTTCAGACATTTGAATTGGGGCTGAATGACAGATCAGAAAAGAAAGTCAAAAGCATTGCATTGGTGTCTAGTGCTGAAGATGAAGAGAAAGAATGTGATATTGAAACACAGGAGGATCTATCCAATGCAATTGTATTGCTGGGAAGACAATTTAATAAGGTTTTAAAGAGAACGGACATCGGTTCATCCTGGTAGCCATTGGCTACTTCACTAAATGGGTCGAAGCAGCGTCATACACCAATGTGACCAGACAAGTGGTGGTCCAATTTATCAAGAACAATCTCATCTGCCGTTATGGTGTTCCAAGCCAGATCATTACAGATAATGGATCTAACTTGAGCAACAAGATGATGAAAGAGTTGTGTGCTGAGTTTAAGATCAAACACCATAACTCATCTCCCTACCGACCCAAGATGAATGGGGCGGTAGAAGCGGCTAACAAGAACATCAAGAAGATCGTTCAAAAGATGGTTGTAACATACAAAGACTGGCATGAAATGCTGCCTTTTGCTCTTCACGGTTATCGTACATCTATCCGCACTTCAACAGGGGCAACCCCTTTCTCTCTAGTATATGGCATGGAGGCAGTGCTCCCCATAGAGGTAGAGATCCCATCAATCCGAGTATTGATGAAAGCCAAGCTAACGGAAGCATAATGGTGTCAAAGTTGATACGACGAACTAAATCTGATCGAAGAAAAGCGAATAACGGCTCTATGCCATGGTTAGTTGTATCAGCAAAGAATGAAGAAAGGTTCGACAAAAAGGTCCGACCCCGTGTCTTTAGAAAAGGAGACCTCGTGCTCAAGAAGATACAATCATTTCTCACTGATTCCCGGGGCAAATGGACTCCGAATTATGACGGCCCCTATGTGGTCAAGAAAGCCTTTTCAGGTGGCGTCTTGTGACTCGCAACCATGGATGAAGAGGAATTTGCCTACCCCACAAATGTTGACGTAGTCAAGAAATACTTCGCCTAAATAAAAAAAAATAAATAAATAAATGTCTCGGTGGATTGAAAACCCGAAAGGGCAGTCCAGGCAAAAATTAGAGACTTAATAAAAAATCATCCCGATGGATTGGAAATCTCGAAGTACAATCCAGGCAAAAGTTAGGGATTAATGGCAAGTAACTACGTCCGACGAGGTTAAATCCCCACTAGTAATGTCATCCATCAAGAAAATTTCAGTCAAGGTCATCTTCGACAGAAGCTCAGGATGTCCAGAATTCAAAGTTGGTAGAAGGATAATGGTTGTTATGTTTCAATGTAGCCCTTTTTCCCTTAAATTACCATTTTCTAAACTTTGTAAATACTCTATGGGATCACGCGCTTGGTTGATTTCTATCCTATCAATAAAATTTGAGCCCTAGTGCTTTTGTTTGCAAATCTTATTTGTTTTAGCTTTACAGAATGACATTTTAACATGATCAACGATTCTTGAAATAAAACAAAAAATGAATTTACTTGTCAAAATTTTTCTGCTCTTTAAAATATAGATGTCAATTCTTTTTTACTGATGAATTTCAAAAAGAACATCAATGGTTTCTCCAGAGGTGATTGAACCTCAAAATGCAGAATCGAAGTACTCCTTCTAAATCAGTACGCCTGAATGAAGGATCAACTATATCAGATGCGAATATCCCATTTGATATCCCCGGCAGAGTACGTACCTCTTAAGACCGATTGAACAACTCTTTCTCCCCGCGGGGACCGTCTCTCCTAAGAAAGGTAGGATTGCTATTTTGAACTAGTGATACTTTTCATTCCCCACCGTGGCCGAGTATCCAGTCGTGTTCATCTATTGGTCTGTATGTCGCGTCAGTTTTGTCAGCATAAACATACATATGTCATGCATAATTGATTCACATTCATATTCATATTGCATCACTATCACTCTAGTTGGTCTTATTCCCAAGTAATAAAGTCCTCTCATCAATCGAGTTGTCAGTCATTTCCTCGTCAGGAAATGTAGCGTCTAAGAAATTTCTCCTCAGTTTATTTCTGGATTGGAGCCGGTCCTCGACCACTTTGATAACTTGAACCTCTGAAAGGCAAGAAGACATTTAACAAATGTCACTCGTCACCCTTGAAGATGACGTTCTTGCTTTTTCGAATTAAGGAAAATCCCTAGAGAAAGCCTCTATAGTGAAGACTCTCAGCAATACAGCAGTTTCTTTCCGAAAGGTTTACTGTCAAAAAGGTCATCAACACCTCCAAATTGGTTTACATCATATGGCATTTCTCCGAAAAGATCTCGAAGAAAAGTACGATGTAATATCCCCAAGTGAAAAGCAGTCTCTCAAGAGACTCGTTTTCCCCAGTAGAGTCAACAAATGGCATCTCCAACAGAGAAGTTAGTACGCCACTACACCTCAGACAAATGGGTTTCTCCGGCAAGCCTGACATCAAAACTTTTTCTATCAAATGGCATCTCCCCAGTAAAACTCGGCGAGAAGTTTGATAAAGACCGCTACACATAGCATCCCTTGTCATGAAAGAAACTCGACAAGAAGAAACTGAGACCAGTTCCCTGGCTGAAGACCAGGATCGAGGGGAAGTTTATTTCAAAAGAAACTTAGACCAGTTCCTTGGCTGAAACCAGGATCGAGGTGAAGTTTATTTATCAAGAAACTGAGACCAGGTGTCGCATCTGCGAAAATCAATCGGCGAAAAAGAACATAACAGAATCGACAAAATTTTTGGTTCGCTATATTTAAATACCTTTTACCTTGATGTCCCGAGGATTTCCATTTCCTCGCGCCATCCGGTAGGGGCAACTGTTGTACCCCAAATTTTGACCTCTTAGATGTCATAAGCATTGCATGAGCATTATAGGCCAATCTTGTTTGCATCACTAACTAGTTGAGCAGTCTTTGTGGCTTTATATTTTTTGAAAGAGATTTCAGCCAGAAGATTTTGGACACTGGTCAATCAAGACCTTGGATGAGTCATTAACCAAATTTTGTTCATCATTTTTGTTGGTTAATCGAAGTAAAAGTCTTTCCTCTTCAAGAAATTCAAGTTTCTTTTGGCCATTTTCTCAAGACTTTTAGAGTTGGATTTAAGATTTTTGTGGAGTTTTTGTATATGGATTCCAAAGAAAACAATAAGCTTAACACAATTAATTTCCTGAATTTTGTTTTAAGTTTATCATGGGATTTTGGATGGAATTTGAGGTTTTAATGTTCATGGGGGATATGGAGTACAAGTTATTAAACTCATTTATTTTAGTTTGTGTTCCAACTGTTGGGTCGCTATTTTAAGAGTAAGTTGTAAACATTCCCGTACAATAAAGCTAATGTGAGAAATAATCATCAAGACCATTTGAAAAAGGTGTTGTCGAATTATGCATTTCATGCTGCGTGAAGGCACATTTTGTTACCAACATTACAATATGTGACACAAGAAGTCAGATTATGGGAGTCTCCAAAATATTACCCCATACGAAGAAATGAATTATGAGTTACAAATTTCAAATCAATTGTTGATTTCAGTCAATACAAAAGATACAATATACAACAATATGCCTTGACTACTTCGTGTGACAATGACCTTTCAAACATGTACTTCAAGGTGCATGACCAAGTGCAATTTGCTGTCTTTTGAAACCGTACAAAATCCATCACCTGTCCTTGTCATGATAGCACCTAGACCGCACTATCCAAGGGAAAAGCTGCTGTGAGAGAGGACCTCAACCAAGGCTAGTTTTCTACCCCGTACTTGTGCCATCCAAACAATAAACCTGTGAATTGGAACAATACCATGTCACGCATACATTATCATTCATCATCAAGTTCCATTCGAAGTATGTCACAAACTCATCCAAATTCAATTAAACTCAAGGATTTCAAACTCAAAAATAAATCAATTTTAATTCAAGCCTACAAACATATCACACAGACCTAAACCACCATTCTCAACATGTGGTATTCATTTTTATATGCCAAAGAAAAAACAATTTCATAACAGGACAGAGAAGTTCAGGATTGTGCAGAGTGTAGCAGTGAGGCTTAAGGTCAAAATTCACGAAAGAAGAAAGGTTCAGTGCATCAGAGTATTATTCAGAAAGTCTTGACATAGAGAATGGAAAGAATACCGATATTTCACAGTTGAAGTAATAAGTCAGAACCACAGATTGATAACCAGAAACAATAACACGAAAATGAAAAAAGAACAAAATATTATCATAGCAGGGATTCAGAGCACCTCAGAGGATTCAAGAATAAAAAACCCAAACCTGTTCTGTGCAAGGGGGAAAAAATCCGAAGAAAAATCTACAAACCCTTCCCCACTACCACAACCCTATCCATCGAATCCTAAACAATACAAACCACCACATTTCGACCACCACAACCCAGTAACCAAATAACACCATGCTAACACAAAAAAAAACAGAGATTAGAAAAAAACCTCACCTCTATTCATCACCAAAAAGAAGAACATTCTTTCATTCGCAAACTGACCCTCAACCCTGTTCTCGCTTTCGCAACCATCATATCAACCCAACCTTCATTCTGAATCCACCATTCGAAAACCACCGTATTCCATCTCCATCATTCTCTTTGAAGAGACCTCACCAGTTAACACCTCCATTTTGCACAAACCTTCAATCAAACACACTGAACCAAATCAGAAGCGAATCAAAGAAAGACATGGAATAGAAGAACAGAAGAAACAAAGAGAAGGTCGCGGACTAAAAGAACCTGAGGATTCGCGTTGATATCACTCTTCGTATAGGTAGCTTGTTGTTTTTTTTCTTTTCCATTTCCATACTGTGTTCGGGGTAAAAACTCGTAGAGGGAGGGGCGATTTAGGCGTGAAGAATGAGGTTTGTCTTTTGGTGTTTTTGACTCAAATGATTTCGTTCCATAGGAAAATTTCCATGTCGATTTTTGTTGCAGAAGATGTTTAGGAGTTGTGAAGGATAAGTGGCTGTGAAAGGGATATAGGGTTTCAGTTACCATTTACATTAATGCCCATCGAACCGGGTCAATACCGACTCGGGTTCTTTCCCCTTGGAAATCACCCAAAATACCCTAACTCCTTTGGGCTTCATGAACAGTCCTTTGCAATACTACCCACCCCAACCTTTCTTTTTTTCATCTTTTATTTATTAGTCTTAAATTTTAAAATTCTGTTTTGAATTAAGTTTTAAATGGGAACTTTAAATAGGTTTTAGACGTTTCTTTTTAATTTTTATTTCATTAACTCTTGGTTTTTTTAAACCTTAGTTTTAAGTAAGTTTTAAGATTTACTTTCAAATTTTAACTAATTGAATTTTTAGAAATTCTAATTTTAGCCTTTTGCTAAGTTGTAGATTTTTGAAATTTTAGTTAATTAACTTTTAGATTAAATCTGAAACTTTAATAAGTTTTGAACTTTAGTTATAGATCAAATGATCCGATTAAGTTACTCAACTAAATGTAAAACTTTTTCTCAATCAAGTACGTTATCAAAATCCCTTTTTAAAATCAACACGAAAGAAAAGGACTGTTGGAATCTAGCATTCTAGCACAACCCTCGAAGGATTAGTCCCAAGCCTTTGCGCATTGGGGTAGCTATTCATTCCCCTCTTTCGTCTTAAAACAATCTTAACCATATTTTCGGACGAATAAGAGTCGTCAAGATCTAGCATCTTGGCACAACTCTTCGAATAATTGATTTTCATCAAGCGTTCATTGTCCATCGAACAACTTTCATATTAACCTGGACAAACAAGGACCGTTAAGATCCAGCATCTTGACATAACCCTTTTGAGTGATTGATCATCGTCAAAAGCTCGTCGTCCTTAAAACAATCTTAATAATAACTCGAATGAATAAGAGCTGTTAGAGTCTAGCACTCTAGCATAACTCTTTGAACATTTGCTCAAATGTTCGCCAGTCACTTAACATATCTCAACTAAACAACCCGTAGTACTCAGAACTACGGATGCTCTGACTTCTCATTCTTCAATAAGAATACGTAGGCACAAGGATCTTAATTCTTGGCGAGCCACCTTCCACCTTTTTCAATCGTCATCTCAAGAATCCATCCTTCTTTAAGGATATCAATACTTCAAAGTACATCAAATCTTTTTTGAAATAAACTTGAAAGAAAAGGATTGTTAGAATCTAGCATTCTAGCATAATCCTTTGAAAGATTGGTCTCAAGTCTTGCACATTGAGGTAGCCAATCATTTCTTTCATACTTAAAACACTTAATAATAATTTGGACTAAGAAATGTTAGAGTCTGGCACTCTAGCACAACTCTTTGAACCATTGATCTTTATCAATGTTCGTTGTCCAACAGACAATTTTCTTAAACTAATCTTGAATGATAAAGAGTGTTAGAGTTTAATGATTTAGCATAAATTCTTTGATCATTTGATGGTCATCATTCTTAAAATACATCCAATCATACTCAAAGCTCCATTTTTATGGACAAATCTTGATTCTCATCAAGGAACCAAAACATCTTCAACCCTTGACCTCAAAGTCATAGGATACCTACTTTTCCCTCTGGCCTCATAGCCATTTAATCCCATCATAACTTAGAATTAGAGAGTTCTTTAACTCTATGTGAGTATCATGATCATGAATACTCATTCCCCTTGGAACTTTGACCATAGTCAATGGTTCCTCACCTTAGTTAGGTGAACTACGATTGCTCTGATTCCATCCTCATAAGGATACATAGGCACGAGACTCCGAAGTCTTGGCGAGCACCCTAGTAATAAAACCTCTTTAGGTTCTCCCTCTCTGATTAATAATCACTTACCTCCCTTCCCCATTAAGTAGATGATTAGAAACAATCTTTAAGCTAACACTCTCTTAATCTTAACTAAACGGTTCCCGTTGAGTACAACGGACGTGAGGGGTGCCAATACCTTCCCCTTGCGTAACCGACTCTCGAACTCAGACAATGATTGCGATGACCATGTCTTATCCTTTCTTTTAGGGGTTTTATTCGATATTTTCCCTTTCCTTCTATGGAATAAATAAAGATCGGTGGCGACTCCGTTAAGTCCATCAAGCGGGCGTGCGATTGCGCTTCGCAAGGTCGTTCTCATTTTTTCGAGGTACGACAGATGGCGACTCTGCTGGGGACTTTAGAAGATATCCCTAAGTGAGTCAAGCCTAGTTTAGTTAGGTTTTCATATGTGTGTTTAGCTTTGTTTGTTTCTCTTTCTTCTTTATTATATGTTTTATTGCTCTTGCTTTATTGCTTATTCATATATATCTATGTATATTCATGTGTGGGCTTTAGGGATTTAATATCTTAATAAAAGCTCTACACCCGAGTTTTGGAAAAATCAGAGAGAAAACATAAGGTTAGATTTGGAAGTTAGTAGTGTTAGACTACGAGGGCAAGCTCCTTGTAGCAACTAACATGAAGGCTCCTCTAGAGTAAACCTGTTTGTAGATCTCGTTATAAAACAGCTAGCCTATTGCATAACGCTGATTCATGAAGGGTCCATGTCTCTAGGTCCCCATTTAGAACCAAAGTTATTTCGGTGGTTGTGTAATATTGGACTTCAAGGACATCTCCTTGCTCCAACCAATATGAAAACCCTAATCAGAAGAGACCTTTTCGTCACTCTCGTTGTAAAATGGCCAGCCCATTGCTTAACGTTGATACGACTAAGGTCCGTGAATCTGAAACCTTTACCAAAAACCTAGAAACTATCATGTGAGTGGGTTTAAGGGTAAATTGTCGTAGAACCGTCTTTTAAGAAGCCTACCAATTAGGGAGTTATGAGGTGTTTACCTTATCCCAAGCCTTTTTCGTGCATTCATGAGCATTTGCATATCATCATAACACTCATATGTTTTGTTTTCAGGGAGTCCTATTAACAAAGCAGTTGTTTAGCACGAAAAGGTCGTAATGAGTTCAGACAGGAGGAAACCATTGCCACTCAAGGCAAAGATTCAAGATATCACCAACATACTAAGGCTCTTGGAAAAGGTTCCTCCTTACTTCAAAACTACAATGCAAGGAAGGTTTGGTCACATTTTAGATCTTCTCACAGTAGATGTCCAGATCCCAGCTATCACAGCCTTAGCTCAGTTTTACGATCCTCCACTCCGAAGCTTGCTTTTCTAAGACTTCCAATTGACTCCTACCTTGGAGGAATATGACAGACTGTTAGGTTTCACAATGAAAGGAAGAATGGCATACAATCAAATTGGTCAAAAGCTTGATGTGAAAGAGTTGGCTCTGGCACTACACATTTCCATATCCGATGCTGAAAGGATTTGGAAGAAGAAGGAAAATTTCCTTGGGTTTTGGAGAACTTTCTTAGAAAATGAAGCAGAGAAATGGTTGATTGCACGTCATTGGGACGCATTGATAAACGTATTAGCCCTCCTCATTTATGGGTTGCTATTATTCCCTAATCATTAGGGCTTCATTGACTCATCAGCTATCAGTGTCTTTTGGGCCGTTTGGAAAGAGAAGCAAAATCTTGTTAATCCTCTCCTGGCAGATACTTTCCATACCTTGCACACTCGCCATGAAAAGAAGAGTGGAACTTTAACTTGTTATCTCCCTTTACTTTACAACTGGCTCATTGCATGTGTGTTCAAATCCAATGATCAGATAAGTAAGATGTCCAGTGAAGGGTGGGCTAGATTCTTGGTGTCTCTAACAAGCAACGATATTCCTTGGTATCGTTACAAGCTCAATGTCCATGAAGTTGTTATCAGTTGTGGGAGTTTCCAAAATGTGCCATTAATAGGTTCCAAGGGTTGCATTAACTACAATCTTATGTTAGCCTCGCGACAACTTGGACACCCGATGCGTGGAGAGCCTAATGATGGAGAATTGGAAGAAATGGTTCTGAATGATATGGGATCCAGTGATCCATCTCTACTCTGTAGGATTATCAGATCTTGGGAGAAGGTACATAATAAAGGATCAAGGATATCAAAGGCAAGTGATGTTCTATATCAACAATGGGTTACTGAAAGAGTCAAGGTTGTAAAGCTCCCTTTCTCTGTAGAAGATCCTATTCCTCCAAGGTCTCCTCCACCCGAACCTGTGCCTGTTTCTCTCGAGGAAGTAAAAGAGCTAAGAGCCATGGTGGCTAGACTTGGGAAAGAGAATGAAAGTCTACAGTCGCAGCTGAACAAAACGACTGGCGAGAACATGGTTCTCAAGAGGAAGTTTGATAAGTAACAAGAGCTATTAGAAGAGAGTAATAAGAAAAGCAAGGCAGAGGAAGATCTTAAAGAGCGAGCCCTAGAGTGCTTGGACCAAGCCAATGGTGGTTTAGAATCTCTTCATGAGCAATTAGAGGAAGCTAAAAAGAATGGACGGGAATGGAAGCATTGGTGGAATTTAGCCACCAAACAGAAGAAAGAGGTAAGAGTAAAGCTTGAAGCCCAGATCAAAGAATTGAAAGAGCTCCTCCGGAAATCTGAAGATGAATTAGAACACGAGCACCGCCAAGGATGGCTAGCAAGGAATGTCTCTGGAATTAGTTCTGAAGCATGGCAGGAGAAGTGTGATGAGTTGGCCACTAGCAAGAGGTTGGTGGAACACTGGAAAACCCAACATCAGACCTTGAAGAGTTAGAGCGTGGGATGGGTGAAAGAAAAAAAGAAATTGGATAAGGTTTTGAAGGATTATGAGGAGACCATTAAGTTCCTTGAGCTTTCTACTACCATGTACCGCGACAAATTTGCAAGCTTGATAAGGTTTTGTAATGAGATAGCCAAGGACTTACCTTTGAGGCTAGAGATGGTTGTGGAAGATGTTGATGAATACACCCCTTCTTCTATCAGTTACTTCATTCAACTCATGGAGAGGATGATAAAGAGGTTTAAGATTGAATTGAAAGAGCTTCAAGAGCGCGAGATAAAGAAGACTTTTTTATTATGGTTTCGTATTTTGAGACTCAGTATTATTGTATTTGGGTGACTCAATTCATTATCCACTTGTACTATGTACTTTTGATTTTATTTGAATGAATGAGTATTTTGGTTCTAAATTTGTGTTGATCTTAATTACGCGCGAATTTATGCTAAACAACTGAAAGTTTAAAAAGGACTCTCTAAAAATAAACATCATAAGCATTGCATCCATACATATGTCGTCCCATTTGCATTGCATTTCGTTTCTCAGACTTGAGTCTGTCTCATCTTCTTCTTCCTTTATCACTCAAGGATATCTAGCATTCACTCAGGACTAATGGCAAAGATGAATGAAATTCTGAAGAACCAAGAAGATCTGAAAGAGGAGATCAGAATCCTCAAATGCCAGATGAATTGGGTTCTGGAAACCTTGCAAGCTTTGATGAGGAAGGAAGCACACGCTCACCCTGTTACTCCCGGAGAGGTTGTCAGTTCATCACCTCTTGTAGTTCCTGTAACTCAAGGACCTCCTCATAATCAAGGGTCAGACCGCCGCCAGCCACGTCATCATGCACGACCAAGGCCAAGAAAGCCAGAGAGGCACTTCTCTCCGCTACCCATGTCATACAGTGAGATTTTACCAGTCCTGATCAAAGGTGAATTGATAGTGCCAAAGGAGATAGATCCAGTGCCTTCTTCATATCCGCCAGGCTTTGGCGCCAACGGCCGATGTGACTACCATGCTGGGGCACAGGGGCATTCAACTAAAGATTGTAAGGTGCTCAGGAGTAAGGTTCACAATCTGTTAGACTCTGAGGAGATCTCATTCACACCTCAAGGAATTCAAATCAACAATCCTTTGCCATCTCCTATGGTTCTCCCACACCAAGGACTTGCCTTTGGGGAAACTTCATACCATTCAACATTTGGTCTCGAGCCAGAACGTCATCAGGTGTTTTTCAAAAGAGCATGTCAGCCCTCAACGGTTGTTTCTCCTCAAGGTTCGCGAAACCAAAACAAGAAGAAATGCTCTGTCGAAAGGGGCAAGGTTCACTACAAGCCTATTCCTGTGCCTTTGAGTAAACTCTTTCCACTACTGATTCAGAACAAACTGGTAACTCCTCGACTTCTCAACCCTGTGCCAGGACCTTGGTACAATCCTGACCTGAATTGTGAATTCCACAAGGGAGCCGAAGGGCATGACTTGGATGGTTGCCGAGCCTTAGAATATACGGTTGGAGGACTGATCTATGACAATGAACTAATCCTTGAAGAAGATCGCCCGGAGATTGAATGCCAATTCCACACTGGGACAATGGGGCACATCATTGAAGAGTGCAAAGAGTTCAAAGCGAAACTGCTAAGTCTTCTAAAGCTGCTGAAACCCTAAGAGGGCGGGCCAGATACCAATGCCCCAACTCCTAAAGCAGAAGACAAAGGACTTGTAAGGCCTCTTAAGGTTCTATATCACAAGGAGCGAGTGATCAATGATGGAGGTGTTCCCCCGTCTGGGCCCTGAAACTGAAGTCTTCTAAAATCAATTCGCCGAGGCTGGCTGTATTTTGTTCATTTCAGTTTTTTCGATTGTATTTCCTTTGCGTTGAATTTGTGTTTGCTTATAAGCTTTGTTGTACTTTCAAACTGGCAGCATTAATGAAATGTTTATGCATCTTTTGATTAAATCCATTCGTTTCACTCGTTTACTGTTATTCTCATAAAAGCAAACAAAATATCTTTATCTTGTTTCTTTCCCTTTATCAAATTGTTTGTTTAAGCAAAGATTGGGGAGGATGACGAAAACATTACATCCCTAATAGTTGTGGTATGCTTTCGATTAAACCTTGCCGAGGATGTAAGGCATTGTTTCAATTCCCAAACACTGGAGAAATAAGGAAGATAATCCCTCGTTAACCCTTCGAACCTAGAAGTAGGAGTTTTCTTTCCTTACACAAAAAACCCTTAAATCTCAACCTTGGGGCAGGGTAGTTCTCAGTTTAACTCGGTTATGCATTCTAATGCAAGCGCTTCATGCAAGACACTAGTCAGCTCTCTCAGATCAAATGAGTTAGCATTATACAAGTTGTTCCAAGTTACAAGTAAGAAAGGATCGTCGAAAATCCTTAATCGAAGAATAAGCCGAGTCCCTTTCAAGGCAAAAGCCAAGAAAGATGGGAAGCCCAAAACTTCGCCTTATACAAGAAGGTTTGTACAACAATCAAGAAAAGAAGAGGTCTAAAAACCTCAACCAAAAAGAGGAGGTCTCAAAACCTCAACAAGCAAAGAAGAGGTCTCATAACCTCAAAAGACAAGAAGAGGTCTCAAAACCTCACTAAAGCAAAAAAGAGGTCTCAAAACCTCAACAAAGACAGAGAAGAGATCTCAAAACCTTAGCAATAAAGGATAACCAAATTCTACAAGGGAGTAATGACTACCAAGGTGTCTAAACTGTCATCAACTATCATCAATTCGTTCCTAGTTCATAGGTACTTGAATGTGTAGCTTAAGTTAGCTGAGGGTAGGATTGGAGTTCATCACGAAGATGGGGTGGGATAAATAAACTTTGAGCCTTTATCCTTTGTTTCATGAACCTTAAACCAAGCCACGTTACAACCCTTAACGGACCTAATTGAGGTAAGGTTGTTTTGAAAGCATACTACAGCAAAGTTGATTAACCTGACTCCTAATAATCTTTGTTATTTGCGTGTGTTGATCACTTCCTCTATCATTCCGTAAATGACTAGATTCACTTTGTTTTTGATTTAATCATTCCACCGTGTGTGTTTCATCAATAAATTTTGTTTTCAAAAGCTTGCATGAATTTTGCATTGAAATTACCAATTTTTTTTTAATGAACAATACTTGTTTGCAAAACAATTAAATATCAACAGAATCCCAACAAATGCAGCCAGCTAGGGAATTTGACTTGATAAAGGGAGCTCAGTCAGGGGCAACGAAGCGGAAGGATCTGCCAGTCCACCATTCCAAGAGCTATTGAATCAAGGGCAGAACTCTTCAAAATTCAGATATTGGGGCAAGCCTTCTTGAGGTCATCTAACGATAAGTTTAGACTCCAGTGACCTACCAACAGGGGCAAGTGTGTCCCCCAGTTGTTTCTACCACAGTCTAAAGGACCTTGTATCACGAATACCGTTAATCAGGGGCAGTCAGGTCGAGATTCGGTAAATCTCTAAAGGGATAATCAGTCTAGGGCATCTCTTTCACAGATCAGTCAGCTTGAAGAGCAAGTTCAAGGACTTTGTTGTGCAAACATCATTAATCTGGGACAGTTACGCCGAGATTCATGAATCTAAGAGTTTGAAGATATTGAGGCATTTTGCATGCCGATTCTTCTGTAAAATCCTCTTGGTATTTTCTGTCAACATACTATGTAATCTGGGGCAGAGAAGATTTGAAGATTACCTGTTGCAAGAGCCATTGTTCATTATGGTAATCATCATACAAGTCAGGATGCAGAATTACCCTGTTCTGGTGATATCATTTGCCAACTTCCCAGTAAGCTGTTACTTCAGCTAATCTTGCCAACTCTCAGTGAACTTCCCTCCAATGAAGAAATCAAGCTCATGATGGCAATCCTAGTGAAGTCATGATGTTATACCTCAGGTGGAATACTCTTTTTCCAGTGAAGTTGTTGATCCTACTTATTCATCCCCAGTAACGGCCCAATCTGAGGAGTTTGGCTGGGTATTCTTTGTCGAGATGTTTATTTCATCTCCAGTGTCGCTTTTTGTGTGTTTTGTCAGCATAAGCATAAGCATGGCATGAACATTCATATGCATATGCATCTTAGCATTTCTGCTTCCATCCTGGTGTTTACCTGTTCACTTTGGCGTTTATCTCCCCAAGTGACTGGGTTTGTCTATTCTCTCCAATAAATTTGTCAACCTTAGGCATAAAGTGCCCACTCTTTCTGAATTCCCCACAGAGTTCAATCCTCGTGGATGATGGTTGGTTCAGTTATCTTTTCCACAATTGGATAGGATAAATCCCCAGTCGAGCTCGTATCTCGATTGGAGTCTTGTTTGGCCGTTTCTTTCTAGCTTGTTCCTAGATTGAACTTTGATCCCTGACAGGTGTGGTTTCTGAGCCTATCTTGAACGTGCATTTATTTTGCACTTTGTCTCGCAGGCAGAATCTTTTGATCCTCATGAAGACAAAATTCATTCCCCAACAGTGTTGTGATATCAACTGCTTTGTGGAATTTATACCCAACAACAAGTGGCATTCTCTTGGAGAAGCTTGTTCTTTCACAACGATAAGTGGAAATCTCTCTCCCGAGAAACTTATCTATCTCTGGTTTTATTCAACCTTTTTGCAACCATAATTGGTATTCCCCTGGAAGTCTTATCTTCGGTTATGCAACCCCAGTACCAATCTATCTGATACTCAATCACCTCATTTGGATACCTAAAGTCCAGTAATCGCTGGCATTGTTTAATCAGGTTATCGTGAACCTAAACTTCAGATTATCGTGAATCTGTTGTTTGAAATCAGTTTATCGTGAACCTAAACTTCAGATTATCATGAATCTGTTGTTTGAATTCAGGTTATCAAGAACCTAAACCTCTGGTTATCGTGAACCAGTTGTTTATTTCAGGTTATCGTGAACCTAAACTTCAGGTTATCGTGAACCTGTTGTTTAAAATCAGGTTATCGTGAACCTAAACTTCAGATTATCGTGAATCTGTCATTTGAAATCAAGTTATCGTGAACCTAAACTTTAGATTATCGTGAATCTGTTGTTTGAAATCAGGTTATCGTGAACCTAAACTTCAGATTATCGTGAATCTGTTGTTTGAATTAAGGTTATCAAGAACCTAAACCTCTGGTTATCGTGAACCAGTTGTTTATTTCAGGTTATCGTGAACCTAAACTTCAGGTTATCGTGAACCTGTTGTTTGAAATCAGGTTATCGTGAACCTAAACTTCAAATTATCGTGAATCTGTCGTTTGAAATCAGGTTATCGTGAACCTAAACTTCAGATTATCGTGAATCTGTCGTTTGAAATCAGGTTATCGTGACACTAAACTTCAGGTTATCGTGAACCCGTTGTTTGAAATCCGGTCAGATGTGAACCTAAACCTCAAAATCCAGCTCATACTGGTATTCAAAATCCCACCTCATATTGGTGTCCAAAGTCCAGTCCTTGCTGGCAACCCAACTTAAATTGGTATCTTATTCAACTCAAATTGGTGTATACTGACATATCACTTCTGAGTCCAATCCTCGTTGGCACTTTAATCTGGTTCCCAGCAGAAGTTCGGTCATTATCATTATCTCTTTGAAAGTCCTTGTAATTGATCATCATTTGGCACACGCAGAGTTTGTCTCTGTCTTTTCTGGCTTTTCTTGAAGATCCCGTTTGAACTCTTCAGTATAAGAAATCCCCAGAAGATCTCTTGTAGGATGTCTATCCTTTATTTCAAACTGATCCTCAGTGGAGATCATGCTTCTTTCTGGTTTCATGCCCAGCAAGAACATGCTTCATTTCCCCAGTGTCGTCCGGTCACATATGAACCTGTCGTCCATCTCCCTGGATCTTTCCCCAGTAGAGAATACCTTTTTGGCTCCTATCTCCAGTAAGGACCTGTAAGTTTTCCCTATTTTATCTTTCTATCCTCAGTGTTGCCTCATGGTCTCCCCAGTGAGATCTTCCTTATGGATACTAACCTTCATCCTTCCCCAGTGTTATTCGCCTATGGTTGTTTGCTCCTTATCCCTGGTGTCTGGTCTGTCTGCATCTTTGCACTATCATGGCATCATATCATCATACTAGAAATTCATGGCATGTCAGTATCTGCATGTCCATTGTTTGTCCTTAGCATCTGCATTCCATCTAAGGGCAAACTTTTCGGTTCGCTATATTTAAATACCTTTTACCTTGATGTCCCGAGGATTTCCATTTCCTCGCACCATCCGGTAAAATTATTTAAATAGGGGCAACTGTTATACCCCAAATTTTGACCTCTTAGATGTCATAAGCATTGCATGAGCATTATAGGCCAATCTTGTTTGCATCACTAACTAGTTGAGCAGTCTTTGTGGCTTTATATTTTTTGAAAGAGATTTCAGTCATAAGATTTTGGACACTGGTCAATCAAGACCTTGGATGAGTCATTAACCAAATTTTGTTCATCATTTTTGTTGGTTAATCGAAGTAAAAGTCTTTCCTCTTCAAGAAATTCAAGTTTCTTTTGGCCATTTTCTCAAGACCTTTAGAGTTGGATTTAAGATTTTTGTGGAGTTTTTGTATATGGATTCCAAAGAAAACAATAAGCTTAACACAATTAATTTCCTGAATTTTGTTTTAAGTTTATCATGGGATTTTGGATGGAATTTGAGGTTTTAATGTTCATGGGGGATATGGAGTACAAGTTATTAAACTCATTTATTATAGTTTGTGTTCCAACTGTTGGGTCGCTATTTCAAGAGTAAGTTGTAAACATTCCCGTACAATAAAGCTAATGTGAGAAATAATCATCGTTAAGACCATTTGAAAAAGGTGTTGTCGAATTATGCATTTCATGCTGCGTGAAGGCACATTTTGTTACCAACATTACAATATGTGACACAATAAGTCGGATTATGGGAGTCTCCAAAATATTACCCCATACGAAGAAATGAATTATGAGTTACAAATTTCAAATCAACTGTTGATTTCAGTCAATACAAAAGATACAATATACAACAATATGCCTTGACTACTTCGTGTGACAATGACCTTTCAAACATGTACTTCAAGGTGCATTACCAAGTGCAATTTGCTGTCTTTTGAAACCGTACAAAATCCATCACATGTCCTTGTCATGATAGCACCTAGACCGTACTATCCAAGGGAAAAGCTGCTGTGAGAGAGGACCTCAACGAAGGCTAGTTTTCTACCCCGTACTTGTGCCATCCAAACAATAAACCTGTGAATTGGAACAATACCATGTCACGCATACATTATCATTCATCATCAAGTTCCATTCGAAGTATGTCACAAACTCATCCAAATTCAATCAAACTCAAGGATTTCAAACTCAAAAATAAATCAATTTTAATTCAAGCCTACAAACATATCACACAGACCTAAACCACCATTCTCAACATGTGGTATTCATTTTTATATGCCAAAGAAAAAACAATTTCATAACAGGACAGAGAAGTTCAGGATTGTGTAGAGTGTAGCAGTGAGGCTTAAGGTCAAAATTCACGAAAGAAGAAAGGTTCAGTGCATCAGAGTATTATTCAGAAAGTCTTGACATAGAGAATGGAAAGAATACTGATATTTCACAGTTGAAGTAATAAGTCAGAACCACAGATTGATAACCAGAAACAATAACACGAAAATGAAAAAAGAACAAAATATTATCATAGCAGGGATTCAGAGCACCTCAGAGGATTCAAGAATAAAAAGCCTAAACCTGTTCTGTGCGAGGGGGGGGGGGGGAAAGCCAAAGAAAAATATACAAACCCTTCCCCACTACCACAACCCTATCCATCGAATCCTCAACAATACAAACCACCACATTTCGACCACCACAACCCAGCAACACAACAACACCATGCTAACACAAAAAAAACAGAGATTAGAAAGAAAAAAACCTCACCTCTATTCATCACCAAAAAGAAGAACACTCTTTCATTCACAAACTGACCCTAAACCCTGTTCTCGCTTTCACAACCATCATATCAACCCAACCTTCATTCTGAATCCACCATTCGAAAACCACCGTATTCCGTCTCCATCATTCTCTTTGAAGAGACCTCACCAGTTAACACCTCCATTTCGTACAAACCTTCAATCAAACACACTGAACCAAATCAGAACCGAATCAAAGAAAGACATGGAATAGAAGAAGAGAAGAAACAAAGAGAAGGTCGCAGACTAAAAGAACCTGAGGATTCGCGTTGATATCACTCTTCGTATAGGTAGCTTGTTGTTTTTTTTTTCTTTTCCATTTCCATACTATGTTCGGGGTAAAAACTCGTAGAGGGAGGGGCAACTTAGGCGTGAAGAATGAGGTTTGTCTTTTGGTGTTTTTGACTCAAACGATTTCGTTCCATAGGAGAACTTTCATGCCGATTTTTGTTGCAGAAGATGTTTAGGATTTGTGAAGGATAAGCGGCTGTGAAAGGGATTTAGGGTTTCAGTTACCATTTGCATTAATGCCCATCGAACCGGGTCAATACCGACCCGGGTTCTTTCCCCTTGGATATCACCCAAAATACCCTAACTCCTTTGGGCTTCATGAACAGTCCTTTGCAATACTACCCGCCCCAACCTTTCTTTTTTTTTCATCTTTTATTTATTAGTCTTAAATTTTAAAATTTTGTTTTGAATTAAGTTTTAAATGGGAACTTTAAATAGGTTTTAGATGTTTCTTTTTAATTTTTATTTCATTAACTCTTGGTTTTTTTAAACCTTAGTTTTAAGTAAGTTTTAAGATTTACTTTCAAATTTTAACTAATTGAATTTTTAGAAATTCTAATTTTAGCCTTTTGCTAAGTTGTAGATTTTTGAAATTTTAGTTAATTAACTTTTAGATTAAATCTGAAACTTTAATAAGTTTTGAACTTTAGTTATAGATCAAATGATCCGATTAAGTTACTCAACTGAATGTAAAACTTTTTCTCAATCAAGTACGTTATCAAAATCTCTTTTTAAAATCAACACGAAAGAAAAGGACTGTTGGAATCTAGCATTCTAGCACAACCCTCGAAGGATTAGTCCCAAGCCTTTACGCATTGGGGTAGCTATTCATTCTCCTCTTTCGTCTTAAAACAATCTTAACCATAATTTCGGACGAATAAGAGTCGTCAAGATCTAGCATCTTGGCACAACTCTTCGAATAATTAATTTTCATCAAGCGTTCATTGTCCATCGAACAACTTTCATATTAACCTGGACAAACAAGGACCGTTAAGATCCAGCATCTTGACATAACCCTTTTGAGTGATTGATCATCGTCAAAAGCTCGTCGTCCTTAAAACAATCTTAATCATAACTCGAATGAATAAGAGCCGTTAGAGTCTAGCACTCTAGCATAACTCTTTGAACATTTGCTCAAATGTTCGCCAGTCACTTAACATATCTCAACTAAACAACCCGTAGTACTCAGAACTACGGATGCTCTGATTTCTCATTCTTCAATGGGAATACGTAGGCACAAGGATCTTAATTCTTGGCGAGCCACCTTCCACCTTTTTCAACCGGCATCTCAAGAATCCATCCTTCTTTAAGGATATCAATACTTCAAACTACATCAAATCTTTTTCGAAATAAACTTGAAAGAAAAGGATTGTTAGAATCTAGCATTCTAGCATAACCCTTTGAAAGATTGGTCTCAAGTCTTGAACATTGAGGTAGCCAATCATTTCTTTCATACTTAAAACACTTAATAACAATTTGGACTAAGAAATGTTAGAGTCTAGCACTCTAGCACAACTCTTTGAACCATTGATCTTTATCAATGTTCGTTGTCCAACAAACAATTTTCTTAAACTAATCTTGAATGATAAAGAGTGTTAGAGTTTAACGCTTTAGCATAAACTCTTTGATCATTTGATGATCATCATTCTTAAAATACATCTAATCATACTCAAAGCTCCATTTTTATGGACAAATCTTGATTCTCATCAAGGAACCAAAACATCTTCAACCCTTGACCTCAAAGTCATAGGATACCTACTTTTCCCTCTGGCCTCATAGCCATTCAATCCCATCATAACTTAGAATTAGAGAGTTCTTTAACTCTATGTGAGTATCATGATCATGAATACTCATTCCCCTTGGAACTTTGACCATAGTCAATGGTTCCTCACCTTAGTTAGGTGAACTACGATTGCTCTGATTCCATCCTCATAAGGATACGTAGGCACGAGACTCCGAAGTCTTGGCGAGCACCCTAGTAATAAAACCTCTTTAGGTTCTCCCTTTCTGATTAATAATCACTTACCTCCCTTCCCCATTAAGTAGATGATTAGAAACAATCTTTAAGCTAACACTCTCTTAATCTTAACTAAATGGTTCCCGTTGAGTGCAACGAACGTGAGGGGTGCTAATACCTTCCCCTTGCGTAACCGAATCCCGAACTCAGACAATGATTGCGATGACCATGTCTTATCCTTTCCTTTAGGGGTTTTATTCGATATTTTCCCTTTCCTTCTATGGAATAAATAAAGATCGGTGGCGACTCTGTTAAGTCCATCCCGCGGGCGTCCGATTGCGCTTCGCGAGGTCGTTTTCATTTTTTCGAGGTATGACACCTCATAATCCACCTTAAGTAACCTTGGTTAAAAGAAATTAAAACACAAACACTAGCCACCAACTACTTGACAAGTTATGCATTAAGCTCCTAAACTAAGACTAGATGTCCTATACTTGTATTAGATGCAACATACAACTATAAACAATGCAAGATGAATTCTAAGAGTGAAGTAACATGCATAGGTCAGTAAGTACACCTAATTAACTTCTAATTATGTTAACATGTCACAAGAAATCAAACTATGCCAAACTATGTGCCAAAACATCACACAAATGTACATTGTTTACAAACTTGAAGAAAATAGATGTTTAGGAATCATGTAAGTGAATTAAAGCATGAGTATCCCTCAAGGTCAGAAGTGAATGAAGTGTATTAATGGGTGAAAATGTCATTGGGTTAACAAGAAAGTCATGCATCAAAGCATTCACAAGTTAAGCAAGTTGTGCACTAGTATAGTCAACTAGGATGCAACATATAATTTGTGCTTATGCAAAGGACAAGTGAGGATGAATGTATACTATGGTATGGTATGAAGTCAGAAATCATATCATGTTAAATATGTATAAAACAACTCTCAATCATCATAGAATCTCATTACATTTCAAGTTTTACAAGCTATAGCAAAGCAAACACAAAACAATGTCCAATTGAGTTCTAGAAGTTAGCTACTTGTGACACAAGTAAAAGAGAAGTGTGAAGGATGCATACACATGCTGAGAGAGCTAGGTCAGTACCTAATGACCTCTAATAGGTCATGTCTAAAGCCTACAAAAGTTGGTAAAAGATGGCACATGAAATAGTTAGACAACTAAGCAAACGAAGTTCAATTGAGAGATGTAAGTCAAATTGTATTTAAGAAACATGGAAAGCAATTAGGAGTCGCTATGATTTATGCAAGTTAATATTAGTATTAGAAGTCATCTAAGATGTATTGAGATGTAAATTAGATGTATTATGTTATGGCATATTAGGCAAACACACAAATGACCACAAGTTTTAGCCTTGATGCCACATTTAAAAGTCAAACAACATGTTCAATTCAAACACATTACAAACCAATCAACATTTACCAATTAGGGACCTATAAATGTGATCCAAAGACTTATAATTGTGCCAAGACAAGTGGGTAAGGATGCCTTAAAAGGCCATTAAGAAGTAACATTGCTACATCATAAAAGCTCCTAAGGAAAGAGCCTCAACAATCAACCAAACAAAGTAGCATTAAGCAAACAAAAGAATGGGGTTAGAAGACTTAAAAATAATATGGGAAATAATTAAAATCATCATGAGTTCAGTGGTTATGCATATCCAAAATATAGGCTCAAAATTGGTCTTTTAACATGCTCAAACTATGCAAAAACAATTCCCTTGTAGTCACATAACATGCATTCATAAAATGGCATCAAAACCACAATAAAAAAATGTCTTAAAAAATCCCAAAAAATTAAGAAAAGTTCCTTAACATGTGTCAAACTTAATTTTCCAGTGGTGTGCAAAAATTCACTTTAATACAAGTTGAAGAAAATCTTTTATAAGACATATGGCAAAGAGTATGAATAAATGAACATGTTTAAAAGAAAATTAGTGAAAAAATATCAAAATATATCAAAAGTGAAAATAAAGAATGTCAAAAATTAGTTGACCCATGCATAAAGTCTCATGAATTAATTGGGAATTTTTAGGCACTCAAAACTATTTTTAATAAAATGATTTTTGAGCATGTATAAAAAGAAATGAAATTGCAAAAATTAGGACCAGATTTGGGCCAAACATTGGGGGGTACGAAAAGCAGAGGTACAAGGCCCAACGCGTGTGGGTCTGATGGCCATAGTATGGGGATTAGACAAAATATTGACTCTATCTGGGACGTCCGATCAGGAGTCAAATGAGAGTACCTAGATCTCATGGTTTGGAATCAAGGCTAATGGGAATAAGCATGGGCTTGCGCATACGAAGCCCTATATTCAGAAAATGGAAATGCCTGCCAAAGAATTGGAGCACGTGCTGTTATTCCCAACCTCATTAATGCGCTGGCTTGTTATTACTGGTGGAATTCAAAACTGACACACGCGGGCAAGGAAATTACACGTTGGATTTCATTAATACAAGGGCCAATCGACATTGAGTTTGACCGGTCACATGACCTAGGGTTCTAAAGAACCAGTCACTAGAATCACATTCCAGTTATCTTCTCCGGAGTACCATCGTCGTGGCCAGTGGTGAAAACTTCCAGAAATGGAAGAAAGGACCATGAGTCAAATCCTTTTCCCACGTGGAGTTCAAAACTACCATTATTTTCGCCTAACTTTAACTAAATCATGCAACATGAAACCAAATAATTTAAGATCTCAAAACCTAACACTCAAATTTGGCTGATTCTTTTTTATCAGAAACAATGCCTCCTTAAGGAGGACCCAAGTAACAAGTTAACTACATGGTTCCTAACCACATGATGCTACCTGAATGCTTGAAAGAAAAGTTCACTGCAAATCTTTCAAGAAAACCCCTAGCAGCTTCGTGTACACCTTCAAATCACCTCTGGATGCGAAATAAATGCGTGAAATGGCTTGAATGTTGCTGGAAATTGAGATTGATGATGATGATGGTAAAACTCGAATCTGGTGATGGAGCACTTCCAGCTTCAATCCAATGCATACAGAAACTCCATTGATGATCTTTGATGATGAATCTTGAAGGAGAATGTAGATAGAGAGCTTGTGTGGTGAGTTTCGAAGAAAAAATCAGAATATGCAATTTTTTTGAGAGTGATGATGAAATCAGTTGTAACTAACTGATTTAGGGTGGTTGAGAGCTTTATGTATGTGTGATTAAGAGTGTGGTTAGCTTGTAATCAGGGTTAAACTTGAGTTAATGGAGTTGTGTCAGATTTTGCAAAATGAAGTGAAGTTGGTCATGGCATGGTTATGGCGTGCATGGAGGTGCATGGTTGTTATGGTATGCTCTAGGATGAATAATAGTGATGACAAATGATAGCTGGACTGATCACACCACTTGTACCTTGAATTTTTCCATTTTGCTAATTTGAACATAAGTGGTAAGTAAGAGGTTTATGCATGGGAATGTAAGAATTTGTTTGGCTAATTGAGGCAAAACATGATGGGTGGTGTATGATATGCGTGTGAGATGATCATGTGTAGGTAAAAATCTGATTTTTGAGGCATTTTAAAATGACTTTCATTTTGGGCAAAAGTGTTGAGATCATGGTTTTGAATGATGATAACTTCATGAACCCATGGTGAAATGAGGTGATTTTGGACGTTTTGAAAAGAGAAATATGCATAGAACAAGATTTGTGTTTGGATATTGGTCATTAGAGGTCAAGAATCATGTGAAAATTGGTGATGAAGTAGTGTATCCAAAGTTGATATTTTGGTGACTTAGAACAATTTCTAAGTGTTGAAAATACCATTTTCATGACATGAACTTTGATCCACCATATCTTTTGATTCACAAATCCAATGGACAAATGGCTTACATATTTGGAAAGTTGAGAAAAAGTTCTACAACTTTCATGTTTGAAAAAATTTCATTTGGATGAGCCACATTGCTTGAAATCAGCTCCAAAGTTGGAAGAAATGCCATGGAAAACTTTCCCAAAATGGAAAGTTTATATTATAAGTCATTTTCCAATTTCGGAAACTTCTAAAACAAATCTTGATTCTTGATTATTTGACCATTCCATGATTAAATTTCATCAAATAAGCACCTTGGGGATGTCATGGGACATTGTAACCTCAAAAATCAGAAGTTGACTTTTGGTTGACTTTTTCTCAAACAGTTGATTTTTTGAAGCATTGACCAATTGAAAACCTTCTGATCACAACCAAAGGCCAATCTTGCATCCTTGGACACTTTCTGACATGTGAAACACCATGATACCAAGCTTTGGCCCAAGACTCGGAAATAAACATGATCTTGGGCAAAACCCTAATTTTCACCAGTTGAATGAGGAAGGTTGACCAGAGGTCAAAACCCTAATTCTTTGTGGTATGACTGAGGATCTTTGAGCTATGTTCCAAGATGATGCTGAGATATACCCCTCTTTGTTTGAGATGATCTTTGTTCTCTTTCCAAATTCAAACTTTTAATGATATGATGGACCATATGAGTTGTCTTGGAGATATGGCAAGCCTTTGTAAACTGATGAATTAGTATCTCATTATCTTTGCCTTGCACAACATAAAGATGTTGACACCCTTGATACCATACCTTATAGAAGCTAATGATGCATATGCAAATTTTTATGCTCTAGATGCAAATGAAATGTGAAGCATAAGCCAATCATTGGGTATAAATAAGAGGGCAAATTTTGAGGTATTCCACCAGGATCGAGGGGAAGTTTTACCCTTTTCTAAGTAATACTGCTTAGTAAAGGAAGATGGGTGAGCAAGCTGCCATTCATAACCACCATCAAAATTTCGGATATTCTGATATTTAATCCTCTTGCACCCTGAATGTCCGAATATCTTCGCCATTCACACCTTCAGGTCCAAGAAGATTAAATAGGGGTATCTATCATACCCCAAATTTTGACCACCATGATTTCCCATCATTGTGCAAATCATCACCATAATATGGATGTATCTTCATGCCTCATCAATCTCCTCAAAGATTGTTAAGCATTCACCACGATAAAAAATTAGGGTTTTAAGCCCTCTCAGAGCACTTAGACAAAGGATCAATCAAGAAATGACATGATCTTCAACTTGTCTAACCTCTCAAACACCCATAAGGGATCAAGAGGACTCCCACATCAAGAATCAAGCATAAAGTTACTACATTCCAAGTGGATCAAGTCTCAAGATCGCCAGTGTCACCAAATTAGGATTTTGGTCGACCAAGGCCTCCAGATGGAAATTTTCTTTTGGGAATGAGCCAATGCTTCAAAGCACAACCCAAGATACTCCAAGGGACCTCATGGACCCAATCATCCAGTCAATTTAACCTCAGGGGATGCATTCACTAAAAATCAGGAATTAGGGTTTCTTGACCTAATTCACCTCTAAGTTGACTTTTGGGATAAAGCATGAGCCAAGACCTCAAGACATTATTCAAGGACCTCAAATACACTACATTGATCCATTTATAACAATGGATTGACCCAAGAAACTTGACTCACAAGTTTCAATTTCATCTGGACCATAATTAGGGTTTTGAGAAAAAAGTCAACAGTATCTTTGACTTTTGACCAAGACATGCTCCCAAACCTTGGGACATGATTCAATACACCCTATAACACCTATGGAGTCCATCCATTAGGTTTGAATTAGGTCAAGAACTTGATTTCACCAAGGATCGCACAGTTTGGATTTCATCAGATAAAAAGTCAACTGTGCACAAAATCAAGTTTGACTTTTTGGAATTTTTCACAAATATGGTTCCCCTAAGTCAAAAATAATGTTAACGTATGGTATTGATCATCATTCATTAAGAAAAATCAAGAAAAGTGAGGTTTCTTGCAAAAGGGGCAACCATAAGAAAACAAAATTTTTCTAAGTTATGGAACAAAAGTAATTTTGGTACCAACTTCCAAGGATCATAACTTGAGATCCAAGCAGCCATTTTGGGTGATTCAAAGCCTGATTTGTAGGTCTTTCTACATTCTACAAAAGCTTCAACTACAAGAAACTCCAATTCTTCATGGATTTTATGTTATGGAGTGATCAAAATGACAAAAATGAAGAAAATGACACTTTTTCAACACTTAGTGAAAATCTGCCTAAGTTATCAGCTTTGAACGCCCATGTTCATGAGGATTTTTCAATGGGATCCAAATAGTTTCAAAACAAACTATGATTACACATGTTTTGTATCATATGAGGGCTCTCTAAAAAGCACAAGAGCCTCCCATAACTCAACCTGAGCAGGGAGATATGATCCCCTCAAAATCACCATTTCCAACTGTCTTGTACAAGGCAGATTTTGGCATTTTGCTCGATTTGGAAAATTTGGACAACTCCAAGCCTTTCCATCAACTTGGACACATCAAAGGATAAAATCAAAGGGGAATGATCTTCCTCCCAAGTCCAAGAATCTACCCATAGCCATAACAAACCTAAAAAGGCTAAAAAGTGCAAAAGACTCCAATTTTGTTTCCAAGCCTTTAATGGATGCATCAAGGTGGCATGGACTGAGACATTTCTAACTGAATAAATCAAGATTCAGCTCTGAATCAAAGGACCATAGGCATGTGCTCTAACCTCATGTCAATGGCTAGAGGAGACTAAAGATTCCCTTGGATCAACATTGGCCAAAGGCCTGTACCAGCTGCCATTCGCTATTGCTTGCAAAACAAACTTGTTGCACTATAAATAGAGCTCATTTGTGCTCAGTTTGAGTACACCAAAGCACTACAACTGATGCTTTCCTCAAAATCTCTCTCTTTAGGCCAAAATGCCTTCTTTTGCAAGTCATCTATGAGTTTTTGAGTTAGAGAGAAATTCCACCACAACTCATGATCCAAACACATCCAATATGTCATATCTAAGCTGTCTAAACACTCACCTTTGATCTGAAACACCAAAATCAGAAAGTCAACCTCCAAAACCTCAAAATTTGACTTTTCTGCATTTTTCAAGCCATGTCTTGATTCAGTCATTTCCAAACCAAACCAGGCCTCAAACACACTCCAAATATCATCCTCAAACTGTCCCAATTGGTTTCCCTAACACCATTTGAGAGAGTTGCTATCTTGGTCACTTTTACCCCTTTTGCAAGAAAAGGCCTATACTTGTTCCTGAGGATTCCAGCTAGTTCTGATCATCCTAAAAGCTTCTAAAGGATCAATTAAGAGTGTTCAAAGCATTGAATTACTTCTGGCACAAGGAACTTGGCAGATAGCACAATAAGCTCCAAGAGGTAAGTGCATCACAACTTGAACTCTCTAAATCATGCATTGTTTTGAGGTCCATTGATCATGGACCTCTCATACATATCATATGTGTTGTGTTTGAACCAATTTACCATGCTATTATTGCCTGCACCATGAGATAGCAAAGAACATGCAAAATTTGGCCTATTTTGAAACCACTATCGGGTTTTAAAATAGGGACATTTTCTGAAAATTCCAAGGGCACCATTGGATTCCTCATGAAATTCTAGGTCAAATGCACCTAAATTTTGTCCCAATTCATGGAGAAATGAGAAAGTTAGAGGCTTCATGCAAATTGCCAAAACTAGGCCTTGCATTGGGCAAGGGCTAAGCATGGCGCCTTGGCCAGGCCGAGAAATTTGGCACCCCATATATGTTCATGGGGTAGTTTTGATACACGGATGTATCACCACCCCAGTGGTAGCGCGCATGTGTGTTTGGCTTGATGGTCGTGGGTTCAACACCCACCCAGACTTTGCCATATTTTGATATTTTTGCTATTTTTATGGTTTTTATTAATTAATTCCAAAATTAATTTCTCTCTCAATTTTAATTATTTTTTATTTGTTCTTTTTTTGAAAATTCCCAAAAATGTTAAAATATTTTATTCCATAAAAATTTCACAAAAATATTATTTATTTCATGTATTTAGTATTTTTGTAAAGAATTATGTTTTATTTGTTGTTTTTAACACTTAAAATATTTCTTTCTCTTGATTTTTCAACTTCAAATGGTTTTCAAATCATTCTATGAATGAAACATGATTTTTCAAACATTAATCCAAGATAAGAACTTGTTTTTCACACATGTTTGATAATTTTGATCATTTTAATTGAATTTTTATTCAATTAAAATACATTTTAAAATTAAATTAGGATTTTGATTATCTTCACCCTCACAAATCTTTTTCAAAACATTCATGGGCCTCAAATAGAGTGTAAGACCCATTCCTTGTAAATAAAAACCTAATTTGGGTCTCAGTCATTGTATAAGTCCCACTGTGTTTTCAAAAACCTCGGCACGATCGTCGTTCTCAAACAAAATCATTTGGGTCTCTCCCTGAGTTGTAAGCCCCATCACTTGTACAAAAATAAACCTTTGGGCCTCTCCTTGAGTTGTAAGACCCATCTCTTTGTACAGAAAACCTTTCTCGGGCCTCAGTCATTGTATAAGTCCCGATACAATTTTCATATCAACGGTGCAATCACTGTTTTTCATCTGGGACTCTCCTTGTGTATAAGCCTCAGTCATCTTTTCAAAAACAACTTTCTCTTTTTGATTTAGGTTCAAACTCATAGTTGTTATCAAAACTTTCTTTAATTTATTGAACAACTAACTATACAACTGTTACAATGGAAGCTTGCTCGCCTGTAAGTTTTAAACAACTTTCTTTTACATACTTGCACACACACATATATATATATATTTGTTTGTGCTGGAAGCTTGCTCACATGTAAGTCCTTCTACCTTCTCTTTTACATACAGTATATATTTCATCTGTACATATATGCCTGTATATTATCTGCTTAGAGTTTTCCCCGACAATTAGGTATAGAACTAGATAAAGCCAGTGGTCACTCTTTCAACGGTCAAAACTAGTTCCCCATAGGAATTCCAGATACAGTCTTGCCTTCTCTTGGGCTTATACAATATAGAACAAAGAGAAAGACATTATTCCCGGTGAAACTTTTCTCAGACTGTCACTATTAGAAATTTGTCAAAAGAAATTCACTTCCCCAGAGAGGATTAATTCCCGGCGAATCTTGAATTTCTTCAAACCCTAGAACTGTTCACTAAATAAAAAATTATTCCCGGTGAAACTTTTCTTGAACTCTTCTTAGGTTTGGACCCACAGGCTTCCTAAAAGCATCCCCGCCTCCTCTTGGGCTTTGTATAAGGACCCTCTGGCTTCTTAGAAGTTCTCATGCCTTCTCTTGAGCTTAATACAAGGACCATGAAGACCTCTTAAATGTATAGGAAAGAACTTAGTCATCCTTTGTTAGAGCAGTCTTTCTAAAGAGTCAAAATCTCAGACTATTTTAGGGTTGATTCTCATCCCTCAAAACACCAGCCTCCTCTTAGGCATCATACAAAGATAAACTCTTCCATACCATTAGTCTTGGACAGTCTAATCTCCTCTTGGATCTCAAAGACATTCTCAAGTTCCCTAAAAACACAAGAAAAAACCCTGATCATTTAATCAATCTCCAACAGAGTTAAAACTCTCATAAGATCTAAAACTCAGTCTTTCATCCTAAATTTCCCAGCTAGGGTCAGCTTATCATCAGTATAACACTATCCCAAATCAGAACCTCAAGGCATCTGATACCTCAACTCTTCTGTAATCCTCAGGAAGAGTTGATTCCCCATTTTGGACCTGCCTCTGGATCTCAATAATCCTCAGCAGAAGCCAGCCTCCTCTTAGGGTTTGTATAAGGATCTTTCCTCACTCTCTTGTTGAGTCAATCATTTTCAGCCTCCTCTTAGGCTTTGTATAAGGATTTTCCTCAATAGAGTTAGCCTCAAAAGCACTATCTTGTTGAGTCAATCATCTTTTCAGCACTCTCTTGTTAAGTCAATCTTCTTTCTTATAAACACTCTCTTGTTGAGTCAAATAAAAAACACTCTCTTGTTGAGTCAAATAAAAAACACTCTCTTGTTGAGTCAGTCAGATCTTTTCAGCCTCAATCTTGGGCTTTGTACAAGACACCTGAAATATCCTCAGCTGAGTCATCTCCTTTTAGCCTCAATCTCGGGCTTTGTACAAGACATATATAAACTTCCACCAACAAAGTCAAAATCTTCATAACCTTCTCTTAAGCTCTGGATAAATATCTTCTCCAGCAGAGTCAATTCCTCCCAGCCTTCTTTTAGGCTTTGAGAATTAATATCCCTAAGCAGGAGTCGATCCACTTTTCAGCCTCAATCTTGGGCTTTGTACAAGACACCCATAAATATCATTTAGCCTCAATCTTGGGCTTTATACAAGACACATATAAATCTCTCCAACAGAGTTAGTCTCTTTTTAGCCACAATCTTGGGCTTTGTACAAGACAGATAAAACCTCTCACCAGTAGAGTCAGTTTCCCCTTTTAGCCTCAATCTTGGGTTTTGTACAAGACACCTACAAATATTCCCCAGTGGAATAAAAAATCCTTCTTTAGCCTCAATCTTGGGCTTTGTACAAGACAGACAAAATATTTCCCCGGAAAAGTCAACTTCTAGCCTCCTCTTAGGGTTTGTATAATGATATCCCCAAAAGAGTCAACTCTCTTTCAACCTCAATCTTGGGCTTTGTACAAGACAGATAAACACTCTCTTGTTGAGTCAGCCTTTTCAAGCCTCCTCTTAGGCTTTGTATAAGGACTTCCCCAGTGGAGTCAATCAATCTCTTAGCTTCAACCTTGGACTTTGATCAAGGCACATATAAAAATCCACATCCCCTCAGAGGAAATCAAAAACTCTCTGTAGGAAGACATTTCTCTGTGTTGTCACACATCAAAACAGAAAATCAAAACAAACATTAGTCCCAGATAACTGTTGTAAGTGGCACACTTGTTGATTCAAAAAATCCAATCTGTCGTCCATCTCTTATCTTGGTAAATCTCTATCTTTCATCTAATTGTTGTAAGTGGCAAGCCTCTGGATTATTTACATCCACGCCACTGTCCCTCTCTTAGCATGAAAGATTCCTAAGGAAAAATGGAATTACCTCCTTTAGGACAAATCCCCTATAAAGGAAATTATGGCATTGCTGGATTCACATATCCCAGTTAAAGTAATCCTCCTTTATAATCAGTCACCCAACAGTTGTGATAAACAGACGAGATGTCTCCCTTTAGAGATAACAAATTCTCTCTCAGTCAAACCTTTTAGCTTCAATCTTGGGCTTTGAACAAGACACAAATAAACCTTTTAGCTTCAATCTTGGGCTTTGAACAAGACACCAAAACATCTTTTCCTCCCATAGAATAGGAGGAACTACGATTGCTCTGATTTCCCCGTGTCTTTAAACGGGAATACGTAGGCATAAGATTGCAAAATCTTAGCGAGCATACCAATCAAAAACTTTAGGTCCAGTACCTTCATACACCAAGCAAAACAAAACTTTAGGTCCAGTACCTTCACTCATCAAAAACCTCAGAAAAAACCGAAATCAAACAAAAACTCTCTCTCTCTCAAACACTCCCAAAGGAGAAACTTTCCCCAACCCACAACAGACAAACACCAGTAAGTAGAAAGCAGTAAGGAAAATTGCTAACAACCTGTGGATAACCACACATGGGATGGGTAATTGACAACTCCCCATTGTATAACCTGACCCCGAACTCCCCGAATCTCTCTTAGCGTTTGTTCAGTTAAACATTCGCGTGCAAGATTAGTTTTAGATAGATTCCATTTCCCTTTCAGCTTCACGGGATAAATAAGAAATCAGAAAGTAGCACCCCACTCCTACCATTGTGGTGAGGAGGAACCTATGGCGATAAGGTGGTCGCGTCACCGACAAAAATCGCACGCTACACTTTCATACCATTTGCCTTTGACACTTTCGATTTTCTAGTACCATGTGCAGTTGATATTTTACATAGACTGCAAAGGTTCATGCATAGCAATATTGTATCACCTAAGAAAATGAATGTAGATTTTAAGAGGATTAGTTTTGCCATCCAAACAAGATTAGCAACACAGCTTGCTGTTTGTTTGCATGCTACTTATGTATAATCTTGATTATATATAGATTAATTTTATTCCTATAGCATTTTATAAAAATTATTTTTGAGATACAACTTTTTGAAAAAATTATGATTTTGATCATATTTTATTCTTCAATTATGTATGTGTGTTTATGTTATAGAATGCCAAAATTAATTTTTTAATTTATAAAAAACAAATTTAAAAAACTTTTAATATTTAAAAGAAATATTTTTATAACAATATTTTTGAAAATAGAAAAAAATTTCTTAAAGCTAAGAGTATCTCCAATGGTGCAACTTATTTTTGGGTTTTTTATGGGACCCATTAAGCCACGTCATCTTAAAATAACTCATCTAATTTTCACTTCAATCGTACAACTCTAAAAAACTCAAATTGGGTTCTACAACTTTATCTCATATATTAATATTTTATTCATATTTATTTTTTTAAAACAAAAAAAAAATTAATATTTGAATGTAAAAAATTTTAATTATCATAAGTTAAAAGCAAAAGAATTATTAAAACAACATAAAAAAATAAAAGGAAAATGAAATAAAATATATAAAACTAGTTATTTGTTGTGTTTAGTATTATTATATACTCTTTCTATTTCTATTTATAAACAAATTTTAATATTTTAGATTCATTAAGTAATTAATGCATTTAATTTATATATAGTTTAAATATATCATTTATTAAATGAACTTATGAAATCAAAATTTGCTTATAAAAGAGAATAAAGAAAGTACGAAGCAACGTTGCATTGTGATGCAACGGTTCGCCATGTTGTTCAACTCCAATGATATTTTGTTGAAAAAGACAACTTTACTACTCATTCCATGCTGGCGAACTAGAATTTTTTTCTGCCCTGCCATTAGTTTCAACAATAATTACCAAGTTGCCCTAGTTTTCAACCAATATCCCAAAATGCCATCTTTTAAAAAAAAAAAAAATTTCTTTAAAGAGTGTCGCCCAATGAAAGGGCGAAAATGTTTAAAAATATAGGGTTCCGCCCATCCAAAGGGCGGCAGTGTAGGACCGGAATTTTTTTTATTTTTTTATTTTAGTGTTTATATTTTTATCTGTTTTATTAATTTGAATAATAAATAATAATTAAATAATTATATTAATTAAATAATTTGGATAATTATATTAAAATTTAAAAATGTTTTTATTGTTATTGTTTTATTAATTTCGATAATAAATATTAATTAAATAATTATATTAATTAAATGAAGGTAGAATATTAAATAATTATATTGTTTTATTAATTTGGATAATAGAATATTAATTAAATGTTAAAGTTAATTACTTTTAAATGATAGTTATGATTATTAATTATAATTAGTAATTCAAAATAATATTCATAAATAATAATAATAATAAAACAAAACAAAAAATTACTAAAATAATTATATATTTAATTAAGAAATTAAAAAAGTACATGAACCCCTAACTAGTCTCGATTTGGACCCGGTCGACGTAAGCGTTGGTGGGTTCCACAGGCAGGTGCCTGTATATTTCTTGTGGACCTTCTACGATCAACATCAACATTTTGGGGCTGAGTAGAAGGTCCTGCATCATTGCTAGGATTCATGAATTCTTCAACGATGTCATCATTTAACTCACCCACATCTGGTATTGCCGCTGCACTGCCATAACTTAGTCTTGTTCCCTCATTACTCCAACTTGGTAGGTTGGTAGGTGGTAATGTGTTAGTCATGAAGGGGGTGTAGGGGTGTTGGTCTTGAGAGGTATTAAGGTTATAGGGTTGTGAGGGGTAGAAGGGGACTTGTGTTTGGGGTGTTTGGTAGATGTTATCTTGTGGGGTAGGTTGGGAGAATGAAAATTGGTTATATTGGGTGTATGAAGAAGTTGGGTTTTGTTGTTGGGTGTTGAATGAAGTTGGGTTTTGTAGTTGGGTGTTGAAGAGGGTTGGGTTAAATGGTAGGTATGGTTATTGGTAGTGTTGGCTGGGGGTATAAGGTTGTTGTGTTGGGTTGAAAGGTTGTTGTGTGTTAGACGCTTGTTGTTGGGTGTTAAATATTTGTTGTGGGGTGTTAAAAATTTGTGGTGGGGTGTTAAAAATTTGTTGGGGGGTGTTAAATGTTTGGGGTTGGGTGTTACAAGGTTGTCTGGGTTGTTGGAAGTTTGATGTTGGTTGGTTACGAGGGTCCCATAAGTATCTATTTTGTGATAGATACAAAATTGTCACAGATATATACCAATTCATGTATTCCCTACTGGGTTTACATTCGAATTCCATGACATTTCCTTGTAGGACAGTTTGACGACGATTTATCCATTGTTGTTGTTCTTCTCTGTTATGGTCTCTCCAATCATGGAATTTCCACGCATCGTTTACGGTACTAGTGTGGTACCTCTCCATGGACGTAGGTGGACCAGGAATGTCTTGGTGAATCCCAAATTGAAGTTTCACCCTGTCTGTATGATGCATTTCGACATAAGTGAAACAAAAAATGAATGTTTTAGAACTCCACATGTCTTGTTCAGTCGGATCTGGATCAGGAAGGTCAAGATATGGCCTCCATAGAAACTGTAATGTAGTTCAAAAAAGGATTAGAATTTAAAAAATATAAAATAATTTTAATGGTAGTAATGTATGCGTAGAGATAATACGTCGTCTTCCTCGAAATGATCAAAGAAAGTTCAATATCCAGGAGCACAATGATGAGGTGTTTTTTCATAATTCATCCCATATGCGGACCACCTATAAAATAAAAAAGTATTTAGTAAAAATTATAGGAAAAAAATATATAGAAAGAAAAGTATTTACGTATACTTACTTGGTCGCATATGGAAAGTGGTATGGATTGGGGTTTATTGGTGCCAATCTGGGCATTCTGGACCATCCCCAAGCTTGAATCAAAACGCCACAACCAGAAAAATTATGCACATTTTTTCTTGCGCATCTACACAAATTTTTGTACAGATGCGCTAAGGTAGCAGTGCCCCAACTATAACTACCTATTTGATCAAAATCTTCTAGTAATGGTTAAAATTGAAGATGGATACTATTACCATTAGTATCAGGGAATAAAAAGCATGCGAAAAGCAATAAAATATAAAGTCTAGATTCATAAATTTTCAGATACTCGGGAGAATCCTCGGTCAATGCCAAACGATTGTAAATTGATCTTAGCCATGAAATTCAAATGTTTTGGCCCTTCCTATTAACACCTTCTTCCAAGGACACCCCCAATAGTTCTTCAATTAAAGAGTACCTCACGTTTGTGTTACCAACAACCGTTAAACCATCCACACGCAGACCCAACAACATATGGACATCCTCCAAAGTGATTGTGCATTCACCTGTGGGGAAGTGAAATGTGTAGGTTTCAGGTCGCCATCTTTCGCATAAGGCTAGTAGAAATTTTCGATCAATTCCATATGAAGTTATGTTGATCACGTGACTGAAACCCGCTCGTTCCAAATACGGAATAATAATCTCATCAGGTTCTATGTATTTGTGTGAGCGTGGTTTGAACAATTTTTCATCCTATAAAAAAATATAATTAATAGCATTATAACAATTTTTATAAATATATAACAATATTTATAATTAATAACATTATTAAATGCATAACAATTTAGAATAAATATATAACAAAAATTATAGATATTATACACTTACATATGAGACAATGTTGGCAAGAGTTCCTCGATGATCTTCTCCTAGTGTTAGCAATGCCATGTTATATAAATGAAAGTAGGGAAGTTTATGAGATGAATGGTAGAGATGAAATGGTAAAATGTGATATGGTGATGAGATAAAATATGAGGTATTTATAGGAGGATGATAAAAATTAGTAGGTAAAAAATTAAATGTTTGGATGATAATTGTTTGCATGCATTAGTCGTACGTGTTCCCATGCATGCAGCATGCATTTATTCGTTGTTGACTTCCGCCCTTCCAATGGGCGGCACACTTGCCAAGTGTCTGACAGCCGTTCCCTGAATGGGCGGCACTGCCTGCCAGATTCTTGAATGTCGGTCCCTGATTGGGCGGCACTGTTAGGGCTGTCGGTCCCTGAATGGGCGACAATGTGTATTAATTATGTCACTTCCGCCCTTTTAATGGGAGACACTGTGTTAGACGACTTTGACCAAAATTCTACGTACCAGCATGCATGCACCGTGTTCACTTCTCTCACATATCCAATTTTCTTTATAACTTGTATGCTTTCTACACATATTCAAACCCTCATTAAATATACCTTCATCAATTCTAGCACATATTCATCAATTCTACACATATTCTTATAACATGTCTAACAATTCCAAATATATTGTTAATGCCCATTACAATGGTAGTGTAATTGCATCTGATGAAGTGGGTTTGATCTTTGAAAATACTGAAATTAGTCATTTCAGTATTAATAGAAGGTCGTCTTTCTAACAATTAAAAAAAAGGGTAGACACGAAGGTTCAAGCAGGATCGGTGATACAAATTACTTACATAAATGCTATTCATTTTGGGAACAATCAATTTAAATTTGTTCCATTGAAGATTCGCGACGACGAGGATGTTGAAACGATGTTCTCGAACCATGAATACTCTGGGTTTCCGTACATTGAGTTATACATAACATTTGAACAATGTCCACAAACCCAGAATTCTCAGGTCATCAATGCATCTGTAGAAGAAACGGCTGCCATAATTCCACACGAAGATGTCGAAGAAGAAGACCTCGAAGAAGAAAATGAGGAACAGGTTGATGATTTATATACTACTTTGTTTGAGGAAGGAACCAGTGTTAACGAAGTCAACAATGATGAACAACACATTCCAATTGGGAATGTTTTCTGCCCATATGACAACCCTGCCCCTGAATGTAGAAGGGACATCATTTGAATGGGGAGTGAACCCTCATATTCCAATTGAGGGTGACATAGAAGTCGGTAACCAATTTAAAAATAAAGCTGACTGTATGCGTGCCATAAAGCAATATCACATGAAACACTGCGTGGATTTTAAGGTGATGGATTCCGACAAGAAGAGATACATAATTTGTTGCAAAAACGATTCCTGCAAGTTTCGTTTATTGGCGTCTTACAGAAAAAGAAGTGACTTGTGGGAGATAGGAATTATGAACCCACCATATAGTTGTTCAACAACTATGTTTAACCAGGATCATCGACAACTAATCTCCCAATTAATGTCTCAACTATTAATGCCATTTGTAGAAAAGGATCCTTCTGTCAAGGTGATTATATGCATCAGTAAAATTGTTTCTGAATACAATTTTACTCTGTCTTACAGAAGGGCATGGATTGCAAGGAACAAAGCAATCGAACAGGTATATGGTAACTGGGAGAACTCATACAATGAACTTCCACATTTTCTGTTAGCACTTAAAAAATTTGTTTCGGGGACGGTGCTGGAAATAGAAATACTACCCATGTATACAGATGACGGAACAATTGTTGAAGGGAAACACATCTTCCACCGACTATTCTGGGCATTCCAACCATGCAACAGAGGTTTTACATATTGCAAGCCTATTCTTCAAATTGATGGAACCTGGTTATACGGTAAGTACAAGGGCACCCTGCTTATGGCGGTGGCACAAGATGGCAATAGTAATATTTTCCCAGTTACTTTTGCCATTGTGGAAGGTGAGACGACTAAAGGTTGGGGGTTTTTTCTACGCAACTTGAGGAGGCATGTTGCGCCACAGCCAGACCTATGCTTGATTTCAGACCGACATGCATCGATTGACAGTACATACAAAAATCCAGAAAATGGTTGGCATAATCCCCCATCGGTGCATGTTTATTGTATCTGACACATTTCGCAAAATTTTGTGAGGGAAATCAAGGACAGGAGACTACGGGAGAAAGTCATTAACATGGGTAAGTATATTTGATAACATTAAGCCTTCGTCAATAACATATATTATATCTTGGTCAATAAGTATATTTTATACAATTTTCTTTTAATGCAGGGTATGCATTAAACCAACCAACATTTCATTACTATCGGTCTGAAATTGGCATGGCGAATGTTGATGCTTTAAAGTGGCAAGACAATATTCCGGTCGAAAAATGGACGAGGGCATTTGACGGGGGTCGACGTTGGGGTCACATGACTACCAACCTTGTCGAGTCGTTGAATGCTGTCTTTGAAGGCACCCGTAATTTGCCCATTACAGCATTGGTAAGTGCAACATATTATAGATTGGGATCATTATTTGCTGAAAGGGGAGCAAAGTGGAGTGTTGTGTTGAGTTCTGGACAGACATTTACAGAAAACTGCCTCAAGGTGATGAAAGAAGAAACAACAAAATCCGGCACACATCATGTCAGAGTTTTTGACTACACTAACAATATTTTTAGTGTGAAGGAAACAAAGGACCATGGTGAGGGGAAGCCTATGGGACATTATAAGGTCAACCTACTAAACCGTTGGTGTGACTGCGGAAAGTTTCAAGCATTTCGTGTCCCTTGCTCACATGTAATCGCTGCATGTTCTAATGTGCGCCACGACGCTTACGCTCTTTTGTCAGACATTTACAGGGTTTCAACCCTTTTTGGGGTTTACAGCACAAGCTTTCCAGTGCTGTCTTACGATGAATATTGGCCCGTTTATGAAGGAGATCAAATTTGCCATAACCCAAGAATGCGTAGGAACAAGAAAGGTCGCCTAGTGAGCACACATATTAGAACGGAAATGGATAACTTTGATAAGCTTGAGAGAATATGTTCTGTGTGTCGTCAAACTGGTCACAACCGAACCAAGTGTCCCAATGTGGGGACAAGTAATCGTTAGTGTTTTATTTACAAGTAATCGTTAGTGTTTTATTTAATCAATATCAATATTTCAAATATCACAACCAAACAACATTGTGCTTCATTAAATTATTTAGTCAATAACAACATTTCAAATATCACAACCAAACAACATTGTGCTTCATTAAATGACACACCACATACATAAATAACACAACATCAACAAAGATCAAAATACTAACAAGAAACATTCAACACAACATCAACAAAGATAAAAATACTAACAAGAAACATTTAACACAACATTTGGTACAACTACTCTAACTACTGATTACAACTAGCAGTTTGATTTCATTCCGCCCAAACATCATTTCTCTGGCTTCCTTATCAGACTTGATTCACACCCATCCACGCCAAGCATCAAACCTCTCAATACTTTTGATTTTTTCCCCTTCTGGTATATCTCCTTCTAGCCAACGCTTCAACTTCCTATGTAGTTGCTCTAAACTACAGATGTTCCAGAAAAGCATGTCCATGGCCGGTTTTTCTCTCGAAAAAATTACTTTCCCCCAGCGGCGAGGATACATCTTCAAAGTACTAAATCGAATTTCAAATGGATGTGAAAAAATTGTTCACACCACACTTCTATTTATATCAGTGCTGACACAGTGCAAAAATATTTAAATACTAAAGGGTGCCGCCCATTGCAGTACCGACACTGTACAGAAATAATAAAATATTAAAAAGTGCCGCCCATTGCAGTGCCGGCACTGCACAAAAATATTAAAATATTAAAAGGTGCCGCCTATTGCAGTGCCGGCACTGTACAAACCATAATAAAATAATAAAATATTATTATTATTATTATTGTTTCATATTAACTAATATTATTATTATTATTTAATATTAACTAATATTATTAATATTATTTAATATTAACTAATAATACTAATATTATTTCATATTAACTAATATTATTATTATTATTATTATTATTATTTTATATTAATTATTATTATTATTAATATTTAATATTAACTAATATTATTAATATTTATTATTATCTAATAATAATAATATTATTTAACATTAACTAATATTATTATTATTATTTTATATTAACTATTAAATAATAATATTATTATTATTAATATTAAATAACTTAAAACGAAAAAAAAAAAAATACCTGTCCTACGCTGCCGCCCTTTGGATGGGCGGCACCCTATATTTTTTAACATTTTCGCTCTTTTAATGGGCGACACTCTTTAAAAAAAAAAAAAAATTAAAAAGATGACATTTTAAAATATTAGTTGAAAAGTATAGCAAATTAGTAATTACTGTTGAAACTTGTAGCAGGGCAGAAAAAAATTCGGCGAACTAAGTTCCGTTGAAGGTGCTCTAAAAGAATCGTCCCTATAATTAAGCATGACCAATCAAATCAATTAATACGGACAAAGACAAAATTTGTTTGTTGGTACCATTCAAAATGATTACGATCACCATTTTGCACATTTTTCAAATTGTGACGTAAGAGATGATTCAATAAGGTTAGCAAACACTTTCTTTTTAACCATCTTTCAAACTAATTACCATTTTACACCTTTTAAATTGTGATGTATGCGATCATTTAGTATGTAGTATTTTTTTTTTTTTTCTGGAAATCCGTCCACTAGTGAAGGTAGTTAAATTCGAATTTGAGACTTTTAAAAAACACATTCTCACAATTTAAATCTCGATGATTAGGCCAATTTTTAGGGGTTATTTAATATGTAGTATTGATTAACAAAAAACATATTTAAAAATCAAAATAAATTATTAAAATATTTAAAAAATAATAAAATAAACAGAATGTAACTTTTGATATATTCAAACTTGTAGTGATAATTCCTCACACAAATTATTATTAATATTAGTAATAGTAATAAACATTTAGCATTTATTTGATTTAGGAAAGATGTGAGTGATTTTTAAATGGTCAAGTGACCACCAAATCATATTTGATCACATCCAACTAAAAGTCGACAACACATGTACATAACTAATGAAAGAGTTCGTCAAATGTAGGGTATCTTTAAATGAACTATCAAGTGATTTTATAAAAGATTTCTTCTAGGTGCATATTTTTGTAGTAGTTCGATCTTTAACAAAACATATGACTTTTTGAACGAATATATATATATATATATATATATATATTCGACATCATGATTAATGAAAATCATAATAAATACAGTCTCTTGATTTTACTTTTCAATAATATTTTATCTCTATTTTACTCTAAAGATTTCAATGAAGAATGATAATAGGTTAAATCGATTTATAGGAGCATATAATTTATCTAATTAAGTATGATATAATCTAATTTATTTAAAAAAAATAGTTTAGAATTTTTAAAAAATATATTTAATTAAATAGATCAATTTTAAGCTATTAAAAAAAGTCTATTAAATGTTATAGATCAACTTATATATTAATATTTATTAAAAAATAGGTTAAATATTATATAAAATATCATGATGTTTATTTTAAAAAATAGATAAAATAGAGTATTTGAAAGTCTTTGTATGAAACAAAGTTTTAAATATGTTTTAAGACTATATTAGGCTTTTAAAAAAGTTAGCAGTAACAAAAAAAAGTTTATAATAAACCATAGCTAGAACTAAACATTAACTATTTATAATAGGTTAAATTTAAATTGGATCTGATTTAATCTATTCTCATCTTTAATATAAATAAATATGTTAATTCACTTGTATAACACAATTGAGTTCGTATCTACTCCGTTTGAAAACATTTTCAGTTATCCGGTTATTTTCTTAGATATGTGACACATAGTCATTAAATATGATTTGTGTACTCTTAGTATGCTAATTAATAATAGTCTTACTATTAGCTTGTAAATGGGATTTGTGTACTCCAAATATGTCTTATCAATATAGTCTTGCTTATAAAAAAATCATTAAATGATTCAAAGGTTTAGATTAGAATTTAAAAATATTTTTAATTTACAAAAATCAATAAACCATTGGAAATAGAAGATGCTGTGATAAGAGCATGGAGTTAATTTTAGGCAATTTAATTATTAAAGTTAGAAGTAGAATTTATATTAGTTGGGTTTTTGTTGTTCAGTTGAGCTTTTTAATTATTGGACCTTTAGTTTATTATCCACTAGTATCATTATATATGTAGTGTCTTTGACACATTTTAGGGTATCAAGAAAATGAACGAAAATATCCTTATTTTTATTAATTAGCTTTATTTATCTTTCTTAGTTTTCTCTAGTTTTGTTAGGGTTCATCCTTAGCATCCTAACAATTGGTGCTTTCATCTTGAACTTCAATCCTTCTTTCCATGGCATATCCATATTATTATTCCTACACCCCATACACTCCATATATTCCATATCAACAACAACACATAATTTCTACTTCACCTCAACAATCATCTTCTACCTTCCATGAACATTCCAGTTACCATAGCTACCAACCTCAATCCCAAGATTTCTATTCACAACGAGAAACTCTAAAACAATATTTGATTGAAACTCAGAAAATCAAACATGAATATAGAGAAGAGTTGAAGGAATTGATTCAAAATTTTGGTTACTCTCTCAAAGCATCACAACTTTCTGATGAGGAAAAAGCATTAGATCTGTATGGAAGACAACCAAAACAACCAAAAGATGGATTTCCTTTCATCTAAAATGATTCAGACAATGTTTCTTCTGACTTTAGCAATACAACTGAATCATTACACAAACCATTTCATAACTTCAACAATTCCTGTATACTGATGGTTGATGAAGAAGAAGTGCCACACCAGGAACTTCAACTCTCGCATATGAAAGATTCCATTTCAACAACTTCAACGATTCATGTTTACCAAATTTATACTCTTGAGACACTTTTGGAGCACTCTTTACCATCGATGGCAGAAGTGGAGGTTGTACCACTTGGAATTGCAAGCACCGTTAGTCAGGAACAACATAGCGGCGTCATTGCGATGAAAGACATCAAGGTAAACAATCATGCTCTGAGTCCTCCGTCCCCAAAGCCACCAGATCCTAATTTCGACATCACCAATTCCATCACTCCTCCACAGCCTCCTTCCAAGGTATACATTTATGTTTTTGCTCACAAGTTGTTTGTTAAAATGCCTCTGACACCCATTAAGACCATTAAGAAGAACGTGGTGGAAACGTTGAACATGCTTGGTTTGGCTAAGCGAATTGGATAACGGTTCTTACTAACAAGTAGCAGTGAGGCCTACGGTGATCCTATGCAACATCCTTCGAAGGACAATTATTGGGGAATCATTAATCCCATATGTGTCAAAAGTTTCTACGATAATGCGAAGTGTGTGGTTGAGGCATTGGCTAGGGATTATCATCAAGGGGTTGATGTGGAAGTTAGAATTTCCAGGATCTTTAACTCATACAGACCCAAAATGTGTTTGGATGTTGGATGTGGAATTAGTTTCTTTATTGCTCAGTTATAAAAAATGGAGCATTTGACTGTTTATAGGGATGTGAAGCAAACAAGGAATTTCCAGAATGTCTCTTACTTAGTGGAGGGTCTAATTTTCCTTATACATGGAGAACATGTGGGACATTTCAACTTTGGAAATCCTAGTGAGATTATTAGTAGATATACCAAAGCTATTAATAAGAGTGTTGAAATATCGGACGAACTAGTTGAGGAAGTGTTTACTGTGAATTTTGGTAAACAACCTCTGGTCTATCAATCTAAACGCAAATTGATTTAACTTGCAGGATCGACCACACAAATCCTAGGACATGTGCTAAATTTGAGAGACAAGTGTAAATTAAAGAAAATGTAAACCGAACTCCACGTTCGACAATGCTGAAATAAAATCTAGCTGAACCCCACGTTCGACTATGTGCAATAAAGTAAAGTAAAGACTTGTAATTTAAAGGAATGCAAGTAAAGGGTGCAGAAATTAAAGGCGTCGAAGTAAATAACAATGAGTAAAAAGCTTTGAAAGTAAAATGCAACGAACTCCACGTTCTTGGAAAGTAAAGGCTGGGATAATAAAAGTGATGTTGAATGTAAAGTGCAGGAAAGTAAAAGACTTTGAAAATAAATGCAATGGATTTAAAGGCGAACTCCACGTTCTTGAAAATAAAAGACTTTGAAAAGTAAAGGCTTGAAGATTAAATGTTTAAACGTAAAAGGTGCAGTCGAAGGTAAAACGCAGAAAGTTAAAATGGCTTTGAAGGTAAATTTGGCATGGAAGATAAAGTTCAAGAAACTGTAAAGGCATGGAAAGTAAATGGCTGAATCTTAAACATGCTGAAGATAAATTATATTGATGAAGAAAATGGTGTTACATTACGTACATTCTCACGAACTCGTTTCTCTACACGCGGGTACTTTGAGTTTCTTAGAGTAACTTGTACAAAAATATGAACACCCCATTTACATAGAACTAACTCCTATTTATAGTGCTAGGAAATAACTACTAAGTGGTGGTTACTGCTTCGAACGTGTGGATTCTGGCACCTTCTCCTTGATCTCAACTATTCCCACGTTCACAACTGCTCTTATTTAAATTTCAAATATTGGAAATTCCCTCCAACCTTAATATAGCCACTGCAGCGCTTACTACTGCATTCTCATGGTCGAAAACCCTTTCAGCACTTAGCCATTTTTTGGGGTTCCTACACCTCTATTCGACTCAGGCCTCTTCACAAACAAGGTTGAAGCCTTTTTTATATTAAAAATAATTTTTTAACATAAGATACCTTTTATTTTGACTAGCGTCGAAATTGAGGGTTAACAAATTGCCCCCAAGGAATGTCCTTTCGCCAGTATTGGTAGGAAGGCCATTTCTTGATATAATAACCATTTCGACGCCTGTTTGCATGGCCTTAACTGAACATCCCACGAATTACTTAATGGCTGAACTATTCAGTTTCTTTAACCCATGCCTCTGACGTCATACCATCATGACAAATCCTTAAAACGTCCTTTCAGCCGTATTCATCATAACATCTTTCTTGAAAACAGACGTTAACAGTCTGCACATAACTGCTACTTTTCATCACGCCTTCAGGAGAAAGACACGCGTCCCATTAACCCCTCAGCTTCAACGGTGAATCCAAGTCCCTTGAGATTTTCAAATATCTATATATATTCATTTCCGCCATCTTATGATCTTTCCACACTTTTCGTATTCTCAAGCAAACTCTTCTTCTCTTCAATTTTCTCACGCAAACCCAGCAAAGACACCATCTTTTCATCTTCTTCCACAATGGCCTCTTCCCAAATTAATCCTCAAGCAAAGAAGACTCAAAAGGGCAAAGCCACTCCATTTAAGCAAACCATCCCTCCGTTCGCTAACATCCCAGGCCCTCAACTGGTAGATAATCGTCGTTGTATGCCGGAACCTACCTCTACAGAATCAAGAGCCATCTACCAATCTCAGGTAATGATTCCCCTAGTTATGTCTGATAAAACTTATGCGTTATCTGGTCCTTTGGCTGAGGTGGACATTTGTAACGAGAGGCTGAGTGAGTTTTTCCCCTCGTACCGGAGATCCAGACCATTAGGGCAAAAGAGTTTCCCCAAAATTAATTCTGCTGCTGGAGCTTCCCCTGAAGAGATTCCTTTACCCAAAATCAATGTTGGCTATCTCACTGATGGCACTAGACTGGTGAGAGCTGTCAACCCTTTAAAAGAATTCGACCAATGGATGGCAAAGATGGAGAAAGTTAAAGCTGACCATTGGAAGGAGATAGGGATCTATGACCTTCTGATGTTGTCGAAGACCAACATACCCTATTGTCTGAACATGTTGGCAGCATCTTTATATTTTTGGGACAACACCCATTATACATTCCATCTGCCATGTGGAATGGTTACTCCAACCCTTTTCGACTTAGCTGCCATCACGGGGCTTCGTCCAGATGGCCTTGTCTATAATCCTGAGGTTGATGCTGAGGATACCATCAACATTTCAGGCTCCAAACTGACCTATACCCTCTTTATCAAGCACCACTTCAAACAAGAAGATGATGAGGTGTCTGATGAAGAACACATTGCTTTCCTCACAGTCTGGCTGTCGAGGTATGTTTTTTGTACCAAGTCTTTGCAGGTGGCTAAGAAGTACCTGCCCCTGGCAAACCAACTCCATCACAACAGAGGGACCTGCCTGAGTGAACTCATTCTGGCGAACCTTTACGAATCTATCAGTGAAGGGGCTTCTCGACTTAAGAATGTGGAAGCCCAAGGTCCTATGCATTTGAGCGGTCCTCTTTGGATACTTCAATTGTGGCTCAATGCTACATTTGAGGCTAGCCTCCCCAGAAAAGGCATAGTCAATGAAGCCTCTGCTGAGATCAAGGAAAAGAGTGTCGAAGGGACACGTCTGGCTAAGCTCACTCCTAATGATGATGGTGAAAACCTTCAAAGGGCTTTCACCAGTTATATTATGATGTTCGCCAAGCGTTATGAGTTCACTCCTAGCATGGCACCCTTTGCTCGACGAAGCTATGGCCCTGGGTGGTTTCAAAGGCCATTTCCAAATCCTCTTCAACCTCTTGATCCAGAATCTGTTGCTATCTGGGAAGCCTTTTTGATTCCTAGATTCATTATCCACAGGCTGAACTTGGGGAGAGGTTTATCAGCATTGATTGCCTACCAACCAAACTTGGTCTCTTGACAATTTGGGCTGGCCCAAAGCTTCCCTCAGTGCTTATATGAGAAAAAGGGCCAAGTCATTCTTCACACCGCCTGCTTCGACGAGGAACACGTCTCTCAAACCCTTGACAGCCGGAGTGACAAAATGAGCATCCTATCTCCTGTGTTTTTTGAACCTTCCTTTTTATGCACTTCATCCTTCCACCAATGGTGGTCGAAGCATTATAGTGAGCACTTTCTTGATGTGACCACATTTTCTTCGTTACTTGACCAAGCTTTTCTCCATGTGCAGGACAAGACGAAAAAAAGTAAGTTCACTCACATCGAAGAAATATAGGCTTTTCAAAAATACTTTGAAACTATCTATCGACCAGATGATCTTAGTCGAACCATTCATGAGGCTGCTGTTACTCTAAAGAGAAAATTTCTAGAAAAGCTGGATCAACTAAAAATTCCTCCCAACGTCCCTCGTGAGAAACGTTATGAGGTAGCTTTTAAACTTTTTCCTCCAAAGTTCCCTCGACTGCCTAATGCTGATTTTGGAGTGGCGCTTGCCCCTCCATTTTCGGATTGGTTTGTCTGTGGGGAGCATTTAAAACTTCTTCGACAGCAGTCTCAGCCAAAAGGCCAACGAGTGGTTTCGACTAAGCATACGTTAGACAGTTTTAAAGGGCACCTTCATATAGGAATTCGGGACGTTCGTGTCAAATCTGAAATATATGAAGGTTTGAAATCCTTAATCCATGGCTTTATGACTAACCATGTAATCATTAACTTGTAACAATTACGTGCTATATTTCAGCCGTGCCTAGGAAAGCTGCTTCGACTAGAGCTGCCACCTTGCAAAGTGGCAAAGAACAAGAGAGTACACAGGTATATTTCACCCCCTTTGTTTTTTCTTGTACTCTATGAATTTCTTTCTTATTTTTTCACTGCCTCTTCAGACTGGTCGAAAGCCTCCGACACCTTCCAAGAAAGGTAAGAAGGATACCCCAGCTGTGGTTACAGCTTCAGAGGCCTCAAATGAATCTCCTGAGGAGGTTCTCACAAGGAAAAGGAAAAAACCCACAACAGCCTCTGGACCTACTGGCCCACCTCCTTCGAAGGTGGCCAAAATACTCGAAAAGGCATCCACCACAAGTGGTGTCGAGAAGGAATCCTCCAAGGTAGCCTTGAGAACCCCTCTTGGTGACCATGGGGGTGATAAATCAAGTCCCGCTATTGAACAAACTCAGGTATGTGCACCATTGCCTTCTTCTATTATGCTTGACATCTTTCGCCTCCTACTTCATTCTCATTATCTCCACTTGTGTTCTTTAGGCAACCATAATCAACAATCCAGATTCCCGACCAACTCCAAGCAACTTCGCCGCCACCATAATTGACGATTCTGTTCCTCACCCAACTTCATAAAGCCTCACCACCACGCTCCTCAACAGCCAAGGTGAGCCAACTTATCACCCATCTTCTGATATTGGCTCGGGTTTGAGTGAGATTAATCAACCTATTCCACATGTTACAGCACCTACTGCAGCACCAACTCCAACCCCAACTCAAAATGCACAGGCTGATGGAGCCAACTCTGATGAGGATGATGCCTCAAGCCCACCACCTTTCAATCTGGGTACCTCCATGGATAAAGGTCAGTTGGTTGAAGAAGAAAGGCGTGAACCTGAAATCCAAACACATAACGCCAATCCTGATCAAGCTACACCAGCTGATGACCAGGAGAATATGCAACCAGCTGCTGAGGAATCTGATGAAGACATGGAAGAAGGACACGCTGAAGAGGGAGAAGAATCAGAGGAGGAAGAAGTACAAGCTGAGCCTCGCCCCCACTATATTCCTTCGCCTATGGTCACTCCACTACCTGGGGATTCGCTGACGGCACTTAAGTGGTCGAACCCCCGTGAGTTTACCAAATTGATTCTTGAGCAAAGGTATGGTTCTTCTTCTGTCTCTTCGACCCCATCATCAGATGACTTTGCCCAATCAATTCTCCAAGCCATCAAGAAAAAATTCTCCAGGGGGGATATTTACAAAGTGCTGGCCTCAGATCCAACTGCAACTGCTTACTTGAAGGATACCTTTGCAAAGGTTGAGTTCACCACTCTCAATCCAGATGTTTATGGGTTTCTGATAGAGCTAACTGCTATGGTAAATCAAATAGCTGCAGAAATAAAACTGCTTCCCTCAATCAAGGATACCATAGAGAGAACATCTGGTTGTGAGAGTGCAGCCTGGTGTGGCGCAAAAGAGGCGTACGAAGAGATCCAACGTATGGAGGCTGATCAAAGGAAAAAGTAAGATGAGATAGCCTCCAACCAGAAGGACATTGAAGCCTGGAAGCAACAAATCACGGAGCTACAAGCCAAAATTGAAACTGCTGAAAAACGCAACCGTGATTTGCACCATTTCGACGACACTGAGATAGCTGAAGAAACGAAGACTGCTATTGATCGTATTGAGGCGGCCCAAAGATATGAGGAAGAGCTTGCAGAAGCAAAACTTGACGAATCTTTGTGCAACGCTCGCCTCAAACATCACATAGAATCTTTTTCTCAGTTGGCATCGAGGCTTCCCTTCTGATACTTTTGACACCTTCGTTTGTTTAATCATCAATTGTTTCTTGGCCTTTTCAGGCTTTTTTTTTATGTAATGACAATTTTATGCCTTTTGGCATTGATTTAATCAATTATTTTGCCTTTAACTGCTTTCGACCTATATTGCATGATGATGTACTTTATTGTTATCTTTTATCAGTCAAATTTGCAATTAAGACATTCTATCTTTTTCTTGGAAAGTCACCTTTCCAGCTTTAAATTCCAAGGCATAAGCCTCTAGCTTTTAAAGCAATATTTATAGCATAGCCCTCAGGCCTACCTCCAAGAATAACTCACGTGTTTCCACCGTTTGGCTGGCCAATCCAATCAGCCATTAGCCTCTATAAATTTCTTCCACCTGACCATGTTTTGCGTAAAAGCAAACATGAATAATTCAGAGAAATCCTCAACCAAGAAGATAGTTGGAAAGGCCAAGGCACTTGAGGAAACAACAAAGGTGGAGGCGCCCCAGCAACCTAAAGCCTCCATTGGAGTAACCTCTCTAGCCAAGAAGAGAGAAACCAAAATGAAGATCTCTAAGAAAGGACGCTCCAGCACCCAAGATTCTGATGATGAGCCAGATGCAGATTATATGGACTTCCTCAAATCCATAGATTGGAGAGATTATGAATAGCCTCTCCTTGATTAAAAATTGTTGTACTAGTTTCTCTTTGCTTTGTATGCCATATTAGCCTGACTTGGCCTATTTTGGCTTTCTTTTATTGAATAAAGCTTATGTTTTAATATGAATCTCTTGCAGCATAGGCTTATATTTTTTCAAATACTTGCCATTTACTTTCAAGACTCTTTTATCTTTGTCCAACTCTTCCACTTCATAAGCTCCATTAGAGAAAACTTGTATGACTTATAATGGACCTTCCCACTTAGGGGACCACTTGCCCAATGTTCTATCCTTTCGATCCATGGGCAAAATCACTTTCCAAACCAATTCCCCACATGCAAAAGATTTAGATTTAACCTTTTTGTTGTAGGATTCTTCGACCCTCTTCTTTTGTCTTGTTAACAACTCCAAGGCTCTGAGCCTTTCCTCATCCAAATCCACTAATTCAATCATCATTATTTCCCAATAATTCTCGGAGGGAATCTCATGATGTCTTTGAACTCTTACAGACTGTAGACAAATCTCAACAGGCAATACTGCATCATGACCAAAAGTGAGTCGAAATGGGGTAGTGTTGGTAGCCTCTTTGGGGGATGTTTGACACGCCCAAAGAACTTGGTCTAACGTCTTGTGCCAACTTCTAGGCCTTTTTCCCACATGCTTCTTAATCAGTCCAATTACTACCTTATTGGCAGCTTCGACTTGCCCATTGGCCTAAGCATAATAAGGTGTAGAAGTTAATAACTTAAAACCTATTTCTTTGGCAAACTCCTGCATCTTTCGACTAGTGAACACTGATCCCTGATCTGTAGTAATTGTTTCAGGAATACCAAATCTATAAATAATGTGATTTTGAATGAATTCAATAACATCTTCTTGACCTATATTCACCAGTGGTATTGCCTCAATCCACTTGGTGAAATAATTAATTCCCACCAAAATATATCTCTGGTTCTTTGAAGATGCTGGTCGAATCTCTCCCACTATATCCAAAGCACATCCTCTGAAAGGCCATGGTTTCACTATGGAATGTAATTCACTTGCAGGGATATGCTGTATGCCAGCATGAATTTGACATTCTTGGCACCCTTTAGCAAATTCTATGCAATCCTTCAGCATAGTGGGCCAATACATGCCTTGTCGAAACAACAGCCATTTCATCTTCTGGCCAACTTGGTGTGCTCCACATGCCCCACTATGTACTGTCGAAAGGGCCAAATAAGCCTCTGCTTCGCTAAGGCATTTCAATAAGACTCCCTCAGGGGTCTTTTTAAACAATTCATTACCCACCAGTACATAGCTCAAAGCTTGATATCTGATTTTTCGCTCTATCGAAGCCGCTGGGTTTTGCAAATATTCAACTATGGGCTTCCTCCAATCTTTATCTGTTAAATTATCTATGGCAAAAATTTCAAAATTTTCGCCATCTACACACCCAAGCTTAGTTGTTTCTAAGTCTGATGGGCATAATCCAACAGCCACCACCTTACCTCTTGCCTCAATTACTTCTTGAAGGTTTCTTTTCGACACCTTGTATCCAGAGGCAATTTGGGCCAAGTCGTTAGCAACTTGGTTCTCTATTCTAGGTATGTGTTGGATGGCCACTACCTCAAATTTCTTTAATAATCTATTGGCTATCACAAAGTACATAATGAGATTTTCTTTTATACATTTATATTCCTTTGTGATTTGTTTTATAACCAATTCTGAATCTCCCATTATTTCGACTCTAGTTGCCCCCAATTCTAACAAAATTTCAAGGCCAGCAATTAATGCTTCGTATTCAGCCTCATTGTTAGAGCAAGGTCCTTCGACCTTGTATTTGAATTTTGTTGGAATTTTTTCAGGAGAAATAATGTGTATTCCTACTCCTGTTCCATTTTTATGACTTGACCCATCAAAGTATAACTTCCAGGATTTTAATTCGACGTAATTCAAATCATTTTCATTTATGGAGTGATCAACTATAAAGTCTGTAACTATTTGCCCTTTCACAGCTTTTAAAGGTTGATATGTTAAGGAAAATTCTGTTAATGCTAATGCCCATTTGCCAATTCGACTATGCAAAATAGGTTTAGATAACATATGTTTTACAACATCAAAGTGGGACGAAACATACACATGAACGGGTTTTATATATTGCTTCAGTTTAGTACAAGAGAAATACAAGCATAAACATAACTTTTCAATCATGCTATACCTAGTCTCTGCATCATTTAAAACTCGACTAAGGTAATAAATGGCTCTTTCGACTCGATTTTCATCCTCCTGAGCTGACATGCTCCCTAGAGTTTTATCTGATGCAGCTATATACAATCTCATACTCTTGTTTCTACAAGGTGGTGAAAGAATTGGAGGGTGGCTTAGGTACTCCTTGATCTTGTCTAAGGCTTCCTGATGTAATTGCCCCCACTCAAAACCATCTTTGTTAAAATGAAGCAATGGTGAAAAATCTTGTGTTTTGCCACTCAGGTTGGATATAAACCTTCTTAGGAAGTTAATTTTGCCCAACAACGACTGCAACTCCTTTTTAGTTGATGGCGCTTTCGCCTCCATTATGGCTTTGGTTTTATTCTGATTTATTTCAATCCCTTTCTTGTGGACCACAAAGCCTAAGAAATCCCCTGCCTGCACACAAAAAACACATTTTAGAGGATTCATTTTAAGACCATATTTTCTCATCCTTTCAAAGGACTGTCGAAGATGGTCAATGTGACTTTTCCCAGAAATAGATTTTATAACAATATCATCAATATAAATTTGCATGAATGTGTCTATAAAATCATGGAAAATTGAATTCATTGCCCTTTGATAAGTGGCACCAACATTCTTGAGACCAAAAGGCATCACTACCCATTCATAGGTGCCTAAGGCTCCAGAGCATCTAAAAGCAGTTTTATGAACATCTTTCTCAGCGATGAATATTTGGTTGTAGCCAGAATATCCATCCAGCATACTAAGATATTCATGCCCTGCTGCAGAATCTATTAACATTTCTGCTACTGGCATTGAATATTCATCTTTGGGAGTTGCAGAGTTGAAATCTCTAAAATCAATGCAAACTCTTAAAGACCCATTCTTTTTAATAACAGGTACTATATTAGCCAACCATTCGACATACTTTGCAGTGCGTATGAATTTGCAACGAAGCAGTCTTTCGACTTCCTCTTTGATCTTTGACAGTATCTCTGGTGCAAACCGTCTTGGATTCTGCTTGATTGGTTTTTTCCCAGGCGTCATAGGCAACCTGTGTTCGACCAACTCCTTGCTCAAACCAGGCATCTCATCATAATCCCAGGTGAAGCAGTCTTTGAATTCTTTCAACAGCTGAACTACTTCAACCTTCAACTGGGGATCAAGATTGGCACTGATGTAGGTAGGCCTTTTGGTTGTCCCCTCACTGAGGTCCACTTCTTCTAAAGGATCTTGTGTTAGCATTTTTATATTATTTGCCAACGGATCCTTCTCAAATCCCAAAGGCTCATCTTCATAGATGGCGTCGAGCCTCTGGCTTTGCTCTCCAGTTTCAACCTTATTTGGAGGTTTTGGGTCGAAGTCCTTACCTGGACCTTCTTGATATACTTCAGAGATGGCTTCACCAGCCATATAATCATTGGCGGCTTCCAAAGCCGCTTGTATTTTTGTTTCGGCCACATAGGCCGAAATTATTTTCAAAGCGTCGAACTCAATCATGATCACTGAATTCATCTCCCCACCCTGTGGGCTCTATTGGAGGTGTGCCTAAGCATGACAATCTTCCTCTTGGTACCTCCCTGTCCCATCTGAAACCTTCAATAGGGTGTAAGTATAACGAATAAAACGTCTCCTCGTCAGGTGTAAACTCAAAATCAGCTGGAGGACATGGAGCAATGTTCGCCAGATGTTTCTCAAATTGCCTATTATCCACATGATTAACAGGCAACTTGAAGTACCCTTGATCAGCTTCAATGTTTTCCACTATCCCATCTGGTCTCCAAATGGTGATTCTTTGATGCATAGATGAGGGTACAGCTCCTATCCCATGAATCCACTCCCTACCCAAGAGTAGATTGTAGTTAGGCTTTGTTTCGACGACCATAAACACTGTTGGTCTAGTAATAGTTCCCACAGTGAGATCCACCTGAATCACTCCCAGAGTGGAACCAACTTTTCCTTCATAGTTTGACAGAACCATGTTGTGGGGTTTAGTATCGGTCTCAAATTTTCCAATCTTGCTTAGCAAAAATCTTGGCATCAAATTAACCGTTGCACCACAGTCTACCAAAATTTTGTTGACAAGGATGTTCTCTATTTTTCCAGTAATGTAAAGAGGCTTCAAATGACCCTTCATTGCCTCCGTGGGACGTTCAAAGAAAGCATTATGTTCTTCGACGCACCCATTGTTCATGATGTAATAGCACACAGGCTTGTGTGCCATCATTTCCAATTCAGCAGTTTGGTCTAAGTCTTCAACCTCTGAGACTTGACCAAATTCCCTTGGCATTACTGACACTACATTCACCAGAATATCCAGGGAAGCTGCTGACTCATTGTCGAAGTTATCAGTCATGTTCTCATCCTCTTCGACCTTCTTTTCTGGCTGGACAGTGAACAATTTTCGTCGTATGGGCATCTTCTCCATTGCCCCAGCCACATTGGTGTTTGACTCTCCTTGCACCTGAGCCTCCCTGATAGCTTTTCGCCTGCGCTGCTCTCTTCGCCATTGCGATCTAGACATGGGGTTTTTACCCTTGTAGTTCTGAGAAATGTATGCTGATTTGTTTGTGGTGTGATTCTCTTTTCTGTACTCAAATGACGAACCTCTTTCCACATCAAACTTCTCCCACTTTTTCTTCTGTCCTCTCCGTTCGACAGGCTTGATCCAACTACCTATTGACACATTCGCAGCTGGTTTGAACGTACCTGGCCTAATTCCTGGTGCTTGGTTTTTTAGCCCTGTCGAAAGTCGCCTATGGTCAAAACCTCTGTGCCCTTTGTTCACCTTCTGTCCCCAGCTTTCACCAACCTTCTTGACACCTTCTAACTTGTGTGCAACTTTTTCATCAAAAATGGCGCTGCATCTGGGGCATAGCATTACTCCAGAGCCTTTCTTTTGGCAACAATGCAAGAAGTCCACGATTGTCTCTTTTGGATTAGGATAAGCCATCTTGTTGTGCTTCTCTTGCTTATCTACCTAACTCACTTGTTCAGCTTTTCGATCCGTAATTTCAACCATGTTGACATCCATTATGTCCTTTAGGTGCATCTTGGAGAAACGGGCTTCCAGACTTTCAGTGGTCTTTGCCAAGCAGCCACCACCTATTGCTGCTTTTGCAGCTCTTTGGGAAGCTTTTTACCAAGCAGCTTTCTCAGCCTCAACCATCTCCTCAGCATTGACTCTCTCGACATCAGGAGATGTCTTGAAAATTTTTTTCAGCAGCCATACATATCCAATTTTCCACCAGACAGCCATCCATGTCTAGCATCTCTCCTACCAAGAGCATGTCATCTTCCAATTCCTTAACAACTTGAACTTTAGGGGCATTTCTGCCCATAGCCTCATTGGTGTCGATACTATCTGAGCTAGAATCAGATTCTTCAGCCAACTCGACCATGTTAATGCCTTAATTGGCATTTATCTTCCACCCACTCACGGTCATATCCAAACCCTTAGCAGCATTATCCATTTCAACAAACTTATCAGCAGTTTCTTTGGTTACCAACATTAGATTGGTATCATCAACATTTAGGCCACTTGCAGCCTTACTAGAACCTTCAATTATCACAGAACTTGTGGCGAAGTCTTCAGTAACCTCTATCATGTTGACTGACTCGTCGAACCCCTCTGTGGCTTCCACCATCTGAACCTCGTGAGGCTTTGTATAGTTAGCCTCTGCAACTTGCAATGAGTCAGAGTCAATCTTCATCTGGGCTTTGCCTTTGTCACCAAACTTCAGCCTTCCTTCTTGGATAGCATTTTGCACCAAATCCCTGAAAAGAAAACATTGAGAAGTTTTATGACCCAAAAAATTATGGTACTTACAAAAACCTCTTTTCTTTCTTTGTTCTAAAGGTGGCGTTTTAGCACCAGCAGGCACTATCATTTGCCCATCTTTAACTAACAAATCAAAAATTTCGTCACATTTAGTGACGTCGAAAGTATATGTTTTCTTAGGAAATTTGTCGTTAGATTCGACATGATTTTTCCCTTCTGAAGGAGCTAATAATTTGTAAGCATAAGGTGGACCTTGCTTTAACTCAGCAACGTCAACCTCATTTTCGTCGAAATAAGATGGTTCACCATACAGATTCTCCACATCTTCCTTGCATTCGACAAAGGCTACTTTTTTACCCCTGCTGAATCTGGCCTTCTCTTCTTTTAGCCTTTCTAGCTGTCGAACCCTATCAGCCAACTGGGCCATATCTCTAAGATATTGGGTATCTAATTTCTTCCTAATGGAATAATCAAGACCCCCAGCAGCCATTTCGACCAACTCATGTTCTGGCACTTGTGTAAAGCACCTGGCTTTAAGAAGTCAAAACCTATTCAGGTAATCATTAATTGGCTCAGTAACTTTGCGCTTGATGCTAGCCAATTCTTTCAAACTAATCTTAGTTTGCCCCATGTAGAACTGTTCATGAAACAAACATTCTAGTTGGGCCCAATTGTATATGGAATTTGGAGGCAAAGTAGTAAACCATGTGAAGGCATTCTTGGTAAGGGAACTTGGGAAGTATTTGATCCTAAGGCTTTCGTCAGCTGCAATCTCGCCTGCTTCGATCAAATATCTAGCCACATGTTCGACAGTAGACTCAGTAGTATCTCCTGAAAACTTACTGAACTTTGGAACCTTCATCCTAGGGGGTAGTTCTGCTTGGAGAATGTAATCCACTATAGGTAAAGTATAATTTGGCCTGGTGAAGCCAAGATTCATACCATTTCTAGTCATTATCCTTTCGACCATGGCTGCAAGATTATTTTCTTCTGCTTGATTTTGGTGTCGAACCTGTCTAAGCAGTTGATATGCGTTTTGGTTCCTGTTCACCATCACTACTGGTTCTTCCTCCATCTGGTATGGCATCTGGTTTCTTGGTGGTTCGACTCTAAAATGATCAATCATCTCTTGGTCCTCCAAGTTAGCATCAGGTATCTGACGTGGATGACGTCTTGGGATGTCTTCGACAACAGTTGCTCTTCAATCTACCGCTGGTACTCCCATGAAATCAGCCATACGTGCCACTTGTGCAGCCAATTGTTGGTTAGTTTGAGTCGTATTTTGAATCAAAGGTTGAAAAACTTCCCCCATTGTCTGAGACAACGTATGTACCATTTGCATGTTACTTTCATCCATCTGCTGTCTCAAACAATTTATGGATGTATTTGTAAGGCTAGGTGTTTGAACAGAGTAACCAACACCTATATTCTGGTTGTTTCGCCCTCCTGATCCTGACCCTTGTAGTGGCGAAGACACAACAGTTTCTGAAAATACAGGTGGAGCATTCTGCAGATTTTGCATCATTGATGTAGGCATACCATAGGGTTGACTCCTTGACCCTGGATGTGGAAAACCTGGAGGAGGAACGTGCCTGTACATTGAATTTCCTCCTGGGGGTGTTGGTGAATTAGAACTTTGTGGTCCTATGTATTCCAACACAGGTTGAGTATATAATTTTGTATATGTTGATCCTGGCTCAGACACTACTAATGGAAGTGACGCCTGTCCTCCTGTCGAAGACACTGGTGATGGTGTGCTTTGAGACCCCATACTGCTACTTGACTGAGTGTTTGAAATACTCCCTTGAGGATCAACTTGTTGGTTGGCATTGGTTGCCATTTTCTTAGTGTGTCTTCTCTTAGGTATTCCTTCGTTTGTTGTGGCTAACTTCCCACTTCTCAATATCATACAACGAAAGTACTTCTTCACCAAGAGAGATGAGGTTGACAAAAAGGTTTAACTTAGCACTGGGTCCCACTGGGCGTGCCAATTTGTTTACTGTGAATTTTGGTAAACAACCTCTGGTCTATCAATCTAAACGCAAATTGATTTAACTTGCAGGATCGACCACACAAATCCTAGGACATGTGCTAAATTTGAGAGACAAGTGTAAATTAAAGAAAATGTAAACCGAACTCCACGTTCGACAATGCTGAAATAAAATCTAACTGAACCCCACGTTCGACTATGTGCAATAAAGTAAAGTAAAGACTTGTAATTTAAAGGAATGCAAGTAAAGGGTGCAGAAATTAAAGGCGTCAAAGTAAATAACAATGAGTAAAAAGCTTTGAAAGTAAAATGCAACGAACTCCACGTTCTTGGAAAGTAAAGGCTGGGATAATAAAAGTGCTGTCGAAAGTAAAGTGCAGGAAAGTAAAAGACTTTGAAAATAAATGCAATGGATTTAAAGGCGAACTCCACGTTCTTGAAAATGAAAGACTTTGAAAAGTAAAGGCTTGAAGATTTAATGTTTAAACATAAAAGGTGCAGTCGAAGGTAAAACGCAGAAAGTTAAAATGGCTTTGAAGGTAAATTTGGCATGGAAGATAAAGTTCAAGAAACTGTAAAGGCATGGAAAGTAAATGGCTGAATCTTAAACATGCTGAAGATAAATTATACTGATGAAGAAAATGGTGTTACATTACGTACATTCTCACGAACTCGTTTCTCTACACGCGGGTACTTTGAGTTTCTTAGAGTAACTTGTACAAAAATATGAACACCCCATTTACATAGAACTAACTCCTATTTATAGTGCTAGGAAATAACTACTAAGTGGTGGTTACTGCTTCGAACGTGTGGATTCTGGCGCCTTCTCCTTGATCTCAACTGTTCCCACGTTCACAACTGCTCTTATTTAAATTTCAAATATTGGATTTTCCCTCCAACCTTAATATAGCCACTGCAGCGCTTACTACTGCATTCTCATGGTCGAAAACCCTTTCAACACTCGCCATTTTTTGGGGTTCCTACACCTCTATTCGACTCAGGCCTCTTCACAAACAAGGTCGAAGCCTTTTTTATATTAAAAATAATTTTTTAACATAAGATAGCTTTGATTTTGACTAGCGTCGAAATTGAGGGTTAACAGGAAGGTTCAGATAATATGAATGTCCGTGATAAGGAGCAAGTTTTTTCTCGAATACAAGCAGTTGTTGCCAGCAAGCAATTCGGTCAAGAAGATACTATATGTTCCCTTGTTGCTGATCATGTATTCTAGTGTGTCCTAAATATTCTGTAAACTTTAATGTGGATAATGTTCATGTTGCAAAACTCTTGGGAGGAGGCCTGCGTCAAAGTACAGTTGTTCGAGAAATGGTTCTGAGAAATGATGTTGTTGGTAGTATAAAGAGAATGGAAAAGGCAAAGGTTGTTTTGTTTACGGGTGGTGTTGATACATCTGCAACTGAAACTAAGGGAATTATTCTCATACATTCAGCTGAGCAGCTAGAGAATTATTCAAAAACTGAAGAAGCTAAAGTTGAGGAGCTCATCAAGGCAGTAGGAGAGCTGGCTTTACATTTTTGTGAGTGTTATAAGCTTATGATTCTAAAAATCAGTTCTACGTTTGAACTGCGTCGATTTTGCTGTACAACCGGTGCTGTTGCTATGTTGAAGGTTAGTTAACCAAATCTAGATGACATTGGATATTTCGATTCTATTTCAGTTGAGGAAATTGGTGGTGCGAGGGTTACCATAGTTAAAAATGAAGAAGGTGGCAATTTTGTGTCAACCGTTGTCTTGAGAGAAAGTACTGATAGTATACTTAATGATATTGAAAGAGCAGTTGATGATGGAGTGAACACTTACACGGCCATGTGTAGGGATAACCGTATTGTTCCTGGGACTGCTGCATGATGCTGTGTTTTCGCAAGTATACGAATCGCGTCAGAGTAATATAAAAGATTATCGATCCCACAGAGACCAAACGTCAATCTATCGATTTCTATCGTTACATGTATATCTAAGGCAAATCAATCGGGAGTTCGTGAGTGCAGAGTAAAAGCAGAGTAAAGTACGAAGATATAAAATTCAATAAACAACAGGCTTGAATGTAATTCACACAATCAGATAATATTCCAAATGCTTGTAAATAGAACTACTTATGGGGTAATGTTTTCTACTTATGAAAAGAACTAATTTAACGGGAACTGTCGCTTTCGCGTATTCAGAACCGAGTTTATCCCATAATCGAACCCTCTTATTGTCACTTATAAAAAGGCGCGCATTGCGTTAAAGTAATAAACCTATTTTTAAGAAATATAGTTTCTTGACTCAGTTGAAAAGTATTTTGACTTGGAACTTTTAACAAAAAGAGGTTCATGCGAACCGGACTTTAAACCCATAAACGCATCTGAAAATAGTTTTAAATCATTTTTTTTAAGTATTAAAAACTCCTACTTAACTAGACAAAGTGCTTTCGCTTCCTTTGAACAATTAAGGCTAACCAAGTTTAACTAAAGGTTGGACGGCTTTCGATCTTACCCAACAGAAATAAAGTACAGAAAACTTGTGTCAAAAATCAAAATAACCCCTAAGCATTTCTATCGACACATTGTATGGAATATTACTTTAACTATGATCCTTACATTCTAACCTTTAAGATTTAGTCGGACATGGAAATGTAAATAGACATGTTGAAATAGATCATGTTAAAGTAAATTCTTAAAAAGGTAAAGAAAGTAAAGCGAGTGCGAGAAATAAAGAAAGTAAAGCGAGTGCGAGAAATAAAGAAAGTAAAGCGAGTGCGAGAAATAAATAAAGTAAAGCGAGTGCGAGAAATAAAGAAAGTAAAGCGAGTGCGAGAAAATAAACAAACTAAATGCTGAACTTGTAAATGAAACCCGCTCCAAATCGGAGGCTTTAAATCTGGTACAACTGGAAATAAATGACTGGAAATGAAAATGGCGGCAGGATTAACTTCTACTAGAGTGCTCCAAACTCGATTACAGACTCGATCAAACAGTGTGATAACTCCCCGATGTGAAGAGTTTATCACTTTACAATACTGAAATATATGGCTTGAGTTCTGAAACTAAGCTTGGATGAAGAAAAAGGATCAAGAACTCGTCTATTTATAGCCTAGGAAAATAACATGGAAGGACAAAAGTGCCCCCTAACTTCTTTTGGGAGGGAAATCAAACGACAAAGGTAGCGCCCGCCACCCCCTCATGGCGCCCGCCATGTGAACCAAGAGGGAAAGAAGTGGAGATCGTGGCAGTTGACAGCAGTTGACTCTTATACAAGTCATGGCCTACCCTATGGCGCCCGCCATGGTGGATGCCATGTGTACAATTTCCTCAAAAACTGGTTTTCTTGCTCGTTTTTCTTCATTTCTTCACAAGGAGCTCTGGAAATACAAAGAACCTGAAAACAAAACAAAACACAAGCATAACACAAGAAAATAGCAATAAAATCCTAAGAAATATGTGCAATCTGAGTCAAATACGTAGTGTGTTTCAGTGTTATCAAATTCTCCCACACTTAGACATTTGCTTGTCCTCAAGAAAAACACTTTATAGCTCATGACAGAAAAAGGTGGTATCAACGAATAATTTGGGCTAAAAGGGATTCTAAGTTCAAACTAGGATGAAGTGATAGGTACTAACTAAGTGAACCAAGGGTATCGTAATGACACTTTTCCGCAGACACGGACATAAACTTCGTTCCTATACAAACCAATCCATACTACCCCACTGTACCTAGGCCTACCTTTTGCATCTCTTTTGGGTCCTCTTCATTCTTGTGCAATCACATTAAGCCCGTTATCCGTACATACTCATAGCAAAGTGACCGGTTAGTGATTCTGATCTCAAGCATGGGGCTCTGGTACACAAACTGGTGTAACCCCTTTTATTGACCCAATTGTAGTTGTGGGGGATCGGATCATAACCGCCCTACCAAGTCCAGCACCAGATACCTCTGAACCAACCAACAATGGGCAAAAAAAATTTTTTTCTGCAAATTTTTACAACTTTTCTTTTCGCATTTTTATGAAGCACAGCATACAGATCATTCACTTATATTCATCGGTCCCCTACGTAGAGCATGCTTAGGCCGGAGCTGACTGCTAGGATAAACTACTAAGGACCTACTCTAAAAAAGCTAATTAAGACCATGGTATATGGGGTATCGGGGTCAATTCCTATAATCACGAAGCTTATGGTGTTAAAACGATACCGATGTTTCAAAAAGTTTCCCCAAGTCATCCGCATCCTAACTCAAACCTGTCTCAAAGCCCAAATTTTCAGAATAATACACTTTTCGTTTGTCAAAATTTTTTTTGGTAAGGGTAAGGAAATGGGGAAATAGGGATACACTACACAGATGACTCGTCAAGCACATGCATATTCTAAAAAAAACAAACTAAAAACAAGATAAATAAACTAGAAAGCAATAAAAAGAAAGAAAATGCAAGTAAAACAGATAAAGTCTCCTCCCACACTTAAATCGAACATGGTCCCCAATGTTTCGAAATAAGATAGGGAAAGAGTAACCTGGAAGATCTATGGCATGCTGCTGGTACTCTTGCCACTGTGCGGTGAGCGCCTAGGGTGACGAGATCTGTTGCGGCGACGATCGCTCTGAGAAGCTGCGAACTCGTCAAATCTGGTGGTCAAAGCAGCCTGAGATTGCATGATACTTTGAATGGAGCTGTTTGTCTGCTGCTGTGACTCTTGCATGAATCTCATGTTGTCGGTTAGTTGCTGCTGGATGGCAGCAAGCAAGCCATCACACCTTTCTTCTCTGGCCAGATGGTCGCGTCACATCTGCTCAGTAATATAGAAACTAGGAGCTGTACCTGCAGAAGGGTGAGAAGAAGACGGTGCAGTGGGTGCAAGTGATACATGGTGGGGTGACATATGATGATCTGGAGTCTGCTCTCGCTGGTCATATTCGTCATCAGTCTCGTTCCCATCCATAATAGGAACATTAGGAGGCAATGGACCCGTAACAGGTGGAGCATCTAAATCATAGGTCCAGTTCCTCTGTACACGTACATCAGTACGTCTAGTGCATGGCAAAACAATAGATGGGATAGCTACTCCATGGATCATAAGTTCAAAGCCCCCCTCTCTCTTGACTCTACACAATTTCATATCTTTTAGAAATTTTAAATTAATTGTGCGAGGAGGAAGAGGTGCCAAGGTGGCTATCTCAGTGTCGAGGTTTAGAGCCCTAGCAATAGACGTAATCAAACCTCCAAAAGCAATGGTCCCTGTACTCTTAATAATAGCAGTCATGTGAGAAATCATAAAAGGAACCAAATTAATCCTCCTATTTGTGAGGCACCCTTGCAAAAACAGAAGTTCTTTTGCATTCACTTTGTTTGGATTCTCCCGGCCAAAAATAGTACAAGCCAATATATAACGAAAAACACTGATGGCCGGGTTATGGATCCTTGAGGCAAGAATCCCTTCAAAAGAAGTAATTGGAAAATTTGACAACCTGTGCCAGAAGGAAAATGCCTCAACCAACCAATCGGAATCCAAAGGTGCTTCACAAATAGCGTCATCCCTAAAAGGTAATCCTAATCTCTCTGCTAGTTCGTCGGTGGTGAATTCATATTCAACACTAAACATTCTAAATTTCGCCGAACCGACTGTGCTAGCAGTGTCAGGACGAACAGTGTAAATCAAGGAACTCAAAAATTACTGGGTCAACCTTTCAAAAGTGGGTTCTTACCTAGCAAAAATATCGTGTAATCCTAAGACATCTAGCAAGTGAAAAACGCTATGATAAATACCAAAAGTATAGAGACAGTCTACGTCGACGCACCGGGTCGAGATAATCTCTCGTGCTTGCAATCTCTCGAGAAGTTTCTTTTTGGCTTTCCTCGGGCTTGCCTTGGTGAAGGATGTAACCGTCATACTCCATTGATGTACCTTTGAGGTTGAAAAATGAGAGAAATGGGTTTTTGTAGAAGGATGGTGAAAAATGGATTTTTAAGAGATTTTGATGGATGGGTATGAAAATGGAAGTTGGAAAGGTTAATGGGATGGTGAGTAGATGAAAAAGTTGTGAATTTTATGGGGGTTGATGGAGGTTTTCGGATGGGTAAAAATGGAGGTTAGGGAGTTTAAAGGTGAGAAAATGGGAGAAATGGTGGTTCTGCCCCGAATATAGTTCCAGACCCCATGGTGGGCGCCATGGACTATATGGCGGGCGCCACCTTTGTAAAAAGTCTGGGCCGGATTTTTGCTTTGCTTTCTTGGGCTTTCTTCTCCTCTTTTATTTGGGTGGTGCAGGTAGCACTTCCTTCTTGTTTTTTTTACATGCATATTTGTTTTGTTAGGTCTAAAAAATATAAATACAAATAATAAATAAGTAAACAAATTAATAAAATAAAATGAGAGAATAATAAACATAAAAATGCATATATATATATATATAACCAAAGTACATCAAGAACAACATGGAAGCCAAATGCGAGAATGTAAAACATATATATATATATATATATAAGTCTGAAAAACGGAAATAAGTAAATGAAACGGTAAAGAAGATAATGAGAATAGTGTCATCATGGAGCCGGAGGCTCCTTGGTCTGGTCAGAACCTCGAACTGCGGCTAACTCGCGGCAAAGATCTGCGATCTCCTGATACAAGCAATCAGCCTCTGTCGCGTGAGTCAGATCGGACACCTGGACCTGCAAGGTAAGGTCAGTAACCCCCTGTCAAAGTCTGGCAGTCTCCATACGTAGCTCAGCTAGCTGTGTGTACACGTCAAGTCTCTGCATGGAAAGATTACTCGACAACACTGTAATCCTGGGAGAAGGTGGTGTAGGGTGATACTCTGGAACCGGTGGAGTGTGAGGCTCATCAACTGTCTCTCCATAACCCTCTAAAGCATAACTCCAATTAGAACTGTCGTGGACACTAGTCATGATAGGATCAGGCAAAGTGAAGTAATGGATGGTCTCGCTATTGATCAAGAGCTTGAACTGGTTAGGGTGAAAGGAAGCTCTCATCATCAACCCTCGGTCTAAGCAGAAATCGATATCAAGCGTGGTATACCTGCAGTAGGGAGTCATGTGAAGCAGCTTACTAGTAAGACCCAAAGCGGTAGCAATCTGAGTAACTGTTCCTCCCACATGGATGATTACTTTAGAAGATCTGGCTGTGAGTGTGAAGTTATCAATCAGAAAGTTCCCACAGGCCACAGGACGCGTCTGGTTCGCACAGAAAAGGAAAAAGATCTCCTCCTCACTAACATGGACATCAACATCAGCCTTTCCAAGGAAGGTGTGGGCAAGGATCATCTGAAAATACCTAAGAGCTGGGTTATGGATAATGTGAGATAGCTGGGTGGACGGATCAGGGCTTCCTCCACCTGTAATATCGCTTTAGAACCTGTCGATATCTCGACTCATAAAGTATCCCATAGGTAAATCAAGAATGGCATCAGGGGAAGTCTGGAAACCTAGCAAATCACCAAACCCCTTATGGGTAAAAGATTACTCTATCCCAAATAGTCTAAAAATGACGCTGCCGTCCGGACCATCATATCGCTCATGGCTAAATGAACTGAGGAACTCCAGGGTTAGGTTTCTGTAGGTCGAATGCATGTCATCATCATACTCATCCCACTGGAGCTGGCTACACAGAAACCTTATACGGGGCTCGATGCCCAAGGCATCCATGCAAGCCTGGTCAGGGTAACGGGTAGGTGCCATGGGGCGCTGATAAAGGACTAAATAGCGCTGTCTCTGTGCGTCATCTCTGAAAGCGACGTGCATGTCATCGAAGGTCTGCATCCTGAAAAGAAGGGTTAGAGAATGAGACCTGAAAACACAAACATCATAAAAGGTCAGTCTATATAAACTAATCAAAATAGAGACAAAATGTAAGATATGAAAAGTAATAAAAATAGAAGAAAAAATAAATAAAGAAAATCGTGGGCTGCCTCCCATGCAGCGCTTGTTTAACGTCATTAGCTTGACGAGTAAAACTCATGTAGCTGAAGTAGGTAGTGGTGGATCGATCAGAGTGTGGCTGGAGTAGTCAATGGGAATTTCACCTCCTTCGTAGTGTTTTAACCTCTGCCCATTTACAATGAATGGACTACAAGAATGGTTCTTGATCTCAACTGCCCCAGATTTTAGGACTTTAGAAACTTCAAAAGGACCTGTCCATCTTGAACGAAGCTTTCCAGGAAAAAGTCGCAACCTGGAATTAAAGAGGAGAACAGGATCTCCTATATTGAAATATTTCTTTATAATTCTTTTATCATGCCAAGCTTTGTTTCTTTCTTTATATATTATGGCATTTTCATAGGCATACTGGCGAAGTTCTTCTAGTTTATGAATGTCAAGGATGCGCTTTTCACCAGCAGTCAAATAATCTAAGTTTAAGGTTTTAATGGCCCAATAAGCCTTGTGTTCTAACTCAAAGGGTAGATGACAGGACTTTCCATAGACCAATTTGTAAGGATTTGTTCCAATAGGGGTTTTAAAGGCAGTTCTGTAGGCCCATAGTGCTTCTTGTAGCTTCTGAGACCAATCTTTTCTAGTTATTGAAACAGTTTTCTCTAAGATTTGTTTAATCTCCCTATTAGATACCTCTACTTGGCCGCTAGTCTGTGGATGGTAAGGTGTTGCTACTCTATGCTTAACTCCATATTTGCTTAAAAGTTTATCAAAATTTTTTTATATGAAGTGCGATCCACCATCGCTTATAACAAGACGGGGTACTCCGAATCTAGGGAATATATAATTCCTAAAGAGCTTAATCACTACACATGTGTCGTTTGTGGGTGAGGCTATGGCTTCAATCCACTTAGACACGTAGTCAACAGCTACTAAGATATATTCATTTCCTAATGAGGATGGAAATGGTCCCATAAAATCGATACCCCAAACATCGAAAAGTTCTACTTCCTGAATGTTCCTTAAGGGCATTTCGTCACGTCTGGAGATGTTCCCAGTGCGCTGGCACCGGTCACATTTGACTATATAAGCATGAACATCACGCCACATGGTGGGCCAGAAAAGGCCAGCTTGAAGAATTTTAGCGTGTGTCTTGGAGGTACTAGCATGTCCTCCGTAGGGTGCAGAGTGGCAGTGTTCTATGATATTTCTTACCTTTTCTTCTAGAATGCAACGACGAAAAATACCGTCTGTAACTCTTTTGAAAAGAAGTGGCTCGTCCCAATAAAATTGTCTTACATCATTAAAGAACTTCTTTTTCTGTTGATAGTTAAGGTCAGGAGGTATGATATTAGCGGGTAGGTAATTAACAAAATCAGCGTACCAAGGTACGCCACTTACCGCCAAATATTTTTCAGGGTTCTTAAAAGGATCTAGGTTATTTTCTTCAATGGCATCTATCTTAGCTATTAACCTGTCATAGGCAAAATCATCATTTATAGGCACTAAATCTGGTTTCAGGTACTCAAGTCGAGAAAGGTGATCAGCAAATACATTTTGTGTGCCTTTCTTGTCTCGAATATCTAGATCAAACTCCTGCAACAAAAGGATCCATCGAAGTAACCTAGGTTTGGCATCTTTCTTGCTCAATAGGTAATGAATAGCAGCGTGGTCTATGTAGACTATAATTTTAGCTCCTACCAGATAAGATCGAAATTTGTCTATAGCAAAAACTACAGCAAGGAGTTCTTTTTCAGTGGTTGCGTAGTTAAGTTGAGCAGCATCTAGGGTTCTACTAGCATAATAAATTACATGTAATTTCTTATCTTTTCTTTGACCTAGAACAACTCCTACAGCGTAATCGCTAACATCGCACATGATTTCGAAAGGTTCGGTCCAATCTGGGGGTTGCATAATGGGTGCTAAAATTAGCACTTGTTTCAAAAGGTTAAATGCTTCAATGCATTTTTCATCAAAATTAAATTCAACATCTTTCATTAGGAGGCCAGTTAAAGGTTTGGTTATTTTAGAGAAATCCTTGATAAAACGCCGGTAGAAACCAGCATGTCCAAGAAAACTTCAGACTTCTCTAATGGTCTTAGGGGGTTTTAGGTTTTCTATTACCTCTATCTTGGCTCTATCTACTTCAATACCCCTTTCAGAGACTATGTGTCCTAAAACTATACCTTCTGTAACCATAAAGTGACATTCTCCCAGTTTAAAACTAGGTTTACATCCACACATCTTTTCAGGATTTTCTCAAGGTTAACGAGACAGTTTTTGAAATCAAATCCGCATACCGAGAAATCATCCATGAATACTTCCATAATTCCATCAAGGTAATCGGCAAAGATTCACATCATGCAACGCTGGAAAGTAGCCGGAGCATTACAGAGGTCGAAAGACATTCGTCTATAGGAAAAGGTTCCAAAAGGGCATATGAAGGTTGTTTTTTCTTGATCTTCTGAGTGAATGGGAATTTGGAAGAATCCCGAATATCCAGCAAGATAACAAAAATAGGAGTGTCTAGCTAAACGCTCCAGCATTTGGTCTATAAATGGTAAAGGGAAATGATCCTTCCTAGTTGCTTTGTTTAATTTTCTGTAATCTATGCACATACGCCATCCTCATTCTATACATTTTGCTACATGTTCGCCTTTCTCGTTTTGCACGACTGTGATGCTTCCCTTTTTAGGTACTACATGCACAGGGCTCACCCACTTACTATCCGAGATTTGATAAATTATACCTGCTTCCAGTAACTTAAGAACTTCCTTCTTAAAAACATCACTCATTATAGGGTTTATCCTTCTCTGATGTTCTCTGGAGGGTTTTGAATCTTCCTCAAGTAAAATTCGGTGCATACACACGGATGGACTTATACCTTTCAGATCAGAGATATTATATCCTAAGGCTGAGGGATATTTCTGCAAAACATATAAGAGCTGGTCTGTGTCTTCTTGGTTTAAGGTAGCGCTGACTATAACTGGACGGTTCATTTCCTCGTCCAAAAACTCATATCTTAGATTCTTGGGTAGTTCTTTAAGTTCTAAAGTTGGTTTCTTGGGGCATGGTATTGGATCGGGGGTAAGGGATAAACATTCGTGAAGGTTATCATCAATGTAGGGTTCCATGAATCCATCATCTTCCCTTATTAGGGTTGAAGGTAGTTTGATTGTTTCTATGGGTTCTTCTTCATCTAGTTCCCTAATGCATTCATCAATGATGTCTATGGCATAACACGCGTCTCCCAATACTGGTGCCATAAGAAATTTCGACAAAATGAATTCTATCTTTTCATCACCTACCTCAAAAGTCAACTTTCCCCTCTTGACATCTATTATGGCTCCGGCGGTTGATAAGAATGGCCTACCTAGGAGGATTGGAATGTCATCACCTTCTTTAATGTCCATGACAACAAAATCAGTAGGGATAAATAACTGACCGATCCTAACTGGGACGTCTTCTAATATGCCTACTGGATATTTGAAGGATCTATCGGCTAATTGAAGAGACATCTTAGTAGGTTACAGTTCTCCTAGTTTTAACCTTTCACAAACTGCTAAAAGCATTAAGCTCACACTAGCTCCTAAGTCCAGGAAAGCTTTATCAATGACACGACTCCCCAAAATACAAGGTATGGAGAAATTTCTAGGATCTTTCTCCTTTTTGGAAAGTTTATTCTCAGAAATGGAATTGCATTCCAAAGATTTTGGATCGTCAAGTCTACGTTTATTGGTAAGGATGTCTTTGAGGAACTTTGCATAAGATGGTATCTGGGTGATGGCTTCTGTGAAAGGGATCTCCACATGAAGTTTTTCTATGACTTTAATGAATTTCTGGTACTGGTTATTGATCTTGGTTTGTTTGAGTCTTTGTGGATAGGGTATTGGAGGTTTGTATGGCGGGGGTGGTTCATAAGTTTTATCTATAGCTTCTCCCTTATCTTGTTCTTTCTGTTCTTCAGATTTCACTTATTCCTCTACTTCGTCCATTAATACAACGCTTTTCTTAGAAGTTTTGGGTTTGCCCAATGCCGGGTTAAACGGTTCATCGTAAGCGGTCCCACTTCGTAAGGCAATTGCATTGGCTTGTCCTCGGGGGTTTTGTTGAGGTTGTCCAGGAAATTGTCCTCCAGGTGTGGTTTCGGGAGCTTGTTTGAGAGCTACCTAAGAGATCTGGGTTTCAAGCATCTTATTGTGGGTGACTATTTGGTCTACCTTGGTTCCTAACTGGGTAATCATTTCGTTTATATGAATGTTTTGGTTTAGGAATTCTTTGTTTTGCTGGGTTTGAGCCGAAATGAAATTTTCCATGATTTTCTCAAGGTTCGGCTTGGGCGGCATAGCTTGCATAGGTTGGTTTTGTTTCTGGGCTTGAAAACCGGGTGGTCTCGGAGGTGCAGGGTTTTGGATAGGGTTATTGTTTTTGTAGGAAAAGTTTGGGTGATTCCTCCATCCAGGGTTATAAGTGTTTGAAAATGGGTTCCATTGGGCATAGTTGACCTGGTCTGATTTAGTTTCATTCAACAGATTGCATTCTGCTAATTGGTGTCCTTTGGTTCCACATAATTCGCATTCCGACGAGACTGCTGCTGCAGTAGCTGGGTTTGTATACATATGTTCGACCTTAAGGGCCAAAGCGTCCATTTTGGCTTGCATCATGTCTATAGAACTTATCTCATGTATTCCTCCTTGGGCTTCTTTCTTCTCCACTGTTGCTCGTTCTGTTCCCCATTGACAATGGTTTTGAGCCATATCTTCGATGAGAGCGCAAGCTTCAGGGTAAGGTTTATTCATCAGAGCGCCACCAACGGCAGCATCGATGGTTATCTTAGTGTTATAATGAAGTCCATTGTAGAAGGTATGAATGATTAGCCATGATTCCAGGCCATGATGTGGACATATTCTCAATAGGTCTTTATATCTCTCCCAAGCTTCAAAGAGTGATTCACCTTGGTTTTGAGTAAATCTGGTTATTTGGTTTCGAAAGACAACAGTTTTACTTGGGGGAAAATATCTAGCAAGGAATACTCTCCTAAGATCTTCCCAAGTTGTTATAGAATCGGCTGGAAGGGAATCTAACCATGTAAGGGCTTTGTCTATGAGGGAGAAAGGAAATAGTCTTAGACGAATCGCCTCAGGAGTAGCACCATTGGTTTTAAAAGTGTCAGCTAATTGGATAAAGACTTTTAGATGTTGATTTGGGTTCTCAGATGGGAGACCCGCGAATTGGTTTTGCTGCACTAATTGTAATAGGGAAGGTTTCAGTTCTAAATTGTTAGCTGGAATATTAGGGTTTACTATACTAGAACTGGGTTCGTCTTCGAATGGTTGAGCGAAATCCTTAAGGGGTCTTTGGTTACGGTCATCGGCCATAGTTTCCTTAATTCTACGAAGTGCGAGACGTGCGCGAGCGTAACGTTCAGGTTCCACTAAAGGATCTATAAGACTACCGGTGCTGCGAGTTCTTCGCATCAACCAGTAGGTAAAGCCTTAGTCTAGACGGTGTAACAACAGGGTACGAAATTTGACGAAATTGGTCCCCGACAACGGCGCCAAAAACTTGATGTTGTGTTTTCGCAAGTATACGAATCGCGTCAGAGTAATATAAAAGATTATCGATCCCACAGAGACCAAACGTCAATCTATCTATTTCTATCGTTACGATGTTTATCTAAGGCAAATCAATCGGGAGTTCGTGAGTGCACAGTAAAAGCAGAGTAAAGTACGAAGATATAAGATTCAATAAACAACAGGCTTGAATGTAATTCACACAGTCAGATAATATTCCAAATGCTTGTAAATAGAACTACTTATGGGGTAATGTTTTCTACTTATGAAAAGAACTAATTTAACGGGAATTGTCGCTTTCGCGTATTCAGAACCGAGTTTATCCCTTAATCGAACCCTCTTATTGTCACTTATAAAAAGGCGCGCATTACGTTAAAGTAATAAACCTATTTTTAAGAAATATAGTTTCTTGACTCAGTTGAAAAGTATTTTGACTTGGAACTTTTAACAAAAAGAGGTTCATGCGAACCGGACTTTAAACCCATAAACGCGTCCGAAAATAGTTTTAAAATCGTTTTTCTGAAGTATTAAACACTCATACTTAACTAGACAAAGCGCTTTCGCTTCCTTTGAACAGTTAAGACTAACCAAGTTTAACTAAAGGTTGGACGGCTTTCGATCTTACCCAACAGAAATAAAGTACAGAAAACTTGTGTCAAAAATCAAAATAATCCCTAAGCATTTCTATCGACACATTGTATGGAATATTACTTTAACTATGATCCTTACATTCTAACCTTTAAGATTTAGCCAGACATGGAAATGTAAATAGACATGTTGAAATAGATCATGTTAATGTAAATTCTTAAAAAGGTAAAGAAAGTAAAGCGAGTGCGAGAAATAAAGAAAGTAAAGCGAGTGTGAGAAATAAAGAAAGTAAAGCGAGTGCGAGAAATAAAGAAAGTAAAGCGAGTGCGAGAAATAAAGAAAGTAAAGCGAGTACGAGAAAATAAAGAAAGTAAATGCTGAACTTGTAAATGAAACCTGCTCCAAATCGGAGGCTTTAAATCTGGTACAACTGGAAATAAATGACTGGAAATGAAAATGGCGGCAGGATTAACTTCTACTAGAGTGCTCCAAACTCGATTACAGACTCGATCAAACAGTGTGATAACTCCCCGATGTGAAGAGTTTATCACTTTACAATACTGAAATATATGGCTTGAGTTCTGAAACTAAGCTTGGATGAAGAAAAAGGATCAAGAACTCGTCTATTTATAGCCTAGGAAAATAACATGGAAGGACAAAAGTGCCCCCTAACTTCTTTTGGGAGGGAAATCAAACGACAAAGGTGGTGCCCGCCACCCCCAGATGGCGCCCGCCATGTGAACCAAAGGAGAAAGAAGTGGAGATCGTGGCAGTTGACAGCAGTTGACTCTTATACAAGTCATAGCCTACCCTATGGCGCCCGACATGGTGGATGCCATGTGTACAATTTCCTCAAAAACTAGTTTTCTTGCTCGTTTTTCTTCATTTCTTCACAAGGAGCTCCGGAAATACAAAGAACCTGAAAACAAAACAAAACACAAGCATAACACAAGAAAATAGCAATAAAATCCTAAGAAATATGTGTAATCTGAGTCAAATACGTAGTGTGTTTCAGTGTTATCACTGCAACTGAAATTGAGTTAGCTATGAGGGTGAAAGAATTTTCTTTCAAGGAGACAGGATTGGGTCAGTATGCTATAGCAAAATTTACAAAAAGTTTTGAGATGATTCCTAGAACATTGGATGAGAATGGTGGGCTAAATGCAATGGAGATTATATCTTCTCTCTATGCAGAACATGCATCAGGAAACTCCAAAGTTGACATTAATTTGCAAGAGGGTGTTTGTAAGGATGTCATAACAACACATGAAAGTATTGTTCATGCATGCGAACTGTTTGAGAGATTTCCATTTTCTGTTTTCTCTCATAATGGTTTGACACCAGGGTCATTTTTCTATAATTTCATTCATCAAAAGGTTTTCATTGAGCTACTGTCAATAGTACTTGTTAGCAGGGGCTGGAAACAACTTATCTATTCATGGATAAGTTCCTTTAGCCATGATAGTGTTACTTCCCTACCAGATTATATCAAATTGTTGTTAAATAGTGGGTTCTACACTAGCAAATTCTTTGTGATCCATGAATCACTAGTATGTTTGAAGGAGGAGTTTAAATAGGCGGTAAATGGTGGTATTCATAATCTGGCGTTGGGTGCTCTAGATAACAGTTTTCTTGTTGGCAAAAATGGTATTCAAGTCATGAAGAATTTCGCACATGGGATTCATGGTAAAGGTGCATTTGTGAATTTTGGTGGTGGTTTAGGATCTGCTTCGAAATTGGTGTCATCCACTCCTAAGAAAACGCTTCTCATGAAAGCTGAAACCAGAATGCTTTTGATGAGTCCATCGAATGAAAGTAAGTTGCATTCAAAAGGGCTTCATTAGTTTGATATTGAGACAGGGAAGGTTGTGACAGAATGGAAATTTGGTAAGGATGGTACTGAGATTACAATGAGAGATATAACAAATGATAGTAAAGGTTCTCAATTAGATCCTTCTGGTTCTACTTTTCTTGGATTAGATGAAAATAGGCTTTGTAGGTGGGATATGCGTGACTGTCATGGAATAGTTCAGGATCTTACTGATTCTAACTCAAATATGAGTACACCTGTGTTGAATTGGGCACAAGGTCATCAATTCTCTAGGGGTACAAACTTTCAATGTTTGGTTACAACTGGTGATGGTTCTGTTGTTGTTGGCTCACTTGATGGGAAGATTCGACCGAATTCAATTAACTCTATGAGGCAGGCGAAAACCACATTTCCTGGACTTGGCTTGCCGATTATTGCAACAATGAAGTTTTACAACCTTGAGGACAAGGTTGTTTTTGAAGGGGTAGGTAATGATAGGAGCATGGAGTTAATTTTAGGCAATTTAATTATTAAAGTTAGAAGTAGAATTTATATTAGTTGGGCTTTTGTTGTTTAGTTGAGCTTTTTAGTTATTGGGCCTTTAGTTTATTATCCACTAGTATCATTATATATGTAGTGTCTTTGACACATTTTAGGGTATCAAGAAAATGAACGAAAATATCTTTATTTTTATTAATTAGCTTTATTTATCTTTCTTAGTTTTCTCTAGTTTTGTTAGGGTTCATCCTTAGCATCCTAACACGCTGAGTCACATGTGTATTACTATTTATTTCTCTCTCGTCACCCTATTGTTCTGCATCATTCTATCCATGGCCGGATTTAGGCTCGTGCAACTAGGCCCATTGCACAGGGCCTCTGAAAAATCGAGGGCCTTAATTTTTTTTTATAAAGTATAAATATTATATAATTATATTTATAATATATGATGCGTTTATAAATTAGTTAATGTTAAGCAGAGCAGTGGTTGGGAAGCTAGATTTTGAAAAAAAGGTTTTGAGATCGATCCCTTCTGAAGCAAATTTTTATAATTAGAATGTATTATTTTTGAAAAAGTGCTAAAGTGTTGAAATATGTGTAATGGAATCGACCTCACGTACTAATGGACATGATAAAGAATATATGTGACTAAGACAAACATTAACATCACATGAATGGCAACAAGTTTATATTAGGATAATGCTAACCAGTGTCTCCGGGGCACTAGTTAAGAAATCTAAATTAGAAAAGTATTTTAGGTTTAGTTCATTAAATACACACAAGACTTTTTTAAAAAGTTAATTATTTATATTTTCAGTGCATTGAATATATATATTTTTAGAAAAAACATGTATTTATAGTCTCTTAAAAGATACTCAACTTACCTTCTAAATCTCGTAATCAGTGCCCTAGGGGCACTCGTTAGCATTTTCCTTTATATTATTAATTGAAAGCTATAAACCATCGGCCCATATCAAACATTTAAAGTTTTAAAATATAATAAATAATTAAAGATCTACAATAAATATATTATTAAAATATCTATAAATATTTTATTATTCTTCTTTATTTTTAATTTTACTTATAATTTTAATGAAATATAACTTTTTTTTTAATATTTCTTTTTATTAGGGTCAATTTTAAAATTTGGAACAGGCTGAGACGACACTGATTCTATCGGATCATTGTATCTGCATCTGTACCATATTGTAGTGCGGTTTTCATGAACGCCCACATCCGCCTGCGGATGGGATTGGGTGCTACTTTCTGATTTCTTATTTATCCTATGAAGCTGGAAAGGAAAGGGAAGTTATCTCAAACTAACCTTGCACGCAAATGTTTTCTTTAACAAATGCTAAGAGATTGGGGAGTTCGGGGTCAGGTTATACAATGGGGAGTTGTCAATTACCCATCCTATACATGATTATCCATGGGTTGTTAGCAATTTTCCTTACTGTTCTACTATTTTCTACTTACTGGTGTTTGTTTGTCGTAAATGGGAAAGTTTCTCCTTTTGGAAAGTTGAGAGATGTTGAAAAGATATTTTTGTTGTTTTTAGGTTTTTAGATGTTTTTGGTAAGGTACTGGACTTAAGGTTTTTGTTTAGTGTGCTCGCTAAGATTTCGTAATCTTATGCCTACGTATTCCCGTTAAAGAAAACAGGGAAATCAGAGCATTGAAGCTAAAGGTTACTTGTGTCTAATTCAAAGCCCAAGATTGAAGCTAAGAGGTTGTTTGTGGGAATTGATTGAAAGAGTGAAAAGATTAGAGATTGAGATATAAATATCCGGGAAAAAACATCGGATGAAAATAGAAGGAATATCCGGGAAAGCGTCGGATGTAAAGAAAAGGAATATCCGGGAAAGCGTCGGATGAAAAATAAAAGGAAAGGGTTTTTCCTGTGTTTTTAGGAAACTTGAGGGTTTCTTGAGATCCAAAAGGAGGTGAGACTGTCCAAGTCTACTGGTATGAAAAGGTTGATCTTTGTATGATGCCCAAGAGGAGGCTGATGTTTTAAGGGATGAGAATCAACCCTAAATTGGTTTGAGGTTTTGACTCTAGAAAGACTGCTCTAGCAAAGGATGACTAGGTTATGTTCCTATACCTTTAAGAGGTCGTCGAGTCCTTGTACTAAGCCCAAGAGGAGGCATGAGAACCTTTAAGAGGCTTGAGGATCCTTGTATAATGCCCAAGAGGAGGCGGGGAATGCTTTTAAGAAGCCAGTGGGTCCCAAACCAAAGAAAAGTTCAAGAAATGCTATTCACCGAGAATAGATCATTTAGTGAACAGTTCGGAGGTTTGAAGAAATTCAAAAGATGCCATTCACCGAGAATAGATCACCTTTGGGGGGTAGAATTTCTTTGACAGTTTCTAGGGGTGACATTCTGAGAAAAGTTTCACCGAGAATACTGCCTTTCTCTTTGTTCCATATTGTTTAAGCCCAAGAGAAGGCAAGACTGTATCTGGAAATCCTATGGGGATCTAGTTTTGACTGTTGGAAGAGTGAACACTGGCTTTATCTAGTTCTAGACCTAATTGTCGGGGAAAACTCTAAGCAGATATACAAGTATATATACAGTTGATATATGACAAGTATTTAAAAGGATATGAAAGAAGGACTTATAGGTGAGCAAGCTTCCCACAATACAATTATATATATTTGACATGTATTTAAAACAATGAAAAAAGGACTTACACGTGAGCAAGCTTCCCACAATACAGTTATATATATAAAAGCTGATAAAAGAAAGCTGATAAAAAGTTACAGGTGAGCAAGCTTCCATAGCTGTATTGTTAGTTGTTCAAGAAATTAAAGAAGTTTTGATAACAAATTATGAATTTGAATTTAAATCACAAGGAAAGTTGTTTTGAAAAGAAATGATGTGAATATTCGGGAAAACTTCGGATTGCAAGAGAAACGAAAAAAATGAAAAGGTTGCAGATATCTGGGAAAACGTCGGATTGAAAGAGATAAAAAATAAGAGTTTGAAAATAAGAATATCCGAGAAAACGTCGGATGTAAAGAGATGATGGAAAAAAGAAAAGGTCGCTCGCTAAGACTTTACAGTCTTATGCCTATGTATTCTCAACTGGATCTTGACAAATCAGAGCACTCGTAGTTCACCCCTATGGGGCACGAACTATAGAAAATAAAGTTTAAATCGCACGGCGGCGAGAGGGGAAATCTACCCTAATGTTATCGTGTTTGGTTGAATATCCTAATGTCTATCTTATTTCAAACCTAATTGAAAAATAAAATTTGAACTAAGAGATCCAAAGGGAGCATGCATACGTGGCAAAACATCACGAAATAAATAAATACACGGCATAGCATCGTGACAGATAAAATATACACGGTAGAACATCGTGAGATAAAAGCATATACATGGCAAAACATCGTGTATGAAATTGAATACATGGAAAAACATCATGTGATAAAATATACACGGAAAAACATCGTGGTATCTGAATACATGGAAAAACATCATGTGATAAAATATATACACGGCAAAGCATCGTGTGTGAATCATCAACACATAAAATTAACAGACAATCACGGCAAAACATCGTGTAAAATAAATAAAAAACACACGGTAAAACATCGTGTAAAATAAATAGAAAACACACGGTAAAACATCGTGTGACACCGAGAGAAAATACAATCACGAAAAAACATCGTGAAATAATCAAGGCATAACATCAGGATTTAATCGAGGAAACAAGCAAGTCACGAAATAAAATCGGGCAACAAGAAGAATTATCAATTAATTTAAATATTAATATTTAATAAGATTAACTAATAATTTAATTAATCAATATTAAATAAAAATATCTAAATTAATTAATAATTAAACAATTATTTTTTACATTTTAAAATATTTATTAATCTAATTAAAACTAGAAATAAGAAAATTAAAAATAAATAATAGAGAACATTGTTTTGGTGTAAATTGTAAGTGTAACATTTGCATCTATTTTTAGAAAAAATTAACTTGGAAGTGAAGTAAATGATGCAAGCAACATGATGTCATAAGTTTGAATTGCTGAATGAAGAATGAAGAATATTGAAAGTTGAAGTAAAAATTTTGAAAATTGAATGAAGAATGTTGAAATGAAGAAAAATTGAATTGGTAATTTGTATGTAGTGTAAAAAATAAAAAATGTATGGAAAAAGCACATGTAGGAGTTTAGTAGCAACAAGTTAAAAAAGAAAGAAAAGTGGCGTATGAAATTGTGAGGGTGGGGAAGAATTTTTGTGACTTTTGGAGACTAGTAGTGTAAAAGAGAGACTAGTAGTGTAAAAATAATAAAACAAAAATTATATTATATATTATAATAATATACTAATATAATAAACAAATTAAATATAATAAAAAAATTTAATAAAAATTAAGTTATTAAAATCTTGATTAATTAATAAATTAATTAAAATTAGAACCGAAACCGGTAAAAAACGATAAAAATCGTCTGTATCAAAGTGTCCGAAAAAATAAAATGAACACACAAAAACGATCAGCAAGAAAAAATATGTATTGACAAAATACACCGTTTTGTCAAATTTTGAAATTGATTTTACCCGCTAAAAAGGCTCAAACATATCAAAAACATGATGACCGGAAAGTCAAAAAATTAAAATAAGTACATCGGGTTAAAGTACGTGATAAATAAAAAATGATGTCTGAAAGTTCAATTTTAAAAACTGCCCGGATACCGATTTTTTTGCACAGATGACTTTTCAGTTTGACAAAAAATACTTGAAAATTTAACACGTTAAATCCGGCTGATAATTCAAAAAATATTCATGAAGAAAATATATGGTATTATATGCGGACGACACAGTGTGAAATCTTAGATAGATGAAATGAGAAAAAAATAAAAACGCTTGGTCAAATTTTAGGGTATGACAGATGCCCCTATTTAATCTTCTTAGACCTGAAGGTATGAATAGCAAAGAGTTTAAGACATTCGAGGTATAAGAGGATTAAATATCAGAGTACCTAGAATTTTGACCGTGAATGCAGATGAAATGATACGTGATGACTGTAATGACTTTGAACACTGTGGGGAATGATGCCACAAGAGACAGACCAACAGAGCTTTCTTGGGATATAAGATATTGTGGAAATTTGCCGATGCGACAAAGAGTATTCAGTAGTATTTGGAAAGAGAGGGATAAACCCTGGAATAAAGATTCATACATCCGGAAAAACATCAGATGCGAAAGAAGTAACACACTCTGGAAAACATATCTGCAACATCTAGAAAAGCGTTAGATGTATTAAAAATAACTTTGAGGGTAAATCCGAAACATTTAGAAAAGCGTTAAATGTACAGGAAAAAAATTTAGAAGACTGGCAGAATGACAGACATATCCGGAAAAACATCAGATAAGCACATCAGAACAAAAGTTACATCTGGAAAAACATCAGATGAGAAAAAATCATATCCGGGAGAGCATCAGATAGACATGTAAAGAGTTTGTGGGAGAGCATCAGAATAAAAGAGACATATCCGGAAGAGCATCGGATGAACACAAAGAAAGTTCTGGAAAAGCATCAGAACAGACAGACATATCCGAAAAAACATCGGATAGACACAGAGACAAGTTATGGAAAAGCATCAGAACAGATAGACATATCCGGAAGGACATTGGATAGGAACAAAGTTATATCTGGAAGAAACACCAGATAAGACATAAAAGTATAGGTGCCAGGTAAGTTGGACTTTATAGAAAGGTAAGATATTGATAATAACACGACCACTGATGAATGCAAATGAGGATTAAAACACTCTTGAATGCATAGTATATAAAAATTTTATGATGTATGATTAAATGTATGTAATGCAAATGAAAATGCTGACAACAAGTTTAGACTTTTTGAGGAGTAAAAATCAACAAGTTTATACTCTTTTGGGGAGTGACAGACAAGACTGGTTCCTCAACACAGAGATCACTGCCATTGCTTAGGGACTGAAAATGCGGTTTGTTAAACACCTCTTTGTCATACTTATAAACTGTATCAAGTTTATAATCCTTGGAGGAAGGTTGGATAGCTTGCCTGGGGATTTTTCCAAATAAATTGCCCCAGACTTGCTGACTGTTGTAAATGAACTGATTATTGCTTCAGCTTGAATGATAATGATTGTATGCTGCTTACTAGGAAGGCTTGCCCCCCAATAATGAGTCTTGAAAGTTTTTCTGAATAAACCAATTCTGAGAAGGACTTGCACTGAACAAATCTTGAACTGATTCTTAACAGGCTCTGAAAAGAACTTGCCCCTGATAGGATCACTGACCAAGTTTCTAAACTGTTTTGAAAATTCCTTGAGAGGAAAGCTAGTTTGCAATCAAAAATGTTTATTTAAACATGGTAAATTTAATGCAAAGTTCATGCAAAAATTTTGAAAACAAAATCATTGTTTTTAGAAAAAGCATAGTAATATGAATTACTGATTAAAAACACGGTGGTTTAAAACATTCAGAGTGAAAAGTAAAACAGAGGTATAATACCAAAACAAATGATTTGCAAAAAATGATTTTGGAGTCAATTTACGCAACCTTGCTGAAGTATACTTTCGAAATAACCTTGCTTTAATTAGGTCTTTTGAGGGTTATAACGTGGCCTGGTTCACGGTTTATGAAAAAAAGATAAATGCTCAAAATTTGTTTGTGCCCACCCCAACTTCGTGAGGTTCTCCAGTCCTATGCTCAGTTAAACTTAAATTGTGCATTCAGGTTCCAAAAGGTTTCGGAATTGTACTGATGATAGTGATGACGATGGTCCAGAAGTCTTGAGAAGGCAACTACTGCTTCTTTACAACATTTAGTTGTTTTTCGTCTTTGGGGAATTTTTTGAAGATCGAGGATTTAAGGATCTCTTCTCTGTATCATCCCTAACTTTTGCCTGAACTATTTCTTTTGAAATTTATAGTCAACGGGATGCCCTAGTTTTTTGCCTATGTTTTTTTTTACTTTGCGGGCTTTTTCTTTTTATTTTATTTTTTATTTTGAAAGGAAGTGATTGCTTGATTTGATGTTTACGACGGACCATCATTGGCTTTTGATTTGAAAGACGTTTTCAGCATCTGCTTGTTGTATGTAAACTTTATGAACTTGAATACACAACCCAAATTAAACTGAGAACTACCCTGCCCCTGGTTAAAATTGCGGGTTTTTTATAAAGAAAGAAACTCCTACTTCAAGGCTCAAAGGGGTTAACGAGGGATTATCTTCCTTATATCTCCAGTGTTTGGGAATTGAAAAAATGCCTTACATTGTCAGCAAAGTTATTCGAAAGCGTACCGACAGCAATTATGGGTATTCCGTTTTCATCATCCTCCCACAAATATTTGCATAGTCAAAAATTTGAAAAAGAGGTGTATATATTTTTTTTTGAAAGTTTTTGTTTTTTGAAAGAGAAAGCATAAAGGTGTGAATAAACAGATGATTTGAATCAAAATATTGTACATGCTCATTTCATTAAAACTGACATTTAAAGATAAACAAGCTTGCAAGCAAATAAATATGATACAAACAAGGAAAATGCAAAATAGACAGAAACAAGGTCAGTGACTAATCAAACACAAGGATGAGCTGTCCTGTCTTTGGGAAGTAACTGAGTTGAAGTTGATTGGAGTTTCAGTTCTTATGTTCAGGTAGAGGATTGTGTTGGACATTAGCTCTAGTCCCGTATCGGTGATGAGGAATCAGTTTGACGACTTATAGATGACTGAAAGATAGATAGTTGGAATGAATTGACGATGACCCGGACGTATGTATGAAATATGCAAGGGATGCAAATGCAATGCATGGATGCAGCAAACAAAAACATGTGGAAAACATGGGTTCAAAGGTTCGGCGTCATGAAGTCAAGGCTCTACCCGTCCCCAAGGTTTTTCTATGGTGAATTTTTGTACCTGTCCCCAAAATCATGGACCCCCATTGGGATGACAACAACAGGCTGGTTCACCCGAGCGAGCTGTAGCATCTTAGGGTAATCTCAATTGAGGGTAGTTTCACGTGACAACTATTTCCGATAGCTACCGCACTACTAAATAGTCACATGGTTACTGTCTACTAAATCCTCAGTTTCATGGATACCACAATCGAACAATCTACTTTCAGAACCGAAGTCGTTAGACATTGAATCCGCAAAGGGTATCTCCACTGATTTGATGGTCTACCAGGATCGCTTATTCGGGAATCACTCCCTGTAAGACCACCCATCTATTCCATCACCTATCTTAGGTATCACTTAAACTTTCCACATTCAGCGTCACTCGCATCCCCAATGACAGAAAAATAAACACGGATATCAAGTAGGAAAAGCAGTATATATATATATATAATAGTATATAGTATGAAAACTGCTAAACCACCTAGACCTCTTAGGAATTCTAATCCTAAAGACTCCCCCAGCAGAGTCGCCATTTTTCTGTAGCGCGGTTTTCATGACCGCCCACATCCGCCTGCGGATGGGATTGGGTGCTACTTTCTGATTTCTTATTTATCCTATGAAGCTGGAAAGGAAAGGGAAACTATCTCAAACTAACCTTACACGTAAATGTTTTCTTTAACAAATGCTAAGAGATTGGGGAGTTCGGGGTCAGGTTATACAATGGGGAGTTGTCAATTACCCATCCTATATATGGTTATCCATGGGTTGTTAGCAATTTTCCTTACTGTTCTACTGTTTTCTACTTACTGGTGTTTGTTTGTCGTAAATGGGAAAGTTTCTCCTTTTGGAAAGTTGAGAGATGTTGAAAAGATATTTTTGTTGTTTTCGGGTTTTTAGATGTTTTTGGTAAGGTACTGGACCTAAGGTTTTTGTTTAGTATGCTCGCTAAGATTTCACAATCTTATGTCTACGTATTCCCGTTAAAGAAAATAGGGAAATCAGAGCAATCGTAGTTCCTCCTATTCTATGGGAGGAAAAGATGTTTGGTGTCTTGTTCAAAGCTCAAGATTGAAGCTAAAGGTTACTTGTATCTTGTTCAAAGCCCAAGATTGAAGCTAAAAGGTTGTTTGTGGGAATTGATTGAAAGAGTGAAAAGATTAGAGATTGAGATATAAATATATGGGAAAAAATATCAGATGAAAATAAAAGGAATATCCGGGAAAGCGTCGAATGTAAAGAAAAGGAATATCCTGGAAAGCGTTGGATGAAAAATAAAAGGAAAGGGTTTTTCCTGTGTTTTTTAGGAAAGTTGAGGGTTTCTTGAGATCCAAAAGGAGGTGAGACTGTCCAAGTCTACTGGTATGAGAAGGTTGATCTTTGTATGATGCCCAAGAGGAAGCTGATGTTTTAAGGGATGAGAATCAACCCTAAATTGGTTTGAGGTTTTGACTCTAGAAAGACTGCTCTATCAAAGGATGACTAGGTTCTGTGAGCAAGCCTTTAAGTTTTTGTATGATAGCAAATTATGTTATAAATGCAAATTGTGTGATATGCATGGTTAGTTGGTATATACATATGATTTCATACCTATACTATGTTTAAAAGACAAGGCAATTTTCCTTAAAATCATAAAACAATTTTCCTTATGTATGTATCGATACATGTATGCCTTGCATCGACACATTCCTTTGGTATATTCACAAAAACAATTTTGCTTCAGTATGTATCGATTCATACGACACTTGTATCGATACATGCTCCTTTGTAATTGGGCTATGTATCGATTCATACGACACTTGTATCGACACATGCTCCTTTGTAAACGGGCTATGTATCGACTCATACGCATCATGTATCGATGCATGATTTACTTCACATTCTGGAATTTAACAGTTACAGTATGCATCGATGCATACAACCATGTGTCGACTCATGTATGTATTATACTCACTATGCATCGACGCATACGACTCTTGTATCGATACATAAAGCTGTTTGTTGCTTTTAACATTTTCTGTTTTCATATATAAGTGTCATGATAGTTCAGTTTGAAGACAAGAATTCGCAAGTGTGAAAATTGAGCAATCAAAGCAAAAGGCAAGTTTGGTGTGCATCAATTGTGAGCAGCTTTAGAGACCTGAAAGATACTTTGTCTTCATCATCTTCTCAATCTCTTTAATTCAAGAACATCAACACATAATCATTTTTGTTCTTCGGATTAAAGGATCTTCGAGATAACGTTCAGTGGTACGATCAAGGATCTAGCTGAGTTGAAGATTCAAAGGGGGTTTCGAGGAAAAACCATCTGGTTTGTCCTTCAAGAACGGGTGTGTTCTTGAGGGTTTGTTAGTCACGATTGCAGAACATATTCAGCCGCAGCGTAGGGGTTTGGAAATTTGGATATTTCGCAAACAGGTCATGGAACCGGTGAATTGTTTACATTTCTTGCAGGGTAAATTCTTGATCAAGCTCAGATCAAGTGAAGGTTCATACAATAGGAAGATCTTGGGGTTTAGATTTCTGGATTTGTATTGTAACCTTGTAAACAACGAATTCAGCATTATTGATATAACAGGTCTCAATTTCAGTTTTGAAATTGAGAGGGAGACGTACCCACCCGCGAGGACGAAAGTGGGGAACTTCCTTACCAAATCTCTGCGTATCGTATTCTATCTTTATCTCTTTACGTTTTCAACAATTTTGTGATTCGTTTGGTGTGTTGCGTATTAAAGTTTCACGATACAATAGGGGTACAAAAACCTTTGTCAAAATCACCATTATTGTTAATCGTTGAATGCATACACGCCAAGTGTTTGACAAAATTGTTTGCTGTGTTTTTGTTCATTGGAAATAGCCTTTGTATGACAAGTGCATTTGAGTTGATTCTAATCTGGTGTTAATAAATCTTTGTCATCCTAATAAATCCAGCATAAACTCGTGTGTCTGGTTTTCTAGTAGCTGGTCCAGAATAGACGGAAGTCGATTCGGGATCATAATTTTCCGCTAACTCTGATTTACTTTTAAATACTTGAATTTCAAGGAGGTGATCTATTCACCCCCCCCTCTCGATCACTAGCCACACCGTCTAACAAGTGGCAATGGGCTCATGAGATTAGATACACAACAATCAATGCTAGCACACCAACAAGATTCAAAAAAGTTAAGATTCATTGTGGTTCATGAACAATGCAACAGATAATTTCTCAAAGATAGCATACAAGGCCAATGCAAAACACAACAACAGTTTATACATCTTAAATGCACATCAAGGCCAGATTATGAGCATACCAATCAAACATAATGTCAAGCAAAGTTTGAAACACAGCACTGTCATAAATAAGGGCTCAAACAGAGTTGTTCACACATAGTGGCATCTAATTCAAGTAGCAGCCAGGCAAAGTGGATTACATGTAAGCACACACAAAAGGTCACATACTTAACATGTTGGTACAAGTATAAATTAGTCATGCTTCTAATGATGCATACACAACAAGAACAACATTCATATGGTTAAAAACTAATCACATATATTCTAGGCAACAGGGCATAAGGCATGGATCAAGAATTAGTTCTGTTTTAAGGTAATGCAGAGCAAAAAAAAGTACACAGTTCCATGGTGGCAAGCATGAAGAACCAAGGCAAACACTTCAAAAAGTTTAACAATTAAGATCAGACAAGGTCACAAGGTAGAAAAACACAAGTCATGTTGTCATTTAAAACTTACACATAAATATGAGATACCAAACTGACAGCATGCTAATGACAAGGCATATGGACAATGCAAGTTCAAACATGGCAGGGCATACAAAACCATGGATTCTAGGTTACAAACCAGTCATAAATCAATAGAGGCAGCAAAAACACAAATGACATATTATGTATCAAAAATGGATTGAACAAAGACAAACATGCTTGGAAAGACATTTTTAAACTTATCACACCAGCAAGTTGTGCACAACAAGTACACATTCAGCATATATTCGGTAGTTGGATATTATCAACCCTTAGGCATGTAAACAAATAGCCACAACACACAAATTTCAGGCAAGTAGTGAAGTGTTGCGAATACATGGTTAGAACAAAGACTTAAACTAGAAAGAATAGCAACCGGTTCAAGTTAATCAAAAGCATAAGCATAACAATTGTGTATTTTAGCAACTCAACACTTGAACACATAAGTCAAGAAAAGAAAGTCAAGCCATAGACAACAAGTACATATCAGAATATAGTCAAATACAAGAGCATCAAAAGGAAACCTCCATGACAAAATGTGACAAAAGCAATAATACTTAGGTAATTTGGATACAAATCGTGGCTAAGAGCTTGGACATACAAAATGATCATTCATAGAAAGAAAAAAAAACAGTGCTAACTTAATGAAGACAACTTAACAACATCAGTCAAACATAACAACATCAGTCAAACATTAACAACCAACAAAAGTGATAGATAGGTTCATCCGTTCTACAACTTATGAGCATATCAGAAATGCATAAAGAACTAGGATTCAATAACATCCAAGCACATATGACATACATAAGTATGTTAACAAGTTCATCCATCTAAACTTGACAGTACAAGAACCAAAGTGCAATCTTGTAAACTTGCAGCCATTCAATGAACAGAACCAACAACATTATAACTTAACACAAAAAAGCATACATGTATATCTCAACATATCAATAAACAAAGTCATTCTATTTTATGAAATTAAACCATGAGTAAACAATTAAACAACTCAAGCACACATCAGCAAGTTACATATGTAAAAGAACAACATAATGCATATGACCTAATGATATCAAATGAGCATGATTAACAAGAGGGAAAGAGTGTGATACCAAGTGGAGTAATATCCACTACCTTTCCACTCTTTAATCCTGCTTCCACCTTCACGCCAACTGCAATAATATCGGCGAAGTTAGCACCGATACTGCTGATCATTCTCTCATAAAACTCAGGCTTTACTGTGTCTACAAACCAATCAGCCAACTCCTTCTCGGTCAAGGGCGGTTCAACCTGAGATGCCATTTCTCTCCAACGCTGTGCGTATTCTTTGAAGGACTCAGTACTGTTCTGGGCCATACTCAATAACTGCCTACGGTCAAGGGCCAGATCCATATTGTACTTGTAGTGTTTCACAAAAGCATCAGTCACATCCTGGAAACAGTGGACTTGGGACTGGTCTAGGCTTAAATACCACTTAGCAGCGGCTCCCTTTAAACTGTCCTGAAAACAATGGATCATTAGTTTGTCGTTACGTACATGCGCGGCCATTCTCCGGTAATACATGATTAGATGGGACTTAGGACATGTAGCCCCTGAGTACAACTCAAAATTTGGTAATTTAAACTTGGGTGGAATCACTAAATCTGATACCAAGCACATATCCTTAATGTCGGTGCTAAATGCATTACTTAATTCCATTGCTTTCATTTTCCTCTGCATTGTTTCAACACTCTCTCTCAATTTCTCGTGTCGATCATCCCCTTCTTCTGACACATCAACATAATCGTAGGGATGGTGATTTTGGAAAACCGGATGCACTTGTGTTTGCACTGCTGGCGGAGCATAAGTAGGAATAGCTTGCAGAGTCTCATTGACCAAAGGAACCGTTTGCTGCGTGGATAAAGGAACCGTAGCACGGATAAAGTCAACTGGCATACCTAAAGTAGGGATGACAGGGATGATAGGGGGTTCTACCATTGTGGTGATGATTTCGGAGACCACAGTGGCCTGGGTGTCCATCTTTGCTCTCATAACATTGATATCCTCGAGGATTTGTCCCATCCCTCCTCGTATCTCGTTCAGTTCATTGTTGACCCTATCCATTTCTCCGTATGCCTCTGACATCTTCAATCGAGCTTGGGCCCGAGTGTTGTAGTTGTGTATGTGATTCAGTGTGACGATTCTGGAGAGAACACGGTGACATTAGATAAAGACACAGAAAAATGCACATGATGATGCAAATGAGGATGCAAATGCAGATGCAAGCTAAACTATCAAGAAACCAAAGAGAATTTTGCAAATAATATAGACGATGGAATTTTCGGCAAAATAAACTTCTTCATTAAAGAGTCTGGCAATCATTACATCAAGAGCAGAGTATCTTCATGCTCTGGGTACAAAAGTAGAAATACAGCAATAACAAATTAACAACAAAGGAGATAGCAACAGTAATATCCGGGGGACTAAGGATTGGATCCACGGGTTAATGATCCTTCTCTTCCATCAATTATTCTCATCAATTTACTGATACGCTCTTGTGTGTCCTCTCTCGCAAGAACCAGTTCTCCTAAAGCTTCCACCATCCTCTGCTTTGCCTTTGAAGGTGATTCGTGACGAGGAAGTGGCTTTCTCATTACGCGAGCTATGTCACGAGACCATTGTAAGTGGGCCTCAGTGACTGGGTATTCAGCTTTCCATAGTTGTCTGTTAATTTGGCGCCAGGCGCGCTCCAATCGCATCTTCATTTTGAAACCTTCCCTTTCGTCATAAAACATCATCTGTATATCCTCATTATCTGGAATTCCCTCATTCAAATGACCTAGTTGACGGCGTGCAAGGACGGGGTTGTAATTGATACAATTGTTCCTCCCCATAAGAGGCACATTGGGGTAATCCCCACAGCTATGGATTATAATAATTCCTTCTTCAGTTGAATCATACCATTCAATGTCGGTATGTTTCAATTCCATTAACTTCTTGGACCAGATCTTGTAGTCTTCAACCTCCCAAAAAGCTGGTGTCTTCGGCAAGTAGGATTTGAACCACTTATAGAAAAGAGCCACGCAACAGACGATTTGCCCACAACCTCTTGTATACCTGGTTTGAATGGCGTGGTAGACATCCGCAAGCAAAGTTGGGACCGGATTGTTGATTGTGAAGATTTGAATAGCTTGATCATCCACAAAGTTTTTGGCATTTGGAAAAAGAAACAAACCGTATATCATCAGAGCGAGGGTTGATTCAAACAAAGCCTCATTTCCTCTATTCTTGAAGTAAAGAGCTTTTTCCAGCAAAAATTGGGCGGGCAGTCTGCGTCTTCCTCCTTTGACAGTCAAATTAGCCTGGATGTTAGACAATCTGATTCTGGTTGTTCTGGAGATGTCCCTGGCGGAGGGCGTCTCTTCAATCCCAGAAAAGATGGGGGCTTCTTTGACTGGAATTCCTATCATAGCAGAGAATTCCTCTAAGGTTAGAGCCAACTGGAATTCAGGGAATATGAAACAGGGGTACGCGTGATGATACAACTGGACCAAAACTTCAAGGGGCCCTACACTCACTGGTGTCTTCATCAGTAGAATGATACACCCATATCTGTCAGTGAAGGCTGACTGGTCTTCAACCATCTCTCCCAACCACAACAAACGCTCCAACTCTGGTAGTTCAAAGAAATAAGTCCAAACTCTTTTCCTTGCAGCATCCATTTCTACAAAATCTGCAAAATAAAATTAGTATATTGATAGTTTAGCAAAGAATGTAAGATACAATGCAAAGTTTCATGGAATTCAGACACTTGTAGAATATCAAGAGATATCAAAAGACCTCATTTTCATTAAAAAGGTGAATTACAAGAGTTGACACACTTTCAAGAGCCCTAAACACGAAGCTAAATAAAAGCTAGAAAGTCCTAAGGAGATTCTCCTAAGAGTCTTGTGTTGAGTCTTCTGATTTCCTTCTCCATCTGATCCCTTTCTGCGTCGAGGTTATCGAGGATGGATTTCCAAGCGGGAGGCTGAGTGCTTGAGGAACTTGGATCTTCCAGAGCTTTCCTCTTCTAGCATGATAGTAACTCTTCGTTCTTGTCCTGTAGTTGTTTCTGGAGTTCCAGGTTTTCTTCAACAACTACTTGATATTTGAGTTTCCAGACTTCTTCTGACCGTTGGGCTTGTCTTAAAGAAATCTCCAACTCTTCCTCCTTTAACATAAAGTATAAAACAGGTTCTTTCTTCAAAGCAATTGGCTCCTGTCTCTTGTAAGGCATCTTAAACTCTACGGCTCTTCTTCGGACCCATTGGAGGTAGGGTTCCAATGACACGCAATTAGGTTTTCCTAAAGAACTTCTTCCTCTTTTGCGCTTGCTCCTCCAGGAGTTTAAGATCAACTTCTTCTGCTCTTCGTTCTTGTCATATTCTTCAAAGTAGATGTTTTCCAGATGAATACTGAGAGGTTTATCTTTCAAGGGATACCCTAATTGACGTCGTACCAATACAGGGTTGTAGCTGATTCCACCTTTAATGCCAAGGAGAGGCACATTGCCATAATTTCCACAGCTATCTATAATCAGAACTCCATCATATACCCGATTATACTAGTCAATGTCTGCATGGGAGAGTTCCATAATTCTCTGAGACCACCATCCTTTCTTGGAATCCCAGAATGTGCTCGCCTTTGGTAGATGCAAAATAAACCATCTATACAGCATGAGGATACAACAAGTAATTTGTCCGTTGCCATGAGCATTTCTTGTATGGATTGAGTGATAAGCCTCGGCAAGCAGGGTAGGTACCAGATTCTGCTTTAAGAATATTTTGACTACATTCAGATCCACAAAGTTGTCAATATTCAGAAACAAGAACAGTCCATAGATGAGCAATGCAAAAACAGCTTCAAAGGCATCCCGGTTGGAGTGTTTAGCAAAGTAATGAGCTTTTCCAAACAAAAACTTAGCTGTTAACCCAAAAATTCCTCCTTTGGAAGTTAAATTGCCTTTGATATCAACTAACTCCAAGTGAGTTTTCTTAGCTATCTCTTCCTCTTTAGGGTTTTTCTCGAAAATAGGAAACGGGGACTCATCCTTGATAGACAGACCAATTATCTGAGAGTATTCCTCAAGGGTAGGTAAGAGTTGGTAGTCAGGAAACGTGAAGCAATGATACTTTGGATCGTAAAACTGAAGTAGAGTTGAGAGGAGTCCTTCATCAATGTCTTTCTTCAACAAAACCCACAACTTCCCGTATCTGTCTTTGAATCCTTCAGGGTCTGTTAGCAAATCTCCCAATCTCCTTAGGTCATCCAATTTTGGACTCTTGAAAATGTATTTGATGGTGTTTCTTCTTGAGCTATCCATGATATCCCTCTGATATTTCACAAAAAGAGAAGTCTGATTTCCATGAAACGGATGCAACATGAATGCTTATGATGTATGAATGCAAAGCACAAAGATACACACAAAACACAAGCAAAGGGAATAAGTTTAAGCATGGAGTCAGGGTTTACCCTTCCCATTGGTATGTACTATTGGTTTTCATCTGTTGATCAGGGTTCTAAGAAGTTCCCAGAGTCGACAACCCATCTTTCGAATTTTATCGACTTCCCAAATGACTTGGTAATCAATAAAATTCTCAAGAGAATCCCGTCTGAGTGTAGTATCACGTGACAACCAATTCAGAAATAGACTCCATCATAGTCACCGCACTACATCCTAAAAGGCCAAGTGGGGTTTGGTAACTACGGTCCTCAATATCAAGGGCTCCTAGGTCGAGAGTAGCACGTTTTCACGAATAGACTCGTTCAACATGACGAGATTCTCAAGAGGGCCTCAACTGAGTGATGGTGTCTCAAGTTAACTTTTTCAGGAATCGACTCCCTCAAAGCCTCCTTGAATATACCATCGTCCTATCATAAGTGCACTAAAATCCGAGTTAGGATTTATCTCACCACTCAAGAACCATGCCAACAAAAGATCTCAAGCAAAGCATATATACAGGCAATCAAACAAATATACACAAACATAGCAAACAAGCATAAATAAAACAAACAAAAACAAGATAGGTTTAACCCTCAAAATGTCCCCAGCAGAGTCGCCATTTCTGTTGTGGTGAGAATCGGATAACAAGCTATTTATTAACTTGCATAAAAAACTTTTAAATTCACCACCGACTTTGATTTATCCAAAGGAAAGGTTCAAGATCGAAAAAAAACCTAAAACGGGGGAGATCTAAGGTTCGGGGGTTGGTTTTGCCTAGGGAAGGTATTAGCATCCTAAACGTCCGTAGTACTCTACAGGAACCTCTTGTTTTAATTTGTGTTATGCCTTACTCGCTTTCTAAAGGTTCTATGCTAAAGGTTGAAACCCTAGGGGTTAATATCTAAGTATACTCGACAAGGTATCGCGCCCTGCGCTTACGTATCCTCGAGAGTAGAATCAGAGTATCCGTAGTTCGGACTAAGGGTGAATTGGAGGAACCATTGACTATGGCCAAAGTTCCAAGGGGAAATGAGTATGAGCTCATTTTAGAGTTCACGATAACTCTCTAAATCCAAGTCATAGGGGGAAAGTGAGTTCCCATGATGGTGAGAATCGCATAAAGTTCAAGACTCTAACCTATTTCTAAGTTATGATTTCAAGGCTCTCATGAGGCCAAGAAATGGGATGGACTTAAAAGGATAAGGTAGGGTGGTTGTTTAGTGACTCATGAGTCAATCTAGGAGGGCTTTCCTTGGGAATAGGGGGAAGATAATAGTCTAAAAAATTACTAAGAAATAAAGAGTTATAAATTCAAATATTATGATGTAAAAAGACATAAACAAGATAATAAGATGAAACAAAGCTTATGAAATCATGCAAGGTTAGAATTATTCATATTAGACATTACTTAGACAAGGTGAACAAAGATAACATGGCAAGATGAATAAAGAAATGCAATAAAACCCTAAAAGGTATTTCCAATCTTAACATGAATAAATGCCTCAAGATTAAATATTTTCATCAATTTCTCTTTATGCTTAACAAGTAAATTTAATTAGAAGCATTTAGCAAAAAGAATGGAAGGAAAAGGATAAAATTCAAACAAGTTATGACATTTTGAAATTAAGGCATAAACTTGAAAATAAATAAAACAACCAAGTATTAAAAAGAAAGGAAAGGACACTCCTAGGGATTGAACCCAGGACCCTTCGTGTGCAGCCTAAAACAATACCATCTGAACCAACGCGCACATTTTAACATACAAAGGCAACACAAGAATATATGTAAGAGAAGCGAAATCAGAAAATAAAACAAAAGGACTGGGGCGAGGGGGATTCGAACCCCAGTCCTATAGGTGAAAGGGCACGTGCTTGTGTGTGCTTGCCACTAGGGTAGCTGTTACATCCGGTAGTAAACTCAACTCAAATAATATGTAAACCTTCCATGCGCGCATATTTCAAATTAACAACATAAACCAACCATACACGATCTGCCCATGAAGGAAAAACATCTAAGCCATGCCATTCAAACATCAACCATTGCCAAATAAAATGAAGCAGAACACATAATTATCATCTCAAAATCATGAATTGCTACATTTATACCAAGTCAGTGCTTTAATCATACAAATTGGACATCAAAGTAAAAACATTTGAATGTGTAAAGCAATAAATTCCAACACAGTCATAGCATCAAACATACAGCATAAAAGAGGTTCAATAAAATGAAACATCTTGGCATATAACTAATAGACAAACAGGTGGATCATGGATCCAAATCAGCATGGCATTAGGTTTATTTTCGCGTATATCAAAACATTCTCAAGACTTAGCATGCTTAATGGAGGGTAGCAGAGCTATTTAGGATTTAAATCACACGATTGACAAAGGTTAATGCTCAAAACGCAAGAAAACAAAGAGATAGGTTAAGGCATGATGCAGTCAGTTCTAATGATACATTCTCAAAGTTCAAAAGCAGCTCATATATGCTACAATGAGTGGTGAAAATAGGGATAGGTCAGATCAAATAAAGATATATTCCAAGACTACCCTAGTTGTTAGTTGCAGTTTCTAGGATACATTAAAAGAGTGCTAAGGAAATGATGGCAACCACATCAACAACATAAGCAGCCAGCAGCATATGAGCAACATGTCATTAGAGCAATTATACATTTCACAAGGCAATGGGATCATGAGACTAGATACACAACAATCAATGCTAGCACACCAACAAGATTCAAAAAAGTTAAGATTCATTGTGGTTCATGAACAATGCAGCAGACAATTTCTCAAAGATAGCATACAAGGCCAATGCAAAACACAACAACAGTTTATACATCTTAAATGCACATCAAGGCCAGATTATGAGCATACCAATCAAACATAATGTCACATATTGTCAAGGAAAGTTTGAAACACAGCATTGTCATAAACAAGGGCTCAAACAGAGTTGTTCACACATAGTGGCATCTAATTCAAGTAGCAGCTAGGCAAAGTGGATTACATGTAAGCCCACACAAATGGTCACATACTTAACATGTTGGTACAAGTATAAATTAGTCATGCTTCTAATGATGCATACACAACAAGAACAACATTCATATGGTTAAAAACTAATCACATATATTCTAGGCAACAGGGCATAAGGCATGGATCAAGAATCAATAGAGGCAGCAAAAACACAAATGGCATATCATGTATCAAAAATGGATTGAACAAAGACAAACATGCTTGGAAAGACATTTTTAAACTTATCACACCAGCAAGTTGTGCACAATGTAGCACCCCAAAATTTGCCCTACCTTTTTCTGGCTTTTGCTTCGCGTTCATTTGCATTTTCATTAGGTTATAGTTCATAATCATACATTTGCATGAGCTCCTGAGGTGTGGGATCATGGTTTCTTATCTTCTGTGCAACTTGGTTGATTTTCATCATTGAAGATGGTGGTTAGGGTTCTGACATGAGATCCAATTATGAATTTGTACGGTGGTCAAGGAACAATAAACTTGTATGTGGTCTACAATGTTTTAGAGATATTTGATGAGCTGTTTAACGGGGATGTGTTGCAAACATCATTTCATTCTGGCTATGGAGATTTGTTTGTGACCAAGCTTTAGCTGTGGTAACTTCAATTGTTCATTCTTTTATTTTATTAGCTCAAGAAATCACTCTATCTACTTGTATATGTTTAAGCAGTATAAAAAGGATAATGTTCACAGTTTGGTTTTACTTTTACTCTGTGGAGGGATTTCACATTTCAGCATTGATCTTATTCGTTTTGGCCCAGAATATTATTGCGTGCAGTAAGTACTTGGGAACCACATATTCTTATCCACACGTGGATGCATCCATGATTGCCTTTGCTAAGGCATAAGCTGGAGGGTATTTACCAGGCAGCACGTGGAAAAATACATAGCATTTTGAAAAAAAAAGCTCCAGCAAGAGAAAGGCATAGCAGCAGAAAATTTAGAGAATTCAACATTTCAGTTACAAAGGCGCTTCCAAGATTTCAGTTACAACTCACAATTCCTAACCAATTTTCACAACAAAAGAAAATCAGTATAGCAGAAATTCATTACACCAGACTTCATAACATTTTTCATTAACACTTTCTAACAGAATCAACATAATTCCTCTAACCATTTTTTTTTACACCAGAGAATCCTCTAACCTCATAACAGAAGAACTAACCACAGCCTAACCAACTCCTTCAAGTTTTTTTCCTAACAGAATCCTCTAACAGAATTTTGGAATTCTCTCTAACTTCTAACATAACTAAAAGAAAAAGGAAGAATCCACCATCTTTAAGCTCCTCCGTTTTCACCTCCTTCAACCATCCGCAACCTTCAACTTCGCTATTCAATCTTCCTCTTTATCCACCAACCACCTCCATCATCTTCGAAGCTCCGCAACTCCATAGCTTCCTCTTCATCTTCATTGAAACTCCAAAAAACTTGAATCACTCAACAAACTTCTAACTGATTTGCTTTCAACAAAACGCCATAGAAAAGCTCGTAACTAACTCTCTGATCTTCATCGATAACCTACAACACCTCTTCAACCATCATCATCGTCACTTCTTCAACAATTTTTGAACATCAACAACGATTCTCTCCATCATCATCATCGATTCTTCATCACCTACAACTCAAGAACATCAACAACGTTACACATCTTCATCACCAGTTCAATCTTCATCACATCAACATCAACGTAAATCGAATAAACTGCAAACAACACAATAGCAAGTTCAGTCTAGGATTGGCGATGATTTCACACTGAGAATTTCACAACATTACAATTCATGGAAACTCACACACGAATCGAGCAAGAAAAAGGCAAATCGGATCAGAAGAACTGAACGTTGAATCTTACCGAAAAGTTCGTCACAAATTGCAACATCAACTCGGAATATCGCATTAATTTCATCCGTCGTTATCATCGTCGAGCAGGTACATTCGTTTCACTTTAAATCTTGATTACGCGATGTAGCCGTTGGTGTATCGGAGTCGAACTCCTTTAATTTTAGCTCCGATTTGAGAGGTTTCGACTTCGCGTAGTGCCGTTAGATTACGATGTTTTTACTTTGCTGTGGTTCACGGTAGAGGTGGATTGAAGTGAGCATAGGGAGAGAAGTGTAGCTCTTGTCAGTGATTATCACGGCGAAGTTAGGGTTACGAGGTGTTTTTCTTTGGTGGTGAACGGACGAAGGTGGAAGGTTGAGCGGGGATGAGTGAGTTGGATATTGGCCTTTCACCGGAGAAGGAGAGCTTGAGAGAGTGGTCGCCGGCGGTGTGATTTGAATGGGGGGTTCTGGTGTTGCGAACAGCGGCCATGGAAGAAAGGGAAAGAGTGAGACGACGCCGGTTGTGAAAGGGAGAGCGACGTCGTTTAGGGAGAGATTGCAATAAAACTTTGAGTTTGGAGAGAAGAAGCCATTGACGGCGGCGTTTTAGGGTTGATGAATGATAAGGTGAAGACGACATGCTGAGGGAAGAGGAGAGTGTTGTGAGGTTTTTATTAGGATCTCACTCCCTTATTTAGGTTTAGGTCTTAGCTAATGTTGAACCGGGTTGGGTTCTTAAACCCATTCGTCCAATTTTGCTCATTACACCACTTGTCTCCTCATCACGCCCCCACTTTCAATACTACACCCTCTGACTTCAGTTTCCATGCTAATTGATTATGATTTTAGTTTTTGGCTTTTTGTTGATTAATTAGGTTGATGACTAGTTTTAACTTTGGTTGATTGATTTAGTAATTGATTAGGGTTTAATTGAATTTAGATAATCTTACGTTAGAACTAGATTTTCAATAAATCTTAGGTTTTAGTAATTAGTTTGACTAAGTAGATTGGATTTGAATAATTGTTTTTTAGCTTAATTGCTAATTAATCATTTTTAGCTCATTTGCTCACTAATTGATTTTTAGCTTAATTGCCTTAATTGTTTTTTTTGCTTAAATTGCATTACTCATTTTTGCTTAAGGGCACTAATTGTTTTTTTGGACTTAATGGTCCATTAATTGTTCAGTAGAATTAACTTTGAACTAATTGGCCATTGACATAGTTTGATTTGACCTCGTTTTAACATTGACTATGTTTTGATTTTAATGCTAATATCAACTAGTATTCTTAGGAGTTTCATTTATTGACTTTGTTAATAGTTCTTAATATGTTTTGCATAGATTGTTGACTAATTGGTGTTTACATTTAGTATTGATTTCATTTACTTCTTGTTGGCACATTCCATTTGAATTTTGACTAACCTTTGAGTTTGTTTTGTAGTGATTCTCACTTAACTTGATAAGTGGTTTAAATGTAGAAGTTGTTGTAACATACACAGCTACTGTGCACAAAGTGTGCTGTAAGATGTAGTTGTTCTGTCTGGCTGCATATACACCTAGTTTGTTCTGTAAATAGTAGCAGTTATAGACTGTTTTTACTTGTTGCTAGTTTTTACAGCTATGCAGGTGCTAGAGCGCTGTTGTTGCTGCTGTTTATGGCTTACGACCTTGTTTTATTGTTTTTTTAAGAGCATTTGGTTCCATGCCTTTCATGTATCCATTTCACTTTCTAACACTTTTGTTCATCTATGCTAGATCACTAGAAGTTGGTCGGTTTGCTTATACTTTGCTTGCGTTGCTACGGATTGATATCTGTTCGGTATCACTTCTCTTCTCTTTTACTAATTCCGCATTTTTCCTTTGTATGCCATGAGAAGTAGGATTGGGAGTCCGTGCCACTTGGCCGGCAATGATGGAAGTCCTCAAAGGAGGCTCTGTTTGTGATTGTTTAATATTGTACCTGAAGACCTCTATGAGGCATCCCATTCCCATTTCCCCCTGGCAAGACCTCCAAGAAGGCAATTGACGGAAGTTAGGGTTTGCAATCGACCCCCGTTATTCTAGTCGAGTCGTTCTTAGCTCTCATTACATGATCGAAGCTTTGAACATTACCTGCTCCTGTTATCGAGTCGGTAAAGTGGAAGATAGGGTTCGCAACCAACCCCCACGCCTTGTCTATAGCTTGCATTGATAGATGTTGATGCTTATGTGATCTGACTCACATCTTCCCCTTTCTTACTCTGCTCTCCATGGTTCTCGATACCATTGGATGAGTACCTACTTCCCACAGCTAGCTTGTTTACCTCGGTTGATATGACCCCTTGGCTAAAGCTTCCCTTTTCTCCCTTTGGTTGTGTGATACTATTGCTGACTGATATTGTTTGCTCCTTCGTTGCTTTTAATTCATTTTGTGATTGATTTATCCTGTGTTTACTTGTCTGATGACATGATCCCTTAGGATTCCTCGCTCCACTTAATTTTTGATTAAGTCGGAGGTAGGAGAGACATTAGGATAGCAATCCATGCCTGACAACATTAGGTAGACTTCCCTTGATCCTGACCTTAGGACCATCATTGCATGCTGACTTGTAGGACCGAGTTTCCCCTTAGACTTTCTGTGTGTCATTCCCTTTTGTTCTCTCGCACCCATACGATTGAGACAGTTCCAATCCGTGGTCGTTACCACGAACTACGGATGCTCTGATTCCTCATTCCCTAATGAGGATACGTAGGCACGAGGATCCCTATCCTTGGCGAGCACACTAACAACTAACTTCTTTTTTCTCTTACACTTTGAGTCTCTTCTCTCTTCTTTTAGTATTAGAATATTTAAACCTCATTAACCTTAGGATCACCACATATGACAACATTAAGATTGAGTCTTAGTCTCCCACTTAGATTTTTCCTTTGATCCTCCTTTGAGTCACTTCTTCTCATCTTCAAAACAAAAGTAAAAAACACTTAATAAAGGCATAATAAATGTTGTATTTAGGCCTTTCATGTGGGAACAAGGAGGTGAGGGGTCTTCTCTCATTTCTTTGGGAATGTTTAGTGTACGTCCCGTCTTGGGTCGATATGCTAGGCATTCGATCCTACATGAGGGACTTAAATACAATATGTGTTACAAAACACAAACAATCAATTTCTTAAAAGACAAAAGCAAATAATAACGTCTTTCCTTCGGGAATTTCTCTCCTCATCTCATTCAATCATTCCTTAAGGATGCGTCATTTCCGTTCTACCGCAAACAGGTAACGCCTAAGTCTCCATACAGCGAGCTGCAACACCTAACTGCTGGAACGCGAATGTTGGCGTATTCCACTAAAAAACACAAACAACTTTCCCTAGTGAGGGGAACTACGTCACTCTGATTCTCATGTTCCCGATGAGATACGTAGGCAGTGGGGTAGGGCCCATTCGAGCACTTCTTTTATTTTCCCTACATTTGTTCCTCTTTCTCTTTTCGTTCCTTTTCCAGTATCATTTCTATCACCCTTTGATCGAGACAAGCAAGCGTGGATCCCATCGGGTACGATGGACGCGTGGGGGTGCTAATACCTTCCTCGCGCGTAACCGACTCCCGAACCCAGTTCTTTTGGTCGCAAGACCATGCTCTTTCCTTCCCTCAGGTTTATGCGGTATTTCCTTTCCCTCTCTTGGGATAAATACACATTGTTGGCGACTCTGTTTCGGTGCCACTTTCGTGTTTGTACTAGGATGAAAATCCCGGGAGCGACAGCTGGCGACTCTGCTGGGGATCGAACCCAGAATCTCTAGTTTCCTTAGCGAGTCAATCCTAGCGCTTGTCTATTTTTTTTCATTGGGTGTTTACTGTTGTGCTGTATTTACCGTTTTATTGTATGGTTATTTATTGTTTTACTGTACATTACTGTATTTACCGCATTTTAGCATTTTTATTTCATATATTATGTTATGCTGGACTGTGCTGTTTCCTGTTTGGCGGGATGGGATTTCTGAGAGATAAGCCCATTACACAGGCTTGAGTATACACTTAGGATTAGAGTGGAGAGTAGTGGGACCTACATGCCGTCTGGAGTGCGTTGGGTATTCACGAAATTCACAGCCAGACGAGGCTATCTTGGGACGCATTCTGACGTGTGTGTCTTGCACATGTTAGGGTGTTGATCTAGAGAGCTGTCGACTCTGGTGACCATTCCCGAGGACTCAGTTGCGACACTCCTACCGAGATGTGACAGTGGAAGACCACATTCTGTGGCAAACCCATTGCACATTCTCGATCCGAGGACCCAATGCTGGGAACTTGCCATAGGATTTCCTTTTTGAAAGAGAATCAGTGCAGGCACTCCTCGATTGGCGATAGTACTGTACCCCGAGGGATGAATGTACTATTGCTTCTCGACCTCAGTGCCAGAAGTTGAGGACCTTTTGTTTTGGAGAATCAGTTGAGGCCTCCTCGATTGATGATGATGCCAAACCAGAAATGGTGAACGTATCATCATTTCTTGACCTGAGAGCCCGGGATACTGAACATCCTAGTACCCACATGTGAGAGGGATGGGTTGTTTACAGGTTTACAGGTGACCTTGACGTTCAACATACCCGGTATTCTGGATTTCCTATCAGTGTGGACTTATCGGCCTGGTATTCTGGTATTCTGATCATCCGGTATTCTGGTATTCCGGTATTCTCTTCAGAACAGACTCATGAATTTATTCAGTCATCAACACAGCATACTGATTATTCAGACTATCTGGAAGCTTTGATCCCATGTCTTATTGCATTCATACTATTGCATTGCATTTGCATCTTGCATCATTTTGCATGTCCTTCTCCAGGCCAGACCAGTGAGCTCATCCATCCTTTATCTGAACTGCAGTTTGATTTCCTGACTTTCGTATTGGACTTGAATCAGCTTCTGGAAAGATCATGAACTCTAGGGAGCAGAATCAGTTTGTGACTAGGGCTGATGTTGAATTGATGAAGAGTCAGTTAGATCAGCTTGTGGAAGCTATGACAGCCATGAATAGGGGAGAGGCCAATATTCAAAGAAATGAGAATGTCATTCCACCTCCGGCGAGCAATGTTGCCCAAACTCAGCCGGTGCGGATCCCTGTCGAGAATTAAGTTGAGCAAGAACCTCCTTTTGTCTGAGATGGACATTCATCTTCTCTTGATGTCGCTGATTATCAAAGTTTTGCATTCTCTGTGCCAGATGTCCGAGGGGTAGTTCCAAAGACGAAGCCTAAGGATCCACGATATGTTGATGACGAAAGATACCGTGTGTTGGACGAGAAAATTAAGGCCCTGGAGAGGCGTGATACTCTTGATTTGAATGCTTCGAGCATGTGTCTGGTACCTGGCCTTGTGTTGCCTCCAAAGTTTAAGATGCCGAAGTTTGAGCAATACAAAGGAGATAGCTGTCCGAGGCTACATTTGGTGATGTTCTGCAGAAGAATGACCTCACATGTCGACAATGACAAGCTCATGATTCACTGTTTCCAAGACAGTCTGAGTGGGGCATCGTTGAGTTGGTATATGCAGTTACAAAGTGGTAGCATCCGATCATGGACAGATCTAGCCAACGCCTTTGTGAAGCAGTACAGTTATAATCTTGACATGGCTCCCAGCTGGATGCATTTGCAAGACTTGTCTCAGGCAGATAACGAATTATTCCGAGAGTATGCTCAGAGATGGAGAGAGTTAGCCGCTAGTGTTCAACCGCCACTTTCGGATAGAGAGTTTGCTGATTTGTTCATGGATACCTTGCAAGGGCCGTACTTGGAAAAGATGATTGTCAATGGGGCAAAAAAAATTTCTGACCTCGTGATGGTGGGGGAACGTATTGAGAGATTGCTCAAGTGTGGAAAGCTCCAAGGCGTCTCGAACTTCCAAGCTAATGAAAATGAATCAGTTGTTAGTTCTCAGGAAGAATTCGAGGAAGAAAATAGTTCCGTTCAGGAATCTCTACCACCTCGTTCTCAGCGTTCAGACATATCAATTGTTCAGAGTCAGCAATCTTATGGGTCTTCGTATCAAGGACAATATTCTTCTGCAAATCAGAGACCTTCTCAGAATCAACGGTCATATCGCCGTCAGCCGCGTCAGCACGTCCGACAAAGGCCAAGGAAGCCAGAAAGGCATTTCACTCGGTTGCCAATGTCATACTGTCAGATGTTGCCGGATTTGATCAGAGGTGGACTTATTGTACCAAAGGAATTGAAGCCGGTACCTTTTCCGTACCCACCAGGTTTTGATATCAACGCCGTTGTGATTACCACGCTGGGGCACAGGGGCATTCAACTGAAGATTGTAAGGTGCTCAAGAGCAAGATTCAGACGCTGCTTGACTCCAATATGTTCTCATTTAGGCCTCAGGGTATTCAGATCCACGATTCTCCTTCGTCCAGTCGTGTGAGTTCATCAGTCCATGTTATGGAAGCCACCAAGAGCAGTTGTGCATATGATCATCAGACTGACTTCGACGAGTAATACTGAAGATGGCTAGCTCATTAGCAAATCAAGCTTGGAAAGCCCAGTTCCTCAAAGCTGGCGATCATTTAGATCATGTCATGTCTTTGCATTTGTAGTTTCTTTTCTGTTAAAATGTACAAACTCATTTGTAAAACTTGTTGTTTTCGATTGATAATGATAATGAAATGAATATGCATGTTTTGGTTAAATCCAGTCGTGTTCACTCATACTTTTCTTTATTGGTATCTAACATTTGTTTAAGCAGGATCCTAGGGAGGATGACGAAATCGAAGGCGCAAAACTTCTGGTTGTATGCTTTTGAACAAAAACCCTATTGATGATGTACAGGCATTGTTTCAACTTCCCAAACACCGGAGATATAAGGAAGATAATCCCTTGTAAACCCCGTTGAGCCTAGTAGTAGGAGTTTATTTCTGAAAATGAAAAACCCTCAATCTTAACTTGGGGCAGGGTAGGTGTCAGCTAATTTGACTGTGCGTTCAAATTTCAGAAGGAGTGTTTTGTCCGAGGATCAATTACATCTACGGTTATCCCTCACCAACTGAAGAGTGAGGCAGTCACAACCCTTTCAAACAAGTCAAGACAAACCTGTGTCACACGATTAGTTAAAAAAAAACAAAAAAAAGGGAAAAAGAAAGCCCGCTAAGTCGAAACTTGAAGACAAGTGACTTAGGCAAAAGTTAGGGCATCCCGCTAGACTTCAAAATCGAAAAATTCAAAAGAATCAGTCCAGGCAAAAATCAGGGATATCAAAAACAAAAGAATGAAAAGCGAAAAGCGAAAAGGATGACAAAAGAAAAATCCTCGAATAAAGAACAAGTCGTGTGAATACAGACACCAAAGTAAAAAGGGGTGACTCTCACTCCGAAAATCGTGTGGGTTCCCTCTATCCTCATACCATTCATTAACCTTTTTGAAAGGTGAACGCATGTGTTGAGTTAACTGAACGTAGGACTGGAGAACATCAAGGAGAATGGGTGGGTTAAAACAAAACTTTGAGCCTTATATCCTTTCTTTCTCAAACCGTGAACCAGGCCACATTACAACCTTCAAAAGACCTAATTGAAACAGGGTTGTTTCGAAAGCATACTTCGGTTAAAATCGCGTCAGTTCTGACTCCCAAAAGGATCTTCTTACCATTCATGTTGGTATCAGTGACATTTTGATAAGTGATTCGTTCACTACACGTCATAACATTTTTCAAGTGAACAAACTTGGATTTCAAAGCTGTCATATGCATTGCATCAAAATTATCTTTTCAAAACGAATTGTTTTACTTGCGAGTCAGTAATCGGCATCAGGAAAGTTTCTACAATGGAAAGATTGATTAATCTAAGGTGCAAAGAGCCCAAGTACTCCGTTGAGCTGGGGCAAGTCATACCAAATGGGTGATCCATTCCAAGATTCAGTTAATCTGGGGCAATCAATTCGAGATTCAACAAATCTCTCAAAGTCCAGTTAAAGGTATTCCTTCACAGATCAGCCAGACAGGGGCACCAATCATTTCAAGGCTGGGACAGGTCACCCTAAGAGCACAAGAAGTTATTCTCTCCGGAGGACGGTTAATCAAACGCCATGGGGGCAACATATGTTGGATCTTCACGAGACGTCCTGAAGACATGTTCATTTACAGGTTATGTTGCATCAGAGCACTTTCTTTATGTCACATCACATCTGCAGGGTTCATGTTGATAGCTGACACGTGACGTCCCCAGTAGAGTCTCTCTCCCTAGCAGAGATAGTTGGAGTTTCATCACTCGTGGCAGAGCATTATGAAGATTATACTCCCCAGCAAGATGTCAGAATTTTGCTCTCCCCTAGTTAAGTTGGTGAAGTTCATTGATTGTCAGCAAAAGAGTTCATATTCCTGTACAGAGTGTTGGGTTTATGCTTCCCCAGTTTGCGGTAAAGTTGTTCCCATCTCCCCAACGGAGTAAAGATAGAAGGTAGATTCCCAACAGAGGAGCAAGTCTGATCTGGTCCCCTAGTAGAGCTGATATCATCAACCATTGTCCCCAAGCATATTTTTGGGTGGTGGTTAGCTTTCCCCAGCAAGTCCAAGGTCGATTGTCATTGGCACTTTTCTTCAGCGAGATTCCTGGGATGTTTCTCCAGCAGAAGTTTGTTATTCACACTTTCCTGCAGAATGGAGGCTTAGTCGGGATCTCGAGCAGTTATGACACTGAAGGCGATTCAGTTTGTTATTCCCCAACGGAGTTAGCCTCGTCTCTTCAGCATTTATTTTGCTGGAGTGGTCCTGTTGCATATCATAATCATCATAGCATATTCATCATCGCATATCATTAGCATAGCATTGCATGAAGCCTTGTAAAACCAAACAGAAAATCCATAACCCAACCTTGCTCGGCATCATTCCATAGCTCACTTTGTTAGTATATTTCAAAAACCTGAAATCCTATCCCTATTGGCGTCTCCTTCAAAGCAAAAGTCCAATCCCTATTGGCACTTCAACCAAAAATCCAATTCCCATTGGTACCCAGAAAGATTTTGCCTATGGAAAAAACAATCACCATCAGGTTTCACCTGTCATAGCCAGCAAAGTCCAATTGTAATTGGCACTCCTTCTTTCCCGATAGCCCGAGCATTCGTCGGTTTTCAGTATATAGTGATCATTGCATCCTCAAATTGCGTAGCATTTCCATTTCGTATGGAGCATTACGCCATAGAAAGAAAATTCAAACATAAGCATGCGAAGCATAAGCCATATTCGGTACCTTGTGCGAAAGCCCGAATCAACTCCCAATCAAGACAATGACATATCCCCAGTAGACATTACAATCAACCCCTCTGCTTACCTTTCTTTCGGGTCGTAGATCATACGTCGATTTTACCCTCGACCAGTCTTTGCCCATCAACCCCTTTGACGACGTGGTTTTCTGGGTATGTTTCTTTCCGTCAACCCTTTGACGATGTGTTCTGAGCTCAGGTTTCGTACCTTCGGATGTTTTCAGTTTCTTTCCGTCAACCCTTTGACGATGTGTTCCGAGCTCAGGTTTCGTACCTTCGGATATGTTCAAATTTTTCTTTCTGTCATCCCTATGACAATGTGTTCCCTCGTTCAGGTATTCTTTCCGTCAAACCCCTTTGACGATGTGTTTCCTTCAGTCGTCTTTCTGTCATCCCCATGACGATGTGTTCCTACGGTGGAATTTTTCTTTCCGTTATCCCCATGACGATGTGTTCCTACGGTGGAATTTTCTTTCCGTCATCCCCATGACGATGTGTCCCTTCGGTCAGATTTTATTTCTGTCATCCCTATGACAATATGTCCCTTCGGTCAGATTTTCTTTCTGTCATCCCTATGACAATGTGTTTCCTAAGTCGAGTCTACTTTCTGTCATCCCCATGACGATGTGTTTCTACGGTCGAGTCTGCTTCCTGTCATCCCTATGACAATGTGTCTCCTGTGGTCAGGTTTTCTTTCTGTCATCCCTATGACAATGTGTTTCCCTTGGTCGAGTCTGCTTCCTGTCATCCCTATGACAGTGTGCTTCCTTCAGTTAAGTTTTCTTGTCGTCATCCCTATGACGATGTGACCTTTCAGTCGGGTTTCATTTTTCTTTTCGTCAAACCCCTTTGACGATGTGGTTCTCTGGGTATGTTGTCTTTCCGTCAGGTTCCTTTGTAAAGTGTGACTGGGCTCTAGTTCTATTGTTCTCTCCACATAGTGCAAATTTTGTGGTTCATTTTGTATTCAATCACCTTCTACCTTGAATGTCTGAAAGCAGTTGCTATCATCCTTTCAGGTCCAAGTTGATTGAATAGGGGCAGCTGTAGCACCCCAAAATTTGACCTACCTTTTTCTGGCTTTTACTTCGCGTTCATTTGCATTTTCATTAGGTCATAGTTCATAATCATACATTTGCATGAGCTCCTGAGGCGTGGGATCATGGTTTCTTATCTTCTGTTCAACTTGGTTGATATTTATCATTGAAGATGGTGGTTAGGGTTCTGACATGAGATCCAATTATGAATTGTACGGTGGTCAAGGAACAATAAACTTGTATGTGGTCTACAATGTTTTAGAGATATTTGATGAGCTGTTTAACGGGGATGTGTTGCAAACATCATTTCATTCTGGCTATGGAGATTTGTTTGTGACCAAGCTTTAGCTGTGGTAACTTCAATTGTTCATTCTTTTATTTTATTAGCTCAAGAAATCACTCTATCTACTTGTATATGTTTAAGCAGTATAAAAAGGATAATGTTCACAGTTTGGTTTTACTTTTACTCTGTGGAGGGATTTCACATTTCAGCATTGATCTTATTCGTTTTGGCCCAGAATATTATTGTGTGCAGTAAGTACTTGGGAACCACATATTCTTATCCACACGTGGATGCATCCATGATTGCCTTTGCTAAGGCATAAGCTGGAGGGTATTTACCAGGCAGCATGTGGAAAAATACATAGCATTTTGAAAAAAAAAGCTCCAGCAAGAGAAAGGCATAGCAGCAGAAAATTTAGAGAATTCAACATTTCAGTTACAAAGGCGCTTCCAAGATTTCAGTTACAACTCACAATTCCTAACCAATTTTCACAACAAAAGAAAATCAGTATAGTAGAAATTCATTACACCAGACTTCATAACATTTTTCATTAACACTTTCTAATAGAATCAACATAATTCCTCTAACCATTTTTTTTACACCAGAGAATCCTCTAACCTCATAACAGAAGAACTAACCACAGCCTAACCAACTCCTTCAAGTTTTTTTCCTAACAGAATCCTCTAACAGAATTTTGGAATTCTCTCTAACTTCTAACATAACTAACAGAAAAAGGAAGAATCCACCATCTTTAAGCTCCTCCGTTTTCACCTCCTTCAACCATCCGCAACCTTCAACTTCGCTATTCAATCTTCCTCTTCATCCACCAACCACCTCCATCATCTTCGAAGCTCCGCAACTCCATAGCTTCCTCTTCATCTTCATTGAAACTCCAAAAAACTTGAATCACTCAACAAACTTCTAACTGATTTGCTTTCAACAAAACGCCATAGAAAAGCTCGTAACTAACTCTCTGATCTTCATCGATAACCTTCAACGCCTCTTCAACCATCATCATCGTCACTTCTTCAACAATTTCTGAACATCAGCAACGATTCTCTCCATCATCATCATCGATTCTTCATCACCTACAACTCAAGAACATCAACAACGTTACACATCTTCATCACCAGTTCAATCTTCATCACATCAACATCAACGTAAATCGAATAAACTGCAAACAACACAATAGCAAGTTCAGTCTAGGATTGGCGATGATTTCACACTGAGAATTTCACAACATTGCAATTCATGGAAACTCACACACGAATCGAGCAAGAAAAAGGCAAATCGGATCAGAAGAACTGAACGTTGAATCTTACCGAGAAGTTCGTCACAAATTGCAACATCAACTCGGAATATCGCATCAATTTCATCTGTCGTTATCATCGTCGAGCAGGTACATTCGTTTCACTTCAAATCTTGATTACGCGATGTAGCTGTTAGTGTATCGGAGTCGAACTCCTTTAATTTTAGCTCCGATTTGAGAGGTTTCGACTTCGCACAGTGCCATTAGATTACGATGTTTTTACTTTGCTGTGGTTCACGGTAGAGGTGGATTGAAGTGAGCATAGGGAGAGAAGTGTAGCTCTTGTCAGTGATTATCACGGCGAAGTTAGGGTTACGAGGTGTTTTTCTTTGGTGGTGAACGGACGAAGGTGGAAGGTTGAGCGGGGATGAGTGTGTTGGATGTTGGCCTTTCACCGGAGAAGGAGAGCTTGAGAGAGTGGTCGCCGGCGGTGTGATTTGAACGGGGGGTTCTGGTGTTGCGAACGGCGGCCATGGAAGAAAGGGAAAGAGTGAGACGACGCCGGTTGTGAAAGGGAGAGCGACGTCGTTTAGGGAGAGATTTCAATAAAACTTTGAGTTTGGAGAGAAGAAGCCATTGACGGCGGCGTTTTAGGGTTGATGAATGATAAGGTGAAGACGGCATGCTGAGGGAAGATGAGAGTGTTGTGAGGTTTTTATTAGGATCTCACTCCCTTATTTAGGTTTAGGTCTTAGCTAATGTTGAACCGGGTTGGGTTCTTAAACCCATTCGTCCAATTTTGCTCATTACACCACTTGTCTCCTCATCACGCCCCCACTTTCAATACTACACCCTCTGACTTCAGTTTCCATGCTAATTGATTATGATTTTAGTTTTTGGCTTTTTGTTCATTAATTAGGTTGATGACTAGTTTTAACTTTGGTTGATTGATTTAGTAATTGATTAGGGTTTAATTGAATTTAGATAATCTTACGTTAGAACTAGATTTTCAATAAATCTTAGGTTTTAGTAATTAGTTTGACTAAGTAGATTGGATTTGAATAATTGTTTTTTAGCTTAATTGCTAATTAATCATTTTTAGCTCATTTGCTCACTAATTGATTTTTAGCTTAATTGTCTTAATTGTTTTTTTGCTTAAATTGCATTACTCATTTTTGCCTAAGGGCACTAATTGTTTTTTTGGACTTAATGGTCCATTAATTGTTTGGTAGAGTTAACTTTGAACTAATTGGCCATTGACATAGTTTGATTTGACTTCATTTTAACATTGACTATGTTTTGATTTTAATGCTAATATCAACTAGTATTCTTAGGAGTTTCATTTGTTGACTTTGTTAATAGTTCTTAATATGTTTTGCATAGATTGTTGACTAATTGGTGTTTACATTTAGTATTGATTTCATTTACTTCTTGTTGGCACATTCCATTTGAATTTTGACTAACCTTTGAGTTTGTTTTGTAGTGATTCTCACTTAACTTGATAAGTGGTTTAAATGTAGAAGTTGCTGTAACATACACAGCTGCTGTGCACAAAGTGTGCTGTAAGATGTTGTTGTTCTGTCTGGCTGCATATACACCTAGTCTGTTCTGTAAATAGTAGCTGTTATAGACTGTTTTTACTTGTTGCTAGTTTTTACAGCTATGCAGGTGCTGGGGCGCTGTTGTTGCTACTATTTATGGCTTACGACCTTGTTTTATTATTTTTTTAAGAGCATTTGGTTCCATGCCTTTCATGTATCCATTTCGCTTTCTAACACTTTTGTTCATCTATGCTAGATCACTAGAAGTTGGCCGGTTTGCTTATACTTTGCTTGCGTTGCTACGGATTGATATCCGTTCGGTATCACTTCTCTTCTCTTTTACTAATTCCGCATTTTTCCTTTGTATGCCATGAGAAGTAGGATTGGGAGTCCGTGCCACTTGGCCAGCAATGATGGAAGTCCTCAAAGGAGGCTCTGTTTGTGATTGTTTAATATTGTGCTTGAAGACCTCTATGAGGCATCCCATTCCCATTTCCCCCTGGCAAGACCTCCAAGAAGGCAATTGACGGAAGTTAGGGTTTGCAATCGACCCCCGTTATTCTAGTCGAGTCGTTCTTTGCTCTCATTACATGATTGAAGCTTTGAACATTACCTGCTCCTGTTATCGAGTCGATAAAGTGGAAGATAGGGTTCGCAACCAACCCCCACGCCTTGTCTATAGCTCGCATTGATCGATGCTGATGCTTATGTGATCTGACTCACATCTTCCCCTTTCTTACTCTGCTCTCCATGGTTCTCGATACCATTGGATGAGTACCTACTTCCCACAGCTAGCTTGTTTACCTCGGCTAATATGACCCCTTGGCTAAAGCTTCCCTTTTCTCCCTTTGGTTGTGTGATACTATTGCTGACTGATATTGTTTGCTCCTTCGTTGCTTTTAATTCATTTTGTGATTGATTTATCCTGTGTTTACTTGTCTGATGACATGATCCCTTAGGATTCCTCGCTCCACTTAATTTTTGATTAAGTCGGAGGTAGGAGAGACATTAGGATAGCAATCCATGCCTGACAACATTAGGTAGACTTCCCTTGATCCTGACCTTAGGACCATCATTGCATGCTGACTTGTAGGACCGAGTTTCCCCTTAGACTTTCTGTGTGTCATTCCCTTTTGTTCTCTCGCACCCATGCGATTGAGACAGTTCCAATCCGTGGTCGTTACCACGAACTACGGATGCTCTGACTCCTCATTCCCTAATGAGGATACGTAGGCACGAGGATCCCTATCCTTGGCGAGCACACTAACAACTAACTTCCATTTTCTCTTACACTTTGAGTCTCTTCTCTTTTCTTTTAGGATTAGAATCTTTAAACCTCATTAACCTTAGGATCACCACATATGACAACATTAAGATTGAGTCTTAGTCTCCCACTTAGATTTTTCCTTTGATCCTCCTTTGAGTCACTTCTTCTCATCTTCAAACAAAAAGTAAAAAACACTTAATAAAGGCATAATAAATATTGTATTTAGGCCTTTCATGTGGGAACAAGGAGGTGAGGGGTCTTCTCTCATTTCTTTGGGAATGTTTAGTGTACGTCCCGTCTTGGGTCGATATGCTAGGCATTCGATCCTACATGAGGGACTTAAATACAATATGTGTTACAAAACACAAACAATCAATTTCTTAAAAGACAAAAACAAATAATAACGTGTTTCCTTCGGGAATTTCTCTCCTCATCTCATTCAATCATTCTTTAAGGATGCGTCATTTCCGTTCTACCGTAAACAGGTAATGCCTAAGTCTCCATACAACGAGCTGCAACACCTAACTGCTGGAACGTGAACGTTGGCGTATTCCACTAAAAAACACAAACAACTTTCCCTAGTGAGGGGAACTACGTCGCTCTGATTCTCATGTTCCCGATGAGATACGTAGGCAGTGGGGTAGGGCCCATTCGAGCACTTCTTTTATTTTCCCTACATTTGTTCCTCTTTCTCTCTCCGTTCCTTTTCTAGTATCATTTCTATCACCCTTTGATCGAGACAAGCAAGCGTGGATCCCATCGGGTACGATGGACGCGTGGGGGTGCTAATACCTTCCTCGCGTGTAACCGACTCCCGAACCCAGTTCTTTTGGTGGCAAGACCATGCTTTTTCCTTCCCTCGGGTTTATGCGGTGTTTCCTTTCCCTCTCTTAGGATAAATACACATTGTTGGCGACTCTGTTTCTGTGCCACTTTCGCGTTTGTACTAGGATGAAAATCCCGGGAGCGACACACAACAAGTACACAATAAGCATATATTCGGCAGTTGGATATTATCAACCCTTAGGCGTGTAAACAAATAGCCACAACACATAAATTTTAGGCAAGTAGTGAAGTGTTGCGAATACATGGTTAGAACAAAGACTTAAACCAGAAAGAATAGCAACCAGTTCAAGTTAATCAAAAGCATAAGCATAACAGTTGTGTATTTTAGAAACTCAACACTTGAACACATAAGTTAAGAAAAGAAAGTCAAGCCATAGACAACAAGTACATATCAGAATGTAGTCAAATACAAGAGCATCAAAAGGCAACCTCCATGACAGAATGTGACAAAAGCAATAATACTTAGGTAATTTGGATACAAATCGTGGCTAAGAGCTTCGACATACAAAATGATCATTCATAGAAAGAAAAAAAAACAGTGCTAACTTAATGAAGACAACTTAACAACATCAGTCAAACATTAACCACCAACAAAAGTGATAGATAGGTTCATCCATTCTACAACTTATGAGCATATCAGAAATACATAAAGAACTAGGATTCAATAACATCCAAGCACATATGACATACATAAGTAGGTTAACAAGTTCATCCATCTAAACTTGACAGTACAACAACCAAAGTGCAATCTTGTAAACTTGCAGCCATTCAATGAACAGAACCAACAACATTATAACTTAACACAAAAAAGCATACATGTATATCTCAACATATCAATAAACAAAGTCATTCTATTTTATGAAATTAAACCATGACCAAACAATTAAACAACTCAAGCACACATCAGCAAGTTACATATGTAAAAGAACAACATAATGCATATGACCTAATGATATCAAATGAGCATGATTAACAAGAGGGAAAGAGTGTGATACCAAGTGGAGTAATATCCACTGCCTTCAAGTATGCTGATTGCTTTCCTTATGAACCAGCCAAAGCACTCCAAAGCAAGCCTTCTCCTTTCTTACTCGTGACTTAAGAAACTCAGGGACTATTTGAGTGTTTGTGAAAATTGTTGGTGAATTCAAGTGTTGAAGTAAGCTCCTTTTATAGGCTGAGCAAATGGGCCTGGGTTCCTTGAGTCCAATGATCAAACACATAGTATGCTGAGTAGAAACTAGGGTTTACAACGTCTCTCTTCAAATTCAAATATTAGCCCACTTCTTGGAGACAAATGCGCTCCTCTGCTGCACAAAACCTCAGAGGTTGCAGGGTCAATTTCATAACTCAGTGCTTTGCTTAAGAGCTCCTCCTTTGTTGTCATATGAGAGGGTATCAGATGAGGTAAAGATTGGGATTTCGCAGGGGCGTCTGCAGGTGAGAGCAGATTGTATGCCGAAACGAGTAATGCCTCAGAGCTACCTTTAATGAACCAAACCACTGAAAGCTTAGACGGGAAATGTTTTGGAGAATTCAAAAGTGAATAAAAACGCGCCAAGGAATTGGGTTATGAAACGATTTGGGATGAATTTGATTACACTTGTATTATGAATTTCCTCTTCCATTCTGCAATTCGTAAGCACGACCAAGGAGAAGAATCATTTTGGATTGTTTTCCTTTTGCTAGCCACGCGTCGTCTCTTCATTGGTCAGAGAGATGAAGTTGAAAAGTCAAAGCAACAATGCCTAATTCCTATTGGTCCACAGCCAATGAATTTCAATTCAATACAATTTGTAACATGTTTTTTGTTTTTGTAACGATGGGCCTATTGATGATGGTCTTGAAGATCAAATATTAGAATTGGTTTTTTCTTCTTTTTGTTATAAAAAGGAAATGGTTAGGAAAAACAAATAATAGGTGAATTAGGTAATTGAAATGGTTATGGTTTAGGAGAATTAATATTGACAAATGGAGAAATTAGATAAAATTGGTTAATAAATGACTTGAAATTGATTTGGAATTAAGATGACAACTGAGGGTGAATAAAATGGATAACAATTGGTCATGGGGAGGGTTATGGAGATATCTCTTTGAACATGAGAAACTTGCTTGATTCAATGCTCCTTCCAAAATCTTGATTGATCAACTCTTGAATCCTCTTGAGTTAAAACCTGATTCACAAATGAAACAAACACAAACAAAACCTAATAAAAGGGTTAGCTATGCAACATGATTGACCTAAGATAACATGCAAGAGATCAATGGATCTAAGTGTAAAATTTGGGGTACAACAACCTTGAACACAAGGACTTAATCCACTATAATCATTCTCGATTACATATGCACGGGCAACAGCCGGTGACTAACAACCTGCACAGCCGCACTGTGACTAACCCACAATGACTTACGTCATTGTCATCTCAAGTACCCAGATCACCACATGATCCCTTGAGGCACCTCTCTCAATGAACCGTTCAGGGATCCAATCAGGATATAACGTTCACTGGAGGTATCACAATGAGTACCATCAGGGATCCCACAAGAGTTTGATCAATATATGATCCTCTTTGAGATATGACTATCATTGACCCAACGTTCCAAGATCTTCCAAGATCTCTAGCCATGATTTCACAATGACCAGCAGCCACCGTCTCCCCAAGTATTCCGATCAACCCATGATCTACCTGAGGCTTCCATCAATAGTGACCCGTTCAGGGATCTAAATAGGATATAACGTCCATCGGAGGAATCTTAATTCTTAAGTCGAATTGGCAGACTTGAGATGAGTGAGATGTTTCCTTGTAAGCAGATTCTCCTAAGTTTAAGTACACATAGCACATAAGTGTCCAAGCAAGATGTGAGCAACAACTCCTTGCTATCCTAAGAAACTACTAAGATGTATAATGATTTAACAGTTGTTGACATCTTGTAGATCTTCTTCTTCTTCGTCTTCTTGGGTGAGCAAGCTTTGAGCAACAACTCCTTGCTTCAGATCTTCAATGTAGCACTGACGAGAAGGTGGTTGATGACTTGACTGATTTTCGATGTTGTCTTCTTCATCAACAATTTCTGTATCAAATTGTTATTGTTAAGTTTATTTGATCTTTGAGCTTCAACAACAATGGCCTTGTGTAAACTAATGATAACTTTTGATATTCTAAGTGTTACAACGAGAACTCATCGTTGTTGCTATCTTCACACAATGACTTGATCAATTCACCTTTTGTAGAATGAATCGATGATTCAAAAACGAATACTCTTTCCTTTAAATAGCCCAGTAGAAATATAGCCGTTTGAAATACCGTTGTCTATTGGAAAAGAGACGTTGTGTAATAACTAGTTGTACTGACACATCTCCTTTTTGGTGTGGGAGAAGTGATGGAGTATATCTTTCTTGGGCAGTGTGTACAGTCATTCACAACGGTAATGTTTGACTTCCAAACTTTAGAGGCTTCTGATGGTAAATTGATGAAGCCTGAGTAGAGTCTTCTTAATCAGGATATCTTATACGTCAAGTCTTCAGTCATTTGAAGAAGTCCATTAGGAATCAGTCTTTAGAACTTCAGCACTTGTCTTTAAGCACGCTATCCTTTACTTCTTCAAGTCTTCCGAAACTTCAGAGCTTGTCCATTAGGAATCTGTCTTCAGAGTCTTCAATACTTGATCTTCAGAACCTTAATCTTCAGAACATTTTAAGTCTTCAGAGTCTTTCTGCACTTGGTCTTTAGAGCCCTTCGCCTTCAGAACTTCAAGTCATGAGAGTCTTCAGCACTTCGGTTCTCTAGAGGATTATCTTCTTCAGAAGCTTCGCAATCTTCAAAATCTCGACCACTTTCAGAGAGGATCCACAAGAGCATTGCATCAGCAATATCGGCATCCTTGGATCTGACTGATCACGATCAGATACAGAAGCATTCTTGCTTCTTGCGACTTGTGTCACACATAGTAACTTCGCATATTATCAATTAAGCTCATTTGGCTGGTGCTTGTTGGATCTGATATTTTCTATAATTATAATCTGCACACAACACACATTAGAACATAAAATGGTTCTTTCACAAATACGTATTGGTATCATCAAAACATAGATCGAATTGTAGAGACAACTCTTGCTCTCACAATCTCCCCCTTTTTGATGATGACAAAACCATGTATTTTGATTGTACATTTTATACAAGGTAATCACCAAACAAAACATATTCAAAGTCTGGAACAACAACTCCCTCTGAATGTGTTATCCTCAAAGTTTTATCTGTGATAATCTAGAATCTTATATGATCCAAAGACATACAGAGTAACAACTTGAGTTTCCAGAACAAAGAATAGAAAAGGACTACTTCTCTATCTTGTCTCTTAAGAAAACAAACAGTCTTCAACATCTGAACTAGCTCATCAAAAATTCCATCTTCAGATCCTTAGAACTCAGTTCCTTGTATTCGTATCAGAGCTTGTAATCTTCAGAGATTTCTGAAGCATTTCTACCTTTCAGCAGATTCATTTAAGCACAAACAGATCAGTTCTTATCTGATAACATAGCCTCGCTATTTATCAGAGTCAGACACAGTCTTTTAAGAAATTCCCCCTGAGTTTTAGACTTTGTGAAGATTTGAGATTTTGCAATTGGATCTTCAGGGTAGTCTCCCCCTAATTTCTATAAGTCAGATATTGGGATCTTCAGAATCATAATTCAGGATGGTAAGATTTAAATCACCAATGTAGATCATGACTTTTTCAGAGTTTGACTTTTGAACACAGGTCTTCATCTCAGAACCTTGTTATTGTCACAACTCAGTGGTTCATTAAGGCTTGATTTTTGATCAGATACCAATTGAAGGTTTAATTATAGTGATCAATGCTTGATTCTGAATCTGGTACACATGATTTGATTCTGGTCTGATACCACGTGATGTGCTGAGTCTTATACCAGAGTATGTTGAGTTTGATACCAGGTGAGGGAATTCTTCTTATACAGCTTTGAAGGTAATTCCTTTGTGTGCTGAAATGATATCAATGAAGGTATTTTGATAATAATTCACAGCTTTGCTCTGATTGATGAGTTTGATACACATCAAAACTACTTCTTCTTGGATCTTCAATCCAGATCTTCAGACAGCTCTTTGATTTCTTCTTTGCACAGTTCTGCTGAGTAAGCATCTGCTGAGTAAGCTCTTTGTCTTGACGGCTTTCAAATTTTTCTTACTTCTTCTAATTCTTGCGTTCTGATTCTAACCAACTTCTATCATATGGCCGCAGCTCATAAGAACTTCTATCAGAGTTCTTCTTTCTTAACCTGTTTTTAGAATGCCTAGTGAACTTGTTTAGGGTTCCTCGGATAACGACAAACGTTAGTAGTAACGCAGTTGCATTCTTTCTTCTTCTTTCCCAATCAAAATCATTATATTTTTTCTCCCCCTTTTTGACATCATCAAAAAGTGATAGAGCATATGAGCATTTAAGCATATAATTCCTCTTTAGAGCCAACATTTGAGCAGTTAAGAACAATCCAAGTCATTTAGTGATATCCATCTATAACCATAGCATATTCATTTTAAGGACAATTAGATGGAATTATCTGATTACCAATTGGAGGTTTTAGATCATCTGTAGAGATTAATTAAAGCATTTCATTTATGAACAATCAGATAGAAGCATCAACATAAAATAGTTTTAAGATGCATATCATAGGTTGAGCTTAATCTTAAAGAGTTCTGGATAATCAAAACATAGATATTTCATTTGATAGCTTTAACAATAGTACATAGAGTAGGAAACAACATATCAAGACAGAAACCTTATAACTTAATTCTATTTCTCCTTAGGAACTTCCAGATAGATTTGTAAGATCTATGGGTGAACATTCAGTGGTTGCTCCTAAGTGCTTTAGCCTGGTAATTACATCTTGGGTTTCTAGAACTCGAGATATGACTCTTCCATACGGAATGCTGAGAGAGGGTTTGTCTTTAGACAACAGAATTTGTTCTTTCAAATGATTGAACATAGTTAGAGGAAGGTTTATTTTCCTTCTGTAGATCAGAAAGAAGATGAAGAGTCTATCTGAATAAGTTAGCACTTGTTCTCCTACTTCTCTAGGTCGAAGGTTTGTTTCCATTATTCTGCGCCAGACTTTAGCTGAGGGTTTGAGTGTGGAGACACAGTTGGAGGGACCATTTCCACAATGAATTTTGTAGATGAGATCATTGAAGATTTTCCTTTCCTTGTAGTCTTCCGTGGTGTCACCGTTTTCATCGTACGTGATTGCTTGTGCAATGACAGAGGGTTTAATTACCACTGGAATTCCAGAGACAGCTAACTGAATGATGTGCTGATTGTATTCGTTAGAAAACACATCAGTATTTGCCCATAATTCTTTAACAAGATCTATGTAAATGAGATCTGGAAGCATCTCAAGATAACCTTCCCAATTTTGACATCTTAATTCGGACGAAGTTCTAGTGAAGCCAAGTTCCTTGAGAGAACTGGTGTTCACAGAGAATTCATTTAGGACTCTTAACTCAACAATTTCACTCTCAGTAGGTTTTGGATGAGAGGTGGACATTCTGGTGAAAATACTAAAGAAAGGTACTGACTGAGATGGTTTGGAATGACGGATAGAGGAGTGAACACGGTGCCTTAAGTAGGCAACGAATAGAGAGTCAATTAAAAGCTCATAACTCCAACCTTCAGGTTCGTCATTTCCTAGACATCTTAGGTTGGTAATTAAAACTAGCATAGAGTCTGACAGTTTACCATTCTTGGAAAAACCAAGAGATCACGCGTAGGATTCTCTAATTAATTCTTGACGGGAGTCAAGGATTCGCAAATAAGTGCATATCTGAGAGTATTATCATTCTTTAGTGTTGAAAACATATTTTCTTCTTTCAAGAATTTTGTCTTATATGTTTTATAAGTGCACATATTTAGGAGTAGGCATAAAGAATTGAAAGTAACGCATACTTCATTAATTTAATTTGCAATTACACAGAATGAGCATATGATCTTAATAAGCCATTAAACATTAATAACTTAGCCTAAAATGACAGATAATCTTCTAATTTTATGAGAACCATCTGTTGTCGAAGGTTTCACAGAAATTCCTATTCAGAGCAGTGTCTGGTCCATATCGAATTCTGCAAATTGCTTGCACAATACCAGCTCTGAAGAGTACTTCAGATAAGACTCTTCCGTAAGGATTGAAGGACTTATCCATTGATCTTGACATAAGAATTGATTCCTTTAGATGATCAAAGATTATTTGAGACAGATCAATAGGAGTTGGCCTAAGGAGACACATGATGAGGAGCTTATCGTCATGATACAGAAAGTCTTTGTTTGTATTGCGAGGTTCAATATTAGTTAAGATGAATTTGAACCATCCTCTGGCAATAGGCACAAGTTTTTCAGGATTTGTGGATTCAAAAGCAGATCCTTTATCAAACATATAGTGCATTTCAGCATCAGAGGTGCATCGAATGGATGCGTGGTTAGGAGTGACACCTCCTAGTGGACAGTCAATGACTTCAGAGATTTTTGTGGCATTGATGGTGACTGGGAGACCATAAATGTCAGAGGAGATAGTCAGATCATTACTGCTAACAGAGGCATTGATCCAAAAGGATTTTAAGAGGTTCGGATAAATTGAGCCTATTAGCATATGGATGTATCCATTCCAATTTTGGAAGTGAATACCAAGATGAAAATCATGATTAGTATCCATTGGATTTGGTCGTTTTTCATTGATAACTTCAAGGAAATCATCATTGCCATAAAAGGTTCATGGAGTCATTTTAGATTGAGTTTAGGATGAAAGGAAGGTTAGGACTAAGAGATTGTGGAGAACTCTTTCGGAATAGTTATGGCTTTAAATAGACGAGTGGAGGAGTTTGAACTGAATAGGTCAATAACTGAGAATGACTTAAGAAGATTGGAATTCTTAGGAGTAGTCCAAAGGATGAGGACAGATAAGCAAACTGTTATTCTAGGGAAGATCAAAGAGATATACATGCTCTTTATTCTTAGCAAAAGTTAGGTGGAAGTAGTGACTGCTTTATGAGGTCATTAATTCTAAGAGGAGGCCAGAAGACACGCTATCTAATTTCAAGGTTTTTATTTATTAATCAATAAACAGCGCATAGTCAAGAATGCAGGTAAAAGGATTTTTCACTATTTCCAATATTTAAAGAGAATCTTAACTTGTCAAAGCATAATCATGCCTGCTTAAAGCCAATAGCTTAGGTGAAGAGCTATTTTGGTCAAGGTAGCATGTTTCCCTATTCTGTGACTTGAACAAATATCATTCAATGTGGGTATATCAAGGAGATTTGGGTGGCCCAACAAAAATGTGCTACTATTTAATTGAGCATCATGGTTTCTTAGACTAACTAGGTTAGGTGGAGGGGCTCTAAGAGAGAGAGAGTTAGGTCCGGAATAGGAGTATTAGTTGGAGTATACTTATGGGTTATAGGAAGTGGCCAAGCAGAGTGAATTGATGCGGAGAATCTTACATATGTGACTCTTTTTACTTTAACTATTTCAAAAGGCATATGCAGACACATACAGAAAAGGACAAAAAGAATTTTCTAACTATCACAGCATAACCAAAAGTTTTGATAAAGAAATTCTGGTTGTTATTATGAAAATAAGTCATAAATGAAGGAAGGATGGTACCTGGAATCTTTACAGACTTATCTGAATACATTTTCATCTTTACTCTGATTTTTTCCCTCCTTTTTTTTGAGTGAACTGCTGAGGGTTCTTGGATTCTTCAGAAATTACTTGCATTCTGACTTCTTTCCTGTTCAACCTCATTCATCTGATTTCTTTGAGAGTTAATGCATCAGAGACTCTCTTCATTCTGAAAGACATCAGCAACTTAGATTTTTTACTTTAAGTAGAAAACTTAAGTGTTTGGATTGACATCTTCTGATTCCAGTGCATGAGAGGTTCTGAACGACTTATCAAATAGTGATCTGATCACTAACATTTGATTTACCTTTGATCATCCAGGATTCAGATGCTGAGTCATTTCTAAGAGTTTGAATTCTTCAGATTTCTGACTACAACAGACTGTATTATGAAATTCAAAATCATAGACTAACAGTCTTTCTTCTTTATATGAAGAGATTTTGAATGAACTTTAACCGAGAAAGTCAAGGGTGAACCTAATCCATTTCTTGAAAACATCTCAGGAGCTCATACAGAGTTATTCTTCAGCAAACAGATCTTCTTGTTTTTTGATGATTCAACTTTGAGCAAATACGTGGTTCATCCACATGTATCTTCCAAGATGAGCATTCAATAGATACTGCTTCTATTTTGATGAGTCCATCTTATCAGCTGATTCTTCAATCTTCAACAAGGCTTTAAGTGAGAAAGGTTTGGTTGTTCGACAACTGTAAAACTTCCAGAATCAGTGATTTACTCAAGTACTCATAATGATTACAATTTTGTACCCAGTCATCTTCTGAACTGTTACAGAAACTGTAAGTGGATTTCAATCTTACCCAGAGTATTTCTACGCACCTCATCTGGATCTTTTTCTGACACTGTTAAGTGTTTGATATCCATCAATAACAGAACCAGAGCTCTGATACCAATTAATGGTGCGAGAAAGACACAAGAAAGGGGGGTTTGAATTGTGTATTTACTCTTTGACGAATTTTTGTTTCTTGTCGTTAAAGCACTTAGGGTAACATCAGAGTTTGTTGAGAGACTCTGACTAGCGAACTTACATTCAGACTTGCTTTGCGTAAAGCATGAGAACTAATGAGAGTCTGAACATAAACTACATTTCTCAGAACTTGCAGTGCGGAAGCTTATCAGAGTTAAGCTGCAAGGTTCTGACTTTGCTTATGTAGGATTCAATATAGAAGGATAAATAAAGACATTAAGCATAAGAGTAAAGAACACATGATATATCCTGGTTCACCACAAAGGCTAATCCAGTCCACCCTCCTCAGGTGATTTCACCTTGAACACAAGGACTTAATCCACTATAATCATTCTTGATTACATATGCACGTGCAACAGCTGGTGACTAACAACCTGCACAACCGCACTGTGACTATCCCATAATGACTTACGTCATTGTCATCTCAAGTACCCAGATCACCACATGATCCATTGAGGCATCTCTCTCAATGAACCGTTCAGGGATCCAATCAGGATATAACATTCACTGGAGGTATCACAATGAGTTCCATCAGGGATCCCACAAGAGTCTGGTCAACATATGATCCTCTTTGAGATATGACTATCATTGACCCAATGTTCCAAGATCTTCCATGATCTCTAGCCAGGATTTCACGATGACCAGTAGCCACCGTCTCCCTAAGTATTCCGTTCAACCCATGATCTACCTGAGGCTTCCATCAACAGTGACCCGTTCAGGGATCCAAACAGGATATAACGTCCACCGGAGGAATCTCAATTCTTAAGTAAAATTGGCAGACTGGAGATGAGTGAGGTGCTTCCTTGAAAGCAGATTCTCCTAAGTTTAAGTACACATAGCACATAAGTGTCCAAGTAAGATATGAGCAACAACTCCTTGCTATCCTAAGAAACTACTAAGATGTATAATGATTTGACAGTTGTTGACATCTTGTAGATCTTCTTCTTCTTCATCTTCTTGGGTGAGCAAGCTTTGAGCAACAACTCCTTGCTTCAGATCTTCAATGTAGCACTGACGAGAAGGTGGTTGATGACTTGACTGATTTTCGATGTTTTCTTCTTCATCAACAGTTTCTGTATCAAATTATTGTTGTTAAGTTGATTTGATCTTTGAGCTTCAACAACAATGGCCTTGTGTAAACAAATGATAGCTTTTGATATTCTAAGTGTTACAACGAGAACTCATCGTTGTTGCTATCTTCACATAATGACTTGATCAATTCACCTTTTGTAGAATGAATCGATGATTCAAAACCGAATACTCTTTCCTTTAAATAGCCCAGTAGAAATATAGCCGTTTGAAATACCGTTGGTTGTTGGAAAAGAGGCGTTGTGTAATAACTAGCTGTATTGACACATCTCCTTTTTGCTGTGGGAGAAGTGATGGAGTATATCTTTCTTGGGCAGTGTGTACAGTCGTTCACAACGGTAACGTTTGACTTCCAAACTTCAGAGGCTTCTGATGGTAAATTGATGAAGCATGAGTAGAGTCTTCTTAATCAGGATATCTTATACGTCAAGTATTCAGTCATTTGAAGAAGTCCATTAGGAATCAGTCTTCAGAACTTCAGCACTTGTCTTTAAGCACGTTATCCTTTACTTCTTCAAGTCTTCCGAAACTTCAGAGCTTGTCCATTAGGAATCTGTCTTCAGAGTCTTCAATACTTGATCTTCAGAACCTTAATCTTCATAACACATTAAGTTTTCAGAGTCTTTCTGTACTTGGTCTTTAGAGCCTTTCGCCTTCAGAACTTCAAGTCATGAGAGTCTTCAGCACTTCGGTTCTCCAGAGGATTATCTTCTTCAGAAGCTCCGCAATCTTCAGAATCTCGACCACTTTAAGAGAGCATCCACAAGAGAAATGCATCAGCAATATCGGCATCCTTGGATCTGACTGATCACGATCAGATACAGAAGCGTTCTTACTTCTTGCGACTTGTGTCACACATAGTAACTTTGCATATTATCAATTACGCTCATCTGGCTTGTGCTTGTTGGATCTGATATTTTCTATAATTATGATCTGTACACGACACACGTTAGAACATAAAATGGTTCTTTCACAAATACGTATTGTTATCATCAAAACATAGATCGACTTGTAGAGACAACTCTTGCTCTCACATCCTCTCCCACCATGTCTGAGTGGTTAAATCGTCGTCCATCGTCATTGTAACACCCTAAACCCCCGAGACATATAATAACAACATACCAGAGTAAAATAACATACATGGATTTAGGATGCTACTTTCACTACTCAACTTTTCATGCATACGATAAACAACACATCCATAATGTAATTAAAACATAGTATTTAAGCATTCACACAGTAGCGGAAATTCAACAAAATTATACCAAGTTTAATCCCACATAAAATTCTCAAATAACATAGAAATAACACATAACAAAATAAAGGACTCTAAGCGTTCGGACATCCTGGTGTTACAATCAGAGCAGACGTGACTCGATAACACAAAAGAGAAGACCTCGTCTTCGCTAACTCCACCTCCAAACTACTCCTGCTTATCTGCCAACGAAAGCAATCTACAACGATAACACACATACATACCAACGAATCCATCATCTCCACTTAAGACACACAGCAGCATACACAAAATCCAATTTAACGGGTCAAAGGGTTGGAATTCTAGTTTTGAAATTAACTTTAATGAAAAGTATATGAAACCAGCTTTCCAACGCTTCGAACGGCGACTAAAACGGACCTACGGACTAAAAGTTATGAATTTTAGAAGTTCAGAAAATTATGTCCGTGCAGCAACAATTCAACACTGCCACGCTTCGCTAGAGGTTTGGCTAGCGAACTGGCCTGCGAATACACCTTTCCCATACAAAAACCAGAGAGTCCCACTTTCTCTCCTCCGTTCGCTCTCCATTCGCTTAGCGAACTGGACTTCGCCAGGATGTTCGCTTTGCGAACCCTGGAGCGAACTACTCCTCCACACATCTCAGAACTACCCACTTTTTCCTTCATTTGTTGTCCCATTCGCTTTACGAATCTGGGGTGAGCATTCGCCCAGCGAACGTTTGTTCGCCTTGCGAACGTTTGTTCGCCTTGCGAACATCGCGACTCTGCAACTCTGCAGATGCGATTTCAGCACCATTCCAGCCCCAATTCTTCTCCGATTTGCCCACAAACAGACCCAAACATACACATACGATAATAGAAATTCATATAAACACATATTACCATAAATCAACTGATCAATTGTACGTTTTTATCAAACCCTCTAACATACAAAAACCTCAATTCAACACAAACCACACATAGGGAGGATCCTAATGATTTTTCTACCCTCATACAAACAATATGCACCCTTAAAATATCAAAGAGCCCCACCCTTACCTTAGAATCCTTGAATTCTTCCTTCAACAATGGAGCTTCCTTTCTCTGACCTAGCTCTGCTCTTCCTTTTTCTATTCCCAAACACGTACCAAAAAAAACCTTTCCTCTTCTCATCTCTTTCCTATTTATATTATTATTATTATTGTCCAAATAATATTATTATTTAAATATCATTATTATTATTATTTCACCAATTAAATAATAATAACAATATTCCTCAATAATTTACAATAATAATATTGGCTAACTAACCCTTTCCCCCGATACCTTATTCTTTTATAATCCTAAGGGCACTACCCCATCCTAAGGGTAACCCAACCTCAACCAAAACACACCAATACACAACATTATTCCATTTAATCACGAAAAATAATTAAATTAAATCAGGGTGTTACAACTCTCCCCCACTTAGAATATTTTCATCCTCGAAAATTTACCTCATGCGAACAACTCCGGATATGACTCTCGCATCCTGCTCTCCAACTCCCACGTCATATTTCCACCAGCAGCGCCTCCCCACACTACCTTCACAAGAGCGATCTCTTTACCCCTTAGTTGCTTTACCTCGTAGTCTTCAACCCGTATTGGTAAGGCTTCAACCTTAAGATTATCTCTTACTTCCACATTATCCATCGGAATCACATGCGACGGATCCGGAACATACTTCGGAAGCTGTGACACATGGAACACATCATGCAAATTCGAAAAATTGGGTGGCAACGCCACTCTGTAGGCAACAAGTCCAACTCTTGTAGATATCTGATACAGACCAATAAACCGAGGAGTGAGCTTCCTCGACTTCAACACACAACCGACACCAGTCATTGGAGTGACGCTTAAAAACACATGGTCCCCTTCTTGAAACACCAGATCTTTCCTTCTCTTATCATGGTAACTCTTCTGCCTACTCTGCGAAGCTTTCATCTTTTCTCGGATCAGCTTCACCGTTTCGGTAGTTTGCTGAATAATCTCAGGTCCAAGCACTACACTCTCACCAGATTCGTGCCAACACAAAGGCGTCCGATACCTCCGACCATACAATTCTTCGAAAGGTGCCATTCTAATTCTGGAATGATAATTGTTATTATAAGTGAACTCGATCAACGAAAAATGACTATCCCAAGCACCTCCTTGTTCAAGCACGCAAGCCCTCAACAAATCCTCCAAAAAGTGTATAGTTCTCTCCGTCTGCCCATCTGTCTACGGATGATAGGCTGAACTCAATCTCAGCTTCGATCCCAAAGCTTCTTGCAAACTCTCCCAAAATATGGAAGTGAACCTTGGATCTCGATCCGACACAATACTCAATGGAATTCCATGCAACTTCACAATCACCTGAATATAAATCTCTGCCAACTTCTGCAAAGGAAAACTAATATTAATCGGAATGAAATGTGCCGACTTCGTCAGTCTATCCACTACTACCCAAATGGAGTCATGTTCTCTCGGCGTATTAGGCAACCCGGTCATAAAATCCGTAGAAATACTGTCCCACTTCCACTCTGGAATATCTAACGGTTGCATCATACCAGCAGGTTTTTGATGTTCCACTTTCGACTTTTGACAAGTCAAACAAGTATACAAAAATTGAGCCACATCACGTTTTAATCCAGGCCACCAAAATATCTTCTTCAAATCTTGATACATCTTCGTAGCTCCTGGATGGATACTCAAACTACTCCTGTGACCCTTTTCTAAAATCATTCTTTTCAACTCAGGATTATCAGGAATACAGATCCTATCACGGAATCTCAACACACCTTGTTCATCCATTCTAAACTCATTACCTTCCGCTTGGTTATTTCCAATCATCAAATCCACCAGTTTCACGTCCAACTTCTGACTTTCTCTGATATTATTAAGAAATTCATTGTTGATCATCAGCATACCCAGCATCACACTATGCGGTGTCTGTTCACAAACCAAACTCATATCTCTGAACTGTTCAATCAATTCTAACTCTTTAACCATCATAGTAGACATATGCAAAGATTTTCGACTCAGAGCATCAGCCACGACATTAGCTTTACCAGGGTGATAGTTCAAGCCAAAATCATAATCCTTTAAGAATTCTAACCATCTTCTTTGCCTCATATTCAATTCCTTCTGATCAAACAGATACCTCAAGCTCTTATGATCACTATACACTTCAAATCTGGAACCATAAAGATAATGCCTCTAAATCTTCAATACGAATACCACTGCAGCTAGCTCCAAATCATGAGTCAGATAATTCCTCTCATGTACCCTTAACTGTCGCAAAGCATAAGCCGCAACCTTACCATCCTGCATTAACACACCTCCCAAACCCATCAAAGAAGCATCGCAATACACTACAAACGGTTCAGTTGGTTCAGGTAGGATCAAAACTGGAGCTGTAGTCAATCTCTTCTTTAGCTCAATGAAACTCTTCTCACAATGAACATCCCACACAAATGCCTTACCCTTGCATGTCAACTGAGTCAACGGAAGTGCCAACTTCGAAAATCCTTCAATAAATATTCGGTAATAACCAGCCAAGCCCAAGAAGCTTCTAATCTCGGTCACCGACTTCGGAGTCTCCCATTGTAGAATGGCGTCTACCTTGGACGGATCGACAGCAATACCATCACCCGAAATAACATGACCAAGAAAACTTACCTCTATCAACCAGAAGTCACACTTAGACAACTTAGCATAGAGTTTCTTCTCTTTCAACACTTGCAGCACAACCCGCAAATGCTCAGCATGTTCCTCTTCTGACTTCGAATATATTAAAATATCGTCAATAAAGACAACCACAAATTGATCCAAATAATCATGAATGATACGATTCATTTATTCCATGAATACACCAGGTACATTAGTAACTCCGAACGGCATCACCACATACTCATAATGTCCATATCAAGTCCTGAAAGCTGTCTTCTGAATATCTTCATCTCTTACCCGTATCTGATGATAGCCCGGCCTCAAGTCAATCTTGCTAAACACACGGGCACCCACCAACTGATCCATCAAGTCATCTATTCTTAGAAGCGGATACTTATTCTTAATCGTTACCTTATTCAGCTGTCTGTAGTCGATACACAACCTCATACTACCATTCTTTTTCTTTACCAACAACACTGGAGCTCCCCAAGGCGATACGCTTGGTCTCACAAATTTCTTCTCTAACAAGTCTTCCAGTTGTTTCTTCAGCTCTGACAATTCTGATGCCGACATCCTGTATGGTGCCATAGAAATAGGTCGAGTACTAGGGATAAGATCAATAGAAAATCCTGCTTCTCTCTCTGGTGGTACATCAGCAATGTCATCGGGAAACATTTCAGGAAATTCACGCACCACTTGCAACTCATTAATCGCTGACTTACTCTCCACTGATATGGATGCGAACAATGCAAGCACCTGAGCTTCTTCTTCCAAGAGCTTTTTCAACTCTCTAGCAAACAGAAAACCATCTTCTTCCTCTTCCTCAGGAGCAAGAAATTGGACCAGCTTGTTGAAGCCGTTAATATGAACATGATTGAACTCCAATCAGTTCATACCCAAAATCACATCGAGACCTCCCAACGGTAAACAAATCAAATCCACACCAAAGTCCTTACCAATAATGGACAATTCAAACAGGCTAAAGAAGTGGTCACCGATCCCTTCGCAAGCGTTTTGACAACCATCTCTCCCTTCATAGGAGAAACAACAAGGCCTAGCCTTCTTATACAATCAGCAGCAATAAAAGAGTGAGTAGCACTAGTATCAATAATAGCAATCAAAGGCGCATTATTGATATAACATGTACCTCTGATCAGTCTGTCATCACTGGAAGTCTGATTTCCTGTCAAAGCGAACACTTTTCCTTCAGTCGAAGCTTGCTTTGGTTTCTGACAACGAATACTAATATGGCCCTATTCTCCACAATTGTAACAAGTAACCACATTAGCTTTGCAGTCACCAATCAGATGTCCTGCCTATCCACACTTGAAGCATTTCTTCACATCACTCGTGCACTCACTAACACGATGACCCAACTCACCACACCTGTAACACTTAAGAGGAGCAGAGGCACCTCCCCACTTGGCCTCTTGCCATCAGATGCTTCTGTTTACCTTTCTCAACTGGAGCTGCATAAGGCTTCCCACGATTCACCGGTTGTTTTCCTCTTCTCTCGGCTAACCCTTTATAGTGAGCCGATCGAGTCTTGTTGTCTTCTTTAAATATCCTGCAACAATTCACCAAGTCTGGAAACCTTCAGATCCGCTGATAACCAATTGCCTGTTTGATCTCAGGCCTTAATCCACTCTCAAACTTGACACACTTTGAGAACTCAGCAGTTGCCGCACTGTAGTGAGGATAAAACTTAGCCAGATCTGAGAATTTGGCAGCATACTCTGTAACCGTCATGTTACCCTGCTTCAGTTCCAAAAACTCAATCTCTTTCTTCCCTCGGACATCTTCAGGAAAATACTTGCTTAAGAACTCCCTACTGAACACAGCCCAAGAGATTGCCTCTCTTGCTGCTCCCAACACTTGACGAGTACTAACCCACTAATCATCAGCCTCCTCAGTCAGCATGTGAGTACCTAACTGCACCTTCTGTGCTTCAGGACATTCCATAACCCGGAAGATTCTCTCGATCTCCTTGAGCCAAGCCTGCGCTCCATTCGGATCATGTCTTCCCTTAAAGGTAGGCGGTCTGTTCTTCCGAAACTCATCATTTTCGTTAGCATGTGGCGGGTTCTGCACCGCTTGAGCAACAACCTACAAAGCAGCAACATCATTCCGTCCAGCCATTCTAAATCTGTTACACACCAACAACAGAACATAATGGTTAAGGAACCGACACCGACACTAAACAACTATCACACGACAACGACTCGACAACTTGGCCGGACGGACCGACCTGCTCTGATACCTCTTTGTAACACCATAAACCCCCGCGACATATAATAACAACATACTAGAGTAAAATAACATACATGGATTTAGGATGCTACTTTCACTACTCAACTTTTCATGCATACGATAAACAACACATCCATAATGTAATTAAAACATAGTATTTAAGCATTCACACAGTAGCGGAAATTCAACAAAATTATACCAAGTTTAATCCCACATAACATTCTCAAATAACATAGAAATAACATATAACAAAATAAAGGACTCTAAGCGTTCCAACATCTCGGTGTTACAATAAGAGCAGACGCGACTCAATAACACAAAAGAGAAGACCTCGTCTTCGCTAAATCCACCTCCGAACTACTCCTGCTTATCTGGCAACGACAGAAATCTACAACGATAACACACATACATACCAACGAATCTATCATCTCCACTTACTACACACAACAACATACACAAAATCCAATTTAATGCATCAAAGGGTTAGAATTATGGTTTTGAAATTAACTTTAATGAAAAGTATATGAAACCAGCTTTCCAACGCTTCGAACGGCGACAAAAACGGACCTACGGACTAAAAGTTATGAATTTTCGAAGTTCAGAAAATTATGTCCGTGCAGCAGCAATTCAACACTGCCACGCTTCGCTGCGAGTTCGCACAGCAAACTCTCATTCGCTAGAGGTTCGCCTAGCGAACTGGCCAGCGAATACACCTTTCCCATACAAAAACCAGAGAGTCCCACTTTCTCTCCTCCGTTCGCTCTCCATTCGTTTAGCGAACTGGACTTCGCCAGGCTGTTCACTAAGCGAACATCGCGACTCTGCAACTCTGCAGATGCGATTTCAGCACCATTCCAGTCCTAATTCTTCTCCGATTTACCGATAAACATACACATACGATAATAGCAATTCATATAAACACATATTACCACAAATCAACCGATCAATTGTACATTTTTATCAAACCCTCTAACATACAAAAACCCCAATTCAACACAAACCACACATAGAGACGATCCTAATGATTTTTCTACCCTCATACAAAGAATATGCACCCTTAAAAGATCAGAGCCCCACCCTTACCTTATCCTTCAACAACGGAGCCTCCTTTCTCTGACCTAGCTCTGCTCTTCCTTTTTCTATTCCCAAACAAGTACCAAAAAAAACCTTTCCTCTTCTCATCTCTTTCCTATTTATATTATTATTATTATTGTCAAAATATCATTATTATTATTATTTAAATATTATTATTATTATTATTATTATTTCACCAATTAAATAATAATAACAATATTCCTCAATAATTTACAATAATAATATTGGCTAACTAACCCTTTCCTCCGATACCTTATTCTTTTATAATCCTAAGGGCACTACCCCATCCTAAGGGTAACCCAACCTCAACCAAAACACACCAATACATAACATTATTCCATTTAATCACGAAAAATAATTAAATTAAATCGTGGTGTTACAATCATCATCATCAGCACCGGAGGAACCGTTTCCATAATTTCCACTGATGAAAAGAAATGTCGTTGTAATCAATTAGGTATACCATCAATGAAATAAAATTTTTTGTTGTTATAAATAGACAAGTTTATAGTTGAAACTATGATGTTGTGCTAGAGCCTACATTTGGACACGTGGTACGATTGTGGCCTGGCTGGCGGTACAAACCACATAACCTCACCATTTTGTCTGCTGCATCCATCTCCGTTCGAATACGGGTGCTATTAGGGCGACCCTTTTTATTTCTTCACATCAAATCGTTATGCCACACAAATTCGCCTTCGTATGGAGGCCAGTAGTCCTCCCTTGCTACCACTTGAAAGCTAGTGCCGTAGACATTGCATAGAGTAGTGACTTGGTGAAGAACAGAGAGATAGTTGGTTGGGTCAAGCCGGGCCTTGGAATGGGCTGCTATAACATGGGAGCAAGGCATACGAAATGCCTGAAACTTTCCACAGTCACTCCAACTTCTATCCAGTTCTACTCGGTAACATCCCCTAGGCCTTCCTTCGTTGTGATCAATAGACTCTGCAACATTGAAGCGACCTTTAGTACGGTCAAAGACCATGACCACATGTGTGTTGGCCTTTGCAGCTTCGTTCTTCATGAATGTCATTGAACTATCACTAAACAGCTGCCCAGATTGTAAGACCAAACCCCACTTTGTACGTCTGGTATCAAAGAGTGCACCGAGCCTGAAATATGTTGACCTCACCAGAGCGGTTATCGGTAGGTTCCAGATGCCCTTGAATACATAGTTCATAGATTCAACGAGGTTTGTTGTCATGTGGCCTCATCGCTGCCCATTGTCATATGCCCTTGTTCACTTCTCTCGTTGAATATTATTAATCCATCTCAATGCATTAGCGTTTGTAAGTCTGATCTTGTCATGGTAGTATCTGAAGGTAGGCTTTGTTAGTGCATAGCCCGCGTTAGTAACCATGTTCTTTAGCCCCTTGTCCTTGAACTCCCGCATGAAATTTTGACCGATGTGTCTAATGCAATACACATGGTTTAAGGGAGGATCCTGCCAACCCTTATCAAGATTGTTGTAAGCATTGTCGATTGAGGGGTGTCTATCGGAGATCAAACATAAGTTAGGTTAGGGAGCAACGTATTGTCGGAGATTTTTTAGGAAAAAACTCCAACCTCCAGCAGTCTCCCCTTCAACTAGAGCGAAGACGATAGGGAAAATGTTGTTGTTGCTATCCTGTGCCACGACCATCAGTAGCGTGCCCTTATATTTTTCGTACAACCATGTTCCATCAATTTGAATTATAGGTTTAGAGTACGTAAATCCTTTGATACATGGTTCAAACGCCCAGAAGAGTATATGGAAAATGCCATTTCCACTTACACAATTCCCGTCTGGCGTATACGCAGGCAACGTCTCCAACATAACAACAGTCCCTGGAGCATAGTGTTTTAGTGCCACCAGGTATCTTGGAAGTTCTTTGTAAGAGTCCTCCCAATTCCAAAAACTGTTTCAACCACCTTAGTCCTAGAAATCCACGCCTTCCTGTACGAAGGAGTGTAGTTGTATCTTTGAACCATATGTGTTATTATTGTACTCACTTTCAAAGAAGGGTTGTCGCTAATGACTGATAGAATTTCGTTGCAGATCATTTGAGAGCTGAGCTTGCGATGATCCTGACTTGGATTCGTGATTATGCAAGTGTGCTCAGGACCCATTGACCCTATCTTCCAGGAATCGCTTTGCTTCCAGAAAGATGCTATTAATCTAAACGGGCACACCTCATTATGACAGTAAATCTTGTATAGAGTCGGATTTGTTCAATCGACTCTATAATTTGCAGATAAGTTCATGTGGTATTGTTTTATTGCTCAGACACAATCTTCTTTCGTACGAAAATTGTCTCCAACTTTTAATACTCCCTCCGTCCGCATGTATGCATCGTAAAAAATATTTGTTGATGGTTCGTCCTCGCCTAAGTTGAGTGTTGTCATGTGTTGAGGTGGGCAATAAACATGACTGTCTGATAATTGGTCTGCCTCCTCGTTGTTTACCATTTCATCGACAATGTCCTCCACTTCTTCTTCTTCTCAGCTTGTTCGTTGTCGGAATCGTTAAAAACCTGAAAAACTTCAAGTTGTTGAGACAGTTTCAGCTGTTGTAACGTAATATATAACTCAACATCATTGAATCTAGAATGCTCATGACTGTTTCGGCTTCTTTTGTAGATGTATCTTTTTATATAACTAACGTTATTAATATTTTTGTTCAGGTGGTATCAAGGTTCCGTTGTCGTGGGCACGAATACATGCCACACGACCCTTTCATCGAAGAATACCTAACTGCATGTGGATTTGGTCACTTGATAAAAATCACGTCATACTCTGTTGACCCAAATTTATTCTAGCTTTGCTAGAACGATGGAGGCCAGAGACTCACACATTTCACCTTCCTTTCGGTGAATGCACGGTCACACTCCAAGACGTGTATATGTTTCTCGGCCTCCGCATCGATGGCACGACAATCAACGGCCCTGTTTTTGTCAATAACCAACTATGAAACGATTTGTTGGGCACGCCACTCAGTCTGGAAGCACCTGAGCCAACACGTGATGGTAGGCCTAGGGGTCAAGGTATTAACATAAGATACCTTAGGGAATACTATGACTCTATTGCATTAGACAACGATACCCCCTATTACAAGATACTTAAAACTCTGTGCTATTTAATGCTCTTGTTCAGAAATTTTCTATTTCCAGAAAGTACTGGAAACAGTGTAAATATTATGTATTTACCTTTGTTGGCTAACATTAACAGAGTGCGCGAATATAGTTAGGGTTCAGCTGTCCTGGCCCATCTGTATAGTTTACTCTGTAAAACTTCAAAAAAAGACGCTTGTACTTTTTATGGCTGCGCCTATCTCCTTCAGGCGTGGGGTTGGTCCAGAATGCCAACACTATCTCCAGTTAACTGAAACCCTTCACATTTCCCTACGCAAACAGGTAGCCTTAATTTTACTACTCGAACTTATGTCCTTTGATGAAATGTTTAGTTGTAACTAATTTATTTGTAACTACTATTTTAGGTGGTCAGTTCCGGGAATGAGTTACCATCAAAATCCCAGGAGCGCCATAACAGTCTACCGCAACCTAATAGATCACATTGTCCCCGACGATGTAAATTTTCCTTAAACTTCCATAAATATTTCTAACACATTAAAGCACCGTACAGTTTCTCATTAAACCTTTTGTTCTTATAGTTTGTCTGGAGGCCGTACGAGGGCCTCGACCACCAGCCCAACGCGAATGATGCTGCTGTGTGGACATCAAAAACACCCATCATTCGGTTCACCATTGTGGAGATGCATCAAAGCGATCAAGTAAAACTTCAGTTCAGAATGCATCAGGATATTCCGGTGGCTCCAACAAGTTTGGGATCGTGGCATCTGCGTAGAGTGGACACACAGTGGGCTATGGGTGAGTGGACGAACTTTGCATAAGAGATGTGTGAACACTAGGAGAATAGACACCAGCATGTCTTATCCGACCCTATTGTAGAAGATACTATACCAACGCAACAATATATGACTTGGTTTAGGTCTGTTACAACACCCCAACCATTCCTCTCTCAGCCGACGTATCTAATTGATCAGCGCCAACGTGCCTCTTCCTCACTGTAGCGAGCGATTTTGGACGCGGTTCTTGAGCGTTGGTCGCTCTCTGCGGTTGAGCTTAAACTACAGGTCGATTCATTTTTTATCCTATTGTGAGCTAAATAAGGAAGGGAAATAGATGTCTCCAATTAATCCTGCTTTGCATACTGAGTTTAAACAGCGGTCTATTAAGTTACGGATGCGATCAATGTGGGGGGGCCTTTGTACTGGTTATTTGTATTTTCGCCAATACTGATTTCTTTCTTTATAGGACTTTCTAGCGGGGAACAAGGGTTAGGATGTTAGGACTGATGTTTTTTGATGAGAGTATGGGATTTTGGGTTTTTGTTTAGTGTGCTCGCTAAGATTTTTCTTTCAATCTTATGCCTACTTATTCCCGTTTACCGAAACAGGGAAATCAGAGCGTTCGTAGTTCCTCCTATTCTATGGGAGGGAAATGGGTGTTTTGGTGTCTTGTTCAAAGCCCAAGACGTGAAGCGAAAGGTGATTTGTATCTTGTTCAAAGCCCAAGGTGTGAAGCTGAAAGGTCTCAACTTTAGAGAGAATTTATCATCTCTAAAGAGGGGGTTGTATGTCACAACTGTTTTATAAAGGAGAATTACTTTAACCGGGATTTATGAATCCGGCAATGCCATAATTTCCTTTATAGGGGATTTTAACCTGAAGGAGAAGACTTTAACTCAGCGTAGAGTAATGCCATCTTTCCTTAGGAATTTCTCATGCTAAAAGGGGGACATTGGCATGGATGTAGATGATCCAGAGGCTTGTCGCTTACAGCGATTAGATGAAAGGGAAGGAGTTGTTGATGTTTGTGTACTGTGAACAAGGCACAGCTTAGATGCTAAAAGGTTAATTGGATTAACCAGTGGTTTTCTTATACAAAGCCTAAGAGGAGGCTATTATGTGTCTCGTACAAAGCCCGAGAGAGAGGCTAAAAGGTTTTGGCCCGACGATGGAGTCTTTTGGTATCTCGTATAAAGCCCGAGATGGAGGCTATTTGACTCAACAAGAGAGTTTTTTGTACCTCGTACAAAGCCCGAGATGGAGGCTGTTGTTTATTTGGCTCAATAAGAACCTTTTTGTATCTCGTATAAAGCCCGAGATGGAGGCGAAAGGGGTGATTGACTCAACGAGGGAGTCTCTTATGTGTCTTGTACAAAGCCCGAGAGAGAGGCTAAACGTTGTTTGACTCCGCTGGGGAGGATCATTGTACAAAGCCCAAGAGGAGGCTATTATAACTGTTTCAGTTGAGTGACAGATCCAATATACTGATTTTAAAGAGAAAATCAGTTCTTATATGAGTAATGTTGACCCTCAGGGATTTGATTCAAGGGTCTGGGTTATGCCTGTCCTTTAAGAAAGTGGGAAATCCGAAGGGTATTGAGACTGTCCAAGTCTACAGGTTTCCTGCCTATTTAACGAAGGGGTCACTTGAGAATGTCTTTGAGACTCAAGGAAGTTAGACTGTCCAAGTCTAGGGTTTTATCTTGTGTACTGTGCTTTGAGAAACAGTAGTAGACTCTATGAAAGGATTGTTCTATGCAAATGAATATGTTATGTTCCTATACCCCTAGGAGGTCGTCGGGATAATTTGTACGAATCCCAAGAGGAGGCTGGAAACTTTTAAGAAGCCGATCGGTACTTGTACTAAGCCCAAGAGAAGGCTATCATTCCCGGAGGAAGAGATCATTATACGAAGCCTAAGAGGAGGCTGTGAATACTTCTAAGAAGCCTTAGGGTTCTTGTACTAAGCCCAAGAGGAGGCGGGGGTTGCTTTTAGGAAGCCTGTGGGTCCTTGTACGATGCCCAAGAGGAGGCCGATGCTTTTAAGAAGCCCGTGGGTCCCCAAACCCCGAGAAATTCAAGGCAATGCTATTCACCGAGAATAGATCAAAGTCAGGAAAGTTCGAGAATTTGGAAGAAACTCAAAGATGCCATTCACGGAGAATACATTCATCTCTGGGAGTAGAGTTTCTTGACAATTCCTAATGAGGACAGCCGAAGAGAAGACTGTATCTGGTGATCCTATTGGGGATCTAGTTGTCTATTTCTATGAATAAACGGCGTCACCTAGTTCTAGACGTTGTTGCCGGGGAAACTCTAAATATCTATACTATTATTACACAGTTGATATGAGTTTATGAAAGAAGACTTACAGTGAAATAGCCCTACAATACAGTTATATGTATATGAAAGCAGTAAATGAAAGCAATAACCACTTACTCGGTTGTAGAGCTTCCATGCTGTTTGGTTAGTTATTCAACAAAGAAAGATTGAAAACAACAATATATTCAAAATCAAAGGAGAAAGTGCTTTGAAAAAGAAAGATTTTGGGGCTTACAGCTCAAGGAGAGGCCCAGGGTTTTATCGTTTAAAATGGCGATCGCGCCGAGATTTTCTTTTAACGCAGAGGGACTTATACAATAAGTGAGGCCCAAAATGTTTTAGTTAAAAGGGGATTGGGTCTTACACTCTAATAGAGGCCCAAAAAATTTTGAATGGGTCTTATAGCTCGAGGAGAGGCCCAAGGTTATTTTTCAAAAGGCGACGATCGCCCCGTTTGTTTTTTACGGTATCGGGACTTATACAATACACTGAGGCCCAAAAATGATTTGGTCAAAAAATGGATTGGGTCTTACACTCTATTAGAGGCCCATGAGTGTTTGACAATGATTTATTTTGAGTGAAAATCAAAGAAACCCTAATTTTATTCTTTAAAAATAAATATTTAAAGAAAATCAATGAAAAATACCAAATAGGTTTGAATAACCCACTTGTGATTTTTGTTTAAGGTTTAAAAAAATGAGGTATAAATCACAAGAGATATTAAAACTCATTTGGTCTTGATTTTTTAAGATGAATATTCATTTTAAAATGCTTAAAAAACAAATAAAAATGAATTTATTCACAAAAATACTAATTATATTAAATAAATAATACAAACTCAATTTTTTTTTGTGGAATAAAATATTTCAACATTTTTGTGATTTTTTGCAAAAAGAACCAATCAAAAATAATTAAAATTGAAAGAGTTATTAATTTTCCAAATAATTAACAAAACATGAAAATAGTTGGAAAAATAGCAAAATGTGAAAAAATCACAAAATGGCATGGGTGGGGTTTGAACCCACGACCTCAAGCATACAAGGCGCGCGCCTTACCACTGGGGTGGTGATACATCCATTATTTGAAACAAACCAACAAATACACAAGTCATGCCTTGGTTTTGGTTTACCCAAGGCAAGTTTTGGCTCAAAAACGTGAAGGTCATAACTTTCTCAATTCTTAATGGTTTGAGACAAAATTTATATGCATCTGGACCAGAATTTCATAAGGAATCCAATGGTGGTGGTAGTTTTTTCATATCACACTCCCTCCTCAAAACCCGATAGTGGTTTTGAAAATGACCTATAAATGCATTTTCTATGCTACAACTTGGTACAAGCATGGATTACATGGTGAATTAGCTCAAACACAACATATATGACATGTATGAGATGTTTATGCTCAATGGACTTCAAATGCACACATGTTTTGGTGAGTGCAAGTTGAGAGGCTTACCCTTCTTTGAGATTTTGGAGGTTCCTCTGCAATCTGCCAACCCTCTTGCTCCATATATGATTTTATGCTTTGAACCACCTCAAATGATCCCTTGGATGCTTTTAGGATGATTGGAATCAGCTGGTACCTGCAAAAACACAAACTGTCCCTTTCTTGCAAAAGGGGTTAAAAGTGACCAAAATAGCAACTCCCTCAAATGGTGTTCCAGATGGTGGGAACCATTTGGGACAGTTCAAGGATGGTATTTGGAGTGTGTTTGAGGTTTTATCTGGTTTGGAAAGTGACTGAATCAAGACATGGCTTGAAAAATGCAAAAAAGTGCTATTTTGAGGTTTTGAGATGTGACTTTGTGATGTTATGATTACAGGTCACTTTTGATGGTTTGCACAGCTTACATATGATATATATGAGGTGTGTGTGTGATTAGTTTGGGTGGAATTGCTCTCTAGCTCAAAAACTCAGAATTACTTGCTTTGGAAGGCAAGTTTGAGGTGAAAGAAGAGATTTTGAGGAAAGCATCTGTTTGATGGCTTTAGTGTACTCAAACTGATCACAATTGAGCTCTATTTATAGTAGAGCAAGTTTGTTTTGGGATCCACAGTGAATGGTAACTGCAGCAGGTGTTTGTTCAATGTTGGCCAATGGAAATGCAAGTCTCCTCTAGCCATTGACTAGAGGTTAGGGCACAGGGCTGTGGTTCCCTTGGTCTTGGATAAGTCTTGATTGAATTTAGATGAGAATGGCTCAGTCCATGCCACCTTGATGCTTCCATTGAATGCTTCAATCCAAATTTGGAGTCTTGTCCCTATTTTGGCCATTCTAGGTTCAACATGCTATTTCTTGTTCCATGGACTTTGGAGGCTTGGCTCAGTGATTGTCCCCTTTAGATTCAATCCTCTGAGGTGTCCAAGTGGATAGGAGTGTTTGGATTTGCACAATTTTGGCAAATCGAGCAAAATTGCAAATTCTGCCTTGCCTTGACAGAATTCAACAAGGCCATTTGACAATGTCATAACTTATAGCCCAAATGGAATTTGGCAATGTTCTTGGCCATTTTGGAAAGCCCTTACATGATACAACAACTGTTTGAACATGTTTGGTTTTGATCTCTTTTGAATCCAAGTGAAAAATCCCCCTACATTTGGCAAAAAGTGAAGACAGATTCGGACTTCGTGAAAATTTCACTAAGTGTTGGAAAAAGTGATCTTTTCACTTTTCAGCCACTTTGATCACTCCATAACTCAAAATCCTTAATGAATTGGACTTAGGTCTAGTTGAAGTTTTTGTAGAGGGTAATGAGGGCTACAAATCCATCTTTGGATGGGAAAAAATGGCCTTGTGGTTTAGGAGTTATGATCCTCCAAAGTTGGTACCCTTGTCACTTTATTTTTAACTTAGAAAATTTTCTAAGTTTTTATGGTTACCCCTTTTACAAGTTATCCAACTTTTCTTGATTTTTCTTGATGAATGATGATTCAAATCATACATTAACATCATTTTAGGGTTAAAAATCCAGTTTGGTGAAAATCTCAAAAAGTCAAAGTTGACTTTTGTGCACAGTTGACTTTTTATCAGATGAATTCCAAACTGTGCAATTCTTCATGAAATCATGTCCTTGACCTAAATCAAACTTGATGGACATATTCCATGGATGTCATAGGGTATATTGGTGTATATCTTAGGGCTTGGGAGCATGTCCTGGTCAAAAGTCAAAGTTACAGTTGACTTTTTACTTAAAACCCTAATTGTGGTGCAGATGAAATTGAGACTTGTTGTTCAAGCTTCTTGGATTAATCCATTGTTCCAAATGGATCAATATGGTATATTAGAGACCCTCAAACCCTCTCTTGAGGTCTTGGTTCATGATTTATCCCAAAAGTCAACTTAGGGGTGAATTAGGTCAAGAAACCCTAATTCCTGATTTTTTATGTATGCATCCCCTGAGGCAAAATTAACTTGATGATTGGGTCCATGAGGTTCCATGGAGTATATTAGGTTACGTTTTGGATCATTGGCTTGTGCCCAGATGAAATTTTTCATCTGGAGGCCCTGGTCGACCAAAACCCTAATTTGGTGATACTGGCTATCTTGAGACTTGATCCACCTAAAAGGGAGCAGCCTTGTGCTTAATCCTTGAAGTGGGAGTCCTTTTGATCCATTGTGGATATTTGAGAGTGTAGAAAAGTTGAAGATCATGTCATTCCTTGATTAATCCTTTGTCTAAGGCTCTGAAAGGGCTCGAAACCCTATTTTTGATTGTAGTGGATGCTCACCCATCTTTGGGGAGACTGATGAAGCATGATGGTTCCTCCATACTGTGATGATGATTCTCACAATGATGGGAAATATTAGTGGTCAAAATTTGGGGTATGACACTCACGGCCACATGCCCAACCAAATACCCAGCCACATGCCCAACATCATACACCTAGTTATACCCAACAACAAGGCATACCAACCGATTCAATCTTCCAAAGCCGCAACCCTATCATGCCACCGACTCAGTCACAACAAGAAGAGCCTTACCCCTACCCATATCCCACCTACACCGACCCCACTAATTCCTTTAGCCCTGACGAGTCTTTCGAACCCACCCCAGCCCACCATAGCCCCCCGCAAATGAACACCCCATTTTCCTACAACCAACAACCACAATCATCTTACAACCAAAAAAACCCACCCACTATTTGACTACCAAACCCCACATCAACCACTGAATCAGTACCAACACCCTTCAATGCAACATTTCGGCCAACCATACCATCTACAACTGATAACACGTAAATGTATCGTATTTTTAGACCCGGTTTGCATGCAATTTAGTTTCATTTTATTTATTTTCTTTGATTTATGTTTTATTATGCTGTTATTTATTGTCTTTTTCAGGTGCTTGATAGAAATGGATTTTAATTGCGAAAGGAAAGAAAAAAAGTAATGAAATGAAGAAAGTATTGCATTGTCCAAGCTAATGGTAGAGAAAAAGCAGAAAAACAGAAAGTGGTGTGTGTGACGACCGTCACACAACCACCACAACCGTCATGGACTTCCTAGCGAACCACGATCGTCACACAACCACCACGACCGTCACGCACACATGACAACTTATTACGTCCAGAACACAGACGTGGACACGGAAGACCAAGACAGTCACATACGTTCAACGTTTTCTCCTGGATTTTCGACCACTACTTCTCCAACTTCCCATTATCTCCACTACTCCAACTTCCCATTATATCCACTATTTTTCACATGAATTCTTAAGTAACTTCCAACCTGTTATCACTATATATAGGACCTATCATTTAGTTACTGGAGCATCCAAGTTTTGTGCGCGAAAGCGTTGTTCATAGATTTAGGCAGAAATTACCATTGTAAAAGTGGTAGTTCTCTCACATCGAGGAACTACCACTCCATTAGTATTAGGCCTATAATTTGTGTAACGCTTAGATCAAAGTTTGCTGCCATTTTTGAAGTTAATTCCAGTCTTTGTTTATTTCAGTTTCTTTACAGGTTTCTCTTTATCGCATTATTTATTATTATTGCTTGTCTGTCAAATTTAATTATAATGTCGTTCTTTATCGTAACTGTAATGATTTATGCGTCTTTAATTAGTAACATGTTCGGCTAAATATTCTTGAGTCCGGCGTATGAGGACCGTCGTTACCGACGGGACTCGGTAGAAAATAATAGGTGCGAACTTATGATTAAAATTCTGTTTTGGTTTTAATTTCCAAGTCTAATTTAAACAGCTTTGTCACGAGAGTGAGAGGTTATTTAACACGATTTTGTCACGAGAGTGAGAAATTAATTAAGGTTAGAGTCGGCACTGCGAGAGCGTGAGGGTCGAACCAGATAGTGGAAATTAGGCAACATATCTAAATACAGCGAGAGCGCTTTAGATACGTTTAGGATATTATTGGCTTTCAAAATATATTTCTTAGTTACCGGGCGAGCGAGAGCAAAATCTTGGGATTAGGGAGTATAGCTTTAGTTAATACCGCAAGAGCGTGAGGCGGAGTTTTTAAGTCAGGGTATTCTATGGAACTAAGTTATAATCGTAATCAGTACCCGAATGCTACAAAGTCCTTTAGGAACACAGAATCCATATTCCGGCCTCTCTTTATTATCATATTTTCTAAGTTCATTTTTAGTTTTAGTCTTAGTTTCCCTTTTTATCAATTATCATTAGCCTTAGCTTTACATCGCAGCAATAGAAAACGGTAGGTTGACATTGGTCTCTGTGGGTTCGACAATCTTTTATATTACTTCGATAAATCCGTGCGCTTGCGGACGCATCAAGTTTTTTGCGCCGTTGCCGGGGACCAACAGTCAATATTGTTATTTCGTTGTTGCACCGTATAGACTAAGGCACTCATTACTATGTATCACCCAAATTTTTTCTACAATCACCACTCCCAGTATTTCGAGGAATCACAAGAATCCCATAATTCCAACCTTGAAATACAAATGGAGAATTTCAATGCATCACTAACTCATTCTCACCCAAATATCCTCTGCAACTACCAATCCCAACATTTTGAGGAGCCGCAAGAATCTCATAATTCCAACCTAGAAATATTAATGCAGAATTTCAATGCGACACTGACCCACTCCCAAAATTTTGAGGAGCCGCACCCAAATTTTTTCTATAATTACCAGCCGCAAGACTCCCAATATTTTGAGGAACCGCAACCAAATTTTCCCTATGATTACCACTCCCATTATTTTGAGGAACCGCAAGAATCTCATAATTCCAACCTAGAAATATTAATGCAGGATTTCAATGCGACACTGACTTACTCCCAATATCTTGAGGAACTGCACCAAAATTTCCTCTACGATCACCATTCCCAATATTTCGAGGAACCACAAGAATCTGTTAATTCCAACCTCGAAGCATTAATGGAGGACTTCATTGAAACAACAACTAATTCTAGGGTAGAGTCTATGATGGAGCACTTTGTGGAGACACAAACTCTCCATAATGAAGAGCTTAGAAGACAACATCTCGATACTTATGAAACCCTTAGGCAGATAAACACTATGGTCGAGTCCCTCGCGACTCACACTGAGGCATTGGAGACTCAAATCTCCCTTCTTGCACAGACACCTGTAGGACCCTCCCCTGAGGAGCATGTCGATGTTGTAACAACCATTAATGAAAAACAAATCGAGAATCCCGAGGAGAGTGATAATGAGGAGAGTTTTGGTGAGAAGAGAGTAGAGATTGAGAAAAATCCATCGACACCATCCGAAAGGGAGGTTGTCAAAGAGGTAGCGAAGGAAGCATTTAATGTCGTTCCTCCTCCCTATACCCCACCAATTTCTTTCCCGCAAAGGTTTGTAGAAGTTAAGGTAGAATCCCAATCCAAAACGTATGTGGAGGTATTGGAAAGTATCCACACCGATGCATTTTTGTTTGAGGTCATGCATAAAAAGAGAAAATTAAAGGACCATGAAACTAGGGATATCATTACTGCTAAGAGGGTAAGGTTAAACTTTGAGGTGATAGATGAAATAACTAAGCCCAAACTCGAAAAGCTAATACTTAGGATAGATCCAGAACCACCACCACAAGTTCAAAAGAATGAACCGCCCCACAGAAGGAAGAAAAGAAAAGGTGAGGGATATGTGAGATGGCTTGATAAATGGCCATGGAAACCGAAGATTAACACTCCTAACCGTCAAGCTATCGACGTTGAACAAAACGCTATGTGGGTGGCAACCCGTGAACTTTTAATTCAATGTTTTACTTTTATTGTTTGTGTTTGTAGAAAATAAAGAATTGTATCACTTGTCACGTCTCAGCTACATTTAGGCGAACGATCTCTAGATGACAACCCCTTAAAATGACCTGGTGCCCACGGACATTCCTACGAATGTCGCTACTGGTGGTGACACCAATGATGAGTATGATAGGAGACAACATGTCTCTCCCGTTCGTAACTTACATCCTCCCTGTTCTTTACATGGTCAGGTTCCACCTGCACACACCGCACCATATTTTTCTAACAATTTTTGCAGGTACTTCCTTCGGCATTATGCAATATGATGAGCGGCTTCAAGAAAATGAAGTTTCAGCAAATTCAGATAACTCGTAGTATAAGACACCAGAGTAGAAGTGGCCAGCGAAGACAGGGACAACAAGGGAAGAATCAGAGTGAATTTGGCTGTGGTAGCACGCAATGGCATTCATACAGGTTCTACCTTTCCTTTACCCCCTTTTATCAAAACATTGAGGACAATGTTTGGTTTAAGTGTGGGGGAGGAACTTTACCGCTTTCTAGTTAGATTTACTGTTTTCCAGCATGATTTTAAAATTTTTTCTGTTTTAAATGTTTCGTCCATCTGTGCATGTGTTGTCGAGTCTTTATGCCGATTTTATGTTTTCTATCGATTTTCCCCTTCTCTTGAGCCATACCAAATATTTTGAAAATTTTTGAGTTAAAAATAGTGTTTCTTTTGAAAATCTTAGGTTACAGACGAAATTGAGGTTAGATTGTAAGACTTGGGAAAATTCAGCAAGATCGGTATCGTCTTAACACCGTGAGCCTCTAAATTATGGAAATCGACTCGAGTACTTGTTATGCCATAGCCTTAAGTTCTCACCCCTTTAGTAGTCCCTAAGTAGTTTATTTAGCAGTCAGCACCATCCTAAGCACGCACTAAATAGGAAGCCGATGCAAATAAGTGTATGATCTCAGGCTTAAAGGGTAAATTAAGAAAAGGAAAAAATGTATGCTCCTTCTAAGTTAGGTGATCCTCACCCGATCATTTAACCCAACGGTGCAAACTTATTTATTTTATTGATTTTTAAGCCAATGTGCGAAAAGAAAAAAATGAAAGATGATAATGAGATCATAGTCATTCACAGGCTATCCTACCATGAGTGTGAAAGGACAACGGGCTTAATGTGATTGCGCCAGAATGAAAAGGGATAAAAGAAGGATGAGTGAGTTAGGTTCAGGTATAATGACATGATTCAGATTGGTTTGTATAGGAGGGAGGTTGATGACCGCAAAAGCGGAATTGTGTTGTTACGATATCCTTAGTGTGTGAGCAAGTACCAATCGACACAAACTTAACCAAAGTAGAGTTGGTATCCTAGGATGAGTATCCGTATACACTATTTTTCTCGCGAGTCATAGTTTGCTTGAGGACAAGCAAATGTTTAAGTGTGGGGGTGTTGATAACACGTAAATGTATCGTATTTTTAGACCCGGTTTGCATGCAATTTAGTTTCGTTTTATTTATTTTCTTTGATTTATGTTTTATTATGCCAGTATTTATTGTCTTTTTCAGGTGCTTGATAGAAATGGATTTTAATTGTGAAAGGAAAGAAAAAAAGTAATGAAATGAAGAAAGTATTACATTGTCCAAGCTAAAAAGGAGCAAAGTAGAAAAACATGAAGAAATGAGAAGAAACAGGAAGAAATGGCAGAGAAAAAGCAGAAAAATAGAAAGTGGTGTGTGTGACGACCGTCACACAACCACCACGATCGTCATGGACTTCCTAACGCACCACAATCGTCACACAACCACCACGACCGTCACGCACACATAATAACTTATTACGTCTAGAACACAGACATGGACACAGAAGACCAAGGTAGTCACGCACGTTCAACGTTTTCTCCTGGATTTTTGACCACTACTTCTCCAACTTCCCATTATCTCCACTATTTTTCACATGAATTCTTAAGTAACTTCCAACCTGTTATCACTATATATAGGACCTATCAATTTAGTTACCGGAGGATCCAGGTTTTGTGCGCGAAAGCGCTGTTCATAGACTTAGGCAAAAATTACCATTGTAAAAGTGGTAGTTCTCTCACATCGAGGAACTACCACTCCATTAGTATTAGGCCTATAATTTGTGTAACACTTAGATCAAAGTTTGCTGCCATTTTTGAAGTTAATTCCAGTCTTTGTTTATTTCAGTTTCTTTACAGGTTTCTCTTTATCGCATTATTTATTATTATTGCTTGTCTGTGAAATTTAATTGCTATGTCGTTCTTTATCGTAACCGTAATGATTTATGCGTCATTAATTAGTAACATGTTCGACTAAATATCTTGAGTCCGGCGTATGAGGACCGTCGTTACCGACGGGACTCGGTAGAAAATAATAGGTGCGAACTTATGATTAAAATTCCATTTTGGTTTTAATTTCCAAGTCTAATTTAAACAGCTTTGTCACGAGAGTGAGAGGTTATTTAACACGATTTTGTCACGAGAGTGAGAAATTAATTAAGGTTAGAGCCGACACTGCGAGAGCGTGAGGGTCGAACTAGGTAGTGGAAATTAGGTAACATATCTAAATACAGCGAGAGCGCTTTAGATACGTTTAGGATATTATTGGCTTTCAAAATATATTTTCTAGTTACCGGGCGAGTGGAGCAAAATCTTGGGATTAGGGAGTATGGCTTTAGTTAATACCGCGAGAGCGTGAGGCGGAGTTTTTAAGTCAGTGTATTCTACGGAACTAAGTTATAATCGTAATCAGTACCCGAATGCTACAAAGTCCTTTAGGAACACGGAATCCATATTCCGGCCTCTCTTTATTATCATATTTTCTAAGTTCATTTTTAGTTTTAGTCTTAGTTTCCCTTTTTATCAATTATCATTAGCCTTAGCTTTACATCGCAACAATAGATAACGGTAGGTTGACATTGGTCTCCGTGAGTTCGACAATCTTTTATATTCACCCCATCTTCCTATAACCAACAACCACAATCGTCCTACAACCACCATAGCCCCCCCGCAAATGAACACCCCATCTTCCTACAACCAACAACCACAATCGTCCTACAACCAACAAACTCACCCACTATTTGACTACCAAACCCCACATCAACCACTGAATCAGTACCAACACCCTTCAATGCAACATTTCGGCCAACCATACCATCTGCAACCAACCCAGCCCCCCTTACAAACTACGAAAACATGGGCATGCAGCTGGATTATGGAAGCGCCTTTGGCGGCAACCCCCCAGGCTATTGGGGACAGATGCTTCAGAATTTGTCTGATACGCCGAGACCATCTCAACAGACGCAAAGACCAGGCACACCTCAACAAAACCGTGGTAGACAAAGACGCCGCGCAAGAGCCCCTGCATGTGGAACCAATGGACGTTTAGATAGGCATGATCATTGAATTTTTCGTTACCATCCATTGAACTCGTTACCATCCATTGTACTAATTTTTATTCTGAACATTCTTATGTCTTTTTGGCTACCCTAATTTTTTTCCCATTAAATTTTTCAATTTCCAAATTAAAATAATAAATTAATAAAAAAAGAAAGTGAACTGAGGCGCCATACCATATGAGGCCTCTCCTGTACGACTGGAAAAAAAAAGGCATCTACCTAAACAACTAAGGTGTCATATGGTATGATTTTTAGGGTTTATCCCTTTAGCCTGAGGCGCCATACCCTATGGCGCCACCCTTTTTGCTGTTTTTTTAAACCACGCCATTTCCGTAATTTATTTGAAATGTTATTTTATTTGATATTTTTAAAAAAAAATATATTATATTAAAAAAAATTCACATTCAGTTATCATAGTTCATCTCCCCAATTTATTTTAAACTTTAAAAATGAAATTTGTCATATTCAGAACATACGTAAAAGATATAACTTTTATAATAAATCACATTTTCCCCCCAAAAAATGACAAATTAGGCTCGTCACTTGTTTCGGGTAGTATACAGCGTGTTCACAATATGAATCATGACAAATTAGGTTAAGGTGAGAGTGAGGTTTCTTTAAAGAAAATGATATATAATTAACTAAACATTAATTTTTCTTGTTTATATTATATTCGTTCTTAAATATATAACCTTTTTCATTAAACTATAATAATTAAAAAGGATTTTGCTAACGAATGTTTTACCGATATTATTTAAAATTTTAAATATGAAAATATTATATAGAAAAATTAATAATAATATATTAAATACATATATTTTAAAGAAAAGTTTTCTTAGAACACTCGTTATCATTTTTATACTTAAAAAAAATCAAAATTATGCATACTTAAATCAAGGATTTAAGTTTTCACTCTTTAATGTGTCCGTTCTGCCCTAATTTATTTTTTTGTTGAACTTTTGTAGGCATGAGTCTTTATATAATTTTTTATATGTTTAGACTTAAAAATTATAGTGTATATGAATTTTTTCCTTTTCACCATTATATTTTTGCATAACTGATCTAAGTTTTAGATCCACATCCTCAACTATGTACCTCGTTTTATTGTGGATTTTTGTAAGAAGAATCTAAATGGGGGCGGGTATACCCATTTGCCATCCCTATTTTTTTTCACTAAAAAAATAAAGTATTTTGCTAAAAAAACAAAATTTAATTAACTTTTTTATGATAAAATGGAATTTGCTTAGGGCCACATATGTTATCTCTGCTTTTCATCGACACACTTTTCTTTTTCTTTTTTATTATATTTTATATTTTATGTGTACCATGTTTCAAACTTTTTGTTTGAATGTGACTTATTCAACTTTTGCTCGCCAAGGGACCATGTTGTAATTATTTCAAGAAAATAGATGATTTGTTTATTTGTTAGAGTATGAAATAGAATAAAAGGTTAAATATTCAATTCGCCGTCACTCATTAAAGCGAGTGAGTGTGAAAAATATTCTATAAAAAGAAACAGTAATTTTGTCCTATGATATGAATTTTTTTTTATCCTTCTTGTCGTGATGTTGTCATGATGTGACACATATACATTTGTTTTATTATTTGATTTAAATTTATGTAGCATTCATTTGACAATTTTTATAATTTTTTAAAGAATAATTTTTGTGATATCCATGAATTTTGGTTGATTACTTATACTTGTGAAAAATAATTGAAAGCAAAAATGGAATTTCATTAATTTTGGTAACTATCCATGTTGGGTTTATTTACATCCTTGATTCTTTTATTGGGCCACACATATTATTAATCCAGATACCGTTTTTATTTATAGTTTTTTAACCGGTAGTTATCTTCTCTCTTGATAAAGAGGATATATTCACAGTTTAAACTCATTAGGGTTTTGTTGATTTTGGTAACAAGTCATTCAATATGAGTGCAATCTTTACTAGTGTTTGTTAAAAAATATTGTTTAATCTAACTTATTATACAAAACCGACTTGTAGGGTAAGGATTGCCCCTACTTATAAACACATATTCAAGCCATATATTTACTACTACGAAAAACCTATTTAGCAACGGTTGGGAATGACATATAATGACGTGGGCGAAGGCGTTGTTATGTAGATTGTTGTTGTAAGTTCGCCGTTTCTACAACGGTCTGGAAACCGTTGTTGTATTCTAGAAGCGCACGTTATATTGCAATGGTTAGGTATTTCAACCGTTGCAATATCAATTAACTATCACAACGGTTATGAGTATCAACCGTTGTCATATATATATTAACTATCACAACGGTTATGTGTCTCAACCGTTGTGGAATGTACCCTTAGTTTATTACATACAAATGTATATTGCTTGTTTTACCATACACCTAATTAAAGAAATACAACCATTAAAATTGGTAAAGAACTATATAATCTGAAAATTAAACTGTTCTTGAAAACCAACTTAAACACACCACTGTTTTCCGAATTGCATCCATTTTATTCGGCACATTTTATGTTCCTTAACATAAAATTTATGGTTCAATGGTCGGTTTCCTTCAATCCATCGATATCTTTTATTATAGTTTACCTCATCATCGCCAAAAATCATCGCAATTTTATCATCATAACAATCATGATCTTAACAACCACGATGATTAGTGACGACGATGAGATAAACTATAAGAAAAGATATCGATGAATTGAAGCAAACGGACCATTGGACCATAAATTTTATGTTAAGGAACATTAAATGTGCTGAATGAAATGGATGCAATTCGGAAAACATTGACATAATAAAGGTTGGTTTTCAAATACATCCTAATTTTCAGATTATAAGTTTCTATATCAATTTAACTGATTGCATTTTCAATAAAAGGATAGTTGTAATACCCCGTAAATTTATAAACGCTCTGGTTAATATTGTTATGATCAACTGGGTTCCGGAGTACTCTGAGAAATTATTTGATGAAATAATTTAGAGTAAACTGGCGAACTCAGAGTTGATTAAATTAATAGTATTTAATGTTGAGTTGGTGTTAATTGATGCATTTGAGCTAATTTGGACATTTAGTAGTATTACTAATAAATGGAAATTTTCTATACTATCTATTTTCCTTTCCATTTCATTTGGAAAAACAAACATAAGTTAGAAAGGAAAAGAAAGGAAAAGAAAGGAAAAGGAAGGAGAAGGAAAAAAGGGAGAGAAAATTGTCCAAGAGCTCAAGATCATCAACAATCATCTGTTCTTCATCTATCCATCTCTGTATCAACCTCCTCATCTTGTTGTCCAGGTGGGTTCTAGTTAGACCCTTTAGAATAGAGTTGTTTTTGAGTTTAGAGTTAGATTGGAATTAAGGGAAATTGAATAAATTGGTAGGAAATCATGAATCTAACTGTTGAAATTCAATGTTTGATTGTATGTTATACTGCTTGTTATGTTATAACATGTTTTGATGCTTTGTGATTGATCAAAAATGGGATTTTGGGGTGATTTTGGATCAACCCGTAAACAGAAAATTCTGCTGGTTTTTCTGCATTTTTCTCTGCCCATACGCGTATGGGGCATGTCAATACGCGTATGGGGCTTGTCATTACGCGTACGGCAAGGGTGTTACGCGTATGGCGATTTTAAAAGGAATTTTCAAGGAAAAACGTCTCTGCCCATACGCGTATCGTTTGGGGCAATACGCGTATGGATGTCCGAGAATTTAAGGCAATACGCGTATCTCTTGGGACAATACGCGTATGGCTGGGCGAGAATTTTGGGCAATACGCGTATGGAAGGTGTCAATACGCGTATGGCCAGGAGACTTGCAGAAATTCTGCTGTTATGATTATTTTCCGATCGTTTGTTTCAAATGTCGTAACTTTTTGTACGTAACTCGGATTTGAACATTTTTGGTATCGTTGGAAAGATAATAAAATGTACTTTCTTATTACAATGGTTTTAAGATTGGCGGCCGATTTAATTATGTCAGGATTTTTGAAATAGTGCCATTTTGTCGACTTTTATCTGTGAATGTGTGTAATTGTTATGGACAAGGTATGCATATTAAAATATGGAATAGGCAGAGTGAGGATTATTACCCTAAACTGTGTTGGAAGTGTGAATTTTATATATGTGGCAACGCTCGTGCATGAATGGCCGAGGCGTGTGCATTTCAATCTGTAATACCCCAAATTTTGACCACTTAGATTTCCCATCATTGTGAAAATCATCATCACAATATGGATGTACCTTTATACTTCATTAGTCTCCCCAAGGATGGGTGAGCATCCACTACAATCAAAATTAGGGTTTCAAGCCCTCTCTGAGTGCTTAGACAAAGGATCAATCAAGAAATGACATGGTCTTTAACTTGTCTAATCTCTCAAACATCCACAATGGATCAAAAATGACTCCCACTTCAAGGATTAAGCACAAGGCTGCTCCCTTCTAGGTGGATCAAGTCTCAAGATCGACAGTGTCACCAAATTAGGGTTTTGGTCGACCAGGGCCTCCAGATGGAAATTTTCATCTAGGCACAAGGCAATGATCCAAAACATAACCTAACATACTTCATGGAACCTCATGAACCCATGCATCAAGTCAATTTTGCCTCAGGGGATGCATTCATCAAAAATCAGGAATTAGGGTTTCTTGACCTAATTCACCCCTAAGTTGACTTTTGGGACAAACCATGAGCCAAGACCTCAAGAGATGATTTGAGGATCTCTAATATACCATATTGATTCATTTGGAACAATGGATTGATCCAAGAAGTTTGAGCAACAAGTCTCAATTTCATATGCACCACAATTAGGGTTTTAAGGGAAAAGTCAACTGTAACTTTGACTTTTGACCAGGACATACTCCCAAACCCTAATACATGATTGAATATACCCTATGACACCCATGGAACATGCCCATCAAGTTTGATTTAGGTCAAGGACATGATTTCCTGAAGAATTGCACAGTTTGGAATTCATCTGATAAAAAGTCAACTGTGCACAAAAGTCAACTTTGACTTTTTGAGATTTTTCACCAAAATGGATTTTTAACCCTAAAATGATGTTAATGTATGATTTGAATCATCATTCATCAAGAAAAATCAAGAAAAGTGAGATAACTTGTAAAAGGGGTAACCATAAAACTTAGAAATTTTTCTAAGTTAAAAATAAAGTGGCAAAGGTACCAACTTTGGAGGACCATAACTCCTAAACCACAAGGCCATTTTTTCTCATCCAAAGATGGATTTGTAGCCCTCATTATCACCTACAAAAACTTCAACTACAAGTCATTCCAATTCATTAAGGATTTTGAGTTATGGAGTGATCAAAGTGGCTGAAAAGTGAAAATGTCACTTTTTCCAACACTTAGTGAAATTTTCACTAAGTCAGATTTTGCCTCACTTTTTGCCAAATGTAGGGGGATTTTTCACTTGGAATCAAAAGAGATCAAAACCAAACTTGTTCAAACAGTTGTTGTATCATGTAAGAGCTTTCCAAAATGGCCAAGAACATTGCCAAATTCAACCTACACCATGAGATACAACATTGCCAAGTTGCCTTGCTGAAATCTGTCAAGGCAAGGCAGAATTTGCAACTTTGGTCGATTTGCCAAAATCAGCCAAATTCAATTGTTCCTATCCACTTGGACACCTCAGAGGATTGAATCTAAAGGGGACAATCACTGAGCCAAGCCTCCAAAGTCCATGGAACAAGAAATAGCATGTTGAACCTAGAATGGCCAAAATAGGGACAAGACTTCAAATTTGGAATGAGGCATTCAATGGAACCATCAAGGTGGCATGGACTGAGCCATTCTCATCTGAAATCAGTCAAGACTTATCCAAGACCAAGGGGACCAAAGCTCTGTGCCCTAACCTCTAGTCAATGGCTAGAGGAGACTTGGATTTTCATTTGCCAACATTGGCCAAACCTACGTACCAGCTGCCATGCACTATTTCTTGCAAAACAAACTTGCTCTACTATAAATAGAGCTCAATTGTGATCAGTTTGAGTACACCAAAGCCATCTAACAGATGCTTTCCTCAAAATCTCTTCTTTCAATCCAATTTTGCCTTCTAAGGCAAGTCACTATCGGGTTTTGAGTTTGAGAGCAATTCCAATCAAACCAATCACTCACACACCTCACATACATCATATAGAAGTGATCCAAACACTTAGATTACTTCTGAAACATCAATTTCACAAAATCACCAGCTGGTTGCTCAAGGTTTTAACCAAAGTGCAACTGAGGTACCACAAAATGATCCAGCCAATTTCAATCAAGTCCAACCATCCAAACACAATCCATAGGGTGTAGGGAAGCTGTTCAGATCATCACAACTCATCTGTAACACCTCCAAATCAAAAATCACATTGCACTTGCTGTCACGGCTTGGAGGTAAGCACATACTTGGTCATCTCTCAATCTATGCATATTTCCTCGCACAATAATTTGGCCATATGTTCATAATCATGCATGGAATGTTTTCCCTCAATTAATTGCATTGTTTGAATCGTGTATAAAAAATCCTAGCCTTCATGCAGAAATTAGGGTTCTTGAGGTTTCTTCGTGATTTCTTGTTGTATGTTTAATTTAAATGAAATTAAAGTACATAGACATGATCGTGAGGTTGAGACGAGCATAATGATATGTGGATTGCATGATATGATTACGTATTCATGGAGATTGGATAGAAAATGCAAATCTGAGAAACCAAGAACACGCGCGTGTTCTTCAGCTTGTTCTTGGCGCCATTTTTGAATAATTCAAATATTTGAATTTTGTGATTTTGTTTAATTGATTCAAAAATTAATTTCTCTCTGAGTTTTAATGATTTTGAGTTGATTCTTTTTTTAATAATTCACAAAAATGTTAAAATATTTTATTTTCACAAAAAATCCCAAAAAATATTATTTATTTCATATAATTGATATTTTTTCAAAGAATTAATATTTTAATTGTTTTTGACATTTTAAATATTTTTTCCACATTGATTTTGCAACTTTTAATGCTTTCTAATTATTTTGTAGGTCAATACTTAATTTTTGAAGCATTAATCCAAGATCACAATTTGTTTTCCATGTGTTAAACAATTTTTGATCATTTTAATTGAATTTTTATTCAATTAAATACATTTTGAAAACAAATTAGGATTTTGGATTAATTCAACCCTCATAAATCATTTTTAAAACTCTTTGGGCCTCTTGAGAGAGTGTAAGACCCATCCCCCTTGTACAAAAACAATTTTGGGCCTCATCCATTGTATAAGTCCCTCTGTACAAGTAAACGGCGCGATCGTCGCCCGTTTAAAAATAAAAACCATTTGGGCCTCTCCTTGAGCTATAAGACCCATTCAAAACACTTTGGCCCTCTATTAGAGTGTAAGACCCAATCCCCCTTTTAACCAAAACAATTTTGGGCCTCCTTATTGTATAAGTCCCTCTGCGTTAAAAGAAAACCTCGGCGCGATCGCCATTTTAAACGAAAAATCATTTGGGCCTACCCTCGTGTTATAAGCCCAACTCTTTTCTTTAAACCTTTTTGGGCCTCTTGAGAGAGTGTAAGACCCATCCATTTGTACAGAAAACCATTTTTGGGCCCCGGTCACTTGCATAAGTCCCGCTGTACAAAGTCAAACAATGCGCTCACTAATAAAACCCTGGGCCTCTCCTTGAGCTGTAAGCCCCAAATCTTTCTTTTTCAAAGCACTTTCTCCTTTGATTTTGAATATACTGTTGTTTTCAATCTTTCTTTGTTGAACAACTAACCAAACAGCATGGAAGCACTACAACCGAGTAAGTGGTTATCGCTTTCGTTTACTGCTTTCATATTATAAATTGTATTGTGGGGCTGCTCACTGTAAGTCTCCTTTCATAAACTCATATCTACTGTGTAATAATATTATAGATATTTCGAGTTTCCCCGGCTACTACGTCTAGAACTAGGTGACGCCGTTTCATTTGTTCATAGAAATAGACGCCTAGATCCCCAATAGGAGCACCAGATACAGTCTTCTCTTCGGCTGTCCTCCTTAGGAATCGTCAAGAAGCTCTACTCCCCAAGATGAATGTATTCTCCGTGAATGGCATCTTTGAGTTTCTTCCCAATTCTCGAACTTTCCTGACTTGATATATTCCTTGTGGATAGCTTGCCTTGAATGTCTCGGGGTTTGGGTACCCACTACGGTCATAATCTTGGACCTTAACTAAGGAACCCTCTTTAAAAGCTAAAAGTCACTGGATAGTAAACCTCGCACGTTTACCAGTGGTTTTTATCTTTAAAAGAGTTATCTCTCCTAATGGAAAGAAGATGATAGACCCACGGGCTTCTTAAAAGCATCGGCCTCCTCTTGGGCATTATTCAAGGGCACTACGGCTTCTTAGAAGTATTCACAGCCTCCTCTTAGGCTTCGTATAATGATCTCTTCCTCCGGGAATGATAGCCTCCTCTTGGGCTTTGTACAAGGACCGATCGGCTTCTTAAAAGCTTCCAGCCTCCTCTTGGGCTTCGTACAAATTGTCCCGACGACCTCCTAGAGGTATAGGAACAGAACATAGTCATCCTCATAGAACAGTCCTTTCATAGAGTCTACTACTGTTTCTCAAAGCATAGTACAAAAGATAAAACTCTAGACACGGACAGTCTAACTTCCTTGAGTCTCAAAGACATTCTCAAGCACCCTTCGTTAAATAGGAAGGAAACCCGCAGACTCGGACAGTCTCGACACCCTTTGGATTTCTCGTTTCCTCAAAGAGAAGGAAATATCCCTGATCCTCAAATTAAATCCCTGAGTACAGTGATGCTCATATAAGAACTGATTTCTCTTTTAAAATCAGTATATTGGATTTGTCACTCAACTTAAACAACCGTTTAGCCTCTCTCTCGGGCTTTGTAAGAGACACATAAGAGACTCCCTCGTTGAGTCAATCCCCCTTTTGCCTCCATCTCGGGCTTTGTACGAGATACAAAAAGGTTCTTATAGAGCCAAACAAACAATCGCCTCCATCTCGGGCTTCGTACGAGATACAAAAAACTCTCTTGTTGAGTCAAATAGCCTCCATCTCGGGCTTTATACGAGATACCAAAAGATTCCCTCGTTGAGTCAAAAACTTTTAGCCTCTCTCTCGGGCTTTGTACGAGACACAAAATAGCCTCCTCTTAGGCTTTGTATAATGATTTTCCTAGCGGAAATTAGCCTCCTCTTAGGCTTCGTATAAGAAAACCACTGGTTAATCCAATTAACCTTTTAGCATCAAAGCTGTGCCTCGTTCACAGTACACAAACATCAACAACTCTTTCCTTCATCTAATCGCTGTAAGCGGCAAGCCTCTGGATCATCTACATCCACGCCACTGTCCCTCTTTTAGCATGAGAAATTCCTAAGGAAAGATGGCATTGCTCTACACTGAGTTAAAGTCTTCTCCTTCAGGTTAAAACCCTTCCTTCGGAAATTATGGCATTGCTCGGATCCACGTATCCCAGTTAAAGTAATTCTCCTTCTCCCCTCTTTAGAGATGACAAATTCTCTCTAAAGTCGAGGTCTTTCAGCTTCACGTCTTGGGCTTTGAACAAGACACAAATAGACCCTTTCAGCTTCACATCTTGGGCTTTGAACAAGATACAAATCACATTTCGCTTCACGTCTTGGGCTTTGAACAAGACACCAAAAACCAATTTCCTCCCATAGAATAGGAGGAACTACGAATGCTCTGATTTCCCTGTTTCGGTAAACGGGAATACGTAGGCATAAGATCGAAAGAAAAGATCTTAGCGAGCGCAATCAACAAAAAACCCAAATCCCATATCTCCATCAATCAAAAAGCAGTGATTCAAAGGCATCAGTCCTAACATCCTAATCCTTGTTCCCCGCCAGAAACCTTTGCCTAGATTAAAAGAAAGAGAACAGTATTGGCGAAAATACAAATAACCAGTACAAAGGCCCCCCCACATTGATAGCATCCGTAACCTAACAGACCGCTGTTTAAACTCAGTATGCAAGCAGGGTTAATTGGAGACATCTATTTCCCTTCCTTATTCAGCTCACAATAGGATAAAAAATGAATCGACCCGTAGTCAAAGCTCAAACCGCAGAGAGCGACCAGCGCTTAAGAACCGCGTCCAAAATCGCTCGCTACACAATCATAACCACTGTTTCTTGCGGTGTAGTTTCATGAGACTCGAGCACCTCCTCTGAAACGTTATGCACAACTACTTGGCAGGTTTGAGTCCCGTGTTAAGTACGATTAGAGCCTACGGGTAAAGAGACTTGTGACGGTGTACGGGCCGTGAGAAGTGACGGATCACGGTGTACGGACCGGTGATCCCGAATCCAATTCGTATGCCAAGTAGCTACAAGGATCCATGACTCGGGTCGTCTTCTAGACGTAGAAGCGGACGAGAATAGGGGATACCTTGGTATTGGTTATTGATTTGTGAATCCTTGAGTTTACAGGCTCAGGAGGTACTTCGGTACTAGTGTGAGTTTACAGGCTCACCGTGATGGTTACTTGTGTGTGTGTACTCCTTGGACATGAGTTAGGGTGATCTTAGAACCTTGTAAAGCCGAGAGGACTTTAAGATAGGGAACTCACTGAGATTTGATGTATCTCACCCCACTGTTGTTGTTTACATCACAGGTTTTGCAGGTTCCGCGAAGGGTAAGGATAAGGCCATGTGACTATCCTTGTTTAGCTGTTGGTGTTGCTTCCGTTGTGGAGTCTCTTGAGATCCTTAGGGATCTAGTTCTTAGTTTTATCTTTTGAACATTTTGTACTTAAACATGCCATTGTATTAGGTTTTAGGTTGTTTTGGGGCATTTTTATGTATACAGTGTTACTAGGAACTTATGTATTTCAGTACCAAAATTGAAACTCATGTATAATATGAGATTTGATGCAAGTATTATATGTGGGCGTTACAATAGTGAAACAAACAATATACACAGTATATAATAAACTAAATTTCATATACAATATCAGAATGAATTCATATATATGTACCTTATCAGAATGAATTCATATGTATGTACCACCATCATCATCACCATGTGAAACAAACCCTAAGAAGTGGGAAGCAATGAAGAAAATTAGTTAGTATTCAATTTAACTATATACAATATACATAGTATATATATAATAAACTAATGTTCTATATCAATTTAACTGATTGCATTTTCAATAAAAGGATAGTGAAACAAACAATATACATAGTATATAATAAACTAAATTTCATATACAATATAAGAATGAATTCATATATATGTACCTTATCATAATGAATTCATATATATATGTACCACCATCATCATCACCATGTGAAACAAACCCTAATAAGTGGGAAGCAATGAAGAAAATTAGTTAGTATTCAAAACAAAACAATCAAAAGTTGAAACAAATCCCTAAGAAGTAAGACTGTACCATTACAATGAAGTTCACCTTGGTTGTGAAGCATTGAAGTCGAATCTGCACAAAATGAGAACAATCAACAAAAACAACGTGAAGCAAACGAGATAATGGGAACTATCTAACAAAAAATTGAAGTAGAAGACTACCTTATTTTCCATAAACAGTATGTATATTACGCTTGCTACCGCTAGCATCATCACCATGTTCATCTAGTTTTAGATTCTGCAAGAAGAAATACAAGGAGGAAGAATCTTAAATCAAAAGCTTCATACTTCTTGTATTTCTTTTTGTGGATTCTATAAAAAGACGAAGTTTGCTGCCAAAAATGGGTGCTAGGGTTTCGCTGTGAAGAAAACGGCGCTACTGTCAAAAATAGAAAGTTAATTCCTTTATATAGGTAAATATTTCACAACGGTTTTCTAAAATAACCGTAATGATAAGTATATATATTATTTTAATAATATCACAACGGTTAGTTATATTAACCATAGCAATAACCCTTCTAATTGGTACAAGGTTTGACTCCAGGCAACAACATTTTTCTATAATTATGTAAAATAGAAAAATGTTGTTGCCTAGTATAAAGGGTATCGCTACGATTATTATTACTAACCGTTGTAATATTATAACCCTTGCTCTTCCCGGAGTAGAGCACATTCTGGCCATAATGATTTAAAATTTTCTTCGTTTTTCAAAAAATATCGTTCCCGAATATCAACCATTTACAAGTTATCATCATTGCAAGCATTAAACTATCGGACTTTTCATCTTCAACCTCATCTATAAATAGACAACTTTACATTTCTTCATAATATATTCTTCGTAACAATGAGTTCTACAAATGAGAATGCTAGAATCACCAATGAGGAACGTCAGGCGCCAATAGAGGAGGTCCAACCAGCGGCCAGGGATGCCTTAAGGGTGAGGAAGGATAAGAAGAAGAAGAAGAAGAAGAAGCTAAAGAAGAAAAGGATAAAGAAGAAAAGGAGAATAGTTTATTATGATTCCGATGAGGGGAGTGAGGAGAGATGTCTGGATTATGAAGATGCATTTGCAGCAATGGGCTCTGACATTGATTAATATATGTAATATGATTATCAATGTACTCTTTTTAATGGAATCTTAATAAAATGTTATTTTATATATGCTCATCTCTTACATTTTTATTTTTAAAGTTATTTATACTATTCTCTTGTACTTAAAAACACTAACAAAAGAAATAAAATATATGTTTAAAAGAAAAACAATGATGAATTTTGAGTTTTGAGGTTAAATCCCGTAACACTAACAAAAGAAATAAAATATATGTTTAAAATACAAAAACATGACAAAAAATATAGTTGATGGGAATCGAAGCTTGTTACATGTATTACAACGGTGTTTTAATACAACCGTGTTTAAAATGTAAAAATATGGAAAAAAAATGCAGTAGCTGGGAATCGAAGCTTGTTACACAGCTTGTATTACAACAGCTCATTAGTACAACCGTCGTTAAATATGGCGTTATAAATTTTTTAACGTATTACAACGTTGGGATACGAATCCGTGGTAAACCTGGCGTCGTTAAATGGATTTTTCATAGTAGTGATTATTTCGATGTGAGACTCTTAACACACTTCATCACGTCTAAGATTGGACATCTGGAGCGTGAAAATAAATGGTGGGTGACCCGATAGCAGAAACCTCATTGTAAGTGGTCCATCGGATCTTTAAACCAAAGACTCTGATATCATGTTAAGAAATATGTTAGGAGGGTAAGGATTTCCCCCACTTATAAACACATGTTAAAGCATTATATTATCTAATTTGGGACTCTTAACAGTATTGTTAACGTTCAACTCTGAAACCCTAATGATTCTTTTTAGATTCTTCATTATGATACCATCTTTGTTTTCTTTCGCCGCCATATCCATAATGGATTTACAATTAGTAAAAATCACCACATACCTTGTTTCCATCTTAATCGCAAAATGTAAAGCATTAAGAATAACTTAGCCTTCCGCTGTAGGTTGTTGTACCTTTTTTGGTTTCAAGCAGCCTTAGCTAAGTCTCTGTTGTCTTTACTTTTAAAGCTAGCTCATGTGTTCCGTTATCCTTCTATCACCATAAATTTTTTTCGTTCTGCATGTTGTTTTTATGGTAAGAATTCTTAGTTCAACTTTATCTAAGACATTGTGTTGCTTCTTTTTATCTAACACATTATGCTTCCTCTAGTTGTTTTGCTAATGCTGCTTTTCTCTATTTTTCGAGAGATCGATACCTGGACCAATATTGTTATATATACTCTTGGATCACTCATTAAAATCTACAGGATGATTGTTCACAGGTATCTGTCGTACCTCAAAAAATGAGAACGACCTCGCTAAGCGCAATCGCACGCCCGCGGGATGGACTTAACAGAGTCGCCACCGATATTTATTTATTCCCAATAGAGGGAAATGGAAAATATCAAATAAAACCCCTAAAATAAAGGACAAGATATGGTCATCGCAACCAATGTCTGAGTTCGGGAGTCGGTTATGCAAGGGGAATGTATTAGCACCCCCTCATGTCCGTTCTACTCAACGGGAACCATTTAGTTAGGATTGAATGAATGTTAACTTAATGTTTAGTTTCTAATCTTCTACTTATTTGAATGGGAAAAGGGAGAGAAATGAGTATTATTAAACGAGAGGGAACCTAAAGAGGTTTTTATTATTAGGGTGCTCGTCAAGATTTTGCAGTCTCGTGCCTACGTATCCTTACAAGGATGGAAACCGAGCAATTGTAGTTCGGCTAAAATCTTGTTGGTTGATTTTAGCGAAATCCAAATTGTATTAATCAGCATAAGAACTTTGTTTTACCCAAAACAAATAAGGAGTGGACATTTTCACCACATTGAATGGATTTTCAAATCTCATTCATGCCACTTATCTCAACTCAATGGTTGTAGGAAAAGCATTGTCCTAGTGTTTATTAAGACAACATCTTTCATTTGAAAAGAGTATTTGATCTTATTAGATATCTTGAAGCTTTGTTTAGGAAAATAAACTTGATGACAATCAAGGTTTGCTCATAATTGAGTAGATATTTTGGTCTCTTGATGAGGGTCAAGGTTAGTCAATAAAAGTGGACACTTGAGCATAATTTGGATAGTTTTAAGAATGATGAACTTTTGATGATGATCAATTGTTCAAGAGTTTATGCTAGAATGTTAAACTCTAACAGTCTCTTTCATTCAAGATTGATTAAGAAAGTTGTTTATAGACCATGAACATTGATAGTGATCAATAGTTCAAATAATTGTGCTAGAATGCTAGACTCTAACACCTCTTGGTCCAAGTTATTTATTAAGTGTTTTAAGGATGAAAGAAGGAAATAATTGGCTACCTCAATGTGCAAGACTTGAGACCAATATTTCAAGGGTTTTGCTAGAATGTTAAATTCCAACAATCTTTTTCTTTCACGTTTATTTTAAAAGAGTATTTATATACTTTGAAGTATTTTAGTTATCCTTAAAGAAGGAAGAAGTCTTGAGATGGAACTAGACAAAGGGCCAAAGTTAAAGGGGACACTTGACAAAGGGGCTAATGTTTAATAGGACACTTGATAAAGAGTCAAAGGTTTGTTAGGGAACTTGATGAAGGGCCAAGAATTTGCTTATGAATGGTTCAAATTTGTAGGGTTAAGTTTGGATTGAGTTGTTTGATGTTTGGTATATGAATTGGAATTTGAGGAAAGCTTCATAATCTTGATGAAGGTTAGGGTTTTATGAAATGTTCATGATCTTGATGAAGATTAGGGTTTGATGAGAAGTTAGCTATCTTGATGAAGATTAGGGTTTGATGAGAGGTTGGTTATCTTGATGAAGATTAGGGTTTGATGAGAGGTTGGTTATCTTGATAAAGATTAGGGTTTGATGAGAGGTTGGTTATCTTGATGAAGATTAGGGTTTGATGAAAGGTTGATTATGACAATACCTCCTACTCATACATGATTTATAAATCAAAGAAGTCATAACTTCTACCCTAAAGTTAGGTTAAGGTGGAATTTCTTGACAAAGTCACGGGGGATATTTATAATAGGGATCAATTTAGGGCAACAAAGAGCTTATAAGCTATATAGATGAAACGTCATCTAAGGGTGACTTGACAAAGTCACAAAGGGAAAGGTATGATAATAATCAACCAAGATGAAAAAAGAGTTCACAAGTTATATAGATGAAAACAAAATCTAAGGATGACTTGACAAAGTCATGGGGAAACAAACATGTTAAACACAAAAGAGATACACACATACATTCACAAGGATGAGACATCATCAAAGTTTAATGGCATATTAACGATCATGGTTCAAGACTTCACATTTAAGGTATAACATGCATTAGGTTCATGTTCATCACAAAGATTCATCTTGCAAGGTTGATCTAAACATGGTAAAGAAATTCAAACATGCTTCTTAAACAAAATTAGGGCAACAAAGCATTTAACCCTCATACGTATCATTTATAGTCCAAGATTTCAATTTAAACCTAAAATGACCAATTATTCACAATTTCATATCATACATGGATTGAACAAATATCATAATTTAATTAAAGAATCTTCATCAATCATTTAATCAAAAGCATTTACAAATTATGAACAAAACAAAGCCATTTACAAATTAATTGCATAATTAACAAATAAACCACTCAAAGATTAAACAATAAGATAAAATAGAAAATAAATAAAATTTGATAAATAAATTATGAATGTTTTAAATAAAAAAGATAAAAGTATTTTTTTTAGGATTTAATAATTAATTAATTAACTAATATTATTTCTTAACATTTAATATTAAAAGTAAACAAAGTATAAAAATAAATTGACTTTTTAGTATGAAATAATAATATGGGATAATTATTTAATATTTTTTCTTAAACACATAAAATAAAATAAGAGAGGAAATGAATAAATAAAATAAAAGAAATAATAAAAAAATTAAAATAAAATAATAAGAGAAAAAGAAGAGAAAGAGAGAAAATGAGAGAAATGGGGAGAAAAGGAGAAAAAATGAGGGCGCTGGGGTTTGAACCCAGACCCTCCCACTCCCACTCACAAACACCACACACTACCAACTGAGCTACAACGCGCGTTGTGTCACAAATCTGGCTTTAAAAACTAATATATGAAAATTAAATTTAAAAACAGAATAACGCGCGCAACACCATGACCTTCTTCAACCTCAAGCTTTCAATTTTCAAAAATGCAAATTTCTTGTTTCTAAATCAAATGAGACAATGTGATATATCATTTTACTCAGAATTTTACCAGGAACTCAACCATGCCATTCAATTTTATTTATTTTTATCACAACTCAAGAAATCACATGAAAACCAAAAGAACCCTAACTTTTCTAACAAAAAATTAAATTCCATACAAGCATGATCAATGAACACAAACATAAGGCTTTCAATCCTCACATTATGGCAAGCATATTGGTAACAAGAATGAATAAAAATGATGCTTCTATCATAGAGTTCCAGAAATGACAACTTACCTCAAAGTGGTGAAATCGTGCTTTGCTTTAGAGCCCTCCCAGAAGGAATGTGATGATCCCTACAGCTTCCTTGGGCCTTAAGGAGTGTGTTGATGTGCTCAGATTGCCTTGAAACCTTTTGGAACTCTATATCCAAATCAACTTGCAAAGTGGAAAAAGCGAGAAGTGATATGGTGTTCTTGTTGTTACAAAAGTGTTCTAAGGGTTTGGAACACTTCTATGAAGCTTATGTGAAGTGTTTGTGATGCTGGAATGAAGTTTGGTTGGAGAAAATAGAAGATCACAAGTTTTAGTTTTCTTAACAAACTTGAAAATGTGAGAATTGGTGCAATGGTGATTCTGTGTTTCTTTAGGTTTTTGTGTCTTTGTAGATGAAACTTGACCTCTATTTATAGTGTGAATGATCTGAAGCATGAGCAATGGAAAATAGCTTTGTTTGATGAACTTTGGAGGAAAACAAAAAAGATGGTTAAAAGTACAAAAGGTGGATTTTGCTTTTTGGTGGCTCCTAGTTGACTTTGCTAGTGTAATCTGAGTTTGTATAAACTCTATCTCATGTTAGGATCATGTTCTTGACTTTGCCAACAAGTCAACATGATTAAAGTGCTTACTCATGTATTAGTCAAAATCATCTCAAGTTAACATGTTGGATCAAAGCTTTACACCATGAATGAAGATCAATCCTTTCTGAATTTGCCACCTACTTGAAGATTTCATGACAATGAACAAGTTCCAAGTTGATCATATGATAAAAAGAAGCTTAAAAAGTGGCCAAAAGATCCCTACAAATCGTGCACAACCAACTTGATGCAATTTTGTCTTGGAAAATCAGCTTTGACATGGTTACTTCTTAATTTTGTAACTTCATGCTCAAGCGAAAGAAATTCATGCTTTTGGTACCATTGGAAAGAAGACATCATATACTACAACTTTAATGTTGATCACTTGAAGAAAATCAATTTGGATCATTGGAAAAACTGGCCATCAAAATTAGATTTGTCAACTGTTTGACACTTAGAAAAAATTCTAAGTATTTGGCAATTTTCACAACTTGGAAATCTCAACTTTGATCATTCATAACTTCCAATCCTTGTGAGCTTTTGATCCAATTCTTCCACAATGTTGAAGTATGTAATGTCATCTTAAAATGCATACCTTGAGCATGAAAAATGGTTACTTGAATTGATCACAAAGTGGTCCTAAATTCATGAACTTATTGAGGTGAAAAACTTAGAAAAATTTCTAAGTGTTTGGATTTTCAGCAAGTTGAAAAATCTTAACTTTGAACATTAATAAATTCCACTCCAAGAAAGCTTTAGGCTTGTAATATTCATCAAATTAAAGTATCAAATGCCATATGTCATACCCTAAATTTTGACTATAAGACTTCACATCATTATGCAAGTCATCACCACAATATGGATGTACTTTCATACCTCATCAATCATTTCAAAGATTGTTGAGTGTTCACTATAGGCAAGAACTAGGGTTTCAAGCCCTCTCAGAGCATTCAGGAAAAGGATCAATCAAGAATTAACATGATCTTCAACTTGTCAAGCCTCTCAAACATCCATGAAGGATCAAGAGGTCTCCCACATCAAGAATTAAGCACAAGATTGCAACATTTCAAGTTGATCAAGCCTCAAGACCATCAATGTCACCAAATTAGGGTTTTGGTCGACCAAGGCCTCCAGAGAGAAATTTTCATCTGGGCATGGGCCAATACTTCAAAATATGATTCAAGAAGCTCAAAAGAACCTCAAGAGTCCATTCATAGGTTCAAAATAGCCTCAGGGGATGCATCTATAAAAAATCAGGAATTAGGGGTTTTGACCTAATTCAGTCCTTAAGTTGACTTTTGGAGCAAGGCATGATCTAAAACTTCAAGATATGCTTTAAGGACCTCAAATACATCATATTGATCCTCTCACTAGATTGAATTGATTCAAAGGACTTGGTTCATAAACAATATAAGGATTCAAATTCATCTAGACCATAAACTAGGGTTTCTGAGAAAAAGTCAACCCTACCATTGACTTTTGAGCAAATCATGACCTCAAACCTTGGTACATGATTCAAGACACTCAAAAACACCATTGGAATCCATCCATTAGGTATCCCAAGGACTTGATTTCATAAAGGATCACAAAGTTCAAAATTCATCTAATACAAAAAGTCAACTGTGATCAAAACCAAGTTTGACTTTTTGAATATTTTGACAAACATGGCCTCTTCAAGTCAAAAACAATGTTAACTTATGATTTAGATCATGATCAATCAAGAAAAATCAAGAAAAGTGAGGTTACTTGCAAAAAGGGCAACCTTGAGAAACTTGAAATTTCACTACGTTATGGAAAATAATGGTTTTTTACCCAACTTTGCAAGGCCATAACTTGTGATCCAAGCAACCATTTTCTTCCATACAAAGCTCAAATGAAAGCTCTCATCACATAATATAAAAGTGTTATACTGATCCATGGTAAAAAAAAAGCATCGATTTTGAGATATGAAGCATTAAAGTTAGGGTTTAATAAGATTTTGAACTTTGACACTTAGAATTTTTTAGGCAGAATCTGTCTCATGTTTTGTCCAACTTTGGAGGTATTTTTCATTATGATCCAAGATGAATCAAGGCCAAATGTAAACATCAAAGTTGAATTATGATATACAAGCTTTCTAAAGAGTACAAGAATTTCCATTAATTCAACTTGAGCAAGAAGTTATGAACCTCACAACATGCCTTGTTACAAACTGTTTTTAAGGCAGCATTGACACATAACCTACATCCCACAATTTCTTAGGCCAATTTTGGACACTTGCATCATTATATTTCTGTCTAATATCAACATAAATGATGAGGAATCTGAACCATAAAGCCATAAAGTCAAGGGCGTATCTCTTAGCATGTGAGAATCATGATGACAAGCCATGGAACTTAAGTTTTGGCAAGTTACATTAAAGTGATGCATTGAATTGGTATGAAGCAAGCACAAACCAGCCAAGACTCAGTCCAAAGCCATGAGTGTTCAAACTTGCAAAAATTGAATTGAGTCAAGATATAGCTATGCTAGTGGTGACTTTGGTACCTTAGACTTCAAGTCATGCTACATGACAAAATCCATTGGACAATAGCATGCTCCCTCATCCATTCACTATTCCTCCAAAACACACTCTCCTCCTATAAATAGGGATCATTTCTGATCATTCAAACCACACCAAAACATAACAACACTTGTTTTCCACCATTCCACTCATCATTCCAAATTTTCAAGTTCATGAGGTGTGAGAATCGAATTTTGCAATAGGGAGCAATTCAACTCAAACCAATGGTCCTAACACCTCACATACATCATATATGAGTAATTCAAACCCTTGAACCACATCTGTAACAGCAGATTCATCAAGTTCATATCTCATCCCAAGCAAGCTGCAGTTGGATTCAAGCTACTCAAATCAGAAGATTTCAACTTGTTCTAAGCATCTTAACACAACCCTTGAGGTCCAAGAAAGTTGTCCAGATCATCAAAACACTTTTGTAACACCTACAACTGAGGATTCGAATTCCTCTTGCAAGGTAAGCCTGAACTTTTCAATCTCCATGAATCATGCATCATAAATGTTGTTTCAAGTTATCAACTTGATTCTGGGTGCTCATAGATCACTAACCCTCAATCAATTGTCATTTATCATTCGTGTATGGAATTTCATATTAGGTTTTGCAATTTCTAGGGTTTCATCGTTCATACATGATAACTCACTCCACACTTAAAAGAAATGAAATTAATTACCACCATCATGTTCCTTTTTCAAAATCGAGCAATTTCCATGTTTAAATCTTTTAAAATCATTACGTATTGAGAGAGATAGGAGAGGTTTTGCAAAACGGCCATGGAGGGAGGTGTAGCGAGCAATTTTTGTCGGTGACGCGACCACTTTATCACTAAAATTGGGTTTTCTCTTCAACGAAGAGAAGGGGGTGTTACTTTCTGATTTCTTATTCATCCCATGAAGCTAGAAGGGAAAGGGAAGCTATCTAAAACAAACCTTGCACGCGAATGTTTAACTGAACAAACTCTTAAAGAGATTCGGGGAGTTCGGGGTCAGGTTATACAATGGGGAGTTGTCAGTTACCCATCCTATATGTGGTTATCCACAGGATATTAGCTTCAGGTTTCGCTTTGTACTTGATGGTGTTTATCCGTTAATGGGTTGGGAAAGTTTCTTGGGAAAGTGTGACAGGGAGAGTGAGTTTTTGTTAATGTTCGGGTTTTTCCGATGTTTTTGGTAAGGTACTGGACCTAAGTTTTGATTGATGTATGAAGGTACTGAACCTAGAGTTTTTGATTAGTATGCTCGCTAAGATTTTGCAATCTTATGCCTACGTACGAAACAGGGAAACCAGAACAATCGTAGTTCCTCTTATTCTAAGGGAGGAAAAAGATGTTTTGGTGTCTTGTTCAAAGCCCAAGATTGAAGCTAAAAGGTTTATTTGTGTCTTGTTCAAAGCTCAAGATTGAAGCTAAAAGGTTTGACTGAGAGAGAACTTGTCATCTCTAAAGGGAGATGTTGATTTTTGTGTGCCTTGATCAAAGCCCAAGGTTGAAGCTAAGAGGTTGATTGACTCCACTGGGGAAGTCCTTATACAAAGCCTAAGAGGAGGCTAGAAATGACTGGCTCAACAAGAGAGTGTTTATATCTGTGTCTTGTACAAAGCCCAAGATTGAGGCTAAAAAAGAGACTGACTCTTCGGGGAAAAAAATATTTATTTGTCTTGTACAAAGCCCAGGATTGAGGCTAAAAGAGACTTTACTGACTCGACTGAGGATATTTTATGTGACTTGTACAAAGCCCAAGACGGAGGCTAAAAGGATTTGACTCTGGTGGAGAGTATTATCTATCTTGTACAAAGCCCAAGATGGAGGTGGAAAGGAGTTTGACTCTACTGAGGAATTCATTTCTCAAAGCCTAAATGAAGGCTCGGAGGAATTAACTCCGCTGGGGAAGATATTGTCCCAAACTTAAGAGAAGGTTATGAGAATTTATTTCTTGTACAAAGCCCAAGATTGAGGCTAAAAGGGGTTTGACTCAACAAGAGAGTGCTTTTTATCTCTATGTACAAAGCCCAGGATTGTGGCTGAACAAGCTGGAGAAATCATTATACACAGCTTGAGAGGAGGCTAACTCCTACTAGGGGAAATCATTATACAAAGCCTAAAAGGAGGCTGAAAGGATTGACTTAACAAGAAAGTGCTTTTTATCTGTCTCGTACAAAGCCCGAGATTGAGCCTAAAAGGGTTGACTCAACAAGAGAGTACTGAAAGGTGATTGACTAAACAAGAGAGTCTGTAAGAGTGATTGACTCAACAAGAGAGTCTGAAAGTTTATTGACTCAACAAGAAAGTCTGAAAAGGTTAGCTCCACTGGGGAGAATCATTGTACAAAGCCCAAGAGGAGGCTAACTGCGTCGAGGAAAGGATCATTATACAAAGCCTAAGAGGAGGCTAGCTTCTACTGGGAATTATTGAGATCCTGAGGCAGGTCCAAATGGGGAGTCAACTCCTGCTGAGGATTACAGTAGAGTTGATAGATCAGATACCTTGAGGTTCTGATTTGGGATAATGTTATACTGATGATAAACTGATCTTGGATAGGGAATTTTAGGAGAGAGAATGGGTTTTAGAACCCATGGGTTTTATCTCTACTGGAGATTGATCGCGTGATCAGGGTTTCTTCCTATGTTTTGTAGGGAACTTGATAATGTCTTTGAGACTCAAGGGGATTTAGACTGTCCAAGTCTACTGGTATGGAAGAGTTTTATCTTTTGTATGATGCCTCCAGAGAAGGCGGGTGTTTTAAGGGATGAGAATCAACCCTAAATTGGTCTGAGACTTGACACTAGAAAGACTGCTCTATCGAAGGATGACTAAGTTCTGTCTTATACCTTTAAGAGGTCTTCAGGGTCCTTGTATTAAGCCCAAGAGAAGGCATGAGAAACTCTAAGAAGCCGAAGGGTCCTTGTACAAAGCCCAAGAGGAGGTTGGGATGCTTTAGGAAGCCTATGGGTCCTAAACCAAGAAAAGTTCAAGAAATGATATTCACCAAGAATAGATCATTTAGTGAAAGTTCTGAGGTTTGAAGAGACTCAAGAGATGTTATTCACTGAGAATAGATCAACTCTGGGGAGTAGAATTTCTTTGAAAATGTCTAATAGTGACAGTCTGAGAAAAGGTTCACGAAGAATACTGCCTTTCTCTTTGTTCCATATTGTTTAAGCCCAAGAGAAGGCAAGACTGTATCTGGAAGTCCTATGGGGATCTAGTTTTGACTGTATTAAAGAGTGACCAAACTGGCTTTACCTAGTTTTAGACCTAGTTACCAGGGAAAACTCTAAATAACTATATTTATATATACAGTTGATATATGACAAGTATTTAAAAGGGTATGAAAGAAGGACTTACAGTGCGCAGCTTCCCACAATACAGTTATATACATTAAAGCATGTAAATGAAAGCTGATAAAAACTTACAGGCGAGCAAGCTTCCATGTTGTATTGTTAGTTGTTCAAAGAAATTAAAGAAAGTTTTGATAACAACAGGTATATTTGAACCTAAATCAAAAGGGAAGTTGTTTTTGAAAATATTGTTGGGGCTTATACTCAAGGAGAGGCCCAAGGTTTTAACAGTGATCGCACCGTTGTTTTGAAGATCGTAACGGGACTTATACAATGACTGAGGCCCACACAAGTTTATTTACAAAGGGATGGGTCTTACAACTCAAGGAGAGGCCCAAAAGTGTTTTGAAAAGGAAAGATGGGACTTACAACACGAGGGGAGGCCCAGATGATTTTTGTTTTGAAATGACGATCGCGCTGAGATTTTTTTTTAATGCAGAGGGACTTATACAATATCTGAGGCCTAAAATGGTTATGTACAACACGGGTTGGGTATTACACTCTATTAGAGGCCCAAAGATTTATTTGTGTACAAGTGATGGGGCTTACAACTCAAGGAGAGGCCCAAATGAAAAACAGTGGTCGCACCGTTGTTTTGAAAATTGTACTGGGACTTATACAATGACTGAGGCCCAAAATTATTTATGTACAAAGGGTGGTTGGGTCTTACACTCTATTAGAGGCCCAAAGTGTTTTAAAAGGTTTGATAAAGATCAAGAACCAAAGAAACCCTAATTTCATTTTCTTTTAAAAGTAATCCTTTTAATAAAATGAATAAAAATGATAAAAATATCAAATAAGTCTAAATAAACTACTTGTGATTTTTGATTAGGGTTTGAAAAATGAGGTTTTAATCATAAGATGATTTAGAACTCATTTGGTTTTAATTTTCAAGATGAATATTCATTTATGAAATGTTTAAAAACAACAAAAATGAATTTATTTACAAAAATATCAACTATATTAAATAAATAATAAACATTTGATTTTTTTGTGGAATAAAATATTTTAGCATTTTTGTGATTTTTTGCAAAATGAACCAATAAAAAATAATTAAAATTGAGAGAGAAATTAATTTTCTAAATCATTTAAAATAATATGACAAATATTAAAAAGATGGAAAAAAATGGTAAAAAAGGGTCTGGGGCGAGGGGGATTTGAACCCCAGACCTCCAAGTTACAGCGCGCGCCTTCTACCACTGGGGTGGTGATACATCCGTGTATCAAAACCACCCCATAAATACATAAGGGGTGCCTTGTTTTAGGCCTGGCCAAGGCAAGTTCTTGGGCAAAAAACGTAAAGGCTGTAACTTTCTTATTTCTCCATGGATTGGGACAAAATTTAGGTCTATCCTTCCGAGAATTTCATAAGGAATCCAATGGTGCCCTTGGTTTTTTCAAATGAGGTCTCCATTTTAAAACCCGGTGGTGGTTTTGAAATAGGCCATGATTTGCATTTTCTATGCTACCTCATGATATAGGCCATAATTGCATGATGAATTGATTCAAACACAATATATACAACATGTATGAGATGTTTATGAGCAGTGGACTTCAAAGCAATGCATATTTCAAAGAGTTCAAGTTGTGATGCTTACCTTTTTAGGAGCTTTTTGTGCTATCTGCCAAGTTTCTTGTGCCAGAAGTAATTTGATGCTTTAGACACTCTCAATTGATCCCTTGGAAGCTTTTAGAATGATCACCACCAGCTGAAATCCTCAGGAACAAGTTTTGGTACTTTCTTGCAAAAGGGGCAAAAGTGACCAACATGGCAACTCTCTCAAATGGTGTTCCAGATGTGGGGAACCATTTGGGACGGTTCAAGAATGATATTTGGAGTGTGTTTGAGGTCTTATCTGGTTTTGAAAGTGACTGAATCAAGAAATGGCTTGAAAAATGCAAAAAAGTCAATTTTTGATATTTTGGAGGTTGACTTTGTGATTTTAGTGTTACAGGTCACATGTTAGTGTTTGGACAGCTTAGATACAACATATTAGAGGTGTTTGAATCATGAGTTGTGATGGATTTGCTCTCTAACTCAAAAACTCAGAGATACCTTGCAAAAGAAGGCATTTTGGCCTAAAGAGAGGGATTTTGAGGAAAGCATCAGTTTGGGTGCTTTGGTGTACTTAAATTGATCACAATTGATGTCTATTTATAGTGTACCAAGTTTGTTTTGGCATCAATAGTGAATGGAGGCTGCAGCAGGCCTTTGGCTAATGTTATGCAAAAGGAATCTCAAGTCTCCTCTAGCCATTGACTTGAGATTAGAGCACAGGCTGTGTAGCTTTGGTTCAGAGATAAGTTTGGACTGAATTCAGTTGGAATAGGCTCAGTTCATGCCACCTTGATGCATTCATTAAAGGCATGGAAACAAAATTGAAGTCTTGGCACTTTTTAGCTCTTTTAGGTTTGGCATGGCTAATGTAGATTCTTGGACTTTGGAGGCTTGGGGATCAGATCATTCCCTTCTTGTTTTATCCTCAGATGTGTCCAAATGGATGACAAGGCTTGGATTTATCAGATTTGGACAAATCGAGCAAAATGGACAAATTCTGCCTTGTAAAAACCAGTTTATGATGCCATGTTTCAAGGAATTTGGAGATGATATGGTACTTGTTGGAAAGCCCTGATGGCATACTTCAACTTTGATGTCCACCCCTAGACCTGGTTTGACTTGGATCAAGGTGAAAAATGTTCCTACATTTTGGAAAAAGTAAGGCAGATTCTGACTTAGTGAAAATTTCACTAAGTGTTGGAAAAATGTAATTTTCATGTTTTCAGCCATTTTGATCACTCCATAACTAAAAATTCACGAGGAATTAGAGTTTGATGTAGTTGAATCTTTTGTAGAGTGTAGCAAGATCTACAAATCCATCTTTGGATCACCCAAAATGTTTGCTTGGATCTCAAGTTATGATCCTTGGAAGTTGGTACCCTAGCCACTTTGTTCCATAACTTAGAAAAATTCTAAGTTTTTTTTATGGTTACCCCTTTTACAAGTTAACTCATTTTCTTTGGTTTTTCTTGATGAATGATGATTCAAATCACATATTAACATTGTTTTAGGGTTAAGGAACCTTGTTTGACCAAAAATCCAAAAAGTCAAACTTTGGATTTTTGTACAGTTGACTTTTTATCGGATGAAATCCAAACTGTGCGATCCTTTGTGAAATCAAGTCCTTGACCTAAATCAAACCTATTGGATGGGTTCCATAGGTGTTATAGGGTGTATTGAATCATGTCCCAAGGTTTGGGAGCATGTCCTGGTCAAAAGTCAAAGGCACAATTGACTTTTTCCTCGAAACCCTAATTGTGGTCCAGATGAAATTGAAACTTGTGAATCAAGTTTCCTGGGTCAATCTATTGTTGTAAATGGATCAATGTGGTATATTGGAGGCCCTCAAATCATGTCTTGAGGTCTTGGCTCATGCTTTGCCTTAAAAGTCAACTTAGGGGTGAATTAGGTCAAGAAACCCTAATTTCTGATTTTTGGTAATTGCATCCCCTGAGGTTAAATTGACTTGATGATTGGGTCCCTGAGGTCCCTTGGAGTATCTTGGGTTGTGCTTTGAAGCATTGGCTCATGCCCAGAGGAAAATCTTCATCTGGAGGCCTTGGTCGACCAAAACCCTAATTTGGTGACACTAGCGGTCCTGAGACTTGATCCACTTGGAATGTTGCAACCTTGTGCTTGATCCTTGATGTGGGAGTCCTCTTGATTCTCTTGTGGGTATCTGAGAGGCTAGACAAGTTGAAGATCATGTCATTTCTTGATTGATCTTTTGTCTAAGTGCCCTGAGAGGGTTCAAAACCCTAATTCTTGATTGTAGTGAATGCTCAACAATCCTTAAGGAGATTGATGAGGCATGATGGTTCATCCATACTGTGATGATGATTTGAACAATGATGGAAAATCTTGGTGGTCCAAATTTGGGGTATGACAGGAGGACGCGATGAAGAAGATGACCGTTGGCGCATTTTTTTCAAATTTAATTCAAATTTTTGAATTTTTAATTATTTTCTTAATTATTTTCAAAAATTATTTTCTATTTCAATTTTAATCATTTTCAATTGATTTTTTGAACAAAAATCCTTCATATATTTAAATATTTTATTCATCCCAAAAAATCAAAAAAATATTTTTATTTGATATATTTTTGAATATTTTAAAGAATTTCATTTTTAATTATTTTAAACATATTAAAATAAATTCTTTTTCTTGATTTTTCAAAACCAATTTGAGTTCAAATGATCATGTGAATAAAACCTCATTTTCTAAACCTTAATCATAATTTATATCATGTTTAAGGGATTTATTTGATATTTTTTTTATCATTTTTAATTAATTTTTCCTTTTAAAAATACCTAAAAAATAGAAATTAGGGTTTCTTTGATTCAACCTTTCAAAACTTCATTTCAAATAAATTTTGGGCCTCTATTAGAGTGTAAGACCCAACCCCCTATGTACATAAATAAATTTTGGGCCTCTACTATAGTATAAGTCAAGAACGTCTTCCGGTATCGCGGTACAATCACTGTTTTCAAATAAATCATATGGACCTCTTCTTGAGTATAAGCCCTAATCTTTTGTACATAAACTTTGTTTTAAACAATGAACAACCTCCATGGGCCTCTCCTTGAGTTGTAAGCCCCATACCTCTGTTTTCAAAATCATCTGTCTGTTTTAAACTGCTTGAAAACAACTAGGCCTCTGATAGAGTGTAAGACCCAACACCCTTCTGTAAATAGAAAATATTTTAGCCTCATTCATCCTGGGCTTTATACAGGATACAAATAATCACCTGGGCCTCTATCTTGAGTGTAAGACCCAACACATTTGCTTCTCTCTTACTTGAGATCAAATCATCTTCAAATTCAAAACTTTCTTCAATTTCTTCAAAACCCTAATTCAATCTTGAAGAAAACATCTGATAAATCACAATACACTTGGGCCTCTATCCAGAGTGAAAGACCCACCACTTTTCTCAATTCAATTAATACTTGTTTATACACTTGCTCATATGTCTGTATATACTTGTACATATCTTATTAAGTCTCTCAGTTTAGACTAGTTCAAACAGTAGGATCCTTTCAGTCAGTATAACTTAGTTCAAACAACTAGTTCCCTGTACAAAGGAATACAGAAGATAGCCTCCTCTTGGGCTTTATCTAAGCATCATTGCCTCCTCTTGGGCATCATACAATGAATCTCCCCAGTAGATAGCCTCCCCTTGGGCTTTGTTCAATTTGATCAACCTTGAAATAGTTCAATGTAAAGAGAGGATTATTTCCTGGTGAAACCTCTTCTTTAATCCCTTTAACCCTGAAACAGTTCAACAAAGAAAGGATTATTTTCCGGTGAAACCTTTCTTGAACTCTTCCTAGACTTGGAAAGTCTCAATCCCTAGCCTCTTCTTGGGCTTCATACAAGGACCCACAAGCTTCCTAGAAGTATCCCTAGCCTCCTCTTGGGCTTCATACAAGGACCCTCAGGGTTCCTAAAAGCATAGGATAGATCCTAGTCATCTTTATCCCTACACCAGACCCTAGGAGAGTCTAAACCTCTAAGGCTTTCAAACTTTTCCTCTAAGAATGTTCTGATCCTCAACAAAGTTTGGCTTTCATCTTCAAAATCCCCAGCCAGGATCAGGTTACTATCAACAAATCCCCAAAAGTATTAAAGCCTCGTGGTATCTGATAAATCAACCCTTCTCCAATCCTCAGCAAGAGTTAGTTTCCCTTTGGATTCCTTAAAACAGTTATACCCTCTCCTAGATTAAATAATCCTCAGCAAGAGTCAGCCTCCTCTTAGGCTTCATATAATGATTTTCCCAGTCAGCCTCAATCTTGGACTTTGTACAAGTGTAGCGAGTGATTTTTGGATGTGGTTGCGAAGCACGATCGCTCTGGTACTACAGCTCGATTCATTTTTTATCCTATTAAAGCTGATGAAGGAAGGGAAATAGATGTCTCCAATTAACCCTGCTTGCATATTGAGGTTAAACAGTCAAAACTGTTGGTTTACAGATGCTACAAAGATTCGGGGTCTCTCCTAGGTTATTTTGTTGAAAAGGGGTGCTTTAGGCTATCGGTTAGGATGTTAGGAAGGATATATATGAAAGTATGGGATTTTGGGTTTTTGTTTAGTGTGCTCGCTAAGATTTTTCTTTCAATCTTATGCCTACGTATTCCCGTTTTTTTTCGAAACAGGGAAATTAGAGCGATCATAGTTCAAAGCCCAAGACGTGAAGCTAAAGGTGGTTTGTATCTTGTTCAAAGCCCAAGATGTGAAGCTGAAGGGTCTATTTGTATCTTGTTCAAAGCCCAAGATGTGAAGCTGAAGAGGGTTTGAATTTAGAGAGAATTTGTCATCTCTAAAGAGGGGTTTGTCCATCACAACTGTTTATAAAGGAGAATTACTTTAACCGGGATTTGTGAATCCGGTAATGCCATAATTTATTTTATAGGGGATTTCCAACCTGAAGGGGGAGACTTGAACTCAGTGTAGAGCAATGCTATCTTTCCTTAGGAATTTCTCACGCTAAAAGAGGGACAGTGGCATGGATGTAGATGATCCAGAGGCTTGCCGCTTACAGCGATTAGATGAAGGGGAAAGAGTTGTTGATGTTTGTGTACTATGAACGAGGCACAACTTTGATGCTAAAAGGCTGATTGGATCAACCAGTGGTTTTCTTATACAAAGCCTAAGAGGAGGCTAATATGTTTTCCTTATACAAAGCCTAAGAGGAGGCTAGTGGCCCAACAAGAGGGAGTTTTTGTGTGTCTCGTACGAAGCCCGAGAGAGAGGCTAAAAGGGTTGACTCAACAGGAAAATCTTTTATACTTAACAAGATAGTGTTTTTGTATATCGTACGAAGCCCGAGATGGAGGCTAAAGATGGTGATTGACTCGATGAGGGAGTCTTTTAGTATCTCGTATAAACCCCGAGATGGAGGCTAAAATTGTTAGCTCCGCTGGGGAGAATCATTTGTACAAAGCCCAAGAGGAGGCTATTGTGACTGTTTCAGTTGAGTGACAGGTCTAGTATGCTGATTTAAAGAGAAAATCAGTTCTTATATGAGTAATGCTGTACTCAAGGATTTTGATTAGAGGATCAGGGTTATTTCCTGTTCTTTAAGGAAGTGGGAAATCCAAAGGGTATTGAGACTGTCCGAGTCCACGGGGTTCCTTCCTATTCTTGAAGGGTGCTTGAGAATGTCTTGGAGACTCAAGGAAATTAGACTGTCCAAGTCTAGAGTGTCATCTTTTGTACTATACTTTGAGAAACAGTAGTAGACTCTTGAAAAGACTGCTATATTAAGATGACTGATTTCTGTTCCTATACCTCTAGGAGGTCGTCGGGATAATTTGTACGAAGCCCAAGAGGAGACTGGAAACTTTTAAGAAGCCGAGTGGTCCTTGTATGAAGCCCAAGAGGAGTCTATCATTCCCGGAGGAAGAATCATTATACGAAGCCTAAGAGGAGGCTGTGAATACTTCTAAGAAGCCGACGGGTCCTTGTATGAAGCCCAAGAGGAGGCTAGGATGCGTTTAGGAAGCCTGCGGGTCCTTGAACAATGCCCAAGAGGAGGCCGATGCTTTTAAGAAGCCGATGGGTCCCTAAACCCCGAGAAATTCAAGGCAGTCTATTCACGAGGAATAGATCAAGCCAGGAAAGTTTGAGAATTTAGAAGAAACTCAAGAGATGCCATTCACGGAGAAAAGATCATCTCTGGGGAGTAGAGTTTCTTGACAAGTGCTTTTAAGAAGCCTGTGGGTCCCCAAACCCCGAGAAATTCAAGACAGACTATTCATGAGGAATAGATCAAGCCAGGAAAGTCCGAGAATTTGGAAGAAACTCAAGAGATGCCATTCACGGAGAAAAGATCATCTCTGGGGAATAGAGTTTCTTTGACAACTTCTACGAGTGACAGTCTATGAAAGGGTTTACCGAGAATGCTACCTTTCATGTCTCCATATTGTTTAACCCCAAGAGGAGGGAAGACTGTGTCTGGTAATCCTATGGGGATCTAGTTTTGACTATTTAAGAGTGATCAACGGGCTTAATGCTAGACGTAGTTGTCGGGGAAACTCTAAATATCTATACTATTATTACACAGTTGATATGAGTTTATGAAAGAAGACTTACAGCGAAACAGCCCCACAATACAGTTATATGCATATGAAAGCGGTAAATGAAAGCGTGTAAACACTTACTCGGTTGTAGAGCTTCCATGCTGTTTGGTTAGTTGTTCAACAAAGAAAGATTGAAAAACAACAGTATATTCAAAATCAAAGGAGAAAGTGCTTTGAAAAATATTTTGGGGCTTACAGCTCAAGGAGAGGCCCAGGGTTTTATCAGTGAGCGCACTGTTTGAATTTGTACAGAGGGACTTATACAAGTGACTAAGGCCCAAAAAATGGTTTTTTGTACAAAGGGACGGGTCTTACACTCTCTCAAGAGGCCCAAAAGAAAAAGAGTGGGGCTTATAACACGAGGGTAGGCCCAAAGTTTGTTTTTCAATGGATGATGATCGCGTCGAGATTTTCTTTTAACGCGAAGGGGCTTATACAATATCTGAGGCCCAAAATGTTTTAGTTAAAAGGGGATTGGGTCTTACACTCTAATAAAGGTCCAAAAGTTTTGAATGGGTCTTATAGCTCGAGGAGAGGCCCAGTTGATTTTTTTAAAAGGCGACGATCGCGCCGTTTACTTGTACAGAGGGACTTATACAATAAGTGAGGCCCAAAATGGTTTATACAAGGGGGGTTGGGTCTTACACTCTATTAGAGGCCCATGAGTGTTTGAAAAAGTTTTATGATGGTGAAAATCGAAGAAATCCTAATTTTATCATTTTAAAAGTAAATTCTTAAAATAAAATCAATACAAAATGATAAAAATACCAAATAAGCAACTTGTGATTTTTGGTTGGGATTTGAAAAATGATGTTTTAATCACAAGATGAAATAAAATTCATTTGGTCTTGATTTTCAATATGAGAATTCACTTTTAAAATGTTTTAAAAACATTAAAAAGGAATTTATTCACAAAAAATACTAATTATATTAAATAAATAATATAAAACTAATTCTTTTGTGGAATAAAATATTTTGGAGTATGAATAAGAACTGTGTAAAACAGAATTGGAAAATGATGATTTTTGCTATGTAAAAGAATTGGTTGAGTTTTTTGAGAATAAACTAATGTCACAACATCTCATTCAACATCACTCATGAGTTTTGAAGATAAGATAAAAAGGGAAGATGTCACAACATCACATTTGACATCAGAACTGCACATTGGTTTTTCAACATCTTTGCTATCAAACTTCAAACATTCATAACTCTCTCAATTTTTAACGAAATTAAAATCCGTAAGAACCTATCTTGACCAATTTTTCGCAAGGAATCCAATAGTATCACTCATACATACTGAAACTTAATGTACAGCACACACAAGGCAAAAAACCAGATATGTACCTTAAGTTTAAAACAACATAAACTCCGCATATAAACATGTTAAAGTGCAAACAGTAGGAGGATCATAACATACACATTAAGGACTACATTTTTGCTTCAAGAATTGTTCAATATGATGCATGTATGTGGACAACAAAGGAAAGCATGATTCAAAGAATTCAAGTTGTGAATTTTACCTCTTTTTTGGAGATTTTGTGCAACCTACCAAGTGCTTTGTTCCAGAAATGATTTGATGCTTTGGACACCCTCAAATGACCTCTTGGATGCTTTTAGGATGATTGGAATCAGCTGGTACCTACAAAAACACAAACCGTCCCTTTCTTGCAAAAGGGGTTAAAAGTGACCAAAATAGCAACTCTCTCAAATGGTGTTCCAGATGGGGGGAACCATTTGGGACAGTTCAAGGATGATATTTGGAGTGTGTTTGAGGTTTTATCTGGTTTGGAAAGTGACTGAATCAAGACAAGGCTTGAAAAATGCAAAAAAGTCCAATTTTGAGGTTTTGAGAGGTGACTTTGTGATGCTGTGATTATAGGTCACTTTTGATAGTTTCGACAGCTTACATATGATATATGTGAGGTGTGTGTGTGATTAGTTTGAGTGGAATTGCTCTCTAACTCAAAAACTCAGAATTACTTGCTTTGGAAGGCAAATTTGAGGTGAAAGAAGAGATTTTGAGGAAAGCATCTGATTGATGGCTTTGGTGTACTCAAACTGAGCACAAATGAGCTCTATTTATAATAGAGCAAGTTTGTTTTGGGATCCACAGTGAATGGCAACTGTAGCAGAGGTTTGGCCAATGTTGTCCAATGAAAATCCAAGTCTCCTCTTGCCATTGACTAGAGGTTAGGGAACAGGCTGCTGGTTCCCTAGTTGTTGGAGGAATCTTGACTGAATTCAGTTGCAAATGTGTCAGTCCATGCCACCTCTAAGCATCCATTAAATGCTTCAATCCAAAATTGGTGTTTTGTCCCTCTTTTAGGCATTTCTAGGTTTGGCATGCTACTTCTTGTTCCAAGGACTTTGGAGGCTTGGCTCAGTGATTGTCCCCTTTAGATTTGATCCTCAGATGTGTTCAAAATGATGACAAGGCTTAAAAATTCGTGTGGCACAAGAAATGTGCAAATCTGCCCCATGAAAAATTCAGCTGCAGCAAGCCTTTTTGTAAAATCCATAACTCCCTACTCGAGTATGCTACATGGACGTTCTGGGACTTTCTGGAAAGCTAAGATGATGTACTTCAACTTTAATGTTTGGCCCCAGACCTGATTCAACTTGGATCATGGAGAAAAACAACCTTGAAGTTGGGACATTCTTGCTAGAAAAATATTAGTGATGTCCTATGCAATGTTGGAACATCAGACAACTTTGAACATTAATAATTCCAAACTTTAATCACTTGTATCTTTTAATCCACTATGATATTTTGAGTTGAAGTGAATTGCATCTTTGATGCTTGTCTTGCATGGTGACAAAGCTTGAAAATTGGGTGGCACAAGAAAAGTGCACAAAATCTGTCCTAAAAAAATCAGCTCGAGCAAGGCCTGTTGTGAGGTGCATAAATCCTTGCTCAAGTTGAATTAATGGGAGTTCTTATACATTTTGGAAAGCCCTAATGACATACTTTAACTTTGATGTTTGACTTTGGTCTTGGTTCAGCTTGCAAATTCATCAAAAATGGTCTTGAACTTGTGTAGTAAAATCTGTCCTAAAAGCTGTCATGAAAAATCTGCTTTATCAATGCTTTTTACAAAAATCATATCTCCTTGCTCGAGTATGCTACAAAGATGTTCTAGGACTTTCTGGAAAACTGAGATGATGTACTTCAACTTTCATGTTTGACCCCAGACCTGGTTCAACTTGGATCATGGAGAAAAACATCCTTGAAGTTGGGACATTCTTGCTGAAAAAATATTAATGATGTCCTATGCAATGTCAGAACATTGGACATTAAGAATTCCCAACTTTGATCACTTATATCTTTCAATCCTTATGATATTTTAAGTTGATTCCTTCTACATTGTTGAAGTATCAAATACCCTCTTTAAAAGTAGCCCTTACACAAAACCAATGGATGCTTGGGTCAATAGTTACAACCTTGAAAAGTTGTGCACTTGAACATGATTTTAACTTAGAAAAAATTTCTAAGTTTCCTTCAATTTGATCAATTTTTCAATTTTGCATGATTTCTTGATTTAAATTTGATCAAATTAAATCATCCATCATATTTTCTTGAGTAATGGCTTGTGAAGCTCATAGTTGACCAAAAAGTCAAACTTTGACTTTCTGCATCAGTTGACTTTGTATTAGATGAACTTGAGGCTTGATCCACTTGAAATGTTGCACTCTTGTGCCTAATTCTTGATGTGGGAGTCCTCTTGATCCTTTGTGTATGTTTGAGGGTGTAGACAAGTTGAAGATCATGTCATTCCTTGATTGATCATGTGTCTAAAAGCTCTGAGAGGGCTTGAAACCCTAAGCTTGATTGTAGTGAATGCTCAATAATTCCTTGAGGAGATTGATGAGGCACAAAGGTACATCTATATTGTGCTGATGATTTGCACCATGATGGGAAATCTTAGTGGTCAAAATTTGGGGTATGACAACAAGACATATATAATACTCCCCAGTTGAGTCAATTTTCAACCTTTTTAGTTTCAACCTTGGGCTTTGATCAAGGCACAGAATCCATCATCCCCATAGATGAGACCATGAGTCCTCTCTGTAGGAAGATATTTCCTCTATACATCACATTTCAAAACAAATAATAAAAAAACCTTTTTCCAGATAATAGATGTAAGTGGCACTCTTGTTGATTCAAAATCCAAGCTAGATTCCCTCCTTTATCATGGCTAAAAATTCTCTTTCATCTAAGTGATGTAAGTGGAAAGCCTCTGGATTCTACACATCCATGTCAATGTCCCTCTCTTAGCATGAAAAGACTTATAAAGGAAGATGTGGCATTACTGTATTCTACACATCCCAGTTAAAGCAACTTCATTTATAATCATTTCCTCATTGTTTATGATGAATAGGTGAGATATCTCCCTTTAGAGATGACAAATTCTCTCTCAGTCAAACATTTAGCTTCAATCTTGGGCTTTGAACAAGACACAAAAACTTTTATTTCAATCTTGGGCTTTGAACAAGACACAAAATCTTTTAGCTTCAATCTTGGGCTTTGAACAAGACACAAAAACTCCTTTAGCTTCAATCTTGGGCTTTGAACAAGACACAAAAATTCCTTTAGCTTTAATCTTAGGCTTTGAACAAGACACAAAAACCTTTAGCTTCAATCTTGGGCTTTGAACAAGACACAAACATTCTTTTAGCTTCAATCTTGGGCTTTGAACAAGACACTAAATTTCCTCCCATAGAATAGGAGGAACTACGATCGCTCTGATTTCCCTGGATCTCTTTATGGGAATACGTAGGCATAAGATTGCAAAATCTTAGCGAGGGCACTAATAAAAAACCTTAGGTCCAGTACCTTCCCAAAAACAACAGAAATCCCAAAAACAACAAAAACATTTCCTCAACTTTCCCAAAGGAGAAACTTTCCCTATTCAACAGTAAATAGATTTAAGCAACCAAGCAATTCAACAGTAAAACACATGCAAATAAAGTTTCCTATAGATTACTATAGATACTCTGGGTGTTAACAACTTCCCTTTGTATAACCAAACCCCGATCCCCGATCTCTACACATTTGTTAAAGAAAACATTTGCACGCAGGGTTAGTTTGAGATATCTTCCCCTTCCTTTTAAGCTTCATAGGATAAATACAGAAATCAGAAAGTAGCACCAAAAGCGGTTGTGGTCGCGTCACAAAAAAATCCACGCTACAGAAAAATGTCGACTCTGCTGGGGATTTTATTTTTTTCTTTCTAAGAGGGTTAAGCCTTGATTTGCATTTTTACTATTTATTTTCTTTCTCATTTGATATCATTTACTGTTTTCCATTATACTATCTGCTTATCTGCCATATTTGTTTAAATTACTGTTATCTGGGAATATGATTAATACACATGTGGTGAGTCAAAAAGTCCTCAGTGGGCTTGAGAGCATATTTTAAGATAGGAGGTGGGAGACTCAAGAAGGCTTATAGGGAGTGAATCCCGACTAAGCTAACTTGAAAGTCCACCAAATCAGTGGAGGTACCCTTTTGGAATTACTGATGTTAAACGAGCAAGTCGTGAAAACATTACTTTTTCCACTGGGCACCTGCGAAACTGAGGATTAGTAAACATTTAACCTTGACCATTCTTTTAGGATGTAGTGCGGTGATTATCGGGAATAGTTGATACGTAATACTATGCTCGGATGAGATTCATTTTAAGGATATTACAGCTCTCATGAGTCAGTTGGTTTGCTGGTAATATTCTTAAGAGGGGTCAATGATTTTGAGAACCTTGCTAGAACCCGTTCTACAGGTACATAAAAAGAACCCCTAGTACATACCCTTTGGGATTGGGTAGATCCTTGGCTCCATGCTTGTGACGATGAACCCTTAAAACCCATGTTTTCATATACTTGTGTTTGCTGCATTCATGCATTCATAAAAAACTTTCAAAAAATCTTTTCTCAAATTTTTTTCAAAAGAACTAAAAAAACGGGGTGTTGCAAATGTCAGAAACTGAGTTATGGATTTTGGTAGAAGAAAAACTCAGAAGTACACCTTCAGAAGTCCAAAACTTGAAGACCTGAGAAAATTGGGAAGGTTAATTACCAATCCGGAAGCTTTCAGAGCTAAGTACGGAGGACTTTTGTCTCTTTCGAAAGTCAACATGGTGGAAGGAGTCCTAGCTACATTGGTTCAGTTTTATGATCTGGTGTACCACTGCTTTACGTTTCTCGATTATCAGCTCACACCAACATTGGAAGAGTACTCTCATCTAATTGATTTGCCTATCACTGATCAGGATCCATTTTCTGAACTGGAAGAAATTTCTAAGGATCAGGTCATTACAAGAATCACCTCTTTGGAAATATCAGATATCAAAACTCACATGACCACCAAGGGAGGAATTCAAGGTTTACCAGCTAGGTTCCTATTGGAGAAAGCCCTATACTTTGCCAGTTGCTTTCGAGGATAACTTTGTTTTACTCACTTATGGATTATTCCTTTTCCCTAACATTGTCAATTTCGCCGACATCAACGCTATTAAGATATTCTTAATTGGGAACCCAGTCCCAACTTTACTGGCAGATACTTACCACTCAGTACATTTAAGGAACTTGTACAACAGAGGGAAGATTACATGCTGTGTACCATTACTCTACAAATGGTTTATTTCCCACTTACCCAAATCTGTTGCTTTTTGGGATCTCAAAAGTGGTAATGCGATGGTCGCAGAAGATTATGTCTCTCACCCATTCTGACATGGATTGGTACAATCGAGTCTATGACAGAATAAAGATCATCGACAAATGTGGAAGTTTCTTCAATGTACCCCTCATTGGTACCAAGGGAGGGATCAATTATCATCCAGTTTTAGCCCGTCGTCAGCTTGGATACCCGACGAAGAATGTACCTTACAACGTTCATCTGGAAGCTCTTTTCTTCAAAGAAGGAGAAAATGACAGAGCACTCAAGGAAGAAATTGTGCATGCCTAGCGTCATGTTCATAAGAAAGGAAGATAGTCTCTGGGAAAACCAAATTGCATGTCCGTAGAGCCTTATCTCCAATGGGTACAATCTAGGGCCCTCAAGTTGAAAATGCCATACCCTCGTCAAGAAGTATTTCGCTTAAAAGATTTTATCCTCTATTTCATGAGTGACACCGAGAAATTGCAGGTCGCTTTTAACAAAACTCAATGTAAAAAGAACTCTTGGAAAAACAAGTACCAGATTGTCAGCTTGGAGTGCACCAAGATTCAAGAGTTACTAAAGGAGAAAGATGCTCTGATTGAAATACTAGAGCAATATGCTGTGGAAAGTTAAGAGGAACGAAGAAGTTTACTCTCTCCTTTCACATGGCAAAGGATCATTAACCCGAAAACGGTTGAGAAGATCCGGTTAAAGAAGAGGAAAATGGGCCAGCAGCCAGCATCTGGACCTTTGTCAGAGATTCCTTAGGATTCATAGGCCTAGTTTTCCTTCCTGCACTTTGTAAAATAATGTACTTTTCCCTGTAAGATATTGTAATCCTTTGAATTCAATAAAAGGTTTCCACCGTTGTATGATATTTGCAACACAATGGTTAAAAGTTCTTTTGAAAAAAAAGACCATTCTCATTCCTTGCATATCATTCATCATTCTAGCATTACACATCTTTTTCATAAAGTCTCGCACATGTGTCACACTTTAGAGTCAAACTGTCTCATTCATACAATACTTAGGCCAATCGGCAAAAGAAAATGGATGATCTTGAGGAGGAAAACAGAGAGCTAAGAGAGGAAGTCAACACTTTGAAGGAAAGTCTGGAAAGACTCAACAACATGATTGAATCCCTGGAAGCAACTCAGGATCAACCACCTCAAAAGACTGCAATCTCAAAAGTTGTCTCTACACCAGCATTTGAGATACCCGTCAATCTTCCGCAGTACAACATGCCTAAAAGTTTTCCCTGGGCCATGCCTTTCAATTTCATACCTGAAGGATACATCCCACCGGTCACTGAAGAATTAGGAGCCACAGCTGGAACCTCCAGACCTGAAGGTTACAAACTTCAGATGAATGAAGATGCAAGGGTTACAATAGAAACTCCTGAAGGTTATAAACTTCAGGTCACCAAAGCGCCAAGAGTTACTGCAGTGATATCTATACCACAGCTTGTGATACATACTATCCCAAAGGAACAAATCCTTCATGCCACCCCTAGCAAGGACGAAGAAGTGTAAGAAAGAATGAATGAATTCCAAGAACGGTTATTGGAAATGCAAAAGGAACTGCATGCCATTCGCGTGCAGGACTTGTTTGCCAAAGATGCCGCTGACCTCTGTTTGGTCCCAAACGTCAAAATGACGCACAAGTTTAAGGTGCCTGACTTTGAGAAGTACAAAGGCAACTCTTGCCTTCAAAGTCATTTGGTAATGTACGCCCGAAAGATGTCTACCCAGACAGAAAACCAACAACTGCTAAACCATTACTTTCACGACAATTTAACTGGTGTTGCGCTCAAATGGTACATAGGTTTAGACCATACCAAGATCAGTACTTTCAGGGATCTTGGGGCAGTTTTTATTTAGCAGTACAAATATAATTTGGATATGGAACCCGAAAGAGATCAACTCAGAGCTATGTCCCAAAGGGACAAAGAAACCTTCAAGGAGTATGCTCAAAGATGGCGTGAAATCGCCGCCCATATTTGTCCTTCTCTCGAGGAGAAAGAGATGACGAAGATCTTCTTGAAAACATTAAGCTCATTTTATTATGACCGGATGGTTGCCAGTGCACCCAGTAATTTTACCGAGATGGTAAACATGGTGGTACGCCTTGAGGAAGCAGTTCGAGAAGGTCGATTGGTTAAAGACTCAGAACTATCCAGTAGTAGTAAGAGATATGGGAGTGTTTTCCAAAAGAAGAAAGCACAGGATATTAGTAATATCTCATAGAGTAAGCAAAGGCAAAGGTATCAACCTCGACAGGTGGCAACTGTATCTCCTATTGTTAGTCCCGCACTGATCCCGGCATGTCAACCACAGGTTGCTAAGAGGCAGCCAGATCAACAACCGTATCAGCAAAGGCAGCAACAGCCTCTTCAGCAGGCTCGCCCGTAATACAATAACAACAATCATTTTCCACAATTTCCAGGGTTTGACCCCATACCAATATTATATGCAAAACTATTCCCACTTTTGCTAGCCAAGGGGCACGTTCAAACCAGAAATCCTCTCATAGTGCTGGATAATCCCCCTTATTGGTTCAAAGCTGATCAATCTTGCCCTTATCATCAAGGAGGATCGGGGCATAACATTGAGAACTGCCTCAGCTTCAAATCTGACGTACAAAAGCTCGTCAGAAACGGAGTTTTATCTTTCAAAGACACGAATCCGAATGTTTAAACAAACTCGTTGCCACAACATGAAAAAATTCAGTAAACTTGATAGATATAGGACCCGACGACAGTTATCAAATTCATGATGTACGCCTACTAGGAACAAATTTGGTGAAAATGCATTGCAAGAAAAGCAGGTATGGCCATGTGCCACCCCACAACTATCATCAATATGACATTTGTTCTAAGAATAATCAAGGGTACGATTGTACAAGCAGCTCTTCAAGAGCAGATGGTTCTAGGCTAGATCCAAGATCATCGAGTTCGTGGAATAAATATGGCCTATCAACATCCGAACATTGATCAAAACCATGACATTCGTGCGATGAATTTCAATCTAGTGGCAATGCACTCAAGACAAAGTCAGTATCACAATTTGTCGCTGCACGACTACAATGCTTGCCCAATTTGTTCAAAAGACAATCAAGGATGTTCTTTTGTACAAGAAGCGCTTCAACGACAAATGGATCTTCGATGGATCCAAGACTACCATGGAGGTAATAATCACCAAGTCAATATAGTTCAGATTTTCGACATTCGTTTAATGAATACCAACTTGGTTGAATTGCATGCCAAACAACTCAGACTTGGTCATCTATCACTACATAATTATCCAGACTGCAGAGATTGCTCCGAAAACGATCAGGGTTATGCGCTTGTACAAAGAACTCTTTAGCATCTATTAGACCGTTGGTGGCTCCCAGTCTACCAGGATGAAAACACACAACAAGTTATCATAAGCAACGAAAATCTGGGTAGACACCAAAGCAGTGACATCTGCTTGCTGGAAACAGATTTGGTAAAGATGCACTGCATACAGAGTGGGTACGGACGAGTGCCACCTCACAATTATGAACGCTGCCAAGTATGTTAGGAGAATAGTCAAGGGTGCTACATAGTGTGAGCAGCTCTCCAGAATTAAGTAGACCATAGAGAAACCCAACTATGCCTAAATTCTCTGTCAATCAATATGGTGCAAGGTTGCCCAGGGCAACACAGAGTTTATGACATTAAAAACATTGAAACATCATTGGTCAAATTTCACAAATGCCTGTGCGGACTTAATTATTTTGGTCTGAATCACCACGATCATTCGGCTTGCAGAAAATGTCGCATGACTCAACATGGTTGCCTCCTTGTCCAGAATGAGATTCAAGAGTTGTTAGACAAAAGAACCATCACAGTCTTCAATGAAAGAGAGCCTGTTAATTATGGAATTAACAAGGATGTTTTCACCATAATCCCTCTACTCAGCAAGCCAAAGCACCCAGGAATCCCTTTCGACAATGGGAAAGTTTCCAACAGTTCCGAGCTAGAACCAATTGAGGTTGTTTTTGATATTCGAAAGACCCAAATAACCCCTGTGGTCATCTACCTGCCAGGCCCGGTGCCACAGAATCAGAGAAAGCTATTCCTTACAAATACAGTGCGACCATAATAGAAGATGGAAAAGAAATTCCACTACCATTCGTTGTCAACATTGCTGATATCAGTCGAGTCACCCGAAGCGGTCGAATCTTCAACAGAGGAGTTGGAGAACCTGCAAAAGAAAAGGAACCTCAAGCTGAAGTTCCTAATCAACAAATTGGTCAATCCAACAACACGGAGCCTGTAACGAATAACGATGAAATGCTAAAACTCATCCAGAGGAGCGAATACAACATTGTGGATCAATTATTACAAACTCCTTCTCGGATATCCTTGTTATCTCTCCTGCTCAGTTCAGAAGCTCACAGAGAAGCTCTACAGAAAGTCTTGGAACAAGCCTTTGTAGAAAAAGATGTAACAGTGGGTCAGTTTGAAAGCATTATTTCCAACATCACTTCCAGAGGAAGGCAAGAATCATAACATAGCACTCAATATCACAGTCAATTGCCAGGACGATGCTTTAGCCAGCGTAGTGGTAGACACAGGTTCATCCTTGAACGTCATGCCAATGTCAACTTTGGTACGACTATCTTTTCAAGGCACCCCCATGAGAGGTAGTGAGATCATAGTCAAAGCTTTTGACGGATCTAGGAAGGCAGTTATAGGGGAAGTCGACCTTCCTGTAACTGTAACGCCCCGATTTATTTTAATTATTCTTGTAATTTAAAGTTTATGATGTTGTGTGTATGCATGTGTTTACGTGTGTTGGGTTATTTTTGGATTACCCTTAGTATGGGGTAGTGACCTTAGAATTATAGAGAATAAGGTATTGGGGGTGTGTGACCAATTGTGTAGAGATGAGTGGTGTGGTTAGTAATTAGTTATTAATATTAGTTAGTAATTATTTATTGGAATAATATTATATGGATATTATTTGAAATTAAATAATAATTATTATTGGCATTATCTGTTACTATTTATTTGGGGGAAATAATAATAATAATAATAATAATAATAATAATAATAATAATAATAATAATATAAGGGAAGAGAATTAAGGAAAAAGAATCAATACGTGTTTTGGGTGGAGAAAAGAGAGAAAGGAGAGCTAGGGCAAAAAGGGAAGAATCACCATTGTTGGAGTTAAGGGAGCTTGCTACAAGAACTCTAAGGTAAAGGTGGGGTTCTTTGATCACTTAAGGGATGAATAATATATGTATGAGGGTGGGTAAATCGTTAGTGTTCATATCTATGCATCTCTTGTTTGTTTTGATGTTTCGTTGTGAAATTGAGGTTATGTGTCTGTGTTCGTAATTATGTGAAAATTGCTGATAAATTGTGTGTTTTCCTCAATAATGCTATAAATGATGTGAAGGAATTGATGAATAATATGTGTTTACTCCCCTTTAATGATGCTCTATATGTTATGTTGTGTTTTGGGGTTGTTGGAGGTCAAAACATGGGGTTTGGGGCCTGTTGGTAGGCTGAGAAATAAGAGAAATTGTACAAAATCGCACAAAAAAGAGGGTTTTCTGGGCCCTGCTACGGGAAGTAGCAGCCACTACGGGTGCCCGTAGCATCCCCCTGGACTGGGGCATCACGGGTGTGCAAAAATTGCGAATTTTCGGTGAGGAGCGCTACGGGCCGTAGCCCATGCTACGGGCGACCATAGTAGCTCTCTGGTTTTGTAACCCGAAATCGTTTCGATCATAACTTTTGATCCGTAGGTCCGTTTCAGTCGCCGTTCAAATTGTTGTAAAGCTGGTTTCTTGTACTTTCTTTTAAAATTATTTTCAATACTAGAATTCTAACTCTTCGATGTGTTAACTGTGTTTTCGTGTACGTTGTGATGTGTTAAACGTTGAAATGCTGAGTTTGGTTGTGCAAATGTGTGTTGTAGCCGTGGATTGCAATTGTTGCATGTTTTGGCAGGTATATGTTGCATGTTGGACATTTGTGGTGTGATGTATTTTCTATATGATAGTCATATGCATTGGTCATCGTTGTATGTTGTCGTTGAATGCATATCATGTTGCATAAGCTGTATGATAAGTCGTGTGCCCATGTGGGGTGTGAACGCCTTATCTGGATTCCTTGAAATAGAATCGTGTTGTTGTTGTTGTATAGGTAATCGTGTGCCCATGTGGGGTGTGAGTGATTACGGGTGTTCATGTGCCCATGCAGGGTGTAAGCGATCACGGATGTCGTGTGCTCATGTGGGGTGTGAGCGACTTATTTGGAAATTTTGACGGGAATTATGTTCATGAAAAAGGGATCGAATTGGTACCACATGCATTGAGTTGAGTTGTGAGTCTCATTGCATTGCATTGTGTTATGTTGTGTTGTGGATTATATGATTGTCTGCTTGTGTGGGAAATTGTAATTGTGTTGATGATGTGATGATAGGGTGAATTGTGTAATGATTATATGCTCTTATATTTATATTATGCAGTTCTTTTGTTGATTGTGAATCTCACCCTTCTGTTGGAATGATGCTTTATACGGCATCGTGTAGATAATCAAGGATGGTACGGAGTTGCGGTTAGTGAAGACGAAGTTCTTCACTTTATGTTTTGAGTTAACGTCTACTCTGATATGTAACACTGGGGATTATGGAATGCTTCATGTTTTATTTCCGTTACAGTTATTATATTTTGTTTTAATTGATGATGAATATGTGGTTTAAACATGTTAAGTTTTGATTGTCGATTCGAAGAAGTTTTCCGCTGCTTATTGAGAAGAATTTTTAATATTGATTTCGTAGTACCGCTTATAATAATAAGTATGTGTTACATGTTATTTGTTTGGGTAGATGTATATTGGAAGTAACATCCTAAGTGCTGAATTTTCTTTGAATTTTTACTCTGATAATTTTATTATTTTATGCGGGGATTTAGGGTGTTACAATAACCATTGGTCCCCACACTTTCCAAGTCACTTTACAAGTCATGGACATCCGAGCAATATATAGTTGTTTATTAGGACGACCTTGGATACATGAAGCAGGGGCAGTTACTTCAACACTTCACCAGAAGCTGAAGTTTGTCAAGAACGACAAGTTGGTCACAGTATGCGAAGAACATGCTTTAATTGTAAGCAATCTATCATCATTCTCATATTTAGAACCAGAAGAGGCCATTGGAACTCAATTTCAAGCACTCTCTATGAGCAATGAGAATCATCAAGAAAAAGGAACGTTGATTTCCTCGTACAAAGATGCTCTCCAAATAATGGGAAGCAGTGACATAAAAGGATGGGGGCAAGTTGTGATTCCAGTTGATAACAAGACGAGAAAAGGTCTCGGTGTTTCTCCAACACTTACCAAGACTACAAAAAAGGATGAAAGCTTTCGTCCCATTCAAGATTTCTTCCACAGTGGAGGCTTCCTCCACCCGATTTCTCTGGAAGTCCATACCATCGAGGAGAACAACTCTTCTGATACAGATGAAGAGTGGAAATCCTATTTCAATGATGAAGGTTATATATCTCAAGAAGAAACGTACATGTTATTCTGCTCTCCGAAGCAAAGTCCCAGATATATACCAAGATCAGACGTTAGAAAGATCTACGAAGATTGTGATCCTGAGGGATATCGTTCTCCACCCAACTCATTGGAGGAAGACACTCTGATGAAAGACAACTTTGATTATAACTCATATGATCCCATGGATGATTTGCCCATCTGGAAACCTTACATGGAAGAATCAGGGCAAATGATTCAGCCAGAGAATGCATATATGCTGAGTGACCTTGAGAAAATTCCACTTGTTCTCCCAAAGTCGTGGGAACCTTACTAGGAAAATTCTGAAAATGTCAAACATCATGTTGATGAAGTGGCAAGAATTGCAGGACAAGAATTTATCAACTTTACATTTTCTGAGGTCAATGCAATTCAAGAAGATGATTCATTTATCCCCTCAAAAACTTGGGATACTTTGGGGCAGCCAAGTGGCAAGTACGACTTTCTAGTGAAGTACATTGCTCCCGAAAGCTCTCGTATCAGATATGAAGACATCCAGCAAACAGGGTGGGGAGATCCTCTTGAAAATAAAAATACTGTTGAAGATACAATAGAAGAGTCCTCTTATGATGACGCTGCATGGGAAGAAGACTTTAGTGATCCAACTCCGCCAGAGATCAGTGTCATTGCTGAAGACAATTATGGAAGAAAAATACCGGACTTTGTGATCCACAGAGGAGTTCGTCGCCATTGGGTTGCGGTGGATGTCCCGAATATCGTTCATAAATCAAAGTAATTGTCTTGTCTCTGTTTTGACCTTTCACTTTGCCCGGGTGAAAAGGATGTTTTATAGGGCTTGCTTTTCTGTAAATGCCCCTCTTCGCTTCACCCAGAGCGAAAGAGTTTTGTTTTATAGGGTTGTGCTTCAAGAATCGACAAATCATAAATAAAGAACGTCATTCTGAATTCCTGCTTTCATTGTTATTTTCACTTTTCGCTTTTCTAGAAAATGGTAATCCTAAAAAACAGACCAAAATAAAAACAAGCGTTTTTTAAAAAAAAAATACACTGCACACATTTTTGCATTCTCTCTGTCTTTTCTGAAAAGAATCATCACGTTATGCAGATTATTTGTTTAAAACCCCATTGAAACATGCGATCCAATGTCTTCTCCCAACTTTTTGTTACCGGTATTTGAAGCCGGAGAAGAAGGGGACGAAGAAATTCCAGATGAGATATCTCGATTACTAAAAAATGAGGAGAAATCCATTCAACCTTACAAAGAACCATTGGAAACGGTCAATTTGGGTTCAGAAGAAGAGAGAAAAGAAGTTAAAATTGGAGCACTACTCCATCCAACTGTCAAAGAAGGCTTGATAAAACTGCTCAAAAAGTTTTCAGATGTGTTTGCTTGGTTCTACCAAGACATGTCAGGGTTGGATACCAACATCGTGGAACATCAATTACCACTGAAACCAGAATGTCCTCCGGCCAAACAAAAATTGAGAAGGACTCACCCTGATATGGCCATCAAAATTAAGGAAGAAGTGCAGAAACAGATCGACGCAGGTTTCCTTGCCACCTCAGAATATCCTCAATGGCAAGCCAACATAGTGCCAGTTCCCAAGAAAGACGGAAAAGTCAGAATGTGTGTGGACTATAGGGATTTAAACAAAGCAAGTCCAAAGGATGATTTTCCCCTACCATACACTGACATGCTAGTTGACAGCACAACAAAATTCAAAGTGTTCTCCTTCATGGATGGATTCTCGGGCTATAATCAGATCTGAATGGCGCCAGGAGACATGGAAAAAACTTCGTTCATCACCCCATGGGGCACCATTTGTTACAAAGTAATGTCGTTCGGTCTGAAGAACGCATGAGTAACTTATCAAAGGGCTATGACAACTCTGTTTTGCGACATGATGCACAAAGAAATTGAAGTGTACGTCGATAACATGATTGCCAGATCTAAAATAGAAGAAGAACCTTTGGAACACCTGTCAAAGTTATTCCAGCGTCTAAGAAAATACAATCTCCGCTTGAATCCTAATAAGTGCACATTTGGTGTTCGTTCAGGAAAACTCTTGGGATTCATCGTCAGCCAAAAGGGAATTGAGGTTGATCCCGACAAAGTCAAGGCCATTCAAGAAATGCCTGCTCCAAAGACTAAAAAAACGAGTAAGAGGATTTTTGGGACGTCTCAATTACATCTTGAGATTCATATTCCTCATGATCGCGACATGCGCGCCAATCTTTAAACTACTCAGAAAGAACCAAATCTGTAAATGGACAGAAGATTGCCAAAACACTTTTGATAGCGTCAAAGAATATTTGTTAAAATCACCTATTCTGTCTCCCCTAGTGGAAGGAAGACCACTGATCATTTACTTAACAGTCTTGGAAGACTCCATGGGTTGTGTGCTTGGCCAACAAGATGAAGCAAAACGAAAAGAGTCTGCCATTTATTACTTAAGCAAGAAGTTCACGGACTGTGAAACTCGATACACTATGCTCGAGAAAACTTGCTGTGCTATAGCTTGGGCAGCTAAACGTCTTCGCCAGTACATGATTTGTCACACTACTTGGTTAATCTCCGAAATGGATCCGGTCAAGTACGTCTTTGAAAAGCCTGCTTTAACAAGAAGGATCACCCGTTGGCAGATATTGTTATCAGAATACGACATCGAGTACCATGCTCAAAAAGCCATCAAAGGAAGTGTTTTAGCTAATCATCTGGCTTATCAACCAATTGACAATCAGGAATCAATCAAATTCGACTTCCCAGACAAGGATGTCATGTACCTAAAAATGAAAGATTGCGATGAACTGCTACCAAATGAAGGGCCAGATCTGGAGGTTTGAGTAGAACTCTCTAACAAGCCTCGAAAACATTCGATCCATAATCTTGGTAAAGAATCCTATGATAAATACTCTACTAATATTCTCACATGGTATGTATTCTCTAAAAAACGTTGGTTCCATACAGGTTGGTCGAATCACCTTCTAGTTAGATAAATTTTTTGGGTTCTTTGAAGAGGATCCTTTCAAGGGAGATTTGATTGAAGATGAATTTCCAGTAGACACACTCTTTGATGGATTTGGATATGGATCTGGTAGTAATAAATGAATCTGGATCTAATAGATGAAAACTTAGTGGTAAAAGGAGATAATGAATTGAGTCAATGTTGTTTAGAAGAAGAAACATGTTGAGAAGAAGAAACCACTTGATGATTTTAAGCTCTATTAAGCGACTTAATTAAATAATATTCATAAGACGGGAGGAGAATATGTATTTTTTTTAACAAAGAAGTTTTTTTAATTCGCCCCATATGACATTAGCGAATTGAGTATTAACCTTTTTTATATTTATTTATAAAAAATTGAGAAAATTAATTAAAAAATGTTTTGATAACTTAATCAATTGATCAATATTTAAACAATGAGATTCTTAACACCTAAAAAAAATTGGTTGTCAGTTGAAATTGAAAGTAACAAGTTTATACTTAACAGAATGTTCCTCAATCGATACAACTCAAACGAGTATGCGGATAACTGTTGTTCATTGGAGCGCCAGAGTGTGGGGGTTGTTCCCATTATTGCACACAATCGAATATGAGACAACTGATTCTTTATGAAGTTTATTGAATTATATTGTGGTCATCAAAACTTTAAACTCAATTAAAACCGAAGATCACAAAGACTATGGATTGACAACATAGAATTACTACTAACAAGGAATAAAGTTTAATAAACTTGATGAGAAACAAAAGGCAGGGAGCCAAACATAGGCGCCACATATCGCTTCATAAAGGGAACACTCACGAATTACAGTAAACTAGCGTCCAGACGGGTACTCCCGTGTCTGTCTGTCCGCTTTTATTAATGCACAAACGGGTCAAAATATAAAGAAATTTTGTTGTGTATTTATTTTTTATTTTAATTAAATAATTTATAAAATAATAAACAAAATAGTAGAATGAAAGAGATATACAAATCACCATTAACGGTTAACACAAAAGAAGTTGAGATTTAATAAAAAAACTGAAAACGGTATACTTGAAATAAAAAAAAAAACTATACCCAAAGTAAATTTTGTCTTTATATAGTTATAGATTACAGTAAATAATTGAATGAGACAATATTATTTTTGAAAGACACTATGTTATGATTAGTATAATAGTTTCATTTATACATACCATATGTTGTTAATTATTTTACATATTCAATGAATCAACTAAACTATTTAACTTTTTTTCTTCTTCTATACTTTATTCTTTTATAAATTTCTCCGACAAAAAGTTCTAAATCTCTATTTAACACACTCTAAAATAGTTAAAAAATCAACTAATCGAGGGATAAAATTTATTTCCCAACATAATCATGTGAAGACAAAACAAATCATATTTAAAACTATTGGCTTGTTCTTACAAACATTGAATATTATTTTGAAGATTAAATATTTCTTAACTAAGTAGATATTTTTGTTGTTAATTAAAAGTCATAATGGGTACCTTTCACAGAAAACTGGAGCTGGAAAAATTAACATATAGAAACAAAAAAAAGTCACATTAAGGCCATGTTTGCTTGACCAAAAAAATAATAAATAGAAAAAGAGAAGAAATAATATTTTTCCTATTTAGCAACAAAATGGAGAATACAGAAAAGTCCAACTTGGGAAGCATTTTTTTCTCGCACATGGAAGTAGAAAGGAAGAATATTTGGATTTTCTATATAAAGTGTGAGTAATCTCATGTGGAAAAGTGTGTTACATTGATAAATATATTGGAATTAAAGAACCAATCTTACATCATAAAGATTTCTTTTCATCTTTATACAAAGTAAAACTATCCAATATAATTATAACAATTTATAATTACAAAATAATTTAATGAAGAAGACTTATATTACATTGTCAATCAATTACAGACGTATATGATCCTTCAACTCACATATTTAATTTTAAAATTAATTTATACTGACATGACAGAATATTATAATTTTATTGGATGATGGTATAAAACTAATTTATACTGATAAAACACTACCTGTAATCTCTTTGTTTAAAATGTTTATATATAATTATTCGAAGAGAATATAATCGTAGTTAGATTGAAAGAGAACTAAAAAAATAAGAAAAAAATATGAACAGAACAATAAAAGTATTAAAAAGGAAAAATGAAAGTTACCGTTTAGGGAATTATTTTTCCAATTGATTGGTAGGTGAAGTTGTGTAAATCATGCAAACGTAGACTTTTTATTTTAGTAAATCATATGAAATTAAATTCTTAAAAAGATTTCTCCTCAAAATTAGGCTTGGTGTGGCCAAATTGTTAGTGAGAATAAATGAAAAAATAATAATCTTAATAGCTCTGAAAGAAAAGTATCAAAATTTGAGAAGAGAATAATGTTAGAATATTTCTTTTAAAATTCAGAAGGGAAGATAAAAAAGTATACAAACTAGAAAAAAAAGAAAGAAAAGGATTTCCAAAAAAAACATTTTAAAATTGAATTGTTACAATTTATTAATCAAATATAAATAGTAAATAGGTTGAACAACAGACTGATCGTTGGGTTCAAAAATACACCCAATTTAAAGGGATTTTAACTTGCCAACCCTAAATTATACTTGACACCTCTCATATTTTTATATTTTTAAAACTCTTTTTGATTAAAAATTGGTCCAAATTTTCGGTAGTGTATTTGAAATTTTTGGTACAGACCAAAGATTTTGGTAGTGTATTTGAAATTTTCGGTATATCGAAAATTTCAAAATTTTCTATATGTTTTGATAAATTCTAAAAATTTGAAATTTACTTGTTGATACGGGAAATTTCAGCCTAAATGAAATTTCCAGTAGTTTTATTTGTTTAATTTTTTGGACGTTCAGGATTTTGCCGACAGTTTTGGATGACTGTGATTGCACCGACAGTTTTGTGTGGTCCCGAGTAAATGCAAAGTTATATAAACAGAGGGTCACATGTTGTTTGATAAACACATCTCAAAAAAATGCATATTCCTCAATTTTTTATTAAAACAAAAGTGTACTTCAACGGAGCTTCTCCTTCAGTAGAGTTCTGGCTTTCGGATGACACCACATCTCTTGCCACCCTGATGTCCAAGTTGAATGAATTGTTGTCTGATTCCGAAAACAAAAAGGTAAGAAAGATCGAGTTTCGTGAAGATTGGATTGATACTGATGGGATATAGAATAATGCGAAGACATCAACCATTGTGATAGTCATCTCCCCAAATAGAAGATGAAATGAAGACGTCTCCTTGTGCCACCTCTCAACAAACGCACTAAGTAGTGGAACGTCGAGCATGATGAGGGAGCAGTGGGTAAAATCAAGCAGCTAGAACTCCTGTATAATCCAACTGACCTGCTCGGGCATCAGAATTTTTGAGAAGTCCTTCATCTCTAACCCGTGTGATGCCACCTTCAGAGCGGGTTGCTCCTGTGACAAAGAAATATAAACAAATTAGCCGATAGCTCATGTGACAAACAAATATACACAATAATTAAAGTTAAACATAAAAGACATATACCTTGCCCTGCTATAGTCGTAACACCACATGATCAGCATACTCAATAAGCACCGACAGGTCGATGGGTCCTCAAGGGAATCCTCCATCAGTGTGCATAGAGGGCTCAGTCGAAGGAGCTGTAACCTCTGTGTGTCAGCAGTAACCGATGAGACTGAATAAGAAACATCAGCATCTGGCTGGACCACCCGAGCAACCCCCTCTAAACCAACCTCCTCATCAACATCTTCAACAACCGAATCAACAATCAGATCAACAACTGTATCAACATCGGGCTGGACCACAGGATCAACAACAGTAGCGTCTGGCACCACCTCATCTCTAGGTTGCTCTACTGATCGTAGCGGTCGGCGTCGAGTGCATCTATGTGCCCGAAAATGACCCTACTCATTTAACCGCTTCCGATGTGAACCGGTTGGAGCCACTCATCCAGCCCGTAACTAGAAAGACTCAATATCAGCACCCGTGGCAGCCTTACTCTGATTTGTCGCTCGATCGACAGCTCTCCTTGATAGAGTGTCGTGTCTGCCACTGCCTCTGTATTTCATTGCAAAAGCAGAAAAAAAAAAAAAAAATATATATATATATATATATATATATATATATATATATATATATATATATATATATATATATATATATATATATATATATATATATATATCAACAACTACCGAAAATTTTGAAATTTCTGGTATAAAACAAAGTTTTTGCACATACCGGAAATTTCAAAAATTTCTGGTACAAAGTTATGGAATATATCAAGAAATTTAGAATTTCCGATACAAAACCTGGTTTTTATAACTACCGAAAATTATGAAATTTCCTGTATACATTTCAATGTAAACACGGGAAAATTTTGAAATTTTCGGCATATATTTCAATGTAAACATTAAAATTTTTGAAATTTTGAATACAAAATACCGAAAATTTTGAAAAACTCGATATAAAAACTCATTATTTTAAAAATTTCTGATAGATGCTCCAAATTTCCAGTATCGCTCCGAAAATTTGAAAATTTTGCCTTTAAATTGTAAACTTTGAAATTTTGAGAACTGAATTTCTAAAGGCAGTGTCGTCTTTTCATATGCGTTAGGGAGAGGGGGAGGAAGAGGGAGAAGAGAAGGTGTTAGGTCTAACTGAGAGGTGTCAAGTTATATCCTCCAATTTAAATCGTGGTTGAATCAACAAGGTTCATTTTCGTTTAATTCTTAAAACAATTTTAACGAACTAAGTCAAGACAAATTACAAATTGTTTTGGCCGGTTTATTTGAGTTATTGAACTTATTTATTTTTTTTGTTCAATGCCATTATTTGATCTCACCTGAATTTTACGTGGCATTTCAAATTTTAAATATAAAAATATGTCATTTATTTAAATTGGACAACATAATATTTATATACATTTTTAATTAAATACAAAAAATTATAAATATAATTACATTTTAAAATTGAATTGCACATTTATTTTTTAGTTACAATTTAAATTGCTTTTTTAATAAATAGGCTTGAATTACTCACAGAAAAATTAAAATATATTTTAATCAAACTTAAATAACTTTAAATTAATAAATCAATCCATTTAATTGCCCCATACAATTTTAAATCATATCAAATTTAAACATTAACAGGTCAATACAAATTAAAAACTAAATCAACTAAATTTACATCTAATAAACATTTGAAATTTTGATCAAATTTTGGATCAAAGGCCCTCTTCTACAAATTTGGAATTAATGAGCTCTCTTTGTCCGTCCAAAAAATTTAGAGAAAATTTTATCCCATGCCCTATCATTTATTCCCCTACCCCTATATTATACTTTTTGACCAAAATATCCTCATAAAAAGTGTAAACTTTTTTTAATTTAATTATTTGATCTAGAATTTAATAAATAAATTTATTTTAAACGCTACTTAATTAATATTCTCAGCAAATATGACAAGTATTATATACTTTCCGTAAAAGAATGTTAGGATGTTAATTTATATTTGCACGAGGTTTTAATGTCAATAACTATATACAACAAAAATTTTAGCTACTAGTTTTTTTCTTTCAAAATATTACTATCATCATCGTCTATAAGTAATGTTTAATTGACATGCACACACTGGCAGATCGAGAAACTCTATTCCGTTGGAGCAAAAACGATTCAATAAAAAAATATTCAAAGTATTTAATTATAATGTTGTCTCCTATTTTTTACCTCATTCATTAAATTAATTTTTATTTAAAATTCAAATAATTTTTTTCTCGATCTCTTATATTTGCTTAAAATTGATTATGTATTCAATTTTTAACCATATATCATTTGTAAAACATTACAAATCAGCATATAATAATCTTTGTATAACTTTAAAGATAAAAACTATAAATTATACATTAAAAAATTATGAGAATGAAGTTTATCAACGTTGAAAAAAATTTTAATATAAAATATATAAATTAAATGTCATTAAAAAATATACATAACATCAATTTTAAAATGTGAGAAAAATGTCAAAACTATTTGAATTTAAAATATAGAAATTATTTCTATGAATAAGATCAAATAAGATTGTCAAATAAACCCAAAAAAATAAAAATCAAAAATTCTAATGAGCATTCTTTTAAATATACAATATTTCACCTTTTTATAAAAAAATTCTTTATTTTCAGCAAACTAAAATTTATAAAATAAATTATCTAATAATTATACGTGAACATAAAAATAAGTCTTAATTAAATACTTTAACTTCTATAACACATTAGAACACATATATAAAAAGAATATGTTAAAATAAAAAATATATATAATTGGGAATAATTTTTTAATATTTAACATAACCAACTTATTAGAAAAACTCCAATAATAAAAATATATATTACTTTTTAAATGTGAATTTATATAATAGAGAGTTGTGTGTCATATAAATTTAATGTCCTAAGACAAATGAGTTATGTTTGTAACATTTACAATGTAATTTTTCTAAGCATAAAAAAAATTAGTACATAGAAAAACAAAAGTCTTGTGGAGGCAAGTGCTCCCATTATCCATATGTGGATCCGCCAGTGCGTGAACACATTTATTTTATTTTTAAAGCAAATATATTACCTGCTCTTATTTGACACCATGTAAATTCAGGGCTATGTTACATAAGATGATGATATACTGTCATAAATTAGCATCCCTAATATTTTTTACGGAAAATATATAACACTTGCCATGTTTGTTGAGAATATTATTCAAGTAACGTTTAAAGATAGATTTATATATTAAATTCCGGATCAAATAATTAAATAAGGAAAATTTTATATTTATTTATATAAGGATATTTTGGTCAAAAAAAATATAGGATAGAAGTAGAGGAATAAATGATGGAGTATGGGGTAAAATTTTCAAATTTAGAATCTACAGCTAATTCATCATAACATCAATTAGATCCAAAATAGAATAAAACACGACATGCCTCCAATTGAATTACTAGACTACATAGTTTTAAACATGTCAATCCGATAAAATAAGTGCACGTGTGAAAAAACGACTACATAATTTTACATCACAAAGTAGATAAATATCAATATTTGAAAAATTCTTACCCACATAAAGTTAAAACTCTTGTTTTTATTAAACAATTATAATTCAATAACCTCCGATTAAATTAAAATACCACCTCTTTGTCGCAGCTCGAAAAATACGACTTCATTAGCGTTTGCGCGCTCACAGGATGATTAAATAGAGTGGCCATCAAATTTTATTTATTTCAAAGAAGGAAAGGAAAAATATTGATAAAACCCTTTAAAAGAAATAGAAAATGATATTCACAACCAAATTCGGATTTGGGAGTCGATTACGCAATAGAAAGATATTAACACCCCACATGTCCGTTGTACTCGACGGGAACCTTTTAATTAAATTTGCGATGGAATGTTAGCTTATTTATTTTTTTCGAGTGATAAAAAGTGCAAAAGGGAAATTCGGGTAAGCAAATCACAGATGTCCTATTAGATGTCGAGACATTGATCTCTGTTAAAAACCGAACAAGGACAGAACAGAAACATTCAAAAACACTTCAGGTTAAAAACAATGTCGTGACAGATGTTTCAACATTAGTAAAGACATAAACTTCTAATCAAGAGACCAGACTGAATTGAACATAACATAATGATAAATAACACAAGGATATGATGACCTAGTTCGGTGAACAACAATATCTACATCTGGGGGTTACCAAGGCACGAATGAGTTCACTATTAGTAGTATTAATTTAGAGCTAAACTCCCTCATTTACAACTCCTCACTTAATCCCTACCCAATACAATTCTACCTAGAAATCACCATCTAGATAAGAGAACCTCATCTCAATTCCTAAATCACCTCAGTGATATCTAATAGTTACAACCTCCGACAACTGTATCAAACTGTTTAATTGAAAGACACCCCTTCCAATACAATATTCAATCAAGACTCTTGACTAACAATAACTCTTGAATTTGCTTAATAGCTTCATCCAAGAACAATACATAATCCATTACCTACAGGTTTCTGAATCTGTAAAACTATGTCTACCACAATGCATCAAACGATACAGAGGGTGACTTACAACACAAGAAAGTACACGATTCTCAAAACCCTAAACCCTTATTTTCTAATTTTTCAAAAGTCTTAATAAGAATTCTTATTCTACCCTAGATCTTGGTCTTCCTTTTATAATCTTCAGCTGTCCATGTGCTTCGAAATATCTATTTATTTATTCCTTGAACCATGTTCTGATTGCTCCTTAAATCTTGGACCAGATCTGCAACAACCTGATATATCAGACCAAGATATCGAGTCCACAAGTTAGGACATCTTGTCTGACATGTCTTCTTCCAGCAGACTTCATCATGTTGGAACATCTTATTCAACACCATGTTTTACCAAAATTTAGTCAAATCTTTTAGAGCCTTCAATCTCCCCCTTTTGACAAATTTTGGCTAAAAAAACCTTTTGCACAATAAACCCAGGATGCTAAGGAGAGAGGGAGTAGAAAGTCCTGAAGTCATTTCAGTTACCCTGTGAGGACTCCTGGAAGCTTTCATTTTTCCCGTCCAGCTATATGACTGGTTTACACGGTGTTCCCCACCTGTTGAATGTTGTGTACCCTTTGACCTGGTGTACATGAAGAAGAAGATGCACACAACTCCCCCTCAAACCCAGAACCAAAGATGTTTCCTCGGAGCAACCAAACACCAACCTGAATCATCCCGATGAGGACTCAGGGGAGCAGCCTGCTACTTCGGATAACTCAGAACACCATACATAATAGAAGGACTCAGAAAAGAAACTGAGACACAGATAGGATGTTGGAACATCCCATCCAACATCCTTGCAAAACAACTGCAAGAATGGACTCCACACCAAAAAGGATATCAGTTATGTGTTGTAAGGACCAACACAAAACCAAGATGAATACACACCCATTCTCCCCCTTTTTAGCCAAAAATTGGCAAAAGTAACCAACACAGTTTCAGACCCACATGGTACTTATCCAAACCCGGACAAAAGTCATGAAGACACAACTCAACCAAAGAAACACAATCTGAGAACCAAGAAGCAGCGACCCCTTTTAAATACCCAAGCAGTTTCTTTAGGAATTAACGATCCATAGAAGTTACCAAAGGATAATTCAATGAAGATATAAATTTAGGTAGGTAACTTCAACATAAATGATTGTGCACCGGCCGACTAGGATTTGACTATTTCAACTTATTGTAAAATGTCCAAAGAATGCGCATGTACCAAAACACATGTTTAACATGCTTCTCTTAGGCACACTCTCCATCGTCCAAATAAACCTACTTGGAAATAACCATAAGTCCTAAACAATATCCTGACATCTGGTTAGACTTTGTCTAGTCTCTCTCATAGCCTCTGAGGCATAGTCACAGATTCTTCAAGTAATCCCAACATGCTCCTTTCCAGCCAAGGGCTGACTAAGATGTTAGGACATCCTGTCTAACATCTTCCAACAAGGACTCCAATGCTCCTTAACTCATTCTGCAGAGAAAAATAAATTCTCCCAGACAAAATCCAATCTTATTTCTCAGGTCTCTCCTAAGAATTAAGAACACAGTTAATATCATTCAGTAGCCTTAGCAGCTCAACCTTCCATGCAGAACTGACAAAGCCACAAAATCAACACGCCACAATGTCAAGACATCTTGCCTGACATCATCACATGAGCATCTTTATGCTCATAAGTGAGAAAAATACCAGGACCACACTCCTTGTATCAAAACCAAAGAACTTTGGATTGAGACCAAATAACACCATTGATTACTCTCTCCCTGAACACATCCATACACTGTACAAATTCCTCTTGAATTTTACAGCCATAGACAACCCTGTTCTTGAGAGTAAATCCAATCAAATCTGGAATGATCACATCCACGAAAGAGACATACACATTCTCTCAGCTTCTTAGTTAGACAGAATGTCAACCACTATTGGAAGACACCAGACCCCTTCTCCATATGAAGAGTGATACACCTTCAGCCTGATACAATTTTTTCTAGTGATACTTCCAGCATAACCTATCACCTGAATCCACACAGTCTTGGCCAGTAGCTCTACACTATACTCAACCATGAATAGATATAGCTCCAAGACTGAAAGTTAACCTCCAAGAAGAACCAAAACCAGGAATGATGTTCCAACATCATTTAGGGCATCAGTCCCAATCAGAGAAGGCATGACTTTGATTCTTGAACTAATAAACATTGAACTTACCATTCTCATACTTCCATTAGTAATAAACATATGAGAATCACAACCATTCACAGCTGCAGTAGATTATAAACCATCACAGAAGTCAGAATACCTCATAGAGAAATAAACTCTCACGAGCCTCATGAAGCTTCAACCCAGAAGCACAAAGTTCAGACATCCCAATCTAAACAGACTCCTCAGCAAGGTCTGCTTACTGTTAGATGTGAAACATGCTATATATTTGTATTTGATACTTGACATTTTTCAACACTTTCTTGTTTTAATTGATGATTTTATTAGTGAATTGTTGTTGTTCTTCAAACATTGTATTTATACCTTTGGTGCTTGTAATGTGTGTGTTATTGTGCAGAAAAGTGCACTAATTGATCAAAGAAAGAAGACAAAAGAGATGATACAAGCTGCCAACGAAAGAGGAAAACAACAGCATGTTGCAAACTCTGACGAATTCACCAGCGAACGTTCGCTTTACAAACTCAGGCAAGGTCTCCAGTGAATAGCTCTAGAATTGGACAGAAGCAAAAGGAGCTAAAGCTCGCTTTGCAAACTCCCAGCGAATGTTCACTGCTTCGTTCGCTTTGCGAACAACCTGGCGAAGAACCCTTGGATAAAGTGCACTAATTGATCAAAGAAAGAAGACACAAAGAGATGATACAAGCTGCCAACGAAATAGGAAAACAACAGCAGGTTCGCTTTGCGAACTCTGGAAAATTCACCAGCGAACGTTCGCTTTGCGAACTCTGGCAAGGTCTCCAGCAAATAGCTCTAGAATTGGACAGAAGCAAAAGGAGCTAAAGTTCGCTTTGCGAACTCCCAGCGAATGTTCACTGCTTCGTTCGCTTTGCAAACAACCTGGCGAAGAACCCTTGGATATGGCAGTGGCAAAAGGACCCAAAATTCTCTTTGCGAATGTTTTGGGGAGTGGTTCGCCTTGCGAATGAAACATTCGCTTTGCGAACCCACAAAGACAGCCAAGGGTGATTTAACTTTCAGAAGGCACTTAAGGTGCCATTTTCTTCATTCGCTAGGCGAATGATTCATTCGCTAGGCGAATGATTCATTCGCAGTGCGAATGTAGCTGATCTCAAGTGTATTATAAATAGGTTTTTATGTTTTCTTGGGATCATAACTTGATATTATCACACAAAAACATACTTTTCTGAGTTTTCTTCATCCAAGAGAGATTTTACACTTTGAGAAGCTGAAGTCACATACGATCTCGATTATTCGACGCGGATGTTCTTTCATCTCCTCACGAAATTTGTGATACAAGCTACCGTTAAAATGTGTAGCTAAACACATCTTGTGTTAAGATTAGAGGTAGTTAATCTTGCTTATATGTATTTCTTCTGATCTTTTGTATATGAACAAGGTTGATGATCAATATATGATGAAGTTGTTTATTCTTAATGATGTATTTGTGGTTTGAATCACTCTAGACATAGATTTTCCAAATCTTGACCTATTATCTTCATCTCTTAAAAACCAAACTCTTGACATAGATTTGGGGTTTAATATTCGCTTTGTATTGATCTTAACGGTTGTTGTTTCGATTGTTAGCGTGAGACATCATCTAACGATTTAAACAACGATACTCACGAATTTTCTTTAGATATAAACTTATTCGCGAGGATACGCGATTGTATTGATCGGAACTAAGTTCATATGCTTGATTAATCAGATACGTATGAAAAGGATTAGCAAAATCTAACCTTGACATGCTTTTATAAAACTTACAACATCTTTGTTATAGTTTACTTCTTAGCTGCCAAAATTGATGTTACAAAACCAAGAACAATTTGGAAAACCCTTACTTAAAACGTTTCGACTATTGAACGACAAGCATCAAAATATCACACAATCCCTGTGGATACGATAAAAACACCCCCCCGAAATACTCTTCAACACTTACCCTCGGCCCTACAGTTTTCTTTCCTACAAAACTCCACCTTGCACAGTCCAACACAAGACACAGTACAACAGTACTAGCAAGGGCTAATGTTTCAACAGGTGATGACATCATAATCCTAGAGCAACATGCTTGAGCGGATAGTTTCTTAAGTCACACTCAAAAGCCTCCTTCCACCATATCCTTGATCATGAGGGAACATAGCTGAAACTTCCAGTACTAACATCCCCTTACCCCAGAAATAACTCTGGAACACTCATATCCAATCATCTTAGACGAGACTCCAAAAAGAAGATATGAAAACACCACGCAATCAACAACTCCCTTGAGTTTTTAGCTAATGCATGATCCTGACAAGTTGGGATAGACTTTGGAAACAGCCGTATAGTTGGAGATCAACCACTCCTAAGAGGACCATCCTATACAAGATGGTACATCCCCAATGCACACACAGGACAACAACATGAGTATCCTGATGTTCAGTCCAATATTAGAACATTAGATCACTGATTTGACTAGCCAACTGATGAAACCACACATGCCTGAAACAGTCTTGAAGATCTAACCCTTAGATTTCTAGATAATATCCCACTATGAGTGGTCTTTCCACCATATCAGAACAAGAGTTCCATGTTCTTATAGACTTGATCATGGGATCAAGTTTGAGTAAAAAACCTCTATCCTGAACATACGAAAGAAGACCAACAACCAGTCTTTTCAAGGAATGAATAGATACCTTGATGACAACCTTCTTAATTCTCCAAGGGAATCATCCACACAAGATTAGATTCCACACCAGAGCCAAACCAAATAGACACAACTATCTGCATGATCATTCAGATTTAGCTTTAAAAGACCAAAAAAGTTTCCAAGATGCCAGGGCAAATGTCCTAGACATTTACCTTTGACTTCCATATCCACAGACTCTTGCAAAGATGTCTTTATAGTCCTCCATTAGTGGTTTGAGCCCAAACTCCTATACAGGCACATAGCTTCTGCATCCCTATATGCTTATATTAGAAATAAACTAACCCAACGAATGATCATCAGGACGATCATGTGATAATCTTCACTTCTACCATCCTACCTATCCATACCAAGATGATTGGATAAGGCCTTCCTAGGCTGCATACCAAATGTCTCTTCAAGACCAATCTGAAAAACCTTCCAAACAAATTTGGTCATCACACATTTGTTTAGCAACCACAACATATGCCGCAATGCTCCTTTGTCCACACAGTTTACTCCTTCGATCAACAGAATTCTGTACACAATCTTCTAGAAAGATGTTCCAACATCTGGTTGAACATCAGTTCCTTTTTAGTGAACAGATCATTGAAATTAGTTCTGAGTTCTTGCAATCATCAGAATCTATGCCTTTTGGTGTGACAATTTGACATCATCTTTCTTGAGCAATAGGCAATAGGATAATCAATTAAATACTTGCTAAGGTCACAAATAGCAATTGATCTTAAATCCCAATCCTGCATTCTTCAGACACCAAATGTCATTAGACTCCCTTTTAGCTAGAGAATCCTGATGATGATTACAATGTTGAGACATTAGAATCAACATCCATGACCCAACTTGCTTTTTGATACAAAATCTCTTGACAGTTCAATGTTCTCTTTGGTGTTCAGCCTAAGAAAACCATATCCTCCGGAATTTTCCAAAACATCTTCACTAGATAAGCCCTCTACACCTGATTAGTCCTCACAGACTCCTATTTCTTCAGGTTGACACCCCTTCTTACTCCAGCTACAAGATAAGGAATAAGACATCCAGCATAACCTAGGTAGAAATATCAAGGATGATCATCTTCAAATAAACCAGTAGAATCCTTGGATAATCAGTACCACCTTCTAAGAGTTAGAAACTTAAACAAAGTCAAACTCTTATAGGGATGGGAGCAAAAATAAATTGCTCCTTTCTTCCTTCAAAAAGTACACATGGATCTTTTTCTTGACATTCTTCTCTTCACATTCAAAAGTACCTTTATGAGTGGACTTGAGAGAAAACTAAAGTATCTTGGGCTACTTTAAACATGACATAGAATGTTTATCAAATCCATAGGATACACAAAACCTCAACTCAACCTTTTTCCTGGTTGAAACTATCTTCCAAGCAACATCCAGGAATCCTTCAGAGGAACGCAGGTCACAGTGTTTTATCCTGTCTATTTCTCCTAGCTCGAAAAAATAAGAACGATGATAGAAACTGATATCATCTTTAACATGCACCAGGTAAGATGTCAGAACATCTTATAAGACACCATGCGTAACAATAACATCATTAACAGCAGTAGCGGTAGAAAATTCTCAGAATATCAGTCAACCATCAGTAGTTGTTTATCTGGAACAACCTATCCAACATCACCAAAAGATAGACTGATCATACAACCACCTACCTTGTTCAAGGACCAGAAAGTATCTTCCCTAGACCTCATCCAGAAACAGACCAGGATGCCTGCTCTGATACCAATTGAAATTCTGGTAAGCAAATCACATATGTCCTATTAGATGTCGATACATTGATCTCTGCTAAAAACTGAACAAGGACAGAACATAAAGATTCAAAAACACTTCAGGTTAAATGATAACACGAATTTATATCATATTTTTATTTCGATTTATGTTAGTTCTTATTCCGTTTTTCGTCTAATATCCGATTTTCTTGAGATTATTTAAGTGTTTCTGCAGGTAATCATATTTCACAGGTCAAAGTATGCTAAATGTGGAAAAGAACCAAAACATGCAAGAAAAGAGCAGAAAAGAGAAGAAAAATTGAAGGAATCCATTTTTGCTGATATCACGATCGTCATGGGAGTGCCACGACCGTGGCAGCTCCAAAGTTCACCACGACCGTCACATGACACCACGATCGTCACGCGCTTAAAGTGCACGTTGGATGCAGAGACTCAACTACGAATTCTCAAATGAAACAGTTTCACACGATGCCATTACCTCCGAAGTTTTCTAGGTCCAACATGGGATAACTGTTAGCATGAATGGCTGATTTTTCTCCAACTTCCACATGATGCTGAGCCTATAAATAGAGACACTCACGAAGAACAAAGGGTGGCCATTTTCTGTTTTCGAAGTATACCGTTGTGCTGCCAATTTATTTTCAGAAGCTTCAGTCATTCTTTTTACATTGCATTTCCATTTTCCTTGTTAACCATTACCGAACAAAAGTGACAGTTTCTCACACTGAGGGACTGTTACAACTTAGCTTTAGATTTCTTTGTTTCATTGCCTTCAACCTTGCATTTTATTATTTTCAAGCAAGAACCTACCGAGTTGTGGAGGGATTGCTGTTGCCATTGTTACCGAATTCCAGGTTCCGTTATTTAATTCAAGTATTGTTTGTTTATTCCTTAATTATGTCTGTGTTTGTTTATTTCCTTGCTTTAGCGTTTAATTTCCAAATTATGTCGAGCTAAACTGATATTATCGGTGTATAATGAAGTAACTAAAATGAATTAATTTTCTCTAAGCTAAAATCAATAATCAATCCTCCTTCTGGCTTCGATTTCTTAATATAAAACCCAAACTTTTATTACGAGAGTAAAGAAGTAACATAGGTTAAAGTCGAGACCACGGGAGTGTGAGGCTTTACTCGGATAGCTGAAATCGGGCATTAGGTTTAAAAACAGCGGAAGCGCTTTAAAGTTAATTAGGTTTAATTAGTTTTCAAAAAGTATTTTTAACCTCATACGGGCTAGCGAGATCAGACGTATTGACTTAGAAGTATAGTCTAAAGCAAGATCCACGAGAGTGTGAGTTGAGGGCTTTTAAACCGGTTTCTCCTACAGATGAATAGGGTGATAAATCTCTACAGGCTTAGGTTTAATTAATTCTACGTAGGTTACCAAATTATATACCGATAACTTATTCATAACTAGTATTCCCAAATTTTAATTTCCCTTTAATTTCCCGTTTGAACTAAAAATCCAAATTCTGATTAGCCTTAGATAAACATAGTAACGATAGATAACGGTGCGTTCAATTTCTAGTCTCTGTGGGATCGATAATCTTTTAAAACTACGCGATACGGTTATATACTTGCAGTAATCCTCATTCGACTCATAAAGTTGCGATCAAGTTTTTGGCGCCGTTGCCGGGGACTAATTAAGTCGACATCGTAATTCCTTTGTTACATCGTATAGACTAAGGCAAAAACCAAAATTCCCTTTCTATTGATTGTATGCCAAGTACTCGCTCTTCTGGCGAAGACCTCGTACGACCAACAGACGAACCTGAACGTCTTCTTTCTGTAAAAAGACATATCCAAGAATACTGCTTAACTCACGATATCCCTTTCCCTTTATCAGAACCTGAATCTCAATCCGATCCTGAACTCGAATCTGAATCAGATTCCGAATCAGAACCAGACATGGATGATCCACCACAGAACCGACCTCTTAAGTATTATGCTGTCGCATCTCAACAAGAACCTCACAATAGCATTGTCGCTCCAGCTATCAACCGAAATGATTTCGAGTTGAAACCCTCGCTATTATCTGTTGTACAACAAAATTAATTTTTGGGAAACCCAACAGAAGATCTGAATGAACATCTAACCAAGTTTGTGCAGTATGCAGACACAGTGAAAGCGAATGGTGTAACCGCAGACGCCATAAGACTACGTCTTTTCCCTTTCTCATTAAGAGATAGAGCTTGGGCTTGGTTGCAATCCTTGCCATCAAATTCTATTACTTCTTGGGAAGATTTGAAAAAGGTCTTTCTGGCAAGATATTTTCCGCCAAGCAAAACAGCTATGCTGAGAGCCCAAATGAACAGCTTCAGACAAAAAGACAACGAGTCTTTATATGATGCATGGGAAAGAAACAAAGATATGAGGAGGATATGCCCGCATCATGGTCTTGAGGATTGGTTAATTATCCACACGTTTTACAATGGTCTCTTGTACAACACAAGATTGACAATAGACGCCGCCACAGGCGGTACACTCATGGATAAACTCTATGATGAGGCCCAACAACTCATCGAGAGTATGGCTCAGAATCACTACCAATGGGGAGGTGAAAGAACTCAAGTGGAGAAATCCCAACCGAAAGGAGGAATGTATGAAGTATCTAGCCTAGATGTCGTCCGTGCTAAGGTAGACGCAATAGCTCAAAAGATAGACAACTTGACCATGACACCCACAGCCACCGTAGCTGCTGTAGCTCCAAACTGTGAATTATGTGGAACAGCTGGACACGCTGCCCCTGAATGCCAAGTTTTAGCAGGAGCCTCTACAGATCAAGTGAATTATGCTCAAGCAAACCCTTATGCAAATACCTACAATCCTGGTTGGAAGAATCACCCCAACTTCTCTTACAAAAACAACAATGCACTGTATGCACCTGGTCAAGCACCTGCTGCACCACCAGGTTATCAAAAGGCTGCAACAGCTGCTCCAAATGTTCCTAGGAAGTCTAACCTTGAACTAATGATAGAGAACTTCATAGCTACCCAGACTCAAACAAACAAAGAGTTCCTGAATCAAAACGTACACACTAGTGAACAGATTAAGCAGTTAGCAAACAAAGTAGACGCTTTGGCCACTCACAACAAAATGCTTGAAACTCAAATTTCCCAAGTGGCCCAACAACAAGCACCTACTGCTGCTCCTGCTGGAACATTTCCTGGACAACCACAACCTAATCCTAAAGGGCATGTAAACGCTGTTATACTGGGAAGTGGAAAAGAATTAGATGGACCCACTGACCCAAGACTTCAAAATCCAGCCATGTACCAAAAGTCTGCTAACGACCAAATAACTAAGAAGGAGAGTGAGCCCAAGGAAAAGGAAGATAATAACCAAGAGGATGTAGACAAAGAAAAACCTTATGTGCCTCCACCACCTTATAAGCCACCTATTCCGTACCCTCAAAGATTGAAAAATTCTAAAACTGCAGGGCAATTTAAGAAATTTGTTGAACTTCTGAAACAATTAAACATCACAATACCTTTTACAGAAGCCATCACCCAGATGCCCTCATACGATAAGTTTCTAAAAGAAATCCTATCCAATAAGAAGAGGATTGAGGAAAACGAAACAGTTACGCTTACTGCTGAGTGTAGCGCAATAATCCAAAACAAAATGCCTCCTAAGCTAAAAGACCCAGGTAGTTTCTCGATACCTTGTGTAATTGGGAAATTCTTCATAGACAAAGCTCTATACGACTTAGGAGCCAGTATTAGTGTTATGCCCTTATCCATTTGCAAGAAGCTTGACATGGGAGAATTAAGACCAACTAAAATGTCTGTTCAATTAGCTGACCGCTCTGTTAAATACCTAGTTGGTATACTAGAGAATGTTCCAGTTCGTATAGGACAATTCTATATCCCTACAGATTTCATAATCATGGATATTACAGAAGACTCTACTACTCCTATCATATTAGGAAGGCCATTCCTAGCTACTGCTGGAGCAATTATAGATGTAAAGAGAGGCAAGCTAACTTTTGAAGTTGGTGAAGAGAAAGGTGAATTTATTTTGACACAATTCCTACAAGCTCCAGCTATAGACGACACATGTTATTTACTAGATGTCATAGACGAATGCGTAAGAGAAATCGAGATGGAGCCGACCATATATTCAGATATTCTAAAAATTCCTATACCTCCGATTTTTGAAGATGATAACTGGCGTGAACCTTATCAAGATGATAGCCTAAGCGAATGCTTAACACTTACACCAGATCATCTACCTTGCCCAAAGAACCCAGCTCTAGAACTGAAAACATTACCCAAAAATTTAAGGTATGAATTCCTAGACGAAGCTCTCGAACGACCCGTGATAGTCAATGCAGACTTAGGACAGATCGAAACAAAGAAACTATTAGATGTCTTAAGAAAATATCCAACTGCATTAGGCTATAACATCGCTGATCTTAAAGGAATAAGCCCTTCTATTTGTATGCACCGCATTATGCTGGAGGAAGACTGTAAATCCTCTAGGGAACATCAGCGAAGAATTAACCCGATCTTGAGCATTGTAGTCAAGGACAAAGTGAAAAAACTTTTAGAAGCAGGAATCATATACCCGATATCAGACAGTCAATGGGTCAGCCCAGTACATGTCGTTCCAAAGAAGGGAGGTGTTACAGTTGTTAAGAACGAAAAGGGTGAATCTATAACAAAAAGGGTTGTAACTGGAAGTAGAATGTGCATCGACTATAGGAAGCTGAATAAAGCCACTTGTAAAGACCATTTCCCATTGCCCTTCATTGACCAAATGTTGGAAAGATTGGCTAAACACTCATACTTCTGCTATTTAGACGGTTACTCAGGATTCTTTCAAATTCCTATTCATCGTGACGACCAAGAAAAGACGACCTTCACATGTCCCTATGGTACATTTGCTTATCGGCGAATGCCGTTTGGACTATGTAATGCACCTGCCACATTCCAAAGATGCATGATGTCAATCTTTGCTGACTTTATAGATGACATTATGGAAGTGTTTATGGATGACTTCTCCGTATGTGGGCAGAGTTTCGAAGGATGTCTATCGAACCTAGAAATGGTACTAGAAAGATGCGTAAAAGTTAATCTTGTATTAAACTGGGAGAAATGCCATTTTATGGTAAATGAAGGAATTGTACTTGGACACGTTGTGTCCGATAGAGAAATTGAAGTTGATAAAGCCAAGATAGAGATTATAAAGGATCTTCAACCTCCGAAAACCGTACGAGAAATACGAAGTTTCTTAGGACACGCCGGTTTCTACCGACGATTCATAAAGGATTTCTCGAAAATCACTAAACCTCTTACCGGTCTATTAATGAAAGACGCTGAATTCATCTTTGATGAGAAATGCCTAAAAGCGTTTGAACAGCTGAAAACAGCTCTTATTACCGCACCTATCATGCAACCACCAGATTGGAGATTACCTTTCGAAATCATGTGTGATGCAAGTGACTATGCCGTAGGTGCAGTCTTAGGACAAAGGAGGGATAGAAAACTTCATGCCATTTACTACGAAAGTAGAACTTTAGATTCCGCCCAAATGAACTACGCTACCACAGAAAAAGAACTTTTAGCCGTGATCTTTGCCCTTGACAAATTCCGTTCCTACCTAGTGGGAGCTAAGATCATCATTTATACAGATCACGCAGCTATTAGATATTTACTTAACAAGAAGGATGCAAAACCTAGACTGCTGAGGTGGATCCTACTTCTACAAGAATTCGATTTAGAGATCAAAGATAAGAAAGGAACCGAAAACGTAGTAGCATACCACTTATCCAGATTAGAAGGCATTAAACCGGAGCCAGTACCCATTAATGAGGATTTACCATATGAACGGCTCATAGCTCAACTAGAAAGTGATATGTCTACTCTACGGTTAAATGACCCAAAGATGGAAGAAGTCGTGGAAGAAATTAGCATGCACAAAACCCTGCCATGGTATGCTGACATAGTCAACTACTTAGCAGCTGGAGTAATTCCACTAGACTTATCTTATCAACAAAAGAAAAAATTCTTTCATGATCTAAAACATTATTATTGGGATGAATCTTTGTTGTTTAAGAGAGGAGCCGACGGTATCTTCCGTCGTTACGTCGCAGAAGAAGAAATAGAAAACATCATCTCTCAATGTCATTCTGCTCCTTATGGAGGACATGCTAGTACCTCAAAGACATACGCTAAGATCTTACAATCCGGCCTATTCTGGCCCAACCTTTGGAAGGATGTCCACATCGCAATACTAAACTGCGACCGGTGCCAACGCACTGGTAACATATCAAGACGCGATGAGATGCCTCAAAAAGGTATATTAGAAGTAGTAGTCTTTGATGTATGGGGGATTGACTTTATGGGACCCTTTCCATCATCCTTTGGAAATAAATATATACTCGTAGCCGTCGATTATGTTTCAAAATGGATTGAGGCAATAGCTTCTCCTACAAATGACGCACGAGTAGTCATAAAGCTCTTTAAAAATACAATCTTTCCCATATTTGGTGTGCCGAGACTTGTCATAAGTGACGGAGGTTCTCATTTCATATAAAAAATATTTGACAAATTACTATCGAAATATGGAGTAAGACACCGCGTAGCAACACCATATCATCCACAAACGAGCGGACAGGTTGAGGTCTCGAACCGAGGAATAAAACAAATTCTAGAAAAGACCGTAACCACCTCTAGGAAAGACTGGTCATCAAAACTCAACGAAGCTTTATGGGCATATAGGACGGCCTACAAAACACCAATCGGAACTACACCTTTCAAGCTTGTCTATGGTAAATCTTGCCATTTGCCAGTGGAATTAGAACATAAAGCCTATTGGGCTATTAAAACATTGAACTTAAGGTATGATTCCGCAGGTGAAAAACGTATCCTAGATTTGCATGAACTAGAAGAGTTAAGATTAGACGCTTACGAGAACGCTAAGATATATAAAGAAAGAACAAAAAGATGGCACGATAAGCGCTTATCTAGAAAAGAATTTAGTGTGGGAGACGTTGTACTCCTCTTTAACTCAAGATTAAAACTCTTTCCTGGGAAATTAAGGTCTAGATGGTCCGGTCCTTTTGAAATTACAAAAATTCTACAAAGTGGAGCGGTAGAAATAAAGGGGAGGAATAGTAATCCATTTTTAGTTAATGGACAACGTCTAAAACACTATCACAGCATTGAAAATAGAGATTATTTGAACTGCCTAAGACTTTTAGAGTTGCCCACCGAACCTCCTAACTAAGCATATAATTGAATTCGTCAGGCTTTCGACGTTAAAAACAGCGCTTGATGGGAGGCAACCCGTGATTTCCGTTTTCATGCTTTATATTTGTTACTTCTTTATGCTTTCTATGTTTTGTTTTTATTTTGCAAATTTTCAGTTTCTTTTACATCCTTTTAAATTTAATTTGAAAATATTGTGTTGATCTTAAAAATTGAAAAAACTACAGATTATAAAGTCTTTCTACTCTTCTCTGTTCTCCTCTTCTGTTTTCATTTTTGCAAAAAGTACTAACTAATGGCAAACGAGGATAACATGCCAATAGAATTCAGAGATAGAACACAGTGGCGTCGCTATGAGGCTTTGTCTCTTAGACCCTTTGCTTTGACGAAATTCGCCCACAGACCCACCATGACCGCCTTAGGTGTAGGTGAGAGCATAGACTTTCTGTTTAGCCAGTTATGTTGGGAGGGTTTTGCAAATAAGAAACATAAGTGTTACCGTAGGCTAACTTTAGAATTCCTGAGTTCTCTAAGTTATAACCCTCACTGTGAAAAAGGTTTAACCAGGGGAAGGGTTACATTTAGATTGTATGGATACAGCTGCCAGTTCACCATAAAGGAACTGTCGGATCTTTTGGGATTTCCTGAAGGACCCTATGTTTTCTCTGTGGTTCAAGAGGACTTAGAGTTAGTTGGAGAGCTGAGTGACTTTTGGGGTAGAATTTCAGGGAAACCTGATTTTGACATGGACCCTATGCTTTCAACCGAGATACATAACCCTACTTTCCGATACTTTCATATGATCCTGGCATATACCCTGTTTGGTAAACCTGAAAATGATAACACTGTTACGAGGGATGAGCTTTTTATTATGTTTTGTGCTTCTCAGTCTAGAGAGGTTAATGGACTTACTTTTATGCTGAATAACTTTTGCAAACTTATCAATAATGAAAACAGTCCAATTTTGATAGGTAGCCTGGTTACTAAGATAGCTGATGCTATGCGATTCAGAACCCGACTCTCTAAGATTAACCCCTTCGGAGAATTTAGACCAATGAATATTACCTTTTGCTTCAATAGGGCTATGATTAGGGACCAAGGTCCAGACCACTTCCAGCTTTTGGTTAACAATGTTGTCGTTCCACACTTTACACTTCCAAATCATGAACGCACAAGTGTGCATGGCCAACATAACTGGCTATACAACCTTGATGAACCCGTGCCTGAACCAGAAGAAACCTTTCCTGAACCTGAGATTGACCCGAAAACACCCCCTCATTACCATGATCTTGACTATATGGATTTTCAAGAAAATATTGACATTCCTAAAGCTGATGCCACTGATTATGCTTCCAATCTGAATTCTATTTTAAAGACCATGGATGAATACCATAAAGAAATCAATTCAGTGAAGGATGAGCTTAACACCGTGCGTCAAAATATTATTGGACTTATGGACATGACCGTTGAACAGTTTGATCATCTAAATCAAGCCATCGCATCTTTGAAGAAACGTCTTGGCTAGATTTATGAAGCACATTATTTTCAAGAATTACTTTTTATGCATTTTACTTTGGAACAATTTACATTAATTCTGTTTTTTTTTTTCATGTTGGGAATAATTTGATTTCATACATTTTTGATACAGTGCTAGTAGTTTAACTAGCACCTTTCTGGTTTTAAATAATAATTCCATCTGCTGCTATTCAATCTTTGTGATTTCAAATTCCATTCCTATTCTTTTCGTTCTATATTAATTTGTGTTATACTGTTACTTATCTATGTGTATGAAATTACTGATATTTCCATGTGCTTGTTATAACATCAATTAAATTAAAATGTTTGGAACCGTATCTGTCATTACACTAATTCACCACTCAAATTTTGTGGGCGCCACGACCGTGACAGCCCCGTGACGATCGTCACGCGGATCTGAAACAAATTCTGCGTAAAAACAGAATTGTTTCATTCGTTCCCTCTTCTTCCTCCATTCAAACACCAGCCGTCCAATACCTCCATTCAAATTCCAAACCGTCCCATTATAAATTAAACCACATTACTCATTGCAATAACCATTCAACTCCCCCATTACACTATATAATCACAGCATACGGCCATTCTCTTCTCACAAACCCTCGAAATTCCATAACCCACTTTCTTCCCAAAAACAAAACCCTCTCTAACACAACAATGGCACGTGAAGTTCCAGATTTATCTACGCTAAATTTTCGAGATGGAGAGGCAGGAGAGCGCCAGAGAACTCGGTATATCGACTTCTACCGCCGTTCCGTCGTACCGACCCGCTATGTCGACATTGCATGCTTAGAAGAACTAGGATTACGTGAGGGAGTTCAATGGATGTTAGAGAATGCCGGTATTTGGCAGCTTTGCACTCAGAGCCGGCCCACTTACGAAGCCCTCACTTTAGAATTCCTCAGTTCCTTTACCTACATAACCCCTCCGGGCGAAACGAGCCAACTATCCGGAGTCGCAAAGTTCCGCATGTTCGGAAAAGAATACTTAATCGAACAAGATCGTCTTGCCGAGATGCTTAGCTTCAAACATGGCGATAATGTCCATCTCCGAGTACCGCATGACACTTTCTATCAAGCAGGGTTCGAACTTTGGAATCATTTGACCGGAACAACAGCTGACAGTTGGGATAGCCTTAACGCTACATTTATCCATAACCCAGCCGTCAGATACGTCCACCGCACACTTGGAAGCACCATCTTTGCACGAGATAGTAACCATAAGGTGAATTCTAAAGAGTTGTTTTTCCTTCATTGCATTTTTCATCCAGAACTAATAAATGCCGCACCATTTTTATTAGCACACATACAGTCAAACTGTTCTAGAGGCTCCAAACCCTTCCACTTTGGAGGGATTGTCACCTCTATTGCACTTAGTTTGAATTTGGAAAACGACCTTGCTAGATTACCCCCCTTGCCTCCAGTCTTCCTTGATATCGATTATGGCAGAAGCTCTCAGCTCATCAAGTTACGACGAGATGGGAAATATCATCCTATGGTCCGAGCCAAAACCGTAAGAAGTATCATCATGCCGTGCAGGAATCGCACTGACCCTCAGAATATGGCCAATTGGCTTTTTGATCTTAATGCTCCTGAGCAAAATGCGCCTGCTCCAGATGATAAAGCACAGGGACCTGTTGATGAGATGGAGCATGAAATGGATACCGCCCATGAGAACTAACCACCGCCAGCTAATGATGCTCCTTCGACCTCCAGACGTCGTCGCCGCCCTGACCAAGACCCAGTTACTAATGATGAAATCCTGAGGGCTATATGGCAACAAACCCAGCAACAGAATGAAATGATGGCACTTATGCGTCAAATCCAGCAAGGGCAAGTTGACCAAGGATAAAGACTTGACGGTGTCATCGAGGAGATGGGTGCATTGACAGTGCGAGTGCAGGGCTTACACGAGTACATCCACCATGTGGGCATTCCTGATCACGTCGCACAGCATGGCGAGGACGTTCTAGAGGCAGAGGACGTGGTCCACCTTGATTTTATTTTGCTTTTTGTATTTTGTTTCCCTTTTTAGTTTTCCGTTTCCCCTTTATATCGCAACATAGAGGACAATGTCTGATATAGTGTGGGAGAGTTAGATTTATTTCTGTATATTTCCCTTTCATTTGTACTTTCTTTTTACTTATCAAAGTAATATATGAATATTTTCGTTCAGTTATCCGATTTCCTCACTTTATTCTGCCATAACGAAATTTTTTTTTTACGATTAATGCACGTCTGTGACATACCAAGCTTTAAACTATGTTAGGAAGCTGGGGAAGTGCTAACAAGATCGATACCGTCTTGACACCTTAGACCTCTTGCGTATGCGATATCAGTTTCGATACTTATTATACGATACCTTGAGTTCAGTCCCAAAGTAACCCTTAGTAGTTTATATTAGCAGTCAACACCGTCTATATCACAAACCACGTGGGGAACCGATGAATATAAGTGTTTGATGCCCAACAAAGAAAAAGAAAAAAATCTTTCTTATCTATATGCCGAGAAAAAAATAAATAGATTATGCAACAACTCTCACAGTTGTGAAAATGTGCAAGGAAAGAAAGAAAGAAAATCCGTTGTTGATTGGTTCAGAGGTACCTGATTCTGAACTTTGTAGGGCGAACTACTGTTCGATCCCCCGCAATCTACGAATGGGATGTATAAAGGGTTACCACATTTGTGTATCAGGCCCCGTGCGAGAAAATGGGATCAAGTCACTAACTGGTTACTCCACTACGCGCGTGAATAAGGCAAAAGGCTTAATGTGATTGCGCTAGAATGAAACCGGGTGAAATAGATACGAAAACTTATAGTTGAACTATAATATAATGATCTGGACTGGATTGTACAAAATAGAGGTCTATGACAAGCTTGTTGCTTTGTGTCGTTATTGTATCCTTAGTGTTTTGCACTACTACCCGTCTGACTAACAAGGAATTCTTTTTCAACACCATTGGTATGCCAGGTACGTGCATTTGATAAAGTTTGTCCGTTTTAATAGATTGATTGCTTGAGGACAAGCAAAGATTCAAGTGTGGGAGAGTTTGATAACACGAATTTATATCATATTTTTATTTTGATTTATGTTAGTTCTTATTCAGTTTTTCGTCTAATATCCGATTTTCTCGAGATTATTTAAGTGTTTCTGCAGGTAATCATATTTCACAGGTCAAAGTATGCTAAATGTGGAAAAGAACCAAAACATGCAAGAAAAGAGCAGAAAAGAGAAGAAAATTTGAAGGAATCCATTTTTGCTGATATCACGGTCGTCATGGGAGTGCCACGACCGTGGCAGCTCCAAAGTTCACCACGACCGTCACATGACACCACGATCGTCACGTGCTTAAAGTGCACGTTGGATGCAGAGACTCAACTACGAATTCTCAGATGAAACAGTTTCACACGATGCCATTACCTCCGAAGTTTTCTAGGTCCAACATGGGATAACCGTTAGCATGAATGGCTGATTTTTCTCCAACTTCCACATGATGCTGAGCCTATAAATAGAGACACTCACGAAGAACAAAGGGTGGCCATTTTCTGTTTTCGAAGTATACCGTTGTGCTGCCAATTTATTTTCAGAAGCTTCAGTCATTCTTTTTACATTGCATTTCCATTTTCCTTGTTAACCATTACCAAACAAAAGTGACAGTTTCTCACACTGAGGGACTGTTACAACTTAGCTTTAGATTTCTTTGTTTCATTGCCTTCAACCTTGCATTTTATTATTTTCAAGCAAGAACCTACCTAGTTGTGGAGGGATTGCTGTTGCCATTGTTACCGAATTCCAGGTTCCGTTATTTAATTCAAGTATTGTTTGTTTATTCCTTAATTATGTCTGTGTTTGTTTATTTCCTTGCTTTAGCGTTTAATTTCCAAATTATGTCGAGCTAAACCGATATTATCGGTGTATAATGAAGTAACTAAAATGAATTAATTTTCTCTAAGCTAAAATCAATAATCAATTCTCCTTCTGGCTTCGATTTCTTAATATAAAACCCAAACTTTTATTACGAGAGTAAAGAAGTAACATAGGTTAAAGTCGAGACCACGGGAGTGTGAGGCTTTACCCGGATAGCTGAAATCAGACATTAGGTTTAAAAACAGCGAAAGCGCTTTAAAGTTAATTAGGTTTAATTAGTTTTCAAAAAGTATTTTTAACCTCATACGGGCTAGCGAGAGCAGACATATTGACTTAGAAGTATAGTCCAAAGCAAGATCCACGGGAGTGTGAGTTGAGGGCTTTTAAACCGGTTTCTCCTACAGATGAATAGGGTGATAAATCTCTACAGGCTTAGGTTTGATTAATTCTACGTAGGTTACCGAATTATATACCGATAACTTATTCATAACTAGTATTCCCAAATTTTAATTTCCCTTTAATTTCCCATTTGAACTAAAAACCCAAATTCTAATTAGCCTTAGATAAACATGGTAATGATAGATAACGGTGCATTCGATTTCTAGTCTCCGTGGGATCGATAATCTTTTAAAACTACGCGATACGACTGTATACTTGCAGTAATCCTCATTTGACTCATAAAGTCGCGATCATTAAAAACAATTTTGTGACAGATGTTTCAACATCAATCAAGACATAAACTTCTAATCAAGAGACCAAACTAAATTGAACATAACAGAATGATAAATAACACAAAGATATGATGACCCAGTTTGGTGAATAACAACACCTACATCTGGGGGTTACCAAGCCAGGAATGAATTCACTATTAGTAGTATTAATTTAGAGCCAAACTCCCCCGTTTAAAACTCCTCACTTAATCCATACCCAGTACAATTCTACCTAGAAGTCACCATCTAGATAAGAGAAACCCATCTCAATTCCTAAATCACCTCAGTAAGATCTAACAGTTACAACCTCCGGCAACTGCATCAAACTGTTTAATTGAAGACACCCTGTCCAATACAATATTCAGTCAAGACTCTTGACTAACAATAACTCTTGAATTTGCTTAATAGCTTCATCCAAGAATAATACACAATCCATTTCCTACAGGTTTCTGAATTTGTAAAACTATGTCTACCACAATGCATCAAACGATACAGAGGGTGACTTACAACACAAGAAAGTACACGACTCTCAAAACCCTAAACCCCTATTTTCTACTTTTGCAAAAGTCTTAATAAAAATTCTTATTCTACCCTAGGTCTTGGTCTATCTTTTATAATCTTCAGTTGTCAATGGGCTTCAAAATATCTATTTATTTATTCCTAGATCCACGTTCTGATTGCTCCTCAAATCTTGGACCAGATCTGTAACAACCTGATATATCAGACCAAGATGTCGAGTCCACAAGCTTGGACATCTTGTCTGACATGTCTTCTTCCAGCAGACTTTATCATGTTGGAACATCTTGTTCAACACCATGTTTTACCAAAATTTAGTCAAATCTTTTAGAGCCTTCCAAAAGGAAGAAAAAAAAAGGTCGCAAAAATATTTTTATTAGGCTGCTTGACGAGATTGCGGGTCTCATTTCTACGTATCCTCAGGTACAATGTGGAATTCAAATTTACGTAGTTCTTTGTAGAAAACTACGTATTAGTTGGTTTGTTTGATTGAACGAGTGCTTAGATCGCGCTCTAGCGGTTATATGTTGGCTTGCATGCTCGCGGGGAAGGCTTTAGCACTCGTTTGTCTCGTGATAGAACGGACTAAACAATGTTCTTTTTAAAAATATTTCCGATCGCACAAGGGCGAGAAAATAGATTTGATTTGTTGAGTGTTTTTTTGTTGGGGAAGTTTTTCTACTAGGGAGCATTGAACATTGTGGGACTTCTTTTATAGAGCAACACCTTTGTGAGAGACACACCAAATATTCGACTAAAACCTTAAGGCGATAGGTGTATGGGTTCTCCCACTTATAAATGCTCAAGTCTCCACATTTCTAATCAATGTGAGACTATTACCCATACTACTCACACTTGCTATATTCAACACTCCTCCTCAAGTGTGAGTCTATCCATAATGCTCCCCCTTAAGCAGAAGCTCTTTTCATCCACATACACTTGTACCACCGTTGACACTCTTCAACGGGACGCCTCATACCCACCACCTATTGGGAGTACTTTTGATACAAATGAGTCGGTCCTTCATTCGAACCAAAGAATCTGATACCACTATTGGGGAGATTTTTTACTAGGGAGCATTTAACATTATGAGACTTCCTTTTTAGAGCAACACCTTTGTGAGAGACACACATTGTGGATAAACTCACACTTGAGGGGGAGTGTTGCATATAGCAAGTATGAGTAGTATGGATAATAGTCCCACATTGCCTAAAAATGTGAAGAGTTGAACATTTATATGTGGGAGAACCCTTATACCTATCACCTTAAGGTTTTAGGTGAATATGTGGTGTGTCTCTCACAAAGATGTTACTTTAGAAAAGAAGTCCCACAATGTTCAATGCTCCCTAGTGAAAAAAAACTTCCCCAATATTTTTTAGGTGAATGACGAATGCTTGGTAGGATCAAGACGTGTGCCTCAGGACCAATTGTTCAGGATTTTCATAAATGCGAGACTCAAGAACGGACCCAAGTTAAAGTGTTTGTGGGCAAGTGCCCCCACAAAGTTTTGAATAAGGCTTCAGTAATGTTACATATGCTATATACATTATTTGTATAAACGCATCTTATTATTTATTGTATTTATTGGGTGGAAAACCCTATTAACCTTTTATAAATATATACAATAAATTGTGGAACATATATATTTAAACACGTGTTTATAATTTTGATAAAATTAAATATTATAGTAATAATACATTAAATATTTAAAAGTTGAAATGATTATTTTTAATTGTTTTCTTATACTATACACTTAATAATTGTTTGAAAAAATATATTATTGTCCCAACTACACAATTTTTCTGGGTTCATCCCTGACGAGACTTTAATGTTCATTTTTCATACAAAGTATTTATAAAAATTGTTTGATGGACAACAAACGTTTGGTAAGACCAAGACGTTTGCCTCGGGGTCGATTGTTCAAGGTTTTCATAGAATGCTAGACTCAAATGTTCCTTTTTTGTCCAAGCTTGAAATAAGTGTTATGGGACGAAAGAAAGAATAAGTGGTTATTCAAAGACGAATGTCCCGAGAACGATCAATCGAGGTTTTCATGGGATACGAGAATCCAATGTTCCTCTTCTTTTGCTTTTATTGTGAAAAGGTTTTAGGGTTACATTGATTCGAAAAAAGATTTGATTCGCATTGATCGAAATTAATAGAAATAACTGAACTTTCGAAAAAGTCAATTGACATTAAACCAAAATTTTGAAAATCCACTTGGTGTTGGATCAAGAGTTTTAATTGTATTTGAAAATACTCATTTAATGATTAATCTATATTTATTATTATTAGTATTTATTTAATTAATTAATTACAATAATTAAAGAAATAAATAAATAAGACTAATAACAATAAAAATGAAGAAAATCAAGATGTTTTTGATTATTAGAATTTTTTTTACCAAATTATTGTTTATTATTATTATTATTATTTAATCAATTATGATAATTGAATTAAATAATAAAATAATGATAACACAAAATAAATAATGGGAGTGCATGAATACAAATAGATTGGAAATAGTAGTGGCCAAAGGCCCAAATATGCTCCAACAAAAATAAAATAAAAACTCAATAAAAAAAGGCTGCAAAAAGTAAAAACAGTATGAATGTGAAGATAAAGGTCCAAGATGGAGGCCCATAACAGCAAGCCTAACACTAAGTCAAAGGGGGGGAGACAACAATGGTTGACTCAACCTCACAACCTTCAGATGAGCTGACTGCGTGATCTAATGGTTAATATCGCATTGGTACATGATAAGGGAATGAGAGAGGTCCTTGTGATCCAGGTCACATGGGTGGAGGTCAGGCAGATCAGTGGCTCTCATTGAGCCACCTTGCAAGATCCAAGGCGCTAGAGGGCGCCACATCTCTGCCCACTAACACCTTAAGAGAGAGACAAAGAGGGGGGCCCTCATATCTCACTCTCAATTCACCCAGATCTCTCTCTCTCTCTCTCTCTCTCTCTCTCTCTCAACCTTGTCGGCGTTGACGATGTCGGCGGCCCATAGTGGTCACCACTGTCTTCTCCGATCACCTCCAGCAAAAAAAAAAGAAAATCAGAATCCATAGTGAACAACACAACCCCCCCCCCCTCAGTTTCTTCCCCTGATTCCAAATCCAAGGTTTATTTTACCAAAAAACCTCCTCACTAGCCTATATTGAACAACCAGAATAAAAAACCCTAGCTAGCTATAACACCCACATATAATATCATACATCAAAACACAATTACTATACATGAATCCAAGTGTTTGGTACTGAAATACCATAATTTCCTAGTTAACACATTGTATACATTACATGCCCAAAATACAAAATACTAAAATCTTTAGCATAATATATACAAGATGTTCCAAAATGTACTAAGAACTAGATCAATGTAATGATCTCAAAATAAACTCCACAACGGAAGCCACGCCATCCACAAAAGCCAAGGCTCGTAAGGAAAATCAAATGACTTTATCCTTACCCTTCGCGGAACCTGTAGTACCTGTAATATAATCAACAACATGGGGTAAGATATTATATCTTAGTGAGTTCCCTATCTTATGGATTCTCTCGGCTTTACAAGGTACTAGCCAATCCTAAATCAAGTCAAGGGGAAGGGAAATGACTTTAAGTACACAAACTTGCACTATATGGAAACACGCTATTGATTCCGTTTACTCAAAAGTTATCACTATCGTCAACCTTATCAAGGCATCCCTTTTTCCCGTCCTCTTCTACGTCTAGAAGTTGGAATGAGTCATGGATCCTCGTAGATTACTTGGCATACGAGATGGATTCGGAACTAAGGGATATATTATCACCTTAATTCGTCACTTCACACGGCCCGTACACCGTCACAAGTCTCTTTACCATATAGGTTCCATTCGTACTATAACATTGGGAATCAAACCTACCAAGTAATCGTACATTCATTCCAGAGGAGCTCGTTACTCATGAAACGACACATAATAGGGAATGGTTGCGATTTCGTGATTTCACATACAAACATAATTGTATTCAACAATTTTAGGCCTCTTTTGCCTTTAGGCCTTTTTTTTGCTTTCTCAAATAAACATAAAAATTACACGTGTTCCATACTAGTGTCTTATTCTTTCTATACCATTTTTTTGGGGTAAGGTTTCCTCACTCTTCATAATTCATTTTAAGCATGCATATTCACTCAAACATACATAACAACACATAGAAATATATAGCATGTTTAATAGCATAACATGTCAAACATAATCCACATAGTAGTTCACACACATTTTAAGGCATATAAGTCACTACTATCCTCTACCAAGCATCCTTGGTTAAATCATGGTCTAACATTACCATATAATAGCACATTGGATTCTCTTTCCAAGGCTTCAAGTCCCATATCAATCGGGCTCCCGATTCATGAATTATGGTAGGAATAAGGACCCATACCATCCACATTCATTACATTTCCATCTCTATCTTATCAATTCATGGCATAAACATATGCTTCTACTTTAATATCACAAAGTGCATTAAAGTAGCTTTCCAACGCTTCCGACCGCGCCTCAATCCGAGTTACGGGTCAAAAGTTATGAAGGAAACAAAATAGGAAAATCTGTCATGTTCGCTAGGCGAACTCTTAGGTGAACAGAACAGAATAAAAAGGGCATAAAGTTCGCTAAGCGAACTCTGGGCAAACCTTCGCCTTCCCTTCGCCTTGGGTTCGCCTGCGAACCCAGAATTTCCAACAGCGCTTATATAGGTCATTTGGGGCCAAAAACTCTCATTTCTTCATCCAAAACACTTCCAATTCATACTTTATCAATCCCAATCATAACCTGACTATACTACCCGACTATTTCTACATTTTAACCGTTAGAAACATCGATTCCACTATATTATTCACAAATCCAACATTTCTAACCTAAACTCTAACATTCCAAAATTTCTAAAACTAAAGTTCTAACTAGAACCCACCTCAATACAAGATGATGATGAAGACGGAGAGATGCTTTGATGAAGAATGAAGAAGTTCCAAGTTTGTTCTTCAACTTCTAGGTCTCTTTCTCTTTTTCTCTTCTTGCTCCTCCTTCTCTCTACTCTTACCCACTTCTCTTTCTATCTTTGGCACAATGAAGAGGAAAGGAAAAGAAATGATATGTAGAGATATCAATTAGTTAGTAACACTAACTTAAATGTCCAACTGTCTCTAAAATATCACTTGATAATACCTCAGGGTCAGATAATATTAATTTGACGTGCTCTGAGCTCATCAGTTACTTTAATTATCTCAGAGTACACCGGAACCCAGTTGATCAAAACTAATATTATCCAGAGCAAAAATAAAAAATACGGGGTATTACACCCTCCCCTCCTTAAATAGAAATTCGTCCACGAATTTAAAGATTACCTGAAAAGATAAGGGTAAGCATCTCGCATCTCTGATTCTAGTTCCCAAGTTGCATCGGCCGGATGCGTCTCATCCCACTGAACTTTAACAAGAGGGATCTCTTTATTCCTTAGTACCTTAGTTTCTCTTCCTGTGATACGACTTGGTTGAGGCTCAAACGTTAAATTTGCTTCTATCTCAATCGTATCTGGTAGAATTGGCTGAAGAGAATCTGGAACAAACTTTCAGAGCTGAGACACATGAAAAACATCATGCATTTCTGACAGAGAAGGTGGTAAGGCTAATCTGTAAGCTACTTCGCCAATCCTTTCTAAAATTTGATACGGTCCCACGTATCTCGGACTTAACTTTCGCGACTTAAACGATCTTTTCAACCTTAATCTCGGAGTAGCTTTCAAAAACACATGTGTAGCGCGCGATTTTTGTCCGTGACGCGACCACCTTATCGTGGAATTTGGGTTTTCTCCTCAATGAAAAGGAGGGGGTGCTACTTTCTGATTTCTTATTTATCCCGTGAAGCTGGAAGGGAAAGGGAAGCTATCTAAAACTAACCTTGTACGTAAATGTTTAACTGAACAAACGCTTAAAGAGATTGGGGGGTCCGGGGTCAGGTTATATAATGGGGAGTTGTCAATTACCCATCCTATATGTGGTTATCCACAGGATGTTAGCTTTAGGTTTTCGCTTTGTACTTGATGGTGTTTATCCGTTAATGGGTTGGGAAAGTTTCTTGGAAAATATGAGTGAGTGAGTGAGTTTTTGTTGATGTTCGGGTTTTTTTGATGTTTTTGGTAAGGTACTGGACCTAAGTTTTGATTGATGTGAAGGTACTGGACCTAGAGTTTTTTATTAGTATGCTCGCTAAGATTTCGCAATCTTAAGCCTACGTGTTCCCGTTTAAACGAAACAGGGAAATCAGAGCAATTATAGTTCCCCCTATTCTAAGGGAGGAAAAGAGGTGTTTTGGTGTCTTGTTCGAAGCCCAAGATTGAAGCTAAAAGGTTTGACTGAGAGAGAATTTGTCATCTCTAAAGGGAGACATTTGGTCTGTTTATCACAACTGTTGGGTGACTGTTTATAAAGGAAGATTACTTTAACTGGGATATGAGAATCCAGCAATGCCATAATTTCCTTTATATGGGTGTTATCATGAAGGGGAAAACTTTAGCTCAATGTAGAGCAATGCCATTTTTCCTTAGGAATTTCTGGTACTAAGAGAGGATTTACCTGGATAAAAGATGGACAACGGCTTGGATATTTGAATCAACAAGTGTGCCTCTTACAGCAGTTATCTGGGATTAGGGTTTGTTTTGATTTATCTATTTTGATAAGTGATAAACAGAGAAATGACTCCCTACAGAGAGATTTTGATTTTCTTTGAGGGGATGTTGATTTTTGTGTGCCTTGATCAAAGCCCAAGGTTGAAGCTAAGAGGATGATTGACTCCACTAGGGAAGTCCTTATACAAAGCCTAAGAGGAGGCTAGGTAAGACCGACTCAACAAGAGAGTGTTTATATATGTTTTGTACAATGCCCAAGATTGAGGCTAAAAAAGAGACTAACTCTTTGGGGATATCATTATACAAAGCCTAAGAGGAGGCTAGAAGTTTGACTTTTCTGGGGAAAATGTTTTGTCTGTCTTGTACAAAGCCCAAGATTGAGGCTAAAAAGGATTTTGACTCCGCCGGGGAGGTTTGTATGTGTCTTGTACAAAGCCCAAGATTGAGGCTGAAAAGAAACTGACTCTGTGGGAAATAAATCTTTATCTATCTTGTACAAAGCCCAAGATTGAGGATAAATGTGAGACTTTACTGACTCGGCTGAGGATATTTTAAGTGTCTTGTACAAAGCCCAAGATTGAGGCTGAAATAAGTTTGACTCTGCTAGAGAGTATTTCTCAAAGCCTAAAAGAAGGCTGGGAGGAATTGACTCTGTTGGGGAAGATTTTTGTCCCAAGTTTAAGAGAAGGTTATGAAGATTTATGTCTTGTACAAAGCCCAAGATTGAGGCTAAAAGTGTTTGACTCAACAAGAGAGTGCTTTTATCTGTCCTGTACAAAGCCCAGGATTGTGGCTGAACAAGCTGGAGAAGTCATTATACAAAGCCTAAGAGGAGGCTACACTTCTGCTATTGGAAATCTTTATATCAAACCTAAGATGAGGCTGGAAAAGATTGTCTCAACAAGAAAATGGTTTTATCTATCTTGTACAAAGCCCAAGATTGAGGCTAAAAGGGTTGACTCAACAAGAGAGTCTGAAAGTTAATTGACTCAACAAGAGAGTCTGAGAAGGTAATTGACTCAACAAGAGAGTCTGAAAAGGTGATTGACTCAACAAGAGAGTCTGAAAGTGACTGACTCAACAAGAGAGTCTGAAAAGTGATTGACTCAACAAGAGAGTCTGAAAAGGTTAGCTCCGCTGGGGAGAATCATTGTACAAAGCCCAAGAGGAGGCTAACTTCGCTGAGGAAAAATCATTATACAAAGCATAAGAGGAGGCTATCTTTTGCCGGGGATATTTGAGATCCTGAGGCAGGTCCAAAATGGGGAATCAACTCTTGCTGAGGGTTACAAAAGAGTTGAGGCATCAGATGCCTTGAGGTTCTAATGATAAGCTGACCCTAGCTTGGGGATTTTTAGGAGAGAGACTGGGTTTTAGAACCCATGGGTTTTATCTCTACTGGAGATTGATCAGAAATGACCGGGGTTTCTTCCTATGTTTGTAAGGAACTTGAAAATGTCTTTGAGACTCAAGGGGATTTAGACTGTCCAAGTTTACTAGTGTGGAAGAGTTTTATCTTTTGTATGATGCCTAAGAGGAGGCAATTATTTTAAGAGATGAGAATCAACCCTAAATTGGTCTGAGATTTGACACTGGAAAGTCTGCTCTAGCAAAGGATGACTAAGTTCTGTCTTATACTTTTAAGAGGTCGTCAGGGTCCTTGTATTAAGCCCAAGAGAAGGCATGAGAACTTCTAAGAATCTGGAGGGTCCTTGTACAAAGCCCAAGAGGAGGTGGGGATGCTTTTAGGAAGCCCGTGGGTCCCAAACCAAGAAAAGTTCAAGAAATGCTATTCACCGAGAATAGATCATTTAGTGAAAGTTCTGAGGGTTGAAGAAACTCAAGAGATGCTATTCACTGAGAATAGATCAACTCTGGGATGTAGAATTTCTTTGACAATTTCTAGGGGTGACAGTCTGAGAAAAGGTTTACGAAGAATACTGCCTTTCTCTTTGTTCCATATTGTTTAAGCCCAAGAGAAGGCAAAACTGTATCTGGAAATCCTATGGGGATCTCGTTTTAACTGTATTTAAGAGTGACCGACTGGCTTTACCTAGTTCTAGACCTAGTCGCCGGGGAAAACTCTAAATAACTATACTAGTATATATACAGTTGATATATGACAAGTATTTAAAAGGGTATGAAAGAAGGACTTACAAGGAAGCAGCTTCCCACAATACAGTTATATATATATATATATATATGAAAGCGAGTAAATGAAGGCTATTAAAACTTACAGGTGAGCAAGCTTCCAGGCTGTATTATTAGTTGTTCAAAGAAATTAAAGAAAGTTTTGACAACAACATGTATATTTGAATCTAAATCAAAAGAGAAGTTTTTTTGAAAAATATTGTTGGGGCTTATACTCAAGGAGAGGCCCAAGGTTTAACAATGATCGCACTGTTGTTTGTAAACTGTACGGAGCTTATACAACGACTGAGGCCCAAAAAAGTTTATTTACAAAAGGGTTGGGTCTCACACTCTTTTAAGAGGCCCAAAGATGTTTTGAAAAAGAAAGATGGGACTTACAACACGAGGGGAGGCCTAGAGGGACTTATACAATGACTGAGGCCCAAATTATTTGTATTTTACAAAGGGGTGGGTCTTACACTCTATCAAGAGGCCCAAAGATGTTTGAAAATTTAAAATCGAGAGAAAACCCTAATTTTAAATAAAAATATTATTTTTCAAATGAAATTAAATGAAAAAAATGATATAAAATACCAAATATATTAAAAAATAAGTTGTACACTTTGAAAAATATTTTGAAAAATCATGTTTAATTACATGAGAGTTTGAAATTCAATTGGTTTTGAAAGATCAAAGTGGGAATTCCATTTAAAAATGTTTAAAAACAATTAAAATGAAATTAATTACAAAAATTCTAACTATATTAAATAAATAATATAAATTGGATTTTTTTGTAAAATAAAATAATTTAATATTTTTATGAATTTTGAGAAAAAAAATCAATTCAAAAACATAAATATTCAGAGAGAAATTTATTTTTGAATCAATTAACAAAAATAACAAAAATTCAAATATTTGAATATTTGAAAAAGGTGCCAAGAACACCAAGTTCTTGCCCACGTGCCCTGTTTCTGCAGATTTGCATTTTCTCACTTTTCTCCATGATTTCTCAATGGTTTTGCACGATTCAAACACCAATCTTGTTCGTTTTTGAACAAGGATCACAACCATATAGATTAATTGCATTTATATTAAGTATTGAGTGAGAAATCAGAAGAAAACCACAAGAACCCTAATTTCAGCATGAACACAATGAAATTCCATACACGATTGATTCATGGCAATTGATTGAGGGTTATTACTCCATACATGATTAGGAACATATGGCAAAATTATTGTGCAGTAAAATATGCATGCATCATGGAGTTTGAAGAGTTCATGCTTACCTCTTGCAGCTGGTGATCGAGTTTGGTGATGGAGGTGTTGTAAGTTGGTTCCAATGATCTGGGTAGCTTCCTTAGGTGCCAAGGAGTGTGTCTGAATGCTTGGAGTGGTTTGAAATGAACTGGAACTTGAGATGGGACTCCAACTACAACTCTGTCAAGGACTTGAGTAGTTGGCTGGTGATTTTGTGAAATTGGTGTTCCAAAAGTTATGTAAGAGTTTGGATCACTTCTATATGTTATATGTGAGGTGTGTGAACCATTGGTTTGGTTGGAATTGCTCTCAAACTCAAAATTCAATGGTGACTTGAGTTAGAAGGCAAAATTGGAGTGAAAGTGGTGATTTTGAGGAAAGCATCAGTTTAGGTGCTTTGGTGTACTCAAACTGATCACAAATGGGCTCTATTTATAGTATAGCAAGTTTGTTTTGCAAGCAATAGGGAATGGCAACTGCAGCAGGCCTTTGGCCAATTGTGATTAAATGGAATCTCAAGTCTCCTCTAGCCATTGACTTGAGATTAGAGCACATGTTTGTAGCTTTGGTTCGGAGATAAGTTTTGACTGAATTCAGTTGGAATAGGCTCAGTTCATACCACCTTGATGCATTCATTAAAGGCTTGGAAACAAAATTGGAGTCTTGGCATCTTTGTAGCCTTTTTAGGGATGACAAGCCTAATGTAGATTCTTGGACTTGGGAGGCTTGGAGATCAGATCAACCCCCTTGGATTTGATCCTCTGATGTGTCCAAATTAATGACAAGGCTTGGAGTTATCAGATTTGGACAAATCGAGCAAATATGCCCAATTCTGCCTTGTAAAACCAGTCCATGATGCCATGTTTCAAGGGTTGTATCTCCCTGCTCAAATTGAATTTGGAGATGATCTGGTACTTGTTGGAATGCCCTTATGGCATACTTTAACTTTGATGTTTACCCCTAGACCTGGTTTGACTTGGATCAAGGTGAAAAATGTCCCTACATTTTGGAAAAAGTAAGGCAGATTTTGACTTAGTGAAAATTTCACTAAGTGTTGGAAAAGTACCAATTTCATGTTTTCAGCCATTTTGATCACTCCATAACTAAAAATCCATGAGGAATTAGAGTTTGATGTAGTTTAAGCTTTTGTAGAGTGTAGCAAGACCTACAAATCCAGCTTTGGATCACCCAAAATGGTTGCTTGGATCTCAAGTTATGGTCCTTGGAAGTTGGTACCCTAGCCACTTTGTTCCATAACTTAGAAAAATTCTAAGTTTTTTATGGTTACCCCTTTAACAAGTTAACTCACTTTCTTTGATTTTTCTTGATGAATGATGATTCAAATCACATATTATTTTAGGGTTAAGGAACATTGTTTGACCAAAAATCCAAAAAGTCAAACTTGGATTTTTGTACAGTTGACTTTTTTTATCAGATGAAATTTTGACTTTGTGATCCGTTTGTGAAATTAATCCTTGGCCTTAATTAAACTTCATGGATGGCCTCCAAGGGTATTTAGGAATGTCTTGGACCCCTCCCCAAGGTTTGAGATCAAGGGTAGGCCAACAGTCGAGGGTAGGGTTGACTTTTTCCATCAGAAACCCTAATTTGTGATCAGATGGTTTTGAGTTCTTGTGGCTTATGATTTGAGCTCTTTGAGTCAATCAAATGTCAATATTATGTCTTTGAGGTCTTTGAAGTTCATTTTGAAGCTTCAAGCTAGGCCTCACTTCACAAGTTAACTCAAGGGTTGAATTAGGTCAAAACCCTAATTCCTGATTTTTTGATAGATGGACCTTTAAGGTGATTTTGCCATTGTGGATGGGCTCTTGAGATCCTTTTAAGCTTGTTGGACCATACATTGAGGCATTGGCTCATGTCCAGATGGAAATCTTCATCTGGAGGCCTTAGTCGACCAAAATCCTAATATGGGGACACAGGCGATCTTCAGGCTTGATTCACTTGGAATGCTGCCACTTTGTGCTTGATTCTTGATGTGGGAGTCCTCTTGATCCTTTATGGGTGTTTGAGATGTTAGACAAGTTGTAGATCATGTCATTTCTTGATTGATCCTTTGTCTAAGTGCTCTGAGAGGGCTCAAAAACCTAATCTTTGATTGTAGAGAATGCCTAACAATTCCTGAGGAGATTGATGAGACATGAAAGTAAATCCATATTGTGATGATGATTTGCACAATGATGGGAAATCTTAGTGGTCAAAATTTGGAGTATGACAGATGCCCCTATTTAATTTTCTTGGACCCGAAGGTGTGAATGGCGAAGGCATTCAGGCATTCGGGGTGCAAGAGGATTAAACATCGGAATACCCAAAATTTTGATGGTGGTTATGAATGGCAACTTGCTCATCCATCTTATTTTGCTAAGCAATGATACTTAGAAAAGGTAAAAACTTCCCCTCGATCCTGGTCTTCAGCCATGGAACTGGTCTCGGTTTATTGTGTCCATAAACTTCCCCTCGATCCTGGTCTACAGCCAAGGAACTGGTCTAAGTTTTTCTTTTTGGAATAAACTTCCCCTCGATCCTGGTCTTCAGCCACGGAACTGGTCTAAGTTTTTCTTTTTGGAATAAACGTCCCCTCGATCCTGGTCTTCAGCCACGGAACTAGTCTAAGCTTTTCTTTTTGGAATAAACTTCCCCTCGATCCTGGTCTTCAGCCATGGAACTGGTCTCAGTTTCTTTTGTCAATAAACTTCCTTGACAAGGGACGCTATTTGTAGCAGTTTTCATCAAACTTCTCACCGGGTCTTACTGGAGAGATGCCATTTGACGAAAAAAGTTGATGTCAGACTTGCTGGAGAACCCATTTGTCTGAGCTGTAGAGGTGTACAAACTTCTCTGTTGGAGACGCCATTTGTCGACTCTACTGGGGAAAAACGAGTCTCTTGAGAGACTGCTTTTTGCTTGGGGATATTACATCATACTTTTCCTCGAGATCTCCTCGGAGAAATGCCATGTGATGTGATCCAATTTTGAGGTGCTGATGACTTCATTATCATTGACTCTCTTGGAGAGAAAAATCAATGTGTTGCTGAGAGTCTTTAGTTGTGAGGCTTCCTCTGGGGATTTTCCTTAATCCGGGAAAGTGAAGATATCATCTTCAATGGTGAAGAGTGACGCTTGTCGAAGGTCTTCTTGTTTTTCAGAGGTTCAAGTTATCAAAGTGGTTGAGGTCCGTCTCCTATCCAGAGATAAACTAGAGGAGAGAGATGGTTCAGACAAAACATTTCCTGACGATGAAAGAACTGACAACTCGATTGATGGAAGGACTTTTATCACTAGGGGATAAGACCGACTAGAGTGATAGTGATTCAATATGAATATGTATATGAATAAATAATGCATGATGTATGTATGTTTATGCTGATAAAATTGACGCAACATACAGACTAATAGATGAACACGACTGGATACTCGGCCACTACTGGGAACAAGGAAGTACCATTTGGTCCAAAATAGTAATTCTGCCTTACTTAGGAGAGATAGTCCCCGTGGGGAAAAACGTCGGTCGGGCTTAGGAGATAAGAACTCTGTCGGAGATGTTGGACAGAATATTCGCATCTGACACAGCTGATCCTTCATTCAGGCACCCTGGTTCGAGAAGGAGTACTTTGATTCTGCACTTTGAAGCTTAATTGCCTTTGGAGAAGCGATCGACGTTCTTTCGATGTTCAACAGTCAAAAGAAATTGCCATCTTTATTTTAAAAGCAGAAAAAGTTTGACAAGTAAATTCATTTTTTGTTTTATTTCAAGAATCGTTAATCATGTTAAAATGTCGTTTTGTAATGCTAAAACAAATAAGAGTTGCGAACAAAAGCACTAGGGCTCAAATTTTATTGATAGGAGGGAAATCAGCCAAACCCGTGATTCCATAGAGTATTTACAAAGTTTTAGAAAATGGTAATTTAAGGGAAAAGGGGTTACATTAAAACATAACAACCGTTATCCTTCTATCAACTTTGAATTTTGGACATCTTGAGCTTCTGTCGAAGATGACCTTGACTGGAGTTTTCCTGATGGATGGCATGACTGCTGCTGGGGGATTTTCCCATTTGCTGGACGTTGTTACTTGCCATTATCCCTATCTTTTGCCTGGATTGTACTTTGAGATTTCCAATCCATCGGGATGATTTTTGTTTATTTATGTCTCTAATTTTTGCCTGGACCGCCCTTTCGGGTTTTCAATCCACCGAGACGTTTTTTTTATTTAGGCGAAGTATTTCTTGACTACGTCAACATTCGTGGGGTAGGCAAATTCTTCTCCATCCATGGTTGCGAGTCTCAAGGCGCCGCCTGAGAAGGATTTCTTGACCACATATAGGCCATCATAATTAGGAGTCCATTTGCCCCGGGAATCAGTAAGAAATGATTGTATCTTCTTGAGCACAAGGTCTCCTTTCCTGAAGACATGAGGTCGGACCTTTTTGTCAAACGCCTTCTTCATTCTTTGCTGATACAACTGACCGTGGCATAGAGTCGTTATTCGCTTCTCTTTGATCAGATTCAGTTTGTCGTGTTGACTTTGACACCATTCGACCTCTGTTAGCTTAGCTTCCATCAATACCCGGATTGATGGGATCTCTACTTCTATGGGAAGCACTGCCTCCATGCCATATACTAGAGATAAAGGGGTTGCCCCTGTTGAAGTGCGGATAGATGTACGATAACCGTGAAGAGCAGAGGGTAGCATCTCGTGCTAGTCTTTGTAGGTTACAACCATCTTTTGAACGATTTTCTTGATATTCTTGTTAACCACTTCTACCGCTCCATTCATCTTGGTTCGGTAGGGAGATGAGTTATGGTGTTCGATCTTGAACTCAGCGCACAACTCCTCCATCATCTTGTTGTTCAAGTTGGATCCATTATTAGTAATGATCTGGCTTAGAACACCATAACGGCATATGAGATTGTTCTTGATAAATTAGACCACCACTTGTCGGGTTACATTGGCGTATGACGCTGCTTCGACCCACTTGGTGAAGTAATCAATGGCTACTAGGATCAACCGATGTCCGTTCGAAGCTTTGGGTTCAATGATACCAATCATGTCGATTCCCCATATGGAAAAAGGCCATGGGGAAGAAATAACTTTGAGATGTGTTGGCGGTACATGGATTTTGTCTGAGTATATCTGACACTTGTGACATCTCCTCATGTACTTGTAGCAGTCGGATTCCATGGTCAACCAGTAGTACCCTGCTTTCATAATTTTTCTCGCCATTGTGTGTCTGTTGGCATGAGTGCCAAAGGACCCTTCGTGAATTTCTTTCATCAGCATTTTTGCTTCTGGTCTGTCTACGCATCAGAGCAAGACCATGTCGAAATTCCTCTTATTGAGTGTATCACCGCTCAGGAAGAAGCTGCCTGCTAGCCTTCTGAGGGTCTTTCTGTCTTTTCTGGATGCCCCAGGTGGGTACTCTTGTTTTTGAAGGAAGCATTTGATATCGTGATACCAAGGTTTGTCGTCTATGACTGCTTCAATCATGAAGATGTAGGCGGGATGTTCTAGGCGCATTATGTCAATCTTAGGTACGTCGTTCCATTGACCTACACTAATCATGGAAGAGAGAGTGGCTAGTGCATCAGCCATGTGATTCTCTTCACGAGGGATATGATGAAACTCGATTCTGTTGAAGAATGGTAATAACCTTCTCGCGTAATCTTTGTAAGGAATCAATCCTAATTGGTATGTGTTCCAATCTCCTTTGATCTGATTAATAACCAGGGCTGAGTCTCTATACACATCTAAATTCTTAATTCTCAAGTAAATGGCTTCTTCGAGACCCATGATACAAGCTTCGTATTCGGCCTCGTTGTTTGTACACTTGAATGTCAGTCTGGCAGTGAAAGGAATATGGGTACCCTGAGGTGTTATGATGATTTCCCCAATTCCGTTTCCATAATGATTGACATCTCCGTCAAAGATTAGTTCCCATTGGGAACCGGGTTCTGGCCCTTCACTAGGTAGTGGTTCATCGCAATCTTTCATTTTTAAGTACATGACATCTTCATCTGGGAAGTCAAATCTGACGGATTCTTGATCATCAATCGGTTGATGAGCCAAACGATCAGCTAAAACGCTTCCTTTGAGGACTTTCTGAGCATGGTACTCGATGTCGTATTCTGATAACAACATCTACCAACGGGCGATCCTTCCCGTGAGAGCAGGTTTTTCAAAGACGTACTTGATTGGATCCATTTCGGAGATTAACCAAGTAGTGTGACGAATCATGTATTGGCGAAGACGTTTGGCTGCCCACGCTAGAGTGCAGCAAGTTTTCTCAAGCATAGTGTACCGAGTCTCACAGTTAGTGAATTTCTTGCCCAAATAGTAGATGACAGACTCTTTCCTTTTGGTTTCGTCTTGTTGGCCGAGTACACAGCCCATTGAGTCTTCCAGGACTGTTAGGTAGATGATCAGTGATATTTCCTCCACTGGAGGTGATAGAATCGGGGGATTCAACAGGTATTCCTTGATACTGCGAAGAAGGTTTGGCAATCTTTTGTCCACGCGCAGTCCTGATTCTTTTTTAGTAATTTGAAGATCGGCGCACATGTCGCAGTCATGAGGAATATAAATCTGGAAATGTAATTCAAACGTCCCAGGAATCCCCTGACTTATTTTTCAGTCTTTGGAGAAGGAATTTCTTGAATGGCCTTGACCTTGTCAGGATCAACCTCAATTCCTTTCTGGCTGACGATGAACCCTAGCAGTTTTCCCGAGGGGACACCAAATGTGCATTTGTTAGGATTCAAGCGGAGTTTGTACTTTCTCAAATGCTCGAATAGCTTTGACAGGTGGGTCACATACTCCTCTTCTCTTTTAGATTTGGCAATCATATCATCGACATACACTTCTATTTCTTTATGTATCATGTCGTGAAACAGAGTTGTCATGGCCCTTTGATAGGTTGCCCCAACATTCTTCAAACCGAACGACATTACCTTATAACAAAAAGTGCCCCATGGGGTGATGAATGAAGTTTTCTCCATATCTTTCGGCGCCATTTTGATTTGATTATAGCCCGAGAATCCATCCATGAAAGAGAAGACTTTGAACTATACTGTACTGTCTACCAGCATGTCAATGTGCGGTAGGGGAAGTCATCCTTTGGACTGCCTTTGTTCAGATCCTTGTAGTCTACAGACATTCTGACTTTTCCGTCCTTTTTCGGAACTGGCACTATGTTGGCTAGCCATTGAGGATATTCTGATGTGGCAAGGAAACCCGCGTCAATATGTTTCTGTACTTCCTCTTTGATTTTGATGGCCATGTCCAGGTGAGTCCGTCTCAGTCTTTGTTTTACCGGCGGACATTCTGATCTTAACGGTAGATGATGTTCCACGATGCTGGTATCCAACCCTGGCATATCCTGATAGGACCAAGCGAATACATCTGGAAATTCTTTGAGAAGCTTTATCAAACTTTTTTTGACAGTCGAGCTGAGCAGTGCCCTAATCTTGACTTCTTTTCTCTCTTCTTCTGAACCCAAGTTGACCATTTCCAATGGCTCCTTGTAAGGTTCAATGGACCTTTCCTCCTGTTTGAGTAGTCAGGAGATCTCTTCTGGAATTTCTTCGTCATTTTCTTCTTCAGCCTCAAATACCGGGAATTCAAAGTTGGGAGAAGGCATTGGATCGTATGTTTCAATGGGGTTTAAAACAAGCAATCTGCATGACGTGATGATTTATTTCTTAGAAGAGATAGAGAAAATCCAAGAGTGCGTGCAGTGTATTTTCTGAAAAATGTTTGTTTTTATTATTCGAGTTGTTTTTAGGATTACCATTTTCTGAAAAAGCGAAAAGAGAAAACAGCAATAAATGCGGAAATTACAGAACGACGTTATTTTATTTTTGATCTTGTCGATTCTTGAAACTACGGCCCTATAAAACAAAACTTTGTCGCTTTGGGCAAAGCAAAGAGAGACATTTACAGAAAGTGAGACCCAAAAAAACATTCGTTTCACCTGGGCAGGGTGAAAGGTTAAGACAAAGACGACAATTACTTAGACTTATGAACGACTTTCGGAACGTTGACAGCAACCGATTGGCGATGAACTCCTCGGTGAATCACAAGTTTGGTACCATCTTTCTTAGCTTGTCTTTAGAAACGACGCTGATTTCTGGTGGAGCAAGATCGTTGTAATCTATTTCCCAGGCAGAGTTGTCGTAGACGAACTCTTCTGTCGTATCTTACACAGTGTTTGCACTCTCAGGTGGATCTTCCCATCCAGTTGGCTGGATGTCTTCGAGCCTGATACGAGAGCTTTCAGGAGCGGTGTACTTGACTAATAAGTCGAATTTGCCACTCGGTAGTCCTAAAGTGTCCCACACTTCTTTGGAACTGGAGGAGTCATCCCTTTTGATGACGTTGACCTCGGGAAAAGCATAGTTAAGGAACTTTTGTCCTGCAATCTTTGCAAATTCATCGTTGTACTGGATAACTTCTGAATGCCCTGATTAATGATCCCATGACTCTTTGGGAATGTAGGTATTCTTTTCAATGATGTTCAGCTGATAAGCGTCGTTCGGCTGACTCTTTTTCCCCAAGTCTCCTGGGTACGGCTGCCAGACAGGCAGGCCATCCATTGGGCCATAATAGTCGTGGTCAAAGTTGTCTTTCATCAGAGTGTCTTCCTCTAATGAGTTTGGTGGAGCACGACATCCTTCCGGATCACAATCTCCGTATATCATCTTGACATCTGATCTTGGTATATATCTCAGACTCTGTGCGGGATAGAAAAGTGGCGTAGGCACCTCTTCCTGAGACATATAACCGTCTTTGTTAAGATAGGACTTCCATTCTTCATCTGTATCGGAGGAATCACCCTCGTTGATGGTATGTACTTCTTGAGACACTGGGTGGAGAAAGGCTCCACTATGGAAGAAGTTCTAAATGGGATGAAGACTTTCATCATTAGTAGCAGTCCGGGTACAGGTTGAGGACCAAGACCTTTCTTTGTCTTGTTGTCAATAGGAATGACAAGCTGTCCCCATCCTTTTGTATTGTTACTTTTGATTCCTTTGAGAGCATCTTTGTAGGAGGAAATCGACGTTCCTCTTTCTGATTAGTTGTCATTACTCACCGAAAGTGTTTGGAACTAGGTTCCAACAACCTCCTCTGGTTCTACACAAGTGGACGATGATAAGTTGCTCACGATCAAGGCTTGCTCTCCGTAGACTGTGACTAGTTGGTCATTCTTGACGAACTTCAGCTTCTGGTGAAGTGTCGAAGTGACTGCCCCAGCCTCGTGTATCCAAGGTCTCCTAACAAACAGATGTATGCTGTCCAGATGTCCATGACCTGAAAGTGACTTGGAAAGTGTGAGGACCGATAGTTATGGCAAGGTCGACTTCGCCGATAACTATTTTTCGGGATCCGTCAAATGCTTTGACGATGACCTCACTGCCTCTCATTGGAGATCCTCGAAATGATAGTCACATCAGAGTAGATTTTGGCATAACTTTCAGAGCTGATCTGGTGTCTACCAGTACGCTGGCTAAAGTATCGTCCTGGCAGTTGACTATAATGTTGAGCGCCATATTATAATTTTGGCCCTCTTCCGACAATTCCTCATCACTGAATCCTAAGTTGTTGCAGGAAGTGATGTTGGAGATTATGATGTTGAATTGTCTTATCGTCACATCTTGTTCCACAAAGGCTTGCTCTAAGACTTTCTATAGAGCTTCCCTGTGAGCTTCGGAACTGAGCAAAAGAGATAGCACAGAGATTCTTGAAGGAGTCTGCAACAGTTGATCAACAATGTTATACTCACTCTTCTGGATGAGCTTCAGCATCTCATCGTTGTTCTTTGAAAGGTCGGGAGTACTGAATTGACCGAATGGTTGATTATGAACTTCTGTTCTCAATTGTTGTTGCACCATATTTGTAATGGATAGCCTTATCGGATTTGTACGGTATTGGTCCCGGCAGATAGATAACTACAGGAGCCTTTTGATTTTTCTGACCATCGTAACCGGCCTCAATTGGTTAAAGGTTGAGAATCTTTCCACTATTAAGAGGAACTCTTGATTCATGGAGTAGAGGGATTATGGCGCACACATTTTTGGCCATTTCTCGTTTAGGGATTAAGACAACATCTTTGCCTTGATTAGGATGATAGTCTGACATCATGTTAATCGGCCTAGAGCTCGAACATGGTCGAATCTCTTTGTGGTCCATCTGACTTTGAAGGGCTGCTCGCACGAGGTAGCCTCCTTGATTATCCTTTGAGCAAACTCTACAGTGCTCATAGTTGTGTGGTGGCACCCGGCCACGTCTGCTTTGTATGTAGTGTAACCTTACTAGATTTGTTTCCATTGATCGAACATCCTGACTTTGATGCCTAGTAGGGTTCCCGTTAATCATGCTGACTTGTTGTGTGTCTTCATCTAGATAGATTGGAAGCCACCAGTGGTTCAACAAGTGTTGCAGTGTTCTTTGAACGAGTGCGCATCCTTGGTAACTCTCACGACATACTTTACAGTTCTGATATTCATGCGAAGTCAGAAAATCGAGCTGGACTTGCTTAGCGTGTAATTCCACCATGCTGGTATTCATCAAGCGAATATCAAAAATTTGAATCATATTAACTTAATAATGACTTCTATTGCGGTAGTCCTAGATCTATCCAAGATCCATCTAACGCTGGAGGGCCTCTTGTATAAAAGAGCATCCCTGATTATTTACTGAGTAGATCAGACAGGAATCATAATCGTGCCGTGGAAGATCATGATGTTGGCTTTGCCTTGAGTGCATTGCCACCAAGTTGACATTCATTGCACGGATGTCGTGGTTTTGAATGATGTTGGAATTTGTATAAGTCATGTTGACCTCGCAGATTCGGTGATCTTGGATCCATCCGAGATCCATCTGTTCCTGTAGAGCTGATTGCACCACAGAACATTCTTAATTGTTTTTAGAGCAGGTATCACACTGGTGATAGTTATGAGACGGTACATGGCCGTATCTGCTCTGTCTACAATGCATCCTGACCAGGTTAGTTCTCAATAAGAGTACATCGTGAATTTGATAGCTGTGGTTAGATCCTTCCTCTATTAAATTGACTACAGCTTTCTTGTGTGGAGGCAACGGGTTTGTCTGAACATTAGGATTTGTATCCTTGAAGGATAGGACCCGCTCCTGACAAGCTTCTGCACATCGGATTTGAAGCTGAGACAGTTTTCTATGTTATGCCCTGGTCCTCCTTGATGATAAGGGCAAGTCTGATCCGCTTTGAACCAAAAAGACAGATTCTCCGGTATTGTAAGAGGAGTCCTGGTTTGGACGTGCCCCTTGACCAGTAGTAGTGGAAACAGTTCTGCGTACAACATTGGTATAGGGTCGAACCCTGGTGGTCGCATTGTACGGTTGTTGTTGTACTGAGGAAGAGCCTCCTGAAGAGGCTGTTGTGTCCTTTGCTGATATTGTTGTTTATTCAGTTGGCTCTGAATAACCTGAGGTTGATACGTGGGAATAGGCGCAGGGTTGATAGCAGGAGTTACAGCAGCTACTGGTTGGTACTGTCGCCTTTGCTTTCCGAGAGAGATATTACCAATATCTTGCTCTTTTTTCTTAGGGAAAGCACTACCGTATCTTTTGGTACTGCTTGATGGTCCAGCATCTTTAACTAAACGTCCTTCTAGGACTGCTTCCTCAAGATGAGCTCCCATATTCACCATTTCAGTAAAGTCGATGGGCGCACTAGCGACCATTCGGTCGTAGTAGAATGAGCTCAAGGTTTTCAAGAAGATTTTTGTCATCTCTTTTTCCTCAAGAGGTGGACAAATCTGGGCGGCAATTTTATGCCATCTCTGTCCTTCTGCGACGTGGCTCTAAGTTGATCTCTGTCCGGTGCCATGTCCAGGTTATACTTATACTGCTGAACAAAGACAGTGCCAAGATCTCTGAAAGTGGCGATCTTGGTGCGGTTTAAACCCATGTACCATTTGAGTGCGGCACCAGTTAAACTATCTTGGAAATAGTGGATCAGTAGCTGTTGGTTCTCTGTCTGAGTTGACATCCTTCGAGCTTACATCACCAAGTGACTTTGAGGGCAAGAGTTACCCCTGTATTTTTCAAATTTGGGCATCTTGAATTTGTGCGGAATTTTCACATTGGGGACCAAACAAAGGTCTGCGGCGTCTTTTCCAAATAGATCCTGACCATGAATGGCATGCATTTCCTTCTACATCTCTAGGAATTGCTCTTGGAACTCATTCATTTTGTCATACATACTTTCATTTCCACCATAGGGTATCTGTGGAATCTGTCCTTCCGGGACAGTGTGTACCACGGGTGGTGGTATAGTCATCACGGCAGTGACTCTTGGTGTTTCCCTATCCCGAAGTTTGTAACCTTCAAGAGTTGCTGTTATGCCCCATGCATCTTCGCTTTCCCGAAGTTTGTAACCTTCAGGCCCAGCGGTTCCTGCTGAAGTTTCCGGATCTTCTGTGATCAGCAAAATATATCCTTCCGGGATATAGTTGAGTGGCATGCCCCAGGGACGATCTTTAGGCATGTTATACTGAGGATCATACTTTTTCACTATGGGCGTCGATGTGATCTCTGAGATCACAATCCTTTGTTGTTGTATCTGAGCTGCTGCCAGAGCTTGCATGTCATTGTGAAGTTTCCTCGGATCTTCCTTTAGAGCGTCGATTTCTTCTCTCAACTCTCTGTTCTCTTCCTCGAGATTATCCATTTTCTTTTGTCGATTGGCCCGAGTATTATACGAATGAGACAGTTTGACTCTAGAATCGAGACACAAATGTGAGATTCGTAGGTAAGAAGAATGCGTTATGGAGGAATGATGAATGATATACAATAATTATATTAAATTTTTTTGTTTAAACAAAAGAAACTTCGACAATTGGATTGCAAATATCATACAGTGGGGAGACCCCATTTTATTGAATTCAAAGATTGCGGAAATGGAAATACGGTAATTTACAAAGTGCTGTAAAAGGAAATGTCTAAACTTATAGATCCTGAGTCCTCTCTGAGGAAGGCTCAGGTGCTATTTCTGGTATTTTCCTTTTCTTTGACCGGGGCTCTTGAGCCGTTGTCGGGTTGACATTCCTTTGCCAAGTGAAAGGAGCAAGCAAATTCCTTTGGTCTACTTGATTTTCTATAGCGTGTTGCTCTAAAATCTCGATCAGAGCATCTTTTTCTTTTAACAGTTGCTGTATTTTGTTACACTCCACATTGAGAATGCGGTACTTGTTCTTCCAAGACTTTTTCTCCCATTGAACTTTGTTGAGAGTGACCTGGAGTTTTTCCGTATCAGACATAAAATAAAGGAAAAATTCCTTTAACGGAAGAACTTCTTGACGAGGGTAAGGCATCCTCAGCTTGAGAACTCTAGTTTGTACCCAGTGGATATAAGGTTCCATAGAGACACAGTCCAGTTTTCCTAGAGACTCTCTTCCTTTCCTGTGAACATGTTTCCAGGCATGCACTATTTCTGTCTTTAGTGCCCTGTCATTTTCTCCTTCCTTTAAGAAAAAACCTTCCAGATGAACATTATGCGGTACATGTCTCATCGGGTATCCGAATTGACGGCGAACTAAAACTGGATGATAGTTGATTCCTCCTTTAGTTCCTATGAGGGGTACATTAGTGAAATTTGCACAGCGATCAATGATTCTTATCCCGTTATAGATTCGATTTTACCAATCTATGTCAGAGTTGGTAAGAGACATGATTCTCTGTGACCAACGCAGAGTACTCTTATGATCCTAAAAAGCAGCAGACTTAGGTAAATGGGTAGTGAACCATTTGTATAGCAGGGGTACACAACATATGATCATTCCTCCGCTGTACAAATTCCTTACGTGTACAGAATGATAAGCATCTGCGAGTAAGGTCGGTACAGGGTTTCCAATCAGAAAAATCTTAATGGCATTGATATCAACGAAGTTATCAATGTTGGGAAACAGAAATAACTCGTAGGTGAGCAGAACAAAGACACTCTCGAAAGCAGTTACGTTCCCTATATTAGTGAAGTACAGAGCTTTCTTTACCAAAAATTTGGCCGGTAAACCTTGGATTCCACCCTTAATGGTCAAGTGAGTCCTGACTTCTGACTCGTCCAAATTGATAGCTCTTGCAATGATTTTATCCTTTGGAATTTCATCCAGTCTAGAAAAGGGAGCTTTGTGAGTGAGGGGTAAATCAGTCAGGTGAGAGTACTCCTCCAGTGTTGGTGCTAGTTGATAGTCCGGGAATGTGTAACAGTGATAAACCGGATCGTAGAGCTGAAGGAGTGTAGACAGGATTCCTTCAATTACATAGACCCTTAACAGAGATAGCAGTCCTCCGTACTTAGCTCTGAAAGCATCAGGGTTGGTGATCATCCTTTCCAACCCTTTCAAATCCTCTAGTTTTGGAACCTTGAAGGTGTACTTGTGAGTCTTCCTTCTACCGAAATCCATAACGCAATCTTTCTCTCTGACATTTGCAATCATTGTCTTCGTTTAATTTGAAAAGAGAGAGACTAAAAGAGAAAAAAATTTCTTTGTTTAAAGTTTTATTTAATGAATTGAATGCATGAATGCAACAGACAAAAACATAGAAAAAACATGGGTTCAAAGGTTCAGTGTCATGAAGTAATGGCTCTACCCATCCCCAAAGGTTGTACTATGGTGAATTTTTGTACCTGTCCTCAAAATCATTGACCCCCGTTGGGATAACAACAGCAGGCTAGTCTACCCGAGCGAGCTGTAGTATCTTAGGGTAATCTCAAATGAGGGTAGTATCGTGTGACAACTATTTCCGATAGCTTCCGCACTACAAAATAGTCACATGGTCTCAGTCTACTAAATCCTCAGTTTCATGGATACCACAATCAAACAATCTGCTTTCAACAACCGAAGTCGTTTAGACATTGAATCCGCAAAGGGTATCTCCACTGATTCGATGGTCTACCGGGATCGCTTATTCGGGAGTCACTCCCTATAAGATTACCCTTCTATGCCATCACTTATCTTAGGTATCACTCAAACTTTCCAGATGCGGCATCACCCGCATTCCCATTAGCAGAAAAATAAACACGGATATCAAGTAGGAAAAGCGATATATATATATATATATATTCATTCCTAAGACTAACATCCTAGACCTCTTAAGAGCTATAATCCTAGTCCTACACAGACAATGACTCCCCAACAGAGTCGCCATTTTTCTGTAGCGCGCGATTTTTGTCGATGACGCGACCACTTTATCGCGGAATTTGGGTTTTCTCCTCAATGAAGAGGAGGGGGTGCTACTTTCTGATTTCTTATTTATCCCGTGAAGCTGGAAGAGAAAGGGAAGCTATCTAAAACTAACCTTGAACGCGAATGTTTAACTGAACAAACACTTAAAGAGATTGGGGGGGTCCGGGGCCAGGTTATACAATGGGGAGTTGTCAATTACTCATCCTATATGTGGTTATCCACAGGATGTTAGCTTTAGGTTTTCGCTTTGTACTTGATGGTGTTTATCCGTTAATGGGTTGGGAAAGTTTCTTGGGAAATATGAGTGAGTGAGTGAGTCTTTGTTGATATTCGGGTTTTTTCCGATGTTTTTGGTAAGGTACTGGACCTAAGTTTTGATTGATGTGAAGGTAATGGACCTAGAGTTTTTGATTAGTATGCCCGCTAAGATTTTGCAATCTTATGCCTACGTATTCCCGTTTAAACGAAACAGAGAAATCAGAGCAATCGTAGTTCCCCCTATTCTAAGGGAGGAAAAAAGGTGTTTTGGTGTCTTGTTCGAAGCCCAAGATTGAAGCTAAAAGGTTTGACTGAGAGAGAATTTGTCATCTCTAAAGGGAGACATTTGGTCTATTTATCATAACTGTTGGGTGACTGTTTATAAAGGAAGATTACTTTAACTGGGATATGAGAATCCAGCAATGCCATAATTTCCTTTATAGGGGTGTTATCCAGAAGGGGAAAACTTTAGCTCAGTGTAGAGTAATGCCATTTTTCCTTAGGAATTTCTCGTATTGAGAGAGGATTTACCAGGATAAAAGATGGACAACGACTTGGATATTTGAATTAACAAGTGTGCCTCTTACAGCAGTTATCTGGGATTAGGGTTTGTTTTGACTTATCTATTTTGATAAGTGATAAATAGAGAAATGACTTCCTACAGAGAGATTTTGATTTTCTCTGAGGGGATGTTGATTTTTGTGTGCCTTGATCAAAGCCCAAGGTTGAAGCTAAGAGGTTGATTGACTCCACTAGGGAAGTCCTTATATAAAGCCTAAGAGGAGGCTAGGTAAGACCGACTCAACAAGAGAGTGTTTATATATGTCTTGTACAATGCCCAAGATTGAGGCTAAAAAAGAGACTGACTCTTTAGGGATATCATTATACAAAGCCTAAGAGGAGGCTAGAAGTTTGACTTTTCTGGGGAAAATGTTTTGTCTGTCTTGTACAAAGACTAAGATTGAGGCTAAAAAGGATTTTGACTCCGCCGGGGAGGTTTGTATGTGTCTTGTACAAATCCCAAGATTGAGGCTGAAAAGAAACTGACTCTGTGGGAAATAAATCTTTATCTGTCTTGTACAAAGCCCAAAATTGAGGCTAAATGTGAGACTTTACTGACTCGGCTGAGGATATTTTAAGTGTCTTGTACAAAACCCAAGATTGAGGCTGAAATAAGTTTGACTTTGCTGGAGAGTATTTCTCAAAGCCTAAAAGAAGGCTGGGAGGAATTGACTCTGTTGGGGAAGATTTTTGTCCCAAGTTTAAGAGAAGGTTATGAAGATTTATGTCTTGTACAAAGCCCAAGATTGAGGCTAAAAGTGTTTGACTCAACAAGAGAGTGCTTTTATTTGTCCTGTACAAAGCCCAGGATTGTGGCTGAACAAGCTGGAGAAATCATTATACAAAGCCTAAGAGGAGGCTACACTTCTGCTAGGGGAAATCTTTATATCAAACCTAAGATGAGGCTGGAAAAGAATGTCTCAACAAGAAAATGGTTTTATCTGTCTTGTACAAAGCCCAAGATTGAGGCTAAAAGGGTTGACTCAACAAGAGAGTCTGAAAGTTAATTGACTCAACAAGAGAGTCTGAGAAGGTAATTGACTCAACAAGAGAGTCTGAAAAGGTGATTGACTCAACAAGAGAGTCTGAAAGTGACTGACTTAACAAGAGAGTCTGAAAAGTGATTGACTCAACAAGAAAGTCTGAAAAGGTTAGCTCCGCTGGGGAGAATCATTGTACAAAGCCCAAGAGGAGGTTAACTTCGCTGAGGAAAGATCATTATACAAAGCCTAAGAGGAGGCTATCTTTTGCCGGGGATAATTAAGATCCCGAGGCAGGTCTAATATGGGGAATCAACTCTTGCTGAGGGTTACAGAAGAGTTGAGGTATCAGATGCCTTGAGGTTCTGATGATAAGCTAACCCTAGCTTGGGGATTTTTAGGAGAGAGACTGGGTTTTAGAACCCATGGGTTTTATCTCTACTGGAGATTGATCAGAAATGACCAGGGTTTCTTCCTATGTTTGTAAGGAACTTGAAAATGTCTTTGAGACTAAAGGGGATTTAGACTGTCCAAGTCTACTGGTGTGGAAGAGTTTTATCTTTTGTATGATGCCCAAGAGGAGGCAAGTGTTTTAAGGAATGAGAATCAACCCTAAATTGGTCTGAGATTTGACACTGGAAAGACCGCTCTAGCAAAGGATGACTAAGTTCTGTCTTATACTTTTAAGAGGTCGTCAGGGTCCTTGTATTAAGCCCAAGAGAAGGCATGAGAACTTCTAAGAAGCCGGAGGATCCTTGTACAAAGCCCAAGAGGAGGCGTGGATACTTTTAGGAAGCCTGTGGGTCCCAAACCAAGAAAACTTCAAGAAATGCTATTCACCGAGAATAGATCATTTAGTGAAAGTTCTGAGGTTTGAAGAAACTCAAGAGATGCTATTCACCGAGAATAGATCAACGCTGGGAAGTAGAATTTCTTTGACAATTTCTAGGGGTGACAGTCTGAGAAAAGGTTCACGAAGAATACTGCCTTTCTCTTTGTTCCATATTGTTTAAGCCCAAGAGAAGGCAAAACTGTATCTGGAAATCCTATGGGAATCTCGTTTTAACTGTATTTAAGAGTGACCGACTGGCTTTACCTAGTTCTAGACCTAGTCGCTGGGGAAAACTATAAATAACTATACCAGTATATATACAGTTGATATATGACAAGTATTTAAAAGGGTATGAAAGAAGGACTTACAGAGGAGCAGCTTCCCTTAATACAGTTATATATATATATATATATATATATATATATATATATATGAAAGCAAGTAAATGAAAGCTATTAAAACTTACAGGTGAACAAGCTTCCAGGCTGTATTGTTAGTTGTTCAAAGAAATTAAAGAAAGTTTTGACAACAACATGTATATTTGAATCTAAATCAAAAGAGAAGTTGTTTTTGAAAAAGATTGTTGGGGCTTATACTCAAGGAGAGGCCCAAGGTTTAAGAGTAATCGCACTGTTGTTTGTAAACTGTACGGGGCTTATACAACGACTGAGGCCCAAAAAAGTTTATTTACAAAAGGGTTGGGTCTTACACTTTTTCAAGAGGCCCAAATATGTTTTGAAAAAGAAAGATGGGACTTACAACACGAGGGGAGGCCCAGATGATTTTGTTGAAAAGGCGACGATCGCCCCGAAATTTTGAAAAGTACAGAGGGACTTATACAATGATTGACGCCCAAATTATTTGTATTTTACAAAGGGGTGGGTCTTACACTCTATCAAGAGGCCCAAAGATGTTTGAAAATTTAAAATCGAGAGAAACCCTAAGTTTAAATAAAAATATTATTTTTCAAAGGAAATTAAATAAAAAAAATGATATAAAATACCAAATATATTCAAAAATAAGTTGTACACTTTGAAAAATATTTTGAAAAATCATGTTTAATTACATAAGAGTTTGAAATTCAATTGGTTTTGAAAGATCAAAGTGGGAATCTTACTATATAAGAAAATCTAAGGTCTTGGAAATGTCCAAACTACCCCACTCTTACTAATTGCCACATAATCATTTTTGCCATCAATTTTGTCTTTTCACCACCCTTTACTAACTACTCTTTACACTAACCACTCTTCACCACTTTTTTACTATATTATAATACTATGGTGATGTATTTTACTTTATTACCCCACATCTACTACATACTATTTCCCTTGAGTAGCCACATTTTTTGACTTTTCACCACCATCCCTTTCCATTGCAACGAAGCTGCATCATGAGCCATTACCTTTCCATTTCCTTTCGTCTGTAACAAGTGAAACACACTGCCCAATGAAGTGAAGAGACATGTCTAGCCACTGCGACTCTGGTGTTTCATTTCGTCTGTGTCCGGCTTAAGCTACTTTCTCAACTGTACTCTCTATTTCCATTTCGTTTGTCTCTTCCGGCTTACTCTCCTTCGCCAACAGCTCCTCAACAATGGCTCAACCTTTCGAACCTGTCGCCAATATCAACGACCGTAAAGAGTTGTGGAAGATCACCGTAAAGGTTCATCACAAATGGACAGTCAAAACTTCAGCAAATGAGCATTTCGAAATGGTGGTTGGCGACACAAACGTGAGTTAGTTACGTTGTTTCTGTAGTATACATGATAGTTTTACACAAATTGCTCATTCTTGCATATTATGTCTTGCTTGTGTTGTTCAGGATGTTGTTTACGTTGTTGTTGATGGTGTTGTTCAGCAACTGAAATTTGTTATTTGACTTTCAACTTCAACCCGTTGCTCATGGTGTTGTTTGTGTTGACGTAAATAACCAGTTATTTTCCTGTGTTGCATACACTGAAATTAATTTAGACAAATGTTTTTCATTGCAGGGACATATCATTCACGTCGTTGTTCCGACTGTGTTTAAAAAAGCATTTGACTCGGTGTTGTCGGTTAACGTCACCTGCACGATATCAAACTTTCAGGTCCACCCTAATGATTTGCTGTTCAAACCTACTAGCCACAAATATCTCCTCAAGTTCACAGGTGGAATAACCATTGGGGATATTGGCAAGCATAACATTCCTGACAAGATTATCAACTTGACATCCTTTTCTGACATCATTTCTGGCAAATGGAAGACAAATCTTCTCTGCGGTATATAGCTTTTCCTTCATGCTGTTATTTGCTTGTCCTTGTATTTTTCTTACATTTTCGCGAAACTTCTGTTATTTGTAGATGTTGTTGGTGTTATTGATGAGGTGGGATACTCCCAAACAAAGTCTTGTGGGAAGAAGCCTCAAGTCAACCTGGTGTTGCGCGATTTAAGGTATTTCAATAGCTAACGATAAGGTTTCCTAGGTGGTTGAACGTTTGTTTTCCAACTGACTGCGTTTCTTGAACGTTTACGCGATTTAGTGACCAGACGTTGTTGTGTACCCTCTGGGAGGACTATGCTATCAAGTTCTTTGAATATACAAAACATCAACATGAGATTAACACCCCAACTGTTATTCTTCTGAAGTACGCAAAGATTAAGGAAGAAGGTATTCCCGTGACCCGCGACAGTCTGCTATTTAATATCCCTTACCAATTTTGATGTTTTTGCTTAATTCCATAATATAATATATTCCGTTTTGGTCGTGCAGGAAAGTATCCCCTAGTTGTGACAAACACTTACAACGTGACAGAGTTACATATTAACGACGATTTGTGGGAGATCAAATCGTTTCTGAAAAGGTCAACAACTATGGACTTTCTTCCATTGCTATTATCTGTTGTTACTACTTTATAACAGAATTTTCTGCTACAGCTTGCCCAAAGGGACTGACTATGGGAGAGCACTCTCCACGGCTAGCAACCAAACACGTGATTCGTCTCATATGTCGTTTGGTTCTTAACAGTCTGCAAGTGAAGCTTTTATAACAAAATATGTTCAGTTACCACTCCGAGAAATCATCCAACTGTACCAGGTAACGCATGTTGGCAATGATATTCTTACAATTTAATGCAATTTAATACACCTGATACATCTTTGAATCCCATTCAGGTAACTATATGTGTCACGGTTGCAACAACCGACAAACTTATCACTTCGCCAAATGGGTGGTGCTACAGAGCTTGCCACCAATGTCCTCAAGTTGCCAAGGGCTCTATGCCTCCTTTTGTCTGCAGAGATGGCCACCGCACTGAGGCAGAAATATGGAGGGTGACCTTTTATAATCTTTATCGTCCGTAGTGTTGTCTAGAAACTTACGTTTGCCATGTCTGAATTTGGTTGCATCTATAGGTATAAAATAGAGGTGTTTGCGGTTCATGAGGGATGCTCGGCAATATTTGTTTTCTGGGATGAAATTACAGCACAGCTTTTGGCAACATCTGCTGCTGACTTACGAGCCACAATGATTGAGGTGAGTGAAAACTATAATCAACAACATTTCTAACTGTTTCTGTTATCCAACTGAAATTCCATCCGTATTATTGGGTTTAAACGTGATGAATAACAGGCCGGAATCACTGACCCGCTTGAGTTCCCACTAGCTCTTGATAAAATGTTAGGAAAGAAGTTGGCATTCAAGGTGAAGTGGAATCCTCGGTTTAAGAGTTGCTCCATCATCCACTATCTTGACGATGCCCAGCTGATCAACAAACTTGAAGGACCGCTTGCAATTACTCAAGTTACCATTGTGTAAAATTTCGTATTTTGGCTATCACAAATGTTTTGTTCAAATTTTGTTCTAACAGTATTTTACCAATGGCAGGATGGCAAGCTCATTCAAGACAGCGACCACTTTGTTGAGGCCTCCTCTAATTCAATGCAGGTAGCTTAATTGTCCTTTATAACGATTCCTTTACGAATGAAACTCTCAATCCATAGGGAAATATCAACTAATGACTCTAACAATATGCCAATGCATTATGATTTACACAGGTAGTGAAGAGTGTTGGTGAGGACGTACCGTTTGTAAAACTAACTCCTCCTATGGTAATCTGTTCTTATATGTCATTTGTAAATTTACGGGGATTATTTACCACGGTCTGCAATTGTAATCCTTTCTGTGTTGTTGTCAAATTCAGGATGGTGAAATCACATCCACCCACGTCCTGATCCTTCAACCCCTAAGGCGAATGCTAAGCGGATGTCTAACGAACCAGCCGGTGAACCGTCGATCAAAAGTGAACCAGATGGGGGCCTTTCGTCCACAAAAGCCAAGAAACTTAACAAGCGGGGTAAAAAACAAGTTTGACCATCGACCACTGCCGGGACAATTTACATGTTATTGGACTCTTTTTTGAAGTTTCACTTGCCACTCCTACCGTGTCTATTTAATACAACACATTAGTGTATATGTTTTGTAGTTATTTGATCTTTGTTTGATCAAATCACTACAACAATAGGACAACTGAATATATGTTGTAATACATGTTGACCTCTATTGTTAACATATGTTGTAATATATGTTGTATTAGTTTAATGTGATCTGTTTTGTCATTCAAGGTATTTTGATCTGTATTGTTAAGATACATTGATACAAGCCCCTTAATCTACAGCTTCAATGCATTTGTATTATAACATATGAACCATAACGGATAAACATAAGCTAATGCTATACATTTTACTATTAACGAGACAGAAAAGCATTGGCAGCCACCCCTTACTAAGCCATGCCATTAGCATTATATTTACCACTTCAGTCGTTTACTTGCCAATATCAGCACATGTTTTGTAGATAAACAGCAGAAAACCATGTATGTTTTACTAACCGTGTTACAATAATATTAAAATATGATCCTACCAACTTTTGTACATTGTCCAGTAGCTAAACACCACCTTTGTCAGTAGGTAGCACTGCAAATCACTCAAGCACCACCTCTGTCATATGTCAAGTCGCCATTCTTTCCAGCTTCAAGTTAGAAAACAAGTACACACTTAATGATGATTCCTACTTGCCTTCCCAGCATATTATAATAACAATAAAAAGAACAGTACAGAGTTGGCATTAAAATATTAGTGGGTTGCTGCTTCTATTTGGAGGGGTTTTTAAAATTTCAAATTTTTAGTGGGAAATGAATTGCAACACAAAGCCAACCCATCATCACCTAAGCTAAGCAAGCAACCTGTATTTCTTCTGTCCCTCTGCTCATTAGATTGCTTATGATTTCAGACTTTCTCCATCAAGGTTAATGGTGCCAAATCTTTACTAGGTATTTGTTGCACCCCAAAATTTGCCCTCCTTACTTTAGTACTAACTGGCTTATGTTTCATTTCATTTTTGCATTATTATGTATGCATATCATTAGCATGGGGTCAGGGTAAAGTCCTATCTGGTCTAATACCTCATTAAGAGTTCACAGGTTGCAGGGGATCTCAAGTGGAATCACTCTCCTAACCAGTGCATGAACTAGGGTTTTGAAATTCTTGGGTTTATTCCTCCAATGGGCAGGCTCCTTGGGTTTTTATCATCACCAAATGGCATATCTTATTTTTGTTGGAGAGGATACACATCATATTCAGAGGAATTGGGATTTGGAGACTGTGTTATTTCCTCCTAGACTGAGGGTACCACAACTAGGGTTTGCTATAAAGTCAGCTTATTTCTGATTTTTTGGACAGGACTTGATTCCATGGTACTCCTTGGGTCCCTAAATACCTAGGGGTGGAAGATTGTCCATCATCTTGGTTCAGGAGAAGTTCAATTAGCCAATGGATTAAAAATCAGTTGAATTTGGGGAAAAGTCAACAGTGAAAGGAGAAAAGTCAACTGTGAAATTTTGAGGTTCTCTTCAGGGATTTTAAGATTTCATATCCTCATATGGTCTCCAGGGGTCAAGTTTCATACATATTTATCAGGAATCAGGAGTTGGTGCAAAGTTTCCCAATTTAGAAAGTGACCTATAATGAAAAGTTTCCATTTTTGGCAAGTTTCTACACTTCATTCAACTTAAATTTACACCATCAAAGAAGCTTCATATGAATTTTTCTCCAACATGAAAGTTGAATATCTTTTTCTCCTCTTTCCAACAAGTACTAGTGGGTCTCCATATCATTTGTGAAACTCCAGTTATGATCAAAAGAAGGCAAAGTGGTTTTTAGGGTTTCTCATGATCCCATTTTCACAACTTTGGGCATAATGACCTATAATCAATTCCATTGCTTCATGCCATATTCCAATATTAAAAGACACTCCTTGAGGATTACTTTGGGCCCAAGAATGAAGAAATTCCATAGTGTGTTCTTCACTTATTCTCCATTGTTCAAAAAATGCCAAATTATTTAAAAGTCATGAATCAATTATTTTCAAGGCCCAAGTTCTATATGGGTGTAATTATCAATCCAAATGCAAGTGATCCATCATGGAATTTTTAAGTGAACATGCATGGAGGGAGGTGTATTCCACATAATGCATTTTAACAAAATAATTCAAAAACTCATGAAACAAATAATTACCCAAGCCCAAATGATCAGATATGAAATAACCCTAAGTATTTAAGCCTATTCATGCATTGGTTAGGGTTCACACTCGTTTTTTGGAGAGGAATCCAAGCTTGAACCCTAAAGCTCTTTCTCACCAAAACTCACGATCCACAAGGTTTTCTCCAAAGATTCTTCCACAAACATCTTCCTGGGGACCCATAGAGTGAAAATCAACCACCACGTGAAGTTAACAACAAGGGTACTCGTTACACCATCTCAGGTTAGGGCGTTTTCTCATGATCATAAAACTCTACTTTTAAATATGCATAATGGGCTGTGATTGATGCTGATAATTCTGATCTGTTTACTTTTGAAAATGGACGTGTAGATTGTTTGGTTCGTGCGTTTAAAGTTTTTGACCCTAACCATTTTCCTTTCGAATCTCCTTTTACGTTGATCTTTTGTGAAAAATAATAGGATATTTGGAATCCTTGCGAAAATCTGGTCAGGTAGGTATACTCATATGCAATTTCTGGGTTTTTTATGGGTTGTGGTCGCAGAAGAAGACGACCGGAGCTAGGGCTCCGGCGTCTGGTTTGATCTCCGGCCGGCTAGGGTTCTGGGTGGGGGAGATGCAATCCTCACCGTCAGTGGTTTGATCGCACGGCCACCATTTCGCCATGTGTTTTATTTTTATTTTTTTTTCTGAATTTTATTTTATGATTGTGTGTACATCAACCCATGCTAATTACCATGCGCGTTCAATTATGTGTTTTTATTTGGTTTACTTTTGTTTTCGTTGACTTCATTACACGCGTTGGATAAATCAAGCGAATAGCAAGCTGCCAGCACATTAAATAACCACGTGCATCGCACAGGGCACGTACACGGTAAGATTCCCAGGTTTTTTATTTTTTCTGAATAATTGGTTGGACCGGGCTGCTATGCGCACCCTACCTCTCTGGCCCAACCTTCATTTTCAACATGAATCCCTCGCTAAACACACCCCCCAGGCGTTTTTTTTTATTTTTTATTTTCTGATTGGATTTATGGATTGGGTTGCTATACGCATCCCCCACCCCTTGGCCCAACCATCATGTCAACGTGTTTTTTCTACTCCCTGCACCCCCCATCTCTTTTATTTCATTTTATTTTATTTTAGTTATTATATTTCATATTTTAATTTTAAAAAATACTATCTTGCATCTAAAAATCATCACAAAATTGATACATCATTCTTATCATTTTATAAAATTTTCACAAATTTTATTTTTTATTTTTATTTTATTTTCATCATCCCAATCAATTATTTTCTTAATTTCCTTTTTGCATTACACATCTCATGCACACTTAAATTTCTTTATTTTATTTCTCTGCCTCTGTAAAATATTTTTGATCCGTTCCTTTTGCATCCATTCATTAACATTCTAAAGTGATTAAAAATATTTTTCTTTCATTTTTAAATTTATCTCATATTGCATTTAGGTCCTCCCCTTTGACACACTGAGCCCTAATTCCCATCTGAACTCTGCCCAATTATTTGAACGACTAATATCTTGATTTTTTGCAGGGACTTTTGATATGTTGTTTGCCTCTGGTTGAGGAACCTTAATGTTTAATTTGGGAATTTTAGGAGTCATTTTTTAAATTATCTGATTTGTTTTCACTTGAGATTTCCTTGCAGGCGCATCCTTGACTTTGTATGATTATCTGTTTGAAAAGGCACTTGTGCCATTTGCTTTGGGGCTGTTTCTTTGTTTCTTTGATTCATGTTTGGATGATAGTCATTGTTGTTTGCCATTGTTTGATTTTCATTCACCTCATCTCTCTTATTTATGTCTATTCTGTACTAATCTTTTATGCAGGGTCTAAGGTAAGTTCTTTAAGGGTATGGATAAGTATCCATGGTCACCCTTACTTTTTCCTTCCCTCATCTTCTTCCTTTAGGATTTAGGTTGTCTTCAAACCTCACTAACCGTAGGTCACCCATGCATGATAACTTTAAGACTCATAGTCTCCCTTAGAGTTACCTTTGTGTCTTCTCTCTTCTCATCTCAAATTTCTTTAAAACACTTAATAATAATAAGGTGTATTGCGCACGAGCCTTAAGCGTAGGGAATGAGAAATGAGGGGCTTCCTCTCATCTCTCTAGAGTGCTTAGCGAGCGTCCTGTCTTGGGACGATGCGTTAAGTATTCGCCCCTGTGCCCTAGACTTTGGTGCAATGCAACTTAGGAACTAACTTAAGCCACTTCTGTCCTAAAAAACACAAACCAACTTCAAACCTTTTTGTCCTTTGGGATTTCCAAACTTAAAGGCTATTTTCAAAAAAGGCACATTACCTTCCGTCTGAGTCGCAAACAGGCATCGACCCTAACTGCCGGACGCGAACTTAACGTCGCTCATAAAAAATACAAAAAAAACTTGGTCCGAACTACGTTGACTCTGAATTCCCCATTGCACAAGGGGGTACGTAGGCCTAGGACGTCGACGTCCTACCGAGTCTGTCTTTGTCTTCCCCTCTCCCGTTTTAGTACAGCCCTAGATGATAGTATAACTTACCCTTAGATTAGACAACAAGCGTGGATCCCATCGAGTACGATGGGCGCGTGGGGTGCTAGCACCTTCCCCTCGCGTAACCGACTCCCGAACCCAGGTTATGGTTGTGATGACCATTCCTTTCCCCCTCCCTCAGGTTTATGCGGTGTTCCCTTTCCCTCTCTTGGGATAAATTTACACGGCTGGCGACTCTGTTTTTTCGCGCCACTCTCGCGTTTGTACTTGGATGAAAATTCTGGGAGCGACAGCTGGCGACTCTGCTGGGGACTGGTTGACCTATGCTGGTCCATCCCTAAGCGAGTCAATCCTAGCGCTTGCTTGTCTTTGTTCTCTTTGGGTGTTTTGTTTTTGTTTTGCTTTATGTGTTGTATTTTATTTTTATTTTTACCGCATTTTTTGCATTTCATCTTTTTTATTACTGTCATGCTGCTGTGCTGTGCTGGCTGTCTTTGTTTTGCAGGTTGGGTGGGTCTGAGAGATAAGCCCAATACCAAGGCTTGAGAATACCCTAGGACTAGAGTGGAAAGTAGTGGGACCTACGTGCCCGCTTGGTACGTTTGTGTGTTCACGAAATTCACAATCAGACGAGGCTATCTTGGGATGCATTCTAACGTGTGTGTCTTGCGCATGTTGGGGTGTTGATCTAGAGAGCTGTCGACTCTGGTGACCGATCATCGAGGACCTTAGTGGAAACACCCCTATTTAGTGGTGACAGTGACAGGCCACATCCTGTGCCAAACCCATTCGCACCCGAGGGCCCGCTTTGGAACTCGAATAGGATGGCCCCTACGTTTTGAAGAGAATCAGTGGAGGCACTCCTCGATTGAATTTAGTACTGTACCCCGAGGGATGAATGTACTATTGTTTCTCGACCTCAGTGCCAAAGCTGAGGACCTTCCGCTTTGGAGAATCGGTTGAGGCCTCCTCGATTGATGATGATGCCAAACCAGAAATGGTGAACGTATCATCATTTCTCGACCTGAGAGCCCGGGATACTGAACATCCTAGTACCCACATGTGAGAGGGGATGGGCGTTTGCAGGTTTGCAGGTAACCGAAACCTTCAACCTACCCTATGTTTCTGGATTTCTCATCAATGTTTGATTATTTGAGTATCTCAGTGGTTCAGAGTTCTGGTTTTTTGGGTTCTCGTTCAGCTAACAACACAGCACATCCAGCAGTGTGCCTTGACCCCATGTTTGCATGAGCATATCATTTTTCTTGCATTCTGACATGTTTGACATTTTTCAGGGCTTGCATCTTACTCTTGATTCCGGTTTTCTGAGGTTACTTCAGCATGGATGTTCAGAGAAAGAAGACTGTTGCCTATTCGTTCCCAGAGCCGACTCTGACATTAATTCACAAACTGATTAATATGGCTGGTTCCGGAGTTCGTACAGAGTTCAGTGGAAGGTACGGAAGACTTCTGAAATTTGTTTATAATATCTCCCAGTATGAGAAGGATGCCATTCACACGCTCCTTCAGTTTTACGATCCGTCTCTGCGTTGCTTCACTTTCCCGGACTACATCCTGGCCCCAACGTTGGAGGAGTTCTCATTTATTTTGGGAATTCCTATCAGTCATGATATAGTTTTCTTTTCTGAAGAACACCCCGGGGTGAAAGATATGGTTGTTGCTCTTCATATTGATGAATCCGTTCTTAACAGTAATAGTGCAGAAAAACAAGGAGTTAAGGGTTTCTTGTTGAAATTCTTGTTTGATCAGGCTTGCATACATGTCAAAGAGAAGAACTGGACTGCTTTCCAAGCTATTCCGGCTATGTGTATCTATGGGATTGTTCTGTTTCCGAATAGTCCTGATCTGGTGGATATGCACGCCGTCAGGATCTTTATTTTGAAGAATCCTATACCTACCTTGCTAGGTGATGTGTATCACTCGGTTCACTACAAGAATGAGAATAGGCATGGGAAAACTGTGAGTTGTTGTGCACCGATTTTAGCTACTTGGTTTCTGAGTCGTCTCCCCGAATCTGGCGCTTTCGTTGATACGAAAGATTCTCTAAAGTGGTCAAAGAGGGTTATGGGCTTGACTGCTGACAACATTGCTTGGATTAATCGTGACTTGCTAGGAATGGAGATCATTTGCAAATGCGAAGAATTCCCTAATGTGCCCTTGATAGGGAGGAAAGGTGGAATTAACTATAATCCCTCCCTAGCTATCAGACAGTTTGGCTATCCTTTGAAGAATCCACCCGAAGAGCGAGATATCCGAGAATCCTTATTCTTCAATGGTATTGAGGATCAAGGGTTGATAAGGAAAGTTGTGAATGCTTGGAAACAGGTGACCAAGAAGGGTAAAATTCCGTTCGGGAAAAGCAACAATCGGGCTTTCCCTTCCTACGTAGAGTGGATTAAGAAGAGAGCAGAAGAGGAGCTTCTTCCATTCCCGGTGGAACCACCTTTGTACCCTTTAGTGATCGAGCCTCCTACCACCGTTGAGCTGGAGAAGTATAACAAATTATGGGCTGAAAAGGAAAGGTTACGGGAAGAAAATAGTGAGCTAAAGAGAGAGATTTATCAGTGGAAGCATGAGCAGGGTGAAGCTGTTCATACCGCCAAGTTGAAGACAGAGCTCCTTGCTAAAGCAGAAAAAGAGCTTGCTGACATGGTCGCGTCCAGAGAAAGAATGAAACAAGCTTTGGATGGTATCAGTAACATTCTCAGGTCCAAGGAGGAGGAATTAGGCAAGGCTTTATTGAAGATTCACAGGTTCAATGATCACCAAGAAACTGCCATGGCTGAGAATAGGAGAAAGGAAGACGACTACATAGCTAAGATTGATCAGTTGAAGTCGACGCTCAAGAAGAAAGACGCCGAGATCTCATCAGGGATATTCAAGAGACAAGTAGTCGAGGGTCGACTCAATGAAGCCATAGCCTCCATGGAAGAACTGAAAGTCCAAGCTGAAGCGAAGAGATCTAGACATGAGGGACCTAGCATGGAGGGTGTTTCTGGAGAAGACGCTTGGGAATTACATTGCAGATACTTGGATGGGATCATACACAGGAGAGACCTTCTCATTCAAGGGCTGATCCAGAGGCCGAAGTATCCCGACACCAGAAAGATGTTCGAGTAAATTCAAGACTGGTGCAGAAAGCATAATGGATGGGGGGATTGACGCTTGTAAACTTTGATGATATGCCTTAGTTTTCTGTCTTCTTTCATTGTATGTGGATCACCACCAGGCTTGTTGGTTGGGACCTATGGTTTTATATTCAGACTCGTTATCTCGGATTTGTGATTGTTGACATTTGGCTTTTCTCTGGTTTTCTTATTATATGAGCAGAAGTTCCATCATATCTTGTTATTAAACTAGAATCAAGGGGTGGATCGCCCTGCTAATATTCAAACATGTTCATTTGCATTTGCATATTCATAATCATTTTTCATGACAGGTGTTTATCTCCGGTATTCTTATCTTGTTATAATCTCAGAGTTGCAGAGTTGATCATGGAACGAGTTCAAGCTGAGTTGAGTGAACTGAAGGTTCAGATGAGGCAATTTGGGGAAGACATGCTCCAGGAGCAGAGGATGCTGAGGGAGGAGATCAGTCAGATGAAGACTCAGATGGGTTTGGTCATAGAAATTCTGAAAACAGTGTTGAAGAAGGAAGACAGCCCTGTGCCCGCTTCCACAACGGAGATCCTTACTCCTTCCATCTCTTTGGAATTTGATCATGGATTACCTAGGGAGTCTCTTCCACAAGCGAAAGCTCCAGAACTCTCCCAACAGCAGCTAGGTCTTGGCTCTCAAGAGAAGCCCAAGGGCAAAAGGTATACACAGGGGCAGAAGAAGTCTGAAAGAGTTTTTCGTCCACTCCCTATGCCATATTCTCAACTATTGTTGTATCTCCTTCAGTTTCAACTGGTACAGAAAAGGACTTTGGCTCCTCTCACCGGCAATCCTCCACCAGGCTATGATGCAAGAGCCCATTGTGATTTCCATTCTGGGGCACCCGGGCATACCGTGGAGGAATGTAGGGCCTTTCAGCATCGAGTACAGGATTTGATTGACGCAGGGGCAATTGAGTTCACGTCGGGTGGCGTGAATGTACAAGGTGATGTTACCCCAATTGTTGCAGGAGAAGTGAAGGCTCTTCCCCTCTTTGCAGGATCCACCTCATACCATGGACTTTCTCCACAGCCTCTTGCTACAGAAGTTTTGCGTCAGCAACCTTTATTCGTGCCTCAGTCAAATGTGGAAAGGAAAGTGCAAGCGCAGGTGAGGCGCCCAAATCAGCACCGACAGCAGAGTTTTCAGCAGCAGGGGCAACCAAGACCAAGATGGCCCAAAAGGATATTTGATCCTGTTCCTATCCCTTATAGTCAGCTGTTTACGCGTCTGCTCAAGAAGTCTCTGATTCAAACAAGGGGTACCGCGCCAGTACCGTACCCAATTCCTCCGGATTATGACATGACTGCTAGGTGCGAGTTCCACTCGGAAACGTTTGGGCACACAATTGATGAGTGTAATGTATTCAGGCACAAGGTACAAGACCTGGTAGACTCAGAGATCATTGTATTCACTGAAGATGATATGTACATCAATGGAAGCCTCCTTTCTCAAATGAACACACAGTCTGCAAGTACGTCCAGACAGGATTAAGCTTCCTCAGCAATGGCAATTTTCAGCTTCTTTACTTGCATTTTCATTCGTAGTTTTTATTTCTTGTTAAAGCATCGTATGTATGCAAGACTTGTTTGTTTTTTATGATGATATTAATGCAATGAGTATGTTTTCCTTGAAGTAATCCATTCGTATTCACTCTTAAATGTTTTTTTTATGCACTGCAATACCAATTTTCTTGAGGGAGGATGACGAAATAAGAACGCAGATTTCTAATGGTACGCTATTGGATAAAAGCCTGTTGAGGATGTACAGGCATTGTTTCAAACCCCTAAACACTGGAGATATAAGGGAGATAGACCCTCGTTAACCCCTTTGAGCCTTGAAGTAGGAGTTTCCTTCGTACGAAAAAACCCTCATACTTAACCCAGGGGCAGGGTAGGCGTCAGTTAGTTTGACCGAGCGTTCAAATTCCAAGGAGAGTGTGCATCCGAGGAACCATTACCTACTATCCCACTGTCAAGAGGTCAAGAGGTGTGAAACCACGATGGTTATCCACCAACAACTAAGGAGTGGGGCAGTCACAAACCTCTCAAGCAAGTAAGACAACTAGTGTCACACGCTTTGTTCAAAAAGGGGAATAAAAAAGGAAAGCCCGCTAAGTCGAAACTTGTGACTTAGGCAAAAGTCAGGGCATCCCGCTGGACTTCAAAATCGAAAAACTCAAAAAGAGTCAGTCCAGGAAAAAATTAGGGATCAAAAAGGCAAAAGAAAGAAAAAGCAAAAAGCATCACAAGAGAAAATCCTCGATAAGAACAAATTCGTGTGATTACAGACACAAAAGACAAAAGGGGGTGACTGTCATTCCAAAACTCCCTTAGGTGCCAAACCATTAGTGGCATAGGTTCCTTAAAGATCATAAACCTTTTGAGAGATGAGCGTTTGGGTCAGATTAACTGAACATAGGATTGGAGAACATCACGAAGAGTGGGTGGGCACCGATAAATTTTGAGCCATAAATCTTTTTTCTGAAACCGTGAACCAGACCACGTTACAACCCTTAAAAGTCCTATTTGAAACAGGGTTTATTCCGAAAGCGTACTTCAAATGGATGGCGTTCCTGACTCCTATGAGTTGTGCTAATAAGATTTGTTGGTATTGCATGTGCGCATTGTTTTTGCCATTCAAAAATCAAGGTCGCATCCTAGCAAGTGATTCGTTCACAAAGCTTGGCGACGCATTTTCAATAAAAACTTCAAGGTTAACATGAGTGTTGCATTAGGATTATCATTCTCATAAATAACTCGTTCTGTTTGCATACATGTGCCTAAACATCAATGGCAGCTTACACAGTGAACGTCAGTCAAGAAGCTTGATCCTGCCAGTTGGGATACTTGAAAATTCTAAAGGACAAAGCATATCAAGGGGCATGCTGCCAAGAGACTCAGTGTAGAGTGGACTATCCTCAATAAGTCGTGTTAAGATGTAGCCAATCTGGGGCGGTCACGTCGAGAAATCTCTCCGAAAATTAGCTATTCTGGGGCATTCATTCTAGGATCAGGGGCAAAGTTCCTTCAAGACTTGGGGCAGGCCACCTCTAGGGCGTGAGAAAATGTCTACTCTTGAAAATGGTTAATTGAAAACACCTCCTCAAGGTTCAAGATGCTGAAGCAGAGTATTGTCAAGTAATTACGATCCCCTTCGAGGTAATGTACGTCGTGGATTATAAAAACTGGGGCAGTTATGTCGAGATATGATAAATCTCTCCAAGAGTTTGAAGACCCGAGGGCAGTGCGAACGCCCGATCTTCTGTAAAATCCTCTTGAGATGAAAAGTTCAAAGGGCCGCTTATGACCATAAAGGCAAGTCAGGTTGCAGGGCAACAGATTGTACATCCCTAGCAGTTGGCTCTCCCCAGCATTGAGATTGCTCCTTCCCCAGCAGGGCAAACTTTCCTCAGCAGAGCAGACCTTCCCCAGCAAGAGACATGGGAAGTATTTTCTCCGGATCAAGACATTGTCTCCCCACAGAATCAGGGTGTTCATCTTCCCCATTCAGTCAGGAAGTGTGCTCTCACCGCCGATGTCATATTCTAATCCCCAGCAAGAAGGGAGTAAAGTCATTCTCCCCATCAGCAGGCTAAGTTCAGCAGTACCCCCAAGCAGGCTAATATCATGGACTATTTTCCCCAGCAGGTTCTGAACCAATTGGATATTAACAATTTCTCTGGTTCCGTTATTGGCGTTCATTCTCAACTCCCCCAACAGAGGAAAAATCTCAGGTTTTGGATGTTACCTTCAGTGAAAGACAGGTGGGGTCCCCCGTAGTTCTTTTGTGATTTCATCCCCAGCAGAAGTTGTCGATCCGAAGAGTCGATCAGTATGACACTTCTCAGCAGAGTTTCTAGATGCAGAGGGCAATTTATTTTTGTCATCCCCAGCTGAATCAATCTTTTCTCTCCGGCATTTATTTTGCTGGAGGGACCCTTTTTGCATATCATAAGCATTTGCATTGCATCCTTAAGCACATAGCATTTCCATTTCGTATGGAGCATTACACCACTATTCGAACATTTGCATTCGAAGCATAAGTCAGGTTTGATACTTTCTTTGCCAGTTCTCTTTCTCAGCAGAGATGGCATAACTCAAGAGATTTTGGAGGGATGTATTCCTCATACTTGTGCTCCCCGGTAGAGTCTTTTATTTAGACTTCTCCTTTCCCCAGCGGAGTCATCTTATCTATGAATCATGGGCCCGTCAGAAGTTTTGTCTGGCCTTTCTCTTTTGTGAAATCCCGTTCTTGCTTGACCAGAAGTTTTGTTTCACATTATCCCCAGTGAAGTCTGCATTGGTATTGCTAGTTTCTCTTTATCAGCAGAGATAGCAAGCTTTTGTAGATTTCCTTCGTCAGTTTCCCTTTATCAGCAGGGATGGCATCTAGTTTGCTAGTATCTCTTTATCAGCAGAGATAGCAAGCTTTAGGAGATTTCGTTCGTCAGTTTCCCTTTATCAGCAGGGATGGCATTTCTTTTGCTAGTTTCTCTTTATTAGCAGGGATAGCAATCTTTTGGAGATTTCGTTCGTCAGTTTCCCTTTATCAGCAGGGATGGCATTTATTTTGCTAGTTTCTCTTTATCAGCAGGGATAGCAATCTTTTGGAGATTTCGTTCGTCAGTTTCCCTTTATCAGCAGGGATGGCATCTAGTTTGCTAAAATCTCTTTATCAGCAGAGATAGCAATCTTTTGGAGATTTCGTTCGTCAGTTTCCCTTTATCAGAAGGGATGGCATCTAGTTTGCTAGTATCTCTTTATCAGCAGGGATAGCAATCTTTTGGAGATTTCGTTCGTCAGTTTCCCTTTATCAGCAGGGATGGCATCTAGTTTGCTAGTATCTCTTTATCAGCAGAGATAGCAATCTTTTGAAGATTTTCTTTCGTCAGTTTCCCTTTATCAGCAGGGATGGCATTCATTTTGCTAGTTTCTCTTTATCAGCAGGGATAACAATCTTTTGGAGATTTTCTTTCGTCAGTTTCCCTTTATCAGCAGGGATGGCATCTAGTTTGCTAGTATCTCTTTATCAGCAGAGATAGAAATCTTTTGAAGATTTTCTTTCGTCAGTTTCCCTTTATCAGCAGGGATGACATTCATTTTGCTAGTTTCTCTTTATCAGCAGGGATAGCAATCTTTTGGAGATTTTCTTTCGTCAGTTTCCCTTTATCAGCAGGGATGGCATTTCTTTTGCTAGTTTCTCTTTATTAGCAGGGATAGCAATCTTTTGGAGATTTCGTTCGTCAGTTTCCCTTTATCAGCAGGGATGGCATTTATTTTGCTAGTTTCTCTTTATCAGCAGGGATAGCAATCTTTTGGAGATTTCGTTCGTCAGTTTCCCTTTATCAGCAGGGATGGCATCTAGTTTGCTAAAATCTCTTTATCAGTAGAGATAGCAATCTTTTGGAGATTTCGTTCGTCAGTTTCCCTTTATCAGCAGGGATGGCATCTAGTTTGCTAGTATCTCTTTATCAGCAGGGATAGCAATCTTTTGGAGATTTCGTTCGTCAGTTTCCCTTTATCAGCAGGGATGGCATCTAGTTTGCTAGTATCTCTTTATCAGCAGAGATAGCAATCTTTTGAAGATTTTCTTTCGTCAGTTTCCCTTTATCAGCAGGGATGGCATTCATTTTGCTAGTTTCTCTTTATCAGCAGGGATAACAATCTTTTGGAGATTTTCTTTCGTCAGTTTCCCTTTATCAGCAGGGATGGCATCTAGTTTGCTAGTATCTCTTTATCAGCAGAGATAGAAATCTTTTGAAGATTTTCTTTCGTCAGTTTCCCTTTATCAGCAGGGATGACATTCATTTTGCTAGTTTCTCTTTATCAGCAGGGATAGCAATCTTTTGGAGATTTTCTTTCGTCAGTTTCCCTTTATCAGCAGGGATGGCATGTATATTGCTAGTTTCTCTTTATCAGCAGAGATAGCAAGCTTTTGTAGATTTCTTTCGTCAGTTTCCCTTTATCAGCAGGGATGGCATGTATATTGCTAGTTTCTCTTTATCAGCAGAGATAGCAAGCTTTTGGAGATTTCTTTCGTCAGTTTCCCTTTATCAACAGGGATGGCATTTATTTTGCTAGTTTCTCTTTATCAGCAGAGATAGCAAGCTTTTGGAGATTTTCTTTCGTCAGTTTCCCTTTATCAGCAGGGATGGCATTTATTTTGCTCAGCAGAGATAGCAATCTTTTGGATAGTTCAGTTTATCTTGCTAGTTCTCTTTGTCGGCAGGGATAGCGATCTTGTGGAGATTCTTTTTGTCGGTTCCCTTTATCAGCAGGGATGGCATATTTCGAGATTCCTTTGTCAGTTCTCTTTATCAGCAGAGATGACGTAACTTGGGGGAGTTTGTTTCATTACAACATTTATGGCTAATTTCTCCAGCAGAGGATTGCAAATTTCCGGGTTCTTTGGTATTAAATCTCCGTACATCGTGATTGTCTGAAAGTCGTCGCTATCATACCTTCAGGACCAAGTTGATTGAATAGGGGCAGCTGTTGCACCCCAAAATTTGCCCTCCTTACTATAGTACTAATTGGCTTATGTTTCATTTCATTTTTGCATTATCATGTATGCATATCATTAGCATGGGGTCAGGGTAAAGTCCTATCTGGTCTAATACCTCATCAAGAGTTCACAGGTTGCAGGGGATCTCAAGTGGAATCACTCTCCTAACCAGTGCATGAACTAGGGTTTTGAAATTCTTGGGTTTATTGCTCCAATGGGCAGGCTCCTTGGGTTTTTATCATCACCAAATGGCATATCTTATTTTTGTTGGAGAGGATACACATCATATTCAGAGGAATTGGGATTTGGAGACTATGCTATTTCCTCCTAGACTAAGGGTACCACAACTAGGGTTTGCTATAAAGTCAGCTTATTTCTGATTTTTTGGACAGGACTTGATTCCATGGTACTCCTTGGGTCCCTAAATACCTAGGGGTGGAAGATTGTCCATCAGCTTGGTTCAGGAGAAGTTCAATTAGCCAATGGATTGAAAATAAGTTGAATTTGGGGAAAAGTCAACAGTGAAAGGAGAAAAGTCAACTGTGAAATTTTGAGGTTCTCTTCAGGGATTTTAAGATTTCATATCCTCATATGGTCTCCAGGGGTCAAGTTTCATACATATTTATCAGGAATCAGGAGTTGGTGCAAAGTTTCCCAATTTAGAAAGTGACCTATAATGAAAAGTTTCCATTTTTGGCAAGTTTCTACACTTCATTCAACTTAACTTTACACCATCAAAGAAGCTTCAGATGAATTTTTCTCCAACATGAAAGTTGAAGATCTTTTTCTCCTCTTTCCAAAAAGTACTAGTGGGTCTCCATATCATTTGTGAAACTCCAGTTATGATCAAAAGAAGGCAAAGTAGTTTTTAGGGTTTCTCATGATCCCATTTTCACAACTTTGGGCATAATGACCTATAATCAATTCCATTGCTTCATGCCACATTCCAATATTAAAAGACACTCCTTGAGGATTACTTTGGGCCAAAGAATGAAGAAATTCCATGGTGTGTTCTTCACTTATTCTCCATTGTTCAAAAAATGCCAAATTATTCAAAAGTCATGAATCAATTATTTTCAAGGCCCAAGTTCTATATGGGTGTAATTATCAATCCAAATGCAAGTGATCCATCATGGAATTTTTAAGTGAACATGCATGGAGAGAGGTGTATTCCACATAATGCATTTTAACAAAATAATTTAAAAACTCATGAAACAAACAATTACCCAAGCCCAAATGATCAGATATGAAATAACCCTAAGTATTTAAGCCTATTCATGCATTGGTTAGGGTTCACACTCGTTTTTTGGAGAGGAATCCAAGCTTGAACCCTAAAGCTCTTTCTCACCAAAACTCACGATCCACAAGGTTTTCTCCAAAGATTCTTCCACAAACATCTTCCTAGGGACCCATAGAGTGAAAATCAACCACCACGTGAAGCTAACAACAAGGGTACTCGTTACACCATCTCAGGTTAGGGCGTTTTCTCATGATCATAAAACTCTACTTTTAAATATGCATAATGGTCTGTGATTGATGCTGATAATTCTGATCTGTTTACTTTTGAAAATGGACGTGTAGATTGTTTGGTTCGTGCGTTTAAAGTTTTTTACCCTAATCATTTTCCTTTCGAATCTCCTTTTACGTTGATCTTTTGTGAAAAATAATAGGATATTTGGAATCCTTGCGAAAATCTGGTCAGGTAGGTATACTCATATGCAATTTCTGGGTTTTTTATGGGTTGTGGTCGCCGGAGAAGACGACCGGAGCTAGGGCTCTGGCGTCTGGTTTGATCTCCGGCCGGCTAGGGTTATGGGTGGGGGAGACGCAATCCTCACCGTCAGTGGTTTGATCGCATGGCCACCATTTCGCCATGTGTTTTATTTTTATTTTTTTTTCTGAATTTTATTTTATGATTGTGTGTACATCAACCCATGCTAATTACCATGCGCGTCCAATTATGTGTTTTTATTTGGTTTACTTTTGTTTTCGTTGACTTCATTACACGAGTTGGATAAATCAAGCGAATAGCAAGCTGCCAGCACATTAAATAACCACGTGCATCGCACAAGGCACGTACACGGTAAGATGCCCGGTTTTTTTATTTTTTCTGAATAATTGGTTGGACCGGGCTGCTATTCACACCCTCCCTCTCTGGCCCAACCTTCATTTTCAACATGAATCCCTCGCTAAACACACCCCCAGGCGTTTTTTTAGTTTTTATTTTCTGACTGGATTTATGGACTGGGTTGCTATACGCATCCCCCACCCCTTGGCCCAACCATCATGTCAACGTGTTTTTTCTACTCCCTGCACCCCCCATCTCTTTTATTTCATTTTATTTTATTTTAGTTATTATATTTCATATTTTAATTTTAAAAAATACTATCTTGCATCTAAAAATCATCACAAAATTCATACATCATTCTTATCATTTTATAAAATTTTCACAAATTTTATTTTTTATTTTTATTTTATTTTCATCATCCCAATTAATTATTTTCTTAATTTCCTTTTTGCATTACACATCTCATGCACACTTAAATTTCTTTATTTTATTTCTCTGCCTCTGTAAAATATTTTTGATCCGTTCCTTTTGCATCCATTCATTAACATTCTAAAGTGATTAAAAATATTTTTCTTTCATTTTTAAATTTATCTCATATTGCATTTAGGTCCTCCCCTTTGACACACTGAGCCCTAATTCCCATCTGAACTCTGCCCAATTATTTGAACGACTAATATCTTGATTTTTTGCAGGGACTTTTGATATGTTGTTTGCCTCTGGTTGAGGAACCTTAATGTTTAATTTGGGAATTTTAGGAGTCATTTTTTAAATTATCTGATTTGTTTTCACTTGAGATTTCCTTGCAGCCGCATCCTTGACTTTGTATGATTATCTGTTTGAAAAGGCACTTGTGCCATTTGCTTTGGGCCTGTTTCTTTGTTTCTATGATTCATGTTTGGATGATAGTCATTGTTGTTTGCCATTGTTTGATTTTCATTCACCTCATCTCTCTTACTTATGTCTATTCTGTACTAATCTTTTATGCAGGGTCTAAGGTAAGTTCTTTAAGGGTATGGATAAGTATCCATGGTCACCCTTACTTTTTCCTTCCCTCATCTTCTTCCTTTAGGATTTAGGTTGTCTTCAAACCCCACTAACCGTAGGTCACCCATGCATGATAACTTTAAGACTCATAGTCTCCCTTAGAGTTACCTTTGTGTCTTCTCTCTTCTCATCTCAAATTTCTTTAAAACACTTAATAATAATAAGGTGTATTGCGCACGAGCCTTAAGCGTAGGGAATGAGAAATGAGGGGCTTCCTCTCATCTCTCTAGAGTGCTTAGCGAGCGTCCTGTCTTGGGACGATGCGTTAAGTATTCGTCCCTGTGCCCTAGACTTTGGTGCAATGCAACTTAGGAACTAACTTAAGCCACTTCTGTCCTAAAAAACACAAGCCAACTTCAAACCTTTTCGTCCTTCGGGATTTCCAAACTTAAAGGCTATTTTCAAAAAAGGCACGTTACCTTCCGTCTGAGTCGCAAACAGGCATCGACCCTAACTGCCGGACGCGAACTTAACGTCGCTCATAAAAAACACAAAAAAAACTTGGTTCGAACTACGTTGACTCTGAATTCCCCATTGTACAAGGGGGGTACGTAGGCCTAGGACGTCGACATCCTACCGAGTCTGTCTTTGTCTTCCCCTCTCCCGTTTTAGTACAGCCCTAGATGATAGTATAACTTACCCTTAGATTAGACAACAAGCGTGGATCCCATCGAGTACGATGGACGCGTGGGGTGCTAGCACCTTCCCCTCGCGTAATCGACTCCCGAACCCAGGTTATGGTTGCGATGACCATTCCTTTCCCCCTCCCTCAGGTTTATGCGGTGTTCCCATTCCCTCTCTTGGGATAAATTTACACGGCTGGCGACCCTGTTTTTCCGCGACACTCTCGCGTTTGTACCTGGATGAAAATCCTGGGAGCGACAGTATTCATTTTGCACGTCCAAGTTTTTGCCACAGCCTTCCCATGGATGATGACAGTCATACACCTGCCATTATTGCAAGACAGAAAAGAAAATTATTCTTGCGTAACAGGAGACAACATAATTTGGGTTCCAACAAGGAGAACAATGTTGCTTCGCCATCAACACCTTTGCTTCCTAATGCAAAACACTCCCAAACTCAACGTACATCCCTCCACAGTAATGTCGATGATGCGACACACACTGGACCATCTATTCGGCACAATCTTCCTACTGCTCCTCCGAAGCGTAGACGAATCGATATTAGTTCTAGCATAAATCTATTTCCGATGTTAAATTCTGCCGTGCCTATGTCAGTAACAGGCATTAATTCTCCCTTGGATGCGTCCTCATCAAGCAACACAGGCACTTTTGCATCTACAAGCTATACTTCCCCACCACCCTCATTCATGCCCTGTGACTCCTCGCGGACGGTCCTCCGCCAAATCCTAACTTCTGTCGGAAGTAATGCACATTCACGATGTAATGCTTCAGCTTCTGGCACTCCACAACGCAACGCATCTACACATTCATCTTCTGAGGAAAACTCTGATTTAGATTTTGATCATATGGTTGCAGATTCTTCAGACTCTGACATTGAATTTGGTGTTGAAGATGTCGAAGATCACCTACAAGGTAATTTCTTTACCAATTTAACTAACATAACTTCCATTTGTTTCTTAGCCGCGTATTATGGACATCTAATTGTTACATGCACAGAATACTTCGATATCGGAGCTCCTACTTGGGAATGCCAGCATTGCAAGGCATGTATGTAGTACCAGGAACGTAAATCCAAACATAGACACTCAACTGTACCTAAGTTTCACATTTGCTGTAAGTCTGGTAGAGTCGTCCTACCACTGATGTGGCAGCCGCCACCTTTATTAGCTAAGCTCATTTTCGATGGAAATTCCCCCTGTAGTAAAAACTTCCAGGCCAACATACGAACATACAACGTTATGTTCTCTTTCACTTCTCCTAGTATGAAATTTGCCACAGCATCACAGAGAGGGAACGGTCCTCCAACTTTACGACTACACGGTCAGGTGTGTCACCGGATAGGTACTATGCTTCCCGAAATCGGTCAACCTCCGCAATATGCTCAGCTATACATCTTCGATACGGACAATGAGGTTGAAAACATGATGGATTGTTTTAGGTAGCTCAATTGTCTTTTCTCATATGTACAACTAAGTGTCTGGCAATCTCTTTGAACTGAAAATCGTATGTGGACTAATATATGTTCTTGCTGTTTATTGTAGGGACAACAAAAAACTTGAGAGGGAATTGGTCAGGGACTTGAAGGTGATGTTGGATGCTGTCAATGTCCATGCCAAAGCGTTTAGAAATGCTAGGGATCTGTTGAGGGATAATTCTTTTCTAGACTTGAAGTTGAAATTGATATCCAGTAGACCCCGCGATGGACGTGTCTATAATATGCCAACTGTTGCGGAAGTTGCTGCTCTCATTGTCGGCGATATTGATTCTGCAGAAAAAAGAAACATAATAGTCCACCCACACGATGGAGGGTTACAACGGATTGATGAATTCCATGCGGCATACCTTGGATACCAATACCCACTCATTTTTGTATATGGCGAAGACGGTTACAAAGATAATATTCTTCACAAATATAGTCACCAAAGACAGGTCACGAACAAAAATCGTCAAATAATCAAGGATTGGTTGTGCTTCCGTCTACATGAGCGCGTCTCCAAACCTAAGACTTTACTTCATTCGTGGCGCCTTTTCCAACAGTTCCTAGTTGACGGTTATACTATGATGGAATCCGAGCGTCTAAACTGGTTGCGAAAAAATCAATCTAAATTAAGGGTCGGTAAATATAGCAACTTACAGCAGGAAAACGCTGCAGGTACTTCTAATCAAAGTACTAAACAGGGCAAGCGTGTTGTTTTGCCTTCGACCTTTGTCGGAAGCAGACGATACATGGACCAGCTCTATTTTGATGGAATGGCGATTTCAAGTAAACTTGGCTTCCCTGACCTGTTTATAACATTTACCTGCAACCCCGCATGGCCTGAAATAAAACGTCTGTTGAATAGCAACAATTTAAGTGCTATTGATCGTCCAGATATTGTAGCAAAGGTCTTCAAAATTAAGTTCGACGAACTTTTGCGTGACATAACAAAGAGACATGTCCTAGGACGCGTTTTGGCATGTAAGTCTAGGTTTGGAACTCTGCCTCTATTTTATGTTCACTTATATTGCGTACAACTATTATGCTTATGCTGACTTCTGTGCTATTCCATTCAACAGTTATGTACACCATTGAATTCCAGAAAAGAGGTCTACCTCACGCTCACATTCTTATCTTCTTGCATCCGCAGAGTAAATACCGCACCCCCAATGATATTGACAGAATTATTTCCGCCGAGATACCTGACCCGGAAATTCATCCTACGTTGTACAACTTGGTCAAGTCGCATATGGTGCATGGACCTTGTGGTATGGCTAGGCAATCATCACCGTGTATGAAGAACAGAAAGTGCACAAAATTCTTTCCAAAAAAGTTCATTGAGAATACCATGGTTGATGTTGATGGCTACCCTCTATACAGACGACGATCAACTACGCATGTCATACACAAGAACGGCATCCCTCTGGACAATAGGCATGTCATCCCGTATAACACAAAACTGCTCTTGAAGTACCAAGCCCATATTAACATGGAATGGTGTAATCAGAGTACTTCAATTAAGTATCTTTTCAAATATATACACAAAGGCCATGATAGAATTACAGCTTCTATTGTACATAGGTCTCATCCTTCCTCGAATAGTGTCGAACCCGTAGACGAAATTCAACAATATCTTGACTGTAGATACGTCTCTCCGTGTTAGGCGAGTTGGAGAATCTTCTCTTACAATATTCATGGTCGTAAACCTGCAGTGGAACGCATGTTTTTCCATCTTATAGGTGACAAACCTGTCTACTACACCGATCATGACCGGATGGAGAATATATTAGAGAAGGCGAGCATAACGGAGACTATGTTTTCGTCATGGTTAATTGCCAACCAGACTTACGAAGAAGCCAGAGAATTAACTTATGGTCAATTCGTCACACGGTTTGTTTACCAAAAAAGAAATAGATTGTGGAAGCCTCGGAAAAAGGGGTATACAATTGGCCGATTAATTTGGGTACCACCGTCTACTGGCGAGTTGTTTTATCTACGTATGATGCTGACTGTCGTGAAAGGACCCACGTGCTATGAGGATATTTGCAAGGTCGGCGATAGACAGTGTGATTCATTTAGAGATGCATGTTTTGCTATGGGTTTCCTTGAAGACGACAGGGAATACATTGGAGCCATTAAAGAGGCAAGCGAGTGGGGGTCCGGTCATTTCCTACGCCAGCTTTTCGTTGTTATGCTTATGTCCAGCACCGTCAATCGCCCGGCGTATGTGTGGACACATACATGGCCTTTACTGTCCGACGGTTTGTTGCACCAACAGAGGCTCTTGGTTAATAACACAGGTCTGGTTTTAGATTTCATCCATTTCAATTAGTTTAGCATTTACCTTTCTAATATGGGTTTTAAGTGGCAAAACTTTACAGTCCTTCAATTAAGGCCATACTGCATGGTTAGGTGCTACGCATTCGAATAGTCTGTCCATACTGACCTATGGGGTATTTTCCATTGACAGAACTAATATTGAATGACCATGAGCTGCAAAATCTCAAGTTGCATCACATTGAGACTCCCCTTCAAAAGAATCGAAAAAGCCTCCATGACTTTAAACCTATACCACACCCCGACAGTTATGTGTTGGAGCAGCTGGGGAACCGTCTCATATATGAAGAACGTAGTTACGACATACAAACCATGAAAAACGAATTCCAATCACTACATTCTGCTCTTACAGGTAGTTACCAGGAAACTGAATGCCATTCCTCATTTAATACTTAGGCGTTGCTTTGATCGTATACTTTTCTTATTTGTTTTAGACGAGCAACACGGAATCTATGACAAGATTATGACCGCCGTAACAAATCAGAAAGGTGGAGTTTTTTTCCTGCATGGGTATGGTGGAACCGGGAAAACTTACATGTGGCGGACGATGGCAAGTGCAATTAGATCTAAGCACGACATTTGTTTAACTGTCGCCACCAGCGGAATCGCATCGCTGTTGTTACCGGGTGGGAGAACGGCTCACTCAAGATTCAAAATACCTGTCCCTACTTTGTCTAACTCTACTTGTAATATCACTCACAAAGATGAGGCCGCGGAACTACTTCGACAAACAAAACTAATCATTTGGGACGAGGCGCCCATGGCTAACAAATGGTGTTTCGAAGCACTTGACAAGACTTTAAAAGATGTGATGAGTACTGATGGGAACTCGGAAGAACTCTTTGGTGGGAAGGTTGTCGTGTTTGGTGGGGATTTCAGACAGATATTTCCGGTAATACCAAGGGGTAGTCGTTCCGACATTGTACATGCCACAATCAACTCTTCCTACATATGGCATTCGGTACAGGTATTGAACTTAACTAAGAATATGCATCTTAATTGCGGTCCCACCGAACACGACAGGAAAGAAATGGCGGAATTCTCCGATTGGATACTTAGAATTGGGGAAGGAAAGGTCGGAGAACCAAATGATGGGACTGCTAAAATTGAGTTCCCGCCTGAGATGCTTATCACCAATTTTGATGATCCTATCCTTGCTGTTATAACGAGTACGTATCCTAATTTTCTCGCAAATTATACGGACTTCAAATACCTAAAGAGCAGAGCTATATTGGCATCAACAATAGACATGGTTGACAAGATTAACGATCATGTGTTGTCGATTATGCCAGGTACTCTCACTTTTTATTTGATAAGCTCCTTAACACAATACAGTTGGTGATGCCTTTCTTGAAATACGGTGATTCATGTTGAAAATGCAGGTGACTTGAGGGATTACTATAGCTGTAATACAGTCGATCGATCGGAGATACATGACAAGGATGTTCTAGATGTTCTTACACCGGAGTTTCTCAGCTCATTGAAAACTTCTGGCTTGCCTAACCATCATATCAAACTTATGGTTGGGGCACCCATTATGTTGATGTGAAACATCGATCAGTCTGAAGGCCTGTGCAATGGTACTCGCCTAATCGTGACCAAAATGGCTACACATGTGCTTGAGGCACGTATCATGGGGGGAAAACACCATGGCAACGTCGTATACATTCCCAGGATGGATATGTCCCCGTCACAGTCTCCTTGGCCTTTCAAACTAAGCCGGAGACAATTTCCCGTCATTGTCTCCTACGCGATGACGATTAACAAATCACAGGGTCAGTCGTTCGATTGGGTCGGGCTATATATTCCACGAGATATTTTTACTCATGGCCAGATTTATGTCGCACTTTCAAGGGTTACAAGCAAAAAGGGTATCAAAGTATTGATACACGATGAAAACAACAACGCCAAATCATGTACTACCAATGTTGTTTACAAGGAGGTTTTCAACAATGTTTAGTTATATGAATTTAATTCCATATGTAACCTTAATATGACGACTTTAACATTGTTGTTTAGGTGTCAGGTTTTTTGTTGCACTTTGTGGGATATCCGTAGGTTTTTTTGTTAATTCACATAAGACTACTGTATTTTCACCTTCTGTCTAAACAGTACAGAATTACATTACCTGCAGTCATACCTATTTTGCACTTCTGTATATAAGTATAATACAGAAACATACATTAATTTGTAAAGCATATCAACAGAGAGACAGAAATTTTTAATATCAAGTGCAACCTTACCTGTGTCATATCTTATACACATGACACCCTTTGTTTTCATCAGTTGTATCCAAACGGAAGCGTATGCGGTCTCCACCTTTGAAATTATTTAACACGCATAATACATCCCAGTCTTTTCCTAACTTGGTGCGGTATGCATCATCGATGTTCAGTATCGACAGCATTTTACAATGTCCGTTGTCCCCATAAAGCAGCAGATCTTCGTAACCGAATTTTTGTAGAACGCCGGCAAACTCTGACTATAGCTTCTGAATGTGTATAAAAGATCACCCATTTTATCAGCTATTCAACTAATTTGCAACTATATCACAACTGTTTTCAACATAAAAAACAGAACTCAACTAATTTCGGTGAGATCTCACTCAGTGGTGGGAGCACGACGTCAAAAGCATATATCGATTCATTATACAGATACCTACTATGGAACCTGGGTAATTCCTATTTTGCATGAATCTCTTTAAACCCACATATCCCAAAGTTATTGTCCTCATAGTAGCCGAACCAAACAACGATGTTAGTTGGTAGTGAGTAGTAATCTTCAATACCCTTCCACCCACTGATTATAAGTGGTTGAACCTCCCTATTGTTGTATACTAAAGTATGATGAATACCTTGGTTGTTCAGTACTATCCACGTTTTGCTTAAGTCTCCCCGGTACGCTCGAACGAATATAGGCTCGATCTCAGGAAAGGCCTACACACATAACTTTCTTATGATTTAGCTCATGAAATTAATATATAACAGCCTATATTCAGTAAAAAACGCAGACAAAAACCCAAATCACATCTATTTTACAGCAACATGGTTATACTTACTTGGAAGGATAACTTTGCTATTACAACTGTGTCATTCACCTCTTTATGCAGCAGAGGACCTACCCTTTCCATTGGAACTCTAAGAATTGTTAATTTGAAGACGTGGTTGCAGGTATGTTATGGCTATTTTTACTAACTAGTGGATGTTATTTATTGCTTCAACTAATGTTTCCTCTACCCTATCAAAATCACATGTCAACAGTATGGTTAATATTTTATATTTTCTCCTGCAGTGCGCCAGTGCCCATGTGAAGTGAGGGAATAATGTGGTCCTTTTAAAGTAATTTCAATTGCTTTACACCTGTGTTGTATTTTGTGCTCATTGTGTGGTCTACAAAGCATGCATTAATTCTGTTTTCTCCACGTATACTATGTGATTTCCAAACTATGTTTTAAATACTTGGCACAATCACTGCTAATAAAAACACAAACCATATTATATTTCCACACTTGGGAAACTGTTGGATGAAGACAGAAACAACAACATGAAATATAAAACTCCACAAACAGAAGCATTCTCAATATTTTCATTGCAGCAGTCAAACATAACATCCTTTTACAGGGTCTTATAAAACAGAACCAAACCATAGTAGCTACATATGCTGCATATTGTTACTAATAAAATTTAAGAAACTATTACAACTCATGACAGAGACAAAACAATACTACACCACCAGAAAATTTAAACTACACCTAATCAAAACACTTCTTGAACCACACCGCGGCACATTTCAACCCCACTTGATCTGCGGACTCCCAAACATCACTATGAGAAAATTCACCGCCTCACATTCCGACGCTTCACAGACACCAATATTTCACTGGCTGGTGGGTGTCTGATGCAGAAATGCAGCACATCTCCATTCTGGATGTCTCGGTCTTTCACAAAGTCGTACCATCCACCGAGGAGATACTTCTCCATTTGTCCACGCCTCTTCTTCAATTCACAGTAGTAAGCGCATTACCTATCTGTATCATATAGGTTGATAGAGTCCTTTCGTTTGCGCAGGCACCTCTTGATCACCATCCGTGGTATTTGTTGTACAACCAATACACCAACGGAAATAACATCAATTCATGCACTAAATCATTACATAATAACAAACATAAAATAGATATTACTTACGTATACATTCGAACGCAAGGCCTTCGCATCTTTCACTATGCGAACCCAATTTTCTTCAGACTCTTCACAGTAAATGGGTGTAACCTCCCTGCATTTCAGAATAACCCATATCAATATCCCAAAACCTCCATATGAACCAAACCGTATTATAACGGCACCAATATATCAGTTGCAGTGAAGCTGCCATCGTAAATACTCACCCATCGCTATCAGACGATATACAAATATAGTCCGGCTCTGTTTTCACTTCCACAAAGCCAACCCCAACCTTGCTTTTCCCCTTGACGTCTTTCCCGACTGGTGCGGCTTTTGCCTTACCCTTCCCATTCGAAGGATGATCATCACCATCGTGTATAACAATGCCCTTCTGTTTCTTCATCCCTTCTGTAGCCAACGCTGTACTGTATTTACAGAATAACAATAACACATAACTCGTGGATTCCAACGACGACCCTTATGCATGCAATAGTAGAAATATAACTTAAATGAACGATGTTTAACAAATTTGACCTACCCAATCCAGATATTCTTTCAATTTTACTGTACTCTACAAAAACTAACACCATGCCTTACCATTGACAACTTCTGATCAAAGTCTTACCGTGATCTGCGGTCCGGTTTCGTGTAGGGAGAGACGAAATGAGCACCCATTGTGTCTTTCGCCGCCTGCCTCATCGCGACGGACTTCGTTGGAATGCCATCGTTGCTTCGCCTGTGAAGGTTGAAGTGGGCAGCCATTGTGTCTTTCAAAGAATGCTTCATCTCCTTTGCATGCATAAGAAATGTTGCAGCCAAGACCGAGAAGAAACGAATTGAGAAACAAGGGTTGAAGAAATAAGTCTCCCAAGGGCATTTCTGGGTTTTCATGCTTAGTATTAATTTTTTTTTGGTTTTATTTTTTTTTTTGTTTTATTTCTATTACTATTTTTTCAAGCAATATTAAATATGTTATTCTCAATTAAACCTTTTAAATTTTTTAAGTAGGCTCATATACCTTACATTTTTATCTTTATACTTATAATTTAACTTTTTCTCTATCTCAACTTTTGTGATTTAACACTCTTTCATATTACATTTTTTTTCTGCACACTCCTTTAAAACTTGCAAATTTGTATTTTCGCATTTCAAAATATATTGATCCAATTTCATAAGCTCACCGCGGAACCCGTGCATCCGCACGGGTATCCCACTAGTTCCATTTAAAAATGTTTAAAAACAATTAAAATGAAATTAATTACAAAAATTCTAACTATATTAAATAAATAATATAAATTGGATTTTTTTGTAAAATAAAATAATATAATATTTTTATGAATTTTGAGAAAAAGAATTAATTCAAAAACATAAATATTCAGAGAGAAATTAATTTTTGAATCAATTAAAAAAAATAACAAAAATTCAAATATTTGAATATTTGAAAAAGGGCGCCAAGAACACCAAGTTCTTGCCCGTGTGCCCTGTTTCTGTAGATTTTCATTTTCTCACTTTTCTCCATAATTTCTCAATGGTTTTGCACGATTCAAACACCAATCTTGTTCGCTTTTGAACAAGGATCACAACCATATAGATTAATTGCATTTATATTAAGTATTGAGTGAGAAATCAGAAGAAAACCTCAAGAACCCTAATTTCATCATGAACATAATGAAATTCTATATGCGATTGATTCATGGCAATTGATTGAGGGTTATCACTCCATACATGATTAGGAACATATGGCAAAATTATTGTGTAGTAAAATATGCATGCATTATGGAGTTTGAAGAGTTCATGCTTACCTCTTGCAGCTGGTGATCGAGTTCGGTGATGGAGGTGTTGTAAGTTGATTCCAATGACCTGGATAGCTTCCTTAGGTGCCAAAGAGTGTGTCTGAATGCTTGGAGTGGTTTGAAATGAATTGGAACTTGAGATGGTACCCCAACTGCAACTCTATCAAAGACTTGAGCATTTGGCTGGTGATTTTGTGAAATTGGTGTTCCAGATGTTATGTAAGAGTTTGGATCACTTCTATGTGTTATATGTGAGGTGTGTGAACCATTGGTTTGGTTGGAATTGCTCTCAAACTCAAAATCCGATGGTGACTTGAGTTAGAAGGCAAAATTGGAGTGAAAGTGGTGATTTTGAGGAAAGCATCAGTTTAGGTACTTTGGTGTACTCAAACTAATCACAAATGAGCTCTATTTATAGTAGAGCAAGTTTGTTTTTAAACCAATAGGGAATGGCAACTACAGCAGGCCTTTGGCCAATTGTGATCAAATGGAATCTCAAGTCTCCTCTAGCCATTGACTTGAGATTAGAGCACAGGCTTTGTAGCTTTGGTTCAGAGATAAGTTTTGACTGAATTCAGTTGGAATAGGCTCAGTTCATGCCACCTTGATGCATTCATTAAAGGCTTGGAAACAAAATTGGAGTCTTGCATCTTTGTAGCCTTTTTAGGGATGACAAGCCTAATGTAGATTCTTGGACTTGGGAGGCTTGGAGATCAGATCATCCCCCTTGGATTTGATCCTCTGATGTGTCCAAATTGATGACAAGGCTTGGAATTATCAAATTTGGACAAATCGAGCAAATGTGCCCAATTCTGCCTTATAAAACCAGTCCATGATGCCATGTTTCAAGGGCTGTATCTCCCTGCTCAAATTGAATTTGGAGATGATCTGGTACTTGTTGGAAAGCCATTATGACATACTTTAACTTTGATGTTTACCCCTAGACCTGATTTGACTTGGATCAAGGTGAAAAATGTCCCTACATTTTGGAAAAAGTAAGGCAGATTTTGACTTAGTGAAAATTTCACTAAGTGTTGGAAAAGTACCAATTTCATGTTTTTAGCCATTTTGATCACTCCATAACTAAAAATACATGAGAAATTGGAGTTTGATGTAGTTGAAGCTTTTGTAGAGTGTAGCAAGACCTACAAATCCAGCTTTGGATCACCCAAAATGGTTGCTTGGATCTCAAGTTATGGTCCTTGGAAGTTGGTACCCTAGCTAGTTTGTTCCATAACTTAGAAAAATTCTAAGTTTTTTATGGTTACCCCTTTAACAAATTAACTCACTTCTTTGATTTTTCTTGATGAATGATGATTCAAATCACATATTAACATTGTTTTAGGGTTAAAGAACATTGTTTGACCAAAAATCCAAAAAGTCAAACTTGGATTTTTGTACAGTTGACTTTTTTATCAGATGAAATTTTGACTTTGTGATCCATTTGTGAAATCAATCCTTGGGCTTAATTAAACTTCATGGATGGCCTCCAAGGGTATTTAGGAATGTCTTGGACCCCTCCCCAAGGTTTGAGATCAAGGGTAGGCCAACATTCAAGGGTAGGGTTGACTTTTTCCATCAGAAACCCTAATTTGTGATCAGATGGTTTTGAGTTCTTGTGGCTTATGATTTGAGCTCTTTGAGTCAATCAAATGTCAATATGATGTCCTTGAGGTCTTTTAAGTTCATTTTGAAGCTTCAAGCCAGGCCTCACTTCACAAGTTAACTCAAGGGTTGAATTAGGTCAAAACCCTAATTCCTGATTTTTTGATAGATGGACCTTCAAGGTGATTTTGTCATTGTGGATGGGCTCTTGAGATCCTTTTGAGCTTGTTGGACCATACATTGAGGCATTGGCTCATGTCCAGATGAAAATCTTCATCTGGAGGCCTCAGTCGACCAAAACCCTAATTTGGTGACATAGGCGATCTTGAGGCTTGATTCACTTGGAATGCTGCCACTTTGTGCTTGATTCTTGATGTGGGAGTCCTCTTGATCCTTTGTTGGTGTTTGATATGTTAGACAAGTTGTAGATCATGTCATTTTTTGATTGATCCTTTGTCTAAGTGCTCTGAGAGGGCTCAAAACCCTAATCTTTGATTGTAGAGAATGCCTAACAATTCCTGAGGAGATTGATGAGACATGAAAATACATCCATATTATGATGATGATTTACACAATGATGGGAAATCTTAGTGGTCAAAAATTGGGGCATGACAACATGGTCACCTTCGTCAAACTCTAAAGGTCTCCTACGGTTATCCGCATAACTCTTCTGACGATATTGTGCTTGTTTAACTTTGTCACGAATTATTCTAATCTTTTTTGTGGTCTCTTGAATAATCTCGAGTCCCAAAATTCTATCTTCGCCAACCTCCGCCCAACATAAAGGTGTCCTACATTTCCTTCCATACAACGCTTCGTAAGGAGCCATACCAATACTTGCATGATAACTATTGTTGTATGAAAACTCAATCAACGGTAAAAGTTCTATCCAATTTCCTCCAGTTTCAAGTACCCAAGCCCTTAACATATCTTCCATCGTTTGTATTGTCCATTCCGTCTGACCATTCGTTTGCGGATGATTCGACGTACTCAAACACAACTTTATTCCCATAGCTTGTTGAAAAGCTCTCCAAAATCTTTAAGTAAACTTTGGATCTCTATCGGACACAATACTAGAGGGAATACCATGTAATCTCACAATTTCCGAAATAAACAACCTTGCAAGATGACTTGCCGTGTAAGTAGTCTTTACGGCTAAGAAATGCGCAGACTTCGTCAACCGATCCACAATCACCCAAATAGAATCATAACCACCTTGTGCACGGGGTAATCCAACTGCAAAGTCTATAGAAATACTATCCCACTTCCATACCGGAATTTCTAATGGTTGCAACAAGCCACCCGGTCTTTGGTGTTCAATCTTTACTTGTTGGCACACCGCACATTCCGATACATACACCGCAATATCTCTTTTCATACCAGACCACCAATATTCCCTTCTTAAGTCTTGATACATCTTCGAAGAACCAGGATGGATAGTAAAAGAACCTTTATGAGCTTCTTCCAAAATTCTTCTTTTTAACACCGCATCATCCGGAATACAAATCCTTTGGTTAAACAAAATAACTCCATCGGTAGCTCGCACGAAACCCGGTTAAACTAACACTTCTTGTAACTTCTCATCCAACCTTTTCCCTTGTTGAATTTCTTCTCTAAGAGTAGAATTAACATTCAAGTTTCCCATAATCACACCATTAGAAGTCCAACCAAACTGGAGATTAAGATCTCAAAACTTTTCCAATAAGGTATACTCTAATATCATCAACTCGGCATTATACAACATTTTTCGGCTTAATGCATCCGCCACTATATTCATTTTACCTGGATGGTACTTTAGTTCCAAATCATAATCCTTCAAATATTCCATCCATCTCCTTTGACGCATGTTCAACTCTTTCTGGTCAAATAGATACTTTAAACTCTTGTGGTCGCTGAACATTTCAAAACGTACTCCATACAAATAATGACGCCAGACTTTCAGTGTAAAAACAACCGCCGCCAATTCCAAATCGTGCGTTGGATAATTCTTCTCGTGAACCTTTAATTGTCGAGAAGCATAAGCCACTACGTGACTATCTTGCATTAAGACACCCCCTAATCCCATCTTCGATGCATCACAAAATACCTCATACGACTTGCTAGGATCAGGAATAGTCAAAACAGGAGCAGTCGTCAGCCTTTCCTTCAAACTCATAAAGCTTTGTTCACAAGCTGAATCCCACTCATAAGGACAATCCTTTCGAGTAAGTTTGGTCATCGGTAAAGCCAATTGAGAAAAGCCTTTGATAAACCTTCTGTAATAACCTGCCAGTCCCAAGAAACTTCTAACTTTGGAAACATTCTTTGGTCTCTCCCAATTAATCACTGCTTCTACTTTTGATGGATCTACCACCACACCTCATTGAGATATGACATGACCAAGAAAATTAACCTCCGACATCCAAAACTCACACTTGCGTAGCTTGGCAAAAAGTTGTCTCTCTTGTAAGATCGATAAAACGATTCTTAAATGCTCTTCGTGCTCTTGAGAAGTACTAGAATAAATAAGAATGTCATCAATGAAGATCACTACAAATTGGTCCAAGTAAGGTTGAAATATCCGATTCATATAATCCATAAAAGGTTGAAATGTCTCTCTTTGCAGATTAAAACGTAAAAAAGGTTAAAACTAACGTTTTGTAAATAGGATCCTCGGTTATTAATTCCAACTAAGGGAAAAAGTGGCGCACTTTGAAAATCCAAAAAATATTATTGTTGGGGATCGAACCCATGACCAGTTTCACTTTTCTCCATGATGGAACTTTACCCGATCGGTAAAGTGACAAGTTTTCATGACGCCCTTCATTATCTCGCTTATGAAACCGAGGTAAAACCCTTTTTCCAACCAAGGTAAAAGGAGTTTTTTTTATAGTAGTGTGATCAATTTACTAGAATAAGCAAATAAATTGAGATAAAGAAATTCATACCAGAGTCATTTCTAGAAGATGACATGACCGACCGTTCTTCTTATTTGTGCTAATAGAAAGGCATATGAATCATGATCTCTTTTAAACTAACAAAAGGATGATTGATTTACGAAAAAAATTATTATAAAGATAATAGAGGATCTGAAAATTCAGCACCACATTATACAAGATATAAATTCACTACCATGTAAGCAGCAACCCTGATATATATATATATATATATATATATATATATATATATATATATATATATATATATATATATATATATATATATATATATATATATATATATATATATATATATATATATATATATATATATATGTGTGTGTGTGTGTGTATTCATTCAATCAGTAAAAAACCAAAATCCACTATGAATTATTTGAACATTTTAATTTTTAAGGAATCAAACTCCACAAATAAACATTATTTGCATCATCTTAAAGTTGGTTGAAGACCTTTAACAAATTTCAATTCTTATTTGTAAATTTAAAATTAACAGTAAATTTGATTTTAACATCAAATATTAACGGAAGGAGAGTTCATAAAACACTCTAAACCAAATTTCAACAATACGAAGGTACAATATTGTTGATTAGTTAATAATTAATTCTCAATAATAATGAAAATAATTTCCTCTTGAATCTCTCGGGTCCTTTACAAAAATCCTTTAATTCAATAAACTTGATAAATAAATCAATCAGTTTATTGACAAATGAAATCATTTAAAAACCCTGATCTAAAAGTAATAAAAGTTATTCAAAAGAGATATGAAAAATAAAGATTAAAAAACAAATCATAACTTAAAAAATCTATCTAAAAAACCTAAAAGCATAAAAATGTCAAAGCCTAAAACCCTAATTCAAATATCTTCAACAATTAAGAAATGCATAAAAAGGGTGAAGAAGTATAAGAACACTATACTAATGATGTTCAAAACAGGGAGATAAAGAAGAAAGATTTAAAAAAGCAGAGAAAAATTACCTTCATTTTTAAATGGAAAACGAAAAACAACATGCAGTTGTTCTACTTCCTTCTTAAACATAAATGAGAAAATAAAAGAATGGTTCTGAAGAATAGGAAACAAAATGGGAATGATGCACTATGAAAAACGGAGAAGATGAATTTGAAATGACTTACACAAAGAAAACGGAATCATGATGTGCGAGTGGACGGGCTTGACAAACGGTGGAAGGGTGGAAGATGAAAGGCGTGTGATGCTTGGATATGGTTATGGTTAGGATTAGCACAAAGGAGAGAGAGAGAGAGAGAGAGAGATAGAGAGAGAGAGAGAGAGAGAGAGAGAGAGAGAGAGAGAGAGAGAGAATATGTTGAAAATGAATGGCTCTGAGTGAGAGAAATTTCGACCACACCATAGAGTCCAAAAGTAAAATTTTAATATTGATTCGGGTTTTTCGATTACCCACATAACTATTTAAATAAACCGAATCTGCCTAACTAGATTCACTTAAAATCGAGGTTCAGGCCCGATGAACCCTCAACCCATTTCAACCCAACTTAGTTTGGTTTTTAGGTTTGGTTACTACGATGCGGGTTGGAGCGGTTCGCAGTTTATTGTCCTGTCTTAACTATAATATATGCGAAATTTATAAAAGCTAGCACCTAAGATATTAAGTGATCTGACAAAACTTTAGTGATTTTGTAATATGAGGTGTTGGCATAAGGTTTGATGACTCTATTTTGATAAATTATAAATATATATTTTCTTCAAAAACTTTCTCTAAGTATTTCATTTCTATTAACTTATTTTTTTAATTAAAAATAATTAACTATAAGAATTCAACAAGTTACAATATCTAAAATTATAGTGAGAGGGAGTAGTGTTGGTAATGATAGTGTTGATACCATGAGAGGGAAAAGGTCTCAGGGTGTGAAGCATATACATGATCATTCCATTTTTATGGTTTCTTTTGTGTTGCTGGGAGGTTTGTGTTGGTGGTGCTGGGAAGTAATTTTATATGTTCTGACATCATTCCATTTGCTATGTCTGGGAGAATCTATCTTTCTCTACAGTATATTGTAATCTTCCGGGGGAGTGTTGGTAGTGTTGTGCTTTGCTGAATTCATAAGCTATATAATTCAGAGGGAATTAGTTGTTGTTTGGTGATGTTTGGTGAGCTTGTGCTCTTTTCTTGTGATTTGGGCTTTCCCCTTGAGAGGGAGTATTGTCTATGTGTGGTAGGGGGAGTTATGGACCTGTCTGGTCTCTTGCTGCAAAGTTGCAGTTTGTACAAAGCTTTCATGGTTTCATGTAGCTTGTATTGGTTGTGATTCCGCTGTGTATACTCCTGATTTGTTCTAAAGTTGTTTAATCCAAAATTTTCCAAAGGGGGAGATTGTAAGTTCTGTGGTTTTTGGATTGACAACATTTTGGTAAAATATGATTTTAGCAAGATGTTAAGCCAAATGTTTTGCTATGAGAGTCAGACATCATGTTCAGCATGATGTTGTGACATGTGCCAGGACAAGTTATACCAGAAAGTTAGGGCATGACTGTTTTGGTATTTTAAGTGTGAGTTTTGAGTGTGGTTTAATTCACATGTTTGCGCTATCCAAGGAGGGATATTTTGGGAACTTTTGTTTTGATTGTATTTCTTAAAAAAGACCGTTGAGCCTTTTTAGGAAACTTTATGTTTTTGTTCCTATTATTGTGCAGGATATTATGCACTTGATTTAAAGCTGATTCCTGGTGTTTTGCATTTTATTTTGAGAGCCCAAGCCATGCAGCTGTGATGTTTATTTAAAAAGGTTTCTAAACCTAAAGAAATCATGGAATTTTAAGAATAAGGATTAGTCGTGCTTTGGAGTCTCTTTAGGGTTTAGTGTGTTTTTCTTTGTATGTCATTCTTGTATCATTTTTTGTTGCATTGAGTTAACTGATTGTTAATTGTCAATTGTTCACTCATAAGCTTTTAAGCAAGAGTGTATTGTTCTTAGTTAAAGCTTTTAAGCAAAACTAAGTATTATACTTGGAAGGGTAGGTACTTCTATTTTGAGTTGTTGTTGAATTATCACTGGTTTGTGAATGATAGGAAGTGAGAGAGGGATCTCATATCTAGAGGGTGTCCAGGTAGAAGTTGCACAAGGTCGTGATTAGGTGATAAGTTGTAAACGGGGGAGTTTAGCTTTGAACTAATACTGTCATAATGAATTTCCTTCCTGGCTTGGTAGCCTCCAGATGTAGGTGAGTTGCACCGAACTGGGTTAACAACTGTTGGTGTTATTTTATCTTTCTGCCATTTAAGTTTCTGCATATTTACTTGTGTGATCAAACTTTCTTGATCCCAGTGTTGTGACATCTGTCTCGACATCTAGTATCTGCGTTCTAGTATTTAAGAATATAATAATATGAAAAATTTAGATATATTTGAAGAATAACTTACCTAATCAATATTTTTTTAGTTTTTTTTCAAATCACTATTCAGATCCCGCTCTTTAACAATTAGAATCTGGTTACATTCTAGACTGAACAAAGGCCCAAAAATTCAAGGCCCAATCCAATACAAATTCACTAAAAAAGACCCAACATATAAATCCATGATACATGATATTCAAGGTACACTTTCCAATCTCCATTTCTTAACTACACTCATATTGATTCTAAGATGACTTGGGCATTATAGTGGAAACTTATTCAATCCACTCCGTGTTGTCATATCAAAGATTATTACCACTCATTCAGATCACCTTCAACATGCACCAACTCTGATTCCATGACAAAATAGTGGTGCCGTCTGTGGGATTTTACTCATATTTTCTACATAATTGCATAAGTAGAGCATCTTCGATCCACAGTCAGATTACTATCAAATTCGAGAGAATGATACAATCACATTGTTAGATATCCCGATTTTATTCTGCCGTATTCAATCATCACTATTGAGATCCACAACACTGCGAATTATGGCAGTGTTTCATAGTCAAAGTGCATCTTCCAAGCGTTGAGTGATACTAAATTAAGAAATAAAGATTGAGTTGTAATAAGGCATTCAAGAAACGATAAGGCAGGGATAGCCTCGAATGCAGAGTTACTAGTAGTTTTCACAATCTCCATAGTTGGTAGAACACATATGAGATGCCTCGTAGACGTTGGATTCCTTATAACAACTTCCGCCTCGACGAAGTCATATAGTTAAATATCCATAAGCTAGATCTCAATACCTCTAATAACGAAGATCCATCGACCTTCGATAATTCAATAGCTTGTACTTGCTAAGTATTGTAAATGTGCCTTAAAACCTTTGTTGATGAACAGAAAGAAAATATATTTTGGAGATTGTATTTACTGCGAAAATCAGACGAAAAGGCGAGGGGAAAAAAATCGGTCGGTGAATAGTGTCGTCCGTACGGACAAATAGTGATGTCAGTACAGATGAATAGTGACGTTCGTACGGTGAATAGTGTTTTCGAGTTTTTGGGCTTTTTCGATTCGGTCCATGGATCCATGTGATTTTGGGCTTTGTTTGTTGGGTATTTGCTATTATAAATATGTATCTCTTATATGCTTGGTGTGTGACAATCTTAGAGTTTACACCAGCAAAGGAGATCAAGGGTTTAAAGGCATAGCATAGGGTATCGGCTATTCATAAGGAAAACCTTAGAAAAGCAAAGGTTTAGGGAAACCTTTGGAGTTGTTTAAGGTTATTGTGAAACACTGTTACACCTTGGGTTTGAGTGATTCATATATTGAGAGTTGGAGAGGTTGGGAAACACTTGGGTAGAAAATATGGTTGTTCTTGGGAACCTGAAGGCGAAGGCTATTTTCTTGTAACTCATCTGTAATCTCTTGTAACAACTTTCTCAGTATAGTGAATTGGAGAGCTGCTCTCTCCCCCAGAGTAGATCATTTGATCGAACTGGATAAACAAACCTTCTGTTTTTTCCTTACCTTATTCTATTATATTATCTGTGTATGGATTATTATTGCTAAAGACCATTTATTTTGGTTTCTATTGTTCTTTGCCTCACAAATTGATATTGAATTTTGTCGTCATTCACAACAAGATTCACAACACTAAGTAACATATCACACCCCCTCAATAGGAATGAACAGGCGAAAGTAAGGTGCCCCTGGGTTTCTGGTACATTCTTGTGGGGACATCATCAGAGACATCCTCATTAGGCCCAGTGTAGCAAACCACTCTTCCAATTCATGTTGAAATAGTACAACAGAGAAGAAAAGCAGACTCAACCCACACTGACTAGAAATAGACTTATTGGAAAAGCTCTCAAGAAATCTAATCCTCTATTCAACAACGGTTTTGGAGAAAGCTAAATTAAGGCTAATCCAGCCGGATCCTTGAGGATAGCTTTCTATGTCCCATTCCAACACACTATTAATTGAATTTCATAGGATTATTTGATACCAACATCAACCTCAAATTAAAAAGCGAAAGATAAAAAGAACACAGTTAACCATTCTTAAGAAACATCCAAGGGATGTCATTTAGAGATGGCCTGGCCTCCACATTCGTGGATAAGGAGGATATCCTTAAATACATTGGCTGCCCTATATCGCCCCTTGAACAAATGTGCACAAAAGAGACCCTTGAGAAGGCACACCCGTCGTACACCTAGAAAGAAATACCACATCCCCGACACCCACTACAACATTTGTTGTTTCTGGCAACACTTTTTTAGGTAACATGTTAAAATTGTTGCCTAAAATTCGTATAGGCAACGATTTATGGATGTTGACAAAAATATATTTGCAACCTTTGATAATCGTTGCCCAAAATACTTTTGGGGACGATTTTGGAGCGTCACTCTTTTATTTTTTGGCAACGATTGTTAATTGTGCCCTTAACTACTTTTAGGTACGATTTTAGAGCGTCATTATACTATTTCTTTAGCAATATTTGATAATTGTCCCCTTAAATACTTTTGAGGACAATTTTAGATTGTTACATTAGTTCTAATAAAAGGCTACATTCCTTTAATATTGCATAAAATTTTAGCAACATCAAATTTTTGGTGGCAATCTTTCCTCCAAACTTTTACACTAAAAAAACAAATATTTCACTCTAAACATTATTAGAAAAAAGTTAAATATAAAAAATCATCTAACACATAATATAATAATATTTTTCTCTCAACAATCTTTTTATTGTTGGAAAAAATATAATTTATCCCAGCAACAATTATTGTTGTTTGAAATGATATAATTTTTTTATACGCATTTCAATTTGAAAATTTGTAAATTTTCAACAATCTAATTAGTTTCATGTCTTCGAAGTTGTTAATTACTACTTGATTGATTCTACAAATGCCATCACCTCTAAAGTATGATACTTTTAAAATTGTGAAGTACCGGTACCGGGTACGTACTTGTACCGAGTACTCGTACCGTACTTTTGGTATTTTATTTTTTCTCATTATTCGATTTTGAATGAAATTTATAGTTTTCTCAAATATAATAATATATTTATGTGTTTTAATATTTTTGTAATTGTATCTTATCATTATTTTTGGTTTTTTCAATTTTTTTATAGTTATATTTTGTTTTGAACCTAACAATTTAGTTCTCTACTCATACATTTTATAGAAAGTTTTTATTTCTTATTAAAGTACCCGTGCTTTGATTTTTTTTTAACTGTCGTATCCTGTATCAGTACCAGTACCCGCGTATGTGCCTATACCTATGTATCATAGGTTATCACCAAAAACTCCCTTTACATAACACACGTAACCTGGATTCTAATATCCAAAACAATTTTGCATTAGTTTTGTCTTCGCCTTCCATGAAGTAGTGGCGATGACAATGGCGGAATCAATCAAGCAGGAATTGACAAACGGAAACATGTGTGTGAAATTGTTGAACTTTTGCAAAACCAAATTAAGAGAGTCCTCATTAATAATGATACTATATATAATGTATTATCTGGGCGGAAAAAAAAAACAAACTAAGAAACATAATTAATATTAATTTTTTAACTTGTAAAACAAATAAAAAACTAAAAAGATAATTATTAATATTTTTTATATAAATAGGTAAAACAAAAAGTAACAAACTAAAAACAATTAATACACCTTAATTTATGCCGTAAAACATAACTAGTAAAACAAATAGTAACAAAAGAATACACCTTAATTTATGCGGTAAAACAAAACAAAAATTGATCGGATCGATCAACAATTTAATAATAACAACTTCTTGCACAATAATTGAATTCTAATAATAATAATAATAATTAATTTTCATTGAAAAATAAAATAAAATATTTATTTATTGTGTATGATATTTTTTTATGGAGTATAATTAACTTGATTGTGAAATTTATTTTAATTTACCATGAATAATATAACTAATTTAATAGTGATAAATTAAAAAATGTTATGAAATCAAAATTCCATTCTAAAAAATTTAGTAGCAAATTTCCCTCTAAATAGCATAAACAATATAATATTAATAATTAATTTGATATATTAAAAAATATTAAAATAAAAAAAGTTGTTATCTTTCTCATTAAAACAACATAATATTTTAGTTGGGAAAAGAAACCATAGTTCATTATTCTCATTCAACCCTAATTTTCCTCCTCTTCTTATTTTGAGCGTAGTCACATCGTGAAAAACATAGTACCTTGAGCACCATCATGAGATAATCTCACACATTTGTAAGATAGATCTCTTAATTTTGCAAACTCCAAATCAATTATTGAAGCTACACACAGGTATGTTGGCCTTCTCATCTTCAATACATATCGCACACATTCGCATTTCACATTGTTTTCTCATATTTAGGTTTTATGTTAATTCACCGTGTTCCCGTCTTAGGGAAGACAATGAGTACGGAGTACTAATGAATACAGAGTATTAGTTTTCCACTATTCTTTTCCTTGAAAAACATATCATGATATTGGTGTGTTTCATATTGATAAAGACAGGGACGGGCCTAAAACCCAGCATGTGAGTGCACTGCCTCCCAATAAAATTATATACTTTTAGTGTTACGATTCCGATTAAATTTTTCCCCACAATATAAAATTTCTAGGTCCGTACCTGGATAGAGATAACGGCCAAATAACTAGCAGGGAATTTGGAAGTATCCGTAAATATCATTAAAATATATTTTTTAAAAGTTATAAGTTATATTTAAAAGCATTATTTAACCATTTTATTTTTAGCAATGTAATACTCTTTTTATTTTATTACTTTTATTTATAATTTTTGGGGAGTAAAACAATAATATTATGTATTTTTGTTCGAAAAAAGATGATAGACATCCAAGAAATAAAATTAATGATTAGTATATGAAAAGTAAAATAGAGAAATGACATAAAATGAATATTAAGAGTTTTATATTGATAAGTTTTGAAGAGTGCCACGTCAGATTTTAATTGATGTGGCATAAAAGATGATGAGTTGTCAATAAAATGGTTTGTGGCTAATAATTAATATATTATAATAGATAATAGATTACAAAAATTGTGTTGCAAAATTTCCTGTATAAATTCTATTTCTGCAAATTGTGTTGTTTGTTTAAATTTTCTTATGCAGCCCTTACTTGATGTATAAATTTTGAAGATTTTGCTGTATAAATTTATCCTAACTCAACCTTACAGATCAACTTGTGTTTCTTGTATAAATTTGATAGAAACACAATTATGATGTATTTTATTTTATTTTCTTATGCAGCAAGGTATCAATGAAGATATTGAAAATGATGATATAAATGATGATATTCAAGAGGACGACGTAGATGATGGATTTCAAGAGGGCGTCGTAGGTGACGAATTTCAAGAGGAAATATTGGTGGTGAATTTCAAGAGGACGATATAAATGGTGAATTTCAAGAGGACGACATAGATTAAGAATTTCTGGAGGACACCATATCAGATAGTTAAAAGAACTATGTTTTTTGTTATTTTGCTAGGGTCGTATTTCAAAGTATTAAACTTAGTATTATAAATAATGTTACGTTAGAAATTTTATTTACTGGCTATTATCTTGAATTAATGTTTGAACTTAATTTTATTGTAATATAACTTTTGTGGATGTACGGTTATATTTGATCTTGTTTAAATTATAATCGACATTTTTTTGAAGTCAATCATCATCGACTATATTATTTAGAAATTAATTGCAAAATTGTATATTTTATGGGGACATTGTAAAAACAATTCTCCTGATTCAGAAGGTGGGGGAAACTGTAAAAACAAACCTCAGGGACACTGTAAAAACATTCCTTTTATTTTAGATTTAAGGCAATGCTTGCTAATTGTAGCAGCATTTGGCAACACTTAAAACTCGTCGCCTCAGAGGCCACGAATAATCGTCCCCTATTCCTTTTATTTAGGCAACGTTTTTAAAAGTCGTGCCCAAAGATCATGAAAAAACGTCCTCTAAGACAATAGGCAACGCTCGCACAGGAGACGCCTAGAAAACGTTCCCTATTATTTTAGGCAACGTTTTCCAGAGTTTTGGCAACATTTTTCAATTGTTGTTAGAGAGCCTAAATGTTGTAGTGACCAAAGACACACATCCTTGTAAAGTGAAGTCGATCGATAGACGTCCCCACTATGACATCCTCTAGCTGTGCAGTCTGCCAAAGAGTTAGTAAAAAAGAAGTATAATATGTTCTCGTTGTGACTTTCTTGATGAGATAAGTATTTCATAAAGGTTTTGCACAATTTCAATAATTAATTTGCTAATTGTAAGAAATTGTGAACATAAAGGGTCTTAAAACCTTTTTAGGATGGTGTAAGCCGCTCTTCTGAGGCAATTCCACACTTGGTGAACACATTTCTAGCGTAGCTGGGATGCCCCTTTTAAGAACTAGTCACTCCTAAAGCATATGTGATAGAAATCGGAGACGTCCACCCCAAACTAGGTCAAACATGAAGGCATGGATAGGAACCTTACCTTTTTTTCAGGGATAGTTCCTAGTGTCTTTGAAGAACAACACTAACTCTTTTTTATCGGAGCAAGTAACGATGAAAATCTATTTGGGACAATAGAGTTTGACTGGCACGCTAGATGTAACACCCTGAAATTTGATTAATTTATTCAATCAAATATTTTGTATTTTATTTAATTAAATTAGTATGTGGTGTGCTTTTAATTAAATATATTGAGTTGTATGTGTATGTGGTAGGGTTTAGTGAGAGCATTGGTGGGGTGGTAGATGGATTAGAATGATTAGAATAATTAGAAATAATTGGAATGGATAACATGAGCAGAGGAAAATATAATTATTAATGAATTGGAATAATTAGGTTTTTAGAATAAAAGAGGTTAGAGTAACCTAGAGTAGTCAGTACGTGAAAACAAATTTTGAGAGATGATGCAAGAGCAAGGCTAGGGCTTGAATGAGGGAGATATCTAATCACAAACCTTAATCAGTTAAGAAATTATGCTAGGACTCTAAGGTAAGGGGGGAGAAATGGCTTCCATATGGGTGTATTGCATGAAATGGTAGAGAAGAGAGCGCTCTCTTTAGGAATTGTGTGAATTGCTTATAAATAGTTGATGTTATATGTGATTATGAAAATTGATAAATTAAGGTGTAATTATCCAATTTTCGTGTCTGAATTGTATGTGTAATATTCTGTTTATTGCATGATATGTTGTGTATTTCTCTACCTTCATATTCTTTACACCGTTCATATTGAATTTGTTTCTCACCACTTTGCTTAATGTTGTCTACCATGGACATCTTGAAAATACTCATGAGTAAAGTTGTTGCTCTGCGTGGAAGGTGGCTTATTGGAGCAACTCTTTGTTTTATTTATCATTTATAGCACATTAGTGTTGTTGGTGCTCTGATCTTGTAACATTGGAAATATGGTGTTTGTTATGTTTTTGAATTAATGTTGATTTTGGTGTTTAAAATTTTAATACTTTATTTATGGATTTTAATTAAATTGGTTATGAAATGATTTTTTCGCTGTGTGATGTCACATGTTTTTGCTATGTTTTGATGGTGGTCGTTGGTGACACCTTAAAAAGTTGAATAAATCTTTTTATATAAGTATCGGGGTTTATGGTGTTACACTAGATTCCAATAGTGCACGTGAGATGAACAAATTCTAAAATACATGCGCATTGAGCAAGTTATGATGCAACGAGAACTCCCCAATCAATTGAAAATGGTGAGACCAGAAACCTAGATAGTGGGTCGGAGGACCACAAAGAAGAAATAAAATCTAACAAGCACAACAATCTACATAAAGGCACCAAGTGTAAAGGTAAGTATATAAATATTATTTTTTCCAATGGCATGATAGCCGAACTAACGTTACAGAAAAAGAAAAAAAAGAAAAATCACGGTTCCTTGCTCTGAGACGTTGCAGCCTGGTTATCTACCAAAGCCCCATCCTTAACAACCTTGAAAAAGTTCCAATTCCTTTCTTGGAATGAGGATGTTCAGGCGAAATCCTTTGGTCTTGTCCACTGCTTGAGAAAAAGACATGTACATCTTAGTTAGAGTTTGATGAAGAGAGTCACACACTCTCTCCTTTAGCTCAACCACCTGGCCATGACAAGCCCTATTATCTTCAACACGGGACTCTTTCTCCTATTGAAGGGCTTTTCGAGCTTCCTCAACGTGAAGGTTCGCCTCTGTAACAATATCTGTTGTCTCCTGACAGTGCTTCCTCTATACTTCTAAGGAAGACTCCAACTCAACAATTTGGGCAGCCAAGGTAGAAGGCGAGTTGTGGATCTTCGTCTTCTTCTCTCCTTTAAACCAAAATAGAAGCTTTTGTAAATTATCCATTTTATCAGCAAAGTACATACACAGGTTAAAAATATTTAAAAATGAAACTCCATCCTCACCAAAGATATATATCCTCTCAGCGCGATCATCCACACTTACAATGGCACAAATATCAATAGATTTCTTCCTATGATATAAAGACAACATTTCATGGGGGCCAAACCTTTCTTCATAATTGAGTTCCTGGTATAGAGACTCCAGATCCCTCCTCATTATAATTTCTTCAACAGTAAGAGAGTCAAGTTGAATGTCATATGTATGAGGCTCTGAACCGAAATGAGGCCAACCCAATATTTTATAAACTGACCCTTACAAGAGCGAGAAGACTCGACAGGCTAGAGTAGAAGGAAAATTGAGCCTCTTGAGTATGGAGCCTCACCAACAAGAAGCGCCCTAATATATCGCACCAATCCTCAATGAAAGGGCCGGATAAGGGAATGTGTAGACAAAGATCAATAAGCCCATGATCCCATATATCATTTTGGGAAGTAATTACAATGTGGAAAAAATTTAAAAATAGTCGAGGATAAGGTTTCCATGACCTATACTCGGCCCAAAATCGAAACGTCTTCATATAAGCATATGAACCCGTTTAAAGTTGAGAGGGGAAAATTTCGGCTACCTTAACACCTCATTCTTAAATTAAGACAGAGGCAACCGCAAGTTCACCCTGGTAAATAGACACCCATAAAAGGGAGTGAACAACCTTAAAAGGTGTTGCATATCTTTTTCTCCGGATCTACTCGACAGACCCACTGGTCAGAGGGACGGCTTGCCTCAATGTTGTTCGCGTTTATGACCGCTTGAGTACTTAAAATAAAGAGGTCCCACTATCTCAGCACCACCTAGTTGTACTTGTTTGTATCACTCGTCTTTGCCAACATAGCCCCTTTCAGGTAAAGTTCGTTGACCTTGAAGATCTAAAATGTTTTAAGCCAACTGACTCCATCCGGTTAGACCCCACGCTTTAGATGATACTTAAGATCAGCTGCAGTTGGGTCTTAAATGTAGGCTTTCCAATTATACTTGGAGTAGTCTTTGGCACCTTTCTCGGTCAAGAGATTAGCCTCCATCTCAGGGTTCATTGGAGCAGACGAATTTGATGCTCATTTGGCATGAGAGGAAAGGGGCATGGAAGTAGCCACATAATCACCTTCAACTTCGTCATTAGAGCAGAGGGCGTCGAAAGAATAATCCCAAGAGGAAGCTCCCTTATCTAGAGAATCCATATAGATCCTCTCTAAATTAGAATCATCAATTATAGAGATAACCTCACGGCCCAGGTGATCATAGACAAAGGGGAAAGAATTTAAACCAGAAGAGGCTCCCGCTTTAACTATGAGAGATTCAACACTATGAATTTCTAGGAAAACTAATGAGACTATCGCTTATCTTGGCTCATATTTCCTAACGTCTAATTGAATAAAAAATTCAAAGTTTTATACTTTATACCACTTTAAATTGTCTTTCTCTTTTCCTTTACTTTGTGATTTTCTTGCTGATAAAGAAACCAATCATACTCTTTTTTCATGTGCATCGATTTCACAACAATATTATACCATATAAGTGATAATTCTATCATATAAAATAATTTTCTCCAAAACTTCTAAACATACATGGTTGGACTAAAGTTTACGCTTTTTGTTGCAAAGGGTGACGCTGATATAATTTTTCCTAAAAAAATTTGAGCTTTTGGAGCGAATTGACCATTAATATTCTGGGTGGCTGAAGGTCAAAATGATCATTTATTCAACACATGAAATAAAAGGATAGAAGTTATGGTTAATGCTATTTATTGTTTTTGTATAACATTATTATTCTCTCTTCACACAAGAACTCAATCAAATGAGAGGCAAAAGTTACAGTGCAACATCTCAAAATAAAACAAATGTTTTTTTGATATATATTCAATGATTGAATGCACCATATTCTATTCTATATCTTATTTAGTGGGTTTTAATAAAGGTATTATAAACAAGAGACAAAATAATAGTAATTGCCTTTTATAAAAAGTGAAGTGTTTATAAAATTTTAGAATACTTTTCTATTCTTATAAGGCAATGCACATTAATATTTTTATTGTTTTTTCTTTCAAATTTATCAAATTTATGTACATACCTTCATAGTTTGTATTTGACATAGCATGAACACAAACCTTCATGGAAGAGTTTAGTTTGCCCATAAAAACTAGAACCGAGGATGGATACAACCCACTCTAGGATGACCATAAGAATATCAAATTTTAGCGTCCACAATCTTATGAATCTCTAATTGTAGCATCCACAATTTCTAAAGTTGAATTCAGCATCCCAAGCTAATTGAAGCTAAATTTAGCGTTACTGGTTTACTAAAGCTAGTTAGCGTCAGGTTTTGGATATACGTGTAACTTCAATTTTAGTGTCCATTTCAATAAATGCTGATTAGCTTCACCGCGGACTCTGATATTTAAATTTCAAAGTTTTTATTGTCGTCACTCATATGGATGCTAAACTGATGCTAAAATGCGGTTAGCGTCAGTTTTATTAACTATTAGCTTCTCAACAGAATGTCTACTCGTATGAATTTAATGGATAGAGAAATCGTAGAATCCAATCACGATAAGGTGTGTGTTCTCTGTTTTTCTTTGAACGAAGATATTTTTCACGTCTTTCTTTCTTGTGCTAAAGCGAAGTTGGTGTGGGATAAAGTCCTTAATTGGGTTGGTTAACCTTGTATTGTTGCGATTAATTGTTGCGACCATGCTCTTTCATGGGTTACGGCTATAGCGGGTAAATGTAAGAACGCGTCGGTGTGTTCCATATGGTTTATATCATTTTTAAAGACGAGATCTGTAATGTCGATATTATTTTCCAGCGTATCATCCTTCTTTTGTGGAATTGGTTGTCGGTCGAGCCTAACAATAGTCGAGTTTGTAGCTTCTATGATTGAACTAAATTTCCTTTAAAATATTTATAGGCTTTTGTAGCTTGTTTTTTTTTTTTTTCCTTTTGATTAGTGATTGTATTAGGTTAGAGAATCTCTTTTTCTCCTTTAATATAATTGGTGCTTATAAAAAAAACTATTAGCTTCCGTTTTGCACAGATGCTAAAATAGAGTTTTTTAATAGCTGACGGATAAGGAGTGATTAAACAGACCAATAATTTACTAATTTGATTATAATTTATTTTAATCATAAGGGTTATTATCTAATAACATTTTTAAATGGGTAATGTTTTAAAATAAGAATAATATTGTTAAATAGTTTAGTTGAAGACATGTATCTTATTTTATATCCAACTATATTTGTTTGATTTTACTCTTTCTATCTCAAAATAAATATCATAATTAATACTTTTAAAGAGGTTAAAAAATGTGATAGAGAAAAAGAGAATAAAGATTTTATCAAATTATTCTCATTAACTAATAGTTTATTCTAATTATCATTATTGCAATGTGAGATAATATTAAATTAAAAGTATTAGTTATATATTATAATTAACAAAATAAAATTTTAAATCACATTAAAAAAACACTTATTTTAAAATAAATAACTCTTACGAATGATACATTTATTTTGAAATTAATAAATTTGATGGGTCGGCGGTGAAAGTAACTCTTCCTTTGCACATGAGGCTGAGACATTGACTTGAAAGAACATGCAATTCCTCCTTTCCTCTTTCCTCTTTCCTCTTTGATGATAGATAATTAATGTACCCGTACGAATAATTCAAATGTTGGTGCAAAAATTGGTTATCCAACGAGTTGTACACGTTTTGATAACTAAGAAAAAAGTTGTTTTTTCTTTTCAAATTAATTAATTAATTAACTAATATATTTGTTCTATCTATAAATTAAATACATTAATGATTTAATATATATTTAATAAATTAATTCTTTTTTTCTAATCAAAAATAAAATCTAATATTTTTAGTTAATTTTCGAAGCTCATTAGCATTTAGATAAAAGGAGAGTCATTTTTTTAGGCAAAACTAGTAAGATATCCGTGGAAGCACGGTAAATTTGTTTGATATTGTTATTATAATATTTTGAAATATATCTGTTAACATATATTTATAAATAAAATGTTTGATTAAAAATTTATAATATTATAATAATTAAATGAAAGAATAGTAAATTGTCTTACACAAAATATAATATATATTTGACAAATATTATTAATGATCCATAATAAGAACATGTAGATAAAGGGTTGATACGATATTAAATTATTTAGATACAAATGTAAATTTAAAATAAATGACTTAATTGTAAAATATCAATGATCATATAAAATCAATTGCATTAAATAAGCATTTGAAATGAAAAAAATATGACATGTATAATGGAGAGAAAAAAACAAAAAAAATGATATTTGAAAATAAATATTTTATCTCTCAAATAAATGTAATTGTTGATTAAAATACCATATATAAATGTCAAATTTAGCTTGAAATTTATTTGATAGCTCGCATGAATAAATTTATTTGATACAGTATAAATTGTATTTAAATGGACATGTAAATTTTAAATAAGTTATTTAATTGTAAAATGAACATTGATCATATAAATTTGATTGTATTGAATAACAATATAAAAAATGACCCATGAAAAGGGGAAATAAAAATAAAAGATAAATTTTTACATTTAAAAATAAAAAATTTATCTTTATTTAAAGACAATTATTAATTAAAATAAAATATGTATTATGCTGATAGTGACCCGTGCAATAAAATTTTTTATTATCATATATTTATATGCATCTTAACCATCATGATGTTTATTTGTAGTATTTTTGAAGAGTCACAAAATAAATTTTCTAAAATTTACTTTCCTTTAAGATTTGGAAAAGCAATATTTAAAAAAAAAAAAGGTTTTTTAAAGAATTTATGTAACATCTTAACATTTATCACATATAATTATACAATAAATATTTATTAAAGCAATGGCAATGGTTTATGACTCCTTAAAGACTATGATTATGGATTTGTAAAATTAACTCCATTTAATCATTCAACTTTACTGTTTGAGTACAAGAAGAGCAGAGATGGGATGGTTTATGACTCCTTCAAAATATCTCGGGATGGTTTATGTTGAGAAAATCTTCAGTGTCGTCTATGTATTCTTTGAGCTGCATTACCAGCAAGAGTATTATCAATGAAAATAAGCAATGTGGCTAAATTCTAAAACTACAGTTATGAAAAAGTCAATTTTCTCGTACCGACGATAATGTATTAAGAGTATTATCAATGACGATAAAGTATGCTTCCAGCAACATCTCCAATGGCTGAATCCTTTCTCCATTATCAGATGAACTTGTTGAACTACCATATTTACTTGAATTTCCAATACTGCTGCTGAAAGTCCTACGCAACATCTGTAAGCCACTAACTGACTGCTCCGGTGAAGTAGGGTCTGATTTTGAAATCACTTTGCCTGATGATGTACGACTTAGATTAAAATCACTTGAAGGATACACATCTGATATTCTCCTTTTCTCAGTCAGGCACATCTCAGCCATGTCACCATCACCATCCATGAGATGTTCTATTTCATCACGAACCTGATAGCTATATATAAGTTACTGGTTGCAGGTCATAGGAAGCTAGAAAGAAAGAAAAAAATGATAAATAAACATGAGAATTCCACAGTTGATCAACCTTCTGAACTCGCTGAGTCAAAGCAAGAAGGTGACCTTTGAATCTTCGAACACGTTCCAGAAGGAGAGTACTGATAGATGAGGTCAGCTCATGTAGCACAGGATATATTTCCATCTCTAATTCATTCATCTATCAAATCAAAACCGTTCTTAATATGACAGATTCGAGACGACAACTTTCTTATGCACATATGTCTAATAGCTTAATCAATGACTTCTTATGCATATAAGAGGCTATATAGTGAAGAATTCTGAAACAGTTACCCCCAAAATAGTACAGTTTATGGTCAATTAATACATGTGCATCTAAAGATGTGCATGTCAATTCCAGAGCCAACTCCAATGGCCGAAATTCAAAGGGAAGATCATTTGTTCATAAACAGAAACATGGTAGGCCATTCTACACAGTAATCACCTCGAACGAAAAACTTATAATTATACAGCAAAAAGAGGAAGAATCCTTACCAGATTTTTCTTTCCTGAGCCGATTGCATAATTGTGACCTGTACCGACCAACAGTACCATCCAGTGAATTCATGAGAATTACTTCATCCGCAATGATTATACACCTGATTTGCTCAAGGTTGACAACAATAGCCATCTCCCTTCCTAATATGGAAGAAGGATAAATGAACATGGGATCCAATAATCGAAGATCTCTAGAAGGCAAAGAGCAATCTCTCATGATAGTAGCCTTGTCAAGTGTCACAACCTCGGAGTTTCCATCCTGATCAATCTTTATCCAAGAACGACTCACATGACCTCTCTTCTTCATACCTGTTACACCAGTCCTGTGATTCCCTTGCCTGTTAAAATCAGACTCCGGTAGATTGGAAACATAATACTCGCCTTGTGCTTCTTCCATTGCACTGTACATTTTACTCACTCGCAGTTCTTGGTACTTTTCACCATTAACTAATCAATCATTCATTTCCACAACAACCTTTCATCAATAAAAAAAGGAAACAATTATAAAAAAAACATGAAATAGTTGAATTGAACATAGTTGAAGTAAATGTAACAAAGTCTCACATAGCACAGTCTCACATTTTGGACACGCTTTCAAAGCTGCAACAAATCTCTGTCTCATTATGCTGTGACAAATAAGTTCAAAAGACTTTGCTGTCAAAAAATATGCTATGAAACATATTTTTGCTGTCAAAAGAACAATAAAGTTTTACAATGCAATTGCTGTCAACTTCTGCTAGAAGGTTCCTATCGGCTTTGACATGTTCAACCTAAAATGCATAAAAGCGTCCAATAAGTAAATAAAATTTATATTTACACTTTCTAAGTTCTAACAACGTGATAATTCCAATACCTGTCCTCTATGAAGCATCTCTGATTTCTTAAGTTTCTTCATAGCATCTCTGATAAAACACATGTGTATGAGCAACATTAAAACATTCAAGTTATGCTGTTACCGAACCACTCACTATGTAGTACAAAACAATTTAAAAAGTGAAATTCAAAACTTCTAGGTTTCTCTCAAATCACACACATACACAAACACCAGAACAATTGAATGGAAACTGTAACACCCCCTTCTACACCCCCAGGCTATTAAAGCGATAACAGTTAATCAGAGTATAATTAAAAATTCACGGCATAGACAGAGGCGTCACACCAATTTGAAACAAACATACAACAACCTGCTCATATAGATATGCAACACTCAGGTAGTAATACAAACAGAGGAACTCAGTTCTCAACACCCACAATTCAGAAATAGAATGAAAGCGGAAAATCCGTAACTGAATCTCATATATATATATATATATATATATATATATATATATATATATATATATATATATATATATATATATATATATATATATATATATATCATAAAAGTTTGTTATATACAAAGTCAACCATGTACATCCAAAAGATACATATACATATACATATACATATACACCTAATCACTAACGGTCTCCCCGACTACCCGGTGCCACATATCAGAGCCGACCGACAAAAGAATGAAGACCTAAGCTTCACAAAAGACCTCCAGCATCTAATCTGCAATGCCTCGTAGAGCATTAAAAACAGCAGAAGGGTGAGAAACACCATCATAATATAATTGCATATCATTATATAATAATACACCAATACACATGTAAAATATTCTCACCACAGCTTACGACATAATTCAAAGACAAAACAACACAATGCATATCACATATAACCATCACCAAGGCATACAAATCATGCTCAAAGCGATTAACACACATATAGATGAATATATCAAGTCATCAATCTCATTCACAATTCCACACACAATCAATCCATTCATGATTTATGCAAATGCACAGAGACCGACACAACGACTATATGCAATACATATGCGGTACCGTTCCATCCATAATCTCAACATTAGTTCACTCAGGAACTATTGGAATCATCGCTTGTTACTTAGTGTAACTCCCCGTCGGGAAAACGATGTTCCCCGTCGCTTTAGGTCCTCTCGGTATAAGGCTCACAACGTTTATGGATTGCTTTAGGTCCTCTTTGTATAAGGCTCACAATCCGATCGCTTTAGGTCCTCTTTGTATAAGGCTCACGATCGTCTATAACCATCGCTTTAGGTCCTCTCGGTATAAGGCTCACGATGTTATAGCAGATTCCCTCTGGAATCGATTCGTCGCTCACACCAACTAGGGCACACGACATCACAAGAATGCATATCATGATGCTTGGCATACAATGACTCATGACATTCAAATGCACACATACATGCAACCATCTCAATCAACAATAATCATGCTTTACGATTAAGCCCAAAACAATGCATTTATTTGCCATACGGCCATAAACCATCACCACACCATCTAAACACATGCATTTACATCATACAACAGCACACAAGTCATACCATATCTATCAAAGGCATATTGCATGATAACACATCAAATACACATAGTTAAAACGGTAAAAGTCGACAAAACGACACATTTCCAAATTCCCGACATAATTTAATCAGCCAACAATCTCAAAACCATGTTAATAATAAAGAACATTCCATTAGCTCTCCAACGCATCAAACCGCGCCTCAAACCGACTTACGACCCAACAGTTATAAAGAAAACAATTTAGAAAAGTTGTCATGTTCGCAATGCGAAGCTCCTAGCGAGTCCTTCGCTTCCTCATTCGCAGTGGGAATGCCCCAGCGAACCATGGCAGAAAGGAAAATAGCCTACAGTTCGTAGTGTGAGTTTCTGGTGAATGCCTAGCCAACACTGGTTTGCTGCCCCATTCACAGTGCGAACGTCTGGCGAACCAAGTCAGAACTGAAATGAGGTAAAGTTCGCAGTGCGAGTCTCTGGCGAATGCTCGCTTTCCCCTTCGCAGTGCGAATAGCCAGCGAATGCTCGCTTTCCCCTTCGCTGGGGGATTCGCAGTGCGAACCTGTGAATTCAGAAAAACCCAGCAGTGCTATTATACACCCCAAAACCATATTTTCCCCACCAAAACACCTCCAAACCAACACATAGCAATCAGAACATAACCCAATCATGGTAACAAGTATCCTACAACATTTACACCGATTTTCAACCGCGAAAACATCGATTTCTCTCTTCCGACCTAGAATCGAAAAGCTATAGAACACCACAAACATTCACACACACACACACATACATAATCATACACAAGCATAAGATAATCGAGTTTCGCACCCTTACCCGATTTAATTGTGTTTGAAAAGTCGGTTGATCGATTTTCTTCCTTTCCAAGTTTTTCTCTCTTTTCTTCTTTCTCTTCTCTTTTCTTTCCCTTTTCCTTCTTCTCTTTTTATTTCTCTCTAATTTTGTCTCTTTCTATTTCTATTTTCTTACTTAGAAAAAATAAAGTGAAATGACCAAAATACCCCTACACTCAAATATCTCGCAAACGCTCCCAAAATGCGATAAAATATAATCACGATGAAAAATATTATATTTTCAAATAAAAGTCAAAAATAAAATAATATAATAATAAAATAATCAAAACGACTCAATTAAATAAAACTAACTAAAACTGGGGCGTTACAACTCTCCCCCACTTAGAAATTTTCGTCCTCGAAAATATTACCTGAGACGAACAACTCCGGATACGACTCCCGCATCTGGCTCTCCAACTCCCAAGTCAAATTACCCTCAGTAGCGCCTCCCCACGCTACTTTCACAAGTGCAATATCCTTGCCTCTTAACTGCTTCAACTCGCGATCCAAAATCCTCACCGGTAATGCCTCAACCGTAAGGTTCTCCCTTACCTCTACCTCATCCATCGGAATAACATGTGACGGATCCGGAACATACTTCCGAAGCTGTGAAACATGGAACACATCATGCAAATTCGACAGATTCGGCGGCAACGCCACCCGATAAGCCACAGCACCCACTCTCGCAGATATCTGGTAAGGACCAATAAACCGAGAAGTAAGCTTCTTTGATTTCAATGCACGACCAACACCTGTCACAGGTGTAACTCTAAAAAATACATGATCGCCCTCTTGAAACTCAAGATCCTTCCTCCTTCGATCATGATAACTCTTTTGCCTACTCTGAGAAGCCTTCATTTTCTTACGAATAAGTTTTACCTTTTCCGTAGTCTGTTGCACTAACTCCGGTCCAACCACCGAACTCTCCCCAGATTCATGCCAACACAGCGGTGTTCAACATCTTCTTCCATACAACGCTTCAAAAGGTACCATTCTAATACTCGAATGGAAATTGTTATTATACGTGAATTCCACCAACGCAAGATAACTATCCCAAGCACCACCTTGCTTAAGAACACAAGTTCTCAACAAGTCTTCCAAGGACTGAATAGTTCTCTCGGTCTGACCATCCGTCTGAGGATGATAAGCAGAACTCAATCTCAACTTAGAACCCAACGGCTTTTGCAAACTTTCCCAAAATCTGGAAGTAAACCTCGGATCACGGTCTAAAATAATACTCAACGGAACACCATGTAGTTTCAGAATCACACTGATATATATCTCAGCCAACCTCTCCAAAGAAAAACTGATGTCAAACGGAATGAAATGAGCCAATTTAGTCAGCCTATCCACAACCACCCAAATAGCATTATGCCCCCTCTGTGTATTCGGCAACCCTGTCACAAAATCCATAGAAATGATGTCCCATTTCCACTCAGGAATATCCAACGGTTGCAACAATCCACTAGGCTTTAGATGTTCTACCTTCGACTTCTGACACGTCAAACATGAATACATAAACTGAGCCACATCTCTCTTTAACCCAGACCACCAAAAGATCTTCTTCAGATCCTGATACATCTTATTAGCTCCCGGATGTATACTCAAATTACTCCGGTGTCCTTCCTCCAAAATCATCCTTTTCAACTCCGCATCATCAGGAATTCAAATTCTACCTCGTAACCTCAAAGCACCCTTATCGTCCACTTTAAAGTCCTCATTTTCACTTTTATCCCCAACCGTCATCAAATCCACAAATTTCACATCCAATTTCTGTTTCTCGCTAACGGTCAACAGAAAATCATTAGTAACCTTCAACATACCAAGCCTCACACTGTCAGACGTCAATTCACACACCAAACTCAAATCCCTAAACGCTTCCAAAAGTTCCCACTCCTTAACCATCAAAGCAGACATATGCAACGATTTCCGGCTTAACGCATCGGCTACCACATTAGCTTTACCAGGATGGTAATTCAAGCCAAAGTCGTAGTCCTTCAAAAATTCCAACCATCTACGTTGCCTCATATTCAACTCTTTCTGATCAAACAAGTATTTCAAACTCTTATGATCACTAAAGACTTTGAATCTTGCACCGTAGAGATAATGCCTCCAAATCTTCAACACAAAAACCACAGCCGCTAATTCCAGATCATGAGTAGGATAATTTTTCTCATGCACCCTCAATTGCCTCGAAGCGTAAGCCATAACCTTACCTTCTTGCATCAACACTCCACCTAGCCCAATCAAAGACGCATCACAATAAACCACAAACGATTCACTACACTATGCCAAAAAAGTCTATAATAGCGCTTTTTTAGGCCTTTGATAGCGCTTTTAAGTGCTATTAAAGCTCCCGCTATTATAGGTCGCTAACATATGATAGCGCTTTTTGAGCGCTATTATAGGTCGCTAACATAGGATAGCGCTTTTCGAGCGCTATTAAAATCATAGTTTGACCCTAGTATATCACTCATATGTAATAGCGCTTTTTCAAGAAGCGCTGTCATAGAACCCAATCTTTAATAGCACTTTTTAAAAAAGCGCTATTAAAAACCCTTTTAAAATTTTTGGTAACAAAAACATAATGATAAATCTTTCTACCAAATTCAAATAGAACTTTGTTTTTCGACAAAATTCAAACAATGCCTATTGGATCTGAATTTCATGAGAAAGGAATATAAAACACAACTTGAAAACTTGATTAATTTGTTTCAGTTGACATTATTAAAATCAACAAGCTAAAGAAACCAAAAATTTTCATATGATCTAATTAAATCAAATCTTTTTATGTCTTCATCTTAGTGAAGAATGTATGATAATGAATATCCAGAGTTAAAAACATCTTGGTTTTCTAATATATTTAATGCTTATGAGAGAGTAAGAAGATGAGATGTTACCTTGAGAACTTACAATATGAAAATCAAAGAATATTAACTCCATGGCTCTAACTCTGTCATAAAATTATTAAGTGTTGCCCATCATGTAACTTTTAGGGTTTCTTTGAATTTGTAAGTACATAATATATGCAACTTTGGTTGCTTTGACATAGAAATATAATAATACTACACAATATCATACAACAGAAGAATTTCAATAGCTCTTTATAGGCAAGATTATGTTGAGGTTCTATCGCAAGTAAACTTTTAATCAGGTCCCTCGAGTTGAAGTTGATAGTAGGAGATTCTACAAGCCTTAAAGGATGCCCTACATCATTAAAGTGTGTCGCCCGGTTCACAATACCTTTGAATGATGTTTAACCAAACAAGAGTTCATATAAGAATATACTGAATGTTAACCAATCTGGAACATTGTCATGTTCTCCGCCTTTAATAGAAAGTGATTTGGTGGCCTACCATATCTTCATTTGCTTGACCTGCATTAGTTGATACAACATGTGTCAGAAAGGTTGCAAATATTAATTAACAGCAGGAAATCAAGCAATAAACATTAACCCAGTATGATGTAGCATTGAAGATTTAGAAAAACATTGCACTAAATTAAGGATTGACTTATATGATAGGCACAATACAAATTTATTTGATAACTAGCATCTAACTACCTCATAAGTTATAGATATTAAGTGACTTAAACAACTTAACATTTCCTAAAATTAAGACCTATTAACTATTAATATAAGTTAGACTAAATCTTCAACAACTAAAATGACATTATTAGGCCTGTTTTCCTTGAGTTTAAGACAAATCAAGTTCAAACATTAGCAAAAACTGTAACATATCCTATTTTCACCCCATAATCTATACCATTTTTAATCTTTAATTCATATTGTTAATGACAATTCAAAGGGTTTCAATTTTTTAAAACATTTTTTGCTAAAACAAACAAGACTTAGTGAATGTGTTAAACAAAAATGTCTCTTTATGGTAGTAACTTAATGGGGTTGAACGATTTATTATGTGTTTTTTTTATGTTTTTGGTTTTTTTTTTTGGTATTTTTCTTTGTAATATTTATATATGCATTCACCACCAACAAACACAGTAAAAGACTTTTTTTCTCCCAAAGAAAGTGGGAAGGGTAGTTTGGGCATTCTATAGAGTGATTATTTTTCTAGACATACTGGATGGCCCAATATGTCTTTAGGAGGATGGTTGATAACACAAGAGTTTTATGTGATCATATTCAAAGTTCAACTTCATTTTGTACTAAGTATGGTTTAAATAACAATCCTTCTATCAAAATTGTAAAATACATAATTGCATAACTAGTTAAATAAGCTAAAATAATTGAGGGAGACTTCATATGCCCAGTAGTCAACTTTAAAACAAAAATGTAATATTAGAAAAACTACAGTACATTCAAATTTATATCCTACATATCACTTATAATATCAAAGAAGTTTCCACACTTAATCATATTCAAAGCAATGAATCCTTTTAATTCATCTTCACAATGTCTATAAAGCAAGTTTCATATCTTTCATAAGTTCTCCAGCACTAATATCCTAAGAAAATAACATTATTTTAGTTATGTTGTGTCATATTTGGGTCACTGGAATGGGTCTATTTTTTCTAATAAAGATATCAATAAGGTTGAGTTTTTTTATTTTATCTTATTTTATCTCTGAGGTTGTATTTGGCCGGAAGGCATCCTTGAGGCATTGTTTACTTTATAAATGGTGTACTAAGTTACCAACCATTTGTATTGTGTATCTATGCTTTAGGTAGTACTGATGTTTTATCTTTTCATGTAAATGTGTTTGAAGTACCTTTGTACATGCTTTAGATGAGGTTTACTCCTTAAATGTACAAGAAAAGGCATGTTTACGTACAAGTTTCAATACTTAAAACTTAATTAATTTTTATCCTTTTGTTAATGTAAGAAACATTATAACATGGCTTAAAAATGATAGATATAGTCAATGCAGCGTGTAGTGATATCCAATCTTTCCTATGAGGGAGATTAATGGACTAGTTATAGACATGTTGACTTAACATCACAATTATAAAATTCCCCTAGAAAAATAGCTGGCCTATTATAAGTTCAGTGAATTATAGGATCTATAAAATCCATGTTATTGTCATTCTAATTCCTTCAGAAAATTAACATTATCAGCAAATACTTTCATAATGTAATAAATTAGGCAATCGATGAAATAAACAGTGTGTGACATACATATTCTAACCGAATAGGAAGGTTCGAAACCACACATATAAGGAACAGATTGAAAAACTCCATACCAAATTCCAACCATTAGGGTCCAAGAAAACTACAATTTTGGTGTTCATACTTGTTAAGGGCCAAGAATCACAAATAAGTTTCTCTCTGTATAACTTGATTGCTTCTGCTAGTGCATAAATGTACAACACTCAGCTAGAACACATTGTGCATACACTACATGACATGGAAGGAATCAAGAGAACAATGAAAACAATGTATTTTTCTAAGCATGATGAGCCAATTATGTATCAAAATATTTCACTTGGAATGTAAAAAGTTGTAATGAAGTAACAATATAATAGAAAAAATAGCACCCAAAACTAAACTATATAGAAGGTAAAAAGTCTACCAGCAAATACAACACCAGTAGCAAGTTATTATAAAGGAAAGAAAACCAAACAGTTTAGCTGGTAAAAGGATCTAGAAGCAAAACTGAATCCCAAACCCACTAGCAGTTTCAAATGCAAATGCTTCAGCCCTGTATACACATCATGTGAGAATAAATGATGCTAAAGTTTCTCAAACAAGATGGACAAATGTCATAGAATAACCACACTAGCTTATGTTCCTAAAAGAGCCAAACGTCTACCCGTCCTAAATATTGATGAGGCCAGCTAAGAAATCAACTAATAAAGGCCCTTAGGGGTGAAATTAATCAATCCCACACACAACTTTGAAGCAAGACATCCTCCGGAAGGCAAAAAGATAAGAAAAGTCGGTTGCCGCCAAACCAACCGCAAAATAAAAATATAAGCAGAGTTTGGTAATGTTTAATCATGAATTACATAATAATTGACAAGTTGAAACCCTTCTCTTTCATGGTAAAGACTGCAAATTGGATAGATATCAACGAGGAATAGGAAATAAAGACTTTGAAATTGGGCACAATGGCTTATTCTTAAAGTGTATGAAGAAAAAATATTGGATGCTTTGGAAGGAGCACAAGTAGTTCATGTTACTTACCCTTGCAACTGAAACTGAAACCTCATCTGAATTCATGTGACTTACCCCTGTATCTGAAACTTAAACTTCATCCCCAACTCATGTATTCATAACTCTGCAATCAAATCAATACTTGTGTTTGTTAACATATAAAATTTCCCTAAGAAAGCAGGCTTCCCTGAAACCAATTGCAAAACAAAATTGAGAAAAAACCTCGAGTGAATCAATCAAACAGAAACACATGTTCCCAAGCCATGTAGGAAAAATTTAAAAACCAGAAAACATTAGAAAGGATAAAATCAAGTTTATACACAAAAACTTGCCGCCAGATAACAAAGCATTAAAAAATATAGGTGAAAAAATGACCCTAAGACTAAGACTTAACAATACCAACATTAAATACTCACAAAAATCACAATTGAAATACGAGAGAGCGTAAACAGTAATAGTATTGAATATGTAATAGTAGCATCTACAAAACAAAACTACAAGATGCTCTATGGTTTACAATAACATAGATTTTCAAAGCCAGGAGGTAGTTTTTAAAATAGAAGGACAGCACTGGTTAACACAGATTTACAATAACACCGATTCACAACACAATGAACGCCGACAAATGCGTACGACAAAGAAATTGAGGCATCCACGTGGATGACAAAAGTGAAAAGTGAGAATGAGAACCTCTAAAGTCTCCCATGGGTCAATCTCACATTTTCTTTCCCTTTATACAAAAACCCTAATTAGAGAAAACTTGTGAACTTCAAAAATTAATTTTAATTGGGATTTAAAATGGGTAGAAATACTTACGGTCAAAGATAGTATCAATAAGAATGAGCCTTATAGATGTAATGTGGAAGCACTTGAGATTGTGTTTACCGGCTCTCATGGTGATAAACTCGCAGAGATTGTTGGGAGAAGTGACACTACAACTGAAATCCTAGCCCTAGATTTGGACAAAATAACAAAGGGTGGTTCATTGAAGGTGAGGGTGAGTTTTCGAGTTTGAGGAAATAAAGGGAAGGGTGAAGGTGAGAGAACCCTGTTCGATGAAACATGGTGAAGGTGTGAGAGTGAGATAGTTAAGTTAAAATGAGAAAAAAAATATGACCGTCATTTTTTATTATACTTTTTTAAAGGTAAAAAGAAATATTATTTCTAATTTTTTTTTGGACAAATGATGGATCGAACGTGCGACCTTAAGGTCGTGCATATTCTTCTGTAATTGTGGATGCCTTATAATAGCGCTTTTTAGATAAGAGCTATTATATGAATACCCTCTTTATTAGCGTTTGTATAAAAGCGTTGTGTTATTTTTCTTTTTATTGCCATTAGTAAACAAAGATAGCATTTTTGAGAAAAACGCTATTATAGGTATCTCCCTATAATAGCATCCAACAATAAAACGCTATTATAAGGTTCTGTTTGAATTTTGTAATAGCACTTTAAAAAGAAGCGCTATTATATTAGTGCTATTAAAAATCAAAATTGTAGTAGTGCTAGGATTCGGCAAGATCAAAATCGGAGCTGTCGTCAATCTTCTCTTCAGCTCACTAAAACTTTCCTCACACCGAATATCCCAAATGAAGGCTTGACCTTTACAAGTCAACTGGGTCAAAGGAAGTGCTAACTTAGAAAAACCTTCAATGAACCTTCGATAATATCCGGCCAATCCCAAAAAGCTTCTAATTTCAGTAACAGATCTCGGAGCCTCCCATTGTAGAACTGCATCTACTTTAGATGGATCCACAGCGATACCGTTACCTGAAATCACATGACCAAGAAAACTCACTTCCGACAACCAGAACTCACACTTGGACAACTTAGCAAAAAGTCTCTTCTCCTTCAAAATTTGCAACACAACACGCAAATGCGCCGCATGCTCCTCCCGGGACTTAGAATAAATCAAGATGTCATCAATAAATACAATGACAAATCGATCCAAATGCTCATGGAAAATACGATTCATATACTCCATAAACACACCTGGCGCATTAGAAACCCCGAACGGCATCACAGAATATTCATAATGACCGTAACGTGTCCTAAAAGCCGTCTTCTGAATATCTTCCTCTTTCACTCTAATCTGATGATACCCTGACCTCAAATCAATCTTACTAAACACACAAGCACCTACCAACTGATCCATTAGATCATCAATTCTCGGAAGAGGATACTTATTCTTAATCGTCACCTTATTCAACTGGCGATAATCAATACACAATCGCATACTCCCATCTTTCTTTTTCACCAATAAAACTGGAGCACCCCAAGGCGATACACTTGGCCTCACAAACCTCTTTTCTAACAATTCATTCAACTGCTTCTTTAACTCCACCAACTCAGATGCCGACATTCGATATGGTGCCATCGATACAGGTCTAGTACCAGGAACTAGGTCTATAGAAAACTCCACCTCTCTCTCTGGCGGCACATCTGAAATATCCTCAAGAAACACTTCCGGAAAATCACACACAATAGGAAACACATCAAGTGAAACTTGACTATCCACAGTCAACGATGCAAACAACCCAAACAACTGAGCTTCATCCGCCAAAAGTCTCTTCAACTCTTTGGTAGATAAGAAACTCGAATCCTCGTCTTCTTCAAGAGAAGGAAATCTCACCAACTTATGATAACAATCAATATGAACCCGATTGAACTGCAACCAATTCATACCTAGAACCACATCTAAACCCTCCAACGGCAAACACACCAAATCCATTTCAAAGTCTTTACCATAAATGGTCAAAGGACAACTTAAGCAAACCAAAGAAGTAGTTACTGACCCCATTGTTGGAGTATCAATAACCATCTCTCCACCCATCGAAGACAACAAAAGATTCAAACGCTTCGCGCACTCAGACGAAATAAATGAATGAGTCGCTCCGGTATCAATAATAGCAACTAAAGGCGTACTATTAATAAAACAAGTACCTCTGATTAGACGGTCTGCACTAGAAGTCTGAGTCCCCGCCAATGCAAATACCTTCCCTCCAGTCTGAGCCTGCTTTGGTTTTGGACACTTTGTACTAATGTGACCAGCTTCACCACAGTTGAAACACTTTACCACATTATTTTTTCACTCAGCTGCGACATGTCCAAAACCTCCACAAATAGAACACTTCCTCATATCCTTCCTACACTCGAACTGACGATGTCCTAAGTCACCACACCTAAAACATCTCAGAGGACTAGACATACCTCCTCCACTTAGCCTTCTCTCAAAATTACCCCTTTGCTTACCCTTATCAGCTGGTGTCACATAAGGACCACCACGAAACTGTTGCTTCCCTTTCCTCTCGTTCACACTCTTATAGTGAGTAGAACGAGCCTTGCTATCTTCCTCTTCCAGCAACATGTGAGTACCCAGTCTCACCTTCTGATCCTCAGCACAATCCATCACTCGGAAGATCCTTTCAATCTCCTTAAGCCAAATCTAAGCACCATCAGGGCCATATATGCCTTTGAAGATAGGCGGTTTGTTCTTCCTGAACTCATCATTACCCGCAGCATTAGGTGCACCCTGCACAGCCCGAGCCATAGCTTGCATAGCAGCAGCCAAAGCAGCATCATTCCTACCAGTCGTATTCTGTTCATTTCCAATAACAGCAACTATGGTTAAACAAACAGCTCACCCGAACACAACACCGACACTGACTGACACAACTGACACGGACTGGCTCTGATACCACTTAATGTCACACCCCCTTCTATACCCCCAGGCTATTAAAGCGATAACAGTTAATCAGAGTATAATTAAAAATTCACGGCATAGACAGAGGCATCACATCAATTTGAAACAAACATACAACAACCTGCTCATATAGATATGCAACACTCAGGTAGTAATACAAACAGAGGAACTCAGTTCCCAACACCCACAATTCAGAAACAGAATGAAAGCGGCAAATCCATAACTGAATCTCATATATATATATATATATATATATATCATAAAAGTTTGTTATATACAAAGTCAACCATGTACATCCAAAAGATACATATACATATACATATACACCTAATCACTAACGGTCTCCCCGACTACCCGGTGCCACATATCAGAGCCGACCGACAAAAGAATGAAGACCTAAGCTTCACAAAAGACTTCCAGCATCTAATCTGCAATGCCTCGTAGAGCATTAAAAATAGCAGAAGGGTGAGAAACACCATCATAATATAATTGCATATCATTATATAATAATACACCAATACACATGTAAAATATTCTCACCACAGCTTACGACATAATTCAAAGACAAAACAACACAATGCATATCACATATAACCATCACCAAGGCATACAAATCATGCTCAAAGCGATTAACACATATATAGATGAATATATCAAGTCATCAATCTCATTCACAATTCCACACACAATCAATCCATTCATGATTTATGCAAATGCACAGAGACCAACACAACGACTCTATGCAATGCATATGCGGTACCATTCCATCCATCATCTCAACACTAGTTCACTCAGGAACTATTGGAATCATCGCTTGTTACTTAGTGTAACTCCCCGTCAGGCAAACGATGTTCCCCATTGCTTTAGGTCCTCTCGGTATAAGGCTCACGACGTTTATGGATTGCTTTAGGTCCTCTTTGTATAAGGCTCATAATCCGATCGCTTTAGGTCCTCTTTGTATAAGGCTCACGATCGTCTATAACCATCGCTTTAGGTCCTCTCGGTATAAGGCTCCCGATGTTATAGCAGATTCCCTCTGGAATCGATTCGTCGCTCACACCCACTAGGGCACACGACATCACAAGAATGCATATTATGATGCTTGGCATACAATGACTCATGACATTCAAATGCACACATACATGCAACCATCTCAATCAACAATAATCATGCTTTACCACCAAGCCCAAAACAATGCATTTATTTACCATACAGCCACAAACCATTATCACACCATCTAAACACATGCATTTACATCATACAACAGCACACAAGTCATACCATATCTATCAAAGGCATATTGCATGATAACACATCAAATACACACAGTTAAAACGGTAAAAGTCGACAAAACGACACATTTCCAAATTCCCGACATAATTTAATCAGCCAACAATCTCAAAACCATTTTAATAAGAAAGAACATTCCATTAGCTCTCCAACGCATCAAATCGCGCCTTAAACCGACTTACGACCCAATAGTTATAAAGAAAACAATTTAGAAAAGCTGTCAGGTTCGCAATGCGAAGCTCCTAGCGAGTCCTTCGCTTCCTCATTCGCAGTGTGAATGCCCCAGCGAACCATGGCAGAAAGGAAAATAGCCTACAGTTAGCAGTGCGAGTCTCTGGCGAATGCCTAGCCAACACTGGTTCGCTGCCCCATTCGCAGTGCGAACGTCTGGCGAACCAAGTCAGAACTGAAATGAGGTAAAGTTCGCAGTGCGAGTCTCTGGCGAATGCTTGCTTTCCCCTTCGCAGTGCGAATGGCCAGCGAATACTCGCTTTCCCCTTCGCTAGGGGATTCGCAGTGCGAACCTGCGAATTCAGAAAAACCCAGCAGCGCTGTTATACACCCCAAAACCATATTTTCCCCACCAAAACACCTCCAAACCAACACATAGCAATCAGAACATAACCCAATCATGGTAACAAGTATCCTACAACATTTACACCGATTTTCAACCGCGAAAACATCAATTTCTCTCTTCCGACCTAGAATCTAAAAGCTATAGCACACCACAAACATTCACACACACATATACATAACCATACACAAGCATAAGATAATCGAGTTTCGCACCCTTACCCGATTTAATCGTGTTTGAAAAGTCGGTTGATCGATTTTCTTCCTTTCCAAGTTTTTCTCTCTTTTCTTCTGTCTCTTCTCTTTTCTTTCCCTTTTCCTTCTTCTCTTTTTCTTTCTCTCTAATTTTCTCTCTTTCTATTTCTATTTTCTATCTTAGGAAAAATAAAGTGAAATGACCAAAATACCCCTACACTCAAATATCTCGCAAATGCTCCCAAAACGCGATAAAATATAATCACGATGAAAAATATTATATTTTCAAATAAAAGTCAAAAATAAAATAAAATAATAATAAAATAATCAAAACGACTCAATTAAATAAAACTAACTAAAACTGGGGCGTTACAGAAACCATGAAACACCAACCAACAACCACACTGGGATTCAACAACTCACAATGTTTGATCCTTCTCTTGGTATGATTGCACAATGTATCTCTGTTCAAAGGTAAAATGATTTTAACAATACAAATTGAATAGAATATAATCGAGCTTTTGCATATTACCATGAATGTAGGGCTCAGTTATGAATAGTAAATGATCACATATAAATTAATAGACATTTAGGGCAATCTAGCCATCCTTATAAATTAATATACATTTATGAAAATTTTAAATAGAATAATTCGAAAATTACGAAATACAACTTACACATGTTCTAGAATCATGCTGGAGTTAAAAAGTGTTGGTGGTATTGGACCTGAGAGTTTATTGTTCCCCAAATGACTGCAAGAAGTAGACATAACTGTAGCGAGCGATTTTGGACGCGGTTCTTAAGCGCTGGTCGCTCTCTACGGTTGAGCTTAAACTACAGGTCGATTCATTTTTTATCCTATTGTGAGCTGAATAAGGAAGGGAAATAGATGTCTCCAATTAACCCTGCTTTGCATATTGAGTTTAAACAGCGGTCTGTTAGGTTACGGATGCTATCAATGTGGGGGGGCCTTTGTACTGGTTATTTGTATTTTCGCCAATACAGTTTTCTTTCTTTCTAGGACTTTCTAGCGAGGAACAAGGGTTAGGATGTTAGGACTGATGCTTTTGAATTACTGCTTTTGATTAATGGAGATATGGGATTTGGGTTTTTTGTTGATTGTGCTCGCTAAGATTTTTCTTTCAATCTTATGCCTACGTATTCCCGTTTACTGAAACAGGGAAATCAGAGCGTTCGTAGTTCCTCCTATTCTATGGGAGGAAATTGGTTTTTGGTGTCTTGTTCAAAGCCCAAGACGTGAAACGAAAGGTGATTTGTATCTTGTTCAAAGCCAAAGATGTGAAGCTGAAAAGTCTATTTGTGTCTTGTTCAAAGCCCAAGACGTGAAGCTGAAGGACCTCGACTTTAGAGAGAATTTGTCATCTCTAAAGAAGGGTTTGTCTGTCACAACTGTTGGGTGACTGGTTTATAAAGGAGGATTACTTTAACTGGGATATGCGAATCCGGCAATGCCATAATTTCCTTTATAGGGGATTTTAACCTGAAGGAGAAGACTTTAACTCAGTGTAGAGCAATGCTATCTTTCCTTAGGAATTTCTCATGCTAAAAGAGGGACAGTGGCATGGATGTAGATGATCCAGAGGCTTGCCACTTACAGCAATTAGATGAAAGGGAAGGAGTTGTTGATGTTTGTGTATTGTGAACGAGGCACAATTTTGATGCTAAAAGGTTAATTGGATTAACCAGTGGTTTTCTTATACAAAGCCTAAGAGGAGGCTAATATGTGTCTCGTACAAAGCCCGAGAGAGAGGCAAAAAGGTTTTGACTCGACGATGGAGTCTTTTGGTATCTCGTATAAAGCCCGAGATGGAGGCTATTGTTTGTTTAGCTCAATAAGAACCCTTTTGTATCTCGTACAAAGCCCGAGATGGAGGCTAAAGGGGTGATTTACTCAACGAGGGAGTCTCTTATGTGTCTTGTACAAAGCCCGAGAGAGAGGCTAAACGTTGTTTGACTCTGCTGGGGAGAATCATTGTACAAAGCCGAACAGGAGGCTAAGGTAACTGTTTAAGTGACAGGTCCAGTATACTGATTTTGAAAGAGAAAATCAGTTCTTATATGAGCAACATTGTACTCATGGATTTGATTCAAGGATCCGGGTTATTTCCTTTTCTTTAAGGAAACGGGAAATCCAAAGGGTATTGGGACTGTCCGAGTCTGCGGGTTTCCTTCCTATTTAACGAAGGGGTCACTTGAGAATGTCTTTGAGACTCAAGGAAGTTAGACTGTCCAAGTCTAGAGTTTCATCTTTTGTACTATGCTTTGAGAAACAGTAGTAGACTATTTGAAAGGACAGTTCTATGCAGATGATTAAGTTCTGTTCCTATACCTCTAGGAGGTCATCGGGACAATTTGTATGAAGCCCAAGAGGAGGCTGGAAACTTTTAAGAAGCCGATCGGTCGTTGTACGAAGCCCAAGAGGAGGCTATCATTCCCGGAGGAAGAGATCATTATACGAAGCCTAAGAGGAGGCTGTGAATACTTCTAAGAAGCCAACGGGTCCTTGTACTAAGCCCAAGAGGAGGCGGGGTTGCTTTTAGGAAGCCTGTGGGTCCTTGTACAATGCCCAAGAGGAGGCCGATTGCTTTTAAGAAGCCGATGGGTCCCTAAACCCCGAGAAATTCAAGGCAAGCTATTTACAAGGAATAAATCAAGTCAGGAAAGTTCGAGAATTTGGAAGAAACTCAAAGATGCCATTCACAGAGAATACATTCATCTCTGGGAGTAGAGTTTCTTGACAATTCCTAATGAGGACAGCCGAAGAGAAGACTGTATCTGGTGATCCTATTGGGGATCTAGTTCAGTCTATTTCTAAGAGTGACAGTCTGAGAAAGGGTTAAAAAAGAATCTGCCTTTCATATCTCCATATTGTTTAACCCCAAGAGGAGGGAAGACTGTGTCTGGTAATCCTATGTGGATCTAGTTTTGACTGTAAGTTCAGAGTGATCAACAGGGCTTCACCTAGTGCTAGACGTAGTTGCCGGGGAAACTCAAAATATCTATACTATTATTACACAGTTAGTATGAGTTTATGAAAGGAGACTTACAGCGAAACAGCCCCACAATACAATTATATATATATGAGTTTATGAAAGGAGACTTACAGTGAAACAGCCCCACAATACAGTTATATACATATGAAAGCGGTAAACGAAAGCGGGTAAACACTTACTCGGTTGTAGAGCTTCCATGCTGTTTGGTTAGTTGTTCAACAAAGAAAGATTGAAAACAACAGTATATTCAAAATCAAAGGAGAAAGTGCTTTGAAATAAAAAGATTTGGGGCTTACAGCTCAATGAGGGGCCCAGAGTTTTATCAGTGAGCGCACTGTTGAATTTGTACAGAGGGACTTATACAAGTGATTGAGGCCCAAAAAGGTTTTCTGTACAAAGGGATGGGTCTTACACTCTCTCAAGAGGCCCAAAAAGTTTAAAGAAAAAGAGTGGGGCTTATAACACGAGGGTAGGCCCAGTTGGTTAATTTTAAACTGGCGACGATCGCGTCGTTTATTTGAAAATGTACAGAGGGACTTATACAACGAATGAGGCCCAAAAAGTTTTCTGTACACAAGGGGTTGGGTCTTACACTCTAATAGAGGCCCAAAGAGTTTAAAGAAAAGAAATAGGGCTTACAACACGAGGGGAGGCCCATGGTCTTTATTTTCAAGATGAATATTCACTTTTAAAAAGCTTAAAAACAATTAAAAATGAATTTATTCACAAAAATACCAACTATATTAAATAAATAATATAAATTTGATTTTTTTGTAGAATAAAATATTTTACTATTTTTGTAATTATTAAAAAAAGTATCAACTCAAAATCATTAAAACTCAGAGAGAAATTAATTTTTGAATCAATTAAATAAAATCACAAAATTCAAATATTTGAATTTGAAAGAAATGGCGCCAAGAACACACCAAGAACACGCGCGTGTTCTGGGTTTGGCCAGATTTGCATTTTCTATCCAATCTCACTGAATACTTGATTATATCATGCAATCCACATACCAATCAACTCGTTTCAACCTCACGATCATGTCTATGGCATTTAATTTCAGTTAAATTAAACATATAACAAGAAATCACGAAAAATCCTCAAGAACCCTAATTTCTGCATGAAGGCTGGGATTTTTGATACACGATTCAAACAATGCAATTAATTGAGGGGAAACATTCTATGCATGATTATGAACATATGGCCAAATTATTGTGCGAGGAAATATGCATAGATTGAGAGATGGCCAAGTATATGCTTACCTCTAGGCCGTGACAGCAAGTGCAATGTGATTTTTGATTTGGAGGTGTTACAGATGAGTGGTGATGATCTAAACAGCTTCCCTACACACTATGGAGTATGTTTGAATGCTTGGACTTGATTGAAATTGGCTGGATCATTTCATGGCATCTCAACTGCACTTTGGTTAAAACCTTGAGCAATTGACTGGTGATTCTGAGAAATCAGTGTTCCAGTTGTTGTTTAAGTGTTTGATCAGCTCATATGTGATGTATGTGAGGTGTGTGAGTGATTGGTTTGAGTGGAATTTCCCTCTAGCTCAAAACCCGATAGATACCTTGCTAAGAAAGGCATTCTTGCCAAGAGAAAGAGATTTTGAGAAAGGCAAGTGTTGCAGGCCTTTGGTGTACTTAAACTGATCACAATTGAGCTCTATTTATAGTAGAGCAAGTTTGTTTTGCAAGGAATAGTGAATGGCAACTGCTGAGTAGGTTTGTTCAATGTTGGCCAATGGAAGTTCAAGTCTCCTCTAGCCATTTACTAGAGGTTAGGGCACAGGCTGCTGGTTCCCTTGGTCTTGGATAAGTCTTGACTGAATTCAAATGAAAATGGCTCAGTCCATGCCACCTTAATGCTTCCATTGAATGCTCTAATCCAAATTTGGAGTCTTGTCCCTATTTTGGCAATTCTAGGTTCAACATGCTATTTCTTGTTCCAAAGACTTTGGAGGCTTGGCTCAGTGATTGTCCACTTGAGATTCAATCCTCAGATGTGTCCAAGTGGATAGGAGTATTTGGATTTGCACAATTTTGGCAAATCGAGCAAAATTACAAATTCTGCCTAGCCTTGGCAGATTTCAACAAGGCAATTTGACAATGTCATAACTCATAGCCCAAATGGAATTTGGCAATGTTCTTGGCCATTTTGGAAAGTCCTTACATGGTACAACAACTGTTTGAACATGTTTGGTTTTGATCTCTTTTGAATCCAAGTGAAAAATCCCCCTACATTTGGAAAAAAATGAAGACAGATTTGGACTTAGTGAAAATTTCACTAAGTGTTGGAAAAAGTGACATTTTCATTTTTCAGCCATTTTGATCACTCCATAACTCAAAATCCTTAATGAATTGGACTTAGGTCTAGTTGAAGTTTTTGTAGAGGGTAATGAGGGCTACAAATCCATCTTTGGATGAGGAAAAATGGATTTGTGGTTTAGGAGTTATAATCCTCCAAAGTTGGTACCCTTGTCACTTTATTTTTAACTTAGAAAATTTTCTAAGTTTTTATGGTTACCCCTTTTACAAGTTATCCAACTTTTCTTGATTTTTCTTGATGAATGATGATTCAAATCATACATTAACATCATTTTAGGGTTAAAAATCCATTTTGGTGAAAAATCTCAAAAAGTCAAAGTTGACTTTTGTGCACAGTTGACTTTTTATCAGATCAATTTCAAACTGTGCAATTCTTCAGGAAATCATGTCCTTGACCTAAATCAAACTTGATGGACATGTTCCATGGGTGTCATAGGGTATATTGAATCATGTCTTAGGGCTTGGGAGCATGTCCTGGTCAAAAGTTAAAGTTACAGTTGACTTTTCCCTTAAAACCCTAACTGTGGTGCAGATGAAATTGAGACTTGTTGCTCAAGCTTCTTGGATTAATCCATTGTTCCAAATGGATCAATATAGTTCACTAGAGACCCTCAAACCCTCTCTTGAGGTCTTGGCTCATGATTTGTCCCAAAAGTCAACTTAGGGGTGAATTAGGTCAAGAAACCCTAATTCCTGATTTTTGATGTATGCATCCCCTGAGGTCAAATTGACTTGATGGTTGGGTCCATGAGGTTCCATGGAGTATATTAGGTTGTGTTTTGGATCCTTGGCTCATGCCCAGAGGAAAATTTCCCTTTGGAGGCCCTGATCGACCAAAACCCTAATTTGGTGACACTGGCGATCTTAAGGCTTGATCCACCTAGAAGGGAGCAGCTTTGTGCCTGATCCTTGAAGTGGGAGTCCTTTTGATCCATTGTGGATGTTTGAGAGGTTAGAAAAGTTGAAGATCATGTTATTTCTTGATTGATCCTTTGTCTAAGGCTCTGAGAGGGCTTGAAACCCTAATTCTTGATTGCAGTAAATGCTCACCCATTTTTGGGGAGACTGATGAGTGTGAAAGTTCATCCATATTGTGATGATGATTTTCACAATGGTGGGAATCTTAGTGGTCAAAATTTGGGGTATGACAGATGCCCCTATTTAATCTTCTTGGACCCGAAGGTGTGAATGACGAAGGTATTCGGGCATTCGGGGTGCAAGAGGATTAAATATCGGAATACCCAATATTTTGATGGTGGTTATGAATGGCGGATCACACTCATCTTCTTTTGCTGAGCAATGATGCATAGAAAAGGTAAACTTCCCCTCGATCCTGGTCTTCAGCCAAGGAACTGGTCTCAGTTTTCTTTTGAAATAAACTTCCCCTCGATCCAGGTTTCCTACCAAGGAACTGGTCTTAGTTTCTTTTGTAAACTTCCCCTCGATCCTGGTTTCCTACCAAGGAACTGGTCTCGGTTTCTGATATAAACTTCCCCTCGATCCCGGTTTCCTACCAAGGAACTGGTCTCAGTTTCTAAAGTAAACTTCCCCTCGATCCTGGTTTCCTACCAAGGACCTGGTCTCGATTTCTGATATAAACTTCCCCTCGATCCTGGTTTCCTACCAAGAACCTGGTCTTAGTTGCTGAAATAAACTTCCCCTCGATCCTAGTTTCCTACCAAGGAACTGGTCTCAGTTTCTTTTGTCAATAAACTTTCTTGACAAGGAATGCTGTTAGTAGCGGTTTTCCTTCAAACTTCTCGCCGAATTTTCCTGGGGAGATTCCATTTGACGGAAAAAGTTTTGATGTCAGACTTGCTGGGGAACCCATTCGTCTGAATTGTAGAGGTACACCAACTTCTCTGTTTTGGAGACGCCATTTGTCGATTCTACTGGGGAAAGCGAGTCTCTTGAGAGACTGTTTTCGTTTGGGGGCTTACATCATACTTTTCTCGGGATCTTTCCGGAGAAATGCCATATGATGGGATCCAATTTTGAGGTGCCGATGACCTTTTCGTTAGTGGTTTTTTCGGAGAAAAACTGCCGTACCGCCGAATCTCTGATTAAGAGGCTTTCTCTGGGGATTTTCCTTAATCCGGGAAAGCAAGGATATCATCTTCAATGGCGAAGAGTGATATTGGTTGAAGGTTCTCTGGTCTTTCAGAGGTTCAAGTTATCAAAGTGGTCAAGGGCCAATTTCAATCCAGAAATAAACTGGAGGAGAGAGATTGTTCGACGCAACCTTTCCTAACGAGGAAAGAACTAACAACTCGATTGAGAGGACTGTTATCACTAGGGGACAAGACCGACTAGAGTGATAGCGATGCAATATGAATGTGAAAGAAAATCAATAATGCATGATGTATGTATGTATATGCGGACAAAACTGACGTGACATACAAACTAAAAGATGAACATGACTGGATACTCGCCATCGCGGGGCGTGGAAGAAATATCGCTGGTTCAAGATAGTAATTCTGCCTTGCTTAGGAGAGATAGTCCCTGTTGGGAACCATGCTGGTCGGGCTTAGGAGATGAGAACTCGGCCGAGGATGTCAGACGAAATATGGTCTCTGATATTGTTGATCCTTCATTCAGGCTTAATGGTCTAGAAGGAGTACTTTGATTCTGCACTTTGAAGTTCGCTTACTTCTGGAGAAGTGGTTGATGTTCCTTTGATGTTCAACAGTCAAAAGAAATTGTCGTCTTTATTTTAAAAGCAGAAAAAGTTTTAACAAGCAAATTCATTTTGTTTTATTTCAAGAATCGTTAATCATATTAAAATGTCGTTCTGTAAAGCTAAAACAAATAAGAATTACAAACAAAAGCACAAAGGCTGAAATTTTATTGATAGGATGGAGATCAGCAAAACGCATGATTCCAAAGAGTATATACAAAGTTAGAAAATGGTAATTTACAGGGAAAAGGGCTTCGTTGAAACATAACGACCATTGTCCTTCTACCAACTTTGAATTCGGGGCATCCTGAGCTTCTGTCGAAGATGACCTTGACTGGAGTTTTCTGACAGATGATGTAACTGCTGCTGCTGAGGGATTCGCCTCTTTTGTTGAACGTAATTACTTGCCATTATCCCTAACTTTTTCCTGGATTGTACTTTGATGTTTCCAATCCACCAGGATGATTTTTTTTATTTTGTCTCTAATTTTTTCCTGGACCACCCTTTCGTTTTCAGTCCACCGAGACGTTTTTTTTAGGCGAAGTATTTCTTGACTACATCAACATTTGTGGGGTAGGCAAATTCCTCTCCGTCCATGGTTGCAAGTCTCAAGGCGCCACTTGAGAAAGCTTTCGTGACCAAATAGGGGCCATCATAATTCGGAGTCTATTTACCTCGCGAATCAGTGAGAAATGACTGTATCTTTTTTAGCACAAGGTCTCCTTTCTTGAAGACGCGAGGTCGGACCTTTTTGTCAAACGCCTTCTTCATCCTTTGCTGATACAACTGACCGTGGCATAGAGCCATTATTCTCTTTTCTTCGATCAGATTTAGCTCGTCGTCTCGACTTTGACACCATTCAGCCTCAGTTAGCTTAGCTTCCATCAATACCCGGATTAATGGGATCTCTACTTCTATGGGAAGCACTGCCTTCATGCCATATACTAGAGAGAAAGCGGTAGCCCCTGTTGAAGTGCAGACAGATGTGCAATAACCGTGAAGAGAAAAGGGTAGCATCTCGTGCCAATCTTTATAGGTTACAACCATCTTTTGAACGATCTTCTTGATGTTCTTATTAGCCGCTTCTACCGCTCCGTTCATCTTGGGTCGGTAGGGAGATGAGTTATGGTGTTCGATCTTGAACTCAGCGCACAACTCCTTCATCATCTTGTTGTTCAAGTTAGATCCATTATTAGTAATGATCTGGCTTGGAACACCATAACGGCAGATGATATTGTTTTTGATAAATCGGACCACCACTTGTCGGGTTACATTAGCGTACGACGCTGCTTCGACCCACTTGGTGAAATAGTCAATGGCTACTAGGATGAACCGATGTCCGTTTGAAGCCTTGGGCTCAATCATGCCAATCATGTCGATTCCCCATATCGAGAAAGGCCATGGGGAAGAGGGGACTTTGAGATGTGATGGCGGTACATGAATTTTGTCAGAGTATATCTGACACTTGTGATACCTCCTCATGTACTTGTAGCAGTCGGATTCCATTGTCAACCAATAGTACCCTGCTCTGAGAATTTTTCTCGCCATTGTGTGTCCGTTTGCATGAGTGCCAAAGGATCCTTCATGAATTTATTTCATAAGCATGTCTGCTTCTGGTCTGTCCACGCATCGGAGCAAGACCATGTCAAAATTCCTTTTATAGAGAGTGTCACTGCTCAGGAAGAAGTTTCCAGCCAGTCTTCTGAGGGTTTTCCTATCTTTCCTGGATGCCCCAGGTGGGTACTCTTGTTTCTGAAGGAAGCATTTGATATCGTGATACCAAGGTTTGTCATCTATGACTGCTTCGATCGTGAAGACGTAAGCAGGCCTTTCAAGGCCCATGATGTCAATCTTAGGTAAGTCATTCCATCGACCTACGCTAATCATGGAAGAGAGAGTGGCTAAAGCATCAGCCATGTGATTCTCATCACGAGGGATATGATGAAACTCAACTCTGTTGAAGAAAGGTAACAACCTTCTTGCGTAGTCTTTGTAAGGAATCAATCTTGATTGGTATGTGTTCCAATCTCCTTTTATCTGATTGATAACCAAGGCTGAGTCACCGTATACGTCCAAGTTTTTGATCCTTAAATCAATTGCTTCCTCGAGACCCATGATACAAGCTTCGTATTCGGCCTCGTTGTTCGTACATTTGAACGTAAGTCTGGCAGTGAAAGGAATGTGGGTACCCTGAGGGGTAACGATTATTTCCCCAATTCCGTTTCCATAATGATTAACTGCTCCTTCAAAGATAAGTCCCCATCGGGAACCTGGTTCTGGCCCTTCACTGGGTAACGGTTCATCGCAATCTTTCATCTTTAGATACATGACATCTTCGTCTGGGAAGTCAAACCCGATTGATTCTTGATCGTCAATTGGTTGATGAGCCAAATGATCTGCTAAAATACTTCCCTTAACGGCTTTCTGAGCGTGGTACTCTATGTCATATTCTGATAACAGCATCTGCCAACGGGCAATCCTTCCCGTAAGAGCAGGTTTTTCGAAAACGTACTTGATTGGATCCATTTCAGAGACCAACCAAGTAGTATGACGAATCATGTATTGGCGAAGACGTTTGGCTACCCAAGCTAAAGCACAGCAAGTTTTCTCAAGCATCGTGTACCGAGTTTCGCAGTCGGTGAATTTCTTGCTTAGATAGTAAATGGCAGACTCTTTCCGTTTGGTTTCGTCTTGTTGGCCAAGTACACACCCCATTGAGTCCTCTAGAATTGTGAGGTAAATGATCAGTGGTCTTCCTTCCACTAGAGGTGATAGAATCGGAGGATTCAACAGATATTCCTTGATACTGTTGAAGGCGGTTTGGCAATCTTCTGACCAAACGCAATCCTGATTCTTTTTTAATAACTTGAAGATCGGCGCGCATGTCGCGGTCATAAGGAATATGAATCTGGAGATGTAGTTCAAACGTCCCAGGAATCCTCTGACTTGTTTTTCAGTTTTCGGAGAAGGCATTTCTTGAATGGCCTTGACCTTGTCAGGATCAACTTCAATTCCTTTTTGGCGGACGATGAACCATAGTAGTTTCCCTGAACGGACACCGAAGGTGCACTTGTTAGGATTCAAGCGGAGCTTGAATTTTCTTAGACGTTCGAACAATTTTGACAGATGTTCAACGTGCTCACTCTCTGTTTTTGATTTGGCAATCATATCATCGACATATACCTCGATTTCTTTATGTATCATGTCATGAAACAGAGTAGTCATGGCCCTTTGATAGGTTGCCCCGGCATTCTTCAAAACGAACGACATTACCTTGTAACAAAAGGTACCCCATGGGGTAATGAACGAAGTTTTCTCCATGTCTTTCGGCGCCATTTTGATTTGATTATAGCCCGAGAATCCATCCATGAAGGAGAAAACTTTGACTTTGTTGTACACACTACCAGCATGTCAATGTGTGGTAAAGGAAAGTCGTCCTTTGGACTTGCCTTGTTTAGATCCCTGTAATCGACACACATTCTGACCTTTCCGTCCTTTTTGGGAACGGGTATGATGTTGGCTAACCATTGAGGATATTCTGATGTGGCGAGAAAACCTGCGTCAATCTGTTTCTGTACCTCCTCTTTGATTTTGATGGCCATGCCCGGGTGAGTCCGTCTTAACCTTTGCTTTACTGGCGGACATTCCGATCTTAACGGTAAGTGATGTTCCATGATGCTGGTATCCAACCCTGGCATATCCTGATAGGACCAAGCGAATACATCGGGGAATTCTTTGAGAAGCTTTATCAAACTCTCTTTGGCAGTTGGACTGAGCAGTGCCCCAATCCTGATTTCTTTTCTCTCTTGCTCTGAACCCAAGTTTATCGTTTCCAACGGCTCTTTGTGAGGTTCAATGGACCTTTCCTCCTGTCTGAGTAATCAGGAGATCTCTTCTGGAATTTCGTTGTCATTTTCTTCTTTAGCCTCGAATACCAGGAACTCAAAGTTGGGAGAAGGCATTGGATCATATGTTTCAACGGGGTGTAAAACAAGCAATCTGCATGACGTGATGATTCGTGTTTAGAAGAGATAGAGAAAATGCAAGTGTGTGCAGTGTTTTATTTTACTGCTTGTTTTTATTTTTGAATTGTTTTTTAGGATTACCATTTTCTGAAAAAGCAAAAAGAGAAAACAGCAAATAATGCAGAAATTACAGAACGACGTTATTTTATTAATGAACAAGTCGATTCTTGAAACTACAGCCCTATAAAACAAAACTCTGTCGCTTTGGGCGAAGCGAAGAGGGAAAATTTTACAGAAAGTGAGCCCTATCAAAACATCCGTTTCACCTGGGCGGGGTGAAAGGTTAAAGATGGCAATTACTTTGACTGATGGACGACCTTCGGAACTTTGACGGCAACCCATTGGTGGCGAACTCCTCGGTGAATCACAAAGTCTGGCACCTTCCTTGATTTGTCTTCAGAAATAACGCTGATTTCTGGTGGAGCAGGATCGCTGGAATCTGTCTCCCAAGCAGAATTGTCGTAGGAGGATTCCTCTGTTGTATTTTGCATAGCATTTGTTCTCTCAGCTGTATCTCCCCATCCAGTTGGCTGGATATCTTCGAGTCTGATATGAGAGCTTTCGGGAGCGGTGTACTTGACCATATAGTTGTATTTTCCACTCGGTTGTCCCAAGGTGTCCCACACTTCTCTGGAACTAGAGGAGTCATCTCTCTCGATGACGTTAACCTCAGGAAAAGCATAGTTGATGAATTCAAGTCCTGCAAACGTTGCAAATTCATCTTCATGTTGAGTAGTTTCTGAATGACCTGAGTGTTGATCCCGTGACATGGTGGGGACACAGGTATTCTGTTCAATGACGGTCAACTGATTTTCATTACTCGGCTGACTTTCTTGCCCCAAGTTTCTTGGGTAAGGTTTCCACATTGGCAGACTATCCATTGGGCCATAGTAGGTGTAGTCAAAATTGTCTTTCATCGGAGTGTCTTCCTCTAACGAATTTGGCGGAACACGACATCCTTCCGGATCACAATCCCCGTATATCATTTCGACGTCTGATCTTGGTATAAATATCGGACTTTCTGTAGGAAAGCAAAAAGCCATAGGCACCTCTTCTTGAGACATATAACCGTCCTTGTTGAGGTAGGACTTCCATTCTTCATATATGTCAGAGGGATCTTCCTTATTGATAGCATGAACTGTCTGAGACACTGGGTGAAGGAAACCTCCACTGTGGAAGAAGTTTTGAAGGGGATGAAGACTTTCATCGTTAGCAGCTGTCTGGGTACAAGTTGCAGAAAAACCAAGACCCTTCTTTGTTTTATTGTCAATAGGAATGACAAGCTGTCCCCATCCGATTGTATCGGTACTCTCGACCGCTTTGATAGCATCGTTGTATGAGGAAATCGAGGTTTCTCCTTTAAACTAATTGTCTTTGCTTACCGACAGTGCTTGGAACTGCGTTCCAATAATCTCCTCGGGTTCTACACAAGTAGATGATGATAGGTTACTCACAAGCAAGATTTGTTCCCCACAAACCGTGACGAGTTGATCGTTCTGAACGAACTTTAGCTTTTGGTGGAGGGTTGAAGTAACCGCTCCAGCCTGATGTATTCAAGGTCTTCCTAATAAACAACTGTATGTTGCCCGGATGTCCATGACCTGGAAAGTGACTTGGAAAGTGTGAGGACCGATAGTTATGGGAAGATCAACTTCGCCGATAACCGTTTTTCTGGATCCGTCGAACGCTTTGACGATGACCTCGCTGGTTCTCATCGGAGGGCCTTTGAATGATAATTGCATCAAAGTGGACTTCGGCATAACATTCAGGGCTGACCCTGTGTCTACCAGTACGCTGGCTAAAGCATCGTCCTAGCAGTTAACTGTGATATTGAGCGCCATGTTATGACGGCGACCCTCTTCGAGTAATTCCTCATCACTAAATCCCAAATTATTGCAGGAAGTGATGTTAGAGACAATACTATCGAACTGTCTGATTGTTACATCCTGTTCCACAAAGGCTTGCTCTAAGACTTTCTATAGAGCCTCCCTATGCGCTTCTGAACTGAGTAACAGTGGTAATACTGAGATCTTTGAAGGAGTCTGTAACAGCTGATCAACAATGTTATATTCACTCCTTTGGATGAGCTTCAGCATCTCATCATTATTTTTCAAAAGGTCAGGATTACTGGATTAACCGATTGGTGGATCGGGAGCTTCTGTCTGAAGTTCCTTTTCTTTGTTAACTTCCCCAACCCCTCGGTTGAAGATTCTACCACTCCGTGTTACACGACTGATGTCTGCAATGTTCACGACGGAGGGTAATGGAATTTCCTTTCCATTTTCAATGGTTGTTGCACCGTATTTGTAAGGGATAGCCTTAGTTGATTCATACGGTAATGGTCCCGGTAGATAGATGACTATGGGAACCTTCTGATTTTTCTGACCATCGTAAGTAATCTCGATCCGTTCTCGGTTGGGAACTCTCGATTCGTCAAGTAGTGGAATGATGGCACAAATATCCCCAGCCCTCTGATGATCAGAGATTACGATAACATCCTCGATTTGATCAGCGAGATAATTGACTGATCCAGAACTTGAGCATGGTTGAATCTCTTTGCGGTCCAACTGACTTTGAAGGGCTGCTCGTACGAGGTAACATCCTTGATTGTTCACTAAACAAACTCCACACCGCTCATAGTTGTGTAGTGGCACCCGACCATGTCCACTTTGAATGCAGTGCAACCTTACGAGGTCTGTTTCCACCGACCGGACATCCTGACTTTGATATCTAGTAGGATTTCCATTAGTGATACTAATTTGCTGGGTATCTTCATCCATATAGATTGGCATCCACCAGTGATTTAATAAGTGCTGAAGTGCCTCCTGGACAAGGGTACAACCTCGATCGTTTTCGCAACCCGCTTTACAGCTTTGATAGTCATGTGATATTAAGAATCCGAGTCGGACCTGCTCAGCATGTAACTCTACCAGGTTGGTATTCATCACGCGAATATCAAAGATCTGAACCATGTTGATCTGATAAGGGTTCCTATCATGGTAGTCTTGGATCCATCCAAGATCCATCTGACGCCAGAAGGCCTCCTGTATGAAAGAGCATCCCTGTTTGTTTACCGAGCAAGTCAGACAGGAACTGTAATCGTGTCGCGGCAGATTATGATACTGGCTTTGCCTTGAGTGCATTGTCACCAAGTTGACATTCATTGCACGGATGTCGTGGTTCTGAATGACGTTAGAATTCGTGTAGACCATGTTAACTCCTCGAACTCGGTGCTCTTGGATCCATCCGAGATCCATCTGTTCCTGCAGAGCTGCTTGCACCACAGAACATCCTTGGTTATCTTTAGAGCAGATATCACACTGGTGATAGTTATGAGGTGGCACATGGCCATATCCACTCTGTCTACAATGCATCTTGACCAAATTGGTTTTCAACAAGAGTACATCGTGAATTTGATAGACATCATTAGTCTCTCCTTCTATCAAATTGACTGCAGCTTTCTCATGTTGAGGCAGCGGGTTTGTGAGAACATTAGGATTTGTATCCTTGAAAGATAAGAGCCCGCTCCTAACAAGCTTTTGCACGTCAGACTTGAAATTAAGACAAGTCTCTATGTTATGCCCTGACCCTCCTTGATGATATGGGCATGTCTGATCCACCTTAAACCAAAAAGGCGGATTTTCCGATACTGTAAGAGGAGACTTAGTCTGAATGCGCCCCTTGGCTAGCAGTAATGGAAATAATTTTGCGTACAACATGGGTATATGATCAAATCCTGGTGGCCGTGTTGTACGGTTGCTGTTATATGGAGGACGAGCCTGCTGAAGAGGCTGTTGTGTCCTTTGCTGGTCAGGTTAGCTCTGCGCAACCTGAGGTTGATACGTAGGAATAGGCGCAGGGCTGATAGCAGGAGTTACAGTTGCTATCGGCTGATATCGACGCCTTTGCTTTCCGAGAGAGATATTCCCAATATCTTGCTCTTTTTTCTTAGGGAGAGCACTACCGTATTTTTTAGTACCGCTCGTCGATCCAGTGTCTTTTACCAAACGTCCTTCTCGGACGGCTTCCTCAAGACGTACGCCCATGCCCACCATCTCGGTGATATCACTGGGCGCACTGGCAACCATTCAATCATAGTAAAATGAGCTTAAGGTTTTTAAGAAGATCTTTGTCATCTCTTTTTCCTCAAGAGGTGGACAAATTTGAGCGGCAATTTCACGCCACCTTTGAGCATACTCCTTAAAGGTTTCCTTGTCCTTTTGTGACATCGATCTGAGTTGATCTCTGTCGGGTGCCATGTCCAAATTGTATTTGTATTGTTGGACGAAGGCAGTGCCAAGATCTCTGAATGTGTTAATCGTAGCACGGTTTAAACCTATGTACCATTTGAGTGCGGCACCGGTTAAATTATCCTGAAAGTAGTGAATCAGTAGGTCCTGATTCTCCGTCTGAGCTGACATCCGCCGAGCGTACATCACCAGATGGCCTTGAGGGCAAGAGTTACCCTTGTATTTTTCAAAGTCGGGCACTTGGAACTTGTGTGGGACTTTCACATTGGGGACCAAGCAGAGGTCCGCGACGTCCTTTCCAAATAAATCCTGACCACGAATAGCTTGCAGCTCCTTCTGCATTTCCAGGAACTGCTCCTGGAATTCATCCATTCGGTCAGACATAGTTTCCTTTTTATCAGCAGGTATTGGTGGAATATGTCCTTCCGGGACAGTGTGCACCACAGGGGGTGGGACCGTGACTACGGCAGCGAATCTTGGCATTTCCCGAAGTTTGTAACCTTCAGGAGTCTTCAGTATGCCCCTGGCATCTTCGCTTTCCCGAAGTTTGTAACCTTCAGGCCCAGCGGCTTCTGTTGTGATTCCCTGATCCTCAGTGATCGGCGAAACATATCCTTCCGGAATATAGTTAACAGGCATGCTCCAAGGGCGATCTTTCGGCATCTGATACCTAGGATCATTCTTTTCCACTATGGGCATTAAGGTGATCTCTGAGATCACAGTTCTTTGTAGCTGAGCTTCTGCCATGGCTTGCATGTCGTTACGAAGCTTTCTCATATCCTCTCTCAGAGCGTCGATCTCTTCCTTCAACTCTCTGTTTTCTTCCTCAAGATCATCCATCTTTTTCTGACGATTGGCTCGAGTATTGTACGAATGAGACAGTTTGACTCTAGAACCGAGACACAAACATGAGATTCGTAGGTAAGAAGAATACGCGATGTGAGAATGATGAATGTAATGATTATATTAATTGTTCTTTGGTTTAATCAAAATAAACTTCGACAATTAGATTGCAAATATCAAACGGTGGGGAAACCCCTTTTTATTGAATTCAAAGGATTACAGAAATGGAAATACAGTAGATTACAAGGTGCAGAAACAGAAACCTAAGCTAATGGGTCCCGAGTCCTCTCTGAAGAGAAATCGGGTGCTGACTCTGGTACTTTCCTTTCTTTGACCGGGGCTCTTGGGCCGTTGTCGGGTCGTCATTCCTTTGCCAAGTGAAAGGAACGAGCAAATTCCTTTGGTCATCTTGATTCTCTACAGCATGTTGCTCCAAAATTTCAATCAGGGCATCCTTCTCTTTCAGTAATTGTTGTATTCTGATGCACTCTACGTCGAGGGTGCGGTACTTGTTCTTCCAAGACCTTCTCTCCTTTTGAACTTTGTTGAGAGTAACCTGAAGCTTTTTAGTTTCCGTCATGAAGTACATGACAGATTCCCTCAGTGGAAGAATTCCGTAACGAGGATAAGGCATTTTTAGCTTGAGAGCTCTAGTTTGTACCCAATGGAGATAAGGCTCCACCGAGACACAGTTCGGTTTTCCTAGAGACTCTCGTCCTTTCTTATGAACGTGTTTCCAAGCGTGCACTATTTCCATCTTTAGTGCTCTGTCACTTTCTCCTTCCTTGAAGAACCAATACCGGGTGATAGTTGATTCCTCCTTTAGTTCCTATGAGGGGTACGTTGGGGAAGTTTCCACAACGGTCAATAATCCTGATTCCCTCAAAAATCCTATTACACCAATCTATATCAGAGTTGGTGAGAGACATGATCTTCTGCGACCAACGTAAGACACTCTTGCAATCCCAAAAAGCAGCAGACTTGGGCAAGTGAGAGATAAACCATTTATAAAGCAGAGGTACACAGCATGTGATCTCCCCTCCACTGTACAAATTTCCTAAGTGTACAGAATGATACGCATCTGCGAGCAAAGTCGGCACAGGGTTTCCAATGAGAAAAACCTTAATGGAGTTAATATCGACGAAGTTATTGATGTTGGGAAACAAAAATAACCCGTAGGTGAGCAAGAAAAAGATGCTTTCAAAAGCAGTCACGTTCCCTATACTAGCAAAATACAGAGCTTTCTTTGTCAAGCACTGGGCTGGCAAACCTTGGATGTCACCCTTAGTAGTCATGTGAGTCTTGACCTCAGACTCGTCCAAATGAATTGCTCTTGCAATGGTCTGATTCTTTGGAATTTCTTCCAGTCCAGAAAATTGAGCTCGATCTGTAATGTGTAGATCGATCAGATGAGAATACTCCTCCAGCGTTGGTGCAAGCTGGTAATCCGGGAATGTGAAACAGTGATAAACTGGATCGTAAAACTGGATGAGTGCATCCATGATTCCCTCAATCACATGGACTCTTAACAGTGGTAGCAGACCTCCGTACTTGGCTCTGAAAGCCTCAGGGCTAGTGATCATCCTTGCTAACCTTCTCAAATCCCCTAGTTTTGGAACCTTGAAGGTGTACGTATGAGTCCTCCTTCTACCGAAATCCATTAGCGTAATCCTCTTCTCTGATATTTGCAATCACAGTCTTAGTTTAATTTGAAAAACAGAGAGACTAGAAGAGAAGTTTTTTGAATGTTTTAATGTTTTTTTAAATGAATGCATGAATGCAGCACACAAAAACATAGAAAAAACATGGGGTCAAAGGGTCGTTGTCATGAAGTCAAAGCTCTACCCATCCCCAAAGGTTTATACTAGGGTGATTTTTGTACCTGTACTCATTATCATCAGCTCCTCCCAGGAAAGCAAAACAACAAGCGGATCGCCAGCGAGTTGTAGAGCAATCTTAGAGTAAGTGCCATTCACTGAGAATAGATCACCAGCCTCAAATGAGGGTAGTATCGTGTGACAACTATTTCTGATAGTTTCCGCACTACAAAAAGGTTTGGCTCCTCAGCTTCTCAGGCATCACAACCGACCCATTGTCTAGGTGAGATAATGGTTACATTAGGATGCCTCCACTGAGGTTGATGGTCGACCCAGTCGCCATCACTTATCTTAAGTGTATACTCAATCTCACCACATGCGGCATCACACGCATTCCCAGTAGCAGAAAAATAAACACTTATTCAATTAGGAAAAGCAGTATATATATTTGTCCTAATCATCCTAGACTTATAAAGCTAAGAATCCTAAGTTCCTGACAGAAATGGGTTCCCCGGCGAAAGCCCCAATCTGTGGTTTTCACATAAGTGAAGAGAAAAAAGGAAAAAAAAAAGTTTTAGAAAGACCCGGCCCCGCGGTGGGCGCCATTTTTCTGTAGCGAGCGATTTTGGACGTGGTTCTTAAGCGCTGGTCGCTCTCTGCGGTTGAGCTTAAACTACAGGTCGATTCATTTTTTATCCTATTGTGAGCTGAATAAGAAAGGGAAATAGATGTCTCCAATTAACCCTGCTTTGCATACTGAGTTTAAACAGCGGTCTGTTAGGTTACGGATGCTATCAATGTGGGGCGGCCTTTGTACTGGTTATTTGTATTTTCGCCAATACGGTTTTCTTTCTTTCTAGGACTTTCTAGCGGGGAACAAGGGTTAGGATGTTAAGACTGATGCTTTTGAATTACTGCTTTTGATTGATGGAGATATGGGATTTGGGTTTTTTGTTGATTGTGCTCGCTAAGATTTTTCTTTCAATCTTATGCCTATGTATTTCCGTTTACTGAAACAGGGAAATGAGAGCGTTCGTAGTTCCTCCTATTCTATGGGAGGAAATTGGTTTTTGGTGTCTTGTTCAAAGCCCAAGACGTGAAGCGAAAGGTGATTTGTATCTTGTTCAAAGCCCAAGATGTGAAGCTGAAAAGTCTATTTGTGTCTTGTTCAAAGCCCAAGACGTGAAGCTGAAGGACCTCGACTTTAGAGAGAATTTGTCATCTCTAAAGAAGGGTTTGTCTATCATAACTGTTGGGTAACTGGTTTATAAAGGAGGATTACTTTAACCGGGATATGCGAATCCGGCAATGCCATAATTTCCTTTATAGGGGATTTTAACCTGAAGGAGAAGACTTTAACTCAGTGTAGAGCAATGCTATCTTTCCTTAGGAATTTCTCATGCTAAAAGAGGGACAGTGGCATAGATGTAGATGATCCAGAGGCTTGCCACTTATAGCAATTAGATGAAAGGGAAGGAGTTGTTGATGTTTGTGTACTGTGAACGAGGCACAGTTTTGATGCTAAAAGGTTAATTGGATTAACCAGTGGTTTTCTTATACAAAGCCTAAGAGGAGGCTAATATGTGTCTCGTACAAAGCCCGAGAGAGAGGCGAAAAGGTTTTGACTCGACGATGGAGTCTTTTGGTATCTCGTATAAAGCCCGAGATGGAGGCTATTGTTTGTTTAGCTCAATAAGAACCCTTTTGTATCTTATACAAAGCCCGAGATGGAGGCTAAAGGGGTGATTGACTCAACGAGGGAGTCTCTTATGTGTCTCGTATAAAGCCCGAGAGAGAGAGGCTAAACGTTGTTTGACTCTGCTGGGGAGAATCATTGTACAAAGCCCAAGAGGAGGCTAAGGTAACTGTTTAAGTGACAGGTCCAGTATACTGATTTTGAAAGAGAAAATCAGTTCTTATATGAGCAACACTGTACTCATGGATTTGATTCAAGGATCCGGGTTATTTCCTTTTCTTTAAGGAAACGGGAAATCCAAAGGGTATTGAGACTGTCCGAGTCTGCGGGTTTCCTTCCTATTTAACGAAGGGGTCACTTGAGAATGTCTTTGAGACTCAAGGAAGTTAGACTGTCCAAGTCTAGAGTTTCATCTTTTGTACTATGCTTTGAGAAACAGTAGTAGACTATTTGAAAGGACTGTTCTATGCAGATGATTAAGTTCTGTTCCTATACCTCTAGGAGGTCATCGGGATAATTTGTATGAAGCCCAAGAGGAGGCTGGAAACTTTTAAGAAGTCGATCGGTCCTTGTACGAAGCCCAAGAGGAGGCTATCATTCTCGGAGGAAGAGATCATTATACGAAGCCTAAGAGGAGGCTGTGAATACTTCTAAGAAGCCAACGGGTCCTTGTACTAAGCCCAAGAGGAGGCGGGGTTGCTTTTAGGAAGCCTGTGGGTCCTTGTACAATGCCCAAGAGGAGGCCGATTGCTTTTAAGAAGCCGATGGGTCCCCAAACCCCGAGAAATTCAAGGCAAGCTATTCACAAGGAATAGATCAAGTCAGGAAAGTTCGAGAATTTGGAAGAAACTCAAAGATGCCATTCACGGAGAATACATTCATCTCTGGGAGTAGAGTTTCTTAACAATTCCTAATGAGGACAGCCGAAGAGAAGACTGTATCTGGTGATCCTATTGGGGATTTAGTTCAGTCTATTTCTAAGAGTGACAGTCTGAGAAAGGGTTCAAAAAGAATCTGCCTTTCACATCTCCATATTGTTTAACCCCAAGAGGAGGGAAGACTGTGTCTGGTAATCCTATGTGGATCTAGTTTTGACTGTAAGTTCAGAGTGATCAACAGGGCTTCACCTAGTGCTAGACGTAGTTGCCGGGGAAACTCTAAATATCTATACTATTATTACACAGTTAGTATGAGTTTATGAAAGGAGACTTACAACGAAACAGCCCCACAATACAGTTATATATATATATATATATATATATATATATATATATATATATATATATATATATATATATGAGTTTATGAAAGGAGACTTACAGTGAAACAGCCCCACAATACAGTTATACACATATGAAAGCGGTAAATGAAAGCGGGTAAACACTTACTCGGTTGTAGAGCTTCCATGCTGTTTGGTTAGTTGTTCAACAAAGAAAGATTGAAAACAACAGTATATTCAAAATCAAAGGAGAAAGTGCTTTGAAATAAAAAGATTTGGGGCTTACAGCTCAAGGAGGGGCCCAGGGTTTTATCAGTGAGCGCACTGTTGAATTTGTACAGAAAGGTTTTCTGTACAAAGGGATGGGTCTTACACTCTCTCAAGAGGCCCAAAAAGTTTAAAGAAAAAGAGTGGGGCTTATAACACGAGGGTAGGCCCAGTTGGTTAATTTTAAACTGGCGACGATCGCGTCGTTTATTTGAAAATGTACAGAGGGGCTTATACAACGAATGAGGCCCAAAAAGTTTTCTGTACACAAGGGGTTGGGTCTTAAACTCTAATAGAGGCCCAAAGAGTTTAAAGAAAAGAAATGGGGCTTACAACACGAGGGTAGGCCCATGGTCTTTATTTTCAAGATGAATATTCACTTTTAAAATGCTTAAAAACAATTAAAAATGAATTTATTCACAAAAATACCAACTATATTAAATAAATAATATAAATTTGATTTTTTTGTAGAATAAAATATTTTACTATTTTTGTAATTATTAAAAAAAGTATCAACTCAAAATCATTAAAACTCAGAGAGAAATTAATTTTTGAATCAATTAAATAAAATCACAAAATTCAAATATTTGAATTTGAAAGAAATGGCGCCAAGAACACGCGCGTGTTCTGGGTTTGGCCAGATTTGCATTTTCTATCCAAGCTCACTGAATACTTGATTATATCATGCAATCCACATACCAATAAACTCGTTTCAACCTCACGATCATGTCTATGGCATTTAATTTCATTTAAATTAAACATATAACAAGAAATCACGAAAAATCCTCAAGAACCCTAATTTCTGCATGAAGGCTGGGATTTTTGATACACGATTCAAATAATGCAATTAATTGAGGGGAAACATTCTATGCATAATTATGAACATATGGTAAATTATTGTGCGAGGAAATATGCATAGATTGAGAGATGACCAAGTATATGCTTACCTCTAGGCCGTGACAGCAAGTGCAATGTGATTTTTGATTTGGAGGTGTTACAGATGAGTGGTGATGATCTGAACAGCTTCCCTACATCCTATGGAGTGTGTTTGAATGCTTGGACTTGATTGAAATTGGCTGGATCATTTCATGGCATCTCAACTGCACTTTGGTTAAAACCTTGAGCAATTGACTGGTGATTCTGAGAAATCAGTGTTCCGGTTGTTGTTTAAGTGTTTGATCAGCTCATATTTGATGTATGTGAGGTGTGTGAGTGATTGGTTTGAGTGGAATTACCCTCTAGCTCAAAACCCGATAGCTACCTTGCGAAGAAAGGCATTCTTGCCAAGAGAAAGAGATTTTGAGAAAGGCAAGTGTTGTAGGCCTTTGGTGTACTTAAACTGATCACAATTGAGCTCTATTTATAGTAGAGCAAGTTTGTTTTGCAAGGAATAGTGAATGGCAACTGCTGAGTAGGTTTGTTCAATGTTGGCCAATGGAAGTTCAAGTCTCCTCTAGCCATTGACTAGAGGTTAGGGCACAGGCTGTTGGTTCCCTTGGTCTTGGATAAGTCTTGACTGAATTCAAATGAAAATGGCTCAGTCCATGCCACCTTGATGCTTCCATTGAATGCTCCAATCCAAATTTGGAGTCTTGTCCCTATTTTGGCAATTCTAGGTTCAACATGCTATTTCTTGTTCCAAAGACTTTGGAGGCTTGGCTCAGTGATTGTCCCATTGAGATTCAATCCTCAGATGTGTCCAAGTGGATAGGAGTGTTTGGATTTGCACAATTTTGGAAAATCGAGCAAAATTGCAAATTCTGCCTAGCCTTGACAGATTTCAACAAGGCAATTTGACAATGTCATAACTCATAGCCCAAATGGAATTTGGCAATGTTCTTGGCCATTTTGGAAAGTCCTTACATGGTACAACAACTGTTTGAACATGTTTGGTTTTGATCTCTTTTGAATACAAGTGAAAAATCCCCCTACATTTGGAAAAAAATGAAGACAGATTTGGACTTAGTGAAAATTTCACTAAGTGTTGGAAAAAGTAACATTTTCATTTTTCAGCCATTTTGATCACTCCATAACTCAAAATCCTTAATGAATTGGACTTAGGTCTAGTTGAAGTTTTTGTAGAGGGTAATGAGGGCTACAAATCCATCTTTGGATGAGGAAAAATGGATTTGTGGTTTAGGAGTTATGATCCTCCAAAGTTGGTACCCTTGTCACTTTATTTTTAACTTAGAAAATTTTCTAAGTTTTTATGGTTACCCCTTTTACAAGTTATCCAACTTTTCTTGATTTTTCTTGATGAATGATGATTCAAATCATACATTAACATCATTTTAGGGTTAAAAATCCATTTTGGTGAAAAATCTCAAAAAGTCAAAGTTGACTTTTGTGCACAGTTGACTTTTTATCAGATGAATTCCAAACTGTGCAATTCTTCAGGAAATCATGTCCTTGACCTAAATCAAACTTGATGGACATGTTCCATGGGTATCGTAGGGTATATTGAATCATGTCTTAGGGCTTGGGAGCATGTCTTGGTCAAAAGTCAAAGTTACAGTTGACTTTTCCCTTAAAACCCTAACTGTGGTGCAGATGAAATTGAGACTTGTTGCTCAAGCTTCTTGGATTAATCCATTGTTCCAAATGGATCAATATAGTTCACTAGAGACCCTCAAACCCTCTCTTGAGGTCTTGGCTCATGATTTGTCCCAAAAGTCAACTTAGGGGTGAATTAGGTCAAGAAACCCTAATTCCTGATTTTTTATGTATGCATCCCCTGAGGTCAAATTGACTTGATGGTTGGGTCCATGAGGTTCCATGGAGTATATTAGGTTGTGTTTTGGATCCTTGGCTCATTCCCAGAGGAAAATTTCCCTTTGGAGGCCCTGATCGACCAAAACCCTAATTTGGTGACACTGGCGATCTTAAGGCTTGATCCACCTAGAAGGGAGCAGCTTTGTGCCTGATCCTTGAAGTGGGAGTCCTTTGATCCATTGTGGGTGTTTGAGAGGTTATACAAGTTGAAGATCATGTTATTTCTTGATTGATCATTTGTCTAAGGCTCTGAGAGGGCTTGAAACCCTAATTCTTGATTACAGTGAATGCTCACCCATCTTTGGGGAGACTGATGAGTGTGAAAGTTCATCCATATTGTGATGATGGTTTTCACAATGGTGGGAATCTTAGTGGTCAAAATTTGGGGTATGACAATAACATTCTATCATTCACCGAAATGAAACGTTATTGTAGAAATATCAAGTAGAAATCGAAAATGCGAGTTGACATACAAGTGCTGGGCCTTAAGGAGCATGTCAAGACCTGGTTGCCCTTGATCATCAGAGACAGGAATAGACCCTTCCAGCTGGTTATCATCAAGATCTAGCCAATCAAGGATGGCTAGATTGCCAAGTGTGCGCGGAATGTTTCCGTTGAGCTTATTCGAATTCAACGCTCTACATGAAAATGAATAACGCGATAAGTGGTTCGTAAATGCTTTATCTAAGTACATGACACTACTACAAAACGCTAAAATAACAACGCCAGGCTTACAACGCATCCTTTTATGTCGTTGTAATAGGTTAAAAATTTTGCGCCCATTTAAAAGCTGAGTCATTTAATGACGGTTGAATGAAACCACCGTAGTAATAAATAAAATGTATCAAGCTTCGATTCCCTGCAACTACATTTTTTCTATTTTTTAGAGTACATTTAGCGTGTGTCAATTAACTCCATTATTTATAAAATAAATTGTAAATTATTTTACAACGGTTAAGATTAGCAACCGTAGTAATAAATGAAATGTATCAAGCTTCGATTCCCTGCAACTACATTTTTTTTCCATTTTTTAGAGTACATTTAGCGTGTGTCAATTAAGTCCATTATTTATAAAATAAATTGTAAATTATTTTACAACGGTTAAGATGAACAACCGTAGTAATAAATGAAATGTAACAAGCTTCGATTCCCTGCAACTACATTTTTTCCATTTTGTAGAGTACATTTCACTTAAGATTCCACTACGGTTTGTTTCTCCACCGAGATTAAAAGGTTTACTGATAAATTAAAACAAAACTTATTATCTATTTCTTTCATAAGACGCCCTAATCGAACAAGTGAGCCAGGGACGCCCTAACCTTTACACTCTTCAACATCTTCATTCCTTTTTTCTTGGTTTATGCTCAAATATTGACCGTCTTCATTCATTTGCTTCTTCAGCTTCGAAGTAAGGTTCTCTTCAACATCTTCATTCCTTTTTTCTTGGTTTATGCTCAAATATTGACCTTCTTCATTCATTTGCTTCTCCAGCTTCGAAGTAAGGTTCTCTTCAACATCTTCATTCCTTTTTTCTTGGTTTATGCTCAAATATTGACCGTCTTCATTCATTTGCTTCTTCAGCTTCGAAGTAAGGTTCTCTTCAACATCTTCATTCATTCTTTCTTGGTTTATGCTCAAATATTGACCGTCTTCATCATTCATTTGCTTCTTCCGCTTCAAAGTAAGGTTCTCTTCAACATCTTCATTCCTTCTTTCTTTGTTCATATTGTATATGCTCAAGTCAGAATGAGATGTTTCATATGCTTTACGTTTAGTATTAGAGTACATCTTCATTATTTTTTCTTTGTTCATATTGTATATGCATATGCTTGAGTTTTTGGATTAGATTTTGGTGTGTCATTCACATTATTATACATGTATAAATTTCAGAAGTTGTAATGGATCGTAGTTGGATGAAAGCCAATAGATTAGATCCGGTTTGTGAGAACGGAGTTTGTGAATTCCTTGAATACACTGATAAACATCTTTCCGGCAATGATGGTATGTTTTATTGTCCTTGTGTTGTTTGCACTAATATCAAAAAGGGTACAAAGAAAGAAATACACAATCACCTTTGTTGTGATGGTATATGTCAAAATTATATAATATGGGCGTGGCATGGTGAGGTGGATAATAAGGAAAGTCGGGCGTCACAAAGTCAAAGAGCGGAGGAAGATGAATATATGGAAGATCAACTAGAGGATATGTTCCGTGATATTGGGGAATCTTCTTTTATGAATGCTCATATTTATGATAATTTATGTAGTGATAAAGACACCCCTTTATATAAGGGATGCACAGAGTTCACACGATTGTCGGCGGTGTTAAAGTTGTTTAATCTGAAGGCAAAAAATGGATGGTCGGATAAAAGTTTCACATAATTACTTGAATTGCTACAGCAAATGTTACCAGAAGATAACAAATTGCCGGATCGTTGCTATGAGGCCTAGAAGATATTGTGTCCACTGGGTCTGGAGTATATCAAGATACATGCTTGCCCTAATGATTGCATATTATTCCGGAAAGAGTATGAAGACTTGTTTCAATGTCCGAAATGTCGTGTGTCGCATTACAAGCAAAAGGTTAGCAATGGCGATGACAATGATCACTATGACAATGTTAGTAGGAAACATCCTCCTGCTAAAGTGTTATGGTACTTGCCAATACTTTCACGATTAAAGAGACTTTTTGCTAATTCAAATGACGCAAAGAATCATAGATGGCATGCAGATGAAAGGATTCGTGATGGAAACATTCGCCATGTAGCTGATTCTTTGCAATGGAAGAAAATTGATTCGTTGTTTCCGGATTTTGGAGTCGAGCCAAGAAATCTTAGGCTTGGGCTTGCCACCGATGGAATGAACTCCTTTGGTAATATGAGCACTAATCATACTTCGTGGCTTGTTCTTCTCACTATTTACAACCTATCTCCTTGGTTGTGCATGAAGCGCAAGTATATACTATTAAGTATGATGATTTCTGGACCACGACAACCTGGTAACGACATAGATGTTTATCTTAGTCCATTAATTGATGATTTACGACTCTTGTGGGATGAAGGCGTTGATGAGTAACCTTGCGGAACTTTAATACCTTGCAAACACTCGCAGAACATCTTCTTTTCCTTTTTAGAACCCTTTCAGATTCAATTAATTTCTACAAAGCAAAGAAAAAACAATTTGAACGGAACAAAGAAACCAAGAACTAACAGTTCAATGATTCTAGAATTGGCGCAACGAATTCCATCCCATTCACTTCCACAAGGATCAGAATCAACCCAATTTAACGGTTTGTTTTTCCACGATTGTATTAAAGATGAAAGAGCAGCAACTGCAACAACACAATTTCTGTTAGAAACTAAACTCTCCAACAATGTTGCTCTTAACTTCAAACTATACAAACTATAGGTCAACTATCAAATTTTGAATTTCCATGCACAAACATAGATTTTCACATTCTTATGTCATAAAAACATCACAAAATTTGAATTAAACTCACCTCTGAAAACAGATATCAAAATCATATAATAGGTAACAGTGCCCTTACCAACAATTCCAACATCACATTTCCCTTCATGATATTTTTCTTTCAGAAACTGTATAATTATCTTTTTATAAAAACCAGAACAATAAAAATATCATGAACTGTGTAACATCATGAACTGAAAAAAATCATAAAACCAGAACAAACTCATATAAAGCACAATAACAACATCATAAAACCAGAAGAAAGTATCAAAAAGCACATGAATCCGAAATGAATAAAGCATCATGAAACCGACCTGGTACAATTTGCCAAACATCTTCTTGAGGTACAGTGACCCGTCATAGTGAAATAGCCTTTCCTTCGGCTTTAGCTTCTTGTCGTGATGTTTGCATCATTTGATGTGTACCGGTCAGAGAAGAGGAGAAATAGCGGTGTGGTGGCCGTAATAGGGTGGAGAAAGAGGGTGGCGGGCGGTTAGGGTTTATGGGGGGGAGGGGGAAGAGAAAAATGGGAGAGAGAGAGAGAGAGAGAGATATATAAGTGTGAAAATGAAAAAGTGTGGAAAGAGAAAAGAGAGAAGTGTGGAAAACTGGAGGGAATAGTATATTTTGAATTGGGGACCAATGTGAAGGCAACACATGACATTGAATTGTGAGAAGCAAGTTATGAATTTTTCCTAAATTGCTAGTTACGAAAATAACCTTTGAGTAGTGTAAATAAAATCTGGTTCAAGGGCATTATTGGAAGAGCATGGAACTTATTTTTAATGGGTAGATAGTAGAAGAGGGTCTAAGTCTAAACAGAAGCAACACTAACTAATCCCAACAACATCATGCTGAACAGACACAAGCAAGAAGGCAGGACAAAAATAAAAAATACAATCAGAAAAATTAGAATTGAGGCAAGACTTAGCTAACTGATCCGCACAGAAATTGGCTTTGCGGAGAATATGCTTAAAACAGTAATTATCAAGGCTCTTTAGATCATCTTGGATTTTACGAATCAATCAGACTTAGCTATTACAAGCACCTAAAAACTTAGAAAAACTTTTGATCCATCCACCAAACTTGTTTTTGACAATTCCCCACACCCAGCTCTCCACAAAGTCCGAGCACTATCGTCACTGATTCTACTGCTAACCGCCCCATCAACATTTAAAGTAACCCAATCATCAATAGTTGGGATCCACTCCACGTGATGCCTAGACTGACTATTACACAAAACTTTCTTATGGAGCAACATTTCTCTGCTATATTGAGCAAGAGAATGGATAATAACTTCAACTAAAGAGGCAGGAAGGATAAAATTCGGATTGTGAACAAATTGGTTACACCACTGCCACAACTTAAAACAAGTAGTAGCCCAAAGGGTTGCCAATCCAGATTTTGCATGCCCAAAGTATTTGACAGATTCTGGTCGATCCATTCTTCAAGATTAGTGGAGAAGAAGGAGGAACGATGACTATGAGGAACTAAAGTCAGCCACACATACATGGCAACCCGGAAATCGTGAAATACATGGAAAAGCGACTCAACAACATTATTATAATGACCACAAAATGGATCACAAAGTTTACACTGAAGAAAAAAAGTTGATTAGTTTTAAAACCTTGAGCATGATACACTGAACACAAATGTACGGAGAGATGGATTCACCTTGATGTAACCCTTTCTTGGACTTAAAATAGCTACCTTTATTCCCATTTCAATTCACACGCATCTGAACAGAGGAAATAGCATTCATAATAATATCCTTCAGCTGAATCGGAATGCTAAGCTTTATAAGAACACTTTCCACAAAAATCCAGCTAACCCGATCAGACGCTTTAGCTAAATCAACCTTGATAGCGAAACAACATGACTTGTCTTTTAAATGGTGCATGGTGTACAAAATATCTTGAGCGACCACAATATTATTTTGGATGATCCTGTTAGGAATAAATTCAGTTTGATTTGGGGAGATGATCGAGTCCATGAGCCCTTTCATTCCATTAACCACGATCCTACTCAGAATCTTATAAACCGCATTACATAAAGCAATAGGTCGAAACTGACTAATAAGCTCTGGCTGAGGGACTTTAGGAATGAAGAAAATATTCGTGCATGTAATCTCAGTAATTTCCACAGGATGCCTCCATAACGGCATGATAAACTGGAACACAACAACGCCAACAATATCCCAATAGTTTTGAAAGAATCCAGTAGGAAAGCCATCATGATTGGGGGATTTCCAATCTGTCATTTCAAAAGTTGCTTCCTTGATTTCAACCACCACAAGCCTAGCTGCCAGACTAAGTTTGGAAACCTCCAAAAGGGCAGGAAACAAATGAAATGTCATAAAACTTTCACAAACATCAGTGTCAGAGGTATACAGCTGATAAAGTTTTTCTTTAAAAGCAGTAGCAATATCAAGAGCATCGGTTAACCAAGTCCCATTAGCAACGTTAATGGAGTGCACATGCTTGCGACGTCTTAGTTGAAGAGATTTTATGTGATAGAAATGGGTGTTTCTATCTCCATCTGCTAGTCAACGATCCTTAGCTCTCTGAAACCAGAATAATTTTTCGTAGCAAAGGATTTTGTTGAGCTCCTTTTGCAAGTTAGCTTCCAGCCTTCGAAGACCATCATGGCAAAAACCATCATTAGCTTTACGTTGAGTCCCTTCAATTTTGTGCATAATGTGCTTTGTTTTCCGAAAAATACTTGCATAGGAACAAACCTAACTCGTGTATTTACAAACAACCAATAATATTTTTTTTATTAATTAAAAATAAAAAAAATAATATTTTCTCTCTCTTGCATAATAACCACCACCCCATGATTCCAATTAAAAACGAAATTAAATTTATAATAAATTAAAATTTTCTCTCTTTTTATTAATTGTTTCTAACAATAAGAATTTAGGTGCGTTTCCATGCAAGTTTTTCTCTTGTTTTCCTGCAGTAAACTCTGAACCGAGTGCATGTTCCAACTTTTAGCATGAGCCCTAACTTCCTCCAAGTAACATCATGGACTTAAAGGAATTTTCTAGAATACAAGAACATTCAAATTTAAAGTCCTTCGCCATAGGTCTACGTTGGTCCTCATAAAGAGAAATAAGAATTAGGTGATGGTCAGAGTAATCTATTCTGGTGAGCACCCTAACAAAGGCATCAGGAAATTTCAACCGCCAGATAAAATTACTAATAGCCTTGTCCAACCTTTCAAAGACACGCATACCGCCATGACCAATAGCACCACGCCATGTGAATTTATGAATAATAGCACCACGATCAAGAAGCTTGCACTCATTTAATCTATCATGGAACAAGGCACACTTCTTATCTGAGGGGGGATGCTGTTAGGTGCAGATTTTACCTTAAAATGAACTATCTTTCCTTGCACTTTTTCCACTATTTTCTCATGTTTTCAGTAGTTTTACTAATGATTGTTGTTGTTCTTCTAACCATTGAGAATATACCTTTGGTGCTTGTAATGTGTGTGTTATTATGCAGGAAAATGCACTAAATTGATCAAAGTTGTAAGACACAAAAAATGGATACAAGCTACTAAAGAAATGAGGAATGCATCAGTACATTCGCTTTGCGAATTGCTAGCGAATGTTCGCTTTGCGAACAGCTAGCGAGGTCCCAAGGAATGGTCCCAGATTTGGACAGAGGAAAAAGGAGCTAAAATTCGCTTTGCGAACTCACAAGAATTTCTGGGGCGGTTTAACTATTCAGAGACACCTGAAGTGCCTATTTTTGCCATTCGCTGTGCGAATGAAGTGGTTCGCCTAGCGAACATGAAAATTCCTGAATGTGTATAAATAGAATTTTCACACTTTTTAGATATAGTTTTTGATATATTTAGATATTTTTCAGAGAGAAACTTTGCATCTCTTCATTTTCAAGGGAGAGAAGGTAAGAGCTTTGATTTCTTGTTGGTGTTGGATGTAATCTCTTGATACCTTATGTATTTCTTCTAATGTATGTTTGTGAACATGTTTTGATTCTCTATTGTTGTTGTCTTTGATTGATTATTTGTGTTTTTTGACAAAACCTTTACAAATCCTTGATCTTAGATTTTCAACTATCAATGAACAAAACTCTTGACATGGTTTTGTCAGTTGATATTCATTGTATCTTTTGTTGTATTATGTTGATTAAGTAGCATGGCTAGCATGAGTAGGATCGATACGGTATTGCGAGGATACGTGATAATAGTGATGAAGAACGGTATTCACTTTCATTTGGAAAATTAGTTGAATACATGTAAAAAAGGGTTAAACGTATGTACGTATTCTGATCGTTGGCATTTTATATGAAGCAATCATTTATCTGATGTGGGTGTCATCTTTGTTTACCTGTTTATCTTTGATTTGAACCGCTATAGACATATACCCTTCAGATCTGGATCTAAGATGATTATCTGTTTTATTCTGAACTCTAGAGCTAGATTTATGCTTAACACTTGCGTGAGTATCAGCTCTTAATGCTCTGTGTTGGTTTTTGTTGCGTGAGACATCACCAATGAGGCAATACGATCGATCTCTCGATGTTGCGTTAGACATAACCTCTGTCGTGGGTGATACGTGAGGATATTAGGCGAATGAATGATTTATGTATAATATGATCAGAAGAATGCATGTGTTATCAATTGATGAGATCCAATTCTAACAAGGCTCCATTTATAATTCAGTCTTTACTTTATATTTTCCGTCTTTACATTTTCCGCATTTGCTTTTGGTTCCGCTTTAAACCAAAACTTTTGATCCATGATCTTAGAAACATAGAAACCGTCGAATGACATTCTTTCCCTCGCACTGATCCCTGTAGAGAACGACAAAACTGGGTTACTTATATAGTTTTGCTTGCTGCTATTCTAGCTCCAACAGACGCCACTATGTTTCTCAAATTTATCCTTGATATCATTAAAATCCCCACCTAAAACCCAACCAGTATCAGACTTAGCAGCAACCTTAATGAGCTCTTGCCACAATTCCTTCTTCCCGCCAGGCCTGGGACTAGCTTAAACAACCGTAAGATTCCAAGAAGCTTCATCCCCACTCTTAACTCTTACATGAAAAAAATGGAAATGCCTTTGCAGGAGAGTGAGATGAATAATATCATTTTCCAACCCATAGCAATCCCCTCAGCATAGCCCTGATTCTTAAAATAGAGATAACCATTAAAACCAAAACAGTAATTTTTTTTACTAATCATGATAGGATCTATACGGGTCTCTATTATAAAGAAGATATAAGGATGATGCTCCCTAATATAACGCTTACAAACAGTAACAAAGTTCTTATTGCTCGCTCTACAACAATTCCAGAACATAACTTTAAGCTGATTGTGATTCATGAAGAGATTAATGCAAGAAAGTAGCCCCTTAGAGCTCCTTGGGAGTTTCCTCAACAATTCCACCTCAAGGTCGACATCTTTGAACCTTGATTCGACAACAACATCCATCTTTTTCTCCAATTCACTAGGAGTAAAACCTTTGTCAGGAACAGCGTGAATAATTGAAGATCGAGACATACAATACTCTGAATCATCTTCCACTGCAACACCTTGGGCTCTCAAAATTTTAGGACCAAGTTGATCAAGATTTATTTCACTTGTTCCTTTGAGATTCATCATCATCCTTAGGAGAACCTTTATCCATAACAGTTGATTCATCTTTTAGCTTAAGGCCTGAAACAAGATCACTACACTACTACAAAAAATAGATACAACGACGCCACATTTACCACGGTCCTTCGAAGGACCGTGTTGATATCTCTAAATTCATGCGCCTATATAATTATTTATTTTATAATTAAACGTTTTTAATTTATTACTACATTTTTCTAAAATAACTGTGGTGATACAGTTTAGCATTTCATGAGTTCGACTCTCAGCGCCCGCTATTTCGTGATTTTTTCAGAATTTACCACCGTTTTTCACATTATATCACTACGGTTATTTTAACTAACCGTAGTGAAATTTTTTTTTTTATAAATTTTAAATAATTTATACCTGGAAGTTTTTTTTTAAATATTAGTAATGTCAATATTATATCACCACGGTTGTCTAAAAAAACTGTTGTGATATATTTTCTTTTTTATTTAATTTTATATAATTTAAACCTGGCGCTTTTTTAAAAAAAATATCAGTAATGTCAATATTATATCACCATGGTTTTCTAAAAAACCGTTGTGATATATTTTTTTTTTAAGTTTTTAAAATGTTTATTTGCTGTCACTTTTTTAAAATTTCATCATGTATCACAATGGTTTTCAGAAACAACTGTGATGATATCTTTTATACACATAGCTAGCTAACTTGTCTCTTTAGTTGCATATTTTCATTTCCATCAAGAAACAACCCATGACAAAACAAAACAATTCTCAACCCTAACGAAACGTACATCACCATTTCAACCCCAACGATACAAGACCAGTTTCAACCCTAATGAAACATTCAACACCATCTTCAAACCTGAAGAAACAACAACATTTCATCTGCTTTCATACCGTCGAAGAGGGAGCCGACACCATTTTCTGAAATGTTCTTCCTTCTTCATCTGCATTCGTTTTAGATGTTGAGGAGGAACTTTAAGATTATGACAACATTTTTTTACTTATTTATCACATTTCTGGTATGTAAACTTTTTCGTCCCATGCACCTACAGTACCTACATATTCCATTGTTGAAAATGATGTTTATGAAGATGATGCTTGTTGTTGTTGTTGTTGGTTTTTATTATTGTTGATGCTTATGTATTTGTTGTTTTTGATGCTTATTTGTTGTTGTTGATGCATAATGTTATTGATGATGCTTAATGTTGTTGTTGATGCTTGTTGTTGTTGTTGAAGCTTGTTGTTGTTGTTGTTGTTGCTTGTTGTTAAAGATGATGCTTGTTGTAGTTGTTGATTCTTTGTTGAAGATGATGCTTGTTGTAGTTGTTGTTGTTATTGATGCTTAATGTTATTGATGATGCTTAATGCTGTGTTGATGCTTGTTATGCTTGTTTTTGTTTTTGCCGATTGTTATTGAAAATGATGCTTGTTATTGTTGTTGATGCTTATTGTTGTTGTTGATGCTTATTATTGTTGTTGATGCTTGCTTATTGTTGTTGATGCTTATGTCTTGATAGATGACCTCTTATTCATCTAGTAGCGATGAAGCTACGCATACAAATGAAACCATGAAAAATGATTTTCAATATATAGTATGAGAACACAAAAAAAGCAAAGAGATTCCACAATGATGGCTACACTAACAAAAGTCCACAATTCGGGTGTTAAACTTCCAGTCGAGTTTAGTGTTGTTCATACTGTTCTGGATGGTCCTAATTCTTAGATGTTTAAGAGTTATGTTGCGTTTCTTGGACGTAGCAAAGTTAGCATATTGTTAGATGATTGGAAGGATGTATCAGATGAGGTGAAAAAAAGCATATGGACAGACGTCCAGGAAGTAATTTCAATTCTTATTATTGGTAAAATATTACGTTATATAAACACTAATACATACTTATTATTGTTTTAAATGTGTAGTTGACGTTTGAATTTAGTGATGATTCGATGTTGGAAAAAATGGATAACTTATGCTGGTGCGGCTTGAAGGAGTTTTAAGTCACGACTCACGAGTGACTACATTACGAAGCCAAAGCCTAATATTGAGTGCCCGTGGGTGAAATATCAGTATCTCAGCAAGAAGGTTTGGAAATTTTTTGTGAAGTCTTGTAGTGGTGAGGATTTCATGGTTAGTACAAGTGGTATTTTCTTATAATTTTATGGATAAACCATGGACGTTAATATTTTTCCAATGATTATAACAGGTTAAAAGTCAAGCATGAAAGTTGAACAAGTCCAAAAAAAATACCCCCATAGATTATCTATGGGAGATATAGAATGTTAAACGATGGCTATGGATCTAGAAGGGGGGGTTGAATAGATCCCTTGAGTTTTACACGCAAATGGACTACAAAATTCTGTTTTAAAAAAAAATTGTTTAACGGAAGCTACCACTGGATAGAACGTCTACAACGAACCTTCTACCGAAAGGATCGGATATGCACGAATATATTATAGATGAGAACGAAAGAGAAAAATTCAGTTCTGAATATTACACTTATAAACGCAGACAACAAATTATCACTTGCTTGATGTTTATACCGATCCAATGAGGTTAATTGATAAACAATTTAAAGCAATGTGTTCGAATTTTGCTTGGAAACAAATTATCAAACACGTAGTGTGCGTAAACACACTATGTGCATAATTTCTATGGAGAATAATGCGCAGCTGCTCCAAAACACAATTCAATGAATTGTATCGATTTAACAAAAACAGTTTAACAGCGTACAATTATTCTATGACAGAAATTACGATAGTTTGCAACGTCACAAAATCGAACAATATTGAAATGTAAAAGAGTTAAGGGAAAGAGAGAGAACACCCGAGATTTGATTAGGCAGTTCCCCAATGTCCTCGCTTTGGGTACGTCTGCCCCCAATTCCGCAAAAGGAATTGAGATATATATATAAAGTTGTTGCAATGTTTATTACAAGAGAAAACGTCTTCGATCTTTGATGCAGAATTTTCTCTTCCCTTGATTCAAGATGAATCAAGTGCTCCGAATATGGATGATTCAATTACTGTCCCACGCTACTAAACCGAAAGAAAACTCTGTTCTTCAGTTACCTTCACTCAGTCAATTGAAATCTTCCAAGAATTCGAACCCAAACCTTCTTCTACGATCCTCTGATTACAGCTACTAAACCGAAACAGTTGCGCCAATTTCCGGTTACCTTCGCCCAGCTGAATCCCTGTAGAAAGAACAGTTTGTACAAAACCCCCAAAATCTCCTCGATTCTTGGAGGACAAACCCAACTGGTTTGATTCAAGAAACACCTGCCAATCTCTCAACCCAGAAGATGAAGATCACACTTCCTAAATTCTGAACGTTATCACTTCAATCAATGGGCGACACAAACAAAAATGATTATGTGTGATTGTTTGTTTACACAATGAAGAAGATGAAGATGAAGAGAGAACTGACATATATTTTTTCACGTTTCTTGTTCTATATTAGAAAAATGAAGACCCAAAACTATTTATATGAAAAAATATGACCAAAAGAAATAACAGGAAATAACAGAAACGAATTTAAGTGAAAAAGTACAAAAAACAGTGTCATGCGTCGACCTCTGGAGTCTATGCGTCGACGTATAGAAAGGCAATTTTGAGTTCTCAGGTTTATGCGCTTACCCGTGAGTTCTGGGGGTCAGCGCATGATTCTTGAGGTCGGCGCATAAGTTCTGAGGTCAGCGCATGAAGGCCAATTTTTTTTGAGAAATTTCATTTTTTGAATTGTTTTCACCAGACCAAGGTCAAACACACATGCTAGACACTATTAAATCACTTGTGGACATTTATTTTTGAGGAGAATAGGATCCTATGCATCTAGACACATGACCAACAACGATAAGACTCTGTATGCCTGACACGTGAAGTGATACCACTCAGATTACAATCTAATGCATTTGTTGACATCATTAAAACAAGATGGCTAGAAGGATATCCCTCACATACTCCCCCTTTTTGATGATGGAAACACTTCTTTGATTGTCACGAGAGATGTAATTTGAGATGATCAATGCTCCCCCTGTCTTTAACATCCGGTTTAAACATTTCTGTAGCTTGTATTCTTCTCCCCCTTTGACAACATCAAAAAGACGAGAATACAGTGGTCAAAATAGCATACAAAAATATGTATTGGATCATCAAATATTTGCAACAACAGAACAGTTATCAGCATCCACATATGATACCGCTAATGTAAACTAGTATTGATTAAATACGGAACAACGATATTAAAGCAAAACATTCACTTCATAAAGTTTGAAACATAACAGAAAAGTGCAGCACATGTCAAAATAACAGAAAACAAACAACAAAACACAAATTCATGCACAACTAAACATGATGCCCTAAGGTTTATGGTATCCTCCCCCTGAACGAATAACCTCGTCCCCTATGGTATTGACTTGGTGGAGGAAATTCCTCGAGTTGAAGGTTGAGGTCAATCAAGGTGCTATTGAGGTTACCGAGGTTGTTGGCTAAGTTTTGATTTTGCTGAGTCAGATTGGCATCCATTTGATTGAACCTTGTCATAGCAGCATTTGCAAAATTGTTGAAGTTGGTGGCATGAGACGATAATTGGTTAGACAGGTTGGTAAGCTGTTCCTGTTGAGTTAGGTATCGAGTTTCCTGCTGCGCTTGAAATTCTTGATGTTGCAGAGACAACTTAGTCAGCCTTGCCAAAATTTCATCATTGGATTGTTGATAATGCTGAGACGGTGGAGTTGGTGGAGCAGAATTTTTTGGAAGCTGCCATTCAGAGTCAGCATCATAGGATGGAGGAATATACGTAGCACCAAGGTTGGTCCAGCAGTTTTGTTGCCACTGACCCCAGCCTTGATTGGCATAGGATTCTTCTGGTTGATATCCCATCCATGCCTCATTGTCTTCTTGATTGTCTTCTTCTTCTTCCGCTTGATTGTCTTGCATGACAACGTCTTCCTGTATCACCACATTTTCATCATTTCCAACATGATCTGGATTACCTTGAATTCCTTCATCCTCACTTGCTTCAAGATGGACAGGTTCAGGATGGGTAGCTCTCTGTCTATGGATGAACCTTCACTCACGAGAGTTCCAATGGTAACCCATCATGGACAAAGTTCTGGCCAGAAACTGTTATTTAGCAGTAATGTGAACATGACAAATCTCTGGAATAGGAATGTCAAAGTGATTCAGAAAATTTGCCACAGCAGATGCATATCCAAGTGCTAAAAATTTGTTAGAGTTGCGAGTTGTGAACATCCTAGAAGCAAAGTAGTAAGGCCAGTTGATTTTAATCTTTTCCCTCAGGATATAGATAAGATGCACCTCCGCTTGTTCAACTCTTGAGTAGCCTCCTTTCTTAGGTCTCAAGATCCGAGAAACAATCCACTGAAGGATACGTTCTTTAAATTTCAGGTGACCGGTGGTGACACTCTTAGGAAATGCTTCACTTGCCACATAATCAGCTGGATATGGTTCCCTCAACATAGAATTCAAAGCAGTTTTGAATGCATAGTCTTTAACAAAGGTTTTATCAGTAACCTTTGGGAGACTGTCATCAGTATTCAAAACAAACAATGTAGACCATACATTGTTTGTCACCTGATATTCTGCATTATTGATAGAGAACTTAAATTCAGCCCCACGAAATTTTCCCTTTATCCCACAGTAGAACAATCTAGTCAAGTCTTCACTGTACTTGTCATCACATTCAACAAATTCATTCAGATTTTGAAAATTGATGAGTTCAGAAATTTCAGGAATGTGAAAATCTTGACCCATCAACGGATAAAAGCCATGTTGTCTGATAACAACCCGGTTAGAAAATAATTCCGCAAATGGAGTGGCTAACCTTTCAGAAATTAAAGATTTAAAAGTTACCCGTTGTGCGGATGATTCTCTTGTTTGAGCTTGTTGTGAAGTGGATCCTCTTCCTCCTCTTGTACCAGCATTTCTTCTGGAAGCCATAGAGGAAGAAGAGTTGAAGGAAGATTATCAAACTTGATTGTTGCAGAGATAGAAGAGAAGATGTGTGAAATCCTTTGAGTACCTTGCTGTAGATAAATAGAGAAATTTCTCTCTTGGTATTCCCTTTCCTTTTTCTAATTTATTAGGGTTTTGATGAGAGTTTAGTGGGGATTTATTGAGATTGATGAGGTTTAAAGGAGTAGAATAGGGAGAGATTGACCACAAAAGCTAATTAGATGACATGCAATAATCATAGTTTAATGTGCAATGAGAAAACATAGGGAAGGTAAAGCATTTATAGGTCGGTGCACGCAACCCAGAAACATAAAGAAGTCTGAACGAATCCTTCATGCGTCGACCTGTGAACTTGTGCGTCGGCGCATGCTTCCTGAAAATTTTGAAAATTACTTGACCATGTGGTTATGCGCTAACCCGAGAGTTTAATAGGTCAGCGCGTGAAATTATGCGTCGACGCATGGAAGTGTAAAAATGAAATTTTTACAAAATTCTTGTTCCAAGCAGATAAATACACATATACACACAGAACCAAACATTCACATGAATGATAAGTGCTCAAAATGAAATAAACATCAAGATTAGAGTAAGTAACATGGCACAAAATGTTGATACACCTCTATAAGGTGGAATGATATTACCTTGAACGTCATGACGGTGAGATCCCTCACATATGGATGAATTTCTCTTTGCATTGTTTGTTAAAGATATGAACAAGCATATATATATATATATATATATATATGTGAAGATCATAATTCTAAAGGATGTTATGCACGATCCGAGATATCGAGAATGCCAAGTTCCCTACGGATGTGAAAGAAAGGCTCTGTAGCTAATGGTTTTGTGAAAATGTTAACAAGTTGATTCTTAGTGTCAACATGCTCAAAAATAACATCACCTTTCTCTACATGATCCCTAAGAAAATGATGGCGTATTTCGATATGCTTGGTGCGTGAATGTAGTACAGGGTTCTTAGTTAGATTAATCGCACTAGTGTTATCGCACAAAATTGGAATACGTTCAAGTTTTAAATTGAAATCCAGTAATTGTTGTTTAAGCCATAGGACTTGAGCACAACAACTACCGGCGGCAACGTATTCCGCCTCGGCTGTTGACAGAGCAACGGAAACCTGTTTCTTGCTGTGCCAACTCACCAAGGAATTTGCGAAAAAGTGACATGTGCCACTAGTACTTTTCCTATCCAACTTGCACCCGGCAAAGTCGGAGTCAGAGTAACCAACTAAGGAACAAACACTTCCTTTGGAATACCACAGCCCATACTTTGGAGTACCAGAGAGGTATCGAAGTATGCGCTTAACTGCCTTTAGGTGGGATTCCTTGGGATGTACCTGATACCTCGCACACATGCATACACTAAACATTATATCGGGACGTGATACGGTAAGATAAAGGAGAGACCCTATCATACCTCGGTACTTCTTTACCTCAACATCCTTACCCTTTTCGTCACGATCGAGATTAGCACTTGTAGGCATAGAGTATCTATTGCTTTGCAGTTCAGCATATCAAAACGTTTTAGTAACTCAAGACAATATTTCGTTTGACTCATGAATGTGCCCTCTTCAAGTTGTTTGATTTGCAATCCGAGGAAATAGTTGAGCTCCCCCATCATGCTCATTTCAAACTCCCCCTGCATCAAACTAGAAAACTCCTTGACCAAGGTCATGTTAGTATACCCAAATATAATATCGTCAACATAAATCTGTACCAAAATTAAGTGTTTTCCTTGACGTTTAATAAAGAGGGTTGTGTCAACCTTTCCTCTTGAATACCCTTGATCAAGTAGAAATTTGCTTAGACGTTCATACCAAGCCCTAGGGGCCTGTTTGAGTCCGTACAAAGCTCGCTTAAGTTTATAAACATGATCAGGATACTCGTGTGATTCAAAACCTGGAGGTTGGGCTACATAAACCTCTTCATTTATATATCCGTTAAGGAATGCACTTTTGACATCCATTTGGAAAAGCTTAAAGTTCTTTGTGCAAGCGTAGGCAAGTAGAAGGTGTATGGCCTCGAGTCGGGCAACCGGCGCATAAGTTTCCTCATAGTCGATTCCTTCCTCTTGGTTATAGCCTTGCGCTACAAGCCTAGCTTTGTTACGCGTTATTACTCCATTTTCATCAAGTTTATTCCTAAACACCCATCGGGTGCCTATTACTCGATGATCTCGCGGAGGGGGGGACAAGGTCCCAAACCTCATTTCTCCAGAATTGATTTAGTTCATCTTGCATTGATAGATACCAATGCTCATCGAGTAACGCTTCCTTAGAGTTTTTAGGTTCAACTTGGGAAACAAAGGCAGAGTAATAACAAAAGTTACTAAGTTTAGAGCGAGTAGTTACTCCCTTAGAGATATCACCGAGAATGTTGTCAATTGGATGGTCTTTGGAAGACTTCCAAGCTGGAGGAAGTTCATCTTTCTTAGCATGATGATCATCCTCACTTTTCACTGGTTGGTGATCCTTTTCCTCCTCAATACGCACTGCTTCAGGCTGATCAATTCCCTTATCAGTGTCCTTGAGTATGTCTTCAGTAGGTACACCTGCACCATGAAAAGAACTACCTTCTCCGACATTTCTCGGATAAGACTCGTCAAAAGAAACATGAACTGACTCTTTAACTATACGTAACCTTTTATTATAGATTCTATAAGCTTTACTTGACTGAGAGTATCCAAGAAAAATACCCTCGTCAGCCTTGGCATCAAATTTGCCGAGAGTCTCTTTTCCATTATTTAACACAAAGCATTTGCAACCAAATACATGAAGGTGAGAGATGTTTGGCTTACGCCCTTTTAAAAGCTCATATGGAGTCTTGTTTAGAATAGGCCGGATGAGCACCCTATTCAAAACGTAACAATCCGTACTTATGGCGTCGGCCCAAAAGTATTTTGGTAATCCACTATCATTGATCATAGTCCTTCCAAGTTCTTCCAAAACTCTATTTTTACATTCCACTACCCCCATTTTGTTGAGGGGTACGTGGTGCGGAAAAATTATGATCAATTCCATTGGAATCACAAAATGCTTCAAATAAATGATTTTCAAACTCACCCCCATGGTCACTTCGGATTGACCCAATGTTTGTGTTCAACTTGTTTTGAGATAACTTAGCAAATCGTTCAAAGGCTATACTACCTTTACCGAGAATTTGTCCCTTGTTATTATCTCCGTATGTGACAAACCCCTTTTTCTTCGCCACAAAGTCGATGAAAAGAGATATGTCTCCGGTCATATGTCTTGAGCAGCCACTATCTAGAACCCATCTTCCTTCGGTGGTCTCAAGACTTTACCTACAAAAATAATCAAGGGAGAGTAGGTACCCAATTCTCATTGGGTCCTTTATGGTGAGTGAAACCAAAGTTGCCTTTGGGCACCCATTGATAAATGCCCTTTGGAACAAGAAATCTCCGAAAGCGGCACTTAGCAATAGTATGACCGGGCTTACAACAATATAAGCAATCACGATTAGTTTGGAGTTTACCTTTGCTATCACTATCTCGAATCACATACGTGTATTGTTGATAAGGATTATTCATTGTTTCACGATAATGTGATCGATCAATAGCAAACGTAACCTTAGGCTTGAGAACCTTGTCTAACTTGGCTTTGAGGGTTCTCACCTCTCTTTGCCAAATGTGACAAGTACCACAGCCCCCAAGGTCAAACCATGTATATTTATTCTCATCGATTTTAGTTTTTGATGCATTCACCATGGAGTTTTTAAGATCTTCCAATTCCTTTTGGGAATCAGAGACCTTTTTCTCCAAATAGGAAAAAATCTTTTTATTCGAAGCTAAGCGTTGAAATGCTTCCTTAGCTTCGTGGTGTAATGTATCAAAAGCTCTTTTTAATTCAGCATGAGACATATTTTGACAGTTTTCATATTTAGAGTGTTTTACCTCTTTTCCTTTGTTGTGACGTGCCATGAGACAAAGGTTGACGGATTCACTTTCGTCACTTGAGGAGTCATCTTTCTCCGACTCGCTATCACTTTCCCAAGCGATGTATGCTTGTCGAGACTTGTTGGACTTTTTGTTTGAGCGACTCTTGTCATTATCCTTGTCTTTGTCTTTCTTTAAGGATGGACAATCCGGCTTGTAGTGCCCGGATTTTCCACAGTTGTAGCACGTCCCTTTTACCTTGCCATTTTTATTTCCTTGACTTCTCGATTGCTTACGGAACTTGACAAGATTTCTGTCCGAGTCCTGAATATCATTCTTACGAATATATCTATTGTATCTTTTCACAAATAAGCTCATATCATCACCGGATTCTTCATCTTTGTCGTTTTTGGCTTCATCATCACTTAGCTCTTGATGTGTGGACTTTGAACAAGAAGCCTTAAGAGCTATCGACTTCTTCTCCGTATCTTTTACCTTCTCTTTCTTTATGCTCTTCTCATGTTTATGCAAGCTAATGAGCACTTGCTCATGCTCATCGAGTTTACCAAAGAGTGTTGTGAGATCTAGAGTAGCAAGATTATTGGCCTCCTTGATAGCGGTAACCTTCGTTTGCCATTCCCTGCTAAGACACCTCAGAATTTTATTAGTAGAAACCTCATTAGGAATTGGTTTACCAAGAACATGCAATTTGTTGATGATGTGAGTGAATTGTTTTTGCATATCCGCAATGGTTTCCCCTTGCTTCATGTAAAACAAATCAAACTCTTGCGTTAGTGTATTAATCCGAGCCAATTTAACATCATTAGTGCCTTCGTGGGCTACTTGTAAGGCATCCCACATAGCTTTGGCTGTTTCGCAATGGGAGACTCGATAATATTCATCAACTCCCAGAGAGGAAATGATCATATTACGAGCCTTCCAATCATAACTGTACTTTTTCTCGTCCTCCTCAGTCCATTGGTCTTCGGGTTTAGGAACGACAACGCCTTCCGCGTTAGTCATAGTGATTTCCATGGGACCGTTTAAAATAACGTTCCAAACCTTCCGATCTAAGGAGTTAATATGAACACGCATACAATCCTTCCAGTAGCTGTAGTTTTCACCTGTAAAAACTGGAGCTCTATTATAAGCCCCCTTAGGTTCGTTCGCCATGATCCAAGAAGTTTTACCGAAGCACCAGAATAAATCGGAGCTCGTGATACCACTTGATAGACGATGGCTATGGATCTAGAAGGGGGGTTGAATAGATCCCTTGAGTTTTACACGTAAATGGACTACAAAATTCTGTTTTAAAAAAAATTTGTTTAACGGAAGCTACCACTGGATAGAACGTCTACAACGAACCTTCTACCGAAAGGATCGGATATGCGCGAATATATTGTGGATGAGAACGAAAGAGAAAAATTCAGTTCTGAATATTACACTTATAAACGCAGACAACAAATTATCACTTGCTTGATGTTTATACCGATCCAATGAGGTTAATTGATAAACAATTTAAAGCAATGTGTTCGAATTTTGCTTGGAAACAAATTATCAAACATGTAGTGTGCGTAAACACACTATGTGCATAATTTCTATGGAGAATAATGTGCAGCTGCTCCAAAACACAATTCAATGAATTGTATCGATTTAACAAAAACAGTTTAACAGCGTACAATTATTCTATGACAGAAATACGATAGTTTGCAACGTCACAAAATTGAACAATACTGAAATGTAAAAGAGTTAAGGGAAAGAGAGAGAACACCCGAGATTTGATTAGGCAGTTCCCCAATCGTCCTCGCTTTGGGTACGTCTGCCCCCAATTCCGTAAAATGAATTGAGATATATATATATATATATATATATATATATATATATATATATATATGTAGTTGTTGCAATGTTTATTACAAGAGAAAACTATGAACATTCAAACCCCGAACGTCTTCGATCTTTGATGCAGAATTTTCTCTTCCCTTGATTCAAGATGAATCAAGTGCTCCGAATATGGATGATTCAATTACCGTCCCACGCTAATAAACCGAAAGAAAACTCCGTTCTTCAGTTACCTTCACTCGATCAATTAAAATCTTCCAAGAATTCGAACCCAAACCTTCTTCTACGATCCTCTGATTACAGCTACTAAACCAAAACAGTTGCGCCAATTTCCGGTTACCTTCGCCCAGCTGAATCCTTGTAGAAAGAACAGTTTGTACAAAAACCCCAAAATCTCCTCGATTCTTGGAGGACAAACCCAACTGGTTTGATTCAAGAAACACCTGCCAATCTCTCAACCCAGAAGATGAAGATCACACTTCCTAAATTATGAACGTTATCACTTCGATCAATGGGCGACACAAACAAAAATGATTATGTGTGATTGTTTGTTTACACAATGAAGAAGATGAAGATGAAGAGAGAACTGACATATATTTTTTCACGTTTCTTGTTCTATATTAGAAAAATGAAGACCCAAAACTATTTATATGAAAAAATATGACCAAAAGAAATAACAAGAAATAACAGAAACGAATTTAAGTGAAAAAGTACAAAAAACAGTGTCATGCGTCGACCTCTGGAGTCTATGCGTCGACACATAGAAAGGCAATTTTGAGTTCTCAGGTTTATGCGCTTACCCGTGAGTTCTGGGGGTCAGCGCATAATTCTTGAGGTCGGCGCATAAGTTCTGAGGTCAGCGCATGAAGGCCAATTTTTTTGAGAAATTTCATTTTTTGAATTGTTTTCACCAGACCAAGGTCAAACACACATGCTAGACACTATTAAATCACTTGTGGACATTTATTTTTGAGGAGAATAGGATCATATGCATCTAGACACATGACCAACAACGATAAGACTCTGTATGCCCGACACGTGAAGTGATACCGCTCAAATTACAATCTAATGCATTTGTTGACATCATTAAAACAAGATGGCTAGAAGGATATCCCTCACATAGGAAACTTGAGAAAACCATGATTGTTGAAAAAAGACAACAACTAGGAGATAAGGATTCCATGAGTCATGATCAGGAACCATCTCCACCATCACGACATGAGAAGTGGAAGATGTAACACCCCCAATCTATACCCCTAATTAATTAAAGCGATAACAGTTAATCAGAGTATAATTAAAACATTCACGGCATAGACTGGAGACGTCACATTAATTTGAAACAAACATACAACAACATGCTCACAAAGATATGCAACATTCAGGTAGTAATACAAATAGAGGAACTCAGTTCCCCACACCCACAATTCAGAAACAGAATGAAAGCGGAAAATCTATACTGAACCTCATATATATACATCATAAAAAGTTTGTCTGTCATATACAACATCATACATGTACAACCCAAAAGGTATATATATACACAATACAAAATAATCACACTCGATCCCCGACTACCCGGTGCTACATATCAGAGCCGACCGACAAAAGAATGAAGACCTAAGCTTCACAAAAAGACCTCTAGTATCTAATCTACAAAGCCTCGTAGAGCATTAAAAACAGCAGAAGGGTGAGAAACACAATCATAATATAATTGCATATAATTATATATATGCACAAAACACACATATAAAACATTCTCACCACCGATTATACCGGAATTCAAACACAAACAACACAAAGTATATTCATATAGTCATCACCAAGGTATATCAACCATGCACAATATATATATCACCAACATATATACATATATCAACTCATCAATTTCATCCACAATTCCACACACAATCAATCTATTCATGATTTATGCAAATGCACAGAGACCGACACAATGACCCTATGCAATGCACATGCGGTACCATCCATCCATCAATCTCATCACTAGTTTACTCAGGAACTATTGGAACCATCCCTCGTTACTGAGGGTCACTCAAGTAACACCCCGTCGGGCAAACAATGTTCCCCGTCGCTTTCGGTCCTCTTTGTATAAGGCTCACGACGTTTATGGATCGCTTTCGGTCCTCTTTGTATAAGGCTCACGATCCGATCGCTTTCGGTCCTCTTTGTATAAGGCTAACGATCGTCTATAATCATCGCTTTCAGTCCTCTTTGTATAAGGCTCACGATATTATAGCGGATTCCCTCTGGAACCTAGTCGTCACTCACACCCACTAGGGCACACGACATCACCAACATGCATATCATGATGCTTGGCATACAATGACTCATGACATTCAATTGCACACATATACACATCCATAGTCATGCATATATCATCAAATACCACACATCGCATTTTCTTGCCCTTAGGCCACAAATCATCATCACAACATGTATCACATGCATTTTCATCACACCACAGCACACAAGTCATACAACATTCATATCAACAGCACATTGCATGATACACATCAAATTCACACAATTAAAACGACAAAAGTCGACAAAACGACACTATTCCTAATTCCCGACATAATTAAATCGACCAACAATCTCAAAACCATTTTAATAAGAAAGAACAACTCAATAGCTTTCTAACGCACCCAACCGCACCCCAATCCGACTTACGGATCAAAAGTTATGAAGAAAACAAAATTGCACAAACTGTCATGTTCGCTAGGCGAACCCTCTAGCGAGTATTCGCTACCACCTTCGCTAGGCGAATGTCCAGCGAATCCACTATCAGATAAAACAGACACAAAGTTCGCTAGGCGAACCCAGGCAGCAACAACCAGAACCAAAAAGATACAAAGTTCGATAGGCGAACAACGTTAGCGAACATTCGCTGACCTTCGCTAACTGGCTCGCTAGGCGAACCCGCGAAAAATCATTCGCTACTGCTTCGCCCCAGGTTCGCTAGGCGAACCAAGGAAAACCCAGAAATTCTGTAGCACTGTTTGAAGCCCCAAAAACCATATTTTTCACCCAAAAACTCTTCCAAACCAAAACATAACAATCAGAACATAACCCAATCATGGTAACAAGTAATCTACAACATTTACATCACATTTCAACCGCGAAAACATCGATTTCCATCGTTCCGACCTAGAATTGAAAAGCTATCAAAACACAATAAACATTCCAACACACACATACATAATCATACACAATCATAAGATAATCGAGTTTCGCACCCTTACCCGATTAATCGTGTTTTAAAAGTCTGTTGATTAGATTTTTGAGCCACAAATGTTTCTCTCTTTTCTTCTTTCTTTCTCTTTTCTTTCTTCCTCTTTTTCTTCTTTTCCTTTTCCTTCCTTACTATTTTCTCTCTTTTCTTTTCTCTTATACTTTCTAACTTAAGAAATAAATGAAAAGACCAAAATACCCCTACACTCAAATATCTCGCAAACGTTCCCAAAACGCGATAAAATAACACGACAATGAAAAATAACACATTATCAAATAAAAGTCAAAAATAAAATAATATAATAACAAAATAATCAAAACGACTCGATTAAATAAAATAGACAAAATTGGGGCGTTACAGAAGAGGGCTCAATTGATACCAAATGGAGACTACACTTCAGATGCCTCCAGATTGGTAGTTGAGAGAATTGTAAGTAGGCCTTATTGTGCCTATGTTTAGTTTTATTTATATCGATTTGGTAATTAACAATGTATGCTTATCATGTTGTGTAGGATTCATTGGTTAACTCATCTCGTGAAGGTACTTTTGTTCCAAAACCATGACATGATATATTAGTAGAAGCAATAGGAACAAAGGAATATGGTGGGCGTGTCAGTGGGATTGGAGATGGCATCGGTCTGAGAGTGTTTTTGGTGCGTCCAAAAAAATACCAGACAGGTGTTAAATGAAACGTTGGAAGAGATTCAGAGGAAGATAGAGACTCAAAAGAAAGAATTTGATGAGAAGTTACAAGCAGAGCAGGAAACTCGAAGGAAAGAAATAGAAGAATTAAAAGAGTTATATGCAGTATGTGAGAGTGAGAATTGTGTTATCTGAAGAGTTATATGCTTATTTGTTGTGCATATTGTGTTAATTTTGTTTTGTGTTACTTTGTGTATTTTATGATGTAGAGAATCAATGGAACCGTGCCATAGTGTACAAATGAAAAGGATGATGTTCATGATCAATTGCCTAGTAGAAATGTTGTACGTTGTGTAAGTATAAAAGGCAGTTGTTTAGCCGTTTCCACAGGTAGAGAGATCCAATACTGGTTCTTGGCTCCTTCTGAAGAATCATATTAAAAATGATGGCTTACGTTGTGCGTAACGAAGAAGCGATAATTACTCTTCCACTAGAACATGATCCTATAATTGATGGGTTAAAAGAATTATTTTTGATTCCTAAAGATATAAAGGATATGATTGGTGGAAAACGGTGGCTGAACACAAGGTTAATACAAGTTTGGTGCACGTAAGTATATCTCATTATATGGTACATTCATTATTTTGTATAGAATTAACTCCTCACGTGGTTTTTGTACCTTGTTTAACCTTTTAGGTGCATTCACCGTGTATATATAGAATTACATAAATTGGATACTTATGGATTGTTGGATCCAATTAGAGTGCGATTTACAAATAATTACGCTAAAAATATCGAAGATTACTTAACATCACGTATAGCGGAAGGGAAAGAATGCTACTTAGAACCATTCCTCAATAAGTGAGTAGTTTTAAAATTATGGTGTCTCTATTATATTTAGTTTTCATGTTTTACCAAATATACTAATTATATATACTTGTATTGTTCATTCAGAGAACATTATCAATTGATCATCATATCTCTTTGGACAAATATGGTAACTACATTGTATTTGTTACACAAAGAACTTGATCCTAAGATGAAACAAATTATTACTAGGTATAATTTTATGTTTATGAGACATTTTGTGAAATTTCATCTTTGACTTTGTAATTATCTTAGTGTGTAATATTTTTAAATCATTTTCAATATAAAGGGTTGTCGAGAGGCAGTATAGGTTGAACGACTCTAGAAAAAAGCCTGCATTTTGTGAGCTCAAGGTAAGTGGATTAATTGTGACATTTACTATATATGTGTGTGTGTGTGTGTGTGTGTGTGTGTGTGTGTGTGTAATAGTTTGTAATATACAGGTAAACAACAAATGCATGTATGTAATATATTGAAAAATAAAATTAAATTACAAAAAATAAAGTATTTAACCACGATTATTTATACCAACCATTGTTATAGATACAACACATAATATTATTAACCATACATTCACTCAGTTTCGAACCCATGACCATTCTCTTTATATCACAACAGTTGTATATCTTAATCGTTGTGTTATATAGTGCGCTACCTAGCTTATCACAACGGTACAAGGCCCGTGGTGGAAATCGTCATTCATACAATCACACCCTACCTCACAACGGTTGGTCTGACGTGGCTGTATCCCTTTTCCAAATATTTTGATAGGTGTTTTTTGTAGTAGTGCTAGCTTCATCTACTATCAGCAGATCATCAATATCTTGGATTCCTTTGCTCTTAGAAGCATCTCTACCATTCCTTTTACAATTTCTTCGGGTCCCCACTGTTGACAACAGTTTACTTCTCTGCTGCTCCTTTAATAAAGCTCTTCTAATCTTTCTCTTACCCCCATTAACTTGGTTAACATCCAATTTCTCCACCAACGAGAGATCTTCAGACTGACTGATAGTATCTATGTCTTTTCTAGATGGGTGAATATTTGTCTCCTTGTCCTTTTGGACAACAATAGAAGCATCACCATGCTTCATAAATTTGGAGCCCATTCCACTAAAATGATCTTTATTTTTCCTAGAAGAACCAACTCTATCAACCTCTTTGACTTCCTTAGTAAACTCAATTTTTCTATTTGCTAGCTCGATTAGGTTTCAGGACCACCGTCCACGGACATGTGGCCTTAACTACATCTTTAAACATGGATGCTCCTTGAACTATACCTTCAGTGACAAGATTAATTTTAACTTCAGGTTGGAGATCCTTGGCAGCAGAGTATCCACCAAAATTATGACCAAATAGACCACAAGAAAGACAAAGAAGGTGGAGCCCTTCGCATTCAATTTTATAGTGTCTGCCTTTTATTAAAAACGTTGTAAGCAAAGATTTCAGCTGATTGACTTGAATACACAATCTGACATATTTCCCTCTCTCCCTAGAAAGCGTGTTCTTGTCTACTTTTACAGTTTTCCCTATTCCGTTACCAATGTACATAAAAACTATGTTGTCGTAGTATTCAATTGGCAAGCCTGAGATACGAACCCACACTGCAAGTTTTTCGATCACGTCTCCTGCTGGGTAGAAGTCAGGGCTCCACTCTCTCAAAATCAAATAATTATCATATATCATCCAAGGGGCTTCTATCAAAGCTAGTTATTGATCTTCTTTGCAAGTAAAGGTAATGGAAGATGATTCTATTATTGTGTTTGATAATTTATTTAGAATTTATACATCTCATTTTTATAAAGAAAAAACGTGAAAAAAAACGAATTTAAATCTACACTATTATATCAAACGTGCGTATTTTAGCTCTACAACGAAAAAACAAACATAATCTATATATTTTATTTAGTATTATTTAACTTGAATAGTATTATTTAATTTGGATGGTTGCTATTAATGACTGGTTATCTATTAATAATTTTTTATCAGTTTCTTTTTTGAAAAAAAAAATACTTGTATGAGATACATCAACCAATCCAAATTGGATCCAAGTTCAAAATAACAAGAATAACAAAGCTAGCAAGCTACTCAAGAGTTATGCTACTAGTGTTTACATGTGCTTTTAGCTCTCTATGAGTAGAACATCTCATAACACTAGCAAACAAAATTGTGTTCTTTAAGCTAGGGCATATATCAGTTTGAGTGAAGCATTTTACATTTCTTGATCTCCATATTTCATACACTATTTCTGTTATAGCTATCTTCAACACTTTCCTTCTCCAACCTTTCTTTCTTGTTTCATCTATGATCCAAAGTTTCTCAACAGTCCAACTATTAGGGTTTCTACTATATCCTAAACAATGCAGAATTTCCTCCCAAAGATGTCTAGCTATGGGACAATCAAAGAACAAGTGTTTTATTGTTTCCACCTGATCACAAAATGCAAACAACCCATCAGTTACAACACCAAAATTTGCAACTCGATCCTTAGTGTTAAGCCTTCCCATTAGTACCAGCCATAGAATAAATTGAGCCATTGGTCTAGCATAATTTATAAATAATATGGTTCTCCATATTACATTTTATTTGTCACCTCTCAATTCACTATACATGATGGAGGTTTGGTATTTTTGGTTCTGCAGCACAACTCTTCAATGATTGGTCCCTCCAATCTTCTCCCTTGTTTTAAAGAACAACAATGTTATGCTTACTCATTCCTTACACCTACACTGTATGCACTGTTCACAAATGCGGTGAACAGTGAAACGTACATGAACAGACAGTGAACATTGCCACATGAATAGTACTATGTATATGAACAGTACCTGTGAACAATATCCGTGAACAGTTCATGAATAGTGATTTTAATAGTAAATCAAAGTTGGTTAATGAAATGTAAAAAGTTGGTTAATGAAGTGATGAAGTTGGTTAACAAACGCCCAGATATTAAAAATATTTTTTACTAGTAAAACAAAGTTGGTTAATGCAATGTAAAAAGTTGGTTAATGAAGTTATGAAATTGGTTAATAAACGCCCAGATATAAAAATAATTTTTAGTAATAAAACAAAGTTGGTTAATGCAATGTAAAAAGTTGATTAATGAAGTTATGAAATTGGTTAATAAATGCTCAGATATAAAAAAATAATTAATTTTTATATATTTTTAAAAAAATATTTTATTATTATAATATTTCACTGTTCACCGTATTGAGGAAAAGTGAAATACGGTGTAATGTATATTTTAGTGTAAGAATAACATTTTTCTTTCAAGAATACTTTTCAATGTCCAAAAACATTGTTGAGTAATTTGAATTGTCATGACATCATGGTTTTTAATGTAGTAGGCCCCTTTCACAAAAATTATTTACACTAAGGGGGTGTTTGTTTCGTGGATACAAATATTATTCTCGGGAATGAGACATTGGAATTCACATATTCCTTTGTTTGTTTCAAGTTTTAATAATTTATACCCGGGTACTTTTTATTCCCAGGAATAATTTTTGTTCATGAATTTTTTCATTTTTATTCCCATGTCTAGGGGTGTTCAAAACCGAACCAACCCAATAGAAAACCGCAAACCAAACCAAACCAAACCGAAACCGCAAAAAACCGCATTTGGTTCAGATTTGTTCGGGCCATCTTTTGACAAAACCGCACGGTTCGGTTTGGTTTGCGGTTTGTATTTTGTAAACCGAACTAAACCAAACCAAACCGCATTATGCTACAACCCAAACTTCACTTATCCCACATCTAACCCAAAACTTAAACCCATTATGCCTTAACCTTACAATTACGAAATATTTTCTCTTACTCACACTTAACTTTTCAGTTTTAATCTTCTCAAATCTCTCCTAATAGTATTGCACATCCTTCTCATCTTCTTTGTCATGTACGTCTCACCTCTTCTACACTAATCTCTCATCTCACATGTTTTTTCTTTTTCATTTTCTCATTTTTATGTTACTATTTTCTCTTCTAGTTATATTTTTATCGCGCATTTCTTCTTTAATCTCACATCTCTTATGTTCTTTCTTTTTCATCTTCTCTAATCTCCCTTCTCCTCTATTTTCTGTTTTATTATAATATTTTTGATATTGTTTTATGCTATTATTTTTTTTCACTTTTGTTTAAATTGATTTTTGTATATTGAATGAGAACTTTTTGTCTAAATATGATGAGTTTTGTTGTTATTTGGCAATGTGTGAATGACTAAACACAAAGTTATGTTGTTCTCTATATATGTAAATATCACTCAATAAAAATCTTGTAAAAAACCGAACCAACCGAACCAATCCAAACCGCATTGGTTTGGTTTGGTTCAGATTTTTTTTAAAAGCCAACCGAACCAAACCAAACCGCATGTTTTTTTCTTTTGCGGTTCGGATGATTTTTAACGTCAAAATCGCCCAAACCGCACCGCGAACACCCCTACCCATATCAAAGGATGGGAATTTTACATTCCCATGGGAATATAAAATAACCAACCATAACTTCCCACTCCCATGTTATTTTAGCACATTTATTTTTTAATTTTTAATTTTTAAAATTTAATTAAAATAAAACTTAAAAATATTCCTTGGAATTTTATTCATTTGCCAAACACATTGATGGGAATAAATTTCCTGGCAATAATATTCCTAGGAATGATATTCCCGGGATTATAATTTTAATCCATCAAACAAACACACCCTAAGAAAAGGGCATTTAATTAATCAAGTAATGTTAATCTTTTATATTCTCATCTCTTATAAGAATATGACATGTGACATTCATTTTCAAATTTTCACCAATTAAATCACAATTAAATATTACATCTACTCATTCTTTCTATTGATTCAAATTTTAAATTTTTTTCAAATTTCTTTTTCCCACATTTTCTTACTTTCATTTTAATTTTTTTCTCTCTATTTATTTATTATCACTACAAATATTACTAATCTATTTTTTAATTTTAAATAATTAACAATTTATTTTATCTCACGGATTACTATCAATACAATATCTATTTTATTTTAATTAACCATTATCTTAATTTGAAAGAAAAAATCCTTATTTCTAAATTTTTTCTTTAATCATAACAGAGTTTTTTTGTATGATTATTTAATACAATTAAATTTATATGATTATTGTTCATTTTACAATTAAGTCAATAATTTCAAATTTTACATGTGTATCTAAATACATTTCATATCCTATCAAATAATTTTTTGATCTCACGGGTCATTATCATCACAGTGTCCATTTTATTTTAATCAACAATTTGCCTTGATTTGAAAGACAAAATTCTTATTTCAAAATATCAAAATTTTATTTTACAATTAAGTAACTAATTTCAAATTTACATAAGTAAATAAATATATTGTATATTGATATCAAATAAACTTTCTATTTCACAGGTCATTATTAGCACAATACATATTTTGTTTTAATTAAAAATTTCCTTGATTTAAAAGTTAAAATCTTTATTTTCAAATATTATATATTCATTTTTCTTTCATCTCACGTGCCCTTTTTTCTTTTTATATTTTAATATAATTGAATTTATATAATTATTGTTTATTTTAAAATTATTGTATCAAATAAATTTATCCGTGCAGTCGCACGGGTATCGGGCTAGTAGGAAGTAAAAAATGCAACTTCTTCATGGTGATTAAAAAGTGACGGGCTAGACTAAACGCCACATATATTAGTAGGTGACATTTATGGCTGTTTGTTTTAACTTTTAAAAAAAATTGATTTTTTTCTTTGTATTTTTAAAACTGTATTTTATACAATTGTTTTTAAAAATATTACGAGTTATTTTATATTCGTTTTTTCTAAATTAAAAGACTAATTTTGAAATCTTATAACACAAACATATATTATTAAATATTAAAACATTGTTGAAATCACAATTTTTCAAAAACTTTGTATTTTAAAAATGATTATTATGAACTATTTGAAATAGCTTTAAAATTAAGTGATTTTTTTTTTAAATTTTGATATTAATTTTTTTTAATAAAACAAAAAAAAAATCTGAAATGATATTTTAAGAATAATTATTCAAACTAAATTTTTATTTGAAACTGTAGTGAAAATTTTTTTTATAAATTTTTGTACATAAAATAATGTTACTCTATAAAATCATTTAAAAAAACAAAACAAATGAGCCTTTAGTATAGCTTAATGAAGTTTTGGTCCATTATAAGGAGGAATTAACCTGCCACCCCTCAAATTGTACCTAACACTCCACAAACTTTTATAATTCCAAAATCAGGGGTGTTCAGTGGTTCGGGCAAATCCGAACCAAACCGAAATCCAAACCAAACCAATATGTTTGGGTTGGACATTTTTCCAATTCGGGTAAAAACCGAACCGAATCAATTAATATCGATGTTAATTGGTTCGGGTAACAGATTTCTATTTTTCTACCCGTAAACCTGAAACAAACCAATAACAATCAACATAATTAATTCATATAATAAATTATTAATTTTAATTGAGTTATTACTTATTTATTTGAATGAAGACAATAATTATTATAGCAATTATCCGGTACAAACCATAATAAAAGAAACAAAGAGACATAGTCTTTGGACATTTTCAATGAAAAACGAAATGACATCTTTCAAATTCTCAAAAGCATATCAATCAATGATGAAATATAGAAAAACCAAACATCATAATCATTATAAATCAAACAAACAAATTGTAAACTACAAGTATCTTCAAACCACAACCTTCTTCCCAAATCACAAAACCTCAAATCATAAGTATCTGCAAACTGTAAACCTTCAATTTTATGCTATGGAATGAAGTATGAGTATGCAGTAAAATTGTTTTAAGTTATTGAGTATTTAAGTGAAATACAACAACTATATGACTATGGTGGTCATAACTTATGATCCGGAGTATTCGAATAGGTCCACGTAAGCTGGTCGTCAGATGGTAAGGTGCTCGGACGGATGATGGTCGTCAGGCGTGCAAGGTGTTCGGCTTGTGAATGAGGAGAGGAGGGGGTGTACCTGCAAGGCACTCTGACGCTCAAGTAAGAAAAGGTCAGAGAAAAGGGGCAAGTACAACGTGTATTCTTAGGGTGAAAATGTGATACCAGACCCTCTCAAGCGAGAGGGTTTATATAGAGCCCCCAGAGCGTGGCCAACGGTCCTATTTTCGGGGCGAAATAACCGCTTTCCCCAAAGAATAGGTAACTGCCCAAACTAGCCGTTATGTCGGGCAGGGTGCCAGAAACTAGCCGTTATGTCGGGCATAAACGCAGTTTCGGGCACATGACCTTTGCTGTCCGGGCAGCGAGGAAGCCGGGGAGGAACGTTGTGTTCCTTGCCCGGTTGGAGGGGCAGAAATGTCGTTTTTGCCCTTCTGTGGATTGGGCTTAGGCAATTTGGGCCGCTCTGGAGCAAAGCCGGATTGGGCCAATTCTAGCCATTGGTCCAGTCCAGAACAGGAGCCCCCCAAGTCGTTGCTCCCGAGCATGGGAGTGATGACTTAAGGACTGCTCGTCGCTCAGGGGAGCTAGCGTGGAGATGAGGATGATTGTCTCGAGGTGCTCGTGGCCCTCTGTGTCTGTAATGTTCGTGGTCGTGACCCTATTGCTCGGTATTCGGGGAGATAAAGTGTCAGACAGAATGGGAAACGTTGGGCTGCCACGTGTGCATCGAGTCCTGTGTAGCAGTTAATAGGTAATTATGGCTAGTGGCCAGTCATTATTGCCTACGGGCGCGTGTGTGCACGTGCCCCATAGTATAAAAGGGGGAAGTTTGTCCCATTCTGCACTTTTTCCCTTCTGATTTCTCTTCGTCGTCATCAGCGTTCTTGCCCGTCGCCGTCTTCAGAGCAACCGACCACCGTGCCAAGTTTCGAGCAGTCTCCCTCTTCTACTCAAATCAAGTAAGTTTTCTGATTTCCAGCTTGTTTTACTTTCTCTTGTTGTTAGTGGTAGATTGCATGCGGCTAGGGTTAGTTTTAGGTGACAAAATAGGTAGATTTCCGGTGAGTGTTGGTGGTGGGCGGTTGTTCTGCCCTTTTGCTGCTTCAAGCATCTTGTCGGAGTAGGTAGCGCGTTCGGTGAGCGTGGTGGTCCACGTCGTGGTTGCGTGTCGTGACCACCGCGTCTTATTATCTTATGATGGAATGGCAAATTTTCCGGTAGAACGTTTCCAGATTCCGGTGGAGCCTTGCAGTTTCCGATGGAGCTTCAAACGGAATCTGGGCACGAGCGCGGGGAGGTTCTTCGCAGGAAGATGGCATATCTCGGGCATCTCCTCGCGGGGAGCTTTTTCGTTTGATGTTAGGGCTTAGGCCGGGGATGTTGTCCTTAGCCTTTTGCGCGCCCTTTCACTTGACTTGGCAGTGGAAGGGTGGATTTGATTTTCTGTCGAATTCACTGTCTTTCTCTGCTTTTTCAGGTGATTATAATGGCGACGGAGCCAGAGACAGAAGTTATCCCAGTCACATCCGAGGAGGAAACTGTCTCCGAGAAGGATAGCAGCGCAACGGCCTCGAGTTCTGCGTCTTCGAGCTCGGCGGCATCGAGCTCCTCGAGCGAAGTTAAAGAGGAAGAGGATTTGGATGTCATGGAGGAAGATGTTGAAGGGTTTTGTCCGGAGGAGTGGGAGGTGGCCGAGCCTTCCGAACATATTTCCACGTTCGTCAGATCTGTGGCAGACGCCTTTACAGAGGTGGGCCCACCGGGGGATTGGAGAGTTCATTTTCCCACCGTTGACGAGCGGGTCTGCTCGGAGTTCAGGGACCGCTTCACGATGTACGAGTACACTTTCAAGGAGTTGGGGCTGAGGTTACCCTTCACTGACTTCCAGCGGTCGGTATTTGAGCATCTCAAGCTGGCGCCCTCGCAACTCCACCCCAATTCGCTGGCCTTTATACGGGCATTTGAGTTAGTGTGCGAGCATCTCACACTGGGAACCACTCTCCCTCTGTTTTTTGCTGTTTTCCATCTTCAACGACAGTTGGCGGGGAAGAAGTACGGATGGGTTTCCTTGAAACAGCCCAAGAAGTTGTTTAAGCTGTTCTCGGAGTCAATCCGAACGTTCAAGGGACGGTACTTCATCGTTGAGCCAGTGTCTGAAGCTGCCCAAGACAGCACGTATGTCTGGGAGATAGAGGTCGATGAGAACGGAGAGGAGCTACTCAACGAGGAGGGGAAGTATATCGGGGAGAGGTTGTACAAGTTCCTGATCCGTTGGACGCCTGACCATTTCTCCAAGAAGCCCAGCGCTTACGTCTTCGAGCCGAGGGCGCTACGCGGGCAGGATGCCGTGTCTTATGAGACGCTGGTGAAGTGGGTCAACTCCTTCAGTCTTGCGAGCTGCTGGACGAGCAAGGGCAACCCTATCTTCGAAGAGGATGGGAGCCAGAGGGTTGAGCGCAGGTTCATCAACGTTAAGGCACTGCTGGAGTGCAAGACTCCCGCGGATGCCGAGAAGCTGCTCGGTAGTCTTAGTTGTTTAGACTTTGTTTGTGTTATTTCCTTTCCCCGTAACTAACGTGCTTGTTTTCATTTGTGCAGGTGAGATGCCTCAAGCTCGTGATCGTGTGGTGAGGAACACCATGGCGAGGGGTAAGGCTGGAGCGGCTCCCCCTAAGACCCGGACTGCTGCTGGTACTCGTGCTCCTTCCCTTGTTCAAACTGCTCCGGGGACCTCTTCTACGCCCTCTCCTGGTCCACGAGATTCTCCACTACCTTTGACCGGGCGGGCGAAGCGGCCACGGACGTTAGATGTTGTGGACCTGACTCGGGCGCCTGAGAAGGGGAAATTTGAGCTTCCCCCGTGCATCCTTGACAGAAGATTTTTTTAGGGCAACACCCTGGTCGTTCCTCGGGCAGAGTCTCTTAGCTTGGAGAGCATGGACCGGCCGAGCAAGAGGGCGCTGATAGCCCAGGATGCTTCTGCCCTTGTGAGGATGCTGGAGATGGCGGCCGTTTATGCGGAAGGGGACACTGCGCTTGAGGCTGAACTTACTGCTGCCCGGGCTTCTGAGACGGCCTTGAAGGAGGAGGTCAAGGGTGCTCGTGAGGCTAGGAAGAAGGCCGAAGAGGAGACGACCAAGCTGAAAGAGGAGGTCACCAAGCTGAAGGCGGAGAAAAAGGTTGCCGAGGAGTTGAACAAAGAGCTGATGGCGGCCAGTGCCCCGGGTGCTGATGAACCGGATGAGATAAAAGTGTTGAAAACTAGGGCTAAGCTGGTCGCCGGCATTCTGCAGGCCGAGGATGACGGTATCGCCGTGGCAGTGGAGTCCTTCGAAAGTGTCGTGGCCCAGTTGCGGGTGGTGAACCCTAGGCTTGAGATTTCGACCGAGGGTATCCACTATCTTGCGCGAGTGGAGGATGGCCGCATCGTCTTGCCCGCAGGCCTTGTTCTTAATACCCTCGAGGTTCAGCCCAGGAGCAGAGACCTGAGCCCGTGTCGACCGAGCATGCGGAAGAATGAGGAGTTTTGTTATTCTGATGTTGTTGTATCTTGTCCGGCCTGTGTGCCGTTGATTTATTTGTAACTTTATTTTTGGGGGCATGGCCCCGTTCTATGTAACACCACACAATCGTGGTCCTCGTGGCCACCAATAATTTATTATGTTTCTGGTTTCTTCACGTGCATGATTTTACTTGCGTTTATTTTTGCTAAGTGTTATATGCATGCTCGTTGTGAACGTATGACCGTCCGTAACAGGGGGTATTTGACTTGTGTGAATATTTTAGGGGATTTGTTCATTATAGATGTGTCTGGTAGAGAGGGGAATTGGTCGGACTGCCAGGGAATGTCCCGGCGGGGAGCGGAGTTCAGGTCGCGTTTGAGGCCTGAGTTCGCGGCGTGAACGTCCCATCGCGAGTTGGGGTTCTGACAATCATGGTACTTGGGTGAAGGCGGTGCTCGGTTGAGGACCGCCGATGAGCAGAGTTCCGGCTCATTTACTTGAGCGGGATTCTACTTTGTACGTATGCGTCGTTTGTACCTGGACGAGCATGATGATCGTTAGGTGGTCCTTTGACGCGGGGAAGCCTATAGTTACTTTATCTGTAGTATTGCTTAAGTTTTTCAGCGTTCCACGGTCAAGGGATTGCATCCCCGTTGAGGTTTTCGAGGAAGTATGCACCATTCTCCGTTTTGGCACGGACTCTATATGGCCCTTCCCAGTTGGCTGCTAGTTTGCCTTCGCGAGAGTCCTTGTGGTTTCTTCGCAGGACAAGGCTGCCCACATCGAACTCTCGTCGTAAGACTTTGGCGTTGTGCCTGATTGCTAATTTTTGCTTAAGAGATGCTTCGCGGAGGGCTGCTCCTGTTCGGATTTCCTCGACAAGGTCGAGCTCCTCTCTTATTGCTTCGTCATTCAATTCCTCGTCTAGAGGTAATTCGGTCCTCCTGGACGGTACGTGAATTTCAATGGGTAAAACAGCCTTCGTGCCATATGCTAAGCGGAAAGGTGTTTCCCCGGTGGTGGACTGGGGAGTGGTGCGGTACGCCCATAAGACGCTGTGGAGCTCCTTGACCCAGGCTTTCTTCGTTTCATCCAGTCTTCGCTTGAGACCACAAAGAATGACGGGATTGGCCGCTTATTCCTGCCCGTTGGTCTGGGGATGCTCTACAAAAGCGAAGTGTTGCTTTGTTCCGAGATGGGCGACAAAGTCTTGGAACTTCTTGTCCGTGAATTGCATTCCATTGTCCGTGACGATTGCTCGGGGAATCCCAAAACGGGCAAGGATATTCCGTTTGTAAAAGCGCAAAATGTTAAGTGTTGTTATCTTTGCTAAGGCTTCTGCTTCTATCCATTTTGTGAAATAGTCAACACCCACTATCAGGTATTTGTTTTGGCTGGACCCCGTCACGAAGGGTCCTAGGATGTCTAGGCCCCACCAGGCGAATGGCCACGGGGAGGTCATGCTCTTCAGTTCATTAGGTAGAGCTAGGTGCATATCCCCGTGCCGTTGGCATTTGTCGCATTTCTTCACATGCTCCTTGGCATCGTGCTGCATGGTTGACCAATAATACCCTGCCCGGAGGGCCTTGCGGGCAAGGGACCTTCCTCCTAGGTGCTGGGCGTTAATGCCTTCGTGGATTTCTCGTAATACGTGGGGGATAACTTCCTCCTCTATGCATTTGAGCAGTGGGATGGAGAAGCCTCATCGATAGAGCTTGTTTTCGAGGATGACGTACGAGCAAGCTCTTCGTCTGATGGTGCTGGCTTCCTTGGGGTCGTCCAGAAGTTTGTCCCTGGTGAGGTAGTTGTACACGGGCGTCATCCAGCAATCGCTGTCCCCAATTGTGTGCACGTGTAGGGTCGAGGATCCCTTATCGATGCTGGATCGGGGAAGTATCTCTTGGATGACTGATCTGTTTCCGCCTTTCCTCTTGGTGCTTGCTAGTTTGGACAGGACGTCTGCTCGCACGTTGTGTTCGCGTGGAACATGTCTTACTTCTACTGCTCTAAACTTCGACATTTTTCCCTTGACTAGGGTTAGGTATTCAGAGAGACTATCGTTTTTGGTCTGATACTCTCCTAATACCTGGTGGGCTACGAGCTGGGAGTCCGTGCAGATGATGATTTCATCAGCCCCTAGGTCTTCGGCTAGGCACAAACCGGCGAGGAAGGCTTCGTATTCGGCCTGGTTGTTCGACGTGGGAAAGGACAATGTGAGAGAAGCCTCGACTATGGTCCCTTCGTCGTTTTCCAAAATTACTCCTGCCCCGCTGCCGCTCGAGCTGGATGCTCCATCCACATAGATGGTCCATCTGTTTGCTATGTGGGACGAGGAGTCTGAGAAGGTTACTTCCGCTATGAAATCGGACAGGGCTTGGGATTTAAGAGCTTTTCTGTTTTCATACTGGATGTCGAACTCGGACAGTTCCAATGACCATTTGAGCATTCGCCCGGCCATATCTGGCCGTCCCAGCAATTGCTTAATGGGTTGATCCGTCCTTACCACGATCGTGTGGGCCAAGAAATAGTGTCTCATTCGTCTGGCAGCGTTGACGAGGGCCAATGCTACCTTCTCTATCTGTTGATATCGCAGCTCTGCGTCCTGCAACGCTTTGCTCGTGAAGTATACTGGCTTTTGCCCGCCAGGATTCTCGCGAATGAGAACGGCGCTGACGGCCTCGGCAGTGACGGCGAGGTATAGAAACAAGACTTCCCCGGCGTCTGGCAGTGATAATACGGGCGGTTTTGACAGAGCTTGCTTCAAGTGAAGGAGGGATACTTCACATTCCTCTGTCCATTCAAGCGCTGCCTCTTTTCGCAAGAGCTTGAAGAAAGGAAGGGCGTGTTGGGCGGACCTTGCAACGAAGCGGGACAACGAAGTAAGTACCCCGTTGAGGGACTGGATGTTCTTTTTAGACGTGAGCGTTGGGAACTCAGAGAATGCCTGACACTTGTCGGGGTTAGCTTCTATTCCTCGTTCCGTTAGGTAGAATCCAAGGAATTTACCTGCCCGGACATCGAACGTGCACTTCTCTGGGTTAAAACGCATTTGATACTTTCTGGCTTGCTCGAAAATTTTGCGAAGATGGGCGACATGATCTAGTTCCTCGTGGGACTTGACGATCATATCGTCCATGTATACTTCGAGTATGTCGCCTATTTGTCCTTGGAAGACTTTGTTCATCATTCGTTGGTACGTAGCGCCGGTGTTCTTCAGCCCGAAGGGCATTACGTTGTAGTAATAGTTGCCTGACTCGGTCATGAAGGCCATGTATGTTTTATCGCTCGCGGCCATTGGGATTTGATTGTAGCCCGAGTAGGCATCGAGGAACGATAAAAGCTTAAAACCTGCTGAGTTATCTACGAGCTTATCTATATTGGGGAGGGGGTAGGCTTCCTTCGGACAGGCTTTATTGACATCAGTATAATCAACGCACATTCTCCATTTGCCATTATTTTTTCTTACAAGTACAACATTTGAGAGCCATGTAGTGTATTTGGCCTCAGAAATAAACCTAGCTTCTAGAAGGTCTTTGACAGCTTTCTCCGCGACTTCCGTCTTCTCCGGGGACTGTTTCCTTCTGCGCTGGGCAACGGCCTTGACGGCCGGATCAATTGTAAGTTGGTGGCAAGCGACGGATGGGTCCAATCCTGGCATTTCAGCGGCGCTCCACGCGAACATGTATGCGTTCTCCCGGAGGCATGCTTTTAGTTGTCTCCTGGCCAGGTCGGGGAGGTCTGCTCCGATCTTCACTCCCCGTTGGGGGTCTTCTCCGAACGAAACGATCTCGAAGTTGCCATCTGGGACAGGGCGTAGGAGATGGTCGCCGTTGTCGGACTAGCTGCCCGAAGTCGTTGGGTCCTTGGCGTGATCTTCCTCGCTGAAACGGCTGTCCAAGTCGATAGATTCGACCTGGGGGAGCGGTTTTGGCTGCTCGGAGCTGCTGGGCAGAGGGGGACGACCAGAAGTCCTCGGTCTTGCTGAGATGGTGCTTAGTCCTTTTGATGCTGCTTCAAAGCACCGACGGGCAGCTTCGATATCGCCGTGGAGGGTGTCGACCATCCCTTCAGAAGTGTAGTACTTCATCTTGAGATGTACGGTGGAAGGCACTGCAATCAACTCTGCCAGGGTTGGCCTTCCAAAGATGCACTGGTATAGTGACGGGCAATCAATTACCAGAAACTGTGCTTTAATTGCTCGGGTTGTCTTTCCTGAACCGAAGGTTACGATGAGCTCTACGTAACCCCGGGGCCTTGTCACTGCTCCGTTGAATCCCTGCAGGTCGGATCCAACGTATGGAATAAGGTGAGAGTCGTCCAGCTGCAGCGTTTCGAACAGGTGGTTGTACATTATATCAACTGAGCTGCCCTGGTCCACGAGTATTCTGCGAACGTCGAAGTTCGCCATCCTTGCTCGGATAAGCAGCGGAATGCTTGAATTTGCCGACCCGCCGAGGAGCTCCTCCTTGTAGAAGGAAATAGGAACGAATCCTTTGTGAGTGGTGTCCAGCGTAGTGACTTCATTGGAGCTCTTGCTGATCAGTTGATCGAATCTCCTCTTGACTGAGCCGACCATGATTTTGTTGAATCCACCACAGAAATGACCATGGCTGACGGGAAGGCCTCCCACGGGCTGTGAGTAGCGAGGTACGTGGAAACGGGCAGGCTATCAGGGATGCGGAAGTCCTCTGGCCGAGTTACGGACATGGCGACCTGCATGTTGGTGTCATCCGAGGGCGGAGTCTCTTCTACAACCTTCTTTCTCTCCTGGGTTTCTTGCCGGGGAGCATCTTTCTTTTTCGCGAACTGCTTCAGGTGACCGTCGCGAATAAGGATCTCTATGGCATCCCTGAGGTGGATGCATTCTTCTGTCGTATGACCGTGACTCTTGTGGAAGCGGCAATACTTGGATTTGTCTACACCCGGTCTGGCCGACAGCTGTTTGGGGAAACGGACTCCCGCCTGCTTGAATTCTGAGTTGGCACATTCAGACAAGATTTTCTCCCTCGAGGTAGTGAGGGGGTATAGTCATGGAACCGCCCAGAAGGTCCCTTCTGTTCGCTTGCGTCGCGAGGCCGATCGTGGCGTCTTTTATCTCCTCGACGGGACGTCGAGGGTTCTTCAGCTCTGGATGACCGGGCACCTTCTTGGTTTCGAGAGGCCCGGACAGAGTGGGCAACGACCTTCTCCTCGTACTGTATGTGTGACTGGGCTTGGAGGAGAAGGGCGTTAAGGTTCCTCGGTGGATCGAGGCCGATGGCTTTCGTGAAGTCGGAGCCAGGATGTAATCCCTGTTCGAGCAAGAATTTATTCATCTCGTCGGTCGTTGGCGCTTGGACGGCCTCCTTGTTGAACCGCTCAATGTAGGCCCGAAGAGGCTCATCTCTTCCCTGTACGACAGCTCCGAGGGATGCCTCGGTCTTCGGATGGCGTCGCAATGCAGTAAAGTGACGGGAGAAAATCCTCCCCAGCTGCCTCCAGGATGTAATGGATTCTTCTGGCAGCTGCTTGTACCATGTCATTGCTCTCTTCCGGAGCGTGGTCGGGAACAGGCGACATTTGATGGCTCCTCGTACCCCTCTGTAGTCCAGAAGGGCGTCTATGTTTTCTATGTGTTCGTCTGGGTCAGTGGTTCCATCGTAAGTCCCTAGAGACGGAGGCTTCTCCAGTCCTCTAGGGAGACGGGTGACCAGGATCCTGCGAGACAACGGGCCGCGAGGCTCGTCGTCGCTGTTCGAACTTGGAGTTGATGGTGATCGTTGTCTGCGCTCGCGGCGGCGGTCTCTGCGAGGTGAGGGTGAACGTGGCCGGTCGCGAGGTCTGACCGGTGGAGAATGCCTATCCTGCCTCCTTCTCTTGTGTCTTGGTGACGATCGATCTCGCGGGGAGATCTGGTCGCGCTTGCGAATGCGTTGAGATTCAGGCTCACGCCTCGTCATACGGTCTTCCCTGCGCCTAGGTGGTGGGCTTCTTGATTTCCGGTGTTTACTTTTCGGAGGAGAGGATCTTGGAAGAGATGCTTCCTCGAGAGCTCCTATTCTTTCTCCTTGCTGCAAGATAAGGAGGTTTGTGCGGTTGACAGCTTCCAGAAGAGCTGCAACGGCCAGGTCGGCGCTGGGAGGGCCAGGAATAGGTCGTTCGCCCAACGGTGGCTGCTTGCCTCCTTGCTCGGTGGGAGGAGGAGTTGGAGACGCAGTAGCCCCGTCTCGAAGGAAACGGGGATCAGAAAGTAACGGAGATCTGCCGTCAACGTCCATCTTGTTGACGGGAACGAGAACTGTAACGTCAACACCCTTTGCGGAGTTCTGAGCGGCCATATGTGGGCGGATCAAAGAAAGTATGTTTTGATCTTTTAGTTTTCGAGGAGGAAAGAAAGAAGGGGAGAACAAAGAGTTCCCACAGACGGCGCCACTGATCCGAAGTGGCGAACAGGCCCACGTAAGCTGGTCGTCAGATGGCAAGGTGCTCGGACGGATGATGGTCGTCAGGCGTGCAAGGTGTTCGGCTTGTGAATGAGGAGAGGAGGGGGTGTACCTGCAAGGCACTCTGACGCTCAAGTAAGAAAAGGTCAGAGAAAAGGGGCAAGTACAACGTGTATTCTTAGGGTGAAAATGTGATACCTGACCCTCTCAAGCGAGAGGGTTTATATAGAGCCCCCAGCGCGTGGTCAACGGTCCTATTTTCGGGGCAAAATAACTGCTTTCCCCAAAGAATAGGTAACTGCCCAAACTAGCCGTTATGTCGGGCAGGGTGTCAGAAACTAGCCGTTATGTCGGGCATAAACGCAGTTCCGGGCACATGTCCTTTGCTGTTCGGGCAGCGAGGAAGCCGGGCATAAAGCCGGGGAGGAACGTTGTGTTCCTTGCCCGGTTGGAGGGGCAGAAATGTCGTTTTTGCCCTTCTGTGGATTGGGCTTAGGCAATTTGGGTCGCTCAGGAGCAGAGCCGGATTGCGCCAATTCTAGCCATTGGTACAGTCCAGAACAACTTATTTAAAAATATGTGTGTCATGTGTTCAATATTTATTTTTCATATTTTAGTGTATAAACATATAATTTTTTTTTTTTTTTGTATATTTATTTTTAATATATCCGATCAATCCAATCCAAACCAATCTATTATTTTTCAGATCAGTTTGGTTTAGGCTTTATTGCAAAAATATAGAAATCCAATCTAAACCAATCCATTTATTTTTTATTGGTTCGAATATCGGATTCTCTCGAAACCGAACCAAACCGGCCCGCGAACACCCCTATCCAAAACTGTCATTGAAAAAATTTGAAACAAATGAAATTTTTTTACATTAACATAATATTTTGAAATTTTTAGTAAAAAAATGAAGAATAGCGGAAATTTCAAAATTTTTTGTACTGTACCAAAAATTTTGAAATTTTCGATAGTGAAAAAATTTCAAAATTTTCGATTTTTTTTTTACACTACTGAAATTTTCGAAATTTCCGGTATTGTACCCGAAATTTTGAAATTTTTGGTACTATACCAGAAATTTCAAAATTTATAGTGGTGTAAAAAATTTTTATTTGTTTTCGGAAATTTCTAAATTTCTGATAAAAATATGAAATTTCCGGTATTCTTCATATTTTTTATCGGAAATTTCAAAATTTTCGATAAAAAATAAAAATTTCCAAAATTTCTAGTATATATCACAAAATTTCCGAGATACCACCGTAAATTTTATAATTTCCTAAAATTTTGGAAGGGTAACAAAGTAATTTCCCCACAATTGAGAGGGAGGTATCAAGTCTAAGTGGGGGTGGCTGGTTAATTCCTCCACTATAAGCCGCTTCACTCTTTACTTTTTATAGCAAGTTTTAACCAACAACTTTTTTTTTTAAATTCCATTAATATTTAATATTATTTTTTTAAAATTCTCTCAACATTTAATACTATATTATTGTCATTTAAAAAAAGTTAGAAAATAATTTCTTTCTCATTTATCATTTCTTTCCCATTATTTCAAGAACACAAGATCTTTATAGATCTATTTCATCATGTTATTAAAAGAATCCATTATAATCTCTCCCGAAAGCAGTATATCATCACCACTCTAACTGCAAAATACCTTATATGTTGATTATGTTTATCTTGGGTAGCTAATGGTGTATTAACCTGAGCTATCGTGTACTAAATGCCACCATAGAAGTAGGTGGATTGAGTGCTCTATGATTCCCCATGTATCAAATAATGAGGCCACATGAAACATTATGAACACGTTTAGGCCATGTGTAGTAGTACTTTTCCCTTTCCTTTTTATGTACTATTTATATATATATTTTTCTTATATTAAATGATTAATAAATTAAATTAATAAATTTTTCTATTTTAAATTTTTTTTTTCTTTTTTGAAATATTTTTAATTAATCAGGTAAAAAAATATTTGGGAGTGTGTTATGGATTGGTTGCAGATAACTCACAAACCAGAAGGTTGGAATGAAGAGCTCAAATGGATCATAGAAAAAGAAAGGTGGTAACACTTGAAATGTGCAGTAGTAGCAGAGACTGTCTATGAAGATTGGAAATTTAAAAACCTATGTTGCTTTTGTAGCATACACTCTCTGATCACTATTATAAATAATAAAAAAAAATTTAGGTTTATTGAATAATAAATGTATCTGATATATAATAATGTCTAGATATATTATTTATTCAATAGGTTATTATTGTTTATAATAGTGACCAGATGATATAATTGATAGGACTATAAGACCTCAAATTATTGACAAGATTCTGTATTGGAGTTGGTGTTATCCTAAGCTTAGGCATTACTTAGGTAGATTAATGATGCCTTAGTTGTTTGGTATTTTGGTCCGTATGCTAGTCTTTGGGATCGCTTTGTGGGTTTTGTTTTTGGTCATATCAATAAATTTTTGATTTAAAAAAATATATTTATTATTTCATTTTATTTATTTTTTTCTCTACAATAAATTAAAATATATATATAATTAATTAAGCATTAAATTCTTAAACAACAAGTAATTAAAAATTATTTAAATTTGATATGTAAAAAATATAAGGAATATCTTGGCCTGGGTGTAAAGAAATTAATTAAAAATAATTTGATATGTAAAACTTATTTAAATTTGATATTTATTTAAACAACAAGTATTGGAAGTGTGTAGAGCTTCATTTTAATTCGCCCACGATTCTCTTCCAATTTCGCACCTTAGAGTTTGAAAGGTACAAAATGTTAGTCTAACTTTATGGGCCAACTTGTCAATGTCAGTATATCTGTATATGGTTCATGAATTATTGGATTTTATTTGGATTTGATTAGAAAGATAAACTTTTTAAATTGTTGATTTGTAATTTATCTCAACTGACGTGATCCAACAAATTTGTTTTATTTATTATTCTTAAATTAATAACTCGTGTAAAAATGACAATTTGACTAGTAAAAAATGGCCATAATAGTAAGTTATAGAATTGCAAAATACTATCTTTGTCGTAAAGTATAAGTCATTTTGAAAGAAAAAAAAATTATCCTAAATTATAAATCACCTTCCATTTTCAATGCAGTATTAATGACATTTTTTTTCAATATATCTTCAAGTATTTATTACATTTATTCAACAATTTTCAATGGAGTATTTCAACTCTTTTAATTTTTCTTTCCTGTGTGATTATGAGAGACATTACTTTAAAGTGATATATAATTTATCTTTCACATAAAATAATAATTATGTTTCTTAGTTCGTGTGAAATATGCAAAACGTTTTATAATTTGGGACGGAAGAAATAGGTAAAGATTTGGTCACGATTAATAATCTTTTACAATAAATAGGTGTGAGTGCATATACAATACTTTTAATGACGAAGTTAGATATAAATTTTTGGGATGGTCGCTAACGTAAAATAAATATTATAAATAATATTTTAAATAATATTTTAAATAAAATATTTAAGTTAAAATAAATATAAAATTAATTATCAAATAATTAATTACATGATTTAAAAATATCTTAAAATAATGTTTCACGCATTGTGAGTAACTTGAAATTATCATTAATAGACTCAGAATTAATGCTTGCACTAATCTCCGTTTCAATATATACTTTATGATATCTTCTAGAAACTCATCATCCATCTTATTTCTCAAGTTAGTCTTGATAATATTCATTATTGAAAAGACCTCTCATGTGACCGTAGAAACGAAAAGAGTCCTGCTAAGACAAAGTAGTTTATCAACGAAGATGCAACTAAACATGAACATAGTTCTTGAATGGTCGATAAATTATTCAAGTTTAATGTTTGACGAGCAACAAATAAAAAATGTTGGAGTTAAAGTTGCAAATTATTCGTCTCTTGATCACTAAAATGCATAGGATAATATTTTTAAACTAAAGAACAAATAGTATCAATTTTAAAAGATTTATATCCATCCTTAGGAGACAAATAACAAGAAAGGATTTCAACTTTAATGGTAGTGAAAAAGATTTCAACTTTAAAGTAATATTGAAATGTGACTTAATTCTCTTCAAGACGGGAGCGTTCAAATCTTGTTGTTGAATGAACATCGTTAAGATTAGAAATCTCAATATCATGTTTTTCAGAAAAAGATACCATTTTAGTAAGTAATATATCCCAACTATATTCTCTCATACCTTTAATAAGATCTTTTATTGAACGAACCAAGTTGATAACATTAACTACATCTTGATTTTGTTTTTGTAAGGCTTGACACAGCATATTTGTTATCCCCGTGATTTCTTTCATCAGGTGAAAAATAAATATAAAATCAAATGTCTTCAATGTAACAACTATGTGCATCCTCACGTGTAGCATAACTTCCTCTTTCTTTTGCAGTTTTTTTTAAAAACTAAACAAGTCATTTCATACATATTTATTTTATCGATATTTATCAAGCTAAAAAAATTATAAACTTAATTCCTTTGGATATAAAATTAATTCATACATATTTATTAGCTGAAAAATAATCATTTTCATTCAAGAATCTAAAACAATGTGTGCCTGTGTGTTTTAATATAAAGCCATTTCAAGCAATCAGTTTAAACAAAAATAGAATAGTCAAATTAAAGAGAAAAATGAATGTTATCATCAGAATACTCAGAGCAATGTTTTGGAAGAATTAGATTCAGAAGTTAATTTCTTCTACTACTATTTATCAAGGAAGGAGAAAAGAAAACCCCCAAAAACATTACTTTAGTATCCATTCAGTCTTATACTTAATATATATTTATATAATATTATTAAATAAAACTGTACGTCAAAATTTTAAAAAATAAATCTTTATCGAACTATTATATATTTTAATATAAATGTTGATTTATTTTATAATTTAACAATAAAATATTTAAAAAGTTTTTTAATGTTTTTGAAAACTTAAAATTATATGATATTTTACATTTGATCTATTTGATTTTACTTGAAGTGCAAGTACAAGTAAGAATACTTAGGTGTCTATAGGACACACCGACACGTTTAAAGGTTAGGTTCCATGCAAGTATTGATTTAAATACGAAATTGTTTTGCAATACAAAAATATAGGGACAAGTGTTATAATATCCCGTCCAAACACACTCAATTTCCTCTATAATTCGATGCAGGGAATTGTTTTATTTAAGTTGTGAATGACTATTAAAAAACTCGTTCGATTTATTTACTAATAAAATTAGTATTAAGGTTTCAAATATATTTTTGTTCTTTCTTATTCTTTAAAATCTTTTAAATGGAATTTTGATTCTTTCTTTTTAAAAATAAATTGTTGATTCTTTAGCAGCTTTGAGAGTTGTTTTTCCACATATCCATGTTTTTCTCTACCCATTTGTGCACTAGAATATTTACTGGTCTAAGTTTCGATCTTTCCTCAGATGGATTAGTCAAGAAGTTCACATGCGTCGCTTTGTTCGCAGCTACTCTTGTATGCCAAAATATATCAAAAAGGACATCCTTAAAAAAATCATGTTGGTATTTGAATCTTGTGAGCTCATTATAAATAAATATGTGCTCCCCAAAATATATACACATGCCTTAAAAAAATGACAAACCTCGCCAATAGTAATTAATGGAATCATCAACCGATACCTATGAATAATGTGGTATTCTATTTGTGACATATGTTGGCCTAATGCATCACACTACTACGGAAAATTCATTTAACAACGGTTGAGAAAGGTATGTAATCACGCGTGCACAGACGTTGTTATGTAGAGTGTCGTTGTATATATGATATGTACAATCACGGATCAATAACCGTTGTATTAAACTGGAAAGAGTGCTACCTATCACAACGGTTGATACAAACAATCGTTGTGATAAAGTAATTGTACTAGGTTCGATTCCCAGCTGCGCTATTTTGATTTTTTTTCTGGACAGCGCGGGAGATATTATAACGGTTGTGTAATATAATCGTTGTTAAAGCATAAGATATTATTACGGTTATCATGTATAACCGTTGTTACATATTCTGCAGATTTAAGAAAAAGATTCCTGATTTTATAATTAATCCCTTTTTTTAACTTGTATTATTGTTCACCATATCACAGCAGAAAATACAACTAACATTTGTGATAAAGTAATCATAATAATGTTAATTGTATCATATTTATAATACATAACTGTATCATATGCAATTGTAACAAATATCTTACAATATATCAGAACATACAACCTGCAGTTTACACATTACATAACATCACATTATTGTATCATATTCAATTGTAACAGATATCTTACAATTTATCTGAACAAACTGCCTACAGTTTACACATTACATAACATTATATAGTTGTATCATATTCAATTGTAACAAATATCTTACAATTATCAGAACAAACAACCTATAGTTTACATAGTACATAACATCACATAATTGTAACTTGGTGTTTTGGTTTCTTGTCTCTTGGTGTCTTGACTCTAAAGACCTATGATTTCAAATAATTATACTTGTTAGTAAAAATATTTAGAAACTATAATATACAATTAATATATTAAAGAGTAAATTGCATACTTGTTAATTTTCCCATATGCCTTCTTCATGATCAATTCGAACAACGTGCACGACATCTCCATCAAATTCATCATATGAGGTAGGGACTTGTGTTGTGTAAGAAGGTGTGGACGGAATATCAAGACTTCCATCACTAAGAGGAATGTGTTTTCCTTGGAGAATGATTAACCATTTCCCCGATATGTCCGATGGATCGGTAACATAGAAAACTTGTTTTGCTTGAGAAGCCATGATGAATGGTTCGGTCATAAAAGATGCCTTGCCAAGGTCGACCCATGTGAATCCTAAGTCATCAATGTGTACACCATTACTATTATTGGGAACCCATTTGCATTTAAATAAAGCCACTTTGAAAATAACATAATCAATCTCTCAAATCTCATCAATGACCATAAAACGCGGTAGTTGCCAATACAGAATTCTTATCTTTTGAACTAGATAAATACATCGATTCAGCTTCAACCATAATTAACCCCACTATTTTGCATTGTACTACGATCAACTTTTGATTTTGTATAAAAGGTATAATGACCAATGTCGTATGCGGTCCAAGTAATGACATAAAATTTTGGCTCGTAAGACAACCATTTAAGTATCTCGGATGCACTACGATCATTAGATACACTTTTATTAAACCATTTTATGAATCTCTTGTTATGCTCTATCAACAATAACTTGTCACTCATTCGGAGATATTTTTTTCTCAAAAGTCCTTTGTGAGTATCCATGAAAGGTTTAACTTCATCTATATTATTCAATATATAGAAATGTGCTTGAATACCTACTTCCCGAGCCATTGACTTAACATTTAGACCTTGAATACCTCTTCCGTCTGTGTCATCATGACGAAACTTTGGAATTCCTATAGAATCTGCGTCCGACAAATAGTTTGTACAAAACTCAACAGCTTCTTCTGTGATGTATCTTTCAACAATCGAAGCTTCCGGTCGGTGATGATTCTTCGTATATCCTTTAAAAATCTTTATATATCGCTCTATTGGGTACATCCACCTTAAATAAACTGGACCACAAATTCTGAATTCTCTAACTAGATGAACAAGTAAGTGAACCATAATGTCAAAAAATGATGGAGGAAAATACATCTCCAATTGACACATGATTATGGCAGCCTCATCTTCTAATTCATCTAATTTTTTGAAATCAAGAACTTTATTACATACGGCATTGAATAATAAGCACAATCTCGTTATAGTAACTCTCACATTTTTTGGTAGGATCCCATAGATAGCCACTGGTAGAAGTTGTTACATCAATACATGACAATTATGAGATTTAAACCAATTAACTTGAGATCTTTCATTGAACAAGTTTCTTGATGTTTGATGAGTAACCTTGCGGAAGTTTAATACCTTACAAACACTCGCATAAAATTTTCTTTTCCTTTTTAGAAAGAGTGTGACATGCTAGAGGCAGATAAGTTTTTTTTCCTTTCTCTATTAGAGACAACTGTTTTCTTATACCCATCTTCTCCATATCAAGAAGGGGAGTCTTACTATCTTTAGTCTTGCCTGGAATGTTTAGAAATGTGCCAATCAAACTATCACACATATTTTTCTCCACGTGCATCACATTAAGACAATGTCTAACATCAAGACTTGACCAATACGGAAGATCAAAGAAGATGGACCTCTTTTTCCAAATATTTTTCGTAACTGTCCCTTTTTCTTTTTTTCTCTTCCCAAAAACAACATTAATGGGTTCTTGCCGTTGATAAACTTCTTCCCCGGTTAAAGGTTCAGGTGCCTCATCAAACTCTTGCTCTCCATTAAAAGCCTTTCGCAATCTACGATAAGGATGATCGGGTTTTAGAAATTTTTGATGCCCAAGGTAAACAGTCTTTTTTACAAACTCAAGTTGGTGATAACAAGTATCATCTTCACATATAGGACACACTCTATGTCCTTTGACACTATATCCAGCCAAGTTACTGTAAGCCAGAAAGTCATTGGTTGTACAAAATAACATTGCACGCATCTTAAAATTTTCCCAGAATATGCATCATTAACTTCAACGCTTTCATCCCACAAGAGTCGTAAATCATCAATTAATGGACTTAGATAAACATATATGTCGTTACCAGGTTGTCGTGGTCCAGAAATCATCATACTTAACAGTATATACTTGCGCTTCATACTCAACCAAGGAGATAGGTTGTAAATAGTGAGAAGAACAGACCACAAAGTATGATTAATGCTCATATTACCAAAGGGGTTTATTCCATCGGTGGCAAGTCCAAGCCTAAGGTTTCTTGGCTCAACTCCAAAATCTGGAAACAACGAATCAATTTTCTTCCATTGTAACGAATTAGCAACATGGCGAATGTTTACATCACAAGTCCTTTCATCTGCATGCCATCTAAGATTTTTTGCGTCATTCGAATTAGCAAAAAGTCTCTTAAATCGTGAAATTATTGGCAAGTACCATAACACTTTAGCAGGAGGATGCTTCCTACTAACATTGTCATAGTCATTGTCATCACCACAGTTGGCCTTCAACTGTAACACGACACACCACATTTCAAACATTGATACAAGTCTTCATACTCTTTCTGGTATAATATGCAATCATTAGGGCAAGCATGTATTTTGATATACTCCAAACCCATTGGACACAATATCTTCTTGGCCTCATAACAACGATCCGACAATTTGTTATCTTTTGGTAACATTTCCTTTAGCAGTTCAAGTAATTCCGTGAAACTTTTATCCGACCATCCATTTTTTGCCTTCAGATTAAACAACTTTAACACTGCCGACAATCGTGTAAAATCTGTGCATACCTTATATAAAGGGGTATCTTAATCACTACATAAAGTATCATAAATATTAGCATTCTTAAAAGAAGATTCCCCAATATCACAGAACATATCATCTAGTTGATCATCCATATATTCATCTTCCTCGACTCTTTGACTTTGTGACGCACAACTTTCCTCCACTTCACCATGCCACGTCCATATTATATAATTTTGACATATACCATCACAACAAAGGTGATGAAATATTTGATCCTTTCTATAATTTTTTATATTCGCGCAAAGAACACAAAGACAATAAAAGATACCGTTATTTTCGGGAAGATATTTATCAGCGTATTCAAGAAATTCAAGAACTCATTTCTCATAAACCGGACCTAATCTATTAGCTTTCATCCAACTGCGATCCATAATAACTTCTGAAATTTATACACATATAATAATGTGAATGACACACTAAAATGTAATCCAAAAACTTAATGCATTTGCAAATCTAAATCTGAAGTATATAAAACATTTACTCTAATACTAACTTGAGCATAAACAACATAAACATACTGACTTGAGCATATAAACAAAGAAAAAAGGAATGAAGATGTTGAAGAACACCGTACTTCAAAGCTGGAGAATCAAATAAACGAAGAGGGTGTGAAGATTTGAGCTACGAAGAGGGTAAAGTTTACGCCACCGCTGTCATCTCTGGTGGCTCGCTTGTTCAACTAGGGCATATTTTGAAAGAAATAATATAGAATAAGTTTTGTTTTAATTTATTAGTGAACCCTTTAATTACGGCTGGGAAACACAACCGTAGTGGAATTGAAGGCCTCTTACAACAGTTTTTTAATTCTCCGTTGTAAACTATTTTACAATTTATTTTTGAAGTAATGGAGTTAAGTTCTATAATAACGGCTGGTTTAAAAAACCATTGTAAAATCATTTACAATTTCTTTCATAAATAATGGACTTAAGTGACAAATGCTTAATGTACTCTAAAAAATGGAAAAAGTGTAACTGCAGGGAATCGAAGCTTGCTACACAATATTTATTACTACGGTCTTTTAACACAACCATAATTATATTTCTGTTTATACGTATGGCTAGTTACTGGACGCGAAAATTTTAACCTATTACAACGGTTTAGATGAATCTGTTGTAAACCCGACATTGTTGTTTGCGCGTTTTGTAGTAGTACCAATAGCAATAAGTAGAAGAAAATCTTGGACAAGCACTAAATTGAAAGAACCAATAACTACTTTATATCTTGTGGTCATTTCAAACTTAACTTCAATGTCTTGAACACTTTTAATAAAGAGCGCACTAGACAAAACATGCCAGGTTTTACAGGGAAAGTGTCCTTGCTAGTAAAATTCTTAAACTTAAAAGTCACAATCTTTCCACTAAGGCCATTATCCAAAGCTCAATAAAAATCAGAGTCCATAATATATAACCATATGTCTCTAAAAATATAATCGTGTATTATCCCAGATGTGCCCTAAAAGCCACAAACACATTTGAGGTATCCTTTATTATTGAGTGCAGACTGTAACGGTCCGTTTTTAATATTTCCTTTTCCCGTGCTTTTTGGTGTTAATTGGTCGAGTCTTTATTTTTAATTGAGCAATATTTATGTTAATTGCTAATTGGTGTGATTATATGTTATTTTTGCACATTGTGTATTTTTACCGTTTTTGAGAGTTTGCGGGGAAAATTGGAATAGAGGGTATTTGACATATTTCATAATTAATAGTGTTAGTTAATAATAGTTAGTTTAGATATTTATTAGAAATGTTTAGAATTTTTAAGTTAAGAAAATATAAAAGAAAATAGTTAGTATAAGTTTAGAAAAAAAAAAAGAGAAGAAAAAGAGAGAAGAGGAAAAGAGAAGAGAAAGAAGAAAAGAGAGGAAAAACTTGTGAAAGAAGAAATCAATCTCCCGACTTTCTAGAACGCGATTAAATCGGGTAAGGGTGCGAAACTCGATTATACTATGCTTGTATATAATTATGTATGAATGGGTTTGGATGATTCTCTTGCTTTCCATGTTTTTTTACTTTTAGGTCGAAAATGATAAAATGAGTAGAATCGATGGTTTAACGGTTGGAAATCGATGTAAAGGTGGTAGTCTGCTTGTTGACATGATTAGAATAGGTTCTGATTGAAATATGTTGATTTGGAAATGGTTTGGGTTGGAAAATATCATTTTTTGGGGTTTCAACAGCACTGAAGGATTCTGAGTTTTCGCAGGTTCGCCTAGCGAACCATTCAGCGAAGGGTAGCGAAGGTTCGCTACGGGTATTCGCCTAGCGAAGGCATGAGCGAAGGTTCGCTAGAGTGTTCGCCTAGCGAACTTTGGGTGTTTTTGGCTCTGTTTGGTTCTGACTTGGTTCGCCAAGTGCTCGCCTAGCGAACTTTGTGTCTGTTTTTATCTAACAGTTGGTTCGCTGGAACATTCGCCTAGCGAAGGAGCTAGCGAATGCTCGCGAGGGATGTTCGCCTAGCGAAGGAGCTAGCGAATGCTCGCGAGGGAGATTCGCCCAGCGAACAGTGCTGTTCGTGTAATTTTGTTTTATGCATAACTTTTGATCTGTGATTCGGTTTGAGGCGTGGTTTGATGCGTTGGAAAGCTAACGAGATGTTCTTCCTAGGAAAAATAGTTTTGGGGTCTGAACTTGGTCCAATCGGTACAGTTTTTACAAACCGTTTCATAGTGTCGGGCGTCCGGTTTATGTTTTTACGTTATTTCGAAATATTCATATCTTGTTAACCGTTTATCGTATTTAAGAGTTCTTTAAACCGAATCGAAGCTGTCGATGAGTACTTTTTGATGATGATAGAAAATATTATTTTTGTCCGACTTTTAGCCGACTTTTTTGGAAAACCGAATAATGGAATTTTGAGTTATTTTTCAATATTGTAAGACATATTATGATATGTTATGAGATGGCTTGTGTGATGATTCTTTGATGGGAATTTGATGTTGTGGAATGGTATATTGGTGTTTGTGGCCATTTTGGGCAATTGTGTGCATTACTTTATATGTACTTGAAATACATGATTATTGTTAATGCATGAGCATTTGATGTTGGCATGAGTCATTAATGTGTCAAGTATCATGATATGCATTCTTGCATTGGAAGATTCATAAATGAATCAGTTTTATCGTCTTACGCCCTGAAATAATGGTAGAAGCGATTAATCATAAATGATTGTGCGCCCTGAAATAGTGGACTATGGCAATCGGATTGTGCGCCCTGAAATAGTGGACTAAAGCAATCCATAAACGTCGTACGCCCTGAAATAATGGTTTATAGCGACGGGGAACATCGTAGGCCCGATGGGGAGTTACTCTATGTAACGAGCGATGATTCCAAGAGTTCCTGGGGGACTAATGAATTACAAGGTTGGATTGGTACCGCATGCGTAGAGTCGTTGTGTCGGTCTCTGTGCATTTGCATAATTCATTACATGTATGTTTATGTGTTGAATTTTGAGAAGGATTTGTTATGCATTGTGTTAATGTATATGCTTATGTGATTGATGTGTGAAATGGGTTTAATATGCCTTGTGTTGTTTACAAGTATCGTATTTGTGTGGTGAGAATAATTGTGCATATTTTGCTAAGTGTTATATAATGATATGCATTTATATTATAATCCTGTTTCTCACCCTTCTGATGTGGTTTAATGTTGTAATGGCATTGCAGATTAGACGCTGGAGGTCTTTTGCGAAGATTAATGTCTTCGTCTTTTTGTCGTTCCGTCGGCTCTGATATGTAACACGGGTAGTTGGGGTTAGAGTGTAGATGTTTCTTTTAGCTTGTATATAGTGGCCTTGTATGAATATGTATATGACATACTTATATTTTGTGATGACATCAGTTATGGATGTTCCGCTTTAATTCTGTAACTGAATGCTGATATTTTGGAACAGAGTTCCTTTGTTTATAAAAAACTATCCAGGTGTTATATATCTTTATGAGCAGGTTGTTTTTAGTTCACGTTGATGTGACATCTCTGTTTATATCTAAATGATTTAATCTTTGCTCTGATGTTTTATTATAAGATTATTTTTTTTATTACGTTTTTGTACGGGGTATAGAAGGGGTGTTACACAGACCCAATCCTTATCCTTATAGCTAAAAAAAGTCATTATCCATTGAGGTTCCCCATGGAAAGGACCTCCACCAAGCACAATGTCTTCAACAACTTCTCATAACTCATTACCAAGCCAAATAGTTTTGTGGTGTTATATTTTTACCGGCCCTTAAAAGGGGACAACTTAAGGAAATGTGAGGAAGGCCAACTGATGGGTCAGTCACCCAACGAAACTCCTAGGCGCCTTAAATAGGCCATTAGGTTGCCCTGAACTGGCCAAAAGGTCACTCAATTGCGACAATACAACCTGCCAGATTGGGATCTAATTGTCCTAATCGGCCAATAGATGTGAGTGGTGACATGGGTCCACAATGACTAACTAAAGAGAGTAAGTCAAGAAGGGTAACCACTTCCTCCACAATTCTAGGAAGAATAAGTCTTCTCTTGACCACTTCCTTGGTCATGAAGGTGGGGTATAAATTCCCATTAACTTTATGTAATACCCCGTATTATCTAAATGCTCAATTGGATATCAGATGAGATCAGGTGAGTATCTATGTGCTCTATTTTTGGTAAATTGGATTCATGGAATATTCTAAGTATTTTAAGTATTATCAATTGTGATTAATAGAGCAACTTGTGAACTCTGAAGAGATCAATTATTTTATTAAAGAGACGGATTAATATTTATTAACCCGAGAAAAGTAATTTTATGGTAATTCTAATAATTGATCAATTGGGTTGAGACGACAAATATCAATTGGAGATATTTTATCCTGTTGGATTTATATTATATATTAATGATTATGTATATATATATATATATATATATATATATATATATATATATATATATATATATATATATATAAGAAAAGGAGAAAGAAAGAAATAGAAAGGATAATGAAGAAGAGAAAGGAGAAGAACTTGGGAAGAAGAAACTCATGGGCCATCATTTCATCATCTTCTCCAAACTCCTCTTCGGTTACCAGGTGGGTTCTAGTTAGACACTCTAAGTCTAGAAATATACGAATTGAACTTAAGTTAGATTGAGAGAAAATGAATTCTAACGGATGAAATTCGATATAAATTGCATAGAATACTTGTTAATTGTGTTGGAACATATTTGGATTGATATATTGTGATTTGGAAGTGATTAGATGAGAATTGGAGAGGTTTTGGGGAGTAATTCGTAACGGGAGCAATGCAGGAAAAATTCTGGGTTTCGCTGCCCATGCGCGTATGGGGCAGGGCAATACGCGTATTGGATTGGGCAATACACGTATGGAAAGGAAGGATTATAGGCATTACGCGTATGGGATTGGGCAATACGCGTATGGAGTGAGGCAATACGCGTATTGGGCTGTTAGTGGAATTTTTAGGGAGTTTTGGTCTCTGCCCGTACGCGTATCACTTTGGGCAATACGCGTATGGATGGGCGAGGGAGCAAGGCAATACACGTATGGCACAAGGCAATACACGTATGGCCAGGAGGGTGCAGAATTGTGTTTTTCGCGATACCAATTCTCGTTATGTCCATAACTTTTGATCCGTTTATCCGTTTTGAACGTTCTTTATATCGTTGGAAAGCTAATGAAATGTATTTTCTTATTAAAATAGTTTTAAGATCGTTGGCCGATTTAATTATGTCGGGATTTTGGAATAGTGTCATTTTGTCGACTTTTATCGTTTAATGGTGGGTAATTATTGTTGAATTATGTGTTTCAATTATGCGATTGACGGTTATTTTGCCTATGCTCTTATTGTCAACATGTTTGTATATATATGCATGTTAAAATATGAATTAGGAAGAGTGAGGAAACTTTACCCCAAAACAGATGGTAGAGTAAGATTGTTATAATTCTAGGTTGTGAATAGAATTGTGAAACACTAGTATGGAACATGTGTGTGAACCTTTGTGTTTTTTGAAAGGCGAATGTGGACTTAAGGCATTGTGGCCTTGTGATTGTCGAATACAATCACGTTTGTGTGTGAGATCACGTAATCGTAACCGGTTATCTTGTGAGTGCATTTCATGGGTCTCGAGCTCCTCTGAAACATGTGCACGACTACTTGGCAGGTTTGATTCTCGCGTGCAGTACGAATGGCGCTCTGGGAGCGTATGCTTGTGACGGTTAATGGCCCGTGTGAAGCGACAGTTCATAACGGTTTATGGCCCGTAGAACCCGAATCCATTCGTATGTTAAGTAGGTTTCGAGGATCCATGACTCGGGTCGACTTCTAAACGTAGAAGCAGACGGGAAAAGGGGATGCCTTGGTGTGGTTATCGATTAGTGATATTCGGAGTTGATCAAACTCATGACATGTTTCCATATAGTGTGAGATTGTGAGATTGTGTACTCAAGGTCATTTCCCCTCCCCTTGACTTGAGTTAGGATTGATAGAACACTGTAAAGCCAAGAGAACCTATAGGATAGGGAACTCACTGAGATTTGATGTATCACACCCCACTATAGTTTCTATATTTCAGGTGCAGGTTTGGTTACAAGTGGAGCGATGCTCGGATGTTTCAAGAGAAACTTAGTTAAGCTTATTCTGCTGTGTATTCTTTTATTGTATACAATTGAGGATATTGTATATTATTCTTAGTTTTTATTATTTTGGCTAGTTTCCATGACTTGTGCCATGTAGTGTATTTATGTTTTAGAAATGGACAAGTATGTGCACTATGCCATTAGGCGCTTTTGATGTGTCAGTACCAAACAAAGTGCTTGTATTGTATTATTCTAGATATATATTATACAGGGCATTACACTTTATAACCCAGGCCCAAGAAAGCCTTTATAAATACTACTCCCCCTAGAGAAGGAAAGGGAGACTATAAGCATAACCATCTTCTCCTACCTAAAAGAGCACCACACTCCCGGTAACCGTGAAGTAATTACTCCCCTTTCAATTATTATAATACTTGTAGTATTATTATTGAGTTTCATGCAAAGGCCAAGGAATAAATATGAACAATGCATTTTCCTCTCAAAAACCACAAAACCGACTCTCCTAGCATATGGCTTTCTATGTGAAATCATTTGTAAACTTACATAAAAGGCCATAATAAAACCATTACTAAGTATTAGAGGGGCAAGAAACACAAGAAAGGGGGGGGGGGGGGGGGGTTGAATTGGGTTTCACCAAAATTGATTTTCTTCTCCACCTTCAAACATCAATGCTAACAAGAGAATAAAAATAAATAAACACAATTATTGTTATCCTAGTTCATTGTTAACAAAGTTACTCCAGTCCACCCACCAAGGTGATTTCGCCTTAGAAAATGACTTAATCCAATAATCTTGAAAGATTACAATCAACACAACCTCTAAGTGTTAGAAAACAACTTCGCGCCCTCTCAAGTATACAGACTAACGACTTAGTCACTTGAGGAATAATCACTTTGAAAAGGATTACAAATGTGTGCACAAAGAGATGCTTCTAAACAAGCAGATTACACAAGTTTAAGTAAAATAACACAAAAGTGTTTCCTAGCAAGATATGAACAGCAGTTCCTGAAGGTGCGAGAAAGACACGAGAAAGAGGGGGGTTTGAATTGTGTATTTGCTCTGTTGATTACTTTTCATTTCTTGTTGTTGAATCACTAAGGATTACATCAGAGTTTGTTGAGAGACTCTGACTGGCAACGTTATATTCAGACTTGCTAAGCATGAGGCTTCAGAAATAACAAGAGTCTGAATATAAGATCCACTTCTCAGAACTTGCAGATCGGAAGCTTATCAGAGTTAAGCTGCAAGGTTCTGACTTACTTGTGTAAGGTTCTGATACTCTATATAAAACATAAATAAGTAAATTAAGCATAAGAGTAAAGAACACACGATATATCCTAGTTCACCACAAAGGCTAATCCAGTCCACCCTCCTCAGGTGATTTCGCCTTGAACACAAGGTCTTAATCCACTATAATCAATCTCAATTACAGATGCACGGGCAACAGCCGGTGACTAACCACTTGCACAGCCGCACTGTGACTAACATACAATGAACCATTCAGGGATTCAACTTAATGAGTATAACGAACATTGACCTGCATGTTCCAATCTCGCAAGATCTACTGCTAGGCTTTCATAGCTAGACATTCAGGGATTCATCGCAATGAATATAACGCTACTGACCCTATTTCAGGCTTTTTCCCACAATGACATCTCGCCATTGTCTTCTCGAGTCTCCGGTCACACTGACCACTCAAGGAATCCTAATTCACCAAGAATTAGTTATACAGGAGATTACATAGATGCTTCTTAACAAGCATATTACTCCTAAGTTTAAGTACAAAAGAACACACAAGTGTTCAAGCAAGATGTGAGCAACAGCTCCTTGCTATTCTAAGAAACTACAAAGATGTATAATGATTTGACAGTTATTGACATCTTGTAGATCTTCTTCTTCTTCGTCTTCGGGGGGAGCAAGCTTTGAGCAACAACTCCTTGCTTCAGATCTTCAATGTAGCGCTGACGAGAAAGTGGTTGATGACTTGACTGATTTGGAATGTTGTCATCTTCATCAACAGCTTTTATACCAATTCATTGTTGTTGTGTTGAATGATGATCTTTGAGCTTCAACAACAATGGCCATGTGTAAATGGTGATAGCTTTGGATATTCTAAGTGTTACAACGAGAACTCATCGTTGTTGCTATCTTCACACAATGACTTGATCAATTCACCTTTGATGGAATGAATCGATTGCTGGATTGTGTCGTCGTCGACGTCCTCCTTTGTCTCTCAGTCGTTGATTAGAAGCGAATACTCTTTCCTTTAAATAGCCCAGTAGAAATATAGCCTTTTGAAATAATGTTGGCTGTTGGAAAAGAGACGTTGTGTAATAATTAGATGTACTGACACATCCCCTTTTTGCTGTGGGATAAGGGATGAGATATATCTTTCTTGGGCGCCGTGTACAGTTACTCACAATGGTAACATGTGACTTCTGAAATTCAGAGGCTTCTGATGTTTAATTTATGAAGCATGAGTAGAGTCTTCATAATCAGGATATCTGATATGTCAAGTCTTCAGTTATTTGAAGAAGTCCATTAGGAATCAGTCTTCAGAACTTCAGCACTTGTCTTTAAGCACGTTATCCTTTACTTCTTCAAGTCTTCCGAAACTTCAAAACTTGTCCATTAGGAATCTGTGTTCAGAGTCTTCAATACTTGATCTTCAGAATCTTAATCTTCAGAACACATAAGTCTTCAGAGTCTTTCTGCACTTGGTCTTCAGAGCCTTCCGCCTTCAGAACTTCAAGTCATGAGAGTCTTCAGCACTTCGGTTCTCTACTTCAGAAGCTTCGCAATCTTCAGAATCTTGACCACTTTCAGAGAGCATCCACAAGAGCATTGCATCCGCAATATCGACATCCTTGGATCTGACTGATCACGATCAGATACAGAAGCGTTCTTGCTTCTTGCAACTTGTGTCACACATAGTAACTTCGCATATTATCAATTTCTCTCATCTGGCTGGTGCTTTTTGGATCTGATATATTCTATAATTATGATCTGCACACAACACACGTTAGAACATAAAATGGTTCTTTCACAAATATGTATTGTTATCATTAAAACATAGATTGAGTTGTAGTGACAATTCTTGCTCTCACAATCTCCCCCTTTTTTATGATGACAAAACCAAGTATTTTGATTGAACGTTTTATACAGGGTAATCACCAAAACAAACATATTCAGAGTCTGGAACAACAACTCCCCCTGAATTTGATATCCTCGAAGTTTTATATGTAATCATCTAGAATCTTATATGATCCAAAGACATACAGAATAACAACTTGAGTTACCAGATGAAGAATAGGAAATGACTGCTTTACTATCTTGTCTTTAAGAGAACAGAGAGTCTTTAGCATCTGGACTAGTTCATCAGAACTTCCATCTTTAGATCTTCAGAGCTCAGTTTCTTTGTAGTCGTATCAGAGCTTGTAATCTTCAGAGTCTTCTGAAGCATTTCTACTTTTCTGCAGATTCATTTGAGCGCAAACAGATCAGTTCTTATCTGATAACATAGATGCGCTATTCATCAGAGACAGACACTGTCTTTTAAGAAACTCCCCCTGAGTTTCAAACTTTGTGAAGATTATAGGATTTATCATTTGAATCTTCTGGGTAGTCTCCCCTTAATTTCTATAAGTCAGATATTAGGATCTTTGAGAACGTAGTTCAGGGATATTAAGTTTTAATCACCAATAAAGATCATGACTTTTCAGAGTTTGACTTTTGAACACATGTCTTCATCTCAGAACCTTGTTACTGTCACAACTCAGTGGTTCATCAAAGCTTGATTTTTGATCAGATACCAATTAAAGGTTAATATTTGTGATCAATCAACGCTTGATTTTGAAATGGTCACATATGTTTTAATCTTAGTCTGGTACTGAATTATACCAGAGTATGTTGTGTCTGATACCAAGTGGAGAATTTCTTCTCATACCACTTGAGAGGTATTTCCATAATGTGCTAAATTGATACCAGTGAAGGTATTTGATAATAATTCACAGCTTTGCTCTGTTTGATGAGTCTGATACTAGTCTTTGTGTACTGAGTCTGATTACCAATTAATGATTTAGTCTGATACCAAATCATTTTCATTTCAATTGGTTCCTGGTAAACATCAGAATGGCTTCTTACTTGGATCTTCAACCCAGATCTTCAGACAGCTATTGGCTTCTGATTTGCGATTTGCACAGTTCCTCTGAGTAAGCATCTTGAGAATGTGTACTTTGTCTTGACTGCTTTCAGAGTTTTCTTACTTCTTCTGATTCTTAGACAACTTCTATTATATGATCGGAGTTCTTCATTCTTAGCCTGTTCCTGTCTTTAGAATGCCTAGTGAACTTGTTTAGAGTTCCCCGAATAACATCAAACAACAAACATTAGTAGCAACGTATTTTTATATGATTGATTACTTGTTTGAGTTGCATTTTTTAGATTTCCTCTTCTTTAGATTTCCTCTTCTCTTCTCAGTTATTTCCTTTTCTCAGTCAAAATTATTATATTTCTCCCCCTTTTTGACATCATCAAAAAGTGCTTAGAGCATAAGGGCATTTAAGCATATAATTCCTCTTTCCAATGAACATCATATAGTTCTTCCTCATTTGAGCATTTAAGCATTTAAGCATATATAGTTCTTCCTCATTTGAGCATTTAAGCATTTAAGCATATTAACATCATCATATATATATATTGGATATGTTAAACAACATAGAACCATAGAGCCAGCATTTGAGCAGTTAAGAGCAATCCAAGTCATTTGGTGATAACCATCTTTAACCATAATAAATTCATTTGAAGGATTTTTAGATGGAATCAACTGATTACTAATTGAAGGTTTTAGATCATCTGTAAAGATTAATTACAGCATTTCATTTATGAACAAACAGATAGAAGCATCAACATAAAATAGTTTTAAAATGCAGAGCATAGGTTGAGCTTAATCTTGAAAAATTCGAGATAATCAAAACATAGATATTTCATTTGATAATCTTAGTAAGAGTACATAGAGTAGGAAACAGCATATCAAGACAGAAATTTTATAACTTAATTTCTATTTTTCCTTAGGAACTTCCAGATAGATTTGTAAGATCTATGGGTGAACATTCAGTGGTTTCTCCTAAGTGGTTTAGCCTGGTAACCACATCTTGAATTTCTAGGACTCGAGATATGACTCTTCCATACGGAATGCTGAGAGAGGGTTTGTTTTTAGACAACAGAATTTGTTCTATCAAATGATTGAACATAGTTAGGGGAAGGTTTATTTTTCGTCTGTAGATCAGAAAGAAGATGAATAGTCTATCTGAATGAGTTAGCACTTGTTCTTCTACTTCTCTAGGTCGAAGGTTTGTTTCCATTATTCTATGCCAGACCTTAGCTGAGGGTTTAAGTGTGGAGACACAGTTGGAGGGACCATTTCCACAATGAATTTTGTAGATGAGATCATTGAAGATTTTCCTTTCCTAGTAGTCTTCAGTGGTGTCACCGTTTTCATCGTACTTGATTGCTTCCGCAATGACAGAGGGTTTAATTACCACTTGAATTCCAGAGACAGCTGACTGAATGATGTGCTAGTTGTATTCGTTAGAAAACACATCAGCATTTGCCCAGAATTCTTTAACAAGATCTGTGTAAATAAGACCTGGAAGCACTCAAGATAACCTTCCCAGTTCTGACATCTTAATTCGGACGAAGTTCTAGTAAAGCTAAGTTCCTTGAGAGAACCGGTGTTCACAGAGAATTCATTCAGGACTCTTAACTTAGCAGTTTTATAATTAGTAGGTTTAGGACGAGAGGTGGACATCCTGGAGAAAATACTAAGGAAGGGTACTGACTGGGATGGTTTGGAATGATGGATAGAGGAGAGAACAAGGTGCCTTAAGTAGGCAACAAATGAAGAGTCAATTAAATGCTCGTGACTCCAATCGCCAGGTTCGTCATTTTCTAGACATCTTAGGTTGGGAATTGGGACTAGCACAGAGTCTGACGGATTACCATTCTCGAAAAACCAAGAGATCATGCGTAGGATTCTCTAATTGATTCTTGACGGGAGTCAATGATTCGCAATAAGTGCATATCTAAGAGTATTATCGTTCTGTAGTGTTCAAAACATATTTTCTTCTTTCAAGAGTTTTGTATTATATGTTTTACAAGTGCACTTATATAGGTGTAGGCATAAAGAATTGAAAGTAACATATACTTCATTAATTTAATTTGCAGTCACACAGAATGAGCATGTGATCTTGATAAACCATTACACACTAATAACTTAGCCTAAATATGACAGATAGTCTTCTAATTTTATGAGAACCATCTGCTGTCGAAGGTTTCATAAAAATTCCTATCCAGAGCAGTGTCTGGTCCACACCGAATTCTGCAAATCGCTTGCACAATACCAGCTCTGAAGAGAACTTCAGATAAGACTCTTTCGTAGGGAATGAATGACTTATCCATTGATCTTGACATAAGAATTGATTCCTTTATATGATCAAAGATTATTTGAGATGGATCAATAGGAGTTGGCCTAAGGAGAGACATGATGAGGAGCTTATCATCATGATACAGAAAGTCTTTGTTTAAATTGCGAGGCTTAATATTAGTTAAGATGAATTTGAACCATCCTCTGGCAATTGGCACAAGTTTTTCAGGATTTGTGGGTTCAAAGACCGATCCTTTATCAAATATATATTGCATTTCAGCATTAGAGGTGCATCGAATGGATGCATGGTTAGGAGTGACACCTCCTAGTGGACAGTTAATGGCTTTAGATATTTTTGTGACGTTGATGGTGACTGGAAGACCATAAATGTTAGAGGAGATAGTCAGACCATTTCTGCTAACGGAGGCGTTAATCCAAAAGGATTTTAAGAGTGTCGGATAAATTGAGCCTCCAAGCATATGAATGTATCCATTCCATTTTTGGAAGTGAATAATAAGATGAAAATCACTATTAGTATCTATTGGATTTGGTCGTTTTTCATTGATGACTTTAAGAAGATCATCATTGCCATAAAAGGTTCTTAGGGTCATTTTAGATTGAGGATGAAAGGAAGGTTAGGACTAAGGGATATTGATGAATTCTTTCGGAACAGCTATGGTTTTAAAATAGACAAGTGGAGGAGTTTGAACAAGATAAGTCAGTAGCTGAGAATGACTTAAGAGGATTGAAATACTTAGGAGAAGTCTAAAGAATGAGGACAGCTAAGTAGTTTGTAATTCTAGGGAAGATCAAAGAGATATATATGCACTTTATTCTTAGCAAAAGTTAGGTGAATGCAGTAACTGCTTTATGAGGTCATTAATTCTAGACGACACGCTTTCGAATTTCAAAGTTTAAATGGCATATAGTCGAGAATGCAAGCAAAGAGGATTTTTCACTGTTTCCAACACTTAAAGGGAATCCTGACTTGTCAGAGCATAATTATTCCTACTTAAAATCAGTAGCTTAGGTGAAGAGCTATTTTGGTCAAGGTAGCACGTTTCCCTATTCCGAGACTGAACAGATATCACTCAATGTGAGTATACCAAGGAGATTTGGATGACTTAAAGAAATATGCTGCCATTTAAATGAACATCCTGATTTCATAGACTAACTAGGTCAGATAAATGGGCTCTAGGAGAGAGAGAGAGAGAGGTAGGTCTGGAATAGGAGTACTAGTTGGAGTGTACTTATGGGTTATAGGAAGATATCACGCAGAGTGAATGACATGATGCGGAGTATCTTACATATGTGGCCGTTTATACGTTAACTATTTCAAAATGGCATAAGCAGGCATATACAAAAAAAAAAGGACAAAAACATTCTAATTACTTTTTCGAAGCTTGACACATCATAATCAAGGAGGTTTGATAAAGAGATTCTGGTTGTTATTATGAAAGTAAGTCATAAGTGAGGGAAGGATGGTACCTGGAATTTTTACCGACTAATCTGAATACATTTTCATCTTGACTCTGATCTTTCCTTTTCTGAGTGAATGTCTGAGTGCTTTCCATTCTGAGATATTATTTTTTTTCTTCAGATTCTGCTTGCTTCTGAGTGAGCTGTTGTAGGTTCCCATGTTCTTCAGGGGTTTGTCTTTGTATTCTGACTTCTTAATGATATTGAGATCATTGCAGACCATTTAAGTGCTTTCTATTCTGACTTTGATCACCAATCTTTTTAGACATCTGAATTCTTTTATGTAGAACTTCTTAAGAGTGTATTCAATGCTGAGCATATGATCATTAATTTTCATTTCTTTCTTCCTTCTGATGCTTGAAGAATAGGTGTCTTCTGAGCATGGATTTCTAGACGAGAATAGGATTCAACTATTTCTTCAGATGACTACACTACTACGAAAAACCCATTTAACAACGGTTGGAAATGACATATAATGACGGGGGCGAAAGCGTTGTTATATAGAGTGTTGTTGTATATGAGGTACGTACAATGACGGTCCGGGAAACGTTGTTGTATTCCAGTATGCGCGCACCATTTCACGACGGTTAGTTTAGTCAACCGTTGTGATATACTAAACTGTGATCTGGTTCAATTCTCAGCAACAACATTTTTTATTTATATTAGCGTTTGACATACAACTACGGATAGGTTTATAACCGCTGCCAAAAACTGACTGTTTTAAATATAAAATTTATCTGCGTATCAAATTATTCCCATAATTTATCCTGTCAAAACAGCTTCTGTTTACATGCAAACACAATATGTGCATCAAACACAATTCTTCCTATATTTTATCCTTATAAATGAATCAGAGAATTTACATCAAAAGAAATTTACATCAAAAGCTAAATGAATCAGAGAATTAAACTACTAACATTGTTTAAATCAAAAGCCAATATTATTGATTTCATTATGTGCATCAAAAGCCAAAACTATTGTTCACATTATGTGCATCAAAAGCAAAAAATATGTGCATCAAAAAATGTTGTTGATATATCATACAGCAGGAGCAGAACCCTTAAGCTCATTGTGGATATACGCCCAACGTTTATGAAGATCCACAAAGTCCTCAAGAGGGAATGGGGTTTCGTCGTTAAACATCTACATAAGAGCAAAAAATTGAAGATATATCATGCATGTTAATAATTCAATAGTCAACTTATATATTAATATATGTAAACATTTTATGGCATATATTACCGTATCCCATGAATCAACAGTGCTGGCAAGGACGATGTTTAACATGTGTTTCATGATAAAATACCCACACTCGTAACTCCCACGTTGTTTCCTCATCTACAAATTACATGAATATAAAAACATGAATACAACCACACTTGCATGAATGTAAATGAAATAAACAGGTAATCGGGCCACTTACTTTAGGAGCAAGGTATGTGGGCTTTTTTCTAACATTCCTCAATATATTAACTTGCTCCACAATACTGCACATTGAAAATTGAATTAAACATATTACATGATAAACTAATTACAATTAATGTCAAAGAAAATGATATTAAACAAAGACACTTACGTTAATATAGATCTTTCATTGGTTTGTGGAGTGGATCGTGCAAGGAACACAGTAATGTCACCGTATTTGTCCTAAACGATATTACGATCAATTGCCAATGACCACTGAATGAACACGAGAATATATATATATATATATATATATATATATATATATATATATATATATATATATATATATATATATATATATTATTAGTTGTTACTAAAACAAAACTAAATATAGAATATAGAAATAAATTACAACAATACTGACCTACATAGGAATGGTGCAAGGTAACATTCTTTTCCTCCGTCATTTAGCCGGCTTTTCAAGTAGTTTTCTCTGATATTTTTTTTCATTATACGCCCAAGCAATAAAACTTGTGTCCAAGATTCCATAGGTACTTGATTTATTCAATTCTATATAAACACGGTGAATGTACCTAAATGGTCAAAGAAAATGAATAAATTAAGGGAGAAAATACAAAAAATTATAATGTTCTATAATGACATGTATATTCGACTATATACTTACGTGCACCAAACTTGCAAAATAGATATGTCAAGCCACTTATATCCTGCGAGAAAATCCCTCACATCTTCAGGAGTGTAATACACTAAATCCAATTTTGGGCAATGTTCTAGCGGGAAAGCTTGCGCAAGGTCTGTTGTTGAAATGTAGTAGTATAAACTTGTTATTTCATTTGGACTAGGGTCCAATATCCCATTGCGGTTATCTACAGGTGGGGGAAGGGCTGTACAATTACTCCCTTTTGTAGAAGCGTGATTTACGACACTTCTACTTGGAGTTTGATCATCACCAACGCAACGACGATCTTCATTAGTTCGTTGTTTGAGGCTTTGACTTAATCTCTACATCATAACATTCAATTAGAACATAAAACAAAAATAAGCACAATATATTCAATTAGAACATATAATATATATCATACAAAAATAAGCGCGATTTACGACACATACCGAATACATCTCTTGTAACCTTTTCACTTTTTTCTCCCTTTTTTCCCTCTCCTCCTCAAACAGCCTCCTTTGCTCCGCCAATTGCTTCTCAACATTATCAATCTTTTGTCGTTGAGCAAGAAATTCAGCGGTTTCAGTGCTTCTTCTTTGAGATCTAAAGTATGACCTCAAGCCGACACCATCTCCAACACCACGGACACGATCTCCATGCTCAGCTATTCCGATAGCTTCGACTAATATGTCATGTCGTGCTTCTGGAACAAATGTGCCTTCACGGGCCGCCACAACCAAGTTATCCTACACAACATGAGCAACTTACATAAGCAAACGCATTTAAATAACAACTCATGAGCAATTTACATAAGCAAACACATTTAAACAAAACATATACTTACAATTTTCTCAGCAACTACTCTTGAAGCATTAGAGGTGTACTCTCCATTAGGTCTTAATCGAGCCCTCTTCTATTTCTCATGTCTTGAAGGTGGAGATGGAATGTCACCATCTCCTCCTTCTTGTAGTTTTTCCTGCAGGATCCTCTTCTCAAGTTTCCTGTAACCCCCACGAGACAATCTATGGGGGTACATGTTTTTCGCCTTGTTCTGAATTCCTACTTCGCTTTTAGCCTGTTATTAACATAGTGAAAAATGTGTATGATTAGTATCTATAACTCATTAGCATAACATTATAGGTTACATAAGACTAGTACTAACCTTGAATTCCTCAGAACGGCATTTCTTCGCAAACTTTTGCCACACCTTCTTCGATAAAAAACTATACCAAATCCATGGAGGTTGAAGACCGCTCTTAGGCTTCGTAATGTAGTCAGCAGTGAGCCGTGACTTAAATCCCCTCCAACGAACACCGGCATAAGTTATCCACTTTCTTTTCAATTTTGAGTCATCGGTAAACTCAAAATTCAACTACATTAAATCAATATATAAGTATGAATTAGAAACTATAGGTAGTGATATCAAATATATGAAAATTATAGTATGAAATACCTTAACGTCTGTCTATATGCCGTATTTGACATTACCATCCACTTCTCTCCAATCATCAATCAGTATACTGACTTTGCTACGTGCAAGGAACACAACATAACTCCTAATAGTAGCGTAATGTGGACAATCCACTAATCTGTAGTGCGAATCAAACTTGATCGGAATTTTTGCACCAGATGAGTTGCAGACTGATGTGAATTAGGGCATCATTGTGACACCTCTTTGTGGTCTTTTCGTTTGACTTTCAGTTGTTTGAGTTTCATTGGCTAACCTTTCATTTGTTTGAGTTTCTTCCCTGGTTTCTGATGAAGAACTCGACAAGGTCGACATCTAAGTCCAAAAACAACAACAACAACATGAACAACAATGGCAAAAGAGTTTACTGTAGATGCATGGGGAAAATATTTTACGTACCCTAAACGTGACGACGAAGTAAACGATGTTGGTGTTGGTGTTGTTGTTGTCTTCCTTCCTTATGACAACGACGGTGTTGTTGTTATCTTCTTTCTCGACGGTGACGATGATGACGACGGTGTTGGTATGTGCGCAATCTTCTATTTTCTTCACTATCGTGACGATGATGACGAAAATGACAACAAATAGATACTGATGATGCAAGCTTTGGTGGAATCGTGTATTATTTCACAGTATTGAAGGTTAGGGCTTAGGGTTGAAATCGTGTAACGTTTCGTCTGGTTTCTATTTTCAATGGAAAAAAGGATACTTAAGAGACAATGAGACTAGCTAGTTTGGAGACTATTGAAACACTACTGCGACGGTCAAGAATTTACACTGTTATGATATATTATTTACATAATGAAATTTCATATTAAAGCGCCAGAGTTATTTTTAGAATTAAAAATTAAAAAAACATACAAAATATATCACAACGGTGTATATAAACAACCGTAGTCATAACTTTTAATTTTTTTAATTAAAAGTAAATAAAAAAGTAAAGGCGCACTTTAACATAAAAGGAATAATATATATGAATGCGCCGAGGTTCGAACACATGAAAGCTTGAAGGTATCACCACGGTTGATTTATCAACCGTTGTTATATACAGATAATCACCACGGTTGGTTTATCAACCGTTGTTATATACATATAAGTTTTATTCAATAAACAAATAAAATACAACCGCGCCTTAGTTTAGATATGTCACAACGGTGTAGGGATGAAGCGTTGTGAGCATGGCGTCATTGTTTACGCGTTTTGTAGTAGTGCTACTATGTTCTATTGTTCAGGAGTAAACATCTGGTTTCTCTTCTGATGCTATTTCTTTGGACAAATGCAGATCAAGTATTATCAAATATGTGTGTAGCACAACATATAATTTGCATGATACTTCTTGATCTCACAATGCATATAGTTAGCTCATCAGAGACTAACAACATATCTACTTCAAAATAGGATGTTGACTGATTTCTTCCCTCCGAAGTAACTTAAATTCTTTTTGGTTTGAGTAGAGAAATCTAGTGTCTGGTTTGACATCTTCAGGTTCCAGTGCTCGAAGGGTTCTGAACAACTTATCATATAGTGATCTGATCACTAACATTTGATTCACTTGAGAGATGGTTTCAAGTAATCAGAACTTAGTTATGCTGATTCAAGCAAAGCTTAAGAGTTCATTCTTGATCAAGTATTTGATGAATCCTTGACATTCTTCTTCCTGAATATTCTTTCAGTTTTCTGCATAGACTTTCATGAACACAATGTTCAGTTCTTCAATGAATCTTTTAACTTCTAGATCATTCATGATTCGAATGTTGAATCATTTCTAAGAGTTTGAATTCTTCAGATTTTCTGACTTCAACAGACTTCACTCTGAAATTCAAAATCATAGAACAACAATCTTTCTTCTTTACATGAAGAAGTTCTGAATGAGCTTTAAACGAGAAAGTCAAGGGTGGACCTAATCCGTTTCTTGAAAACATCTCAAAAACTCATAAAGAATTGATCTTCAGCAAACAAGACTTCTTATTTTCTGATGATTTAACTTTGAGCACATACATGGTTCATCCACACGTATCTTCCAAGATGAGCATTCAGCAGACACTACTTCTTATCTGATGAGTCCATCTAATCAGCTGATTCTTCAATCTTCGTTAAACTTAAGTAAGGAAGATTTTTTAGTTTTTTGAAAACTACAAAACTTACAGAATCAGTGATTTGCTCAAGTACTTCAGATTGATTACAATTTTGTACACAGTCAACTTCTGAACTGTTACAGAAATTGTAAGTGGATTTCAATCTCACCCAGAGTATTTCAGCGCACCTCATCTGGATCTTTTTCTGACATTTTTATGTGTTTGATACTCATCAATAACAGAACCGGAGCTATGATACCAATTGAAGGTGCAAGAAAGACACAAGAAAGGGGGGGGGTTGAATTGTGTATTTGCTCTTTTGACTACTTTTCGTTTCTTGTTGTTGAATCACTAAGGATTACATCACAGTTCATTGAGAGACTCTGACTGGCAATGTTATATTTAGATTTGCTAAGCACGAGGCTTCAGAACTAACACGAGTCTGAATATAAGATCCACTTCTCAAAACTTGCAGAGCGGAAGCTTATCAGAGTTAAACTGCAAGGTTCTGACTTACTTGTGTAAGGTTCTGATACTCTATATAAAACATAAATAAGTACATTAAGCATAAGAGTAAAGAACACACGATATATCCTGGTTCACCACAAAGGCTAATCCAGTCCACCCTCCTCAGGTGATTTCACCTTGAACACGAGGTCTTAATCCACTATAATCAATCTCGATTATAGATGCACGGGAAACAGCCGGTGACTAACCTCTTACACAGCAGCACTGTGAATAACGTACAATGAACCGTTCAGGGATTCAACCTAATGAATATAACAAACATTGACCTTCAGGTTCCAATCTCGCAAGATCTACTGCTAGGCTTTCATAGCTAGACGTTCAGGGATTCATCGCAATTAATATAACGCTACTGACCCTATTTCAGGCTTTTTCCCACAATGACATCTCGCCATTGTCTTCTCGAGTCTCCGGTCATACTGACCACTCAAGGAATCCAAAATCACCAAGAATTAGTTATACAGGAGATTACATAGATGCTTCTTAACAAGCAAATTACTCCTAAGTTTAAGTACAAAAGAACACACAAGTGTTCAAGCAATATGTGAGCAACAACTCCTTGCTATTCTAAAATACTACAGAGATGTATAATGATTTGACAGTTGTTGACATCTTATAGATCTTCTTTTTCTTCTTCGTCTTCGGGGTGAGCAAGCTTTGAGCAACAACTCCTTGCTTCAGATCTTTAATGTAGTGCTGACGAGAAGGTGGTTGATGACTTGACTGATTTGTAATGTTTTCTTCTTCATTAACAACTTCTATACCAATTCATTGTTGTTGTGTTGAATGATGATCTTTGAGCTTCAACAACAATGGCCATGTGTAAATGGTGATAGCTTTGGATATTCTAAGTGTTACAACGAGAACTCATCGTTGTTGCTATCTTCACACAATGACTTGATCAATTCACCTTTGATGGAATGAATTGATTGCTAGATTGTGTCGTTGTCGACGTCCTCCGTCGTCTCTCAGCCGTTGATTAGAAGCGAATACTCTTTCCTTTAAATAGCCCAGTAGAAATATAGCCATTTGAAATACTGTTGGCTGTTGGAAAAGAGACGTTGTGTAATAATTAGATGTACTGACACATCCCCTTTTTGCTGTGGGAGAAGTGATGGGATATATCTTTCTTGGGCGCCGTGTACAGTTACTCACAACGGTAACATGTGACTTCTGAACTTCAGAGGCTTCTGATGTTTAATTGATGAAGCATGAGTAGAGTCTTCTTAATCAGGATATCTGATATGTCAAGTCTTCAGTTATTTGAAGAAGTCCATTAGGAATCAGTCTTCAAAACTTCAGCACTTGTCTTTAAGTACGTTATCCTTTACTTCTTCAAGTCTTTCGAAACTTCAGAACTTGTCCATTAGGAATATGTCTTCAGAGTCTTCAATACTTGATCTTCAGAATCTTAATCTTCAGAACACATAAGTCTTCAGAGTCTTTCTGCACTTGGTCTTCAGAGCCTTCCGCCTTCAGAACTTCAAGTCATGAGAGTCTTCAGCACTTCGGTTCTTTTCTTCAGAAGCTTCGCAATCTTCAGAATCTTGACCACTTTCAGAGAGCATGCACAAGAGCATTGCATTCGCAATTTCGGCATCCTTGGATCTGACTGATCACGATCAGATACAGAAGCGTTCTTGCTTCTTGCGACTTGTGTCACACATAGTAACTTCAAATATTATCAATTTCGCTCATCTGGCTGGATCTTGTTGGATCTGATATATTCTATAATTATGATCTGAACACAACACACGTTAGAACATAAAATGGTTCTTTCACAAATACGTATTGTTATCATCAAAACATAGATTGACTTGTAGAGACAATTCTTGCTCTCACAGTTCCTTGTTAATATACAAAACTATATTAAGAAAAATCTCTAAGAGATTTGCAACATATCATCATGAGTTTTGTTGAGCATTTAGCTTATCTTATTCTTGGTTTATCTTAGCTTCGCCTTGCTTGGCTTTTCTTCTCTTTGGCTCTTCTTGGCCTTTTCTTCATTTTCTCACATTCGGCTAACTCTTCTTCTCTCTGGCTCTTTGTAGTGAGCGATTTTGGACGCGGTTCTTAAGCGTTGGTCGCTCTCTGCGGTTGAGCTTAAAACTACAGGTCGATTCATTTGGCTGTTGTTTATTTGGCTCAATAAGAACCTTTTTGTATCTCGTATAAAGCCCGAGATGGAGGCGAAAAGGGTGATTGACTCAACGAGGGAGTCTCTTATGTGTCTCGTACAAAGCTCGAGAGAGAGGCTAAATGTTGCTTGACTCTACTGAGGAGGATCATTGTACAAAGCCCAAGAGAGAGGCTAACTTCACTGGAGAAGGATCATTATACAAAGCCTAAGAGGAGGCTAACTTCCTTGAAGAAGGATCATTATACAAAGCTTAAGAGGAGGCTATGGTTACTATTTCAGTTAAGTGACAGGTCCAGTATGCTGATTTAAAAGAGAAAATCCGTTCTTATATGAGCAACATTGTACTCATGGATTTGATTCAAGGATCCGGGTTATTCCTGTTCTTTAAGGAAGCGGGAAATCTGAAGGGTATTGAGACTGTCCGAGTCTGCGGGTTTCCTTCCTATTTTACGAAGGGGTCACTTGAGAATGTCTTCGAGACTCAAGGAAGTTAGACTGTCCAAGTCTAGAGTTTTATCTCTTGTACTATGCTTTGAGAAAGAGTAGTAGACTCTATGAAAGGACTGTTTTATGAGGATGATTAAGTTCTGTTCCTATACCTCTAGGAGGTCGTCGGGACAATTTGTACGAAGCCCAAGAGGAGGCTGGAATCTTTTAAGAAGCCGACGGGTCCTTGTACTAAGCCCAAGAGGAGGCTATCATTCCCGGCGGAAGAGATCATTATACGAAGCCTAAGAGGAGGTTGTGAATACTTCTAAGAAGCCGTAGGGTCCTTGTACGAAGCCCAAGAGGAGGTGGGGTTGCTTTTAAGAAGCCCGTGGGTCCCCAAACCCCGAGAAATTCAAGGTAATGCTATTCACCGAGAATAGATCAAAGTCAGGAAAGTTCGAGAATTTGGAAGAAACTCAAAGATGCCATTCACGGAGAATACATTCATCTCTGGGAGTAGAGTTTCTTGACAATTCCTAATGAGGATAGCCTGAGAGAAGACTGTGTCTGGTGATCCTATTGGGGATCTAGTTGTCTATTTCTATGACTAAATGAAACGGCGTCACTTAGTTCTAGACGTAGTTGCCGAGGAAACTCGAAATATCTATACTATTATTACACAGTTGATATGATTTTATGAAAGAAGACTTACAGTGAAATAGCCCCACAATACAGTTATATGTATATGAAAGCGGTAAATGAAAGCAATAACCACTTACTCGGTTGTAGAGCTTGAGACGACCTATGCCCCATTGGTGAAATTCTAATTAATCGTATTTAAATTATGTATTAAGAAAATGTAAATAAAATTTTCATAACCAAGAAGTAACATAAAAACAGACATTCTTCATATATGTTCACATAGCTTTTGTACATCGTTGTGGACTGCCACGCCAAAAGGAACCAGACTAAAGATCCCAAAGAGAACCCAAGTGTACCCACAAAATATGGCGACGACTGACTGAACCCAAAGTGGACATTATACTGGCTGTACAAACAAAAATGCTCTCATGTCCAAGCTAGTCGCCATTCCACCTCTATAAGGGCGAAGGTCTAGGGATCAGATGGGTGATAAGATGAAGTTACTGAACCCTCAACCGAGGTCGGCTGATCCCTCGACACATGTCGTGTTCCATGTCTACGACCTCTCGCACGGTAAACCTGGCCAAACAGCCGACGATAGGTACGAGCATCACCACCTACACGTCTTCTGCCCAGGTTCTGTGGGTCGAGCTCATGGAAACGACGATGGCTCTCCCAAATACGGTGGAATGGTAACCTCTGAGTAATTTGGACTGGACCGGTGAATAAAGCGTCATACATCCCCGGACTTCTATATATATAAGTCACTAAGCAGCTGAATGTTAAAGTATCATTAGCCGCATCTATCCTCCATCCTTCAGCGTCCTCGTCGCCCTCATGGTACCGTATCTCAAGGGTGCTCCATAAGCATTGACCCTGAGCTACATTGATATGGGTCAGAAAGTGTCCTGCCATCTGTAAAGTTGTACCACGAATACAAAACATAGAGAATATAGGGCTAAGATTTTCGTACAAGTATAGAAAATTGGGATTGAGTTTAAAATAGGAATACATATGTCAAACACAGATAATCAATCAAGCGTCTTATCTCCAACTGTTTACTTCTAAATCAGGGTTTAACTATCCTAATGCATTTCTAAGTTATATGCTGATTTAGGCCAATAAACGCTGTCAAGGACAACCTCCCAATTACCGAGATCAGATGTCACGAGACCACATGCCACCAACGTTCTCCCATTTACCAAGAGCAACGCCACCTGACTTCACATGGAGTCTAAGTGTTATAAGTCGATTGCCCCTAGGAAAACAGGCCAAGATCACCTTATCTTGCCAAGTGCACAGTAATAATCCTCGTCAGGATTCAGGCGGCTAATCAACCTCGTGCGCCCATACACACGGCAGTGGACTTACACTTTCCTAAATGCAAATCTATATGAACTTCCATTCAGATCCTGAAAAATATCCCTTGGTAGTAATTTAATCTTTAAGAAAGCTTGTTTTAATTCTCACCTCACACAACCTTACAGTAAGTTCAGTTTTGTACAATAAATAGTGTATGGTTGACTTCCCAGGAAAGAGAGGCAATCGTAAAGGACATAGTCTACCAAGTCTTTTCTTAGCCAGAACCCAACCGAATACAATTATTCAATGTACTACACTTCCCTTCTGTAAATGGGGATCCTACACTTAATAGCTCACGATGTTGTCGTTTTTCATCTCAAGGAGTAATAGATCATTTTCTTAGTCTATCAATCACAATCATTCAAGTATCACATTTAAACAATTAATCACATAATGCAAGCACAATACAACCTCAAATTATCATAGATCATTCCTGTGATAAATAATTAAGGCCGACGTAACCTCGTTTAGTGATTCGTGAAAATCATTATCCGAGAATAGGCTCTCCTTACTTATTTATCTCTAGTGTAGGGCTTGGGGAACCACTACACACATATATATTAAGCTATTTTACGCTAACCGTCCCATGTGTACGGAATCTCGCCCCCACCTTTTGTTATTGGAGACGTTGTGAGAATTTCCTCAGACGTTGTTTCCGAACCTTGAAAAGAACCTAATTTCCATTGATCGTCGGGTTAGAAAATAAATTGAAAATAATCATGTGTTTAGTTTTTAAATGTTAATTAGACTATACCCTCGTTTACATTTGATAGATTTTTAAAGTTTACCGAGAGTATAACTCTACTAACATTTTTCTTTGTAATAAAATTAGTGTGAAAATATTAAAATAGTAGTTAAAATATTAGAACTAAAATGTATGCATAACAACATACCGGTACGAATAAAACTACCGACGGAGTCTTGTTAAATGTGGATTTGCACCAAACAAAACTTAAATAAGATGCAAAGAGTTTATGTATGAAATTATAGAAAGAGAGAGATTTTATGTGTGAATGAAAATGGTGGTAAGACCTTGGCTATTTATACTAGTTTTTACAAAATAAAATATTAATTTTTTTTTCACAAAATGATGAGTTTTTAAAAGTAAAAATTGGTTGGCTTCATATAATTTATCCAACACATAATATTAGGGAGAGGTGTATAATATTAGATTTATGACTCAAAAGTTATTAATTGTGTATTAATTTAATTGGTCCAATAAATACAATATAGACTTATGAGGTGTTAAATACTAGATTTTTCTATGCATATTTTGTTAAATTAAAGTGCTAGATTTTTCCATGAATAATTTAGTAATTTAAAGTATAAATTGACATATATATCATATATGCCTTCCTATTTTCGTTTTCCTCTTTAATTATTATTATTTTTCTTTTTTATAATAATAAAATTTATAATAATTATTTAGAAATCTTAAAATAGAATTCGTAAAATTTAAGGATGTTACAGAGCTTCCATGTTGTTTGGTTAGTTGTTCAACAAAGAAAGATTGAAAACAACAGTATATTCAAAATCAAAGGAGAAAGTGCTTTGAAAAAGAAAGATTTGGGGCTTACAGCTCAGGGAGAGGCCCAAGGGTTATTTTGAAAAGGCGACGATCGCGCCGTTTGTTTTTTACGGTATCGGGACTTATACAATACACTGAGGCCCAAAATGTTTTGGTCAAGAAAGGATTAGGTCTTACACTCTATTAGAGGCCCAAAAAGTTTTGAAAATGATTTATGAGGGTTGAATTAATCCAAAAAACCCTAAGTTGTTTTCAAAAATGTATTTAATTGAATAAAAATTCAATTAAAATTATCAAAATTGTTTAACATGTGAAAAACAAATTGTGATTTTGGATTAATGCTTCAAAAATTAAGTATTGACCTACAAAATAATTAGAAAGCATTAAAAGTAGTAAAATCAATGTAGAAAAAATATTTAATGTGTCAAAAATAATTAAAATATTAATTCTTTGAAAAAATATCAATTATATGAAATAAATAATATTTTTGGGATTTTTTGATAAAATAAAATATTTTAACATTTTTGTGAATTATAAAAAAAAGAATCAACTCAAAATCATTAAAACTCAGAGAGAAATTAATTTTTGAATCAATTAAACAAAATCACAAAATTCAAATATTTGAAAATTCAAAAAAGGCGCCAAGAACAGCTGAAGAACACGCGCATGTTCTGGGTTTGGTTGATTTGCATTTTCTATCCAATCTCCCTGAATACTTGATTATAACATGCAATCCACATATCATTATGCTCGTCTCAACCTCACGATCATGTCTATAACACTTAATTTCATTTAAATTAAACATAAAACATGAAATCACGAAGAAACCTCAAGAACCCTAATTTCTGCATGAAGGCTAGGATTTACAGATGAGTGGTGATGATCTGAACAGCTTCCCTACACCCTATGGAGTGTGTTTGAATGGTTGGACTTGATTGAAATTGGCTGGATTACTTTGTGGTACCTCAGCTGCAACTTGATTGAAAATTTGAGCAACCAGCTGGTGATTTTGTGAAATTGGTGTTTCAGAAGTGATCTAAGTGTTTGATCAGCTCATATGTGATGTATATGAGGTGTGTGTATGATTGGTTTGATTGGAAAAGCTCTCAAACTCAAAACCCGATAGTGACTTGCCTTAGAAGGCAAAATTGGAGTGAAAGAAGAGATTTTGAGGAAAGCATCTGTTTGATGGCTTTGGTGTACTCAAACTGATCACAATTGAGCTCTATTTATAGTAGAGCAAGTTTGTTTTGCAAGGAATAGTGAATGGCAGCTGGTAAGTAGGTTTGGCCAATGTTGGCAAATGAAAATCCAAGTCTCCTCTAGCCATTGACTAGAGGTTAGGGCACAGAGCTTTGGTTCCCTTGGTCTTGGATAAGTCTTGACTGATTTCAGATGAGAATGGCTCAGTCCATGCCACCTTGATGCTTCCATTGAATGCTTCAATCCAAATTTGGAGTCTTGTCCCTATTTTGGCCATTCTAGGTTCAACATGCTATTTCTTGTTCCATGGACTTTGGAGGCTTGGCTCAGTGATTGTCCCATTTAGATTCAATCCTCAGATGTGTCCAAGTGGATATGAGCATTTGAATTTGGCTGATTTTGGCAAATCGAGCAAAATTGCAAATTCTGCCTTGCCTTTGACAGATTTCAGCAAGGCAACTTGACAATGTTATATCTCATGGTGTAAGTTGAATTTGGCAATGTTCTTGACCATTTTGGAAAGCCCTTACATGATACAACAACTGTTTGAACAAGTTTGGTTTTGATCTCTTTTGATTCCAAGTGAAAAATCCCTCTACATTTGGCAAAAAGTGAAGCAAAATCTGACTTAGTGAAATTTTCACTAAGTGTTGGAACAAAGTGTGATTTCTTGATTTTGATCACTCCATAACTCAAAATCCTTAATGAATTGGACTTAGGTCTAGTTGAAGTTTTTGTAGAGGGTAATGAGGGCTACAAATCCATCTTTGGATGAGAAAAAATGGCCATGTGGTTTAGGAGTTATGATCCTCCAAAGTTAGTGCATTAGTGGTACTTTTTCCATAACTTAGAAAAATTTCTAAGTTTTATGGTTACCCCTTTTACAAGTTATCCAAATTTCTTTGATTTTTCTTGATGAATGATGATTCAAATCATACATTAACATCATTTTAGGGTTAAAAATCCATTTTGGTGAAAAATCTCAAAAAGTCAAAGTTGACTTTTGTGCACAGTTGACTTTTTATCATATGAATTCCAAATTGTGCAATTCTTCAGGAAATCATGTCCTTGACCTAAATCAAACTTGATGGACATATTCCATGGGTGTCATAGGGTATATTGATGCATGTCTTAGGGCTTGGGAGCATGTCCTGGTCAAAAGTCAAAGTTACAGTTGACTTTCCTCGCGAAACCCTAATTGTGGTGCAGATGAAAATGAGACTTGTTGCTCAAGCTTCTTGGATTAATCCATTGTTCCAAATGGATCAATATAGTTCATTAGAGACCCTCAAATCATGTCTTGAGGTCTTGGCTCTTGATTTGTCCCAAAAGTCAACTTAGGGGTGAATTAGGTCAAGAAACCCTAATTCCTGATTTTTGATGAATGCATCCCCTGAGGCCAAATTGACTTGATGATTGGGTCCATGAGGTTCCATGGAGTACATTAGGTTATGTTTTGGATCTTTGGCTTGTGTCCAGATGAAATTTTTCATCTGGAGGCCCTGGTCGATCAAAACCCTAATTTGGTGACACTGGCGATCCTGAGACTTGATCCACCTAGGAGGGAGCAGCCTTGTGTTTAATCCTTAAAGTGGGAGTCATTTTTTATCCATTGTGGATACTTGAGAGGTTAGACAAGTCAAAGATCATGTCATTCCTTGATTGATCCTTTGTCTAAGAGCTCTGAGAGGGATTGAAACCCTAATTTTGACTGTAGTGAATGCTCAACAACCCTTGAGGCATTTGGTGAGGCATGATGGTTCATCCATATTGTGATGATGATTTGCACAATGATGGGAAATCTTAGTGGTCAAAATTTGGGGTATGACAGATGCCCCTATTTAATCTTCTTGGACCCGAAGGTGTGAATGACGAAGGTATTCGGGCATTCGGGGTGCAAGAGGATTAAATATCGGAATACCCGAAATTTTGATGGTGGTTATGAATGGTAGCTTACGTATTCATCTTCTTTTGCTGAGCAATGATGCTTAGAAAAGGTAAACTTCCCCTCGATCCTGGTCTTCAGCTAAGGAACTGGTCTCAGTTGCTGATTTAAACTTCCCCTCGATACTGGTTTCCTACCAAGGAACTGGTCTTAGTTTCTGAAATAAACTTCCCTTCGATCCTGGTTTCTCACCGAGGAACTGGTCTTAGTTTCTGAAATAAACTTCCCCTCGATCCTGGTTTCTTACCGAGGAACTGGTCTTAGTTTCTTTTGTCAATAAACTTTACTGACAAGGGACGCTATTCGTAGCGGCTTCCCTTCAAACTTCTCGCCAAATTTTCCTGGGGAGATGCCATTTGAGTGGAAAAAGTTTTGATGTCAGACTTGCTGGGGAACCCAGTCGTCTGAGTTGTAGAGGTGCACAAACTTCTCTGTTGGAGACGCCATATGTCGATTCTACTGGGGGAAAGCGAGTCCCTTGAGAGACTGCATTCGTTTGGGGTCTTTACATCATACTTTTCTCGGGATCTTCCTGGAGAAATGCCATATGATGGGGTCCAATTTTAAGGTGTCGATGACCTTTTCACCGACGATTTTTTTGAAGCGAAACTGACGTGCTGCCGAATCTCTGATTACGAGGCTTTCTCTTTGGATTTTCCTTAATCCGGGAAAGCAAGGATATCATCTTTAATGGCGAAGAGTGACATCTATTGAAGGTTCTCTGGCTCTTCAGAGGTTCAAGTTATCAAAGTGGTCGAGTGTCGACTCTGATCTAAAGATACACTGGTGGCGAGATTGTTCAGACACAACGTTTCCTGACGAGGAAAGAACTGACAACTCGATTGAGAGAACTTTTATCACTAGGGGATAAGACCGACTAGAGTGATAGCGATGCAATATGAAATGTGAATGCAAATCAATAATGCATGATGTATGTATGTATATGCGGATAAAACTGACGCGACACACTAATTAAAAGATGAACATGACAGGATACTCGGCCAACGCGGGGCGTGTAGAGATATCGCTGGTTCAAGATAGCAATTCCACCTTGCTTAGGAGGGATAGTCCCTGCTGGGAGCTATGTTGGTCGGGCTTAGGAGATAAGAACTCTTCCGTGGGGTGTCAGACGAAACAAGGTCTCTGACACAGTTGATCCCTTTATTCAGGCGTACTGGCCTAGAAGGAGTACTTTGATTCCGCACTTTGAGGTTCGAACACCTTTGGAGACGCGACTGATGTTCTTTCGATGTTTAACAGTCAAAAGAAATTGACATCTTTATTTTAAAAGCAGAAAAAGTTTTAACAAGTAAATTCATTTTTGTTTTATTTCAAGAATCGTTATTCATGTTAACAACGTCGTTCTGTAAAGCTAAAACAAGCAAGAATTACAAACAAAAGCACAAGGCTCAAATTTTATTGATAAGATGGAGATCACCCAAACGCGTGATTCCATTGAGTATTTACAAAGTTTAAAAATGGTAATTTACAGGGAAAAGGGCTACGTTGAAACATAAAGATCACTATCCTTCTACCAACTTTGAATTCAGGGCATCCTGAGCTTCTGTCGAAGATGACCTTAACTGGAGTTTTCCTCCGATGGATGATGTAACTGCTGCTGCTGCTGAGGGACTTGCCTCTGTTGAACATAGTTACTTGCCATTATCCCTAATTTTTGCCTGGATTGTACTATGATGTTTCCAATCCACCGGGATGATTTTTTTTATTTTGTCTTTAACTTTTGCCTGGACCGCCCTTTTGGGTTTTCAATCCACCGAGACGTTTTTTTTTATTTTTAATTTAGGCGAAGTATTTCTTGACTACATCAACATTCGTGGGGTAGGCAAATTCCTCTCCGTCCATGGTTGCAAGTCTCAAGGCGCCGCCTGAGAAAGCTTTCGTGACCACATAGGGGCCATCATAATTTGGGGTCCATTTGCCCCGAGAGTCAGTGAGAAAAGATTGTATCTTCTTGAGCACGAGGTCTTCTTTCTTGAAGACACGAGGTCGGACCTTTTTTTCAAAAGCCCTCTTCATTCTCTGTTGATACAACTGACCGTGGCATAGTGCCGTTATTATCTTTTCTTCGATCAGATTCAGTTTGTCATGTCGACTTTGACACCATTCAGCTTCGGTGAGCTTAGCTTCCATCAATACCCTGATTGACGGGATCTCTACTTCTATGGGGAGAACTGCCTCCATGCCATATACTAGAGAGAAAGGGGTTGCCCCTGTTGAAGTACGGACAGATGTGCGATAACCATGAAGAGCAAAGGGTAGCATCTCGTGCCAGTCTTTGTAGGTTATAACCATCTTTTGAACAATCTTCTTGATGTTCTTGTTATCCGCTTCTACCGCCCCGTTCATCTTGGGTCGGTAGGGAGATGAGTTATGATGTTCGATCTTGAACTCTGCGCACAACTCCTTCATCATCTTGTTGTTCAAGTTAGATCTATTGTCAGTAATGATCTCGCTTGGAACACCATAACGGCAGATGATATTGTTTTTGATAAATCGGACCACCACTTGTCGGGTTACATTAGCGAATGACGCTACTTCGACCCACTTTGTGAAGTAGTCAATGGCTACAAGGATGAACCGATGTCCGTTCGAAGCCTTGGGTTCAATCAAGCCAATCATGTCGATTCCCCATATGGAAAAAGGCCTCGGGGAAGAAAGAACTTTGAGATGTGATGGCGGTACATGAATTTTGTCGGAGTATATCTGAATCTTGTGACACCTCCTCATGTACTTGTAGCAGTCGGATTCCATGGTCAACCAGTAATACCCTGCTCTCAAAATTTTTCTTGCCATTGTGTGTCCGTTGGCATGAGTGCCAAAGGATCCTTCATGAATTTCTTTCATAAGCATGTCTGCTTCTAGTCTGTCTACGCATCGGAGCAAGACCATGTCAAAATTTCTCTTATAGAGAGTGTCACCGCTCAGGAAGAAGTTTCCAGCCAATCTTCTGAGGGTTTTCCTGTCTTTTCTGAGTGCCCCAGATGGATACTCTTGTTTCTGAAGGAAGCATTTGATATCGTGATACCAAGGTTTATCGTCTATGACTGCTTCGATCGTGAAGATGTAAGCGGTCCGTTCAAGGCGCATTATGTCGATCTTAGGTATGTCATTCCATTGACCTACACTAATCATGGAAGAGAGAGTGGCTAATGCATCAGCCATGTGATTCTCCTCACGAGGGATATGATGAAACTCAACTCTGTTGAAGAAAGGTAGCAACCTTCTTGCGTAGTCTTTGTAATGAATCAGTCCTGATCGGTATGTGTTCTAATCTCCTTTTATCTGATTGATGACCAAAGCTGGATCGCGTATACGACCAAGTTTTTGATCCTTAAATCAATCGCTTCCTCGAGACCCATAATACAATCTTCGTATTCGGCCTCGTTGTTCGTACACTTGGACGTGAGTCTAGCAGTGAAAGGAATGTGGGTACCCTGAGGGGTAACAATGATTTCCCCAATTCCGTTTCCGTAATGATTAACTGCTTCGTCAAAGATAAGTCCCCATTGGGAACCTGGTTCTGGCCCTTCACTGGGTAGTGGTTCATCGCAGTCTTTCATTTTTAAATACATGACATCTTCATCTGGGAAGTCAAACCTGATTGATTCTTGATCTTCAATCGGTTGATGAGCCAAATGATCGGCTAAAATACTTCCCTTAACAGCTTTCTGAGCGTGGTACTCTATGTCATATTCTGATAACAGCATCTGCCAACGGGCAATTCTTCCCGTAAGAGCAGGTTTTTCAAATACGTACTTGATTGGATCCATTTCGGAGACCAACCAAGTAGTATGACGAATCATGTATTGGCGAAGACGTTTGGCTGCCCAAGCCAAAGCGCAACAAGTTTTCTCAAGCATCGTGTACCGAGTCTCGCAGTCAGTGAATTTCTTGCTCAAATAGTAGATGGCAGACTCTTTTCTTTTAGTTTCGTCTTGTTGGCCAAGTACACACCCCATTGAGTCCTCTAGGACTGTGAGGTAAATGATCAGTGGTCTTCCTTCCACTGGAGGTGATAGAATCGGCGGATTCAACAGGTATTCCTTAATACTGTCGAAGGCGGTTTGGCAATCTTCTAACCAAACGCAATCCTGATTCTTTTTTAGTAATTTGAAAATCGGCGCACACGTGGCGGTCATAAGTAATATAAACCTGGAGATGTAGTTCAAACGTCCCAGGAAACCTCTGACTTGTTTTTCAGTTTTCGGAGAAGGCATTTCTTGAATGGCCTTGACCTTGTCAGGATCAACCTCAATTCCTTTCTGGCTGACGATGAATCCTAAGAGTTTCCCTGAACGGACACCGAAGGTGCACTTGTTGGGATTCAAGCAGAGCTTAAATTTTCTTAGACGTTCGAACAATTTTGACAGATGTTCAACGTGCTCACTCTATGTTTTTGATTTTGCAATCATATCATCGACATATACCTCGATTTCCTTATGTATCATGTCATGAAACAAAGTAGTCATGGCCCTTTGATAGGTTGCCCCGGCGTTCTTCAAACCGAACAGAATTACCTTGTAATAAAAGGTACCCCATGGGGTAATGAACGAAGTTTTCTCCATGTCTTTCGGCGCCATTTTGATCCGGTTATAGCCCGAGAATCCATCCATGAAGGAGAAAATTTTGAACTTTGCTGTACTGTCTACCAGCATGTCAATGTGTGGTAAAGGAAAGTCGTCCTTTGGACTTGCCTTGTTCAGATCTCTGTAATCAACACACATTATGACCTTTCCATCCTTTTTCAGAACAGGTACGATGTTGGCTAACCATTGAGGATATTCAGATGTAGCGAGGAAACCCGCGTCAATCTGTTTCTGTACCTCCTCTTTGATTTTGATGGCCATGTCCGGGTGAGTCCGTCTCAACCTTTGCTTTACTGGCGGACATTCCAATCTTAACGGTAAGTGATGTTCCACGATGCTGGTATCCAACCCTGGCATATCCTGATAAGACCAAGCGAATACATCGGGAAATTCTCTGATAAGCTTTATCAAACTCTCTCTAGCAGTTGGACTGAGCAGTGCCCCAATCCTGATTTCTTTTCTCTCTTTTTCCGAACCCAAGTTTACCGTTTCCAACGGCTCTTTGTGATGTTCAATGGACCTTTCCTCTTGTCTGAGTAGTCGGGAGATCTCTTCTGGAATTTTGTTGTCATTTTCTTCTTTAACCCCAAATACCGAGAATTCAAAGTTAGGAGAAGGCATCGGATCGTATGTTTCAACTGGGTTTAAAACAAGCAATCTGCATGACGTGATGATTCGTGTTTAGAAGAGGTAGAGAAAAATGCAATTGTGTGCAGTGTTTTATTTTACTGCTTGTTTTTTATAGTTTTGTTTTTTAGGATTACCATTTTCTTTGAAAAAGCAGAAAGAGAAAACAACAATTAATGCGAAAATTACAGAACGACGTTATTTTATTAATGAACAAGTCGAATCTTGAAACTACAACCCTATAAAACAAAACTCTATCGCTTCGAGCAAAGCAAAGAGGGAAATTTACAGAAAGCGAGCCCTATCAAAACATCCGTTTCACCTGGGCAGGGTGAAAGGCTAAAGATGACAATTACTTTGACTGATGAACGACCTTCGGAACCTCGACAGCAACCCATTGGTGGTGAACTCCTCGGTGAATCACAAAGTCTGGCACCTTCCTTGATTTGTCTTCAGAAATGACGCTGATTTCTGGTGGAGCGGGATCATTGGAATCTGTCTCCCAGGCAGAATTGTCGTAGGAGAATTCCTCTGTTGCATTTTGCATAGCATTTGTTCTCTCAGGTACATCTCCCCATCCAGTTGCCTGGATATCCTCGAGCCTGATACGAGAGCTTTTGGGAGCGGTGTACTTGACCATATAGTTGAATTTTCCACTTGGTTCTCCCAGAGTGTCCCAAACTTCTTTGGAACTGGAGGAGTCATCTCTCTCAATGACGTTGACCTCGGGAAAAGCATAGTTGATGAACTCAAGTCCTGCAAACGTTGCGAATTCATCTTCATGTTGAGTAGTTTCGGAATGACCCGAGTGTTGATCCCATGACATGGTGGGGACACAGGTATTCTGTTCAATGACGGTCAGCTGATTTTCATTGTTCGGCTGACTTTCTTGCCCCAAGTTTCCTGGGTAAGGTTGCCGCATTGGCAGACCATCCATTGGGCCATAGTAATTGTGGTCAAAGTTACCTTTCATCAGAGTGTCTTCCTCTAATGAATTTGGCGGAGCACGGCATCCTTCCGGATCACAATCTCCATAGATCATTTCGACGTCTGACCTTGGTATAAATCTCAGACTCTGTGCGGGATAGCAAAATAGCGTAGGCACCTCTTCCTGAGACATATAACCATCCTCATTAAGATAGGACTTCCATTTTTCATCTGTGTCAAAGGGATCTTCCTCATTGATAGCATGAACTGTCTGAGACACTGGGTGAAGAAAACCTCCACTGTGGAATAAGTTTTGAAGGGGATGAAGACTTTCATCGTTGGCAGCTGTCCGGGTACAGGTTGCAGAAAAACCAAGACCCTTCTTTGTTTTATTGTCAATGGGAATGACAAGCTGTCCCCATCCTGTTGTATCGGTACTCTCGACCGCTTTAATAGCATCTTTGTATGAGGAAATCGAGGTTCCTCCTCTAAACTGATTGTTCTCGCTTACTGACAGTGCTTGGAACTGAGTTCTAATAACCTCCTCGGGATCTATTCCAGTAGATGATGACAAGTTACTCACAAGCAAGGCTTGTTCCCCACAAACCGTGACAAGTTGATCGTTCTTGACGAATTTTAGCTTTTGGTGGAGGGTCGAAGTGACCGCTCCAGCCTGGTGTATCCAAGGTCTTCCTGATAAACAACTGTATGTTGCCCGGATGTCCATGACTTGGAAAGTGACTTGGAATGTGTGAGGACCGATAGTTATGGGAAGATCGACTTCGCCGATAACTGTTTTTCTAGATCCGTCGAATGCTTTGACGGCGACCTCGCTGACTCTCATCGGAGGGCCCTTGAATGATAATTGCATCAAAGTGGACTTCGGCATAACATTCAGGGCTGACCCTGTGTCTACCAATACGTTGGCTAAAGCATCGTCCTGGTAGTTAACTGTGATATTGAGCGCCATGTTATGGCGAAGACCCTCTTCTGGTAATTCTTCATCACTAAATCCCAAATTGTTGCAGGAAGTGATGTTAGAGACAATGCTATCGAACTGTCTGATTATTACATCCTGTTCCACAAAGGCTTGCTCCAAGACTTTCTGTAGAGCCTCCATGTGGGCTTCTGAACTGAGTAACGGTGATAACACCGAGATCTTTGAAGGAGTTTGTAATAGCTGATCAACAATGTTATATTCACTCCTTTGGATGAGCTTCAGCATTTCATCATTATTTTTCGAAAGGTCGGGATTACTGGATTGACCGACTGGGGGATCGGGAGCTTCTGTCTGAAGTTCCTTTTCCTTGTTAAGTTCCCCAACCCCTCGGTTGAAGATTCTACCACTCCGTGTTACTCGACTGATGTCTGCAATGTTCACAACGGAGGGTAATGGAATTTCCTTTCCATTTTCAATTATTGTTGCACCGTATTTGTAAGGGATCGCCTTAGCTGATTCATACGGCAGCGGTCCTGGTAGATAGATGACTATAGGAGCCTTCTGATTTTTCTGACCATCATAAGTAATCTCGATTCGTTCCCGGTTGGGAACTTTAGATTCGTCAAGTAGAGGGATGATGGCAAAGACATCCCTGGTCTTGTGATGACCAGAGATTGTGACAACATCCTCAACTTGCTCGGCAAGGTAGTTCGGCGACCAGTTGATGGGTCCAAAACCCAGATATGGACGAATTTCTCCACGATCGACCTGACCCTGAAGAGCTGCTCTCACAAGGTAGCACCTTTGGTTACTTTCCGAATAGACGCTACAACTGTCATAATTGTGTAGTGGCACTTGACCACGCCCACTTTGAATACAATGTAACCTCACTAGGTTAGCTTCCACTGATCGGACATCCTGACTTTGACGACGAGTAGGATTTCTGTTACTGATACTAATTTGCTGAGTATCTTCATCCATGTAAATTGGTATCCACCAATGATTTAACAAGTGCTGAAGTGCCTCTCGGACAAGGGTACAGCCTCGATCGTTTTCGCAACCCGCTTTACAGCTCTGATAGTCATGTGATATTAAAAATCCGAGTCGGAACTGCTCAGCATGTAACTCTACCAGGTTGGTATTCATTACGCGAATATCGAAGATCTGAACCATGTTGATTTAATAGGAGTTCCAATCATGGTAGTCTTGGATCCATCCAAGATCCATCTGACGCTGGAGGGCCTCCTGTATGCAAGAGCGTCCCTGTTTGTTTACCGAGCAAATTAAACAAGAACTGTAATCGTGCTGCGGCAGATTATGATACTGGCTTTGCCTTGAGTGCATCGCCACCAAGTTGACATTCATTGCACGGATGTCGTGGTTTTGAATGACGTTAGAATTCGTGTAGACCATGTTAACTCCATGAACTCAGTGCTCCTGGATCCATCCGAGATCCATTTGTTCTTGTAGAGCTGCTTGCACTACCGAGCATCCTTGATTGTCTTTAGAGCAGATATCACACTGGTGATAATTATAAGGTGGCACATGGCCATATCCACTCTGTCTACAATGCATCTTAACCAGATTGGTTTTCAACAAGAGTACATCGTGAATTTGATAGACATTGTTAGTCTCTTTCTCAATCAGATTGACTGCAGCCTTCTCATGTTGAGGCAGCGGGTTCGTAAGAACATTAGGATTCGTATCTTTGAAGGATAAGACCCTGCTCCTAACAAGTTTTTGCACGTCGGACTTGAAATTGAGGCAAGTCTCTATGTTATGCCCTGAACCTCCTTGATGATAAAGGCATGTTTGATCCACCTTAAACCAAAAAGGCAGATTTTCTGGTACTGTAAGAGGAGATTTAGTCTGAATGTGCCCCTTAGCCAGTAGTAATGGAAACAGTTCTGCATACGTTACGGGTATAGGATCAAATCCTGGTGGCCGTGTTGTACGGTTGTTATTGTATGGAGGACGAGCCTGCTGAAGAGGCTGTTGTGTCCTTTGCTGGTCAGGTTGGCTCTGCGCAACCTGAGGTTGATACGTAGGAATAGACGCAGGGCTGATAGCAGGAGTCACAGCTGCTACCGGTTGATAACGTCGTCTTTGCTTTCCGAGAGAGATATTCCCAATATCTTGCTCTTTTTTCTTAGGGAGAGCACTACCGTATTTTTTAGTACCGCTCGTCGATCCAGTGTCTTTTACCAAACGTCCTTCTCGGACGGCTTCCTCAAGACGTACGCCCATGCCGACCATTTCGGTGAAGTCACTGGGCGCACTGGCAACCATTCGGTCATAGTAAAATGAGCTTAAGGTCTTTAAGAAGATCTTTGTCATCTCTTTTTCCTCAAGAGGTGGACAAATTTGAGCGGCAATTTCACACCACCTTTTAGCATACTCCTTAAAGGTTTCCTTGTCCTTTTGCGACATCGATCTGAGTTGATCTCTGTCGGGTGCCATGTCCAAATTGTATTTGTATTGTTGGACGAAGGTTGTGCCAAGATCTCTGAAAGTACTGATCGTGGCACGGTTTAAACCCATGTACCATTTGAGTACGGCACCGGTTAAACTATCCTGGAAGTAATGAATCAATAGGTTCTGATTCTCCGTCTGGGCTGACATTCGCCGAGCGTACATCACTAGATGGCTTTGAGGGCAAGAGTTACCCTTGTATTTTTCAAAGTCGGGCACTTGAAACTTGTGCGGGACTTTCACATTTGGGACCAAGCAGAGATCTGCGGCGTCCTTTCCAAATAAATCCTGACCGCGAATGGCCTGCAGCTCCTTCTGCATTTCCAAGAATTGCTCCTGGAATTCATCCATTCTATCGAACATAGTTTCCTTCTTACCAGAAGGTGTCTGTGGAATCTGTCCTCCCGGGACAGTGTGCACCACAGGGGGTGGTACCGTGACTACGGCAGTGAGTCTTGGCGTTTCCCGAAGTTTGTAACCTTCAGGAGTCTTCAACATGCCCCTGGCATCTTCGCTTTCCCGAAGTTTGTAACCTTCAGGCCCAGCGGCTTCTGTTGTGATTCCCTGATCTTCAGTGATCGGCGGAATATATCCTTCCGGGATATAGTTAACAGGCATGCCCCAAGGACGATCTTTCGGTATCTGATACCTAGGATCATACCTCTCCACTATGGGCGTTGAGGTGATCTCTGAGATTACAGTTCGTTGTAGCTGAGCTTCTGCCATGGCTTGCATGTCGTTACGAAGCTTTCTCATATCCTCTCTCAGAGCGTCGATCTCTTCTTTCAACTCTCTGTTTTCTTCCTCAAGATCATCCATCCTTTTCTGACGATTGGCCCGAGTATTATACGAATGAGACAGTTTGACTCTAGAATCGAGACACAAACATGAGATTCGTAGGGAAGAAGAATACGCGATGTGAGAATGATGAATGCAATGATTATATTAATTGTTTAAGGTTTAATCAAAATAAACTTCGACAATTAGATTACAAATATCAAACAGTGGGGAAACCCCTTTTTATTGAAATTCAAAGGATTACAAAAGTGGAAATACAGTAGATTACAAAGTGCAGAAACAGAAACCTAAACTAACGGGTCCTGAGTCCTCTCTGAAGAGAAATCAGGTGCTGATTCTGGTATCTTCCTTTTCTTTGACCGGGGCTCTTGGGCTGTTGTCGGGTTGTCATTCCTTTTCCAAGTGAAAGGAGCGAGCAAATTCCTTTGGTCATCTTGATTATCTACAGCATGTTGCTCCAAAATTTCAATCAGAGCATCTTTTTCTTTCAGTAATTGCTGTATTTTGATGCACTCTATGTCGAGGGTGCGGTACTTGTTCTTCCAAGACCTTCTCTCTTTTTGAATTTTGTTGAGAGTAACCTGAAGCTTTTCAGTTTCCGTCATGAAGTACATGACAGATTCCCTCGGCGGAAGAATTCCGTAACAAGGATAAGGCATTTTTAGCTTGAGAGCTCTAGTTTGTACCCAATGGAGATAAGGCTCCACCGAGACACAGTCCGGTTTTCCCAGAGACTCTCGTCCTTTCTTATGAACATGCTTCCAAGCGTGCACTATTTCCATCTTTAGTGCTCTGTCGTTTTCTACTTCTTTGAAGAAAAGACCTTTCAGATGAACACCCAGTGGGATGTGTCTCATCGGGTATCCAAATTGACGGCGAACCAATACCGAATGGTAGTTGATTCCTCCTTTAGTTCCTATAAGGGGTACGTTGGGGAAGTTTCCACAACGGTCAATGATCCTGATTCCCTCATAAATCCTATTACACCAATCTATATCAGAGTTGGTAAGAGACATGATTTTCTGCGACCAATATAAGGCACTCTTGCAATCCCAAAAAGCAGCAGACTTGGGCAAGTGAGAGATAAACCATTTGTAAAGCAAAGGTACACAACATGTGATCTCCCCTCCGCTGTACAAATTTCCCAAGTGTACAGAATGATACGCATCTGCGAGCAAAGTCGGCACAGGATTTCCAATGAGAAAAACCTTAATAGCGTTGATATCGACGAAATTATTAATGTTAGGAAACAAAAATAACCCGTAGGTGAGCAAGACAAAGATGCTTTCAAAAGCAGTTATGTTTCCTATACTGGTGAAATACAGGGCTTTCTTTGTCAAGAAATGGGCTGGCAAACCTTGGATGCCACCCTTAGTAGTTAGGTGAGTCCTGACCTCAGACTCGTCTAGATGAATTGCTCTCGCAATGGTCTGATTCTTTGGAATTTCTTCCAGTCCAAAAAATGGAGCTCGATCTGTAATGTGTAGATCGATCAGGTGAGAATACTCCTCCAGCGTTGGTGCAAGCTGGTAATCCGGGAATGTGAAATAGTGATAAACCGGATCATAAAACTGAATGAGCGCTTCCATGATTCCCTCAACCACATGGACTCTTAATAGTGGTAGTAAACCTCCGTGCTTAGCTCTGAAAGCCTCAGGGTTAGTGATCATCCTCGCTAACCTTCTCAAATCCTCTAGCTTTGGAACCTTGAAGGTATACTGGTGAGTTCTCCTTCTACCGAAATCCATTAGCGCAATCCTTTTTTTTGATATTTATAATCACAGTCTTAGTTTATTTTGAAAGAACAGAGAGACTAGAAAAGAAGATTTTTTGAATGTTTTAATGTTTTTTTTAGATGAATGCATGAATGCAGCACACAAAAACATAGAAAAAACATGGGGTCAAAGGGTCGTTGTCATGAAGTCAAGGCTTTACCCATCCCTAAAGGTTTATACTAGGGTGATTTTTGTACCTGTACTCATTATCATTAGCTCCTCCCAGGAAAGCAAAACAACAAGCGGATCGCCAGCGAGTTGTAAAGCAATCTTAGAGTAAGTGCCATTCACCGAGAATAGATCACCAGCCACAAATGAGGGTAGTATCGCGTAACAACTATTTCCGATAGTTTCCGCACTACGAAAGGGTTTGGCTCCTCAGCTTCTCAGACTTAACAACCGGCCCATTGTCTAGGTGAGAGAATGGGTTGCGTTGGTCAGCCTCCACTGAGGTTGATGGTCGACCCCGCCGCCATCACTTATCTTAGGTGTATACTCAATCTTTCCACATACGGCATCACTCGCATTCCCATTAGCAGAAAAATAAACACGTATAGCAATTAGGAAAAGCAGTATATATATTTGTCCTAAACATCCTAGACCTATAAAGCTAAGAATCCTAAGTTCCTGACAGAAAATGGGTTCCCCGGCGGAAGCCCCAATCTATGGTATTCACACAAGAGATGAAAAAGAAATCAGAATTTGGCCCCACGGTGGGCGCCATTTTTTCTGTAGCGAACGATTTTGGACGCGGTTCTTAAGCGCTGGTCGCTCTCTGCGGTTGAGCTTAAAACTACAGGTCGATTCATTTTTTATCCTATTAAAGCTGATGAAGGAAGGGAAATAGATGTCTCCAATTAACCCTGCTTTGCATATTGAGTTTAAACAATGGTCTGTTAGGTTACGAATGCTATCAATGTGGGGGGCCTTTGTACTGGTTATTTGTATTTTCGCCAATACTGTTTTCTTCTTCATTTTTATCTAGACAGAGGGTTTCTGGCGGGGAACAAGGATTAGGATGTTAGGACTGATGTTTTTGAATTACTGCTTTTGATATGGGATTTTGGGTTTTTGTTTAATGTGCTCGCTAAGATTTTTCTTTCAATCTTATGCCTACGTATTCCTGTTTACCGAAACAGGGAAATCAGAGTGTTCGTAGTTCCTCCTATTCTATGGGAGGAAATGGTTGTTTTGGTGTCTTGTTCAAAGCCCAAGACGTGAAGCGAAAGGTGATTTGTATCTTGTTTAAAGCCCAAGATGTGAAGCTGAAAAGTCTATTTGTATCTTGTTCAAAGCCCAAGACGTGAAGCTAAAAGGTCTCAACTTTAGAGAGACTTTGTCACCTCTAAAGGGGTTTATTTGTCACAACTGTTTATAAAGGAGAATTACTTTAACCGGGATACGTGGATCCTAGCAATGCCATAATTTCCCTTATAGGGGGTTTTAACCTGAAGGAGAAGACTTTAACTCAGTGTAGAGCAATGCTATTTTTCCTTAGGAATTTCTCATGCTAAAAGAGGGACAGTGGCATGGATGTAGATGATCCAGAGGCTTGCCGCTTACAGCGATTAGATGAAAGGGAAGGAGTTGTTGATGTTTGTGTACTGTGAACGAGGCACAGCTTTGATGCTAAAAGGTTAATTGGATTAACCAGTGATTTTCTTATACAAAGCCTAAGAGGAGGCTATTATGTGTCTCGTACAAAGCCCGAGAGAGAGGCTAAAAGGTTTTGGCCCGACGATGGAGCCTTTTGGTATCTCGTATAAAGCCCGAGATGGAGGCGATTTGACTCAACAAGGGAGTTTTTTGTACCTCGTATAAAGTCCGAGATGGAGGCTGTTGTTTATTTGGCTCAATAAGAACCTTTTTGTATCTCGTATAAAGCCCGAGATGGAGGCGAAAGGGGTGATTGACTCAACGAGGGAATCTCTTATGTGTCTCGTACAAAGCCCGAGAGAGAGGCTAAACATTGCTTGACTCTGCTGAGGAGGATCATTGTACAAAGCCCAAGAGAGAGGCTAACTTCACTGGAGAAGGATCATTATATAAAGCCTAAGAGGAGGCTAACTTCCTTGAAGAAGGATCATTATACAAAGCCTAAGAGGAGGCTATGGTTACTATTTCAGTTAAGTGACAGGTCCAGTATGCTGATTTAAAAGAGAAAATCCATTCTTATATGAGCAACACTGTACTCATGGATTTGATTCAAGGATCCGAGTTATTCCTGTTCTTTAAGGAAGCGGGAAATCCAAAGGGTATTGAGACTGTCCGAGTCTGCGGGTTTCCTTCCTATTTAACGAAGGGGTCACTTGAGAATGTCTTCGAGACTCAAGGAAGTTAGACTGTCCAAGTCTAGAGTTTTATCTCTTGTACTATGCTTTGAGAAACAGTAGTAGACTCTATGAAAGGACTGTTCTATGAGGATGATTAAGTTCTGTTCCTATACCTCTAGGAGGTCGTCGGGACAATTTGTACGAAGCCCAAGAGGAGGCTGGAATCTTTTAAGAAGCCAACGGGTCCTTGTACTAAGCCCAAGAGGAGGCTATCATTCCCGGAGGAAGAGATCATTATACGAAGCCTAAGAGGAGGCTGTGAATACTTCTAAGAAGCCGTAGGGTCCTTGTACGAAGCCCAAGAGGAGGTGGGGTTGCTTTTAAGAAGCCCGTGGGTCCCCAAACCCCGAGAAATTCAAGGCAATGCTATTCACCGAGAATAGATCAAAGTCAGGAAAGTTCGAGAATTTGGAAGAAACTCAAAGATGCCATTCACGAAGAATACATTCATCTCTGGGAGTAGAGTTTCTTAACAATTCCTAATGAGGACAGCCTGAGAGAAGACTGTGTCTGGTGATCCTATTGGGGATCTAGTTGTCTATTTCTATGACTAAATGAAACGGCGTCACTTAGTTCTAGATGTAGTTGCCAGGGAAACTCGAAATATCTATACTATTATCACACAGTTGATATGAGTTTATGAAAGAAGACTTACAGTGAAACAGCCCCACAATACAATTATATGTATATGAAAGCGGTAAATGAAAGCAATAACCACTTACTCGGTTGTAGAGCTTCCATGCTGTTTGGTTAGTTGTTCAATAAAGAAAGATTGAAAACAACAGTATATTCAAAATCAAAGGAGAAAGTGCTTTGAAAAAGAAAGATTTGGGGCTTACAGCTCAGGGAGAGGCCCAAGGGTTATTTTGAAAAGGCGACGATCGCGCCGTTTGTTTTTGACGGTATCGGGACTTATACAATACACTGAGGCCCAAAATGTTTTGGTCAAGAAAGGATTGGGTCTTACACTCTATTAGAGGCCCAAAAAGTTTTGAAAATGATTTATGAGGGTTGAATTAATCCAAAAAAACCTAATTTGTTTTCAAAAATGTATTTAATTGAATAAAAATTCAATTAAAATTATCAAAATTGTTTAACATGTGAAAAACAAATTGTGATTTTGGATTAATGCTTCAAAAATTAAGTATTGACCTACAAAATAATTAGAAAGCATTAAAAGTAGTAAAATCAATGTAGAAAAAATATTTAATGTGTCAAAAATAATTAAAATATTAATTCTTTGCAAAAATATCAATTATATGAAATAAATAATATTTTTGGGATTTTTTGATAAAATAAAATATTTTAACATTTTTGTGAATTATAAAAAAAAGAATCAACTCAAAATCATTAAAACTCAGAGAGAAATTAATTTTTGAATCAATTAAACAAAATCACAAAATTCAAATATTTGAAAATTCAAAAAAGGCGCCAAGAACAGCTGAAGAACACGCGCATGTTCTGGGTTTGGTTGATTTGCATTTTCTATCCAATCTCCCTGAATACTTGATTATAACATGCAATCCACATATCATTATGCTCGTATCAACCTCACGATCATGTCTATAACACTTAATTTCATTTAAATTAAACATAAAACATGAAATCACGAAGAAACCTCAAGAACCCTAATTTCTGCATGAAGGCTAGGATTTACAGATGAGTGGTGATGATCTGAACAGCTTCCCTACACCCTATGGAGTGTGTTTGAATGGTTGGACTTGATTGAAATTGGCTGGATCACTTTGTGGTACCTCAGCTGCAACTTGATTGAAAATTTGAGCAACCAGCTGGTGATTTTGTGAAATTGGTGTTTCAGAAGTAATCTAAGTGTTTGATCAGCTCATATGTGATGTATATGAGGTGTGTGTGTGTGATTGGTTTGATTGGAAAAGCTCTCAAACTCAAAACCCGATAGTGACTTGCCTTAGAAGGCAAAATTGGAGTGAAAGAAGAGATTTTGAGGAAAGCATCTGTTTGATGGCTTTGGTGTACTCAAACTGATCACAATTGAGCTCTATTTATAGTAGAGCAAGTTTGTTTTGCAAGGAATAGTGAATGGCAGCTGGTAAGTAGGTTTGGCCAATGTTGGCAAATGAAAATCCAAGTCTCTTCTAGCCATTGACTAGAGGTTAGGGCACAGAGCTTTGGTTCCCTTAGTCTTGGATAAGTCTTGACTGATTTCAGATGAGAATGGCTCAGTCATTGCCACCTTGATGCTTCCATTGAATGCTTCAATCCAAATTTGGAGTCTTGTCCCTATTTTGGCAATTCTAGGTTCAACATGCTATTTCTTGTTCCATGGACTTTGGAGGCTTGGCTCAGTGATTGTCCCCTTTAGATTCAATCATTAGATGTGTCCAAGTGGATAGGAGCATTTGAATTTGACTGATTTTGGCAAATCGAGCAAAATTGCAAATTCTGCCTTGCCTTTGACAGATTTCAGCAAGGCAACTTGACAATGTCATATCTCATGGTGTAAGTTGAATTTGGCAATGTTCTTGACCATTTTGGAAGCCCTTACATGATACAACAACTGTTTGAACAAGTTTGGTTTTGATCTCTTTTGATTCCAAGTGAAAAATCCCTCTACATTTGGCAAAAAGTGAAGCAAAATCTGACTTAGTGAAATTTTCACTAAGTGTTGGAACAAAGTGTGATTTCTTGATTTTGATCACTCCATAACTCAAAATCCTTAATGAATTGGACTTAGGTCTAGTTGAAGTTTTTGTAGAGGGTAATGAGGGCTACAAATCCATCTTTGGATGAGAAAAAATGGCCATGTGGTTTAGGAGTTATGATCCTCCAAAGTTAGTGCATTAGTGGTACTTTTTCCATAACTTAGAAAAATTTCTAAGTTTTATGGTTACCCCTTTTACAAGTTATCCAACTTTCTTTGATTTTTCTTGATGAATGATGATTCAAATCATACATTAACATCATTTTAGGGTTAAAAATCCATTTTGGTGAAAAATCTCAAAAAGTCAAAGTTGACTTTTGTGCACAGTTGACTTTTTATCAGATGAATTCCAAATTGTGCAATTCTTCAGGAAATCATGTCCTTGACCTAAATAAAACTTGATGGACATGTTCCATGGGTGTCATAGGGTATATTGATGCATGTCTTAGGGCTTGGGAGCATGTCCTGGTCAAAAGTCAAAGTTACAGTTGACTTTCCTCGCGAAACCCTAATTGTGGTGCAGATGAAAATGAGACTTGTTGCTCAAGCTTCTTGGATTAATCCATTGTTCCAAATGGATCAATATAGTTCATTAGAGACCCTCAAATCATGTCTTGAGGTCTTGGCTCTTGATTTGTCCCAAAAGTCAACTTAGGGGTGAATTAGGTCAAGAAACCCTAATTCCTGATTTTTGATGAATGCATCCCCTGAGGCCAAATTGACTTGATGATTGGGTCCATGAGGTTCCATGGAGTACATTAGGTTGAGTTTTGGATCTTTGGCTTGTGTCCAGATGAAATTTTTCATCTGGAGGCCCTGGTCGATCAAAACCCTAATTTGGTGACACTGGCGATCCTGAGACTTGATCCACCTAGGAGGGAGCAGCCTTGTGCTTAATCCTTAAAGTGGGAGTCCTTTTTGATCCATTGTGGATGCTTGAGAGGTTAGACAAGTCAAAGATTATGTCATTCCTTGATTGATCCTTTGTCTAAGAGCTCTGAGAGGGATTGAAACCCTAATTTTGACTGTAGTGAATGCTCAACAACCCTTGAGGCATTTGGTGAGGCATGATGGTTCATCCATATTGTGATGATGATTTGCACAATTATGGGAAATCTTAGTGGTCAAAATTTGGGGTATGACACTCTTCTAGCCCGCCTCTCTATTAATTAGCTAGCTCTTCTTAAATTGCTTCAAAGTCTTCCTTTTATATCTTAAGGAATAGATTCGTTGGAGGGTATAATAGGAAACAAATTCCAACTGTAGTTTCCCAACAGTCACTTTAAAGAATGGTTAACCTCATGATACAAAAGAGTTGTCCTTGAGCCACCTTATATAGGTAGAGGTCACAGACTACTTTGTACTTTTATATTCATCAAATCACACAAACCATTTTTGATCTTCTGTCTTATAGTTCTTTAGAGGCTTCAGATGTATATTTGATGAAGCATGTTGTAGAAGGATCAATACGTGTAACTTCATAACCTAAGTCTTCAGAGTCTTAAGTACTTGGTCTTTAGAAGTGATGTCTTTAGAAACTTCAGAACTTGTTCAATCAGAACCTTGTCTTTAAAATCTTCAGAACTCATTCAGCACATACTTGTCTTCAAAGTCTTCAGAACTCCGTTCAGCAGAACCTTGTCTTCAAAAACTTCAGAACTTGGAGCAATATAAATGATATCTTTAGAATCTTCAGAACTCGTTCAGCAGAACCTTATCTTCGGAAACTTCAGAACTTGGATCAATTGAAGTACATCTTTAGAGAGCCTTTCAAGTTTTACACACAAAGTCATGATCAGAAACTTTAGTACGACGTTCTTCAGAACCGTTGTATTAGATTCATTCCTGAATCATAACATGTAACCAACAAACGTTTTCTTTTAGAGTGACGAGTTCAGAGTCTGATGACGTCACACGCCTTTCCTTCAGAATCTATTTAGAAAAAGCTACACATTAGAAAGAAATCATTATAGTACATAAGTGTTCTCTAAAATATCAAGTACATCTATCATAAAAACTTCAAGATCAGATGCAGAACAAATCTCGTTCTTACAATTATGTGATATAGATTCCTAAGGAGAGATATGAAGGCTTGTTATAGGCATTATAGGTTTCTCGTGTTACCCTATCCATAAGGTAAGTGGTGATGGCATGAGGCGTGCTGCAGACGACATCGTCGTTGTGGTAGCCAAACCCTTTTGTTTGTTACCTTAAATAACCCAGGTGAGTTACATACTAGTTTATACTGTTGGGGCAGTTTTTTCACTAGGGAACATTGAAAATTATGAGACTTTCTTTTTAGAGCAACACCTCCGTGAGAGACACACCACATATTCACCCAAAATCTTAAGGTAATAGATGAGTGAGTTCTCTCACTTATAAATGCTAATTTCTCCACATTTCCAACCAATGTGGGATTATTACCCACACTACTTACTATAGTGGGACTTCTACATTCTCAACATATAGCAGTTAATAAAGTCTTATAGTGGCTTTATATTTGCTTCATTTGCTTATTTAAATGCAATAGGTGTGAGCTCCCAGCATAGAGTGGGCTCTAAAAAAAATAATAACAACCATGGGATACTTGTGTAACTCATTTAAAATATAATAAGTGTTAAAATGTTAATGGACATTTCATTTTTTCTTCTATGAACACTTAGAGAATAAAGCACACAAAATGTTACTGCTAAGTTATTATCAATGTTTATAGTCTATTTTGCTAAAATGTGATAAGATAATTAATGTGCATGTTTTCTTATAATATCACATCTTTCAATCCCTATGCTTTGTGATGTTTTACATGTTACAACTCTTGATATCGAGGTATTGATTCTTATAACTAACAAGAATGCTAAGTTGGTTACAATTCAAGGCCATAAACAATAAATTGTAACAATTTGAGATTATAATCATCTATCTTTTGCATCTATATTTTTCATGTATGTTATGATATTGTAGAACATCAATGACAATATGAATAACTAAACTAATATCCCGACGTATTTATTATGACTCGACGAGCAAATCAATGTCAGACTCGACGAATTAATTTGATAGACAAGGTTGACCTCATGAAAAGTTTATAAACGAACGAGGCAACGTCAAAACTATAAAGGATCAATCAAGCTAATATGAAAAGGGTCAGAAGGCAACAAATCTTCCATAAAGAGGCGAAATATGTCAAACTACATCGTGAGTGTCAAAATGCAATTTGACAAAACTTGAAAGCGTGTATTTATCAAGCGAAGATCGCCGACAAAATCAAGTGGCCTAACATATGCAAGTTTATGCTAGAAGTAATTATTTTTGTTATTGGATAAGGCGAGCTACTGTCTCTACCATTTATAATTTCCTTAAGAACTCTCTAAATCCGCTATGAGTAACATGATAACACTCATTTCCCCATACGAGGGTAGGGTTATTAATGAGGCGCCCCCTCATTGTCTTGTTTATGTAGTTGTAGAGTCATATGCAAAAAAGTGTTGGTAAAATCTTAGAGATATGTTAGACTTTCACCGGAAGATCCTTTCTGCCCTACGAGGCAAATACAAGTGTTGGATTTCCACTAGAAGATACTTGCCGCCATTCGAGGCGAATACATGTGTTGCACTTCCACTAGAAGATCTTTGTCGCCCTACAAGGAAAATAGACTTCCACTAGAAGATCCTTGCGCCCTACGAGGTAAATACAAGTGTTGGACTTCCACTAGAAAATCCTTGCTTCCCTATAAGGAGAATGCAAGTGTTGGACTTCCACAAAAATATCCTTGCCACCCTACAAGGCGAATACAAGTGCTCGACTTCCACTAGAAGATCCTTTCATCATGGTTTTTTAATAAGATTGTGGTGAAATCGTTTACCCATATATAAGCGAATTAACTCTCGCTTCTTATCAGTATCGTCATATATCTCAAAGAAAAACCCCAACACACATTTTCTCCATCCTTCTTCGTCATTAGCTTTCCTATTCTACATTATAGTCGTCAATTTTGTTCTTTATAAAGATATTATTTTTCCTCCGTATTCTCTCGTTTTCGTGTATGTTGTTGTTATGTTTCACATGATTTTCACATGATTTTCTTCTTGTTCGAGAGTTTATGGGTTTTTTGTTGTTGTTGTATGTTGTTCTTGTTGATAAATGTAGATAAATGCTTGTTAACATAATTTTCATATTATTTACTTCGGTTTCACATGTTTTGTGGTTGATTGTTGTTCTCGATAAATCTTTTTCAATATTCTCTCTTATTCGCCTATGTTGTTGTTATGTTTATGTTATTGTTATGCATGTCGATAAATTTTTGTTGGATTACAATTTCATGCTAGTTTATGTTAACATGTTATTTTTTTTCATGGTGTTTGTAGGATTACAATTGATTTGTGTTTCTAAGAAGAAAAAATACAAGAGAGGATGAAGCTGAAGTGAAAAATGCAAACTTGTATGATAGACCTAGAATGACATCCATTCAAATTTAACACAAGTTTGCAGTTTTCTCCTCAGTTTCATCCTCCTTTCATTTTACAAGTTTGCATACCATGAGTGTGGTTTATATGATGGTTTGTCTTAATTTTCCACAAATTTTTCAATTAAAGGTATGTATGTTTTTGATAAATATTGTTGTTGATATTGTTTTGTGTTGTTTGTTAATAAATGGTTTTTCATGTGCAACTAGCAAGTGGTTATGATTCTTTACTTATCACTGATGCAGCTGGTTGTGTGAACATGGATCTAAGAGAGGTGCGAACTTGTGTTCGCCGTGGAAATATTATGAATCTTTCATATAATATTCCTATTTCCTATAATGAATACATGTTTTCTACTCCCCCTTGTACTTTATACTCTTCATAACTTTCAGGGTTAGTTATCAATGTTCTCCCAATCCATGTTAATTAATTGACGTATGTTGTTGATAAATGTTGTTAGTGAGTTTGTTATATCATATGTGATTGCTTGTTTCACTAACCCTTCGTTGAAAATGATTTCATTTAAATATATTTTTGAAATAATAATTAGAAAAATTAAATTATTCTTGAAAATTAACTTAGAAGATCCAATGTTTTTTCGAATTACTGCATCTTGTAATTCATGATTTTCTCTTTAGCCTATAGAATTTGATTCAATGCCACAAATTCTTCAAAACAATGATGATAAATTTATATCATTACGAGTCTTTCACATAAAATTTGATGTTATAAATTAAACTAAGAAAAAAAAAGGAAATCAAATTTTGTGTGAAAAACTTAGAAGACATCCATTCATTATTATTACTTTGAAGAATTTGGGATTGAATCAAATTATATGGGTTAATGAGGAAATCATGAACTAAAAGATGCATGCAATTCGAAAAATATTGGATCGTTTAAATTGTTTTTCAAAAATAATTTAATTTTTCTAATTATCATCTCAAAAATCTATTTGAATGATTATATATGGTTAAAGAGGGGTAGGAAAAAAAATCTCATATTTTATAATAAACTCTTACACATACCACCACGATTGAAACATATAACCGTGGTGAAATGTTATTTTTTATGCTATTTAATTATGTTGCGGCTGGGTATCAAACCCATGACTCTATAGTTATAACAAATAGTTGTTTAAGTCAACCGTTGTGATAGATAACACGCTACATAGTTCATCACAACGATTGCACGTCAGTGGTTGAAAGTAGCGAATTTACAACCATACTCTACTTCACAACGGTTGGTCAGCCGTGATGGTATCCCTTTTTCAACCATGTTGAAATTTTTTCTCTATAGTAACGAGTCTCTCGACAAAACCTCTATCTCAACTAACATCTCCTTTAAAAAAAATTTATCCAACTTTTTTAAATTTCCTATGATGGTTTCTTAATCAAGATATTAAGCATGAAAAAGAAGTTTGTAATTGCTTTCAATCTTACGAATAAATGGATGTAACACAAGAGTAAAACTAAAATGCTCTAACAGGTCTCCCTTTACACTTTAATAGCTGAAAAAATATGTCCATCCATAGTATAACCTTATAACCTTATTGTCTAACTATAAAGAAATTCAATCCACTTAAAAACAGATAAGCATCCCACTATCACATTGGACAAGAGTGCTAATTGGTCACCCATAGTAAAAACATTAAAAAATTATGAATATATCCAAAGAACCATCTTGAGATTTTTTTTTTAATATAACTTGTTTTTTTAAATTAAATACTAAAAAAACCAGTTTTTCAAAAAATTTTCTAAAATGGCATGGTTTGGTAGGGACCAATAAGGGTAGAGGCCAGGAGCCATCTCACATGGCGCCTCAGGCCATTCAAAAATGCCCTAATTTTTTTCAACATTTTTTAAGGGTGGCGCCATCCCAGATGGCACCTTAGTTGTGCTTCCCTTTTTTTTTTAATTTATTTTATTTTAAGAATGGAAATTTAAAAAAAAAACAACATTAATTTTTTTTTAATATTTAGTACAATAGTTGAATACAAAAAGAAAATCAATGATTGTGCCTATTTAATCGACCACCGATCCCACAATCAGGGGCTCTTGTTTGACGTCTCTGTCTAGCACCACGAGGTTGTTGAGGCGTGGCTGGTCTCTGTGTTTGTTCAGATGGCCCCGGCGCATCAGACGATGGCCCTGGAGCATGAGACAAATTCTGCAGCATCTGTCCCCAATAGCCGCGCCGGGGGGGGGGGGGGGTTGCCGCCAACAACACTTCCATAATCCAGCTGCATGCCCGTGTTCATGTAATTTGTATGAGGGGGTTGGGTTGGTTCCATACGGTATGGTTGGCCAAAATGATGCATTGATGGGTGTTGGTATTGATGCAGTGGTTGATGTGGGGTTTGATAGTTGAAAAGAGGGGGGGTTGTTGGGTGTATGATGATTATGGTTCTGAGTGGTAGGAAGATGGGGTCATCATTTGTGGGGGGTTCATTTGTGGGGGGCTTTGGTGTGCTTCGGTAGGTTCGAATGACTCGTCAGAGCTATAGTTAGGGTTTTGTTGTTGTGGTGGAGAGGTTGGTGAATGATGTTGGGCATATTGCTGGGAGGAAGACGCACGTTGGCGGGGGTCAACTAGATACGTCGGCTGAGAGAGGAAAGGTTGTGGTGTGGTAACAGACCTAAACCAGCTCATATATAGTTCCGTTGGCCGAGCAGGTTGTACAACGGGGTCTGTTAAGACGAGCTGGTGTCACATCTCCCACTGGTGACACAACGCTGCTGCAAAGTTGGTCCATACACCATCCTTCCACTGCGTGTCGACTCTGCGCAGGTGCCACTTTCCCAAGTTGGTAGGATCCACCGGAATGTCCTGATGCATACCGAATTGTAGTTTCACTCGGTCGCTTTGGTGCATCTCAACAGTTGTGAACCGAATTATAGATGTTTTCGAAGTCCATACAGCAACATCATTTGCGTTGGGCTGGTGGTCGAGATCGTCGTAAGGCCTCCAGACAAACTACAAGAAAAAATTGTTTAATGAGTAAGTATACAAAATGTTAGAAATATCTATGGATGAAATGTTACAAAAGTTGTAGGAAAATATACGTCGTCAGGGCCAATGTGGTCTAGCAGGTTGCGGTAGACTGTTATGGCGTTCCGGGGGTTTCTATGAGTAGGCATGTGTTCTCTTGCATGCTTCTTAGCCTTTGCAGTTTGTCATGTGTAGGCATACTTGTGTAGTCATGTCAACAGTGGCCTGAAACAAAAATAATGGAGCAGAGGCATGCGAATGAATAGTATATGCAGTGTATAGGGCTGCAAATTCATCAGTCTAGAGGCATGTGAATGAATAGTAGATGCAGACTATAGGGCTGCAAATTCATCAGTCTAGAGGCATGTGAATGAATAGTAAACGTTTTAAAATAAAAAAAAAAAATAGTTAAAGTTTTAAAATTTAAAAAAAAAAAGAAAAAAAAGAGTTTGAACTGAGGCGCCATCTGGGATGGCGCCTCTCAGTTGGTTTTTTTCCAAATTTTTTACACATGAGGCGCCATATGAGATGGCTCCTGACCTCTAACTGAGGCGCCATCTCATATGGCGCCACCCTTATGGGTCCCAACCAAACCAAGCCATTTTAGAAAATTTTTTAAAAAACTGATTTTTTTAGTAATTTTTTTGAAAATACAAGTTATATTAAAAAAAAATTCCCATCTTGATCCACCAACAATAAAAAAATAACTATGCAAAATGTTAAAAACAACCGAAGGAGTAATAAAATATTTGCATTGATATTCTCGGTGACAATTATTTATGATGATGCCCTAGGTAATCGTTTATATCATTTTCATAAATTGGAAAGTATATCCCTTTGCTACCGCTATAAATTTCATATCTCCAACTCTCATCAAGAAAACCAACCAAAGAAAAAACCAATAGAAAATGGGATCAGAAGCTCTCACGCACCTTCTCCTTATCTCATACCCAGCACAAGGACACATAAACCCTCTTCTTCGACTTGCAAAATGTCTTGCCTCAAAGGGTGCTTCTGTCATCTTCCTCACAACAGAGTATGCTGGCAAAGACATGCGAACCGTTAACAACATCAATGATAAATCAACCACTCCCATTGGCGACGGTTCTCTCACTTTCCACTTCTTTGACGACGGCCTACCAGACGATGATCCCATCCGAACAGATCTTCCTGCTTACCTTGAACAAATCAAACTTGTTGGGGAACCCTTTGTTTCTCAAATGATCAAAAATCATGCTGATTCCAACAAACAATTTTCATGTATCATAAACAATCCTTTTCTTCCCTGGATTTGTGATGTTGCTTCTGAATATCATATTCCTTCGGCTCTATTATGGACTCAATCCGTTTCTGTTTTTACCGCTTACTATAACTATCTCCACAAACTCGTACCTTTCCCTTCCATTTCAGAACCTTATATTGAGGTTCCATTACCTTTTGTACCTCTTAAGTACAATGAAATCCCTGATTTTATGCATCCATTTAGTGCCTTTCCATTTCTAGGAGCACTCATTTTAGAACAGTTTAAGAACTTATCTAAAGTTTTTTGTGTACTGGCTGATACATATGAAGAACTGGAACATGATTTCATCGACTATGTTTCGGAGAAATCAATCCCGATAGGACCTATTGGTCCTTTGTTCAAAAACCCAATGATTAAAAGCGCGAGTAATATTCGTGGCGATTTTGTCAAGAGCAATGATAGTAGTATTATAGAGTGGCTAAACTCGAAGGCAGAACGTTCTGTTGTTTTCATTTCCTTTGGAACTGTTGCGTATTTTCCTCAAGAACAAATGAATGAAATTGCATATGGGTTGTTGGAGTCTAAAGTTTCGTTTTTGTGGGTTGTAAAACCACCTTCTAAGGAATTGAGACTAAAAGAACATGTTTTGCCGGAAGGATTTTTGGAGGAAACAAGTGGGAGAGGAAAAGTGGTGAAATGGAGTCCACAAGAAGAAGTGTTATCTAATCCTTCGGTGGGATGTTTCATGACACATTGTGGTTGGAATTCATCGATGGAAACACTTACTTTAGGTGTTCCGGTGTTGACGTTTCCAGCATGGGGCGATCAACTCACAAATGCAAAGTTCTTGGTGGATGTTTTTGGAGTTGGTATTAGATTGGGGTATGGTCATTTGGAAAATAAATTGGTGACAAGAGATGAAGTGAAGAAGTGCTTATTGGAAGCAATGACAGGAGAAAAAGCAGAGAGGTTGAAGCTTAATGCAATGAAGTGGAAGAAGGCGGCAGAGGATGCGGTGGCGGTTGGCGGATCATCTGATCGCCATCTTGATGCATTTATCGAGGACATTAAAAAGGAAAAAACTTAGAGGCGGGGTTAATATTTAGAAGATACTATAAGAGTATTGTATTAGTTTTTTGAGTTTCTTTTTGGTTAACTTTTGAATTGCGTTTATTTTGTATTTATGTCTTGTATTACATTGTGTGAGTTAAATTTCATGGGTTAAATATTTTTTTTAGTCCTTTTAAATATTTGTTATTTTATTTTCATTCTTTCAAAAAGTTTTCTTTAAAACATCATCTTCTTAACGTTTGGGCCACAACGTTATATCCATTCATTCATCCTTGACAAACAATTACCATAAGGGGGAATCCAATGAATATTGCAACAGGATGAAAAAATCTATGAAAAATGCTATTTTGACACCCAGCCATACACCCACACCGTATGCACGGGCGGTGAATAGTGTCGTTCGTACATAAACAGTACATGTCCGTACGGTGAATAGTGTCGCCCGTACATGAATAGTAGTGTATTTCCGTACATGAATAGTACTTGTCCATATAAGAATAGTGTCGTCCGTACATGAACAGTGTCGTCCGTACAGTATGAAAATACGGTGTAGGTGTAGAAAAGGGTGTTAGAATAGCATTCCTGAAAAATCTACATGTAGACTAATTTCACGTTGTTTAAGCACGTTCCGATTCCATAAACATTATGGAGGTTTGATTTACATTTTTGGAGGTTTCTACGTGCAAATAAAAAAAAAATAGGGTACATAGGGACTAATAAACATATTCCATGTTGTAAATTTATTTCTATCCCATTAAATTCACCCTAACCATCACTCAAATTGCTAACATTGCAAAAAAATTGCCAGCTGTCTTATAATGTCATTCCGTTAGACACATTTAACGTCAGAGATAAAAAGTGTGGAGAGTAATTTTAGAAGAATGATTCTTTGAAAAAATATTTTTTAGGGACTAAAAGTGAAATAGAAAATATTCAAAGGTACTAAAAATATAATTAACTCAAATTTTATTCTACAAACTAGTAACTAACCCGTGCGTTCGCACGGGCCTGTCTGTTCGAGGATTTTATGTTATGGAGTCGTAATTGTTCATCAAATTAAAAAGAAAAATGGTAAAATTATAAAAATAGATATAATTGAAATTAAAGATTTGTATTGGTAAGTATAAGAAAAATTAGTGTGTTGTAAAAGAAGGAATTAAATTAATTATTGATATAAATTCAAATAATGCAATGATGATTGAAAATATTAAACAAAAAATATTAATCAATATGTAGACAAAAAACAAATGAAACTAAAGAATAATAGTAAATTTAAGAATAATAATATGATTAAAACTTAAGAATAATAGTAAAATTAAGTTGAAATGATAATACATATAGAAGATGAAAGGTAAATAAAATTATCAATATTAATATGATTAAAAAACTATTGAAAAGTAAAGGTGTGCCTATTTATAATAATAGTATTTTTTTCGTATATAAAAAAATTTGAATCAAGATTAATATTGTGGCCGTTTATAACAATAGTAATTTTTTCGTAAATAAAAAAATTTGAATCAAAATTAAAGTTGTGCCCGTTTATAACATTATAATTTTTTTCATATATAAAAATATATGAATCAAAATTATAGTTGTCCCCGTTTATAACAGTAGTATTTTATTTTATAAAAAAAATTGAATCAAAATTAAAGTTGTGTCAGTTTATAACATTAGTATTTTTTTCATATATAAAAATATCTGAATCAAAATTATAGTTGTCCTCGTTTATAACAATAATATTTTTTGTGTATATAAAAATATTTGAATCATAGATATATTTTTTTCCGTATATAAATTGTAATGCCCTGTATAACATATATCTAGAATAATATCATACAAGCATTTTATTTGGTACTGACACATCAAAAGTGCCTAATGGCATAATTTACATACTTGTCCATTCACTAAAACATAAATACAACAAATGGAGCAAGTCATGGAAACTAGCCAGAAATGAAAATCTAAGAACATTATACAATATTCCTCATTGTATAAGAACAATAAAATACACAGCGGAATAAGCTTAACTAAGCTCCTCTTGAAACATCTCTACATCGATCCACTTGTAACCAAACCTGCACCTGAAATAAAGCAACTATAGTGGGGTGAGATACATCAAATCTCAGTGAGTTCCCTATCTTATAAGTCCTCTCGGCTTTACAAGGTTCTATCAATCCTAACTCAAGTCAAGGGGAAGGGAAAAGACCTTGAGTACACTATCTCACAATCTCACACTAAAGGGAAAAGACCATTAGGAGTTCATAAATAAACATGTTCAATCAAGTAACTTAGTACTATATTAGCGCGTAATAAAGTTGTTTATGTAAGAAAGGCTGAGATGCTATAGACATACGCAATATATTGTCCCTTTCTTGCAAAATATCATTTCTCTTATAGAAACTCCATAGGGACTCCAATGCAGTCTTACTTTCATTAGCAATACTCTTCATTACAGCTATATAAGCAGTCTAAAAAAATATTTTGGAAATTTACATTTCAAAAGTAAATAGAAACGAAGTAATGATTAAAAGTAATCTTAATGGAAAAAATGATACCTTTCTAGTGTTGGTTGAAAGTAGAGAAGTGTCTATGTTGTTCAACAAAATTTGAAAACAGTGTAACGCTTCTTGTTGAGTTTTATCGTGATCAAAGTTAGCCACAGTCTTCATAATTTTCACTCTCAAAAGTGAATTAGAAGGATCTTCTCCGGATATAGAATCACAACCTAACTGTTTGCACATACAGTAACTATGTCATTTTCTTGCAACAAAAGCAACCAACATTATGGGGAATTATTTGAGTGAAGAATGCAACATCCTTACTCTGCAGAATACATGAGAAAGTTGATAAAATATTCCTTCAATTCATTTACCGAACCTTGAATGGCATCAAATGCAATATTTATAACGTCACAACAAACCTGTCATAAAAAAATTACAATAGTGTCACTATAGATAGATGTTGATGTTATCAGAGAAAGTATAGTAGAGAAGATGTATAATACTTACTTCGATCAGTCTCGATATAATAACATAACAACATAAATTCAATAATCATCACAAAATAATTTCAGTCTCCATAATATCATAAGCATCACAACATAATTTCAGAATCAGGATTTCAAACCCCTCTATAATAACACACGTTACTTTCAATATGACTTTTCACTGAATAAGGAAGAACCCTTGCTAAGATGCATTAGCAGGATTGGTAAAATCTAATATAACTTTTACCAAGGGTGAGAGAATGGAAGGAAAACCATAAACATACAAAGATGTATGAAAATACAACACTATAACCATTGTATTTCTAATCGTCATCCCTTACCTTATCTGCAGGAACATAGAATACTGATAAAGTTTCAAAACTATTAAAAACGATTTGAAATGACAGTTTTTGTATGGTGGAGAGCATGGTGGCTGCCAAGTGAGTATCGAAAAACAATTCATACACATATCAGTAGTTGTTTCTATAAGTTATCCTAAAAGTCACACATATGCATATGCCATTAGATAATCCCCATATATCTATATCAATGTCTATATCACAATAAAATCAAACTCAATAGAACATCATAAAATATAACAAACAAACAAAAAAAATCAATATCGATAATATTAAAAAATACATATTATGTATTGTACAAAAACTGGATCACGCAATAACAAAATCACCAAATAAAATCAGAAAGTGGATCACTTTAAAATCACCAACCTTGAAATCAATCCTTGTAATCCCTACAAATTACCTCATAACAAATCTAAGAAGAAGAAAAATAGAGAAATTTTGAAGTAAAACAAATTCTAAGCCGAAAACGTACAGGAAAACTATCAGCAGACATAAACACCTAAAGGTATTTTCAGAACAGAGAGATAGAAAACTGTCCAACAAAGTAATACTTCAATCAAATTTCAATCATCAAAAATGCAAAATTCAAGAAACAATAACAACAAAGAGTAATGGAAAATCAATAGCAAATAGAAAGCAAAGCGAAAAAGAAAGAAGAAGAAGAAATTCAGCTGGGGCATTTCATCGAACACTTGGTGTGTGATGGTAAAATGACAATCTTTCCACCATTTCCCAAGTCGTACCTTGGGCATAAAATCAACAACAATAATTCATAGCACGTGAAACAACTAAATCAGAATCACAAGCTAATCAAAATCGAAAAAACTTAAAACAAATTGAAGTTGAAGCTTACCGTAAATTTTTATTCTTAAATTGTTTTTTCTTGTTCTTTGAAATGCAACAATGATCTTCAACCTCAAACGAACGATGTCCACCATCAATCACAACATCATCATGATGCATACTACGCCACACCTTTAAAGGATCTGCGTCGTTCTCCTCCGCATTATGTCGTGTGTACCAAATCTGTTGGGTCATTGACGTCCTTGACAACTTCAATAAGGCGAGCCATAGATTGATCTCAAAGTTGAAACAACCACATGAAAAACATGATATTATCTAAATATTTAATAATATCAAACAAAGAAAAAAGTATCATATAATCAAAGCAAGTATAGATGAGACAAACGTCAATGGATGATGAAAAAGAAGAGCGTATCAGTAACATGAAGACATAGTCAATGGAAAAAGGAATAGGAATGACTAATACAAAGAATGGAATGTGCGAAACTTACATTCATGAAGAAGATGTAAGATGGAAGATGAACCTGTAAGAGTTTGTCTTGGAATAGAAACGTGTTTGTTTGATATGCAGAGAAATTTGAAATTGTAATCGTTTCAATTAATTATCAATATGGGAAGTTGTGAAACTTTCATTTTCCAAGTAATTAATTTCAATGTGTATTATGTTTCCCACGTATTTGAAGTCTAATAGACTTATAAATTAGACACTAAAAATAAAAGAAAAATAGTAAGAAAAAATAGTGGAGTGACACATCAGATGCATTAAATACCAAATGCATATAATTGAAGCAATGATGTAATTAGTCACTTTTAACCCTGAAAATTGAAAAATTTAAACTTTAGATCAGAAGGGTATAACTGATATTGAGTGAGGTAAGATTTTAATTGTTAGATATTAGATAAATTATTTTTTTCTAATAAAAACTCGATTTTAAAAGTTCATTAGCTTTTAGATAAATAGAGAGTATTTTTTGTTTTCTCAGAAAGATAATTCTATTATATTCTATTATTGTGTTTGATAATTCGTTTATAATTTATATATAACGTCTTTAAAAAGAGAAAAGGTGAAAAAAAAAACGAATTCAAATCTAATGCAGATTATATTAAAGTATTTATTTTTATTCTTAATTTTAATTTGCATAAACACATATTTTTATTATGAAAAAAATTTATTTCAATATTTTATTTTGGATTAGATTTGTAATTTTCTTTTATTTTCATAATAAACTTTTAGGTAAAAAAATATATAAAATTATAAATAACATAGTCAAATACTGAGGATAATAGTAGTAGGTGGCATTTAATTCTAATTTTGAGTTAATTGATTTGATTATTGTTTGTTTTACAGTGTTCTCGAGACAAATATGTTGGTGGTTTTGATTTTAGAGGATCCTAATAGTAAGACCAAGATTGAGAAAAAGAAGTGATTAAAACCATATCTGTGTTTGTTATTTATGGATATAAAGAAAAATGAACACTAACTAACATTTAACATTGAGTTTGTTGTTTATTGACAAAATTTATTGAATTTTTTTTGTAAACAAGATATCAATAACGGGAGAACTAAGGGTTCTCCAACCTGTTTATACCGAAAACAGAAAAAATCCGACAAAAGATAAAATTACAAACCAATTGAATTACGAGAAAAAAAGTAAAGGGTTTTTACTAAACTCGTAAAAACTAAAATTGGAATGTGTAATTTCACCGCAAAAAGCTCACTTTCAAACTAAATATTTTATACCCAAACCGTATTGTTTAAATTCCAAGTCTCCGACCTAAAAAATTTTAAATGTTAAAGATGAGAACAAATTTTCAAACAGATAATTAATGTTTGAAGAAGATGATACCGAAGCTTAATTTTCAGGAAATAAAAAAACTTACACATTTTTCTATAATCCATTTTTCTGATCAAAGTTAAGATCATTATGATTTTTTTAATAAATTGGTCAACACAAAAAATCTTTTTTTTAAACTAAGAATGATTAAATGTTTTTGGGTTTAGCTAAAAGTAGTAGTGACAGAGAGCATGACCGTCTTATTCAGGTTTATCTAGCAAAAGTAAAAAATATGGCTGGACGGATAAACATATTTGAGGATGTAAACCTAAAACTTAGATCTATTTCGTAAAAGAGTTAGGGTGCGATGAGAAAATTTCGTGAGTGCTATATCTTTTAAGTGTAAAATACAAAAGTTTATGTAAATGTTCGTACTAGGTAAAAAAAAAATAGGATGGACATATTATAGGATAAAAATCTAAATCTTTTGTTTACCCCATATTAAATTGCGGGTAAAACAGTTATACCCAACAAACTGAATTCATTTTGCTACCTCTAGATAAAAAAAATGAGTTTGAGAAAATGAAGATGAAGGATAAAATCAACTATTTTTATTTAATTTATATTTATAATAATAAAATTAATTTTGTATAATAGATAAAAAAAATTAGAGAATTAATGTTCATTAATTAAAACTATATTATTTAATATAAAAATAGTAAATATTTAAAAATAAAATTTAATAAAAAATTGTCAATCATCAATCATGACCTTTTGACTTACTCCCTCTATCCCAAATTATAAGTCACTTTGTCAAAAAAATTTGTCTCAAATTATAAATCACTTTAGATTTTCAATGCAATATTAATGACATTTTCTCCAATATATTTTTAAATATTTATTATTATTTGTTCTTTGAATTCTTTTAATTTCTCTCTCTTGTGTAATTATGAGAGACTTTATTATAAAATCATATATAATTTGTTCTTTTTATAAAATAATAATTAAATTTTTTAATTCGTATAAAATATTTATAAAAAATTTATAATTTAGAACGGAAGGAATAAATAAAAATATATCAATGATTAAAAGAGGCATTAATGACGAACCAATCCGCTTCTTCTTCGTACTAAAATGACACCCCCATACTAAATGCTAACATAGAAGTAGGTGAATTGAGTGTTCCAGGTTTAGACATGTATTCAAATAATGAGAGCCACATGAATTATTTATGGAGACGTTTAGGCCATGTATGTAATACTTTTCACTTTCTTTTTTATGTACTATGTTTAGATTTTTTCGTTACTATATTAAATTATTAGTAAATTAAATAAATAAAAAGGTAGTAATAAATTTTTTTATTTTTAAAATTTTATTTTTTATTTTCTGAAATATTCTTAATTAATCTGGTAAAAAATAATCTTAATTATTTATTATTTTATTTCATTTATTTTTCTCTCTACAATAAACTACAAAAAATATTAAGAAATTTATAATTAATTATTCATTGACTTATAAAACAACAAGTAATTAAAAATAATTTAAATTTGATACTTATTTAAACAACAAGTATTGGGAAGTGTGTAAAGCTTCATTTTAATTCGTCCAGGGTTGTTTAACTAACTTTAACAAGGGTTAAAAGTAAGGAAAGAAATGGAGTGGACTAGAGTCCGAAAGCGAGGGGATTTTCGTTTCAAAGGACCGAAAAAAGATTTTTATCCTAGAGACTTTAATGTTTCCAAGGTAGAGGAAGATAAGTTGATGTCTTTCTATTTTTCGGAGATTCCAGATAGAGTTAGAGCTGAAGAGATTTTCAAGGTGTTTCGAGAGTATGGGGATGTCAAAGAGGTCGTCATTCCTCAGAAACGGAACAAAATTGGGAAGAGATTTGGGTTTGCTCGATTTGCTGGGGTGGAGGAGGCTAGAAGACTAGCTGTGAAATTGGATAATATCTTTATAGATGAGGTAAAAATACATGCAAATGTACCTCGTTTCAACAGAGGGTTTAAGAGTAATGTTTTGGGAGATGAAGATGGTCGGCGAGCTAAGAAGGGGGGAAATCAGAGGATTGAAACAAAGAGAAATTGTTATGCCCAGGCGAAAGTTGGAGGGAGATCTTTCGCTGAAGTAGCGGGAGGATATCAACAGAATGCTAACCATGATAATAAGCTCAGAAGAACGTCTGTTGTTCTTAGGTTTCAATCTGAGGAGGATGAACTTAAGAGATTTCAAAAATCCTATGTTGGTGTGGTCAACAATCCGGGTACGGCCTTTAACATTCAGAATAGCTTAGAGTTGGAAGGTTATTTCACTATTAAGGTTACTCCTTTGGGTGGTAACCTCTGTTTGTTAGAAGAGAGTGAGAATGGGGAGATACAAGGAATTATTGAAGAAGCAGTGTCGTGGTGGAGTCAATGGTTTAAAGAGATTAGGGAGTGGAGAGAAGGAGATGTAGATAACACGAGAGTTACGTGGTTGAGGTGTTTTGGGATTCCATGTCATGCGTGGAATTTCAGGTTTTTTGATCTTATAGCAAAGACGGTTGGCTCGTATGTTTGCGCTGATGAAAATACTCTAAGTGGGCGAGTTATGGACGTGGCAAGAATTATGGTTCGAACTAATTGTGCTATGGTTTTGAATGAAGTGATCAGAGTGCAGGTTAATGGTATGGTTTTTTGTATCAAAATTGTTGAAGATAGTCATGGCCCTCTCCGGCTTGTGGCTGGAAATGATGATAATGGCAACGACAAAAGGCAGGATTCTTCATCTTCATCTGCAGTGTCGGAGAGCTCTTGGAGTAAGTACAGATGTGACGAAGAGGATGAAGACTGGGGAGTTGAAAAGGAACTAGAAGAAGGGGAGATAGGGGAACGAGATGGGATTAGTCCAACCTTTTCAGTTTCGGATTCGTTAGAAGTCAACAGGGAGTGTGGTGGACCCGTGAAGGATCTTTTGTTGGGAAATGAGGTAGCGTGTGTAGAGGGAAGTAAGCAGGAATTATCTGGTTTTGACCAGGCAGTTTCAGCAGTGAAAGGGACTTTTTGTAGCAGTGCTTTGAATACTGTGAACAAGACTAGGTCTGCTGAAGATACAGGTGCAGAAACTCAAAAGCTGGTAGGGTCAGAGGCCTGTGAAGGTGCTACTATTGATGTTCTCAATAAAGGTGGAAACTTAATCAAACAGAGAAAATCTAAATTTAAAAGAATGGTTGATTTAATTGGGCCTATTCGTAAAAGCAAATTGAGGCCCAAGAAGAGAATGCTGGGTCGTGTTCCAGTTGAGCCTTGTGGTTCTCAAGATACTATTGAAAACTTCTCACAGACTTCCTATTTTAAAGTATTAGAGGCGAGAAACCAAACTGTTGGGTCTGATAAGCCCAACCTTGCAGTTACAAGTGATTCTATCAATAGTAGTCTATTTTCTGCTGGAACTGTTTTTTGTTGCGATAGTTTTTCAGATAGGGATGTTCGTTTGTGTAACTCTAAATTTGTGAATCAACTGGAGTCTAATGTTGGTGCTAGAATTGGGAGTTCCATCAAGAGATTTGGGGTGGTGTCTGAAGAAGGTGATTTGAATCTGGCCAAGAGAATTGATGGTATGGAGTCTTTTGATAGAGCTGTTTTTAATAGTAAGAAGGAGTTAAACAGAGGTGATAAATGATTGTGGGATCCATTAATATCAGAGGAGGATGTAACTCCATCAAACGCAAAAGAGTTAAGAATTTGATTCATTCAGGTCAGGCTCATATTTTTCTTATTCAAGAATCTAAGCTTTCTTTTGTCGATGAGAAAATAGTAGCTAGTTTCTGGAACATTGAGAAAGTAGGTTGGTCTTACAGCAAGTCAATAGGGAGGTCTGGTGGTATCATTTCTCTTTGGGACGAGAGGTTTTTTACTTCTGGTTTTTCTTTCAAGGGAGATGGTTTTTTGGGTGTTCAATTGAGGTCTAAAGAAGAGGTGTTTATAGTAGTTAATGTTTATTCGGGGTGCTCTCTTATTGCTAAAAGGAAGTTGTGGAAGGATATTGAAGATTTGAAGAAGAAGTGGTCCAATGCTATGTGGATTATTGGTGGTGATTTCAACTCGATTTCCGATTTGGCAGAAAGAAAAGGTGTTCAGCATTGTTTCAGGAATACAGAAATCAAAGAATTTTGTGATTTTATAGCTAGAACTGAGTTGGTGGATCTTCCGGTGTCGGGGAATCGTTTCACTTGGTTTGGAGGTGAAGGGTTATCTATGAGTAGATTGGATAGATTTTTAGTTGACTCAAATTTCATCAACAGATGGGGTTTAATTCAGCAGCAGATTGGTAGGAGGGAATTTTCTGATCATTGCCCGATATGGCTTAACATTAGGAAGTGTGATTGGGGACCTAAACCATTTAAAACGAATGACAGTTGGTTCGGTCATAGTGATTTTCTCAGGTTTGTTGAAGCAAAGTGGAAGGCTTTTAGTGTTTCAGGTAGAAGTGATTATGTAATTAAAGAAAAGATGAGAATGTTGAGAAATTCGTTGAGAGAATGGAATAAAGATGTTTTTGGTTGGTATGATCTTAAGGTGGAAGAAAATGTGGTTGAGCTAAATAGGTTGGACCAAGCTCTTATTTCTGCAGCTAGGGAAGAGGTTGAGGGATTGGTGAAAGAGAGATCCGAAGCCTGTAAGGAAGTTTGGAAGAACATCAAGATCAAGGAGAATCTGATTTTACAGAAGTCTCGCTCTAAGTGGATGGTAGAAGGTGAAGTTAATTCTAGGTTCTTTCATAACATAATAAGGGGTCGTGCAAAAGAGAGGTTTATAGGTGAAGTTTCCACTCCTGCGGGTTCTGTTGATGCTGTCAAGGATGTAAAAGATGCAGTTAGAAACTATTTTGAGCAGAAATTTGATGAATCTGACTTGATTAGACCTGGCCTCGAGGGTCTTGAATTCAACAAGCTTTCCTCAATAGAAGCAGCTAGTCTGGAAACTCAATTTGAGGAGGAAGAAATTAAGGAGGCTTTGTGGTCTTGTGACGGATCTAAGAGTCCGGGGCCGGATGACTTTAGCTTGGGTTTTTTGAAAAAGTGTTGGTACTTCATGAAAACGGATATTTGTAACTTTGTCAAAGATTTTCATCAGCACGCCTTCCTTCCAATGGCGATCAAATCTTCTTTCCCGACCTTAATTCCTAAAGTGGTGAATCCTGTTTTGTTGAGTGATTATCGGCCAATTTGCTTGGTGGGAAGTTTGTATAAAGTCTTGGCAAAACTGTTAGCATGTAGGATAAAGAGAGTTATTGGGGGGTTGATCTCGCCGAATCAGTCTGCTTTTGTGCCTGGAAGGAATCTTTTGGACGGTGTAGTGGTTGCTAACGAGGTTTTTGATGTTGCAGCAAAAGATAAGAGGGAGTGTGTTATGTTTAAGGTAGATTTTGAGAAAGCCTACGACTCGGTTAATTGGAATTTTCTAAGAGCCTTAATGGTCAAGATGGGATTTGGGATTCGTTGGCTCAAGTGGATGGATGGGTGTGTTTTCTCAGGTTTCTTATCTATTCTAGTAAATGGTAGTCCCACTAGCGATTTCGTGATAAAAAGAGGCCTGATGCAGGGTGATCCTTAATCCCCTTTTCTGTTTGTAATCGTGGCGGAGGGATTGACCAAGATGATTCAGAAGGCTGTTGTCTTAGGTGAGTATGAAGGCTTCGAAGTTAAAGATGGTTTGAAAGTCGAAGTAATCTAATTTGCCGATGATACACTGTTAATGTGTAATGGAGGATGGAAAAACATTTGGGCTATAAAAGCTATTTTGAGAGGCTTTGAGATTGTTTCTAGTTTAAAAGTCAATTATCACAAGAGTCGGCTAAATGGAGTAAATGTTAGCAATCACTTCCTGTTGGCTACCTCTACCTTCTTAGCTTGTAAAGTCGAAGTCGGTGGTTTTAATTTTTTGGGGATTCCTTTAGGATGCAATCCGAGGAGAGTAGAAACTTGGAAACCATTGATTGATCGATTCAAGATTAAACTGGAAAACTGGAAAAGCAGGTTTCTCTCTATGGCAGGCAAGGTTGTGTTAATTAATTCAACTCTCTCGAGCCTTCCGGTTTTCATATTCTCGTTTTATAAAGCGCCTGTCGCGGTTTGGAAGATGATTGATAAGATAAGGAGAGACTTTTTATGGGGCAGCAATGAAGAGAATTCCAAAATCCATTGGTTGAACTGGGCTTCGGTTTGTAGAAGTAAGAAGGAGGGAGGATTGGGGATAAAATCCATAAAAGAATTCAACTTAGCTCTGCTTGCCAAATGGAAGTGGAAGATGTTATCTTCATCGCAGGGGCTTTGGAAACAGGTGCTCGAGGCTAGATACGGAAACGTCAATTCTTGGATTTTGAAGGAGGAAGTGTGTAGAAGAAGATCTCAGTCGTTTTGGTGGTCTGATATTTTAAAAACTAACACTTTTTCTTATGCAGGTAGTTTTAATTTTAATGATTTTGTCGGCGCTGTTTTGGGCAAAGCCGATAGTGTTCCGTTTTGGGATGTCGGCTGGAAGAGTTCTGTTTCACTGGCGAAATTATATCCGAATGTTTACAGGATTAGTAACGCGAAGAGTGCGACGGTGAAAGAGATGGGATCTTGGATTAATAACGTGTGGTTGTGGAGCGATTTAGGGGTGAAGATTACGCAGGGCAATGCGCAGTGGGAGGAGTTTCAGCATTTGTTACTCTTCATAGCCGATGGAGCTCCTACTGTGAATAGAGAGGATCTGTTCTTTTGGAGAGGAGACCAATCTGTTTCCTTCTCTGTCAAAGATGTTTACGAAGGAATGGTTGGTTTACAAGCCAATGCCGTGAATCTCGATAGTGAAACAGATTTCAAAAAGGCTTTTGCTTGGCTTTGGAGAATCAATATTCCAGCGAAAATCAAGATGTTCGGCTGGAAATTTTTGTGGAGTAGATTACCCACTAAAGATCATCTCTTAAATAGGGGAGTAGGTGTTGAACCTTCCTGTGTCTTTTGTAATATTCACCAAGAGAGCTTATTTCATTTGTTTTTTTCTTGCTGCATTGCTAATAGAGTGTGGGTCACCATTATGTCTTGGAGTGGTATCTTTGTTCCTTTTAGAGGTGATGTTCTGGAACATTTTTTGCCTTGGAGTGGGGAAGGGATTCAATCCAAGAGAAAGAATGTTAGAGCTGCTATTTGGATGGGGGTTGTTTGGGCTATTTGGCTTGTGAGGAATGAATGTATTTTCAAGGAAGGAAAGAGTTGTATAGATGATATTTGTTGGAATGCCAAACTTTTGGCTTGGAAATGAGGCAATTGTAGGGAGATTTCTAAATCCAACTCTACTTTTTATGATTTTTGTTTGAATCCTTTTTAGTTAGGATTGTAGAGGTGGTGGGGAATTTTTTCTTCCCTTTTTTCTTGTAAGGATTAGAATACTCCTAGTATTCTCTTGTTAATTCCATTGACTTTAAAAAAAAAAAAAAATTTCGCCAGGATACTCTTTTATAATTGAAAAGGTACACAATCTTAATTTTTAACATCATGGGCCAAATTGTCAATGTCATATATGGTTCATGAATTATTGGATTTTAGTTCTTCACATGATTATTTGGATTTGATTAAGGGGACTTTATTTTTTTAAGTGAGGGATTTATAAATATTAATAATTGATTTACATTAATATATAAATATAAATAAATATTATATATTAATAGTTTACAATTATTTACCTCAAGTAACATATATCAGCTGAGTTATCTCACTCAACAATTTGTCTTATTTATTATACTTAAATTAATAACAAAAATTCTTATTGTGTAGAAATGATAATTTAGTAAAAATTGGCCATAATGGTTGATTAAAGAATTGCGAAATTGGTAAGGGTTTGGGTACGAGTAATAAATACACTATAGCATTAAAATAAAGAGGACAATTTCTCAATCCACCATAAAAAATTGGGTAATGTACCTTCAACCAATCAATCAATGCTATATTATTTTATTATATTTAATTATTTATTTAATAGTTTAAATTTTGTAGTTTTTCAATGCAATTTACTCAAATTTATTCTATGAGTAAGTCTAACTAATTTTTTAAAATGGATAGATAAGAATTCACCTAAAATAAAATATTTGCATTCATCTTATTGGTGACAATTATTTATTATAGTGTTGTAGTTAGTCGTATAGCAAGTAGAATTCATCAATGCAAATTGTTTATATCATTTTAATTATATATAGGAAAGAAAACCACCCAAAGAACAAAACAAAACAAAATGGGATCAGAAGCTCTCACTCACCACCTTCTTATCTCATACCCAGCACAAGGACACATAAACCCTCTTCTTCGACTTGCAAAATGTCTTGCCTCAAAGGGTGCTTCTGTCATCTTCCTCACAACAGAGTATGCTGGCAAAGACATGCGAGCCGTTAACAACATCACTGATAAATCAACCACTCCCATTGGCGACGGTTCTCTCACTTTCCACTTCTTTGACGACGGCCTACCAGACGATGATCCCATCCGAACAGATCTTCCTGCTTACCTTGAACAAATCAAACTTGTTGGGGAACCCTTTGTTTCTCAAATGATCAAAAATCATGCTGATTCCAACAAACAATTTTCATGTATCATAAACAATCCTTTTCTTCCCTGGGTTTGTGATGTTGCTTCTGAATATCACATTCCTTCTGCTCTATTATGGACTCAATCCGTTTCTGTTTTTACCGCTTACTATAACTATCTCCACAAACTCGTACCTTTCCCTTCCATTTCAGAACCTTGTATTGAGGTTCCATTACCTTTTGTACCTCTTAAGTACAATGAAATCCCTGATTTTATGCATCCATTTAGTGCCTTTCCATTTCTAGGAGCACTCATTTTAGAACAGTTTAAGAACTTATCTAAAGTTTTTTGTGTACTGGCTGATACATATGAAGAACTGGAACATGATTTCATCGACTATGTTTCGGAGAAATCAATCCCGATAAAACCTATTGGTCCTTTGTTCAAAAACCCCATGATTAAAAGCGCGAGTAATATTCGTGGCGATTTTGTCAAGAGCAATGATAGTAGTATTATAGAGTGGCTAAACTCAAAGGCAGAACGTTCTGTTGTTTTCATTTCCTTTGGAACTGTTGCGTATTTTCCTCAAGAACAAATGAATGAAATTGCATATGGGTTGTTGGAGTCTAAAGTTTCGTTTTTGTGGGTTGTAAAACCACCTTCTAAGGAATTGAGACTAAAAGAACATGTTTTGCCGGAAGGATTTTTGGAGGAAACAAGTGGGAGAGGAAAAGTGGTGAAATGGAGTCCACAAGAAGAAGTGTTATCTAATCCTTCGGTGGGATGTTTCATGACACATTGTGGTTGGAATTCATCGATGGAAACACTTACTTTAGGTGTTCCGGTGTTGACGTTTCCAGCATGGGGCGATCAACTCACAAATGCAAAGTTCTTGGTGGATGTTTTTGGAGTTGGTATTAGATTGGGGTATGGTCATTTGGAAAATAAATTGGTGACAAGAGATGAAGTGAAGAAGTGTTTATTGGAAGCAATGACAGGAGAAAAAGCAGAGAGGTTGAAGCTTAATGCAATGAAGTGGAAGAAGGCGGCAGAGGATGCGGTGGCGGTTGGCGGATCATCTGATCGCCATCTTGATGCATTTATCGAGGACATTAAAAAGGAAAAAACTTAGAGGCGGGGTTAATATTTAGAAGATACTATAAGAGTATTGTATTAGTTTTTTGAGTTTCTTTTTAGTTAACTTTTGAATTGCGTTTATTTTGTATTTATGTCTTGTATTACATTGTGTGAGTTAAATTTCATGGGTTAAATATTTTTTTTAGTCCTTTTAAATATTTGTTATTTTATTTTCATTCTTTCAAAAAGTTTTCTTTAAAACATCATCTTCTTAACGTTTGGGCCACAACGTTATATCCATTCATTCATCCTTGACAAACAATTACCATAAGCGGGAATACAATGAATATTGCAACAGGATGAAAAAATCTACGAAAAATGTTATTTTGACACCCCAGCCATACACTCACACAGTATGCATGGATGGTGAATAGTGTCGTCCGTACATGAACAGTACATGTCCGTACGGTGAATAGTATCGCCCGTACATGAATAGTAGTGTATTTCCGTACATGAATAGTACTTGTCCATATAGGAATAGTGCCGTCCGTACATGAACAGTGTTGTCCGTACAGTATGAAAATACGGTGTAGGTGTAGGAAAGGGTGTTAGAATAGCATTCCTGAAAAATCTACATGTAGACTAATTTCACGTTGTTTAAGCACGTTCCGATTCCATAAACATTATGGAGGTTTGATTTACATTTTTGGAGGTTTATACGTGCAAATAAAAAAAAATAGGGTACATAAGGACTAATAAACATATTCCATGTTGTAAATTTATTTCTATCCCATTAAATTCACCCTAACCATCACTCAAATTGCTAACATTGCAAAAAAATTGTCAGCTGTCTTATAATGTCATTCCGTTAGACACATTTAACGTCAGAGATAAAAAGTGTGGAGAGTAATTTTAGAAGAATGATTCTTTGAAAAAATATTTTTTAGGGACTAAAAGTGAAATAGAAAATATTCAAAGGTACTAAAAATATAATTAACTCAAATTTTATTCTACAAACTAGTAACTAACCCGTGCGTTCGCACGGGCCTGTCTGTTCGAGGATTTTATGTTATAGAGTCGTAATTGTTCATCAAATTAAAAAGAAAAATGGTAAAATTATAAAAATAGATATAATTGAAATTAAAGATTTGTATTGGTAAGTATAAGAAAAATTTGTGTGTTGTAAAAGAAGGAATTAAATTAATTATTGATATAAATTCAAATAATGCAATGATGATTGAAAATATTAAACAAAAAATATTAATCAATATGTAGACAAAAAACAAATGAAACTAAAGAATAATAGTAAATTTAAGAATAATAATATGATTAAAACTTAAGAATAATAGTAAAATTAAGTTGAAATGATAATACATATAGAAGATGAAAGGTAAATAAAATTATCAATATTAATATGATTAAAAAACTATTGAAAAGTAAAGGTGTGCCTATTTATAATAATAGTATTTTTTTCGTATATAAAAAAATTTGAATCAAGATTAATATTGTGGCCGTTTATAACAATAGTAATTTTTTCGTAAATAAAAAAATTTGAATCAAAATTAAAGTTGTGCCCGTTTATAACATTATAATTTTTTTCGTATATAAAAATATATGAATCAAAATTATAGTTGTCCCCGTTTATAACAGTAGTATTTTATTTTATAAAAAAAATTGAATCAAAATTAAAGTTGTGTCAGTTTATAACATTAGTATTTTTTTCATATATAAAAATATCTGAATCAAAATTATAGTTGTCCTCGTTTATAACAATAATATTTTTTGTGTATATAAAAATATTTGAATCATAGATATATTTTTTTCCGTATATAAATTGTAATGCCCTGTATAACATATATCTAGAATAATATCATACAAGCATTTTATTTGGTACTAACACATCAAAAGTGCCTAATGGCATAATTTACATACTTGTCCATTCACTAAAACATAAATACAACAAATGGAGCAAGTCATGGAAACTAGCCAGAAATGAAAATCTAAGAACATTATACAATATTCCTCATTGTATAAGAACAATAAAATACACAGCGGAATAAGCTTAACTAAGCTCCTCTTGAAACATTTCTGCATCGATCCACTTGTAACCAAACCTGCACCTGAAATAAAGCAACTATAGTGGGGTGAGATACATCAAATCTCAGTGAGTTCCCTATCTTATAAGTCCTCTCGGCTTTACAAGGTTCTATCAATCCTAACTCAAGTAAAGGGGAAGGGAAAAGACCTTGAGTACACTATCTCACAATCTCACACTATATGGAAACACGATATTGAGCCCGTTACTCAAAAGTATCACTAATCGATAACCTGTCAAGGCATCCCCTTTCTCCCGACCTCCTCTACGTCTAGAAGTAGGAACGAGTCATGGACCCTCGTAGATTTCTTGGCATATGAAATGGATTCGAAATCATCGGCCCGTACCCGTGATCCGTCACTTCACACGGCTCGTACCCGTCACAAGTCACTTTACCCGTAGGCTCCATTTGTACTATAACATTGGGAATCAAACCTACCAAGAAATCGTGCATTCATCACAGAGGAGCTCGTTACTCATGAAATGGCACATAATGGAATAATGGTTACGATCTCGTGATTTCACATACAACTATAATTGTATACAACATTTCTAGTCCACATTAGCCTTTACCAATAAAACATAACAAAAGTACACGTGTTCCATACTAGTGTTCACTCTCTCATAGGCCAATACTCGTCATTGATGCACCGTTATACACCAAGTGCCCGAGCATCGCCATCTAGGGTTTTTCTGTCAAATTCTAATCACAAACTAGAATCATATCATTAGGTTTGGGGTAAGGTTTCCTCACTCTTCCTATTTCATTTTACCATGCATATTTCTTTCAATTAAGTTAAACATCAACAATAGGCAAAACATATCACATATCATTATTAGCATTCAAATGCAACTAAATAATTAATCCCACATCATACTCAAGATTCCCACTTTTTATCAGATAGAGGGTCGTCTTAGCTTTCTAATGACACCAAGAACGTCCTGATCCGAGTTACGGATCAAAAGTTATGAAAGAAACAAGTTGGGGGATCTGCTATGTTCGCAATGCGAATAAGCCAGCGAATGCTCGCTACTTCATTCGCAGTGCGAAGCGTCCCGCGAACGCCTAGCCAACACTTGTTCGCTGCACCATTCGCAGTGCGAACAGCTGGCGAACCAAGTCAGTAGTAAAAACAAGGTATCGTTCGCAGTGCGAACCTCTGGCGAATGTTCGCCCTCGCCTTCGCCGTGCGAACCTCCAGCGAGCTCACGATTTCCCCTTCGCTGGGGGATTCGCAGTGCGAATCTGGGAAATTTGGGTTTTTCCAGCAGCGTGAAAACAGAGCTAGGTTACCAATTTCTCATCCCAAAACTTCCCCAACATGCAAAACATATATTAACAGATGATCATACATGGTTAGGGATTATACTACACAGATTATATCGCATTTCAACCGTTAAGCTAAAATTAAGCTAAAATCATCGATTTCCAAATTAAGCAATTTCTCATAAAACCTAACTTAAGCTAAAATCATCTCTAACTCTAGAGCTTAAGTTTCTATCTAGAACCCACCTGATAAACGAAGAGGAGTTTGAAGAAGATGATGAATTGATGATGATCCAAACTTACTTTCTCTTTCTCTTCTTCCTTCTCTTCCTTCTCCTTCCATTTCTTCTTCTTCTTCTTTTCTTAACAAATATATATATATATATATATATATATATATATATATATATATATACTTATTATATAATATAATTCCAACAGGGTAAAATATCTCCAATTGATATTTTGTCATCTCAACCCATTGATCAATTATTAGAGTTATCATAAAAGTCTCTCTTGAACTAATAATAAATTGATCTCTTCAGAGTTCATTAGTTGCTCTATTGATCCCAAGTGTCGATACTTAAAGTACTTAAAGGATTCCCTTAATCTAATTTACCAAAGATAAAGCACATAGATGCTCATCTGATCTCATCTGATATCCTATTGAGCAATTAAATAATACGGGGTATTACACTCTCCCCCCCCTTAAATTGAAATTCGCCCCCGAATTTCCTCTATTCGGCAATAACCCCCAATTGTATCCTGGTCTTAGATTCACACTTAACTTTACTTCCGTTCAAATTTCTGACGTATTCTGTAACACCCCCTTTCTATACCCCCAAATAATTAATTAAATCATTTAGGCACGTATTGAAAATTTCATCAGAGTATAATTGTAAACACGGCATAAAAAGAGAATGTCACATTAAATGCATGAAATTAAACACATACAACACCTGCTCAAAAAGATATGCAACAGTGGGGTAACTTTCAACAATAAAGGATCTCAGTCCTTATACCCACATGTCAACATTTAGAATAAAAGCGGAAAATCTAAACATTGATAACATCAAACATATATACATTATATATATATATATATATATATATATATATATACATCAACAAGTATGATACAACAACATCATTCATGTTTATATACACAAATTCATCAGCAAGATACATACACGAATGTATCACAAAAAGGAATCAAACATAAGCATCCTAGCTACCCGGTGCTACATATCAGAGCCAACTGACCAAAAAGGTATGAAGACACACTTCACAAAAGACCACCAGATACCTAATCTGCAATGCCTCGTAGAGCATCATAAAACAGCAGAAGGGTGAGAAACATTATTATAATAACAATGCATATAATTATATATCTCAATCATAAAAATACACATATACCACATATTCTCACCATTCCATCATACCACATAAACATACATATTATGTTTACTATGTCACAATCATCACATCTCACTCAATATACATCGCAAGGCATATATATATATAAAACCAAGCATATTCCTCATAATGCTTATTATTCAACATAAACACACATATTCATGTTTATCCATCCATGCACACCTGCACAATTCTACTCATTCCACATCAACATATACATATATATGTTTATTCATCAATGCACAAATACAATGATGACAAATGCAACTCATAGAGACTGACTCATGACTCTATGCAGATGCAATGCGGTACCGACTCAATCACCACTAGTTCACTCAGGAACTCTGCTGGAATCATCGCTCGTTACATAGAGTAACTCCCCGTCGGGCCTACGATGTTCCCCGTCGCTACCACTTATCAACAAGCATACGACGTTATGGATCGTTTTTAGTCCTTTATAATAGGCACACGATCAATACAACAATTGCTTACACCCATAAGGGATCTACAATTCAACATGCATTGTTTACACCCACAAAGGGATCTTACAATGTCTTCATGCATTGTTTACACCCACGAAGGGATCTTACAATGTCTTCATGCATTGTTTACACCCACGAAGGGATCTTACAATGTCTCCATGCATTGTTTACACCCACGAAGGGATCTTACAATGTCTTCATGCATTGTTTACACCCACGAAGGGATCTTACAATGTCTTCATGCATGATGCATGTCATATAATGACCCATGGCAATCAAGACTCATACAGTAAATCATGCATTTCAAGTACATATAATACAATGCACATATTTTCCAAACGACTACACACCTTCACCACGACATCATATACCCATCAAACATCCCTCACACAAGTCATACGTTACATATCATATCCTATCGCACAATATAGAAAATAACTCAAAATTCCATTTTTACGGTTTCTCGAAAAAGTCGGCTAAAAGTCGGCCAAAAATAATATTTTCTATCATCATCAAAAAGTTCTCATCGACAGCTTCGATTCGGTATAAAGAACACTTAAATACGATAAACAACGAAGAAGATATGAATATTTCAAAATAACGCAAAAACATAAACCGGACGCCCGACACTACGAAACGGTTCGAAAAAAACTGTACCGATTGGACTAGGTTCAGACCTCAAAACTATTTTTCCTAGAAAGAACATCTCGTTAGCTTCCCAACGCTTTGAACGGGGATCAAAACCGACTTACGGTTCAAGAGATATGAATTTCCGAAGTTTTCCGAAAAATCAGGATTTTCCACCTACAGCACGCGTCCGTACGCCTGCGGGCTGCTACGGATTTCGGCTATTTTGCCCGAAAATCCGACCGATTCAATTCTATGATACGAAACAAATACACAGTAATCCTTACCAAATATATATCAACGTTTTAGGACCATAAAACGATAATTCTACGACGTTTGATTTTCACCAAAATCTCACATTCTCAAAACCCAAAAATGTCAAAACTCACAATATCAACCGATTTCAACCAAACGAGTTTCTATAATCTCGGTCTAACCTCATACGACTAATCTACGCAATTTATTTCGAAATTCATCCGTGAAAACATCGATTTCTATCGATTATGTCCAATTCGACCTAAACGGAAAAATATGGAAAACCAACCAAAACATCCACACAAAACACATACATAATCATAAGCATGGATAAGATAATAATATTTCACACCCTTACCCGATTAAATCGTGTTCGAAACGGACGAATCTTTGATTTCTCCACTTTTCCTCTTCTCCCTTTTTCCTTCCTCTCTTTTCTCTTCTCTTCTCTTTCTTTCTCTTTTCCTTTTCTTTTCTCTCTTTTTCTTTCCACTTCTATTTATAATATCTAACTACCCAAATGACCAAAATACCCCTCAGCTCAAATATCTCGCAAACGCTCTCAAAACGCGACAAAACATAAACAACGATGAAAAATAATATATTGTCAAATAAAAGTCAAGAATAAAATAATATAAAACCAAAACCAATTAAATCTACTCCATTAAATAAATCTAACAAAACTGGGGCGTTACATATTCCAATTCCAAATTAACTTCACAGACCTAAATCCTTATTTTCACGAATTATCAAACTTCGGTTCCTTAGTCATACTCTTATTCCAATAATGGGTGAACTTTCAACGTCCAAAACCACTTCATTATTATTTAAACAACTTCTTTACCAGTTCCATCTGGTCTGACGCTGTACATTGTACTCAATAAATCCAATATTTCCTTCCTTTCGTATCACACCAAAAGGGAACACACTTCGAACAAAATCTTCTTATTTCCAATCTTACGATCAAATTCTCCTCTGATTCTTATAAATCCGACTGAGCCCCTTACATTTGTCACCTTCCACTGCGCAACTCCAATTATAACAGTGGAACACCACGAATTCTTAAGCACTACCTATTAGCTATCAGACCACGGAGAACACCCTTATCCACGGGGGTCCTCTCTAACCAACGGTACACGAACTTACTGACGTCCAAAGGTAGAACAATTTCTTTGCCAACACACAATATTATATCATCGGTCCAACACTCTCCAAATCATAGAGACGCGAGAGTTACACTGCTACAACCATAACATTCGCAACTCCAAATCCATTCTAAACTCGAAATAATATATCCAAAACAGTTTAACAACCTCCGGCTCTGGTTACCACATTCCAAATTGATTCTTCTTACGGGGTTTCGACTCACTCAAGGTTTTCTTGATAGTTTCGAAATCTCAACTCAAAATGACATAACACCATCGCGATGCTTCAATCATATGCGAGTCAACACTTATCAACACTCAAATCATTCAAGCACGATTGTGAGTTTCCATATTACTCACCCACTCATATACCACACTCCACATACACACCCACTTCCGAAGTCCATACCACACCTCTCAGTTGAATCCGTTTTTCTCAATCGTTATGTTCCCTAAACGATTCCAAGTTACATGCTTAACTTTGGAACATCAATTCTCACTCGTACTTGGAAATATAACTTTCAAATTTCACTCTCTTGGTAAAACACAACTGGTACCACCCTCACGGAGTCTAAATATAATACCGTGAACCCACGGCTGATAGCACTTACTAATTCTGACCAACCGTTCATACCTTACTAATACCATGATTACTCACCAAAATATTTCTTGCAAGATAAATACTTCGTGGGTATTTTCCAAATTTGTCCTTAAGACTCACAACGGTAAAACACCTAAGACCCTCTCAAACTCAACATAGTTTACAAGATTACTTCCTCGAAGACAATTCCCTTGTCATCTAAACAGATGGTCAACTCGGCCACACCTTCCCAAAAGTTACGATTCCAAAACGCAATCCATCTTTCATTTACTTACCATCCCGTTTTCCATTCATACAATACTCTCCCCTCAGAGTAACATAAGGTAACAAAACACAGATGATGGTTCTCAAGAGATTCCATAGTTTACCCACACGTTAATCAATTACCCACCTGAGGTTAATCGGTTAACTCCTCTAGCTCAGCGCTAAATACCCTCCTTGCACGTGTCAATCGGTTAACCACATAGTGTAATACCCCGTATTATCTAAATGCTCAATTGGATATCAGAGGAGATCAGATGAGCATCTATGTGCTCTATCTTTGATTAATTGGATTTATGGAATCCTCTAAGTACTTTAAGTGTTGACATTTGGGATCAATAGAGCAACTGGTGAACTCTGAAGAGATCAATTATTAAATAAAGTGGCAGATCAATTATTTTAATTTGAGAAAGGATTTTAAGGTAACTCTAATAATTGGTCAATTGGATTGAAATGATAAAATATCAATTGGAGATATTTTACCCTATTGGATTTATATTATATAATAAGTATTATATATATATATATTTATAAGAAGAAGAAGAAAGAAATAGAAGAAGAAGAAAAACAGAAAAGAAGAGAAAAGGAGAAAAGAGGAAAGAAGGGAAATAAGAAGAGAAAAATCTTGGAAGAAGAGGGAGAAGAAAGCTCATGGATCATCATCATCATCTTCAAACTCCTCTTCGATTATCAGGTGGGTTCTAGTTAGACACTTTAAGTTCTAGAACTAAGTTTAGAACTTAGGTTAGATTTGAGAGAAAATGAAATCTAACGGACAAAACTTGATATAAATTGTGTAGTATGATCAATATATGTGTAGAAACATCTGTTGATAATTGTTTTGATGTCCCAATATGTTTAGGTATGAGTTAGAATGGTCTAGAGGGAAGAAAAACATGATTTTTGGGCTCTGTTACGACAGTAATCGATTACTGTATATTGGTAATCGATTACCCTTTGAAAAATGACGTTTCTGGGCTATTTTTGGGCAAGTAATCGATTACCCAAATGTGAGTAATCGATTACCACTGCTGTTGGCAGAAAAATGAAAATTGAAACGGGCGTATCATTTGAACCGTAAGTCCGTTTCGGTCCCCGTTCGAAGCGTTGGGAAGATAATTTTATTCTCTTTGTGATAGTGGAATAGAATCATATGTTTATGCCTTGGATTGATAAGAAAAAAAATATGAAAATATAATGTATGTAGTTTGGTTTCCACCGAAACTCAAGAATGGGGAATCCGATTGATACGAGTCCAAAGCCTTTGGAAGGATGATTCAATAAGGCAGTGAATGGTATAAGAGACCATGATTTAACCAAGGATGCTTGGTAGAGAATAGTAGTGGCTTGTATGCCTTAAAAATGTGTGTGAACTACTATGTGGATTATGTTTGATATGCATGCTATTATGTGTGTTCCATGATTGATATGATTATATGCCAATGATGTGTTTTGCCTATCCTATTATTGTTTAAACATGATATAAGAGTATATGCATGTTAATATGAAATGAAATGGGAAGAGTGAGGAAAACATCAACCTTAATAATCGGATAACCTAGAAATGACTAGGAGGTTTATGATTCTAGTTGTGGCTAGGATGGATAAACGATCTAGATTACGGTACTCATGCGTTTATGCCTAGGTGTGCATCTTCGACGAGTGATGGTCTAGATGAGTGTAAGACCCTAGTATGGAACATGTAGGATTACGTTGAGTAATTGATACCTAAGTAACTGTGACCCACGTTTTGATCCTCTTATGATGGATAACCGGGGAGGTTGCTTAGACGATGGTATGATTGACCCGTGTTGAAGGGCCCCTGGTGCGGGCTGGCCGGGAAAAGTACTATGCGTAGATAACCGTGACCCATGTTGAAGAGCCCTTTGTGGATGGCCGGGGAAAGTTATTTACCTTAGCATCCAAGACTCGTGTCGAAAACTCTTTGGAAGGGTTGGCTGAGAATTGTTGGCTACGAATTTAAGGATCCGTGACCCGTGTTGAATTCTCTTGTAGGGTTGGCCGGGGAAAGATGCCTTAGTGAGAGATATCATTCTATGATACTAGAGTTAGAGAACTCGTGAGCATGTTTCCATATAGGGCAAGAGTGAATATGTGAACTCAAGGTCCTTTTCCCTTTTTACCGTGGACTTGAGTTAGGATTGATAGAACCTTATAAAGCCGAGAGGACTTATAAGATAGGGAACTCACTGAGATTTGATGTATCTCACCCCACTATAGTTGCTATATTTCAGGTTCGGATTGCAGGTTGATTTACAAGTGGAGCTATGCTTGGATGTTTCAAGAGAAGCTTAGTTAAGCTTATTCCGCTGTGTATTATTTTATTGTTCTTGTACAATGAGGAATATTGTATAATGTTCTTAGATTTTATTATTTAGGCTAGTTTCCATGACTTGTGCCATATGTGTATTTATGTTTACAAATGGACAAGTATGTGAACTATGCCATTAGGCACTTTTGATGTGTCAGTACCAAATAAAATGCTTGTATTGTATTATTCTAGATAAATATTATACAGGGCATTACAGTTGGTATCAGAGCAGGTCGTATCCTCGACCTAGCCTTGAAACATCATAAGTAAATCTATTCCTGCCTCTTAAGTGTGTCTTGCCATCATGAAACTTAATATCATACTATGTAGTGTTGGGTTTGATCAACCTAATACTATGTATGTGATAGGTAGAATCATGGTTGAGCGACCGCGAGGACTCCGAAGTGTTGTCGGAACTTGTGCTGTGAGGGAAGGCTCAAGCCAAGAGTTAGTAGTGTGGAGTTTTGTTCAGCTCATTTGAGGTTTTAGTAGAAGTTGTGCCTTGGGTAACATGGAATTAAAGAGTGGTGTGTTATTAAGCAATCCTTTGGAATTGATGGAGTCTGAAGGTTAAGAATCCCTATCGGACGATTGGTTGAGGTATCAAGGAATATGTAAAATCGCTAGTAGAGCTGGATTGACCACTAATCTGGATAAGGATTTCAAGTAATCTCATTCCGTGAAAAAGAAAATTGGTTTTGTGGAACGCGTGGCGTAAGGTCCGGAAGTGAGATAAGTGTTGGTGCTTTAGTTCTAAGGTTGTTAGGGTATCTTAAATGGACGAGAGTACCTTAAGGAATGTGTTCGGGACTATATCTTCCGACTGGTTAGAGTTGAGAGTTAAGGACGTTCGGCTTTTATGGGAACTTAAAGTAGTAGAGAAGTGTGTGAAGGAACACAAGGATGTGTTTACATGCTTCAAGTAAAACAAGTGTGAGCCGAAAGAAGGGTGAGACATGAGTTGTGTATCTTCGGTTAGGAAGGGAGATCAGGTTCAGGAGAATACATCAGGATATCTGTTTTTGGTGAGAGACCAATTTGGAATTTGGGATTTGGTAATTTACCCAAGGAACAGTATAAGGTATTGTGTCAGAGAAAGTTTGGACTTTATTTAGTAACAGAAAGTGTAGTGATACGGACCGGAAGAAGTTGTATTAAGAAACAGAGTAAGTATCTTGGATCTAAGGGAATATTAGTAAGATGGGTTTATAATTGGACCTAAGAGGGCTACCACGGAGAGCAAGGTAAACGTGGTGTGGAAACAGTATCAACGGAATGTATTTTGGACGAGTGTGCTATAGAGTTATTAAGGTATTGATGAACCTATAATTAAGGAAGTGTAAATTACAGATGGTTTACTCGTGAGAACCGTATTAGTATGACGTGGAATGAGAAAAGTTACACTTTGGTATTAAGAACAAGCGTAGTAGTAGAACCATGGTTACAAGTATACGTGATGGATTCCTAGTCTTGAGACAAGTGTGAAGGGATGTACTTTGTGGAACAGTGAGTATTGTATTTTAAAGAAGATTACGGTAAAATAACGAAAAGAAATTCAGGACTTATTACGGACTAAGTATAAATCCTGGAACGATTTATACCGGAAGGGTTTTAGAAATAGTCGATGAGAATTGTCAGTTGCGGATTTTTCCATTAAGCAACTTGGTGTAAGGCTGGTGTGTGATGAATAGTAAAGAGTAAGAAATCTTGGTTAACATGTGCGAAGTGATGAGAAGGTTCTTCAAGAGGGTGCACTGCCCCGATTTATTTTCAAGTATAGAGAATTTCTACATTGGGGAAATAATCGGAATATTTGGGATCTACCTTCTGTTGAATCAAGGACGTTGTTGTTTCAGTTCTCCCTAAGGAATTCGAGTGAGAGGACAAGGTGGTATGCTTGTTATGTCCGTCGTTTTGTAGTAGTGTATAAAGGTTGTGTGTTGGGTTTTACTTATGGACGAATTAAGTATGAGTTGTGACTTAAGCCCTAGAATGACGTCATTAGCGGTTTCCCGCTAGTGTAGTTGTTTAAGCAGAGAGGAACTACCTCGCCGAAGATTGGTCATGTGACCGCGACAAAATTGGGAATTTTGCCTGTTACTTGGGTGGAGTGTGTCATCTGCATGTTTTGACTTTGTCGGTTTTACCTGAGTGGGTCATGGTTAGTGAATGTAAGTTAAGAAGCCGCAAGTTGAAAATGACATTTCAAGTTAGAACAAATCGGATTGATGGTTTTGTGTAGGGAGGGCTTTTGAAAAAAAAAGGATTTGGTTTTCAGTTTCTGTAGCAGTGTTGACCTATTAACGCAGTGTGGTTAATCGATTAACATGTGTGTAAATTGTGGAATCCCTTAAGAACCCTCATCCGCATTTTGTTGTTGTATGTTGCCCCGATTGGAGAGTTTTGTGTGAATGGAAAGCGGGATGGTAAGTAAATGAAAGACGGATTTGTGTTTTGATATCGAAACTTGTGGACGGGTGTTACTTAGTCGGTCATCTGTTGAGATGACAAAGGAATTTGACTTCGAGGGAGTAATCTTATTAACTGGGTTGAGTATGAGAAGGTCTTAGGGCATTGTTATTATTACGGTTGAGAGTCCTAAGGACGAAGTTAGAAATACGCATGAGGTATTGTTCTTGCAAGGAATATTTCGGTGTGTAATTCTGGTGTTAGTAAGATATGAGCGGTTGGCCAGAGGTTCGTATTTGTTATCTTTCGTGAGTTCATGGTTTTGGGTTTTGGACTCTGTGAGAGTGGTACCAGTTGGGTACAGTTGTGTTTTACCAAGAGGATGAGATTTGAAGGTTATCCTTCCTAGTAAGAACGAGAATTGGACGTTCCGGAGTTAAGTAAGTAACTTGGAAGTATATATGGGACCGAACGATTGAGAGAAGTTGATTCAACTGAGAAGTGTGGTATGGACTTCAGAAGTGTGTATGTATATGGAGTATTGTACGTGAATTGGTGAGTAATATGGAAACTCACAATTGTGATTTGGACAGTTAAGTTGATAAGTGGTAACTCGTTTATGATTGTAGTTCTATGATGGTATTTCGTTGAGATCTCGAATCAACGAGAAACATTGAATGAGTCAGAGCCCGTAAGAATACTCAAGTTGGAATGAGGTAACCAGAACCGGAAATTGTGAAACTATTTTGGATATATTATTTCGAGTTTAAAAGGAAATTTGAGTTGTGATTGTTATGTTAATAGCAGTGTAACTCCTGTACCTTTGCCATCTAGAGAGTATTGGGCTGATGTTATGATTGTGTGTCGGTGAGGAAATTGTTCTACCATAGGCCGTCAGTAAGTTTTGTACCGTTGGTTAGTAAGGACCCCAAGTGGATAAGTGTGTTTCTCCGTGGACGGTTAGCTAATTGGCAGTGCTCAAGAATTCATAGTGTTCTACTGTTAGAAGTTGAGTTGCACAGTGGAAGGTGACAGATGGAAGAGTTCAGCCAGTCTAATAAGAATTTAGAAGGATTATTGATTGTAAGTATGAATTAAGGAGTTTTTGTTTTAAGTGTGTTACCGGTTGGTGTGACACGTAAGAAAGGAAATATCGGATTTAATGATTACAATGTTTCGTATCCGACCAGAAGGAACTGGTAAGGAAGTCGTCGACTAGTTGATGTGGTTCGAATATTAAAGGATTTATGAAAGGATAGTTGTAGGTAATTGCATAAAGAAAAGAAATCACTGAATTACATCGCGAAGATGTGTTGAGTGTGGTTGTCCTAATTTGAATTAAGGTGTGGCGGTTTGGACTGTGACTTAGTAGAGGAATGTAGAGTGTCATATTCTTTCCGAAGTGAGATGCAACCAAGTGTTTTGTATGGATTAACAGATGAATCACGGAAAAAGCAAAGTTTGAAGTTGACCCAATATTGGGCTAAGAGTAGAACTAAGGAGACGAAGTTGATAAAATTGTGAGAACAAGGATTTTGAATTATGAAGTCAAGTTGGAATCAGACTATGCCAGGAACTTTAACGGGAGTAGGGTTAAGTGTGGATCTCAGGCAGTGATACAAGTGGTGGTTATTGTTGAGTAGAGGAAATTCGGGGGCGAATTTCAATTTAAGGGGGGGGGAGAGTGTAATACCCCGTATTATCTAAATGCTTAATTGGATATCAGAGGAGATCAGATGAGCATCTATGTGCTCTATCTTTGATTAATTGGATTTATGGAATCCTCTAAGTACTTTAAGTGTTGACATTTGGGATCAATAGAGCAACTGGTGAACTCTGAAGAGATCAATTATTAAATAAAGTGGCAGATCAATTATTTTAATTTGAGAAAGGATTTTAAGGCAACTCTAATAATTGGTCAATTGGATTGAAATGACAAAATATCAATTGGAGATATTTTACCCTATTGGATTTATATTATATAATAAGTATTATATATATATATATATTTATAAGAAGAAGAAGAAAGAAATAGAAGAAGAAGAAAAACAGAAAAGAAGAGAAAAGGAGAAAAGAGGAAAGAAGGGAAAGAAGAAGAGAAAAATCTTGGAAGAAGAGGGAGAAGAAAGCTCATGGATCATCATCATCATCTTCAAACTCCTCTTCGATTATCAGGTGGGTTCTAGTTAGACACTTTAAGTTCTAGAACTAAGTTTAGAACTTAGGTTAGATTTGAGAGAAAATGAAATCTAACGGACAAAACGTGATATAAATTTAGTATGATCAATATATGTGTAGAAACATCCGTTGATAATTGTTTTGATGTCCCAATATGTTTAGGTATGAGTTAGAATGGTCTAGAGGGAAGAAAAACATGATTTTTGGGCTCTGTTACGACAGTAATCGATTACTGTATATTGGTAATCGATTACCCTTTGAAAAATGACGTTTCTGGGCTATTTTTGGGCAAGTAATCGATTACCCAAATGTGAGTAATCGATTACCACTGCTGTTGGCAGAAAAATGAAAATTGAAACGGGCGTATCTTTTGAACCGTAAGTCCGTTTCGGTCCCCGTTCGAAGCGTTGGGAAGCTAATTTTATTCTCTTTGTGATAGTGGAATAGAATCATATGTTTATGCCTTGGATTGATAAGAAAAAAAATATGAAAATGTAATGTATGTAGTTTGGTTTCCACCGAAACTCAAGAATCGGGAATCCGATTGATACGAGTCCAAAGCCTTTGGAAGGATGATCCAATAAGGCAGTGAATGGTATGAGAGACCATGATTTAACCAAGGATGCTTGGTAGAGAATAGTAGTGGCTTGTATGCCTTAAAAATGTGTGTGAACTACTATGTGGATTATGTTTGATATGCATGCTATTATGTGTGTTCCGTGATTGATATGGTTATATGCCAATGATGTGTTTTGCCTATCCTATTATTGTTTAAACATGATATAAGAGTATATGCATGTTAATATGAAATGAAATGGGAAGAGTGAGGAAAACATCAACCTTAATAATCGGATAACCTAGAAATGACTAGGAGGTTTATGATTCTAGTTGTGGCTAGGATGGATAAACGATCTAGATGACGGTACTCGTGCGTTTATGCCTAGGTGTGCATCTTCGACGAGTGATGGTCTAGATGAGTGTAAGACCCTAGTATGGAACATGTAGGATTACGTTGAGTAATTGATACCTAAGTAACTGTGACCCGCGTTTTGATCCTCTTATGATGGATAACCGGGGAGGTTGCTTAGACGATGGTATGATTGACCCGTGTTGAAGGGCCCCTGGTGCGGGCTGGCCGGGAAAAGTATAATGTGTAGATAACCGTGACCCATGTTGAAGAGCCCTTTGTGGATGGCCGGGGAAAGTTATTTACCTTAGCATCCAAGACTCGTGTCGAAAACTCTTTGGAAGGGTTGGCCGAGAATGGTTGGCTACGAATTTAAGGATCCGTGACCCGTGTTGAATTCTCTTGTAGGGTTGGCTGGGGAAAGATGCCTTAGTGAGAGATATTATTCGATGATACTAGAGTTAGAGAACTCGTGAGCATGTTTCCATATAGGGCAAGAGTGAATATGTGAACTCAAGGTCCTTTTCCCTTTTTACCGTGGACTTGAGTTAGGATTGATAGAACCTTGTAAAGCCGAGAGGACTTATAAGATAGGGAACTCACTAAGATTTGATGTATCTCACCCCACTATAGTTGCTATATTTTAGGTTCGGATTGCAGGTTGATTTACAAGTGGAGCTATGCTTGGATGTTTCAAGAGAAGCTTAGTTAAGCTTATTCTGCTGTGTATTATTTTATTGTTCTTGTACAATGAGGAATATTGTATAATGTTCTTAGATTTTATTATTTTGGCTAGTTTCCATGACTTGTGCCATATGTGTATTTATGTTTACAAATGGACAAGTATGTGAACTATGCCATTAGGCACTTTTGATGTGTCAGTACCAAATAAAATGCTTGTATTGTATTATTCTAGATAAATATTATACAGGGAATTACACATAGCGTTAATCGGTTAACACTGCCGTAGAAGCCGAAAAACTAATTCCTTATAATTCAAAAGTTATTACTACCCAAAACCGTCAATCCGTCTGGCTCTATCTTGGAATATCATTCTCAACCTGTGGCTCTTAACTTATATAACATTCACCAACCATTATCCACTCATACAATTACATTAGATGAAGCTAACGATGGCGACATTCCAAGGTTTAAGCCACAACTCAACCTTAATTCGTCCACAAGCAAAACCCAGTACACAACCGTTACACGGTACCACAAAATGATGGACATCTCATACCAAGCATACCACCTTATTCCCTCACTTGAACTCCTTGGTGAGAAATAAGACAACAAAATTCTTAGTCCGACAAAAGGTAGATTCCAATTATTCCGATTATTCACAAATACAGAAGTTGCTCTACACTTGCAAATAAATCCGGGTAATGCATCCTTTTGAAGAACCTTCCCATCACTTCATACACATTAATCGGACTTCCTTACTTCCCACTATTCATTGTACACCACACTTACACTTAAGTCACTTAATGAAATACTCGCATCCACCAATTCTCTTCAACTAATTACCAAACCCTTCCGGTCTAAGTCGTTCCATGATTTACATTTAATCCATAATAATTCCCATTTGCTTCTCATTATTTTACCGCAAACTTACTCCTTAAAATACAATAGTCACTGTTCCACAAGGTACGTCTCTTCCCACTTGTCTCAAAATAAGAATCCACCACGTACACTTATGACCACGGTGCTACTGCTACGCTGGTTCTTAATACCAAGGTGTAACTTTCTCATTCCACGTCATACTAATACGGTTCTCCTGAGTGACCCATCTGTAATTACACTTCCTTAATTATAGGTTCATCAACACCTTGAAAATTCCATCGCACACTCGTCCACAATACACTCCATTGTCACTTCCTCATAATATACGGTTGACACCGTTTTCTACCTCGCGTTTGCTTCGCTTTCCTTTGCAATCCTCTTAGGATTAAATATAAAACCATCTTACTACAATTTCCTTAAATCCAAGATACTTACTCTATTCCTTAACACTCACTTCTTCCGTTACTAATGAAGTCCAATCTTTCTCAAACATAATACCTTATACTGTTCCTTGGGTAATTTAACAATTCCAAATTGGTCTCTTATTGGAAACAGAAATCCTGATGTATCATCTCGAACTTAATCTCTCTTCCTACTGAAGATACCCCATTCATCTCCTACTTTAGATTCCCATGAAAGCCGAACCTCCTCTATTCTCAACTTTTAACCAGTCGGAGAATATTGTTCCGAACACATCCCTTAAGGTACTCTCGTCCATTCAAGATACTATAACGACCTTAGAAACTGAAGCACCAATACTTATCTCACTTCCGGACCTTACGCCACGCGTTCCATAAAACAACCTTTCTTTTTCACGAAATGGGATTACCTGAAATCCTTATCCATACTAGTGGTCCATCCAACCCCACTAGCGACGTTACATATTCTTGAATACCTTGACCAATCGTCCGATAGAGATCCTTAACCTTACGACTCCATAAATTCCAAAGGATTGCTTGAGCAACACACCACTCTTTAATTCCATGCTACCCAAGCACAACATCTATTAAAACCTCAACTGAGCTGACCAAAACTCCACACTACTAACTCTTGGCTTGAGCCTACCCTAACAGCACAAGCTCCAACAACACTTCGGAGTCCTCGCGGTCGCTCAACCATGATTCTACCTATCACATACATAGTATTAGGTTGATCAGACCCAACACTACATAGTATGATATTAAGTTTCATGATGGCAAGACACATTTAAGAGGCAGGAATTGATTTACTTATGATGTTTCAAGGCTAGGTCGAGGACACGACCTGCTCTGATACCAACTGTAATGCCCTGTATAACATATATCTAGAATAATACCATACAAGCATTTTATTTGGTACTGACACATCAAAAGTGCCTAATGGCATAATTTACATACTTGTCCATTCACTAAAACATAAATACAACAAATGGTGCAAGTCATGGAAACTAGCCAGAAATGAAAATCTAAGAACATTATACAATATTCCTCATTGTATAAGAACAATAAAATACACAGCGGAATAAGCTTAACTAAGCTCCTCTTGAAACATCTTTGCATCGATCCACTTGTAACCAAACCTGCACCTGAAATAAAGCAACTATAGTGGGGTGAGATACATCAAATCTCAGTGAGTTCCCTATCTTATAAGTCATCTCGGCTTTACAAGGTTCTATCAATCCTAACTCAAGTCAAGGGGAAGGGAAAAGACCTTGAGTACACTATCTCACAATCTCACACTATATGGAAACACGATATTGAGCCTGTTACTCAAAAGTATCACTAATCGATAACCTGTCAAGGCATCCCCTTTCTCCCGACCTCCTCTACGTCTAGAAGTAGGAACGAGTCATGGACCCTCGTAGATTTCTTGGCATACGAAATGGATTCGGAATCATCGGCCCGTACCCGTGATCCGTCACTTCACACAGCTCGTACCCGTCACAAGTCTCTTTACCCGTAGGCTCCATTCGTACTATAACATTGGGAATCAAACCTACCAAGAAATCGTGCATTCATCACAGAGGAGCTCGTTACTCATGAAATGGCACATAATGGAATAATGGTTACGATCTCGTGATTTCACATACAACCATAATTGTATACAACATTTCTAGGCCACATTAGCCTTTACCAATAAAACATAACAAAAGTACACATGTTTCATACTAGTGTTCACTCTCTCATAGGCCAATACTCGTCACTGATGCACCGTTATACACCAAGTGCCCGAGCATCGCCATCTAGGGTTTTTCTGTCAAATTCTAATCACAACCTAGAATCATATCATTAGGTTTGGGGTAAGGTTTCCCCACTCTTCCTAATTCATTTTACCATGCATATTTCTTTCAATCAAGTTAAACATCAACAATAGGCAAAACATATCACATATCATTATTAGCATTCAAATTCAACTAAATAATTAATCCTACATCATACTCAAGATTCCCATTTTTTATCAGATAGAGGGTCGTCTTAGCTTTCTAATGACACCAAGAACATCCCGATCCGAGTTACGGATCAAAAGTTATGAAAGAAACAAGTTGGGGGATCTGCTATGTTCGCAATGCGAATAAGCCAGCGAATACTCGCTACTTCATTCGCAGTGCGAAGCGTCCCGCGAACGCTTAGCCAACACTTGTTCGCTGCACCATTCGCAGTGCGAACAGCTGGCGAACCAAGTCAGTAGTAAAAACAAGGTATCGTTCGCAGTGCGAACCTCTGGCGAATGTTCGCCCTCGCCTTCGCCGTGCGAACCTCCAACGAGCTCACGATTTCCCCTTCGCTGGGGGATTCGCAGTGCGAATCTGGGAAATCTGGGTTTTTCCAACAGCGTGAAAACAGAGCTAGGTTACCAATTTCTCATCCCAAAACTTCCCCAACATGTAAAACATATATTTACAGATGATCATACTTGGTTAGGGATTATACTACACAGATTATACCGCATTTCAACCGTTAAATTCCATTGATTTCCAAATTAAGCAATTTCTCATAAAACCTAACTTATGCTAAAATCATCTCTAACTCTAGAGCTTAAGTTTCTATCTAGAACCCTCCTGATAAACGAAGAGGAGTTTGAAGAAGATGATGAATTGATGATGATCCAAACTTACTTTCTCTTTCTCTTCTTCCTTCTCTTCCTTCTCCTTCCATTTCTTCTTCTTCTTCTTTTCTTAACAAATATATATATATATATATATACTTATTATATAATATAATTCCAACAGGGTAAAATATCTCCAATTGATATTTTGTCATCTCAACCCATTGATCAATTATTAGAGTTATCATAAAAGTCTCTCTTGAACTAATAATAAATTGATCTCTTCAGAGTTTATTAGTTGCTCTATTGATCCTAAATGTCGATACTTAAAGTACTTAAAGGATTCCCTTAATCCAATTTACCAAAGATAGAGAACATAGATGCTCATCTGATCTCATCTGATATCCAATTGAGCAATTAAATAATACGGGGTATTACATAAATATTATTTTTGTTTTGACAATATTTATAAAATTATTTGAATTAATATTAAAGTTGTTCATATAAAATTTTTTGAATCAACAATGTATTTTTTTTTTTCAGTATATGAATATTATTTTTGTTTTAACAATATTTCTAAAAATATTTAAATCAATAATAAAGTTATTCCCGTATATAAAAATATTTGAATCAACAATGTATATTTTTCCATATATAAATATTATTTTTGTTTTGACAATATTTATAAAAACATTTGAATAAATAGTAAATTTGAATCAAATTTGTTTTAGTACTATTTATAAATATATTTGAATCAATAGTAAAGTTGTTTCCGTGTATAAAAATATTTGAATCAAAATATTTTTTTTGTTTTGACAATATTTATAAAAACATTTGAATTAATAGTAAATTTGTTCTCGTTTATAACAATCGTATTTTCTCCCTTATATAAAAATATTTTAATCAAAAATATATTTTTTCCCGTATATAAATATTAATTTTTTTTAATACTATTTATAAAAATATTTGAATTAATAGTAAAGTTTTTCCCGTATATATAAATATTTAAATCAATATATTGTTTTTGTGTTGACAATATTTATATTTGAGTGAGTCAAATCTATGAATGAGGGATTCCAACACAAATACGATAGAAAAACTTTGCAATTAATAGTATGAAAAATGTAAGAAACCAACGCTGAGAGTCATATATGATACATGTCATTTTATGATTTATGCGGTGAAATTGAAAAATTAGATGACATTTTTTGAACTCTCTCTTTTTAACTTTCATTTTTATAATCTATTCAATATAAGGTGTATCACTGTTAAATAATTCATCAAAGAAAGACTACTTTAAATTAAAGACTGTCAAATCCACCAAAATTACGAGTAAATCACCTGTTATGACTTCAACATCAATATAACCAACAAATTCTTTAAATGGTAGTAAGCCATCACCAACCAAATTTGAGATTTCATCTAAGGAGTCAAAGGGTAGCAACTCCTCATCACTTTGCCTAATTTTGCTTTCTGGTTTAACTATTACACATGCATTGGCTTGTTGTGCTTCCAAAGAAGTGGTTTCTTGAGACAAAAGGAATAATGAGATAGAAGATTTAGCCATGACACTATCATTTAATTGCAGAATAATTGTTTGACAAAATCAATTGGCCAATTCATATAGAATTATTTATGTAACTGAATTAACAGGTTATTTACTTAGGCAACTTATTTATGATAGTTTAATATAAACAAACCAACTTAAATCAAAGTTATGTAATCAGTTCAGGACTATTTCTAAAGATTTTTCTTAATTATCAACTCATTGTTTCAGCTTGATTACTATGTACAGAAACTAATGACAGATTTTTAACTGTCGTAACTACAATGCTTGTAATGCCACAACTGCAATGCTTGTAACTTCGCAATCAAAATACTTGTAACGCTGCAACTACGACATCAATCACAATTATAACGCCGCAACCACAATTGTAATACCGCAACCGCAACAAAAGCAATCACAATTGTAATGTTGTAACTACAATGCTTGTAACGTCGCAACCATAATGCTTGTAACTTCGCAATCGTAGTGCTTGTAATGCAACAAATACAACAACATCAATCACAATTGTAACACCGCAACCAAAATTATAACACCATAAGAAAAGCAATCACAATTGTAATATTGTAACCAATGCTTGTAACGCGTCGCCCACAACCTCAATGCTTTCTTTAAACATAAACAATGTAAATACCAAACTATAGCTATACATGTACTTTAGTAAAACATGCATGATACTTAACATGCTTAAGTATACAATTTGTTTGAAATGGCATGTTATTTGGTGGTTTGAGTATCACTACATGATACTTAACATGCTTAAGTATACAATTTGTTTGAAATGGCATGTTGTTTGATGGTTTGAGTATCACTACATGATACTTAACATGCTTAAGTATATAATTTGTTTGTAATGGCATGTTGTTTGATGGTTTGAGTATCACAGTTAATATAAATTAATCATTTTACACTAAAAGAAAATAAATAAATCAACATGGAAATGCAGAAAACACATGGCAACTAAGAACCATTCCGACCCACCATTGCAATCCACTATATTGTGATGAAGATAGTCCATCACTGCCACCAACAAAATCACTGTAACAAAAATGAACTGTTACACACTCTATGTTAGCCTACATATCAGTATTGTGTTAGGCCTCTCAAGATATTTGCAACATCACGTTAGTCTTCGGTAACTTTGCAGTATTTATAAATGGAAGAGTAATGTGATCATTTTGATATGCCATTTATATTTGGGGGACCAAATGGGGCATTTACTTGGTTATAAAATTGATGCCACAGATAGATAAAGTGGGACCATAAAGTAATCCAGAGAATAATCGACACAGATAGAATGTATCAGCTGTTGATGAGAATACAAGTGAATGTACACTGAAAATATCTTGCAAATGTAGGATGCTTTGATAGCCAACTTACTTTATGGATAAATTAGAGGAAGCCTTTTAAAAAGCATCAACTGGTAAATAACACCAATGTATTTCAAGCCATACAAAAAGGCCTGACTTAGTCTCACTTTAAAATTTCCAAGATATATGTGTGAAGGAAAATATAAATACCTGTAAGATGGTAGCTATGATGACAAATTCCTGTTTAAATTATTCATTTTACTCTATCTCATATTCTTGTGGCGTGATTATATCTCTAACATAGGCTTTCTCAAGTCTCTCAGTAGCCTTGATAATCGCATAAATGTCAGCAGTGTTGTTGTACATTACTCAGCTTAACTTCAATAATACTTCTTATTTTCTATGCAGATTACACTGATGTATTCGTTATGGTGGAAGATTGGAGAGGAGGACGGGACACACGAAAAGAGAAGGGTCATTCTTCACTGAAGAAAAAACACAAAAAGCAAGTTAACTACTGTTAAAATCACAAAACCATAAGGTCTGATTTAAGAACTAACATCAATATTTCATAAACTAACAAAACAATTGAGTAATGACTAAACTATATCTATTAAATTAGAAGAAACAAAAATTCAACAAATTAATAAGGTGAGAAACAAAGAATTAGAGAAAATATTTATCATCGCATCACTAATGACTAATGATTTGAGGTCGATTAATAAACAATCTCATTGAATTTAGGAATTAGTATTGAAGGACTTACATTCAAAGCTTTTATTAAGATCCCATTTCTTTTGATATGAAACTGTACTCGTTAAGTTGTCGGGCGTGCTATTCATACATATATCAATTTCCACCAGGCCCTCACAAACTTCCTTGCGGCTCCTGATAACAACTTATCGTATGGAATTAATGTCTTTCTCTTCTGTTCAAAAAATTTCTCTTCTGTCCATGAGGCAGCCACTCCAACATAAACCTGCTTGCAACAAAAATGATAGTTCCAAAATTCAAACAATATATCATCGACATCATGCAACATTCATTCAAACAAAAATATATTCATTTCATCAAATAGTTAGTGGGAATGAAAAATTAAATGAAATTCAACATTAGGGATTGATTTGGTGATTCTAAATCAGACACAAACACACAGTGTGTAGCACACAAAAACTTGTAGTATATGAAAGCAACTGACTCACATAAACCGTGAAAACGACGACAACACCCATTATGGATATCCCCCACTGATCAGAAAAATAATAGGAAGAAAAAAACTAATTTCAACCAAAATAATGAGCTTACCTTAATTACACGATGAACAATCAAAATCTCTCGTCCCTAAAGAAAAAAGGGCGCATACCAAAAGATTGCCAGTAAAGAATGAAAAGTATCAAACAGAATACAAAGAATCATAAAAATGCTTATATATAGATATAAATTGAAGTAAACAAAACATTGAGGATAAAACCGAGACTTAAATTGACATTTATATTAAATATAATAATCTCCCCTACAAGAATTGGATCCTCACTCACGTGTAAGAATAAGATGTCCCCCTGAAAAAGCCAATATCCATTCACAACAGAGCGATTGTAGCAACCATAGTGGTGCCTGCTAATGCTGTTAAGAGTTTTTAAAAGTTAGATATAAAGGTAAATTAACAATTTGCCACTGACAACATAAGAAAATCAATGTTAGTTGTAATCTTACTTGCAGTGATACAATGACGTATTAGGCTCTTGAGTATACTCGATAATAGTAACAACCTGAAAACCATTTAAGACGTCCTTAGTGACTTGCAAATCTTTACCAGTCAAAATACATCTCAATATCACTTGTAAACTACTCTAATAACTAAGGAATTCTCTTTATGAATTTACATTTATAAAGATAATTATACAACAACAATTAAATAAACATAAGTGTCTAGAAAAATAATTATACTGCATATCAGCTTAATATCATATGAATTAAGGTAAAATGCCTTTTCACTTTGAACACCAATAATATATGTTGAATCACATGGCTTTCCACTCAAATTTACAGTATATTACTGCTATAAATTTACATGGCTTAATATTACATGGCTTTACACACCTTAGATTCACTTTATCAAGGGAAATCACATTAACACCACCATATAAATATTAAATTGTCGATTGAAATACATGCCAAGAAAATCTTGATAATATAAGCTTCAAAGGTACCAACTTAACATATAAGCTCGTAATAAACTAAAGTTATATCTAAACCATATTTCTCATTCTTAATATCACTAAAATATAAAAACTGAAATTTTAAAAATAAAATTAAAGAAACATTTTGAGATTTGATCATGGCAAACAGAGATTTGATCAAATGATATAATAGTTAGATACATATGGACTGCAATCCTAATATTGAAGTGCATACCTCTCAATATTCTGATTCAAGCTTTGATATTTCTACTCTTTTGGACAAAACTTGAGCTTCTAAATATGTTAAATTTTCTTTTTCTTCATTAAAAGGTGCAGCACACAGGACTTTTAGTGTATATTTGCACTTTTGAAAAAGTTGTTGCCTACAAGATATTTGATAGCATGTAATGGTCAATTCCTGCAGAGTATAATTATAGTTAAAAAATATAACAAACATGACTGGGCAGAAAAGTATGTGTTACCATAAACCGCAAATGTATGGGTACCAACCTTCAATTCAGTTAATTCACAAGGTTAGAGCCCATCAAGCTTTTTGAAAAATGAAGTATCTGGATATGTTAGTATATATAATTTGGTGAAGGCCATGTTAGTTCAAAATCCTCACTGGTCTGGTTATGTAAGAAAAAATCCTGATATGAACTATCAATTGGAACTGAGAGATTTACAATAACATAGAAAGACTAAGGCAATGAATTAGTGAAGCTCAATGAAGAAATAATTGATACAAAATGTGTAGAATTGTTATGACTGTCAATAGATATGAACTGTGATCCAATGCTTGGAATTGAGCAGCTCAAGAGAGTGTAATCTTTCACTATTTGTTCTAAGTTTTCTCTTCTGTTAGTCTCTGTCAGATAGGTTTTCAAATTCTTTCACATAATCAGTAATTGCAATAAATACACACATGGTTTGTTTGTGATCTTAGACACTTTATTATAACCAGAATGTCATACCTACTAATGATGCGGTCTTTTTCAAACCCGAGTTCATTGTCAACGCAAAGGATGTGGATGCAGTCAGCTTTGCTGCCACTGCGGCGGCTGCAGACTTGCGTGGATCTTCCTCACCGTGTCCAGAATTTTGATGAAACAAAATTTGTGGTGCATACATTAATGGGGCTGATAGCTCCCTATCGCTAGAAATAAAACTTGCAGGTGTCATGGAGGTCTGAATTTCCTTTGAGCTTTGTTCAACTAATGACTGAACATTGTTGCCGTTCAGTAATTGTTGGCAGGTATTGTTCGCATGTTCCCACTTAGCACTTGTAGCCTGAAATATTTTAAAAGACAAGTAGCCAAGTACTCAAACATATGAAAGATGCTTGTGCTGCATTAGGCCACAATGGTCCTAATTCAAAAGATATTCCAAAAATTATAGAAGACCAATATAACAGATTAAGATGTTTAGCACATTGAAAAAAATGTTAGGATTGCTTTTAAAGCATAAAGAAAATGATAGAATGGAATAAGCGAAAAGCAGTTCAAGATGCTCCTCAATTTCAATAGCTCGAGGAATAATCCCTACTGCTCATTTGTACCATCCTAAAAAGAATCATATATATCAGAAACCAAAACATACATTAGATAATAGGATTAATAGCTAACTGCTACATAGGAACACTTTGAGTAGTAACATTAATTAACAGATGGACACAATATGGACAAAATTTTGACATTACTAACCATGGTGAATGTCTTGCCTGTGCCAGTTTGACCATAAGCGAAAACACACACATTGCGCCTGTCCATTGCAGATCTTAGACTTGGCTCCACCTCAATAAAAACACTTTCTGCACATGTTCATACTTCAGACAATAGCAAACACAGTAAAGTTCGATACTAAAATTAAAAAATTAAAATCGGGTAACACAAGAAAATGAAATCTGATACTAACCTTGAGTTGTTTCTTGACAAAAAACCTTATCAAACTCAAACTCTTTCCTTGTCCCTCCAAACTTAACTCAAATTCTCTCTGATTTAGCTGATATAGGTGCACAATTTCTTCTATTCTCCATCGAAAGACTCAATCGAATCCTACAAAACACTTTAATGCTCCATGAATAACAAAATGAAATTCTTCAACCCTCGAATAAAAATAACATATTAACATATAATGGAAACTTCAGTAACAATAGATGCATTTTGACCAAGAAGATTGTCAAAGAACTAACCTTGAGAAGCAAACCATTTTGACGACTACGATCTCAGAGTTATCCATATCTGATGCTGAAAAAGCATAAAAGATTTAGCAAAGAGTAACCCAAAAGAGAGAAGAACACATAAACTGAAATCGTTACCACAACCCAAAATCAGATCTCCGTCTTTTTCGCTTGAAATTGAATCCACAACTTAAAAGCAGATCCACATATTTTTGTTCGCTTGAAATCGAAACAACATTCTGTAAACAGATTTATCGCACTCTGGTTATGATGTTTTCGATTACATAAAAACCATTTCAAATCCGACAAAAGAGAGAAGAGAATGAGAAGATAGAGTAAAGCAGAAAGAGGGTAAAAGAAAAGACGGAAGAAGATGGAGAGAAGAAAGAGAAGATGGAGAGAAGAAACAGAATATGGAGAGAAGAAGAAATTAGCACGTATACTGAGGAGAAAAGATAGGAGAAATGTGACCTAAAGTAAAATTTTGGAAAGAAGATAATTGCAATGGAACCATATGACATCATCAATTGAACCAAACATAACTATCAAAGGCATAATAGAATAAGTATTTAGTTGGAATTGAACAATGTGACATCATTAGTTGCAAAAAGTATTATTTAGACACAAAATACCCCAAAAGTGATGAAGTGGCAATTTCTAAGATAAGGGCAAATATGGTATTTCCAGAACATCTAATTTTCTTATATTATAGATAGAATTGACCCGATTTAACACACCCCCTATTTAATATGAACTAGTCATTATTATTTTAAGTTGGTAAATTTGAGAATTTTTTTTAATGTAACTTGTTTTTTCAAAAAAATTACCAAAAAAACCCTCTTTTCAAAATATTTACGAAACTAGCATGGTTTTTGAAAACCCTTTAAGGGTGGCGCCATATGGGATGGCGCCTCAGTTAAAGGCGAGGAGCCAAACCATATGGCGCCTCAGTACAACAGATACCCTATTTTTTTTTTCAAATTTTTAAAGGGTGGCGCCATCCCAGATGGCACCTTAGTGTATTTCTTTTTTTTTTTTTTAATTTTAAGATGGGAAAATAAAAAAAACAATATTAATTTTTTTTAATATTTAGTACAATAGTTGAATACAAAAAAAAATCAATGATTGTGCTTATTTAAACGACCACCGGTCCCACAATCAGGGGCTCTTGTTTGACGTCTCTGTCTAGCACCACGAGGTTGTTGAGGCGTGGCTGGTCTCTGTGTTTGTTGAGATGGCCCCGGCGCATCAGACGATGGCCCCGGAGCATGAGACAAATTATGCAGTATCTGTCCCTAATAGTCGGGGGGTTGTCGCCGACAACACTTCCATAATCCAGCTGCATGCCCATGTTTATGTAATTTGTATGAGGGGGTTGGGTTAGTTCCATACGGTATGGTTGGCCAAAATGATGCATTGATGGGTGTTGGTATTGATGCAGTGGTTGATGTGGGGTTTGATAGTTGAAAAGCGGGGGGGGGGGGGGGGGGGGTTTGTTGGGTGTATGATGATTGTGGTTCTAAGTGGTAGGAAGCTGGGGTTATCATTTGTGGGGGGCTTGGGTGTACGTCGGTAGGTTTGAAAGACTCGTCAAGGCTATAGTAAGGGTTTTGTTGTTGTGCTGGAGAGGTTGGTGAATGATGTTGGGCATATTTGCGTTGGGCTGGTGGTCGAGATCGTTGTAAGGCCTCCAGACAAACTACAAGAAAAAATTGTTTAATGAGTAACTATACAAAATGTTGGAAATATCTATGGACGAAATGTTACAAAAGTTGTAGGAAAATATACGTCGTCAAGGCCAATGTGGTCTAGCAGGTTGCGGTAGACTGTTATGGCGTTCCTGGGGTTTCTTTCGTAGCTCATTTTCGGAACTGCCCACTTGAAAATGTAGTTAGAAAATGAATTAGTTACACTTGAACATATCAGTATATGCCATAGGTGCAGGGATGTGTATAGACATACCTTAATGAGTAGGGGAATGTGAAGGGGTTCTGGTTTATTGGAGCTAGTGTTGGCATTCTCGACCAACCCCACACCTGAAGGAGATAGGCTCAACCATAAAATGTACACGCGTTTTTTTTTGGAATTTTTGTAGAGTGCACTATACAGATGTGCCAGGACAGCTGAACCCCAACTATATTCGTGCACACTGTTAATGTTAAACAACAACGGGAGATACATAATATTTACACTGTTTCCAGTGCTTTCTGGAAACAAAAAATGACCGAACAATAGCAACAAATAACATCTAGTTTTTTGTATTATGTGTAAGGGGAGGGAATCCTTGTCTAATACAATGGAGTCATGGTATTCCCTAAGGCGTTTTAAGTTAATACCTTGCCTCCTAGGTTTGCAGTCGGGTGAAGGCTCAGCTTCTTCAATCTCTAGGGGATGCCCAACAAATCGAAGCATACTTGGCTATTTATATTTACGGGGCCATTGACGGCCATGCCATCTATGCGGAGGCCCGGTAACATATACACGTCTTGGAGGGTGACCGTGCATTCACCAAAAGGAAGGTGAAATGTGTGGGTCTCCGGCCTCCATCTTTCTAGCAAGGCCAGAATGAACTTTGGGTCTACATGGTATGATGGGATTTGAATCACATCTCCAAATCCACATCTTGTTAGATATGGTTCAGTGATAGGGTCGTGAGGGAAGTATGCGTGTCCACGGCAACGGAACCTTGAAACATCCTGAACAAAAAAAACCAGCAACATTACTAAGACAATAAAATACATCAAGGTTTAATATTGTAAAACAAAATAATACAGGAAAACTTACGAAGTCTTCAATGTTTTTCGGCGTTCCTCGGTGGTTGCTTCCCATCGTGAGTAAAGACATTTTCGTAACTGGTTGTGAGATAATGGAATGGATGCAAAGGTTTGAACAGAAAATAAGAGAAGAAGAAGAAGAGTTTGGGATGAGATGAAAATTGTGACATGCTGAGATGGTTTTTATAATGGTGTAAAGGGGGAGTCACATGAGTAGGCATGTGTTCTCTTGCATGCTTCTTAGCCTTTGCAGTCTGCCATGTGTAGGCATGCTTGTATTGTCATGTCAGCAGTGGCCTTAAACAAAAATAATGGTGCAGAGGCATGCAAATGAATAGTAGACGCAGAGTATTGGTATGCAGATTCATCAGTCTAGAGGCATGCGAATGAATAGTAAACATTTAAAAATAAAAAAAAATGTCTCAACTGAGGTGCCATCTGGGATGGCGACTCTCAGTTGAATTTAAAAACAAAATTTTTGTTTGGGCAGACACCTGAGGCGCTATATGATTTGGCTCCTTGCCTCTAACTGAGGTGTCATCCCATATGGCGCCACCCTGATGGGGGATTTCCAAAATAGGTCACTTTGGTAAATTGTTTCAAAATTTGGTTTTTTTGGTAATTTTTTTGAAAATACATGTTATCTTAAAAAAAAATTCTAAATTTGAATCATTGCCCTAAATGAAGACATTCTTGTAATTTTTTTATAGATAATTTGGTTCTAAGATCTTTACATTGTCTTTGATGAAGCCCATAAAAATTATGCCACAACATAAAAAGGGTTGGTAGCGATCATATTTTCCAATGAAAATTTTTGTTCTTATTTGGTAGGGTCTAAAATAATTGTTTATGCAAATCATGCAGTTATCAAATATCTCTTGAACAAAGATGTCAAACTAAGATTGTTTCGATGGATATTACCTCTTAATTATTCCTTTTTGGATGGTTAGATGTTTGTACATGCCTAGACGACAATGTTGTGGTAAGTTTGTTATGTAAAATATCTAATAATTCGAGTTTCACTACACGACTTGATATATCAACACAGGAAGAACATATTCTCCAATCGCCAAGAAAAATGTTTTATAACACGTTATAACTTGCAACTTTCCATGTAGTGGGTGTAACACCATAAACCCCAATATTTATATATTACGCTTTACACATTAAATCTATGGTGTCGCCAACGATTAAACCATTAACAAATCAAACATTTAGCAAATACGCAACGAACTCTTTTTGGAGTTTTGGAATGATTGTTGGCTTGGTTCCACTTCTTTCAACATCCTTTTTCCAGCTTTGTACGATTTGGTGGTCGATAGTCACATTAAGGTGGCCGACATGGGTGCTTGGAGTGATGACCGTTGGGATTGGTTCGACTTGTTTCCTGGCATTTTTCTCGACAACTTCGCCACTGTCCAGCTCTCTGATTTGCGACTTTTATTGACGCAGGTGCAGCCCCAACGCCTTGTCATCGACAAAATTGTTTGGTGGAAGAACCCTCAGGGTTTTTCGGTTTCTAGTGCTTATGTGTCATCTTCTCTTCCGATGCTCCTTCATCGCATTTGAATGAAGGTATGTCTTTGGCCTTTTCTCGATTATGGAAATCTAAAGTGCCTAGTAGAATTTTAGTTTTTGGTTGGAGGTTGATTTGGAATAGGCTTCCCACGAAGATGAAGTTATCGAAGCGTGGTATTTTGTCGGGTAGTCATTCCTTGGTTTGTCCATTTTGTTTTGGGGTTGATGAGGATTTGGACCATCTCTTTCTTGGTTGTCCAATTTCTAAGTCGTGGTGGAATTCGGCGTGCCGTTGGCTTAGTGTGGATGATGCTTCTTTGGCTTCCACTACTTTGGAGTGTCTTCTCTTGTTGGATAATTCTTGTCTTTTGTTTTGGTGTAAGGAAGTGGGTTGGTTTTTTGGTTTGGTTATTTGTTGGGTTATTTGGAATTGTAGGAACGACATTCTTTTTAACGATCTTCTCTTAGCAAATTTTGATGGATTGGGGTTAATTAAAAAGCTTTCTTGGGAGTGGTTCTTGGTGTTCTTTAGAGCGGACAAGAGGGTCACTTGGGAGGATTGGTGTAATAATCCAAGACTTTGTTTTGTTTAATTCCAGGTTAGTGGGCTGGTTGGTTGTGTTTATGGGAGGTTTGTCCCTTCTTTTCTATTTGTTTGTATCTTTGGGTTAAGCACCCCTAGTGCTTCTTTTTAATCCAATTTGCTTATCAAAAAACAAAGGGGGTGAGAAACAACAAACCAATATAAATAGTGTAAAGAATGCTAAGGTAGAGAATATATAATAAGCACACATTCAATTACAAAATCAACAACTACATAGTCTCACACCCTTCATAACAACATGTACATGTTCACATCCAATCAACAACAGCATGCACAATAAATTACATATGCAATCATGTATGCAAATGTACTCTACAACTGACTCATTGTACATGCGGTACCATTCATGAACACTCATGTTCATCTCGCTCCTGATCACCACCATAGGACCAGAGCACACTAAATCGTTATTATCACCATAGGTAACGCTTCACCGATCCCCATCTGAAATCGGCTACTCGCTCCCGATCCCCACCATAGGACCAGAGTACACCAAAGTTCGTTACCATAACCATAGGTAACGCTTCACTAATTCCTTACTAGAACTAGCTACTCGCTTCTGATCCATACCACCAGACCAGAGCACACTAAAATTGGACCAAAGTATGTATACCATGATGCATGACTCTCAACAATAAGTATTACCACAAAAAGTTTACCAAAAGGATCACCATACACATCTCACCATTTATGCACCATATCATTCATCACGTGCAACAGTCAATCAATGTTACGACATCAATAAACATCAACAAATAGCAGCAATTCAATAAATGTAACTTCATATGCATTCATTCATATTACTTCACCAAAACGACAACACATCATCGTATAAACACAACGATTCACTAATCGATCATAAAATTTAGCATAAAAATCCTTACAGTAGTCAACTATCTCACCGAGCTCTACGATGATGCAACTCTGAGCTTTCTACTGCTTCAAACCGCACGTCATTTGGACCTACAGATCAAAAGTTATGACGTAAATCTTCGACAACTACAGATGTAGTTTTCGTGAATTACTCAGGTGATCCCCTCACATTCACCCTCTTAAAACATTAACAATTTGATATTATTTCGTGTTATCTTTCCAATGCTTTGAATCGCATCTCAAAAGGAGTCACAGATCTCAAGTTATGATATTTTCAAACAACGGTGGGCTATCACCGTCGCCAGGCGAGGATCTCCCTCGCTAAGAGACAACTCCCTGAACGACGCTAAATGATGTATCACTGGGAGAGGCCCTCTCTCGTTAAGCGAAGACTCATAGACCTGTAATACATAATTACGATTTTCACTATTGGAGGTCTTCCGGACCTCCGATTTTGATTCTGTATTAACCCTTAATCTCACAATTTGACATACTACAATTATCCAATAATTAAAACAGCAAATTAACAATATATGACATATTGATGTCAACAAAATCATCACTTTTCGAGGTTTTTAGGTTATATTTTTAAATCTTTTTCAACACAACAATGGAGGAGTTTCAAAGTAAGCATAAATATAATTTTCACACATAATAGTACCTGAATTTCATCATAAGTAATTCATAAAAAGGAAACCTAGAACCATAGTGAGATTAAGGATTTCTCATCACTACCTTATCATACAATACACCTAATTGGTAGCCTTTTCTCTCCCCTTACCTTAGATTTTCCAGTAAAACTTCCTTAAAGCTCTTCAATAGATTTCTTCCTATCCCCTAGTGTTGTACCTCGAAAAATAAGAACGACCTTGCGAAGCGCAATCGCACGCCCGCGAGATGGATTTAACAGAGTCGCCGCCGATCTTTATTTATTCCCATAGAGGGAAAGGGAAAAGATCGAATAAAACCCCTAAAAGAAAGGAAAGGATATGGTCATCACAACCAATATCTGAGTTCAGAAGTCGGTTACGCAAGAGGAAGGTATTAGCACTCCCTCACGTCCGTTGTACTCAACGGGAACCATTTAGTTAGGGTTGAAAGAATGTTAACTTAAGTTATTTTCTAATCTTCTAATTATTGAGATAGGAAAAGAGAGAAGAAAAACATTTTTTATATTTTCATTTAAAGAGAAAGGGTACCTAAAGAGGTTTTTATTGTTAGGGTGCTCGCCAAGACTTTGCAGTCAAGTGCCTACGTATCCTTACAAGGAAGAAATAAGAGCAATCGTAGTTCAAGTAAAAAGTTTGTTGGTTGATTTTAGCGAAAGCTAATTTGTATTAATCAACATAAGAACTTTGTTTTACCCAAAACAAGTGAGGAGCAGACGTTTACAACACATTGAATGGATTTATAAATCTCATTCACGCCATTTATCTCAACTCAATAGTTGTAGATGAAACATTGCTCTTGCGTCTATTAAGACAACATGTCTTTCATTTTGAAAAGTCTTTGATCTTATTAGATGTTTTGAAGTTTTATTGGGAAAATATCTTAATGATAATCAAGGGTTGTTCATGATTATGAAAAGGTTTTGGAGTTTTTTATTGAGAAAATACACTTGATGATAATCAAGGTTTGTTCATAATTAGAAGTTTTGAATATGGTTTGGATATATATACATTAGGAATGATGAACATTTGATGATAATCAATTGTTCAAAGAGTTATGTTGGAGTGTGAAAATTGTTTGTTGGACAACGAACATTTGATAATGATCAATTTTTCAAAGAGCTGTGCTAGAATGCTAGATTCTAACAGCCCTTGTTGGTCCAATTTATTTATTAAGTGTCTTAAGAATGAAAGAAAATAATGACTGGTTATCCCAATGCGCGAGTCTTGAGACCAGTCATTCAAGGGTTTTGTCAGAATGCTAGATTCTAACAATCCTTTTCTTTTAAGTTTATTTAAAAAAGGGTTTGATGTACTTTAAAGTATTTTAGTGATTCTTATGGAAATAATAAAGTTTGATAGGGAACTTGACAAAGAGACAACGTTTTGTCTAAAAATGGTTCTAGTTGAAGAATTAGGCTTTGCATGGGTAAGGGTTATGATAATAACACACTTACACAACATGATTTACAAATCAAAGAAGTAAACTTCTTCCCTTGGATTAGGTCAAAAGGAAATGACTTGACAAAGGCATATGAACACAATCATATTAAACAACAATTGGGTATAACATTAAGTACACATTCATGGATGAGACATCATCAAGACTTATAGGCACAACAACAATCATAGTTCATTGAATTCACACTTAGGGTATAGTACACATTAAGCTCATTTTCATCACTAGATTCATTTCAAAAGATTGATTTATACATGGTAATTTTAAGGAAATCAAACATGCCTTTCAAGTAACTAGGTAAAAATGCTATTAATCATCATAGTGTAAAACTTAGACATTTGGAACAAGCAAGGTTGTTAAACTCACGAGTCTACTCAGACTCGTAAAGGGTTCGTAGACTCGACTGCAGATTCGACTTGCAAACTCGTACGAGTCTATGGAAAATTAAAAATGACTTTCAAAAACCTATATGTGACACATACATGACACACACACACACATGTATTTTTAAACTTGTAAATGCCTCATATATGATATAAATATATATAATGGAATATCAATTAACATCAAAATTTAAATTTCACACTCCATAACAAATTTGTTAACAAAAAAGTTCAATAATAAAATAAACAAAATAGAAAAGTTGTGTTTAAAGACTTAAAGTAATAATTTCTTCTTAATTGACTACTACTTAAAGCAAAAAATTCATAAAACAGATATGCTAATGGCTTTAAACATCCAAAACTCCAGTGAAATCATTAACACCAATATCATCACCATCATCTTCATTGGTATCTTGAGTATCATCATCAAATTCTACCCCAGATGAAACACCTTCTTCATCATTAACCAAAATTGGATTGCTTGAAGTTCCACTTCCACCCAATTCAAAATTTCCATCACCACCACCACTTTGCACAATATTAGTAACAACAAGGACACACATGACATGAAAGCTCTTCCTCGACAGAGTTAGAGCTCAACCCAAAATCTCACACATGACATGGATTCAAAATTAGTCATCAAGGACACATCAAGCATGGTGAAGATTAAACATCAAACTCAAAACATGTCAAGAGTATTAAGCATATCAAGGTGTTATCAATGGAATATCTCAAAGATTAGGACAACAAAAGGATCATAAAAGTGTACAAACATTAAGTGATCAAATTATTAAAAAAATAAAATCCAAGGTAGTTCTAACAATAAATAAAAGGAAAACCTTAATAAATAAATAAATAAAGAAATAGATATATTTTTTAGGTTTTTAATGTGAGAATAAAATAAATGATAATAAAGAAATAATTGTTTTTTATTTGATTTTTAAGGTTTAATAAAAATGGTACAAAATAAATAAGTAAACAAGATAATTAATATATTTTGATTTTTGAATAAAAGAAACATAATTAAAATAAATAAATAAATACTAAATAAATAAAATATATAAAATATTTTGCCATTTTGAAATATTCAAGAGAAATACACAAAAAAAGAAAATAAAAAAAAAAATAAAAAAAAGGAAAGAAAGAAAATGGAAGAAAAATGAGGAAAAAAAACAAAAAAAAGAACTAAAAAAAGCAAAAGGGTGCCACTGGGGTTTGAACGCATGACCCTTCCCTCACTAACACACGCCCTTACCACTACACCACATGGGGCTCACTTGTCATACAACCAACATAATAAAATAAATATTAAAACAATATTTAAAAATAAAAATGACTACATCTTCTTCCTCGTGTCTGTTACCGTAACTATTATTTTTCAAAAAAAATACAACTTTTCCATTTTTGAACCAAACAAGGAATGTCGATATAGCATCATGATCAAAATTTTACAAGGATTTCAAATATGCCATTAGATTTTTTTTTATATTAAGTATAGCTCAAGAAATTGAATAAAAACCAGAAGAAACCTAAAACTTAAAAATGAAATTAAATGGCATACTTGATCAACCAATGCCCATTTTCATGAGGCTATCACTCAACATGTCAAAGCAAACACAATGGTAACTTTAATGGATGGAAATAAAGCCTTAAAGAGGGAGTTCGAAATCAAGAGAATTTACCTATTGGAGTGTGTGCAATCCACGTTCTAAAGCACTTTCAGATTAGATGTTTTGATCCATTTAGCTTCCTTGAACCTCCAGGAGTCTAATGATATCTTTACTTTGCCTTTAAACCTTCCAAATTATTCTTCCCAAATCCAATTGCAAATGAAGAAAATGGAAGTTGGGAAATGATGATGGAGGTGTTACAGTTGGGAATCAATGCATACATAAGTTTTGTTATGATATATTGATGGTGATTCAATGAAAAAATTTCTTAAAACTTGAGAAATTTGAAGAATTCGAAAAATGGATTTCAAGTTCTCCTTTAATGAAGTTTTAGAGTGATTTTTTGTGTGTTTGGTTCTGAGCTTTGAGGGGATTTAATAGAGGTTGGATTTAGTTCTCAGAAGTGAATGAAATTGATCTTGGTTCTATTTAAATGTTGGTTTGTCCGTCAAGTTACAAAAATGATCCAAGTTGCATTATGGTTCCAAGGTGAGATGGAGTGAATTAAGGGAGAATATGAGCTTTTCAGAACTTGTATGCATTGCTTCTGATGTTTAGATGGAGTAAGATCTTCAACAAAATCTGTTCACAAGGCTCAAAGCAAAGTGGTTGAGAAAAGTTCCACTTCTGAGTTTCGGCAAGTTCACTTTATGCCATTTATGGTATGGAATTCGGACAAAGCTTTAAGCTCTTGTGTAATACACATCTAAGCCTATAAATCACGTCCATTTACTGAGGTTTAGTGGTACAATTGGTTTGCAAAAGAAGATCACAATTTTGGATTTGGTTTATCATGAAAATGTGACCTCTAATTTGATCCATTATTCAGCTCTAACAATTCCACTTCTCCTCTTTGAAACTTCATACTCAAGCAAAATGATTTCATGCTCTTGGTGCCATTGGAAAGAAGACATCACGAACTACAACTTTTGAAGGTTGAGAAACACAAGAAAGAGGGGTTTGAATTGAGTTTCACATTTCGTCCTCATTTGCAGAATTTAAACTAATTGCGTCAACATGTAAATAAAATAAATGAACACAATTATTTTATCCTGGTTTACTGTTAAGAAAGTTACTCCAGTCCACCCCTCAAGGTGATTTCTCCTTATCACAAGGACTTAATCCAATAATCATCAACATGATTACAACCACAATGGATACCCTTGTTCGCCGGGCGAACAACCGCTGGCCTTCTGTCGCAGGTTCGCTTGCGGGATCGGCCACACAAATCCCAGAACAAGGGAATTGGAAGCGTATGTTTGTGATGCGTTTTAGTTTCTTGGTTTTTTAGTGAGAGTTGTCACGCTGAGGTGACCTTGGTGACACGCAGAGTTTTCTAGTGATCAATGAGTTTGGCGCAAAAACAAAAATAAAGGAAAGGCTGTGTAAAACGAGAAAAAACAATGACTTAAATTAAATACTGGAAGTAAATTGCATTAAGTAGAATTTGGGCGCAAGTGTACATTTGTTTGCGGGAGTGAACTCGTTTCTCTCTAAGCTTGGTACTTTGAGTATTTTCCCCTTACAATGTGAAAAAATGCGACCCCTAAAAATGAAAAGTACAGTGCCTTATATAGGCCTAAAAAATGTAACTGTTTCTCTAACCGAGTGTCTTCTGAAGCTGACACGTGGCACCCCTCTTTCTTTTCAACTTCCCATAGTCTTGGAAGTTTCAAACTTTTCCTGCCTAAACACTTGTTCCTTTAAGTTAAAATCAGCTTGTCACCTCATTTCCCTCCGACGCCAAGGCTTGTCACTGTTTCTCCGACGTGCCTTTCTGCTGGTGTCGACTCGACCTCTTGACGTGCCTCTTTGTGTCGACACGCCCTGGAATCTCTGGATCCCACCGTCATTCGAAATCCAATGTCAACAAATTGCCCCCCCAAAAGGCCAGTTTCGACTGAATACAGTGTCGATGGAGAAATCTGGCTTTTTTGGTTTCTTCCAGGATTTCGACAATTTTTCTTTTTGACGCCTTTGCCAATCGTTTTGTCTTCTCTCAACACGTGGCAAGCGCCGTCTGACACGATGATGGCAATCTCAATCCCACGATTCCCAAGAAAACGCCATGATGGCTAGTCCCGTGTAAGTCATGGGCCTCGAAACCAAACCCAACTTACTCTCAGAAGTTGAAAAGTTTTGATCTTTCATTTTTCTGCATGCGCCCTATAAATAGTCTTCTTTAGGAACTCACCACTTTTCATAACTCCTTCTTCCCGAAACTGTCATTTGCTCCGAAACCCAGATTTTGATTTCCTCTTCCTAAAGCTTTTACCGCCTCAGAGCACCTTTTGCGTTCTTTCTTCCAATGGCTTCATCAAGAACCCCTACAACTCACATTCCTCAAACCACTGGTAACAACCCAGTCGCGTACGTAATCTCTGAAGCAGAAACACAACATCCTCTTCCTCAACCATCTTTCGCTGATGAGGCGGTGGTGGCCAACTGGTGCCGTCAAATGGTTATCCCATTCGCGGTTGAGAATAAGCTGTGTGGTTTCCATGGCCCCCTTCCATACAACAAACCTAATCCACAAGAACTCCAGAAGTTATTTCCTTGCTTCGACCAGACGATCCCGCCTGCTTTCGAGAAAGGGGGCACCTTAGACCTCAAATATATGGCACCCAAATCTCGCGTTTTCAGATCCATGCTGACTCCAGGCAACAAAGATTACCTCGCCTGGCTTGACAAAGTCGAAGGGAACCGCCAAAGGTAATGGAAGGAGTATGGTATCTTCGACGCAATCAACTCTCCAGAACCGACCACAGGGTCAACCCTTGTTTGCTGCTGGCGTCGATGTATTTTTGGGAAGGATCGACAAACACATTCCACCTCCCTTGTGGCATGCTTGCGCCAACACTTTTCGATGTGGCGGCTATCACTGGCCTTTCGCCATTGGGTGAGACGTTCGACCCGACTTTGGAGACGGACAACGCCTTCGACTTTGAGCGTGCTAGTTTCCAAAACTACATCGAAGATCATCATGATAAACGCTCTAAAGAAGTCTCTGATGAAGATCATATTTCCTTCTTGACCCTCTAGTTGTCATATTATATGTTTTGCCCTGGCTCCTTACAAATAGCCAAAAGTTTCATCAGTCTGGCCATTCAGATCCATGAAGGCCGACAGATATCTCTGGCCAAGCTTCTGTTGGCCTCCCTCTATCACTCTCTTGGCCTGTCGGCCATGAGAATGAAACTTCTCCACCAAACCACTAAAGCCTTAAACATCTCAGGGCCTATGTGGTTGTTGCAACATTGGCTTAACGCCACTTTCGAGCACAAATTAGGATATCCAGCCTCTGCAACGATGGAGCGTCTCAACAAAACACGTTCTGTAGAGGGACCGTGACTAGCCTTGATGACCACCCAAGAAGCTCCAAGACAAGCCCTCTTTATGAGGTATCTCAGTATGTTTGTGGAAACCTCTTCTTTCGTTCCTGACATGGCGCCATTTGTAGAGCGTAAGTTTGGGCCTGACTGGTTCAGACAACCCTTCCTTGGAGTCTCACCTCAAGCTGCTGCGCTGTCGAATGCTATATGGCGGGCGTTTCTTACTCCCACCATGATCTCTTTCCGCATCGAAACGGGGACCAATGGATATGGTTTCATGAACTACTGTCCAAATTTGGTGGCTCGACAATTTGGCCTGAGCCAGATGTTGCCGAAACCCTTAGTGAGGCATCCTGAGGATATAGTACGGTCTGGTCGACGCTTGACTCACGTAGGTCACAAAGCCTGCATGAGGTTTGTCGGGGCCTCTCAACACTTGGAGCTACCGGTTTTCTCCTTCCAGCCTTCCTTTTTCACTACTCAGGAATTTGAGGCTTGGTGGTTGGAGTACCAAACTCAAGCTTTCACTCCAAATCTCTTCCTGGCGAACGTGGTCGATGCTTTTGCTTCTACAACTGGTATTCCTAAACCGTCGACTACAGTCCCAGTCATAGATGTCGACCCTGCAGAGGATACTTCGACAAAGGTAGACCCTGGACTTTTGATTTCGTTTGCCCATAGGTCTGAACTAACTAGTTTCAGCTTTGCTTTCAGGGGCGCAAACGAGAAACGACTGCCGCGTCGACTCCACTAGACCCACCAAAAAACCTAGGGCCAACCTTCTACAGGTATTTTTTTTTCTTGTTCTGCGTCATTGTCTTCCCTTTGTTCTTACATTATTTCTGCGCAGGTTTCTGATAAAGTACCTTCCCCAGAACGGACTGAGTCGAATGAGAGTACTCACTCTCCCGTCTTCACTGCAGCAGCTCTAGCATCTCCTCCATCTACCCCTTTGGTGAGGAAGAAAAAGGCTATAACGCGAAGGACACCTTCAAAATCTAGTGTCTCAACAGTGGCCCCAGTCGTCCCAAGAAATCTAGAAGACATTTTCGAACCAATTCCTTCTGTCGCCCTTCCCAAGACAACAACTCCTGTGCAGGTATTTCAACTTAATTTGTGTCCTAGACGACCTTGGGGTGGCGAAGCTTACTAGCGTTTTGTTTTTTTAGGAAAATGTGGTCACTTCGACCACTATTGGTGAGGGTGATACTGAATCGACCGCAGACATCCCTACTGCCAATGTCGCCGTTATGCCAAGTCCCTAAAAGATTGATGAGTTTCACACACTTATTCCCGAGGAAAACTCGTCGAAGATGCCTCCCTCTGCAACTGATAACTTGGAGCATGATGATGCATTCCCTGGGGTGACTATTAATCTTTCACCCGCCGTGGATAATGACGTCGGGGAGACACTCTAAATCCCTGAACACCAACCAGAGAAGGCTTCAGTTACTGTCGAGGAAGCTCTTACTCCGGAGGTACTCTTGGCGGCCAAAGCAACAAATCCAGCAACAACTTTGAAGGCACTACACAAGCTTCACCAGGCAGCCGAAGAGATTCAACCCACCGATTCGACCGCAATCCCAACTCTAGAGGTGGATGCTTCTTTCAATCTCAAACTTCAGCAGTTGTGGTCTTATCTCTTTGAAGAGGAATTTCTGGAGGCCATCGTTGAGGAATCCGACATAGCCAATGACGTCTTCAACCTTCTGAATAAACTCTCTGAATTCCAACTCCTTGCCCCCATGGCCACATATCTGATCGAGTTCGAAGCCTTCTTCACTCAAATGGCCAAAGACCTCGCTATGCATCATCAGGCTGACGCCCAAATTCGGTTCCGCCATGACGACATGAAACACGAGTGTCATCTTAGCTCCGTCTGCGAACAGAAGCTTGGGGACTATGAAACCAAAAAACAAGAGAAATCCAACAAACGCCAAGCCTTCGACCAGCAGATATCTGAATATCAAGCCTAGATCACGGAGCTGACAAAGAAGATAGCTGAGGTCGAACACCAAAAAGCCTCTTTGGACTCAGCTGAGCCTCTGCCTTCTCAAGAAACCATTGACCACGAAGTCGCTCAAGGACTTGTTCACGTCGAATCGACTATGAAGATTAGAGATGCTATCAGCTGCATGCAGCGATGAAAGGTTCTTCTTGAGAGCAAGATAGTTCATGAGAAGGTCCTCTTTGATGATTTTAAGGCTAGATTTCCTGAATTTCCTTAGTTTGTATGTTGGTATAATGTAATGCACCATATTTTGTAAGCCATTCTTGGCCTTAAACTAATGAAAAACTATGTTTTGATGTGAACCTCTTGCAGCATGGGTCTGTATCTTTTCAAATATTTCCCATTTACTCTTAAAATTCGTTGGTCTGCTCCCAACTCCTGCACTTCGTATGCGTTGTTACTAAACACTTGTGTCACCTGAAATGGTCCTTCCCAGTTGGGCGACCATTTTCCCATCGTTCGATCTCGTCGATCCATGGGCAACACCGCTTTCCAAACATAGTCATTTGCGGCAAAGGTTTTTCTTTGGACTTTCTTATTGTATGTCTTGGTGACCCGGGCCTTTTGGCGCAGCAACACATTTAACGCCACCATTCTTTCCTCGTCTAAGTCCACGAGTTCGTCTAACATCATTTCCCAATATTATTCTGACAAAATCTCATACTGTCGTTCCACTCTAACGGACTGCAAGCATATTTCTGCGGGTAGCACACCATCGTGTCCGTAGGTTAGACGAAATGGAGTAGACTTGGTCGACTCTTTGGGTGACGTCCGACAAGCCCACAACACTTGACTCAACGCCTTATGCCAGTTCTTTGGCTTTTTTGCAACGTGCTTCTTGATTAAACCAATTATTATCTTATTAGCTGCTTTGACCTGACCATTCGCCTGAGCATAGTAGGGTGTCGAAGTAACCAACTTGAAACCTGTTTCCACCGCAAACTCTTGCATCTTCTGCCCCACAAACACAGAACCTTGATCGGTCGTGATTGTCTCAGGTATCCCAAATCTATACAAGATATAGTTCTGGATGAAGTCTATCACAACCTCTTGATCCACTTTCACCAAAGGCACAACCTCTATCCATTTCGTGAAATAGTATATTCCTACGAGGATGAATCTTTGCTGCTTTGACGAAGCTGGCCAAATCTCCCCTATTACATCCAAAGCCCATCCTCGAAAAGGCCATGGTTTGACAATCACATGTAATTCACTGGCTGGGATATGCTGGATGTTTGCGTGTTTCTGGCATTCCTGACATCCTTTCACAAAATCTACACAATCCTTAAGCATGCTGGGCCAGTAGAATCCCTGTCGAAACAAAAGCCATCTCATTTTTTGGCCAACCTGGTGAGCTCCACAAGCCCCATTATGAACCTCAGAAATTTCCAAATATGCATCAGTGTCTCCTAGACACTTGAACAATACCCCTTCTGGAGTTTTCTTCAACAACTCGTTTCCTACTAAGACATAACTCATTACCCTGTACTTAGTCTTTCGATCGGTGCTGCCCAACGGGTTTTCCAGATACTCTATAATTGGCCTTCGCCAGTCTGTTGGTGGCATATCGTTAACGAAAACCTCACAACTTTCTAAACCTTCGACTAAGCTCATCGAGACTTTGGATATCGACCAACTTGATGATGCATGTGCGTTCGACACCATCTTTTTCCTAGTTTTGACGAAGCCTTTCAACTTACCTTCTGACACTTTATAACCAGAGGCAATTTGTGCCAGCTCGTTAGCTTTCTGGTTTTTTATCCTTGGCACATGCGAGATGTTGACGATTTTGAAATGTTCCAACAAACGCTTCGCCAGCGAAAAGTAACTTACAAGATGCTCCTTCAAGCATTTATACTCCCTCGTGATTTGTTTAATCACTAATTCTGAATCTCCTTTTATCTCAAGCTCTTTGGCTCCCAAGTCTTTGAGTATCTTGAGACCAGTAATTAAGGCTTCGTACTCTGCCTCGTTGTTTGAACACTTGCCATCGACTTTGCATTTAAAGGTAGTTGGGATTCCTTGTGGGGATATTATTAAGATTCCAACACCTGTCCCATTTTTATGGCTCGACCCATCAAAGTACAATTTCCATGGGGCGACGTCGATGCTATGTATCGACGTTTCGACTACAGCGTGGTCGACAATGAAGTCTGCCACTATTTGACCCTTCATCGCCCTCAAAGGGATGTATGTCAGGGAGAATTCAGTTAACGCTAGTGCCCATTTCCCAATTCGACTATGCAAAATAGGTTTGGACAACATATGCTTAATGACATCAAAATGCGACGAAACATAAACATTAACTGGTTTGATATATTGTTTCAATTTCATACATGAGAAGTACAAACATAGGCACAGCTTTTCAATCATAGTGTACCTAGTCTCAGCATCTATCAATATCCTACTAAGGTAATAGATTGGTCTCTCGACGCCACCATCATCCTCTTGTGCTAACATACTGCCTATGGTCGTATCCGACGCTGCAATGTACAACTTCATGCTTTTATTTATACTAGGTGGTAACAGGATTGGAGGCTTCGTCAGGTATTCCTTGATTGCGTCGAAAGCCTCTTGTTGTTCTTGCCCCCAGCGGAACTCACTTTACTTCTTGGTCTTGAGCAGTGGTGAAAACACTTTCGTCTTGCCACTTAGGTTTGAGATGAACCTCCTCAAGAAATTTATCTTCCCCAACAAAGATTGGAGCTGCTTCTTTGTTGCTGGAGGCTTGAGATCTAAGATGCCTTTGTTTTGTTCTGGTTGATCTCGATGCCTCGCTTGTGGACTACAAATCCCAGGAAATCCCCTGCACGAACACCAAAGGCACATTTTAGTGGATTCATTTTTAATCCATATTTTCTCATTCGCTCAAATGAGCGTCGAAGGTGGCCGAGATGACCATCCTCTGATGACGATTTTATGACTATGTCATCAATGTATACCTGCATAAAATTCTCAATAAAATCATGGAATATAGCATTCATAGCCCTTTGGTAGGTTGCCCCAATGTTCTTCAACCCAAAAGGCATCACCACCCATTCATATGTCCCCAAAGCTCCAGGGCATCGAAATGCGGTTTTGGGGACATCTTCCTCGGCTATGAGAATTTGATTGTAACTGGAATAGCTGTCGAGCATGCTCAAATATTCAAACCCCGCGGCTGAGTCGACTAGCATTTCTACCACGGGCATCGAATATTCGTCTTTGGGAGTAGCGATGTTCAGATCCCTAAAGTCAATGCACACTCGAAGGGTCCCATCTTTCTTAATAACAGGAACTATGTTTGTTATCCATTCTACATACCTTGCAGTTCTGATGAACCGACTTTTGAGCAATCTTTCAATTTCCTGCTTGATCTTCGACGTCACTTCTGGGGAAAAACGCCGAGGGTGTTACTTTACTGGCCTTTTGCCTGGCTGGATTGGGAGGCGATGCTCAACTACACTCCGACTCAAACCAGGCATCTCGCCATAATCCCAGGCAAAACAGTCCTTGTATTCTTTCAACACTTTAACCAATTTGGCTTTCATTGTTGGTCCTGCCTTGTCGCTCACGTAGGTGGGCCTTTTGGTTGTTCTATCCCCTAAGTCGACTTCCTCAAGCGGGTCCTGGGCTTGCATTCTCTGTAATTCATGATCTGGCCCTTTTTCGAACCCTAATGGCTCGTCATCATAAATACCATCAAGCCTCTGATTTTCTACAGCTTCCCTTTGGCCTTGTGAGCCATTATCTTTTTTGTCATGGTCGGCCGCCTTAGTTATTTAGAGAGTCTCGTCCTTTTCGAGTGCCGACATTTTTCTGTTTTCAGCCAGATAGGCCGAAATCCGAGTCATGCTTTCTGACTCAGCAGTCATTTTTACCAGTAGTGGGCCACCCCGTTGGTGGCATTTCCATTGGCTCCATACCTTCGTCGGCAGCGTCCCAGATGAACCCATAGTCGGGGTCTAGGTTTAGGACACGACCCGTGTCGACGAAGGTGTAAGACCCTGATCCGTCATCACAAGGAGCCACATTTGCTAAGTGCTGGTCAAAAGACTTCTTGGTACCCTTGGCTTCGTTGACTTTATAATAGCTTTGGTCTGCCTCAATATTTTCGACGATGCCATCCTTCCTCCAAATGATCAATCTCTGGTGCATTGTTGATGGTACTGCACCCAATTCCATGGATCCACTCACGTCCCAACAACAGATTGAAGTTTACTTTCGATTTGATGACCATGAAAAGTGTCAGCCTGTTGGTTGTACCTACTGCCAAGTCCACTTGGACAACCCCCAGGATGTTACTGGTCTTGCCTTCGTAGTTGGACAAAACCATGTTGTGCAGTCGGAGATCATCCTCGGTTTTTCCAATTTTCTTAAACAGATTGTGGGGCATTAGGTTCACAGACGCTCCACCATCTACAAACACTTTGTTGACAGACACCCCATCAATCTTCGCCTTTATGAATAACGGCTTTAAATGATACATCATCCCAGGGCTAGGACGCTCAAACATAGCCGTTTGTTCTTCAACCACGCCACTGTTCATCACATAATAGCATAGCGGCTTGTCATCCGCATTTTCACCAGTGATGAAATCTTCCTCAGTCTTAGAGATTTCGGACACCACGTCATACTCAGCTGGTAGAACCGACACGATACCACAGTTTACCACGAAATCTTCGCCATAGGTGTCATCATTGGTGTCGTTGTACATGTCTTCATCAAAATCTCCTTCAGGTGATGGGTCATACTCTTCGTCGGACTGAGGGGAGTATTTTGGCTCTTCTTCATCTGGCTGAGGAGTATATTCTAGCTCTTTCTTACTCTCCGTCAGCGAAGTATACTTTGAGCTCTGGGTCGACACCACCTCCTTCTCTCCTGAAGTGTTCACAGTCACTGCCATGGTCTGATTCGTCGCCACCTTGTTCTTTTCTACCCATCTTCCTCTTGGGTACTGGCGCTTCTGTCCAGATGTTCCGACAGGCTTCACTTTTGAAGTCGTAGCCTCTTTTTCAGCCTTCTTACTGCGCTGATAGCACCTCCACTGGGTCCTAGTCATAGGGTTTTTCCCTTTGTAGTTGGGGGACACCTTATATCCTGCTTGTTCGACCCCTTTATCGGCGACATTCGCCTCCTTTTCCAAATCAAGAGCTCTCCACTTTGGCCTTTTGCTTCCTTTCTGATTCACTGGTGCCATCCATCTTCCCTATGGGGAGTTCGATGGGGGCACGAAAGTTTTAGGCCTTGCCCCTTGGAACAGCTTTCTGTATTCCTCATTGCGACGAGGGCCCCCGCTCCCGTCGAACACAAACCTTGGGACAGGTGGCTTGCTCTCTGGCAGCACTTCTCTCTTGCTTGCCTCATACCTCTCAGCAGCTTTCTCATCGAACACAGCATTGCATCTGGGGCATAATGTGGATTTCGAGCCGCTTATCCTGCACTTTTCCTGAAAATCCTCCAAACTTTCGCCAGCCTGGGGGTACACTGCTTCAAGTTTGTTCTCTGCTCTCTTGTCGGAACCTTCAGTAGTTTCGACCATCATGCATTCTACCACTTCAGCCGTTGGTGGTTTGTCGAGGCCCTCAGTAGCTTCAACCATCAACCATTCGTACACTTCTGAATACAAAGCCTCTTCAACCTTCAGTGGGTCGGTGTCAACCTGCATCTTCGGCTTCTCGCCAAATTGGAGTCGACCCTCCTTCAAAGCCTTCTGTACCAAATCCCTGAAAAGAACACATTGAGCTGTTTTATGACCAAGGAAATATGAAACTTACAAAATCCCCTCTTTTTCTTTTGTTCTAAGGGGGGTCTTTCAAACCAGACGGAATAATTATTTGACCATCTTTGACCAATAAATCAAATATTTCATCACATTTGGAAACGTCAAAAGTATAAGCTTTAGCGACGTATTTATCCGTCTTGTTAGTTTCGGTGTGATTTTTCCCGTTCAATGGTTTCAACAGCTTGTATGTATATGGAGGTCCAGGCTTAAGTTCAGCCACGTGAATCTCACTTTCGTCGACGGATTTCTCATCGTCGGACGAATATTCGTCAGCAGCCACATAAGATACTTTTTCTTTTTTACGATATCTGTTAGACTGGGCCTTTTCGGCTTTCAGTCGTTCGACCTGGCGAACCCGGTCAGCCAGTTGCGCCATATCTCTAAGATACTGCATGTCCAACTTCTTCCTGATCGAATAGTCCAGGCCGCCAACAGCCATTTTGACTAATTCGTGTTCAGGGACTTGAGTAAAGCACCGTGCTTTCAAAAGTCTAAACCTATTCAAGTACTGGTCTACTGACTCCGTGGCCTTGCGTTTGACACTTGCCAACTCTTTCAAACTTATTTTCGACTGTCCCATATAAAATTGTTCGTGAAACAATCTCTCCAATTGTGCCCATGTGTGAATGGACTGAGGGGGCAACGTGGTAAACCACGTGAACGCATTCTTCGTGAGGGAACTTGGGAAATATTTCATTTTTAAGTCCTCATTGTTCGCTATGTCGCCTGCTTCGGTTTGATACCTAGCGACGTGTTCGACCGTGGACTCTTCCGTTTCCCCAGCGAACTTGGTGAACTTAGGCACTTTCCATCCCCTGGGCAATTATGTTTGTAATACAAAATCAGGTAATGGGGATGTATATGTCGGCCGTCGAAGGCCTGGGTTCGCCCCATTACAGACCATGATACGTTCGACTACGGCCTCCAAGTTATGTTCTCCCGCGAAGGCGTCCTGTCGAACCTGCTGGACAACAAAATCTGGATCTTGGTTCCTATGGACAATCACAGGAGGCCTTTGGATCCTCCTAGGAATCTCCTCGAACTCACGGGGTTGTTCTATAGTTTCGTCAAAGACTTCGTCCTGACGACGAGGCGTCTCTGGTCGAGGTGGTGGGGTCTGTCGACCCTGAGCCCTAAGGGCACCCAAGAAGTCACCGATTCGTGTCATCTGAGTCGCCAGTTGTTAGTAACTCTGGGTTGACTCTTGTATCAGTGGTCTTAATATTGTCCCCATCTGTTGAGTCAACATGTGGACCATCTCATGATTACTCTCATCCATCTGTTGCCTCATGACTGCGACGGAACTAGGGGTAAAAGTTGATATGGATTGAGAGAAAAGGTTGAATCTTGGGGGTCGAACCATCTGGTTCGACACGTGTCCCGTCCCTTGATAAGTCGAAAATACCGGGGACGAACTTTCCCCAAATAAATGGCCGCTAGAATGCAAACTTGACATGAACTCTAGCGGCATTCCATACGATCTAGGTATAGGCATGGTGATACTAGGCATATATTGCCCCGTAGTCCCTGCCATTGTCGATCTCAGGTCATTTCGACGCGGCGTTACAATTGGTCCACTAGGAGAGGCTGACACCGTTGATATTGTACCAGAGCCAACATCAGTTGCTTGTGTTCCCACCGAAGTTTCCGTCGGAGACGGTTCTTCGTTCGGTCGTGGTATTACCATCTTACCACTATGCAAAAACATATTCTCAATTCACACGGGTCCCACCGGGTGTGCCACTTTGTTCGCCGAGCGAACAACCGCTGGCCTTCCGTCGCAGGTTCGCTTGCGGGATCTACCACACAAATCCCAGAACAAGGGAATTGGAAGCGTATGTTTGTGCTGCGTTTTAGTTTCTTGGTTTTTTAGTGAGAGTTGTCACGCTGAGGTGACCTTGGTGACACACAGAGTTTTCTAGTGATCAACGAGTTTGGCGCAAAAACATAAATAAAGGAAAGGCTGTGTAAAACGAGAAAAAACAATGACTTAAATTAAATACTGGAAGTAAATTGCATTAAGTATAATTTGGGCGCAAGTGTACATTTGTTTGCGGGAGTGAACTCGTTTCTCTCTAAGCTTTGTACTTTGAGTATTTTCCCCTTACAATGTGAAAAAATGCGACCCCTAAAAATGAAAAGTACAGCGCCTTATATAGGCCTAAAAAATGTAACTGTTTGTCTAACCGAGTGTCTTCTGAAGCTGACACGTGGCACCCCTCTTCTTTTCAACTTCCCATAGTCTTGGAAGTTTCAAACTTTTCCCGCCTAAACACTTGTTTCTTGAAGTTAAAATCAGCTTGTCACCTCATTTCCCTCCGACGCCAAGGCTTGTCACCGTTTCTCCGACGTGCCTTTCTGCTGGTGTCGACTCGACCTCTTTACGTGCCTCTTTGTGTCGGCACGCCCTGGAATCTCTGGATCCCACCGTCAGTCGAAATCCAGTGTCAACAACCCTCCACTGCCTTCTTGAGAATCCTGACATTCATTCGCCTCTCAAGGAATCATCCACTAAGCTGTTAGAAACACACGTAGTCATCTCAAGCATTCTGGTCTTCACTCGACCGCTCAAGGAATCATCCTCCAAGCCGCTCAAGCACAACTTGGCCCTCTCAAGCAGTTTAGTTATCATTCGACCGCTCAAGGAACATTACCTTTTTCAAGGATTTTCGTGTGCACTATATATGTTTCTTACAAATGAAGTCCATGAACTCCTAAGTGTTTCTAGCAAGTTATGAGCAACAACTCCTTGCTTTTTAATACTGTTATTTCTGTGGCTTTTGTAGTTGGCATTTATTTTGCTAAAACTATTATAGCAGCAAGATGTTGAATCATAATGTTTTAAGTGGCTGCTTTCAACATGTCGGATGAAGATGTTCCATGGCAGCTCATAGGACATCGCGTTTGGATTCAGTTTTAATAGCAGATTCTGTTGATGTGAAATGTCTCTAAATATTCTATGGATATTAGGTTATCCTATGTGGCATCCAACGTGTGTTTGGATTGTGATTTTATGTTGGTCTTTCGGATTTGCTACTGTTTCTAATTATGGAGACAAAATAGGAAACTTTGGATTGAAGACCTATTTTGTTGGAGTTTTTATTGCAGATTTGTGAGCAGTCTCTCAGCTGTGTTTTGAAGGCCCAAATCCAGTTGGGATGTATGTTATAAATAGGAGTGTTTGTAACCTGATTTAGTGACGACTCAAGATGTAGAAGTCTAGGGTTCTGTCTAGGTAAACCTCCCGACTTGTGGGAAGGTTACCCGTATTCCTCAAAACCTGTAGGTAAGAGGCAGTACGTTGTGTTCTTGGAGGAAGCTTTGAAGTAACTCCATGTTGTGGCTTTAGATAACAAACGGTGGAGTTTGGGATCTTACTTAGCTGGTTATTGTTCTCATTAGATGCTGATGTGTCATAGGAGTATGGTTTCATGTCTATTTGTGTAATCCGAATGTAGGCGAAGGGCTGTTGATGCAGTAGCGGATTGCCAACTGCTAGACATCATTGCGATGATTGGGAGTGAGAAGGGTTTCTCATATCTAGAGAGGATCTAGGTAGAAGGGTCACTGGGTAATGATTAAGTGATAAGCTGTAAACGGAGAGTTTAGCTTTGAATTGATACTGCTGATAGTGGACTTTATCCCTGGCTTGGTAGCCCCAGATGTAGGTGTATTTAACCAAACTGGGTTAACAATTCTGTGTGATCATGTCAGACCAGATGTCGAACTGCATGTTCTAGGACATCTGAATTCTGTACATGTACCAGAATTTCAATTGGTATCAGAGCAGGTCATTCTGTTCTGTATCTGGATGACATCCGAGGGAAGATACTTTCTGGTTCATGGTCAAGGTAGAAGCTTTCTACTGAAAAGTTGTTTGGACTTGGAGAAGTTCATATAGTTGTTTGAATGGTCCCTTGAAGTAGAGATTGTACTATTTAGGATAGGGTGTGTATTGGCTTTGTTTGAAGTTGTCAGGCGTGGTGAGCTGCTGTGCGGGTTGATTTATTTTCAAACCTATGTTGACCTAGTGCACATGGAGTGGCGTGGGTTATTATGTTTTGCCTGAAGGCTGTAGAGGAGTTTTCTGGTGTGTGTTCTGCTGCATATATATATCTGATGGAAAATTCCTGGTTGTTCATATTGCTGAGGGAGATTCTACAACATCTACGAAAGAAGTGGTTAGTTCTTTTGTTGATGTGCCTTATAAGATGTTCTGACATCTTATTAGGGCAAGCATGATCTGCTTCCTTGGTAGTTCCGCTGCATGAGGTTCTGATTGAAGAGCTCTAGAAGTATGGGATCCTGGAGTTATGATTGAAGGAAGATTGTAGCTGTCCTTACTCGTTTTTTGTTCTTGTAGATGTCAACCGGTGTGATGTCAAATAGCATTCCAAAGTCGGGAGCAGAGGAGTGTCTTTGTGATGGTTGAGTCTTGTATGACTTGGTACATGGGTGAGTGGCTTCATCATGTATGCTGAAGTCAGATTGAAGAAGAAGGGTAAGATGAATTATCAAACTCATGCTCTAGGGGTTTGTTGATTTCTTGTTGATTAAGTTATTAAAGACACTTGATATGATGATCAAGTCTAATCAAGGCAACTGAGTCATGTTCTGGAGTCTTCTAATTATTCTTCAGACTAGGAGGTGCTTCCTAGGAAGCATAGGAGTGAAGACCGTGGAGGTGATTTATTTTCACCTTTCACAAAAACTGCAAGGAAGGATTCATCTCGCTTGACCCTAAGAGTGAATCCAATCTGATTGAAGATTTGATGAGGTAAAGAAGACTTGTTCAGAGAAAGTCTTAGTTACTTGAGTCAAGAGTGACAGCCTTGATATCTCAATAGTATCATTGAAGAAGATACTTGCAACACGACTGAATACTTAATAAGTGTTCATGACATAATCTGGTGGAGCTTAGCTACAACAGTGAAGAAGGGTTATTGTATAAGGATTTAAGATCAATTGCTATTTGTGAAATCCTCAAGTATTTAATTGATTATCCTTGAGATTCAAGATTGGGGATGTTCTGTCAGATGTTCTGACATCTTTTCATCAAAGGTTTGAAGAATCATGGGAGGGGTTCTACATTCGCTCAAAAGTCTCCTAGGGGTTGGCCTGGGATTATTGGTTTAACATTTGTCCCTGGAAAGTATTGTGATGCTGTTGAATATGGAGATGGAAGACTATGAAGACATCATAATCTTGATGGCTACAACTTGGATTAGTTTATTTCTGATCTAAGTGAGTTAGAATGAAGAGGTTGTGTTGTCTTTATTTCTCTCTATGGTAGTCAGGTGTTTATGTTGACCTGAATTAGCTGCTCTGGTTGTGTCTTATTGGGAGCTTCTTGAAGGACTTCTATGCGCAATGATTGTTGATGCTTCTTTTGGAAGATGATTGAGATTGTGCATATGGAGCTGGATGCTCAAACATTATTGTCAGAAGAGGTGTTTCTGACTATGTGAATTTGAATGTGGAGACTCTGATCTTATTTTTAGGAGTATGTTCTAGCAAGGCATGACTAATAATTTTGAAGATTTCACTAGTATCAACAAGTATAAGGAAGTGGTTGATCTTATTGGAGCTGCTGGTTTGATGAAGACTGTGTCTGACATAGGACCATGTTATGAGAAGTTGCTTAAGGAGTTTGTTGTGAGTATCCCTGAAGACTGTAATAGCAAACTCAGAAAAGTCTATGTAAGAGGCAAAGCTGTGAAATTTTCTCCCAAAGTGATTAATAACCTTCTGGGGAGACCTACGGAAAATCAGGCTGAGTTAGGAGCAACAGATGATGAAATCTGTGAGGAGATAGCAGGTGGTTGCATCAAAGTTTGGCCGAATGAAGGAAAGCTCTCTTCTGGGACGCTAAGTGTCAAATATGTTATCCTTCATAGAATTGCAGTGATAAACTGGGTTTCTACCAACCATACTTCCACCATCTCATCCATGCTTGGAAAATTCATCTATGCTATTGGAAAGAAGGTCCCTGTCAACTTTGGAGCATATATCTTTGAACAAGTTTTAAAGCAAGCTAGCTCATCTGCTGTTAAGCTACCCATATGTTTTCCATCCTTAATCTGTGGAATAATCCTGGACCAATTTCCTGACTGCTTAGGAAGAAGTGACAAAGTTAGCAAGAGAAAACCTCCAATGACTTTGCATTATAGGCTGCTAGGTGGAGTTCATGTGTCTGATGTTGTTGGGACATCCTCCTCAACTTTAAGTCATGCCACTCTTGATGATGAAGCCATTGCACAGATGCAAGAAACGTGCAAAGAGCTGGAAGAATCTATCAGGAGAGATACAGCAAGGAAGGCAAAGCTCGAGCAGCTGGTTAAAGCTTTGGTTGAAAAGAGAAATGCTGCTAAAGATCAGGAGCTGACTGAAGATGATGGACAAGGTGAAACTACTGAGTCTGATAGAAGGAGTGCCCAACAATCTGATGATTCTGGTTCGGAGAATGGTGCTTCTGAATCTGAAGGTGAAAGTAATGAGGTTGCTGAGGACAGTGCTGAATAGCCTTTGGCTATCTGCAAGTTGATTTTCTATTTTTTTTTGTTTGTATATTCTCTTAGGACAACTTATTTCTGTTTTTAGTTTTGAACAATATATTGTTGTAATATGTTTACATTTGCCTATGACCTCTCTTTTTCATATTTGTGGCTAAAAAGGGGGAGATTATAGTAAATGAGAGGGGGAGATTTAGCAGTGTTATGAGCTTGAGCTGGTGAAGGGAGAGTAGGATTGTGTGTGTTGTGTGCTGCAGGTAGTTTGTGTGGGAGTGTTTGATGTGGAGTGTTTGCTGCTGTTGAGGGGGAGTTTTGATTTTTTGGTGTTTGTGTTGAAGTTTTGGTGTATGTGTGCAGCTGAAGGGGAATGCTGCGTGTGTGGACTGAGTGTATGTGTGCAGCTGAAGGGGAATGCTGCTATGCAATCAATTTTTTTTTGCTGTTTTCGTTGCTGTCTGATTTATGGATATTTCTTCTGGCTAATTGTGTTTCTCTGAAAGTTTGTTTGTGTGTGTGTAGTTTTAGCCAAAATAAGCCAAAGGGGGAGATTGTTATTTCTGTGGCTTTTGTAGTTGGCATTTATTTTGCTAAAACTATTATAGCAGCAAGATGTTGAATCATAATGTTCTAAGTGGCTGCTTTCAACATGTCGGATGAAGATGTTCCATGGCAGCTCATAGGACATCGCGTTTGGATTCAGTTTTAATAGCAGATTCTGTTGATGTGAAATGTCTCTAAATATTCTGTGGATATTAGGTTATCCTATGTGGCATCCAACGTGTGTTTGGATTGTGATTTTATGTTGGTCTTTCGGATTTGCTGCTGTTTCTAATTATGGAGACAAAATAGGAAACTTTGGATTAAAGACCTATTTTGTTGGAGTTTTTATTGCAGATTTGTGAGCAGTCTCTCAGCTGTGTTTTGAAGGCCCAAATCCAGTTGGGATGTATGTTATAAATAGGAGTGTTTGTAACCTGATTTAGTGATGGCTCAAGATGTAGAAGTCTAGGGTTTTGTCTAGGTAAACCTCCCGACTTGTGGGAAGGTTACCCGTATTCCTCAAAACCTGTAGGTAAGAGGCAGTACGTTGTGTTCTTGGAGGAAGCTTTGAAGCAACTCTAGTTTGTGGCTTTAGATAACAAACGGTGGAGTTTGGGATCTTACTTAGCTAGTTATTGTTCTCATCAGATGCTGATGTGTCATAGGAGTGTGGTTTCATGTCTATTTGTGTAATCCGAATGTAGGCGAAGAGCTGTTGATGCAGTAGCGGATTGCCAACTGCTAGACATCATTGCGATGATTGGGAGTGAGAAGGGTTTCTCATATCTAGAGAGGATCTAGGTAGAAGGGTCATTGGGTAATGATTAAGTGATAAGCTATAAACGGAGAGTTTAGCTTTGAATTAATACTGCTGATAGTGGACTTCATCCCTGGCTTGGTATCCCCCAGATGTAGGTGTATTTAACCGAACTAGGTTAACAATTCTGTGTGTTTTGTTTTTATCTTTTCAGTACCATGATTATTGCAATATACCTTGCCCTTTGTGATCATGTCAGACCAGATGTCGAACAACATGTTCTAGGACATCTGAATTCTGTACATGTACCAGAATTTCAAATACAGAAACTGTCTAAGAATAAATCTCTAAGAGATAATAAAGCACCTTAGTTCTGTATTGCTTAAAAGCTTTCTTATTGAGCATTGCGGCTTCTTATCATAAACTTTAAGCTTCTGTACTCCTTTCTTGAGTAGGCAGTGCTTCTTCCAGCTTAAATATCAAGATCAACTAAGTTACTATGCTTCACTTATTGATGTTTCACTTGATGAGTTTCACATGGCTTTAGCATGTTGCATCGTTGTGCGTTCTTTATCATTCCGCTTCAGGTTCTTCTCCATTGAGCGTTCTTCATTTAAGCTTCAGCTTGTAGCATCTTGTACTCCTTTCTTGACCATATAATGCTTTTTCCAATTCAACCATCTAGTTCAACTAAGCTACTATGCTTCACTTATAATGTCTCACTTGAGTAGTTTCATATGGTGTTAGCATAATCATCGTTTGTGCACACTTGTAGTAGCAACTTCATCTTTGATTGCTACATGTTGATTTGTTTGATGTGTTGAATAATAATTCTTTGTATGAACAGCAACCAATAATCTTTTTATCTTTCTCTCTTTGTGATCAGCAGTAGCTTCAAGCAATAAGCCATTAGCGACAAGCAACTAGCTTCTGGCCATGAGCAACATTTCTTCAAGCTTCCAAGTCTTCAATTTATAGAGCATGATAAAATAGATCCATTGAGGGGTATTCTTGGAAACATATTCCAACAACAATATCCCAACATTCACATGAAGGAATGGTCAACATCACTGTACAAAAAGATGCTCCTGCCCCACCTTTTCGAGGTAGAGGATACAGAGTTTTAGTACTATTATATTCAGCTTAAAACCATTTTAATCTTCATTCTTCTAGCATCTTCAGAGGCTTCAAATATTAACTTAATGAAGCGTGTTGTAGAAGAGTCGTTCTTTGTATAGTCTTCAGAATTCCAAGATCTTTGTTCAGCAGAATCTATCTTGAGAATCTTCAACGCTCGTGATTTTAGAAGCATTATCTTCAGAGTCTTCAGACCTTGTCTTTAGAGTCTTCATATTTCATTAAGCACATTCTTTGTCTTCAGAGTCTTCAGCACTTCGTCCAATCAGAACCTTGTCTTCAAAAACTCTTCAAAAATTGATCTTCATAAATTATGTCTTCAGAATCTTTAGAACTTTGATCACCTGAACCACATCTTCAGAATCTTCAGAACTTGTAACATTAGAAGCGCGTCACATTAGAAAGTCTTGTAGACCTTTCTTACAAAGTCTTAATTAGAATGTTCAGAACTAACGTTCATTAGAACTATTGTAATAGAAACATTCACGAATCTTGACTTTAACTTGTACACACATAAGTTTTTCTTCTAGAGTGTTGATAATAGAGTCTGATGATGTCACACGCCTTCTTATCAGAGTCAGAATTATATTGATAACAACCACACACTAGACAAAAACCATATCATACAGAATTGTTCTTTTAGATAACATGTGCAGTTATCATAAAAACTTAAAGGTCAGATGTAGAACCAAATCTTGTTCTTACAATGTCCCCCTTTTTGATGATGACAAATAATGCATTTTGATAGAGCAATTCATATAGGGTAATCACCATAAATCCAAAGGCTTCAGCTTGTAGCATTTTCTTCAGCACTTTGGCTTTGCATAGCAGCGTGCTATCACCAGTAACCATCAATTCTTCAAGCTTCTTGATCTTCAATTTATAGAGCTTGAGAGAATAGATTTGTTGAAGGGAGTTCTTGGAAACATATTCAAACAGCAATATCCCAACATTCACATGAAGGAATGGTCAACATCAATGTACAAAAAGCTGCTCTTGCGCCACCTTATCGAGGTAGAGGTTACAGTTTTTGTATTCTTGTGTTAAGCTCAACACCATTCTTATCTTCAATCTTTCTAATGTCTTTAGTGGCTTAAAATAAAATGTTGATAGCATGTTGTAGAAGCGTCGAGTCTTTGCAACTTCAGAAACCCATTCTTCAGAATTCCATGATCTTTTTTTAACAGAACTATCCTGAGAATCTTCAGCACTCGTTCTTTTAGAAGTAATATCTTCAGAGTCTTCAGAACATGTTCCTTCAGAACCTTGTCTTTAGAGTCTTCAAAATTCATTAAGCACATTCTTGTCTTTAGAGTCTTCAGTACTTCATTCACCTGAACCTTGTCTTCAGAAACTCTTCAGAACTTGACCTTCAGATTGTTGTACCCTAATTTTTACCCCTAATATTTCTCACATCTTATTTGCATCTTTTACCACAAACAAGATCATGCTTTGGTTCCTTTATCCCACTCTTCTTTGGGTTTATGCCTTGCAGGGATCATCGAGCATCTGTGTGTTTCTTATTTGCTTTTATTTGTTTATGTTTACTAACCTTCAATCAAAATCCAAAAAATATGCTTGTTTTCCTTTTACTAACTTTTTCAGGAAGGATTTGGATCAAGGATATCAAATGTCAGTTCCTCAGCTCGAATGAATTTCATCTAAACAAAGTCAAAGTTGATCGGCAAACAATTCAAAAATCATCTGATCAAGAGTTTCCAAGATTTAATTGATTACTATTCAAGAGACTCCAAGGTTCATGTGTTTATTTCCATGCCTTCTTTGACAAGCAAAAAGAATCGAGCCAGAGCCACAACAGTGCAATCTAAATGCAATTTTCCCATTTTTCACTGAAGTAACCGATTACCACTATATGGGTAATCGATTACCATGTGGAAAATTTGAAAAAAAATCAACAAATTTAAATTCTGCAGCATTTGGCACCAATTTCAGCATTTGAGAATATTCTATATCACTTCATTTCAATTCCCCTACATAATCACAATTAATTCCCACCATACACCTTCAATAATCACCACTTGATCTTGATTTTCCCTCCAAATTCAAATTCCAAGCCTAATTTTGGTTCCAAACCAAACTCCAAGCCACCAAAATTCCCAAGCCTAAACTCTATAAATAGAACCCTTATTTAATTCATTTTTCAAGCTTTTAATAGCCAAGAAACCTCTTGCGAATTCTCTCCCCAACCACAAAATTCACTCAAAGCTCACTTTTCTTCTTTTGAAAGTTAACAAGTTTTCACATTGAATCTTGTTCAACTTTGAGCTAAACCTTCATCCAAACTTTTTTTCTTCATCATTTCTTGTAGATCAAGGCTTTGGAGTTTGCATCTTGAAGCAATTTGAAGGAATTTTCATATTTGGAGTGGTAATCTCATTTTCCACCATTGTAGTTCTTGATTCATCTTCCACAATGTGATCCTTTAATAATTCTTGTTGCCTGATCTTTGAATCTTGAAAATTTTGTTTCAATTGATGTATTTATTGTTGTTTACATCGAAATTTCGTGCACAATCCATTCCTTGATCATGCTGAATTTTGAAGGAATTCTGAATTTTAGAGATGCTGATTTTTTGCTGTTTTTCTGCTATTTTTGCAGTGGTAATCGATTACCCTAATCATGGTACTCGATTACCCTGAGACAGAATGGTGATTTTCACCTATTTTTGGGACTGTTTTGGTTGTTTCTTCATTCCTAACCCCTTCCCTTTGTTCTTATCCTTAGATCACATAATTTTATGGTTTAATTTGGCTTTCTCTTCATCGATTTCTCTTTTCTTTTGATTGATGAAAATCTTACATATCATAGATCATTGATTTTTCAAGGATGTTTAATCTTCATTATTTCAAATCTATGGTTAAATGATCATTTGGATCATTCTCCATACTTTGGAATTGTGATAGGTTACCTTTGATAAATTGATGAGAGATCTTGATCAAGATGAGATCACTACCTATTTTCTTTTCATGCGGTATTGATTTCGGAGAGTGATCTACATATCACTTCTATAGCATGCATTAGCACTAACATCGTTATTGACCAGCCTCCCATAGTATGATCTTCCTCATATATTGTGCTATGATTGCTTAACATAGCGCTACATAACCCTCCGAATCGAACTTGATCTTTCGTGGCGCAAACCTTTTAGTTGTGTAAGCCCAAGGATGGTTAATCATTTGTATTAGGTTCAAAATCTTTGAAGCTTTATGTGTAGAGGATTTGATTCTATCAATCTTCTAACAAGTCTTCATTAACCTTGACCTAAGTACAATGTTTAATCATTATAGTTCAAGACGCGAGACGGAATAATCGGTGTTACTTTTGATGGCTTATGGCACTATGGCCTTTGTGCTACAATTATGTATATACTACTACATTACTATTACTATACTTTTATGATCCCTTCTTGCTCCCTATCTCTCTTTATTTTTATTGCTCATTGCTCATTATATCATATCATGTTTATGCTTCTGTCATTTTCACTTTGTTCACTTGGACCATATGTTTATGCTTATGCCTTTTTCTCTTTGTCCACTTGGACCAAAAACATTAATAAATGCCAAAACCTCTAAAAAACTTGTGCTGTTAATCTTGGACTATGGTTACTATGCTTTGCATTGGACATGGAGTTTTTCACCTAGACCTTGGACATCCAATGCTCTTCTTGGACCCTTGGACTTCAAACTAGGACTTTCTCCCTTTGCTTTGGAATTATGGTTTGAAGACTTTGGAGTTTTGTACTTTTGCTTGGTTTATGGTGAAGATTGCTACATTTGTGGTTAGATCTTTCTTATCCTTAGCTTTTACTTTATGCTTTAGGATAACCTCTTCTTCTCCACCCTTCAATTTTCAAAACCTTCTCCCTTTTTTCAAATCCTTCTTGTTTTCAAAACCATAACCTCTTTCATATTAAACCTTGACTTTTGTCAAGTGCTTTTTCAAACTTACTTTTCTTTAATAAACATCAATCAATGTTAACCATACTTGACCATTTCAAAAAACTTAAAAAACATTCAAACTCATTCAAACTCTTTTTGTGCCTTATGCACTTTTTCTTTTAAAACTTTTTCATAAGTTTAAACATGATTCATTTTTTATAGCGAAATTATTCGCTTGGAATGACGACTTGTCTCTACTTTTTAAAATCAACCAAAACAAACAAATTTCATTCTTTGTACCACGAACTACGAGGTTTTGATCCTATATTGCGCTTTGTGGGTACGTAGGCATGAGGCGACAAGTCTCTCCAAACACAAAAATCTTAAAAAAATAATTCTCTTCTCATCTCTTCAATCTCATTTCAAACAAACCTTTTCAAACCAAAAAGCGTAGATATTTCAAAGGGTTCCTATAGATTTCTATAAACGTTTTGGGTGCTAACACCTTCCCTTAGGGTTTCAAGCCCAAAGATGGGTGAGCATCCACTACAATCATACTTAGGGTTTCAAGCCCTCTCAGAGCTCTTAGACAAAGGATCAATCAAGAAATAACATGATCTTTAACTTGTCTAGCCTCTCAAACATCCACAAAGGATCAAGAGGACTCCCACTTCAAGGATTAAGCACAAGGCTTCTCCCTTCTAGGTGGATCAAGCCTTAAGATCGCCAGTGTCACCAAATTAGGGTTTGGTTGACCTCCAGATGGAAATTTTCCTCTGGTCATGAGCCAATGCTTCAAAGCATAACCTATGATGCTCCAAGGGATCTCATGAACCCAATCATCAAGTCAATTTAGCCTCAGGGGATGCATTCATCAAAAAAATCAGGAATTAGGGTTTCTTAACCTAATTCACCCCTAAGTTGACTTTTGGGACAAAACATGAGCCAAGACCTCAAGAGGGGATTTGAGGGTCTAAAATACATCACATTGATCCATTTGCAACAATGGATTGATCCAAGAAGCTTGAGCAACAAGTTTCAATTTCATCAGAACCACAATTAGGGTTTCGCGGAAAAAGTCAACTATATCCTTGACTTTTGACCAGGACATGCTCCCAAACCCTAAGACATGATTCAATACACCCTATAATACCTATGAAATCAATCCATCAAGTTTGATTTAGGTCAAGGACTTAATTTCATAGAGGATCGCACAATTTGGAATTCATCTGACAAAAAGTCAACTGTGCACAAAAGTCAAACTTTGACTTTTTGAGAATTTTCACAATTATGGTTCTTTGACCCCAAAATGATGTTAATGTATGATTGGAATCATCATTCATCAAGAAAAATCAAGAAAATTGGGATAACTTGTAAAAGGGGTAACCATAAAAAACTTAGAAAATTGTCTAAGTTATGGAACCAAGTGGCTAGGGTACCAACTTTGGAGGATCATAACTCCTAAACCACAAGGCCATTTTTCCCATCCAAAGCTGGATTTGTAGCTCTCATTACCCTCTACAAAAGCTTCAACTACCACTCATTCCAATTCCCCATGGATTTTAAATTATGGAATGATCAAAATCACAAAAAGTGAAAATGTCACTTTTTTCCAACACTTAGTGAAATTTTCACTAAGTCAGAATCTACCTTCACTTTTTTCCAAATGTAGGGGCATTTTTCACTTGGATCCAAAAAGTATCAAAACCAATTATGATCAAACAGTTATTGTATCATATGAGGGCTTTCTAAAATGGCCAAGAACTCCATCAAATTCCACTTGAGCCATGAGATATGCCAATGGCAATATGCCTTGCTGAAAACTGCCAAGGCTAGGCAGAATTTTGCACTTTTGCTCGATTTCGAAAAATCAGATAATTCCAAGTCTTGTCATCACTTTGGACACATCTGAGGATTAAATCTAAAGGGAACAAACACTGATCCAAGCCTCCAAAGTCTTTGGAACAAGAAGTAGCATGCCAAACCTAGAAATCCCTAAAAGAGGGACAAGACTCCAATTTTGGATTAGAGCATTTAATGGATGCTTAGAGGTGGCATGAACTGAGTTTCCTCCAACTGAATTCAGTCAAGATTCGTCCAACAACTAGGGAACCACAGCTCTGTGCTCTAACCTCTAGTCAATGGCTAGAGGAGACTTAGATTCCTATTGATCAACATTGGCCAAACCTCTGCTGCAATTGCCATTCACTATTGATCCCAAAACAAACTTGCTCTACTATAAATAGAGCTCATTTGTGCTCAGTTTGAGTACACCAAAGCCATCAAATAGATGTTTTCCTCAAAATCACCTTCTTTAGGCAAAAATACCTTCTTTAGCAAGGTAACTCTGAGTTTTTGAGTTAGAGAGCATTTCAATCACAGCTCATGATCCAAACACATCCAATATGTCATATCTAAGTTGTCCAAACTCACACAAGTGACCTGTAATCCTTAAATCTCAAAGTCACCTCTCAAAACCTCAAAATAGGCTTTTTTTTTGCATTTTTCAAGCCATGTCTTGATTCAGTCACTTTCCAAACCAGATAAAACCTCAAACACACTCCAAATATCATCCTTGAACTGTCCCAAATGACTCCCAACATCTGGAACACCATTTGAGAGAGTTGTTATTTTGGCCATTTTAACCCCTTTTGCAAAAGATGTTTATTCAAACTTATTTGGAATTTTTATCATTTGTATTAATTTTCTTTGAATAATTATATTAAAAAATGATGAAATTAGGGTTTTATTGATTTTCACCCTAACAAACTTTTCCGAACACTCATGGGCCTCTAATAGAGTGTAAGACCCAATCCTTTGTAAATACAAACCTATTTTGGGCCTCAGATGTTGTATAAGTCCCGTTGTATTTCAAAATTTCGGCGCGATCATCGCCCATTTAAAACAAACTATCTGGGCCTCTCCTCGAGCTATAAGACCCATTCAAAATCATTTTGGGCCTTTAATAGAGTGTAAGACTCAATCCCCTTTTGAAACCAAAAACTTTTGGGCCTCAGTCATTGTATAAGACCCACGGCGTTTTCAAAACCTCGGCGCGATCGTCGCCCATTTCAAAATTAACCATTGGGTTTCTCCTTGAGCTATAAGACCCATTTTTGTTCACTTTCCATCATTTTTGGGCCTCTTGAGAGAGTGTAAGACCCATCCCCTTGTACAGAAAACCTTTCTTGGGCCTCAGTCACTTGTATAAGTCCCTGTACAAAATGACAGTGCGATAACTGATAAAACCCTGGGCCTCTCCTTGAGCTGTAAGCCCCAATTTTCCTTTCAAAAGCACTTTCTCCTTTGATTTTTTAACATACTGTTATTTTCAATTTCTTTGTTGAACAACTAACAATACAGTACAGAAGCTCTACAACCGAGTAAGTGTTTACCGGCTTTCATATGTATATAACTGTATTGTGGGCCTGTTTCACTGTAAGTCTTCTTTCATAAACTCATATCGACTGTGTAATACTAGTATAGATATTTAGAGTTTCCCCGACAACTACGTCTAGAAATAGACAAAACCTCGTCTCCTTACCTCCGACGTTCTCCCAGATATTTCAACATAACCTAAACCATGAGAATTTTATTTTACAACAGTTTTAGATAACTAGATCTAAGAAATCTCCCCCTTGAACAGTTCATATACAGAAGGCCAATGTTCCAAGTGAAACCCCTTCTGGAACTATTCATCAGCCTCCTCTTGGGCTTAGTGCAAGGACCCAAAGGCTTCCTAAAAGCATCCCCGCCTCCTCTTGGGCATTGTACAAGGACTCGTCGGCTTCTTAGAAGTTTTCACAGCCTCCTCTTAGGCTTCGTATAATGATTCTTCCTCCGGGAAGATAGCCTCCTCTTGGGCTTCGTACAAATTGTCCCTTCGGCTTCTTAAAAGTTTTTCTCGCCTCCTCTTGGGCTTCGTACAAATTGTCCCGACGACCTCTTAAAGGTATAGGAACAAAAATTAGTCATCTTACTAGAATAGTCTTTCAAAGAGTAGTTCTTCCTACGACGAACATATTGTCTCTTGATCTCTCTTAAGCATATTACAAAAGATAAAACTCTAGACTTGGACAGTCTAATTTCCTTGAGTCTCGAAGACATTCTCAAGTTCCTTTCAAAAATAGGAAAAAACACTCGTAGACTTGGGCAGTCTCAATACCCTTCGGATTCCCCGTTTCCTTAAAGAACAGGAAATAATCCCGATCCTCAGATCAAATCCATGAGTACAACATTACCCATATAAGAATTGATTTTCTCTTTTAACCAACATACTGGACCTGTCTCTCAACTGAAACAGTAACCCTAGCCTCCTCTTGGGCTTTGTACAATGATTCTCCCCAGCAGAGTTAACCTTTGCAGCCTTAATCTCGGGCTTTGTACGAGATACAAAACACTCTCTTATTGAGTATAAAAGACTCTCTTGTTGAGTCAAACCTTTGCAGCCTCCATCTCGGGCTTCGTACGAGATACAAAATCACTCTCTTGTTGAGTATAAAAGACTCTCTTGTTGAGTCAAACATTTTTAACCTTCATCTCGGGCTTTGTACGAGATACAAAACACTCTCTTGTTGAGTATAAAAAGACTCTCTTGTTGAGTCGATCACCTTTAGCCTCTATCTCGGGCTTTGTACGAGATACAAAACACTCTCTTGTTGAGTATAAAAAGACTCTCTTGTTGAGTCGATCACCTTTAGCCTCTATCTCGGGCTTCGTACGAGATACAAATCACTCTCTTGGTGAGTATAAAAGACTCTCTTGTTGAGTCAAACCCTTTTAGCCTCTATCTCGGGCTTCGTACGAGACACAAAAGCATCCTCTTGTTGGGTCAATAGCCTCCTCTTAGGCTTTATATAAAGGAATCCCCGTTTGATTCAATCAACCTTTTAGCTTCAAATCATGCTTTGGGCACAACATACAAACATCAGCAACTCCTTTTCCCTCGTCTAATTGTTGTAAGCGGCAAACCTCTGGATTATTTACATCCACGCCACTGTCCCTCTTTTAGCATGAGAAATTCCTAAGGAAAGATGGCGTTGCTCTAAACTGAGTTAAAGTCTTCTCCTTCAGGTTGAAAATCCCCTATAAAGGAAATTATGGCATTACTGGATTCGCATATCCCAGTTAAAGTAATTCTCCTTTATAATTAGTCACCCAACAGTTGTGCCAAACAGACCAAATATTGCCCTTTAGAGATGACAAATTCTCTCTAAAGTCAACACCCTTTTAGCTTCACATCTTGGGCTTCGAACAAGATACAAATAGACCCTTCAGCTTCACATCTTGGGCTTTGAACAAGATATAAACCACCTTTAGCTTCATGTCATGGCCTTTGAACAAGACACCAAAACACCATTTCCTCCCATAGAATAGGAGGAACTACGATCACTCTGATTTCCCCATCCCGGGAATACGTAGGCATAAGATTGAAAAAGAATCTTAGCGAGCACACTAATCAAAAAAACCCAAAGTCCCCTACCTCCATCCAATCTGGCGCAGGATCCCAACAAATTCCCCATGAACAGTCCCGGTATTTCGTTCTGAACAAAATAAGCAGAGAGAGGCCCACGAACTAAAACCGCATCTGTAAACCAACAGTTTTGACTGTTTAACCTCAGTTTGCAAGCAGGGTTAGTTGGAGACATCTATTTCCCTTCCTTCATCAGCTTCAATAGGATAAAAAATGAATCGACTTGTAGTACCCCAGAGCGACGGTGCTTAAGAACCACGTCCAAAATCGCTCGCTACAGAAAAATGGCACCCACCGTGGGGCCAAACAAAGGAAACTTATCTCTCTTATCTCTCTGGTTAAAACTTTATCTTAGGACGAGTCCTTGGGTTCACAAGGTATCACCGAATGACGGTTCCATTGGGGAATGTCATTATTGCTAGAATCGGCCCTCACTAGGATCTTAGGTCAAAAACCTTTAAGTTGGGAAGGTACCACAGAATGGCGACTCCGCCGGGGAGCCATTTTCTGTTAGGATCATAGGATTCATAGCTCTTAAAAAATCTAGGACATTAGGACAAATATATATACTGTTTTTCCTAATTGATATCTGTGTTTATTTTTGTGCTAATGGGAATGCGTGTGATGCCGCATGTGGAAAGATTGAGTATACACCTAGGAAAAACCTCTTTCAGTAGTGTGGAAGCTATCGGAAATAGTTGTCACGCGATACTACCCTCTTCTGAGATTCTTCGAAATACATCACCTAGCACGGTTCCCGGCCCGGTGATGTTATCTCGACAAGAATCAATGATTTTGAGAGACAGGTACAAAAATCGCTAGTATAAACCTTTGGGATGGGTAGAGCCTTGACTTCATGACACCGACCATTTGACCCTGTGTTTTTTCTATGTTTTTGTGTGCTGCATTCATGCATTCATTTTAAAAAACATTAAGCAAAGAAAAATTTTCTCTTCTAGTCTCTCTTTTTCAAATTAAACTAAGACGATGATTGTAAATGTCAGAGAGAAAAGGATTGCGCTAATGGATTTCGGTAGAAGAAAAACTCACAAGTATACCTTCAAGGTTCCAAAACTTGAGGATTTGAGAGGATTAGCAAGGATGATCACTAACCCTGACGCTTTCAGAGCCAAGTACGGAGGTCTGCTACCTCTGTTAAGGGTCCATGTAATTGAAGGAATCCTGGAGGCACTCGTTCAGTTTTACGATCCGGTTTATCACTGTTTCACGTTCCTAGATTACCAGCTCGCACCAACGCTGGAGGAGTAGTCTCATCTGACTGATCTACCCATTAGTGATCAAGCTCCCTTTTCTGGACTGGAAGAAATTCCAAAGGATTAAATCATTGAAGAGCAATCTATTTGGATGAGTCAGAAATCAAGACTCACCTGAGCACTAAAGGAGGAATCCCAGGTTTACCAGCCAAGTTTTTGGTAAAGAAGGCTCTATACTTTGCTAGTATAGGGAACGTGTCTGCTTTTGAAAGTATCTTTGTTTTACTCACCTACGGGTTATTTCTGTTTTCCAACATTGATAACTTTGTCGATATCAACGCCCTTAAGGTTTTTCTCATTGGAAACGCCGTACCAACCTTGCTCGCAGATGCTTATCATTCTGTACACCTAAGAAATTTGTACAGCAGAGGAATGATCACCTGATGTGTACCCCTGCTATATAAGTGATTTATCTCCCATTTGCCTAAGTCTGCTGCTTTTTGGGATCATAAGAGTGCCTTACGTTGGTCGCAGAAAATCATGTCTCTTACCAACTCTGACATAGATTGGTACAATAGGATTTATGACGAGATCAGGATCATTGGCCGTTGTGGAAACTTCCCCAACGTACCCCTCATAGGAATTAAAGGAGGAATCAATTATCATCTAGTTTTAGTTCGTCGTCAATTTAGATACCCGATGAGGCATGTCCCGCGTAATGCTCATCTGGAAGGTCTTTTCTTCAAGGAAGAAGAAAATGACAGGGCACTAAAGATGGAAATAGTGCACGCTTAGAAACATGTTCATAAGAAAGGACGGGAGTCTCTATGAAAACTGGACTGTGTCTCGGTGGAGCCTTATCTCCACTGGGTACAAACTAGAGCTCTCAAGCTAAAGATGCCTTATCCTCAACACGGAGTTCTTCCGCCAAGGGAACCTGTCATGTACTTCATGACTGAAACGGAAAAACTTCAGGGTACTCTCAACAAAGTTCAACAGGAGAGGAGGTCTTGGAAGAACAAGTACCGCATTCTCAATGTGGAGTGTACCAAACTACAGCAACTGCCTCATTCGTACAACACTCGGGCCAATCGTCAGAAAAAGATGGATGATCTCGAGGAAGAGAACAGAGAGTTGAAAGAAGAGATCGACGCTCTAAGAGAGGATATGAGAAAGCTTCGTAATGACATGCAATCCATGGCAGAAGCTCAGCTACAAAGAACTGTGATCTTAGAGATCACCTCAATGCCCATAGTGGAGAAGTATGATCCTAGGTATCAAATGCCGAAAGATCGTCCCTGGGGCATGCCTGTTAACTATATCCCGGAAGGATATGTTCTGCCGATCGCTGAAGATCAGGGAATCATAGCAGAAGTCGTTGGGCCTGAAGGTTACAAACTTCGGGAAAGCGAGGATGCCAGAGGCATAATGAGGACTCCTGAAGGTTACAAACTTTGGGAAACGCCAAGATTCACTGCCGTAGTAACGGTACCACCCCCTGTGGTGCACACTGTCCCGGAAGGACAGATTCCACAGATACCTTATGGTAGAAAGGAAAGTATGTTCGATAGAATGGATGAATTTCAGGAGCAGTTCCTGGAAATGCAGAAGGAACTGCAAGCTATTCGCGGTCAGGATTTATTTGGAAAGGACGTCGCAAACCTTTGTTTGGTCCCCAATGTGAAAGTCCCACACAAGTTCCAAGTACCTGATTTTTAAAAGTACAAGGGTAACTCTTGCCCTCAAAGCCATTTGGTGATGTAAGCTCGGCGAATGTCAGCTCAGACAGAGAACCAGGATCTACTGATTCACTACTTTCAGGATAGTTTAAATAGTGCCGCATTAAAATGGTACATGGGTTTAAACCACGCTACGATTAGCACTTTTAGAGATCTTGGCACTGCCTTCGTTCAACAATATAAATACAATTTGGACATGGCACCAGACAGAGATCGACTCAGATCAATGTCGCAAAAGGACAAGGAAACCTTTAAGGAATATGCTCAGAGATTGTGTGAAATTGCCGCTCATATTTGTCCACCTCTTGAGGAAAAAGAGATGACAAAGATTTTCTTAAAGACCTTGAGCTCATTTTACTATGATAGAATGGTTGCCAGTGCGCCCAGCGACTTCACCGAAATGGTCGGTATGGGAGTGCGTCTCGAGGAAGACGTTGGATCATCAAGTAGTACAAAACGATACTGTAGTGCTCTCCCTAAGAAAAAAGAGCAAGATATTGGGAATATCTCTCTCGAAAAGCAAAGGCGACGGTACCAACCAGTAGCAGCTGTAACTCCTGCTATCAGCCCTGCGGCTGTTTCTACGTATCAACCTCAGGTTGCTCAAAGCCAACCGCAGTCGCAGCAATTTCAGCAAAGGACACAACAGCCTCTTCAGCAGGCTCGTCCTCAATACAACAACAACCGTACAACGCGGCCACCAGGATTTGATCCTATACCCGTATCGTACGCAGAACTATTTCCGTTACTACTGGCAAAGGGGCATGTCCAGACTAAGTCTCCTCTTACAGTACCGGAAAATCCACCTTTTTGGTTTAAGGTGGATCAGACTTGCCCTTACCATCAAGGAGGACCAGGGCATAACATAGAAAACTGTCTCAGTTTCAAATTCGACGTGCAAAAGCTTGTTAGGAGCGGGGTCTTATCTTTCAAAGATACGAATCCGAATGTTCTCACAAACCCGCTGCCTCAACACAAGAAAGCTGCAGTCAATTTGATAGAGGGAGAGTCAAACAACATCTATCAAATTCATGATGTACTCTTGTTAAGGGCCAACTTGGTCAAGATGCATTGTAGACAGAGTGGATATGGCCATGTGCCACCTCATAATTATCACCAGTGTGATATCTGCTCTAAAAGCAACGATGATGTTCTGTGGTGCAATCAGCTCTACAGGAACAGATGGATCTTGGATGGATCCAAGAGCACCAAGTTCATGGAGTTAACATGGTTTATACAAATTCCAACATCATTCAAAACTACGACATCCGTACGATGAATGTCAACTTGGTGGCAATGCACTCACGGCAAAGCCATTATCATAATCTATCGCGGCATGAGTACAATTCCTGTCGGACTTGCTCGGTAAACAAACAGGGATGCTCTTTTGTACAAGAGGCCCTCCAGCGTCAGATGGATCTTGGATGGATTCAAGACTACCATGATAGTAATCATTATCAAACCAACATGATTCAAATCTTCGATATTCGCTTGATGAATACCTGCCTGATGGAGTTACATGCTAAACGGGTCTGGCTCGGGTTCCTGGTATCACATGATTATCAGGACTGTAAAGCGGGTTGCGAAGACGATCAGGGTTGTTCCCTTGTCCAGGAAACACTTCAACACTTGTTGAACCACTGGTGGCTTCCAATCTATATGGATGAAGACACCCAGCAAATTAGTATCACTAACGGGAATCCTACTAGATATCAAAGTCAGGATGTTCGGTCGATGGAAACAGATCTAGTAAGGTTACATTGTGTTCAAAGCGGATATGGCCAGGTGCCACTACACAACTATGAGCGGTGTGGAGTTTGCTCAGTGGATAATCAAGGATGCTACCTCGTGCGAGCAACCCTTCAAAGTCAGTTAGACCGCAAAGAGATTCAACCATGGTCAAGTTCTGGATCAGTCAACTACTTCGCTGATCATATCGAGGACGTTGTCGCAATCTCTGATCATCAGAGGGCTAGGGATGTTTGCGCCATCATCCCTCTACTTGACGAATCAAGAGTTCCCAACCAGGAACGGATCGAAATTACTTACGATGGTCGGAAAAATCAGAAGACTCCCATAGTCATCTATCTACCGGGACCACTACCGTATGAATCAACTAAGGCTATCCCTTACAAATACGGTGCAACAACAATTGAGAATGGAAAGGAAATTTCATTACCCTCCGTAGTGAATATTGCAGACATCAGTCGAGTAACACGGAGTGGTAGAATCTTCAACAGAGGAGTTGGAGAACCCAGCAAAGAAAAGGAACCTCAGACAGAAGTTCTCAATCCACCAGTCGGTCAATCTAGTAATCCTGACCTTTCAAAAAAGGATGATGAGATGCTAAAGCTCATCCAAAGGAGTGAATACAACATTGTTGATCAGCTGTTAGAAACTCCTTCAAAGATCTCGGTATTATCACTGTTACTTAGTTCAGAAGCGCACTGGGAGGTTCTACAAAAAGTCTTGGAGCAAGCCTTTATGGAATAGGATATAACAATCAGATAGTTCGATAGCATTGTCTCTAACATCACTTCCTGAAATAACTTGGGATTTAGTGATGAGGAATTACCTGAAGAAGGTCGCCGTCATAACATGGCGCTCAACATTACAGTCAACTGCCAGGACGATGCTTTAGCCAGCGTACTGGTAGACATAGGGTCAGCCCTGAATGTTATGCCGAAGTCCACTTTGATGCAATTATCATTCAAAGGACCTTCGATGAGAACCAGCGAGGTCATCATCAAATCATTTGACGGATCCAGAAAAACGGTTATCGGCGAAGTCGACCTTCCCATAACTATTGGTCCTTACACTTTCCAAGTCACTTTACAGGTCATGGACATCTGGGCAACATACAGTTGTTTATTAGGAAGACCTTGGATACATCAGGCTGGGGCGGTCACTTCAACCCTCCACAAAAAGCTAAAGTTCATCCAGAACGGCCAACTCGTCACAATCTGTGGAGAATAGGCCTTGCTCGTAAGCAACTTATTGTCATCCACTTATGTAGAACCGGAGGGGGAAATTGGAACCCAGTTCCAAACGCTTTCGCTACACAAGGACAATCAATCCGAAGGGGGAACTTCGATTTCCTCGTACAAAGATGCCATCAAAGCGGTCAAGAATACCAATACAACAGGATGGGGGCAGCTTGTCATTCCTACTGACAATAAGAAAAAGAAAGGTCTTGGCTTTTCCTCAACCTGTACTCAGACGGCTACGAACAATAAAAGTTTTCATCCCATTCAGAACTTCTTCCACTGCGGTGATCGCGACTTTACGTGTTTGGTCAGATAGATACTGCAAGCATACAGGGTATCGCGTAGTTTTAAAAGATTGTCGAACCCACAGGGATTGATAGTCAAAAGGTAGTGTCCTATAATTGCGGTGCAAGGCTAAGGCATGAGGTTGTCACGGATAAAAGTGTTAAAGAAAAATAACTAAAATAAAAGGTTTTAGAACAAATAAGGAAACTGAGACCGTAGAATGATTTCCAGAGTTCTTAGGGACTCTATAGGCTCCGGGGCTGAAATGGATGTAGAAGTTGTTCTGAAGGAAATACCGATCTAAAGGCTTAATCTCACACTCTCGCGCTATTGATCGAACCACGCCTGATGACCCCAAGATTTTGCTCTCGCTCGCTCGGTAATTAAAAGGCGCTCTTTGAAAACGGGTAAGACCAAAAAGAATACCTAAAGCGCTCTCGCTGTGTTTAGGATCCAGTGTTTTGTGCCTACTATTTGACGTGTACCTCAAACTCTCGCTCTGTTGGACTCGTCTTAGTGCATTTCTCACTCTCGTGATGAAATGCTGTCAGGCAGCCTCTCGCTGTCGCGACTAGTCTACTTGAAGTTAACTTAGACAACAAAACCAGAATTTCAGTCATACAAACATCGTTGGTTATCCTACAGAGTCCCGTCGAGACGACGGTCCTCAAACTACGGGCTCATGCAAATTTAGTTAGTCATAATTAAACGGGATATTGGAATACTAACAGTGTTGGATTTGAAAACATACATATTACTTAGGGTTTTTTATAAAATTCTGTTCTTAGGTTTTTATGAAAAGCTTTTGAGACGTTTATGCAGTAACAGTAAATATAATGCAATAAACAATAATTGGAACAATAAAGTAATAACCTGAAAATGCAATGAAATAAACTGAAATAACTTCTATTAATCTGAAATTTGATCCAAGTACAGCAACGGAGTAAAAGGAAAAGAAAACAAAAGTTGTGATAATCACTCAGTGTGAGCAATTATCACTGTGGCTAATAATTTGTAGTTCTGGAGAAAATTCGGCAAAGCTTCCGCAGGGTGTAGATTGGATGATGAATGCTGGGCTGGGAAGTGCTATATATAGACAGAAACTGGCTCAAAAAAAGGTTGGAATAATTTTGAATTCAAACTGCGTGCAAACTGCTTCTAGAAAACTGCTCCCGCGATGCATGGCGAACGCCATATGCCAATGGCGAACGCCATTTGGCTAACGAAGAAAATCTGGGAATTTTGGGGCAATGGCGAACGCCATTTGGTTCCCCTTAGGGAATGGCGAACGCCATTCTGCTAGAGGAAGGAAGGAAGCTCCAGTTCTGCTCTTTTTCCAAATCTTTGCCACAGTTCTTGTCCTTTTCTTCAATCAAGCTGATACTGGACCTGAAAACACAAAGTAAAGAATAACAGAAGTAAATGATAGAAAATACGATAAAGACTCAATAAAAATACGACTAAACATGCACGAAATGAATCGAAATAGCCTATACGAAATCGAGTCATCAAACTCCCCCACACTAAGACTTTTTCTTGTCCTCAAGCAAACTCCCAATGCGAATAAAAATAGGTAAGCACGGTATTTTGACTCGTAGGCACACCGGAAACGATTAAGCACAAGGTTGCTAGGCTAAAGCAGACAGATAGGTACTGAATAGTGCAAACAAGAGTATCGTAACGACACGACTCCACAAAAGCGGACAAAGAATTCCTTCCTATGCAATACCGGTTCAAATCATAATATTATAACTCGACCTACGGACTTCGTTCTTATTCACCTCTCTTTCATTCTCGCGCAATCACATTAAGCCCGTTATCCTTTTGCTTACATGGTAATCGAACCTGTTAGTGTGATCTCTTATTCAACATTTTCTTTCTTTCTTCTCCTTTTTTTTTTTTTTTGCTTATGAATTTCAAAATTCTAATCCTTTGGGCTAAATGATCGGGTGAGGACCACCTAACTTAGTGAGAACAGGTCTTTAATTCACATTTTCTATAAAAACACATAAACACACTTTGAGATCAACACATATTTGCATCGGTACGTCACTTAGTTCGCAAACCAGGATGGTGCTGACTGCTAAGATAAACTAATCAAGAGGCTACTTTTAAAGAAACTAAGAACAAGGTCTCGGCATAATATGTATTTAAACTAATATTGCATACTTAGGAACTCCAAGGCGTAAAAACGGTACTGATGTTAACAAAACTTTCCCAAGTCCGCTTACTTAGCCTAAATCAAAATATAACAACCTATACTAAGTGTGTCCTGCCCTTGAGTTGATTTTTTTGTTTTTAAAATGGGGAAATTACAGACTATACGAAAACATAAGGTAAATAACGACTCAAACGCACATATGACTCAATAACGATACAAAGGAAACAAACTAAACTAGGAAAACGGGAAATAACATAAAGCAATAAATGAAAAGCGATAAATGACTCCTCCCCCACACTTAAATCGAACATTGTCCTCAATAATTCAATTTAAGGTGAAAAGAAAAGAGCGATAAAACTTGGAATGAAAATCAGTGGCGGCGGGCATGGCCTCGGTGCTGATGGGAATCATCTCTAACATCTGGGTCCTCGTGTGGATAATGGGCTTGCATTCTAAGCACATCTCGGCGCAGACCTAGTACCTCGGAAGTAAGATCTCGAAGGCTAAGCTCGGTCCGGTTCATGAATTCCACTTGCCTGTTTTGAAACTCGTAGTACTCCTCTCTACGCTGCTCATCTCGCTCTCTCTGCTGCCGAAGCTTGGACAAAATCTCATCAAGCGATCCTCGCATACCTGCAAAATCATAAGATAAAGGTGCAGTGTGTGGTGCGGTACTAGGACCGGGTGTATCAGAAACACGGTGATAGGGACGAGTTTGAGCAGTAGCCCCATCCTCTTGTTCAGAAACAAGCAACCAATTAGTGCGGACGCGCACATCAATACGATCGGGGGCTGGAAGAGAAAAACTACGGTGCTCACGGTCACGAATCAAGATGCGGTACTTGCCATCAGGTAAACCTTTGACAAGACGCGTGATCTTCCAGAAATCTAGGTCGGCGAAAATACTGCCAAAGCACTCATCTGCATCCAAGATAATATCAAGATCAAGAGCCTCAACAATGATGGTAATCACGCTGCCGATACAGATGGCTCCTCCGACTCTGTTAGGGACACTCACTAGGTGGGCAAGGAAGAAAGGCACGGGGTCTACAGGGGTTTGGTTTATAGCACAGTGAAGGAAGTATAGATCTTTTGAATTCACATTACCTGTGTTCTTTCGACCAAAGATGGTAGAAGCAAGGATACGGTGAAGAACACGAATGGCGGGGTTTTGAATAGAGGTGGCCTTAAGGCCTTCCCATGTGTCAGTGGTATTACCCGTAATATTTTTCCAAAACTCAAAGGCACTGCCTTGCCACTCACTTTCAAGGGGTGAAATGTTACGACTCCCGCAACGGGAACAGGGAAATCAAAAATCTCTCGAATTCTCTCAAAGGTCAGTGAAAAGTCTCGGTTGAGCAACCTAAAGTGTATGGTGCCGGAGGTGCGAGTGATGTCATGCACATAGCGAAGAGAACTAAGGAACTCATAGGTAGCTCTAACAGAAATTGTTTTACTAAGAGTACAGAAATGAGTCATACCTAAGTTCCTCAGCATCCAAGCGACGCTTTGCATGAGACACAAAGTACGAAGAGCTTCCGAGTCTGGATACCTCGTAGCTTCGACTTCTCTCTTAGATATGCGGTGGAAATCCTCACGCATGTTGGTTCCGGTTTCTCCCTCCGAGAACACAATACCCATGTAGTTAAACTCTTGGTTTGCTGCCATTTTTGGTTAGAGAGAAAAGAAAGATACTTTGAGAAATGGGTTATGATAGGAAATGGGTTTTTTGATGATGAGTGAATGGATGGTGATACGGGGTTTAAATAGAGAGGGAAATGGAATGTGAGTGGTTAGGGAATTAATGAAAACGAGTGGGAAAGGAAAAGGTGGTGAAAAGAAATTCAAAGGGCGGTCTATCCAAAAGACGCGCGCCTTCTGCCTTCTGCTGTGAAATGGCGAACGCCATTAGGCAATGGTGAACGCCATTTGCCTGCGATTATGATTTTTTGTTTTTTTTAAGCTAATAAAGGAAAGGAAACATAAATGCAATACTAATTTAAAAGGAAGAACTTACAGTACGGGAAAGGGAAAAATAGTACAGGGAAATGCAAACTATCCTAAGAAAAATAGGGAAAAAGGTTGACAAAACTAGAATCATCCGCGAAGTCGTTCGACTAAAGAGTCGATGACATTGCGGAGTGAGAACACGATCTGGTAAAGGTGATCAAATTGCTCATTCACGACATCCACAAACTGAATGTGATCTACTCGAAATAATGACAAATCAGTACGGAGATCATCTACTCCAACTTGCAGTACGTAAATGGCATCGGGAATAGCTATTGTGGTATGGTAAGTATCAGGTCCAGCAGTGGTAGAACTATTTGTGGCTTCCTGAGGTACAGTGGTATCCATGTGTTTATCAGGCTGAGGTGAATTTGGTGGAGTAAATGTTTTGTTCAACACATCCAAGTCATACAACCAGTTATCCTTGTTGTGCACACTTGTTCTCTCATGATTTGGCAAGGTGAAGGCATGGACAACAACATTATCAATTAGTAACTCAAATTCCACCTGTCCTAAATTGGCTATGATTCCACGGTTAAAACAGAAGTTGATATCCATCGGGCGAATACCACCGAAAATAACAGAACGGTTCAGATGGTAGCGCAAGCCAATGGCATCAGCGGTCATAGTCACCAACCCTCTAATGATAATGGGGTGAAATGAGTCACGAGCCAGCTTTAGAAAAGTAGCTAACATAAACGGGGCAGGATTGACCGGCCTTCCTTGTGAGGCACAAAGCATGATATAAAGCTCATCTCGGGATACAACATAAACATTCTCTTCCTTCCCGAAAAGAGTGTGAGCAAGGATCTTATGGAAATACCTAATTCCAGGATTGTGAATACTCTTGGAGGACATGGCATTTAGGTCAGGATGGTAGTTACCTGTAATAGTACCCCAAAATTGTTCAAGGTCATAACCAGTAAAAGCATCTTAAGGGGTTTTAGTGACAGCATCAGGATCATTGGGAAAACCCAACAATTCAGCCATCTCATGGTGAGTGAAGCGGTATTTGTTTCCAAACAAACGGAAAGTAGCCAATCCACGGCCAAATCCATACCCTCGAGTTGGTTCATAGTATAGGGAACTTAGGAACTCCAAGGTCAGGTTACGGTAGGTGCTGAAATCTTTTGTTAAAGCAGAATTGGTCCAACCGAGTTGGTTAAAGAAGTAAACAACACTATCCCTAATGCCAAGGGTAACCATAGCTGAGTCATCAGGATAAATCGACAGAGCAAAGTCTCTTTGAGAAAGAGCCTCAAAGTGACTCCTCTGAAGGTCATTTCTGAACACAACGGCGTGGTTTTCAAAAGTTTGCATGATGGATCTATCCTAAGGACTGCGAACCTGAAAAATCAAGAAAGAAAATAATATATTGTTAGGGAAAATATACTACATGCAGGGGTTAGTGTTAATAAAAGTCACAGCAAACATAATGCAAATGGTATGGTAATACGGTAACGAAAACACAATTCATGAAGATATTAATTAACATGCTAATACTAATAATAACAATACTAATAATGAAATGCAATCATGAACTAAAGTAACAACAACTATGCATGAGCAAACAAAAATAAATACTACTACTAAGATTTGTGATTTAAGCTCTCACTGAGCGCTCCGTTTAATGTCGGAAGCTCGACATTAGAAATAGGGAAGAATTTCAGTCGTCTGGAGGAGCGGGAAGCTCTTCCAACTTACAACTAGAGTAGAATTCTTTGTTTTCCGTCGAATGGTAATGCTTAAGTCTTTGCCCATTTACTATGAATGGTTCACATGAATTTCCTTCGATTTCGACTGCACCGCTGTTTAGAATCCTAGTAACTTTGAATGGTCCAGACCATCTAGAACGTAACTTTCTTAGGAAAAGTTTAAGTCGAGAGTTGAAAAGAAGAATTGTGTCCCCCTCTCTAAACTCTTTTCTTGTTATTCTTTTGTCATGCCACTTTTTGGTTCTTTCTTTGTAAATGCGGGCATTCTCATAGGCATCAAGTCTCAGTTCTTCAAGTTCATGGATGTCTAGAATCCTTTTCTCGCCAGCTGCCATGTAATTGGTGTTTAGGGTCTTTATGGCCCAATACGCCTTATGCTCAAGTTCTACAGGCAGATGACACGACTTTCCATAAACCAGTTTAAACGGGGTGGTTCCTATAGGAGTTTTGTAAGCAGTTCTATATGCCCAAAGAGCCTTGTGAAGTTTATTCGACCAATCTTTCCTAGACGTTGCAACGGTTTTCTCAAGTATCTATTTAATTTCTCTATTGGAAACTTCGACTTGTCCGCTGGTTTGAGGATGGTAAGGTGTCGCTATTCGATGTCGGACCCCATATTTGAGCAATAATTTTTCAAATATATTTGAAATAAAATGAGATCCTCCATCACTTATAACAACTCTCGGCACTCCAAATCTAGGAAAAATAGTATTTTTAAATAATCTAATAACTACTCGTGCGTCATTGGTGGGAGAAGCTATCGCCTCGATCCATTTTGATACATAATCTACTGCGACGAGTATATACTTGTTTCCACAGGAGGAGGGAAAAGGGCCCATGAAGTCAATACCCCACACGTCAAAAACTTCCACTTCTAGAATACCTTTTTGCGGCATCTCATCCCGCCTAGAAATGTTACCTGTGCGTTGGCACCGGTCGCAGTTTAAGACAGCGATATGGACGTCCTTCCAAAGGTTAGGCCAAAATAGCCCTGATTGCAGAATTCTTGCGCAAGTCTTAGAGGTGCTCGCATGCCCTTCGTACGGTGCGGCGTGACAATGAGATATGACATCTTCTATTTTAGATTCAGGGACACATCGACGGAATATTCCATCGACGCCTCTTCTAAAAAGTAAGGGCTCATCCTAATAGTAATTTTTTAGATCGTGAAAGAATTTCTTCTTTTGCTGGTAGGTTAAATCAGGCGGAAGCACTCCTGCTGCTAGGTAGTTGGCAAGATCAGCGTACCAAGGCAGTGAGGCTTCTACATGACATGAAACTTCGTTGGGTTCTTGAAACTCCAAAGTGTCTTCTTGGTTCTCACTTTCATCTTCCATATGGGCTATAAGTCTATCATACAGAGAATCATCGTTAATGGGAACTGGTTCCGGCTCTTGGTGTTCTATCCTAGAAAGGTGATCCGCTACTACATTTTCGGCTCCTTTTTTATCCTTTATTTCCAAATCGAACTCTTGTAGAAGCAGGATCCATCTCAAAAGTCTAGGCTTAGCATCCTTCTTATTCAATAAGTATCTAATTGCAGCGTGATCGGTGTAGACAACTATTTTTGCTCCTACCAAATAGGAACGAAATTTATCTAATACAAAAACAATAGCTAGAAGTTCTTTTTCTGTGGTTGCCTAGTTCAGTTGTGCACTGTCCAAGGTCCTACTTGCATAGTAGATAGCATGAAGCTTTTTGTCCTTTCTTTGACTTAAGACAGCGCCAACGGCAAAATCACTAGCATCGCACATTATTTCGAATGGTTCATTCCAATCTGGTGGCTGCATAATAGGTGCGGTAATTAAAGCATTCTTGAGTAGCTCAAAGGCTTTCAAACAATCTTCATCAAATATAAATTCAGCATCTTTCATTAGTAACCCGGTCTGCGGTTTAGTGATCTTAGAGAAGTCTTTAATAAATCGTCGGTAGAAACCGGCATGTCTAAGAAAACTGCGGATTTCTCTAATGGTTTTCAGAGGCTGAAGGTTTTCTCTTATTTCTATTTTGGCTTTGTCTACTTCAATCCCTCTTTCGGATACAACATGTCCTAACACAATCCCTTCTCGAACCATGAAATGGCATTTTTCCCAATTCAGCACCAGATTGACTCTGACGCATCTCTCGAGAACCAATTCTAAGTTTGATAAACATCCCTCGAAACTTTGCCCACAAACAGAGAAATCGTCCATAAATACCTCCATTATATTATCTATAAAGTCGGCAAATACGGCCATCATACATCTTTGAAACATTGCAGGTGCATTGCATAGTCCAAACGACATCCGTCTATATGCGAACGTTCCATAAGGACAAGTGAATGTAGTCTTTTCTTGATCGTTGGGATGAATAGAAATTTGAAAGAATCCTGAGTATCCATCTAAATAGCAGAAATATGAATCTTTAGTCAGCCGCTCAAGCATTTGATCTATAAAGGGCAAAGGAAAATGATCTTTTCGAGTGGCTTTATTCAGTTTTCGGTAGTCTATGCACATCCTCCATCCAGTTTGAATACGTTTTGCTACAGATTCTCCTTTTTCATTATTGACAACCGTTACTCCTCCTTTCTTAGGTATAGCATGTACTGGACTGACCCAGCTGCTATTTGATATTGGATATATGATACCAGCTTCTATGAGTTTTTGTACTTCTTTCTTGACTGCATCACATATGATAGGGTTTATCCTTCTTTAATGTTCCCTAGAAGTCTTACTATCATCTTCCAACATAATGCGATGCATACAAATGGATGGGCTTATCCCCTTGAGGTCAGAAATATTATATCCCAGTGCAGTCGGATACTTCCTTAGAACATGGAGTAACTTCTCAGTTTCTATCTGTCCCAAGTCAGCGTTAACTATGACTGGTTTTTCAAGCTTTGTATCTAAGAATTCGTACCTTAGATTTTTGGGTAGCAATTTTAATTCTATAGCAGGTTTTTTTTCATCGGACGATGGTTCGGGTGCTAATGCAAGACATTCTTTCGAATAATCATCGACGAATGGTTCGTGACAATTATCATTTTCGAATAGAGAAGATTCGGTGAATTCAGGTGATTTCACTTCCACTTCTTTTACGCATTCGTCAATGATATCTAGTAAACAACATGAGTTATTAATAGCTGGGGATTTCAAGAATTGAGCTAAAATGAATTCGACTTTTTCTTCTCCTACTTCAAAAGTCAGCTTTCCTTTCTTAACATCAATTATAGCTCCGGCTGTTGCTAAAAATGGTCTTCCTAATATAATCGGGACATGTCCATTATCACAAAATGAGTAGGAATGAAGAATTGACCAATTCGAACAGGGATGTTCTCCAGCATACCTACAGGATATTTGACAGAACGGTCCGCAAGTTGCAGAGACATTTTGTTTGGTCTCAATTCTCCTAATTCGAGTCTCTTGCACGTAGATAACGGCATCAAACTAACACTGGCCCCTAAATCGCATAGACCGTTGTCTATAGCGTACTTTCCTATTACACAGGGTACTGAGAAACTCCCTGGATCTTTAAGGTTAGGTGGCATGTTATTTGAAGTATAGCGCTACACTCGGCAGTGAGCATAACCGTTTCGTTATCTTCGAGCTTTTTCTTGTTAGATAGAATTTCCTTGAGGAATTTCGCATATGAAGGCATTTGGGTTATGGCTTCCGTGAATGGTATAGTAACATTTAGTTATTTCAGAAGTTCCACGAATTTCTTAAATTTCCCTTCATTCTTGTTTTTGGCTAATCTTTGCGGATAAGGTATAGGTGGTTTATATGGTGGTGGAGGCACATAAGGTGTTTCCTTCTCCACGACTACGTTACTCTTATCATCCGCATCATTGGTTTTTGGTTCATCTTCCTTCTCAGTTCCTTTCTTTGGACTTTGATACATGGCCGGTTTTATAAGTCTCGGGTTAACCGGTCCATCATATTCGGTTCCGCTTCGCAAAGTTACGGCATTCGCTTGCCCTTTTGGGTTAGGTTGAGGTTGGCCAGGAAAAGTTCCAGACGGGGCTGGTATTGTTGGTTGTTGTTGGGCTACTTGAGTAATATGGGTTTCCAACATTTTGTTATGCGTAGCCATTGCATCAAGTTTGCTAGTCATTTGCCTCATCAATTCGCTTGCATGAGCGTTTTGGTTCGCAAATTCCTTATTCTGTTGTATCTGGGCGTTCATGAAATTTTCCATCATAATCTCCAGATTTGACTTTCTAGGTGCTTGTGGAGCGGGTGGTCCTACCTTATGAAAACCAGGTGGTACAGCAGGTGTCGAACTTGGTGGTTGCAAAGCATTATTGTTTTTGTAAGAGAAGTTCGGATGACTTCTCCAACCAGGATTATAAGTATTTGAGTATGGGTTTCCTTGGGTATAATTCACTTGGTCGGTGGAAACACCGGTTAACACCTGACATTCGGCGTTTGTATGTCCAGGGGTACCGCATACTTCACAATTAGGAGACACAGCAGCCACAGTAGAGGCTGGTTGTGTTACAGCCAAATTTTTTATTTTTTGAGTTAATGCATCCATTTTAGCATGTATGCGGTCTATTGCACTAACTTCGTACATTCCGCCTTTCGAAGTTGGTTTCTCTGTAGAAGCACGTTCTCCTCCCCATTGGAAGTGATTTTGAGCCACGTTCTCTATGAGTTCAACGGCTTCCTCGTACGGTTTATCCATTAAAGCGCCGCCAGCAGCAACACTTAGGTTCATTTTCGTGTTGTACAACAGACCATTATAGAAAGTATGGATTATCCGCCATTTTTCGAGTCCGTGATGTGGGCAAAGCCTCATCATGTCTTTATATCTTTCCCACGCATCAAAAAGAGATTCATTGTCTTTTTGTTTGAATCCGTTAATTTCTACCCTTAGCATAGCTGTCTTACTTGGAGGAAAATAGCGGGTCAAAAAGACTCTTTTTAGATCATCCCATGAAGTAACAGAATTCGCAGGCAGAGACTGGAGCCAAGCTCTAGCTTTATCTCTTAAAGAAAACGGGAAAAGACGGAGTCTAATTGCTTCTTGGCTAACACCATTTGCTTTCACAGTGTCAGCATATTGCACGAAAACAGATAAATGTAAGTTAGGATCCTCCGTAGGACTTCCTGAAAATTGGTTATGCTGAACGGCTTGTAATAGCGAAGGCTTCAACTCAAAATCGCGTCTTTCGATTTCTGGGGCAGCAATGCTGCTATGCGGTTCATCTTGCGATGGGACAACGATATCCTTGAGAGGACGGTTTTGCGGGTGTTGGGCCATGTCTTGTTCTGATTCGGTTTCGGTTTCGGAATCAGAATAAGGAACGATAGGATCTGGAGGGAGATATCTTAAGCAGTAATCGTTGATTCGGCGCCTCAACAAAAGAAAGCGCTCAATTTCGGCAATCGGTTCCACTAGCTCTTCGCTTTGTGAGCGAGTACTGGGCATACGATTGACAAATTAAGAATAAAGAAAAATTGCCTTAGTCGTTACTGTGCAACAAAAGAGACACAACAAGACTAATTCAATCCCCGGCAACGACGCCAAACACTTGATCGCGACTTTACGTGTTTGGTCGGATAGATACTGCAAGCATACAGGGTATCGCGTAGTTTTAAAAGATTGTCGAACCCACAGGGATTGATAGTCAAAAGGTAGTGTCCTATAATTGCGGTGCAAGGCTAAGGCAGGAGGTTGTCACGGATAAAAGTGTTAAAGAAAAATAACTAAAATAAAAGGTTTTAGAACAAATAAGGAAACTGAGACCGTAGAATGATTTCCGGGGTTCTTAGGGACTCTATAGGCTCCGGGGCTGAAATGGATGTAGAAGTTGTTCTAAAGGAAATACCGATCTAAAGCCTTAATCCCACACTCTCGCGCTATTGATCGAGCCACGCCTGATGACCCCAAGATTTTGCTCTCGCTCGCTCGTTAATTAAAAGGCGCTCTTTGAAAACGGGTAAGACCAAAAAGAATACCTAAAGCGCTCTCGCTGTGTTTAGGATCCAGTGTTTTGTGCCTACTATCAGACGTGTACCTCAAACTCTCGCTCTGTTGGACTCGTCTTAGTGCATTTCTCACTCTCGTGACGAAATGCTGTCAGACAGCCTCTCGCTGTCGCGACTAGTCTACTTGAAGTTAACTTAGGCAACAAAACCAGAATTTCAGTCATACAAACAACATTGGTTATCCTACAGAGTCCCGTCGAGACGACGGTCCTCAAACTACGGGCTCATGCAAATTTAGTTAGTCATAATTAAACGGGATATTGAAATACTAACAGTGCTGGATTTGAAAACATACATATTACTTAGGGTTTTTTATAAAATTTTGTTCTTAGGTTTTTATGAAAAGCTTTTGAGGCGTTTATGCAGTAACAGTAAATATAATGCAATAAACAATAATTGGAACAATAAAGTAATAACCTGAAAATGTGATGAAATAAACTGAAATAACTTGTATTATTCTGAAATTTGATCCAAGTACAGCAACGAAGTAAAAGGAAAAGAAAACAAAAGTTGTGATAATCACTCAGTGTGAGCAATTATCACTGTGGCTAATAATTTGTAGTTCTGGAGAAAATTCGGCAGAGCTTCCGCAGGGTGTAGATTGGATGATGAATGCTGGGCTGGGAAGTGCTATATATAGACAGAAACTGGCTCCAAAAACGGTTGGAATAATTTTGAATTCAAACTGCGTGCAAACTGCTTTTGGAAAACTGCTCCCGCGATGCATGGCGAACGCCATATGCCAATGGCGAACGCCATTTGGCTAACGAAGAAAATCTGGGAATTTTGGGGCAATGGCGAACGCCATTTGGTTCCCCTTAGGGAATGGCGAACGCCATTCTACTAGAGGAAGGCAGAAAGCTCCAGTTCTGCTCTTTTTCCAACTCTTTGCACAGTTCTTGTCCTTTTCTTCAATCAAGCTGATACTGGACCTGAAAACACAAAGTAAAGAAGAACAGAAGTAAATGATAGAAAATACGATAAAGACTCAATAAAAATACGACTAAACATGTACGAAATGAATCGAAATAGCCTATACGAAATCGAGTCATCAAGTGGAGGCTTTCTTCAACCAGTGACTCAAGACGTGTATACCATTAATAAAGATGATTCCTCCGATACGGAGGAAGAATTGAAGTCCTATCTCAACGAGGACGGTTATACGTCTCAGGGCGAAACGCAGATTCCCTTTTGCTTTCCTGCACAGAGCCTGAGATTTATACCAAGGTCAGATGTCAAAATGATGTACGGAGATTGTGATCCGGAAGGATGCCGCTCTCCCCCAAACTCATTAGAGGAGGACACTCTGATGAAAGACAGCTTTGACCCCGACTACTATGGCCCGATGGATGGCCTGCCAATGTGGCAGCCTTACCCAGGAGACTTGGGTCAAGAAAGTCAGTCGAACAATGAAAATCAACCGAGCATCATTAAAGAGAATACCTGCGTCCCCACCATGTCATGGGATCAACACCCAGGTTATCCTGAAACTACCCAGCACGACGATGAATTCGCAACGTTTGCAGGACTAGAATTCATTAACTATGCTTTACCCGAGGTCAACGTCATCGAGAGGGATGACTCCTCCAATTCCAAAGAAGTGTGGAACACCCTGGGACAACCAAGTGGAAAATTTGACTTCATGGTCAAGTACACCGCTCCTGAAAGCTCTCGTATCAGGCTCGGAGACATCCAGCCAACTGGATGGGGAGATACACCTGAGAGTACAAATACTACGCAAAATACAACTGAGGAATCCTCCTACGACAACTCTGCCTGGGAGACAGATTCCAATGATCCAGCTCCACCATAAATCAGCGTTATTTCTGAAGACAAATCAAGGAAGGTACCAGACTTTGTGATTCATCGAGGAGTTAGCCGCCAATGGGTCGCGGTCGATGTTCTGAAGATCGTTCATAAGTCTAAGTAATTGGCGTCTTTACTTTAACCTTTCACCCTGCCCAGGTGAAACGAATATTTTGATAGGGCTCACTTTATGTAAATATCCCTCTTCGCTTTGCCCAAAGCGACAAAGTTTTGTTTTATAGGGCAGTAGTTTCAAGAATCGACTTGTTCATAAATAAAATAACGTCGTTCTGTAATTTCCGCAGTTATTGTTGTTTTCTCTTTCTGCTTTTTCCAGAAAATGGTAATCCTAAAAAACAAAAAATAAATAAAAATGAGCATTGCTCAAAAAAAATATATAAAACACTTCACACACTCTTGCATTCTCTCTATCTCTTCTAAACACAAATCATCACGTCATGCAGATTGCTTGTTTTAAACCCCGTTGAAACATACGATCCAATGCCTTCTCCCAACTTTGAGTTCCCGGTATTTGAGGCTGAAGAAGAAAATGACGACGAAATTCCAGAGGAGATCTCCCGACTACTCAGACAAGAGGAAAGGCCCATTGAGCCTCACAAAGAGTTTTTGGAAACAATCAACTTAGGATCAGAAGAAGAGAGAAAAAAAGTCAAGATTGGGGCACTGCTCAGTCCAACTGTCAAAGAAATTTTGACGAAACTTCTCAAAGAGTTTCCCGATGTATTCGCTTGGTCCTATCAGGATATGCCAGGGTTGGATACCAGCATCATGGAACATCATCTACCATTGAGATCAGAATGTCCGCCGGTAAAACAAAGGTTGAGACGGACTCATCCAGACATGGCTGTCAAAATCAAAGAGGAGGTACAGAAACAGATTGACGCGGGTTTCCTCGCTACGTCAGAATATCCTCAATGGTTAGCCAACATAGTACAAGTTCCGAAAAAGGACAGAAAAGTCAGAATGTGTGTCAACTACCGAGATCTGAACAAGGCAAGTCCAAAGGACGACTTTCCCGTACCACACATTGACATGCTGGTAGACAGTACAGCAAAGTTCAAAGTCTTCTCCTTCATGGATGGATTCTCGGACTATAATCAAATCAAAATGGCGCCGAAAGACATGGAGAAAACTTTGTTCATTACCCCATGGGGTACTTTTTGTTACAAGGTAATGTCGTTCGGCTTGAAGAACGCCGGGGCAACCTATCAAAGGGTTATGACTACTCTGTTTCACGACATGATGCACAAAGAAATCGAAGTGTATGTCGATGACATGATTGCCAAATCTAAAACAGAAGAGGAGCATGTGACCCACCTGTCAAAACTATTCGAGCGTCTGAGAAAGTACAAACTCCGCTTAAATCCCAGCAAGTGCACGTTCGGTGTCTGTTCAGGGAAACTCTTAGGATTCATCGTCATCCGGAAAGGAATTGAGGTTGATCCTGACAAGGTCAAGGCCATTCAAGAAATGCCTTCTCCAAAGACTGAAAAACAAGTCAGGGGATTCCTGGGACGTTTGAACTATATTTCCAGATTCATATTCCTCATGACAGTGACATGTGCGCCGATTTTCAAATTACTCAAAAATTATCAGGATTGCGTTTGGACAGAAGATTGCCAAACCGCCTTCGACAGTATTAAGGAATATCAGTTGAATCCACCGATTCTATCGCCTCTAGTAGAAGGAAGACCACTGATTATCTACCTCACAGTCCTAGAGGACTCGATGGGTTGTGTGCTTTCCCAACAAGACGAAACAAAAAGGAAAGAGTCTGCCATCTACTATTTGAGCAAGAAATTCACTGACTGTGAAACTCGGTATACTATGCTTGAGAAAACTTGTTGCGCTCTGGCTTGGGTAGTCAAACGTCTTTGCTAGTACATGATTCGTCACACCACTTGGTTAATCTCTGAAATGGATCCAACCAAGTATGTCTTTGAAAAGCCTGCTCTCACGGGTAGGATTTCCCGTTGGCAGATGTTGTTATCAGAATTTGACATAGAGTACCACGCTCAAAAAGACGTTAAGGGAAGTATTTTAGCCGATCATTTGGCTCATCAACCGATTGATGATCAGGAATCAGTCGGATTTGACTTCCCAGACGAAGATGTCATGTATCTAAAAATGAAAGACTGCGATGAACCATTACCCAGTGAAGGGCCAGAACCAGGTTCCCAATGGGGACTAATCTTTGATGGAGCTGTCAATCATTACGGAAATGGAATTGGGGCAATTATCATAACACCTCAGGGTACCCACATTCCTTTCACCGCTAGACTTACGTTCAAGTGCACAAACAATGAGACCGAATACGAAGCTTGTATCATGGGTCTCGAGGAAGCGATTGATTTGAGGATCAAGAACTTGGATGTATATGGCGACTCAGCTTTGGTCATCAATCAGATCAAAGGAGATTGGAACACATACCAATCAGGATTGATTCCTTACAAAGATTATGCAAGAAGGTTGTTACCTTTCTTCAACAGAATCCAGTTTCATCATATCCCTCGTGAAGAGAATCACATGGCTGATGCATTAGCCATTCTCTCTTCTATGATTAGTGTAGGTAAATGGAACGACTTACCTAAGATTAATATAATGCGACTTGAACGGCCCGCTTACATCTTCACGATTGAAGCAGTCATAGACGACGAACCTTGGTATCACGATATCAAATGCTTCCTTCAGAAACAAGAGTACCCACCTGGGGCACAAAGCAAAGACAGAAAAACCCTCAGAAGGCTGGCAAGCAGTTTCTTCATGAGCGGTGATACACTATATAAGAGGAACTTTGACATGGTCTTGCTTCGATGCGTCGACAGACCAGAAGCAGACATGCTGATAAAAGAAATTCACGAAGGGTCCTTTGGCACTCATGCCAACGGACATAAAAAATTCTAAGAGCAGGGTACTATTGGTTGACAATGGAATCTAACTGCTACAAGTACATGAGGAGATGTCACAAGTGTCAGATATACTCAGACAAAATCCATGTACCGCCTACACATCTCAAAGTTCTTTCTTTCCCATGGCCTTTTTCCATTTGGGGAATCGACACAATCGGCATGATCGAACCCAAGGCTACGACGGTTCATTCTGGTCGCCATTGATTACTTCACCAAATGGGTCGAAGCAGCGTCATACGTTAATGTAACCCGACAAGTGGTAGTCCGATTTATCAAAAACAATATCATCTGCCGTTATGGTGTTCCGAGCCAGATCATTACTGATAATGGATCTAACTTAAACAACAAGATGATGAAAGAGTTGTGCACAGAGTTCAAGATCGAACTCCATAACTCATCTCCATACCGACCCAAGATGAATGGAGCGGTAGAGGCAACTAACAAGAACATCAAGAAGATTGTTCAAAAGATGGTCGTAACCTACAAAGATTGGCACCAGATGCTACCCTTTTCTCTTCACGGTTATCGCACATTTGTCCGCACTTCAACAGGGGCTACCCCTTTCTCTCTAGTATATGGCATGGAAGCAGTGCTCCCCATCGAAGTAGAGATCCCATCGATCCGGGTATTGATGGAAGCTAAGCTTACAGAAGATGAATGGTGTCAAAGTCGACACGGCGAACTAAATCTGATCGAAGAAAAGCGAATCACGGCAATATGCCATGGTCAGTTGTATCAGCAAAGAATGAAGAAGGCGTTCGACAAAAAGGTCCGACCTCGCGTCTTCAGGAAAGGAGACCTCGTGCTCAAAAAGATACAATCATTTTTCACTGATTCTTGGGGCAAGTGGACTCCGAATTATGACGGCCCCTATGTGGTCAAGAAAGCTTTCTCAGGCGGCGCCTTGAGATTTGCAACCATGGACGGAGAGGAATTTGCCTACCCCACAAATGTTGACGTAGTCAAGAAATACTTCGCCTAAATAAAAAATAATAATAATAAATAAAAATAAAACGTCTCAGTGGATTGAAAACCCGAAAGGGCGGTCCAGGCAAAAATTAGAGACATGATCAAAAATCATCCCGGTGGATTGGAAACCTCAAAGTACAATCCAGGCAAAAATTAGGGATAATGGCAAGTAACTACGTTCGACAAAGGGGCAAGTCCCTCGGCAGCAGTTACATCATCCGTCAGGAAAACTCTAGTCAAGGTCATCTTCGACAGAAGCTCAGGATGCCCCGAAGTCAAAGTTGGTCGAAGGATAGTGGTTGTTATGTTTCAATGTAGCCCTTTTCCCTTAAATTACCATTTTCTAACTTTGTAAATACTCTATGGAATCACGCGTTTAGCTGATTTCCATCCTATCAATAAAATTTGAGCCCTTGTGCTTTTGTTTGCAATTCTTATTTGTTTTAGCTTTATAGGACGACATTTTAACATGATCAACGATTCTTGAAATAAAACAAAAATGAATTTACTTGTAAAATTTTTCTGCTTTTAATAAAGATGGCAAATTCTTTTGACTGTTGAACATCGAAAGAATATCGATGGCTTCTCCCAAAGGCGGTTAAGCTTCAAAGTGCAGAATCAATGTACTCCTTCTAAACCAGTGCAACTGAATGAAGGATCAGCTGTGTCAGAGACCATTGTTTCATCTGACACCCCCGACAGAGTTCTTATCTCCTAAGCCCGACAAACGTAGCTCCCCACGAGGACTACTTCTCCTAAGCAAGGCAGAATTGCTATCTTGAACCAGCGATACCTCTTCGTCCCCAGCAGTGGCCGAGTATCCAGTCGTGTTCATCTATTAGTTTGTATGCCGTGTCAGTTTTTTCAGCATATACAAACATACATCATGCATTACTACTTTGTGTTCATATTCATGTTGCATCACTATCACTCTGGTCGGCCTTATCCCCTAGTGATAACAGTCCTCTCAATCGAGTTGTCATTTCTTTCCTCGTCAGGAAATGTTGCATCTGAACTACCTCTCTCCTCCAGTTTATTTCTGGGATGAAGTCGGCCTTTGACCACTTTGATAACTTGAACCTCTGAAAAACCAGAGAACCCTCAGCTAGCATCACTCTTCTCCATGGAAGATGATATCTTCGCTTTCCCGGATTAAGGAAAATCCCTAGAGAAAGCCTCTCAACTAAAGACTTTCAGCAACACATTGGTCCTTCTCTCCAGAATGTCAATGTTAACAAAGTCATCGGCACCTCAAAATTGGGGTACATCGTATGGCATTTCTCTGAGAAGATCTCGAGAAAAGTATGATGTAATATCCCTAAACGAAAGCAGTCTCTCAAGAAGACTCTTTTTCCCCAGTAGAGTCAACAAATGGTGTCTCAAATAGAAAAGTTTGTGCTTCTCTACAATCAAAACTTTTTCTATCAAATGGCATCTCCCCAGGAAAATTCGGCGAGAAGTTTGGGGAGAACCGCTACAAATAGCGTCCCTTGTCAATAAAGTTTATTGACAAAAGAAACCAAGACCAGATCCTTGGTAGGAAACCAGGATCGAGGGGAAGTTTATTTCAGAAATTGAGACCAGATCCTTGGTAGGAAACCAGGATCGAGGGGAGGTTTATATCGGAAACTAAGACCAGTTCCTTGGTAGGAAACCAGGATCGAGGGGAAGTTTATTTCAGAAATTGAGACCAGTTCCTTGGTGGGAAACCAGGATCGAGGGGAAGTTTAAATCAGAAACTGAGACCAGTTCCTTGGTAGGAAACCAGGATCGAGGGGAAGTTTACCTTTTCTAAGCATCATTGTTTAGCAAAAGAGGAAGGATGCGCGAACTGCCATTCATAACCACCATCAAAATTTCGGGTATTCCGATATTTAATCCTCTTGCACCCCGAATGCCCGAATACCTTCGCCATTCACACCTTCGGGTCCAAGAAGATTAAATAGGGGCATCTGTCATACCCCAAAATTTGGCCACTAATATTTCCCATCATTGTGCAAATCATCATCACAATATGGATGAACCATTAGTCTCCCCAAAGATGGGTGAGCATCCACTACAATAAGACTTAGGGTTTCAAGACCTCTCAGAGCTCTTAGACAAAGGATCAATCAAGAAATTACATGATCTTCAACTTGTCTAGCCTCTCAAACATCCACAAAGGATCAAGAGGACTCCCACTTCAAGGATTAAGCACAAAGCTTCTCCCTTCTAGGTGGATCAAGCCTTAAGATCGCCAGTGTCACCAAATTAGGGTTTGGTCGACCTCCAGATAGAAATTTTCCTCTGGGCATGAGCCAATGCTTCAAAGCATAACCTATGATGCTCCAAGGGATCTCATGAACCCAATCATCAAGTCAATTTAACCTCAGGGGATGCATTCATCAAAAAAATCAGGAATTAGGGTTTCTTGACCTAATTCACGCCTAAGTTGACTTTTGGGACAAAACATGAGCCAAGACCTCAAGAGGGGATTTGAGGGTCTCAAATACATCACATTGATCCATTTGCAACAATGGATTGATCCAAGAAGCTTAAGCAACAAGTTTCAATTTCACCAGAACCACAGTCAGGGTTTCGCGAAAAAAGTCAATTGTATCCTTGACTTTTGACCAGGACATGCTCCCAAACCCTAAGACATGATTCAATACACCCTATAACACCTATCAAATCAATCCATCAAATTTGATTTAGGTCAAGGACTTGATTTCATATAGGATCGCACAGTTTGGAATTCATCTGACAAAAAGTCAACTGTGCACAAAAGTCAAACTTTGACTTTTTGAGATTTTTCACAATTATTGTTCTTTGACCCCAAAATGATGTTAATGTATGATTGGAATCATCATTCATCAAGAAAAATCAAGAAAATTGGGATAACTTGTAAAAGAGGTAACCATAAAAAACTTAGAAATTTTCTAAGTTATGGAACAAACTGGCTAGGGTACCAACTTTGGAGGATCATAACTCCTAAACCACAAGGCCATTTTTTCCCATCCAAAGCTGGATTTGTAGCTCTCATTACCCTCTACAAAAGCTTCAACTACCACTCATTCCAATTCCCCATGGATTTTAAATTATGGAATGATCAAAATCACAAAAGGTGAAAATGTCACTTTTTTCCAACACTTAGTGAAATTTTCATTAAGTCTGAATCTGCCTTCACTTTTTTCCAAATGTAGGGGCATTTTTCACTTGGATCCAAAAAGTATCAAAACCAATTATGATCAAACAGTTATTGTATCATATGAGGGCTTTCCAAAATGGCAAAGAACTCCATCAAAACCAATTATGATCAAACAGTTATTGTATCAAAACCAAAAAGTATCAAAACCAATTATGATCAAACAGTTATTGTATCATATGAGATATGAAAATGGAAATATGCCTTGCTGAAAACTGCCAAGGCTAGGCAGAATTTTGTACTTTTGCTCGATTTGTAAAAATCAGATAATTCCAAGCCTTGTCATCACTTTGGACACATCTGAGGATCAAATCTAAAGGGAACAAACACTGATCCAAGCCTCCAAAGTCTTTGGAACAAGAAGTAGCATGCCAAACCTAGAAATCCCTAAAAGAGGGACAAGACTCCAATTTTGGATTAGAGCATTTAATGGATGCTTAGAGGTGGCATGAACTGAGCTTCCTCCAACTGAATTCAGTCAAGATTCATCCAACAACTAGGGAACCACAACTCTGTGCTCTAACCTCTAGTCAATGGCTAGAGGAGACTTGGATTCCTATTGATCAACATTGTCCAAACCTCTGCTACAGTTGCCATTCACTATTGATCCCAAAACAAACTTGCTCTACTATAAATAGAGCTCATTTGTGCTCAGTTTGAGTACACTAAAGCCATCAAACAGATGTTTTCCTCAAAATCACTTTCTTTAGGCAAAAATACCTTCTTTAGCAAGGTAACTCTGAGTTTTTGAGTTAGAGAGCATTTCCATCACAGCTCATGATCCAAACACATCCAATATGTCATATCTAAGCTGTCCAAACTCACACAAGTGACCTGTAATCCTTAAATCTCAAAATCACCTCTCAAAACCTCAAAATAGGCTTCTTTTTTTTTTGCATTTTTCAAGCCATGTCTTGATTCAGTCACTTTCCAAACCAGATAAAACCTCAAACACACTCCAAATATCATCCTTGAACTGTCCCAAATGGCTCCCAACATCTAGAACAACATTTGAGAGAGTTGTTATTTTGGCCATTTTAACCCCTTTTGCAAGAAAGGGCCAGTTTTTGTTTTTGCAGGTTCCAGCTGATTCCAATCATCCTAAAAGCTTCTAAGGGATCATTTGAGAGTGTCCAAAGCATCAAACCATTTTTGGAACAAGAAACTTGGCAGATTGCACAAAAAATTCCAAAAGCTCAAAAAGAGGTAAGCATCATGACTTGAACTTTCCAAAATATGCATTGCTTTGAAGTCCACTGATCATGCATCTCTTCTACATGTCATATGTGTTGTGTTTGCATCAATTAATCATGTAATTCATACCTGTACCAAGATGTAGCACAGAAAATGCAAAATATGGTCTATTTCAAAACCACTATCGGATTTTGAGGAGGGATCATGATCTGAAAAAAATACCACCACCATTGGATTTCTTGTGAAATTCTAGGCCAGATGCATATAAATTTTGTCCCCAGCCATGGAGAAATGAGAAAGTTATGGACCTTCCCGTTTCTTGTCAAAACTTGCCTTGCCTTGCCTAGGGCCTGGCCAAAAGCAAGGCAAGCCTTGTATATTTATGGTTGTGTTTCAATCAACGGATGTATCACCACCCCAGTGGTAAGGCGCACGCCCTATACACAAGAGGTCTGGGGTTCGAATCCCCCTCGCCCCAGATCCTCTTTTTGCTATTTTTCCCACTTTTTGTTATTTTCCATATTATTTTTAATAGTTTGAAAAATTAATAACTCCCTCGATTTTAATTATTTTTTATTGGTTCTTTTTGCAAAAAATCACAAAAATGTTGAAATATTTTATTCCACAAAAAAATTAGATTTATATTATTTATTTAATATAATTAGTATTTTTGTGAATAAATGTCTTTTATTTGTTTTTAAACCTTTTAAAAATAAATATCCATTTTGGAAAATCAAAACCAAGTAGGTTTTAATTCATCTTGTGATGAAAGCCTCATTTTTCAAACCTAAAACCAAAATCACAAGTTGTTTATTCAAACTTATTTGGAATTTTTATCGTTTGTATTAATTTTCTTTGAATAATTATATTAAAAAATGATGAAATTAGGGTTTTATTGATTTTCACTCTAACAAACTTTTCCGAACACTCATGGGCCTCTAATAGAGTGTAAGACCCAATACTTTGTAAATACAAACCTATTTTGGGCCTCAGATGTTGTATAAGTTCCGTTGTATTTCAAAAGTTCGGCACGATCATCGCTTGTTTAAAACAAACCATCTGGGCCTCTCCTCGAGCTATAAGACCCATTCAAAATCATTTTGGGCCTGTAATAGAGTGCAAGACCCAAACCCCTTTTGAAACCAAAAACTTTTGGGCCTCACTCATTGTATAAGACCCACGGCGTTTTCAAAACCTCGGCGCGATCGTCGCCCTTTTCAAAATTAACCATTGGGCTACTCCTTGAGCTATAAGACCCATTTTTGTTCACTTTCAATCATTTTTGGGCATCTTGAGAGAGTGTAAGACCCATCCCCTTGTATAGAAAACCTTTCTTGGGCCTCAGTCACTTGTATAAGTCCCTGTACAAAACGACAGTGCAATCACTGATAAAACCCTGGGCCTCTCCTTGAGCTGTAAGCCCCAATTTTCCTTTCAAAAGCACTTTCTCCTTTGATTTTTTAACATACTATTATTTTCAATTTCTTTGTTGAACAACTAACAATACAGTATGGAGGCTCTACAACCGAGTAAGTGTTTACCCGCTTTATTTACCGCTTTCATATGTATATAAATGTACTGTGGGGCTGTTTCACTGTAAGTCTTCTTTCATAAAATCATATCGACTATGTAATACTAGTATAGATATTTAGAGTTTCCCCGGCAACTACTTCTAGAACTAGATAAAACCTCGTCTCCTTACCTCGGACGTTCTCCCGGATATTTCAACATAACCTAAACCATGAGAATTTTCTTTTACAACAATTTTAGATAACTAGATCTAAGAAATCTCCCCCTTGAACAGTTCATATATAGAAGGCCAATGTTCCAAGTGAAACCCCTTCTGGAACTGTTCATCAGCCTCCTCTTGGGCTTAGTGCAACGACCCACAGGCTTCCTAAAAGCATCCCCGCCTCCTCTTGGGCATTATACAAGGACCCATCGGCTTCTTAGAAGTTTTCACAGCCTCCTCTTAGGCTTCGTATAATGATTCTTCCTCCAGGAAGATAGCCTCCTCTTGGGCTTCGTACAAATTATCCCTTCGGCTTCTTAAAAGTTTTTCTCGCCTCCTCTTGGGCTTCGTACAAATTGTCCCGACGACCTCTTAAAGGTATAGGAACAAAAATTAGTCATCTTAATAGAACAGTCTTTCAAAGAGTCTAGATCTTCCTACGACGAACATAATGTCTCTTGATCTCTCTTAAGCATAGTACAAAAGATAAAACTCTAGACTTGGACAGTCTAATTTCCTTGAGTCTCGAAGACATTATCAAGTTCCTTTCAAAAATAGGAAAAAACACCCGTAGACTTGGGCAGTCTCAATACCCTTCGGATTCCCCGTTTCCTTAAAGAACAGGAAATAATCCCGGTCCTCAGATCAAATCCATGAGTACAACATTACCCATATAAGAATTGATTTTCTCTTTTAACCAACATACTGGACCTGTCACTCAACTGAAACAGTAACCCTAGCCTCCTCTTGGGCTTTGTACAATGATTCTCCCCAGCAGAGTTAACCTTTGCAGCCTTCATCTCGGGCTTTGTACGAGATACAAAACACTCTCTTGTTAAGTATAAAAGACTCTCTTGTTGAGTCAAACCTTTGCAGCCTCCATCTCGGGCTTCGTACGAGATACAAAATCGCTCTCTTGTTGAGTATAAAAGACTCTCTTGTTGAGTCAAACATTTTTGGCCTTCATCTCGGGCTTTGTACAAGATACAAAATACTCTCTTGTTGAGTATAAAAAGACTCTCTTGTTGAGTCGATCACCTTTAGCCTCTATCTCGGGCTTTGTACGAGATACAAAACACTCTCTTGTTGAGTATAAAAAGACTCTCTTGTTGAGTCGATCACCTTTAGCCTCTATCTCGGGCTTCGTACGAGATACAAATCACTCTCTTGGTGAGTATAAAAGACTCTCTTGTTGAGTCAAACCCTTTTAGCCTCTGTCTTGGGCGTCGTACAAGACACATATAAAAACACTCTCTTGTTAAGTCAACCCTTTTAACCTCTATCTCGGGCTTCGTACGAGACACAAAAGCATCCTCTTGTTGGGTCAATAGCCTCCTCTTAGGATTTGTAAAAAGGAATCCCCGTTTGATTCAATCAACCTTTTAGCATCAAATCATGCTTTGGGCACAGCATACAAACATCAACAACTCCTTTTCCCTCGTCTAATTATTGTAAGCGACAAGCCTCTGCATTATTTACATCCACACCACTGTCCCTCTTTTAGCATGAGAAATTCCTAAGGAAAGATGGTGTTGCTCTAAACTGAGTTAAAGTCTTCTCCTTCAGGTTGAAAATCCCCTATAAAGGAAATTATGGCATTGCTGGATTCGCATATCCCAGTTAAAGTAATTCTCCTTTATAATTAGTCACCCAACAGATGTGCCAAACAGACCAAATATTCCCCTTTAGAGATGACAAATTCTCTCTAAAGTCAACACCCTTTTAGCTTCACATCTTGGGCTTCGAACAAGATACAAATAGACCCTTCAGCTTCACATCTTGGGCTTTGAACAAGATATAAACCACCTTTAGCTTCATGTCTTGGCCTTTGAACAAGACACCAAAACACCATTTCCTCCAATAGAATAGGAGGAACTACGATCACTCTGATTTCCCTATCCCGGGAATACGTAGGCATAAGATTGAAAAAGAATCTTAGCGAGCACACTAATAAAAAAAACCCAAAGTCCCCTACCTCCATCCAATCTGGCGTAGGATCCCAATAAATTCCCCATGAACAGTCCCGGTATTTTGTTCTGAACAAAATAAGCAGAAAGAGGCCCACGAACTAAAACCGCATCTGTAAACGAACAGTTTTGACTGTTTAACCTCAGTTTGCAAGCAGGGTTAGTTGGAGACATCTATTTCCCTTTCTTCATCAGCATCAATAGGATAAAAAATGAATCGACCTGTAGTACCCCAGAGCGACGGTGCTTAAGAACCACGTCCAAAATCGCTCGCTACACTTGTTTAGAACTTGTTTAGGTTTTGTTCGCTCTATTTCCTTTCCTTTTGGATAAAATAAAAGTGCGGTGGTGACTCTTTCTTTATGAGTTAAGTTAATCAATAGCTTATACTCACAATTTTTGCCGCTACAGAAAAGTGGCGACTCTGCTGGGGACTCTGGTTCTTAGTGGGTTTAGCCTACTTTGATTTATTTATCGCTTTTTGTTTGATTTGTTTGTTATTGGTTGTTCTATTTGGGTGCTTAGTGATCTCAGTGTGGTGAGATAAATCCTATACCCGGACTTTAGTGCACTTATGATAGGAGGGTGGTATAGTCTTGTTCGGCTTACGTGGAGTAGTCCTTACTAAGCTGACTTGAGATCCCCCGCTCAGTGGAGGCCCCTTTGGGATTACTGATGTCATATGAGTAGTCATATTTAACATTACTTTTTCCGACTTGGGAGCCTGAAAAGCTGAGGACCTTAGAACCCTTTAACCCATCTTGGCCTTATTAGGACGTGGTGTGGTGGCTATTCCGGTGTAGACTTGAATTAGTTGTTACATGATACCACACTCAGACGAGTTTCTCTTGAGAATATTGTTGGCTGATGAGTAGTCGTTTATGCCTATAATATTCTAAAGATGGATCTATGACTCTGGACACTTTTTAGAACCTTGTTCGGCATGTGTTATACCCTTAGTACATACCTTTGTGGGGTGGTTCTTAACCTTGATTCCATGCTCGTGACTCGGACCCTTGACCCGTGTGTCTTGTGTGATCTTTCTTGTGGTTGTTTCATCCATGCACTCTTGCATTCATGAGCATACATCTGCATTTATCCAAGTTGTCATAGAAACTTATTTCAACTGTCTCCTTCTTCAGTTATCTATTCACCGTCAAGCTGTTTCCTCGACACAACTACGAAACTAGAGCTGCTATCAGATTGAGAATGGAAAATCAAGAACAACACAATGTCGAAGTCAGAATGGAAATTGATGAGTTGAAGGCCAGCATAACCAAGCTCACAGAAATGATGTTAGTTCTGATTGCTAGAGGAGAACCACCTCAGAGGATCGTGGTTTCTGAAGTCTCAATTGCTGCTGTTAACCCTCCACTAATCCAGCAACCAGCTTCTACTTGGCCAGAATTTGGGTTACCTCTGAATTACTCGCCACCCTTTACAACTACTTCAATGGTTGTCCCGTCTGTACTGCCAGTATCTTTAGCTCCATTGTTCATTGAACCTCAGCCTATTGTGCATTCTGCTGCTCAAGCTAATCCTGAGAATCCTCATTTCGTGTACCATGTTGCTGGTCCACAATCTGAAAGTCAGGGAGAACCTGGATACATTGAGGAAATCAGAGAGAAATGACAAACTCTAGAAAAAGGATAAGAGTCGTGGAAGGAAGTGATGTCTTTGGTGCTGCCACAATGGACATGTGCTTAGTATCAGACTTGGTTATGCCTGCCAAATTCAAAACTCCTGATTTTGAGAAATACAAGGAGCACACCTGTCCCAGAAGCCACTTGGTGATGTACGACCGCAAGATGGCTGCCTGTACCAACAATGACAAATTTCTCATTCACTGTTTCCAAGACAGCTTGAGTGGGGCTTCACTTAATGGTATATGGGACTTGAGAAGAAATGTATCCAAAGCTAGAAGGACTTGGCTAATGCTTTCTTAAAACAATATAAGTACAATCTGGACATGGCACCTGACTGCCATCAACTGCAAAACTTGTTTCAGAAAGAAAAAGAATCCTTTAAGGAGTATCCTCAGCGCTGGAGAGAGCTAGCTGCTCAGGTGGAGCCACCCTTGGCAGAAAAGGAATTGACTGGTCTACTCATGGACACTCTTCAACCACTCTTTTGGGAAAAGATGATAGGCAGTGTATCATCTGGTTTTGCTGACCTATGTCATATCCCAAATTTTGACCACTAAGATTTCCCATCATTGTGCAAATCATCATCACAATATGGGCGAACCATCATGCCTCATTAGTCTCCCCAAAGATGGGTGAGCATCCACTACAATCAAACTTAGGGTTTCAAGCCCTCTCAGAGTTCTTAGACAGAGGATCAATCAAGGAATGACACAATCTTCAACTTGTCTAAAAGGATTAAGAGGACTTCCACTTCAAGGATTAAGTACAAGGCTGCTCCCTTCTAGGTGAATCAAGCCTCAAGATCGCCAATGTCACCAAATTAGGGTTTGGTCGACCAGGGCCTCCAGATAGAAATTTTCCTCTGGGCATGAGCCAATACTTCAAAGCACAACCTATGATGCTCCAAGGGATCTCATGAACCCAATCACCAAGTCAATTTAGCCTCAGGGGATGCATACATCAAAAATCAGGAATTAGGGTTTCTTGACCTAATTCACCCCTAAGTTGACTTTTGGGACAAAACATGAGCCAAGACCTCAAGAGGGGATTTGAGGGTCTCAAATACATCACATTGATCCATTTGCAACAATGGATTAATCCAAGAAGCTTGAGCAACAAGTTTCAATTTCATCAGAACCACAGTTAGGGTTTCGCAGAAAAAAGTCAACTGTATCTTTGACTTCTGACCAGGACATGCTCCCAAACCCTAAGACATGATTCAATACACCCTATAACACCTATAAAATCAATCCATCAATTTTTATTTAGTTCAAGGACTTGATTTCATAGAAGATCGCACAGTTTGGAATTCATCTGACAAAAAGTCAACTGTGCACAAAAGTCAAACTTTGACTTTTTGAGATTTTTCACAATTATGGTTCCTTAACCCTAAAATGATGTTAATGTGTGGTTGGAATCATCATTCATCAATAAAAATCAAGAAAAGTGGGATAACTTGTAAAAGGGGTAACCATAAAAAACTTAGAAATTTTTCCAAGTTATGGAACAAAGTGGCTAGGGTACCAACTTTGGAGGATCATAACTCCTAAACCACAAAGCCATTTTTTCCCATCCAAAGCTGGATTTGTAGCTCTCATTACCCTCTACAAAAGCTTCAACTACCACTCATTCCAATTCCCCATGGATTTCAAGTTATGCAATGATCAAAATCAAGAAAAGTGAAAATGTCACTTTTTTCCAACACTTAGTGAAATTTTCACTAAGTCAGAATCTGCCTTCAATTTTTTCCAAATGTAGGGGCCTTTTTTACTTGGATCCAAAAAGTATCAAAACCACTTATGATCAAACAGTTATTGTATCATATGAGGGCTTTCCAAAATGGCCAACAACTCCATCAAATTCCACTTGAGCCATGAGATATGACAATGGCAATATGCCTTGCTGAAAACTGCCAAGGCTAGGCAGAATTTTGCATTTTTGCTCGATTTGGCAAAATCCGATAATTCCAAGCCTTGTCATCACTTTGGACACATCTGAGGATCAAATCTAAAGGGAACAAACACTGATCCAAGGCTCCAAAGTCTTTGGAACAAGAAGTAGCATGCCAAACCTAGAATTGCCTAAAAGAGGGACAAGACTCTAATTTTGGATTGGAGCATTCAATGCATACACCAAGGTGGCATGGACTGAGCCATTGCCAACTGAATTTAGTCAAGACTTATCCAAGACCAAGGGAACCAGCAGCCTGTGCCCTAACCTCTAGTCAATGGCTAGAGGAGAATTGGATTCTCATTGCTCAACATTGGCCAAACCTATGCAGCAGTTGCCATTCACTATTCCTTGCAAAACAAACTTGCTCTACTATAAATAGAGCTTATTTATGATCAATTTGAGTACACCAAAGCCATCAAACAAATGATTTCCTCAAAATCTCCTTCTTAACTCCAATTTTTCCTTCTAAGGCAAGTCACTATCGGGTTTTGAGTTTGAGAGCTATTCCAACCAAACCAATCATGCACACACCTCATAAACATCATGTAGAAGTGATCCAAACACTCACATAACATCTGGAACACCAAAATCACAAAATCACCAGCCAACTGCTCAAGCCTTTGACAGATTTGCAGTTGAGGTGCCAAATCAAGTTCCAGCTAAAATCAATCCACTCCAAGCATCCAAACACACTCCATAGCACCTAGGGAAGCTGTCCATAACCTTGGAACCAAGCTGTAACACCTCTAACAAAAAACACGATCACCAGCTGCAAGTGGTAAGCATGAGCTCTTCTAACTCTATGATCCATGCAATTTTTGCTGCACAATAATTTGGCCATATGTTCATAATCATGCATGGAGTGTTTTCCCTCAATCAATTGCATTGTTTGAATCGTGTATGTAATTTCTAAACCTTCATGCAGAATCTAGGGTTCTTGAGGTTTCTCTTTGATTTCTTATTCCATGTTAAAAATAAATGAAATTAAAAACCATAGACATGATCGTGAGGTTGAAATGAGTAGATTGATATGTAGATTGCATGATATAATCAAGTATTCAGTGAGACTGGATAGAAAACGCAAATCTGCAGAAACAGAGGAAGGGCGCGTGTTCTTGCGATGTTCTTGGCGCCCTTTTTCAAATATTTGAATATTTGAATTTTGTGATTTTATTTAATTGATTCAAAAATTAATTTCTCTCTGAGTTTTAATGATTTTGAGTTGATTCTTTTTTTAATAATTCACAAAAATGTTAAAATATTTTATTTTACCAAAAAATCAAAAAAATATTATTTATTTCATATAATTGATATTTTTGCAAAGAATTAATATTTTAATTGTTTTTTACATTTAAAATATTTTTTCCTTCTTGATTTTGCAAATTTTAATGACTTCTAATCATTTTGTAAGTCAAAACTTGATTTTTGAAACTTAATCCAAGATCACAATTTGTTTTCCACATGTTTAACAATTTTGATCATTTTAATTGAATTTTTATTCAATTAAAATACATTTTGGAAACAAATTAGGGTTTTTGATTAATTCAACCCTCATAAAACTTTTTCAAACCCTTTGGGCCTCTAGTAAAGTGTAAGACCCAGCCCTTTTAGAAAAAACCAAAATAATTTGGGCCTCAGTGTATTGTATAAGTCCCGATACCGTCAAAAAAATTCGGCGCGGTCGTTGCCTTTCTAACAAATCAAACCCTTGGGCCTACCCTCGTGTTATAAGCCCCATTATTTTTCTTTAAACACCTTTTGGCCTCTAATAGAGTGTAAGACCCAACCCCCTTTTAACTAAAACTATTTTGGGCTTCATATATTGTATAAGTCCCTTTGCGTTAAAAGAAAATCTCGGCGCGAGTTCAAAAACCACTTTGGGCCTCTCCTTGAGCTGTAAGCCCCACCACTTGTAAAAAAATAAACCTTTGGGCCTCTTGAGAGAGTGTAAGACCCATCCCTTTTTACAGAAAACATTTTAGGCCTCAGTCACTTGTATAAGTCCCTGTACAATGTACAAAACAACAGTGCAATCATTGATAAAACTTTGGGCCTCTCCTTTACAAAGCACTTTCTCCTTTGATTTTGAATATAATATTGTTATCAAAGCTTTCTTTGTTGAACAACTAACAAAACATCATGGAAGCTCTACAACCGAGTAAGTGTTTACCCGCTTTCTTTATCCCCTTTCATATATATATATATATATATATATATATATATATATATATATATATATATATATATATATATATATATATATATATATATATAACTGTATTGTGGGGTTGCTCACTGTAAGTCTTCTTTCACAAACTTTTATATACTTGTCAAATATCAACTGTGTAATACTAGTATAGTTATTTAGAGTGTTCCCCGGCAACTACGTCTAAGCACTAAGTAAAGCCCTGTTGATCGCTCTTAGATACAGTCAAAACTAGATCCCCATAGGATTATCAGACACAATCTTCCCTCCTCTTGGGGTTAAACAATATGGAGACGTGAAAGGCAGCATTCTCGGTGAACCCCTTCTCAGACTGTCACCCTTAGAAGTTGTCAAAGAGACTCTACTCCCCAGAGATGATCTTTTCTCTGTGAATGGCATCTCTTGAGTTTCTTCCAAATTCTCGGACTTTCCTGGCTTGATCTATTCTCTGTGAATGGCATGTCTTGAACTTCTCGGGGTTTGGGGACCCACAGGCTTCTTAAAAGCACCCTTAAAAATTGTCAAAGAAACTCTAACTCCCCAGAGATGATCTTTTCTCCGTGAATGGCATCTCTTGAGTTTCTTCCAAATTCTCGGACTTTCCTGGCTTGATCTATTCTCTGTGAATGGCATGTCTTGAACTTCTCGGGGTTTGGGGACCACAGGCTTCTTAAAAGTATCCTCGCCTCCTCTTGGGCGTTGTACAAGGACCCTTCGGCTTCTTAGAAGTTCTCATGCCTTCTCTTGGGCTTAATACAAGGACCCTGACAACCTCTTAAAGGTATAAGATAGAACTTAATCATCCTTTTCTAGAGCATTCTTTCCAGCGTCAAAACTCCGACCATTTTAGGGTTGATACTCATCCCTTAAAGCCCGTGCCTCCTCTTGGGCATTGTACAAAAGATGAAACTCTAGACTTGGACAGTCTAAAAACCCCTTGAGTCTCAAAGGAATTCTCAAGTTCCTTTCACAAATCGAAAAAACACTGATCGCTCCAAAAGTCGGCCTCTCTCATGAGAGTTCCTCACCCTTTGGCCTGCCTATGGATGTAATCCTCAGCAGTAACCCAGCCTTCTCTTGGGCATTATACAAAGATCATTCACTATCTGAGAATCGATTTCTCCAAAACACCAGTAGACTTGGACAGTCTCAATACCCTTTGGATTTCCCATTTCCTTAAAGAACAAGAAATAACCCCGATCTTCTGATCAGTACCAAGTACAACCTCACCTAGAATCAGTCTCTTTATAAGAACTGATTTTCTCTTTTATACAACATACTGGACCTGTCACTAAACTGAAATAGTCACCAGCATAGATAGCCTCCTCTTGGGCTTTGTACAATGATTTTCCCCAGTGGAGATAACCTTTTTAGCCTCTATCTCGGGCTTCGTACGAGATACAAATCACTCTCTTGGTGAGTATAAAAGACTCTCTTGTTGAGTCAAACATTTTTAGCCTTCATCTCAGGCTTCATACAAGATACCAAAACACTCTCTTGTTGAGTATAAGAAGACTCTCTTGTTGAGTCAATCCTCTTTTAGCCTCTATCTCGGCCTTCGTACGAGATACAAATTACTCTCTTGGTGAGTATAAAAGAGTCTCTTGTTGAGTCAAACCCTTTTAGGCTCCGTCTTGGGCTTCGTACAAGACACATATAAAAACACTCTCTTGTTGAGTCAACCCTTTTAGCCTCTATCTCGGGCTTCGTACGAGACACAAAAGCATCCTCTTGTTGGGTCAATAGCCTCCTCTTAGGCTTTGTATAAAGAAATCCCTGTTTGATTCAATCAACCTTTTAGCATCAAATCATGCTTTGGTCACAGCATACAAACATCAACAACTCCTTTTCCCTCGTCTAATTGCTGTAAGCGGCAAGCCTCTAGATTATTTACATCCACGCCACTGTCCCTCTTTGAACATGAGAAATTCCTAAGGAAAGATGACATTGCTCTAAACTGAGTTAAAGTCTTCTCCTTCAGGTTGAAAATCCCCTATAAAAGGAAATTATGGCATTGCTGGATTCACATATCCCAGTTAAAGTAATTCTCCTTTATAATCAGTCACCAACAATTGTGACAAACAGACCAAATATTCCCCTTTAGAGATGACAAATTCTCTCTAAAGTCAACACCTTTTTAGCTTCACATCTTGGGTGTAATACCTCAAAATTTTCCCTCATGTTTTCTCAATAAACTGGTCTATGCTTTACTCATTTGCATTCCATAGTAGGTCATATATTGCATATCATATTGCATAAGGGCAAGTGATCAGTGGTTTCCAGGGTTTTGATCATCCAGAGCAAGAGAATAATCCTCAAGGGTCTCTTATATCATATATCCTCTCACTTTGATCCCACAAGGCATTGGAAGTTGGGAATTCATTAAGAAGATTGAGCAGTACATCATGTCCTACACAAAACAGTCTAAAATTGGGATCTGACCCTCAAATGGGCAAGCTCTTTGAGTTTTTAGAACCTCCAAATGTCATATCTCATCTTTGTTAGACAGGATATACATCATATTCAGAGGAATTTGGATTTGGAGGATATGATATTTCCTCCTAACCAGAGGGTACCAAAATTAGGGTTTGACATAAAATCAGTTTATTTCTGATTTTTTGGGCAAGACTTGATCTCATGGTATTCATCATGTTCCTAAGTGTATAGGGATGGAAAATTGCCCATCAATTGGTTTCAGAAGGGTTTCAATTGGTTAGAAAATTCAAAATCAGGAGAATTGGGGAAAAAGTCAACTGTGCAGTGAAAAAGTCAACTCCTGGCTTTTTAAGATCAAATTCATGAAATTCAAGTTGTATATGATCGTTGGACAAGATTTGATCAAGAAATGATGGAGGAATCATGAAAAATCAAGGAATGTACAAAGTTTCCATTTTTAGAAACTTAGGGTTTCCAAAAAGGGTAAGTTTGGACCATTTTGTACCACACTTTGAGGCTTCCTTTCTCCATGATAAAAGCTCCAAACCTAAGGCCCAAGTTGAGCTAATTAAAGATGACATTCCAAGCTTCAAATCTATATAAAGAACACCTCCATTGGATCAATATTGAGAGAGTTATGATTGGTCAAAGTTTGACAAAACTAGGTCAAAAAACCAAGTCATGACCAAGCAAGACCAGGCCCATGCGCCATAATTTTGTCAAACACATGGTGGGAAAGATGTCAAGCCATTTTTCTCCATCAAGGAAGCTTCAAATGGAAAATTTTCCAACATCAAAGTTGTTCCTTTCCATGCCCTCTACAATGCTGATGTTGGACATTTTTCCATTTGAGCAAGTTATGATGGAGTTATAAGGGTTCAAAGTTGATGTGATCATGCTGAAAATCACAAGCCATAGCTATGCATATCATGCAGGTCATGCGTGCCCTTAAACCAGTCCCACATTCTTGAGTTTCAAACTTTTTTACACCATCTTACAAACCTTTATTCAATCCAAAATTCACATCAAATATGTTCTACCATGTACCATCTTTCATTTGCCACCAAGATTACACGTTTTCATCCATTAATGTGAGAGAATTTTATCATCAAACTTCATTGAAATCATGCTGCCAAGTTAGAATGTTATGGAATTGTTGTTGTTAAAACTCAGCTTGCACGCATGCACTACACCAACCATTCATTACTTCATTTGTACCTACACATTCCCTTACATCATACACATACATGCTTTATCATACATCAAAATGGAAAATAGAAACTTGTCTTGCAAGCTGGCTGCAACATGACTTCATCACCACCATTCCTTAACATCACACGGTTCCCTCTCATTTTCAAATCACTTCACCCTCACCATTGGACATGAACATCATCCACACCATATCACAACCTCACTCACTCGCCCCTAACTAACTTGACTCAGTTAGTTAGGGTGGACTCACTTAACCCACCTTGAACTCACTAAACTCACTCATTTAACCATGAGTTGAGTCACTAACTCAACATATATAAATAAAAAACTCTCACAGAATTGAGACAACACTTCATTTTCACTCTCACTCTCTGAATTTCACTGAATTCTCTCTCTCTTTCTGCACAATTCTCTCATCATCTTCCTCCATATTTCATCTTCATCATCATCAATGGTGTATCTCTGATCAAGAGCAAGAGAAGATAAGTTCAACTCATCAGGTGCAACCTCAATTCAGTTGAATTTTTGGTTTGGTTTTCTTCACGATTTCAAGTTACAAAACCTTTATTTGGCCACCTTAGAGTTCAAGAATTCAAGGCAGCATTTGTGGCTCTATTTTGATTCAAGCTTCTGCAAAGTTCAGGTTCCAATTCCTCCAACTTTATTGCACAAATTTATGTTGTTTTATCTTGCTTTTCTGTTGTTTTTAGCTTAATAGAAGAATCATTCATCTCCGGCTAGTTGATAGGTCTCTTAGAGGCGTAGATTCAAAACTTAGGGCATTTTTAATCTCTTCGATTCTCCTCATATGTGATTGATATGTGAAAAATATTGGTGGATTCGTGATGTGCGTGAGCTCCTCTTTTGAACGGTATACGGTTTGCATATTTCTGGAACAATTCAAAGTTTGCAGGTGGCGGAGAGTCGCCGGAGAAGACGATCGGAGGTCCTTCTCCGACCGATGAGGTTTAATGCTAAGGTTTTGCAATTTTAAATCAGGGTCGTCTGATCATTCTCATCGTATGGTTCAAACTTTGCCAGCGCATTAAAAAAGCATGTGTTTCTCACGTGTTTCATTTTTGGACTGAAGTGATTGTGTGTGTGTGTAGGAGAATTGCCATGTGCTTGCATTCTCATCCACTAGATTTGTGTATTGTGCTTGATTGACTTCATCAACTGATTCCTATGGCTATGATTGAAACACATGGTAACTGATTGTACACTGTATCACTCACAATCACACGTATAATTGGATTGGGTCACAGATTGATATTTGCACACCCCATACTGAGCCCAAACTATTTTTGAACTATAAAATTGCCTTCGCTGCACCCCCCATACTCTTTCTTTTGTTTTTTATTTCATTTCATATATTGTTTCCATTTTCTTATTTTTAAAATAGCAATTAAACTCAAAAAATCCCAAATTAATTCATGTGTGTTATTAACACATTTAAATAATTTTATTTTATTTTTAGTTCTGACATTGTGAATTTTTAAGCATAATTCCATATTTTTCTTTTAATTTCTTTTGAGTGAATTTCTTCTTTGATACTCAAACTTGTGCATTTTATTTCTCCCATTTCACACAACATTTTTTATACATTATTTTTTCATTGGTTAGATAACATCTTGAAGTATGTAATACAATTTTTATTTGATTTTTAAAGTCATTTTATCATGTGTTTAGGTGTTCACTTTTGTGCAATCTTTTGGTTTGTTTCAATGTAAATTTGTGAAATGCTTTGGTCATGTTTTCTTGTGAGTTTTGCTATGAGTTTTGGTACATGTTTTTTCCTCTGACTTAGGTTAGTTGTGGTTCATTTCTATAATTTTCTCATGTGCTTTAATAGTTGTTTGATGCTTCATGATTGAAGCTGATTCTTATGCACATTCACCTACTTCCTTCTTATGTGATGTTGGTTGAGGCACTTGTGCCATTTTGTGATTTGTTTGTGCATATTTTATAGTTCATTTGTATGATATTATAGGTCAACTTTGTTTCATTATAGGTCACCTTGACTTGTGTTTGCATTTGGTATGAGTTTATGCATTCTAATTTGAAACTTTGACATGTTTTCACTTCTTATCTCTTCTTATGCTCTATGAGTTTGGTGCTTGCATTTTATATAACATTTCCCTCATGCTACTAGCCTCTCATTAATAGTATGCCACTTCCCATATGCATTCTCTAATCATGTTACATGTTATGCATCTTTGATATGTCATTTTGTGCACCTAATTGAACATGTTTCTCTTATTCTTACTTCTACTTCATCTTACTTCTTCTACTTGTATCCTTTGATGCATGATTTGTATGATGATCCATGTGCATCTTAAGACATTGATGAATGATATATGATTCTGACTTTGGTCTTTCATGAAGCATTAATGCATGATCACCTTGCATATTCACCCATTCTTCATCTATTTCTTCCATAGTGTACTTTTTTGATGTTTAGGACCTTTGATTGTGAATAGTTTATGTGTGGTTGATATCTTAACATTAGAGAATACCCTTAGAGCATAGGTTCTGACTTTGATTGATTCTTAACTCTTAGGATCTTTATTCATTGGTTCTTACTGTGTTTGATCATTACTTGTTATCCTTACCTTATTTCAATACTTGTAAATAGTTTTTGAACTAACCTTTTCATGTAGGTGCAAATGGTAAGTGAGTGTGTGGATATGCTTCCACACACACTCCTTTCTTTCATCTTCCCTTATTTCTTTTAATAATTCAACTTGTGATCATGATAAGCATTTATATGCTTTCCTTGAATAACTTCTTCTTCATCCCTCTTTAAGATCAACTTAACTTCCATCTTGGAAGTAAGTTGCTTCTTTTGCTCTTCTTCTCCTTTCTTTTAGGATTAGGTTTCTTAAACCATATTAACCTTAGGACCTCCATGTATGATAACACTAGGGTGAGTCTTAGTCCCCTTTAATTTTCACCTTTTGCTCCCATTTGAGTCTCTTCTTCTCATCTTGAAACAAAAGTAAAAAAACACTTAATAAAGGCATAACGAATATTGTATTTGAGCATTTCGTGTGAGAATAAGATGGTGAGGGGTCTTCTCTCACTTTCTTAGAATGTTTAGCGTACGTCCCGTCTAGGGACGATGCTTGAGGCATTCGATCTTACGGGACGGACTTAAATACAATAGGCGTTACAAAACACAAAAACAATCAAAACACTTCTTTCTTAAAAGACAAAAATAAACAATAACGTCTTTCCTTCGGGAATTCTCTTCTCATCTTACTCATTCTCAACGTACGAACGTGCTTCTCCTCGTTCTCTTGCAAGACGGTAACGCACTCGATTCAACGAGCCTGCAACACCTGAGCTAGAACATTAGCCGTTCCTTAAAAAAACATAAACAGTTTTCCCTAGGTGAGGGGAACTACGTCGCTCTGATTCTCATGCTCCGATGAGATACGTAGGCAGTGGGGTAGGGCCCATTCGAGCACTTCTTTTATTTTCCCTACATTTGTTTCGTTCTCTTTCCATTCCTTTTCCAGTTCTCCAGTTAGCAGTTCTTTTTCCAGTATCTTTTCTAACACCCTTTGATCGAAACAAGCAAGCGTGGATCCCATCAGGTACGATGGACGCGTGGGGGTGCTAATACCTTCCTTGCGCGTAACCGACTCCCGAACCCAGTTCTCTTGGTCGCAAGACCATGCTCTATCCTTCCCTTCAGGTTTATACAGTGTTTCCTTTCCCTCTCTTGGGATAAATACACATTGCTGGCGACTCTGTTTCGGTGCCACTTTCGCGTTTGTACCAGGATGAAAATCCCGGGAGCGACAGCTGGCGACTCTGCTGGGGATCGAACCCAGAATCTCAGATTTCCTTAGCGAGTCAATCCTAGCGCTTGTTTGTTTCTTTCATTGGGTGTTTACTGGTGTGCTGTATTTACCATTTTACTGTATATTTATTTACTGTATTACCATACTTTACTGTATTTATCGCATTTACTGCATTACATATCATTATTATGTTGGACTGTGCTGTTGTTTTCTGTTTGGTGGGCAGGGTGTTCTGAGAGATAAGCCCACTACCCAAGCTTGAGTACACACATAGGTATTAGATTGGATAGTCATGACGCTTGCATGGTGGTGACCACGTATTGTTGTTCATGAGACCCACAACCAGACGAGGTTCTATCAGGAGCTTTCTGCTACTGCATGTTATGCGGGCCAGTAGTTATTCTCTGGAGGAATTGTCGACTCAGGTGACCATTCCCGAGGACTCAGTTGCGGCACTCCTCCCGAGATGTGACAGTGGCAGACCATGTTCTGTGGCAAACCCATTGCACATTCTCGATCCGAGGACCCAATGCTGGGAACTTGCTATAGGATATCCCTTTTGGAAAGATAATCAGTGGAGGCACTCCTCGATTGGCGATAGTACTGTACCCTGAGGGATGAATGTTCTATTGCTTCTCGACCTCAGTGCCTGAAGCTAAGGACCTTTTGTTTTGGTGAATCAGTTGAGGCCTCCTCGATTGATGATGATGCCAAACCAGAAATGGTGAACGTATCATCATTTCTCGACCTGAGAGCCCGGGATACTGAGGATCTTAGTACCCACATGTGAGAGGGGCGGGTTGTTTACAGGTTTGCAGGTAACCTTGACTTTCATCCTACCTGCTATTCTGGTTCTCTTATCAGTGTGGACTCATCAGCCTGGTATTATGGTATTCCGATTATTCCGGCACCCTGATTATGCCGATATTCTGGCATTCCCATATTTTGATCACGTCGGTGTTCTGTTTATTCTGGTATTCTGATTATGCCGATATCCCGCCATCCTGGTATTTTGATTAGTCGGATATTCTGGTATTCCGGTGTTCTCTTCAGAGCCGACCTATGAGCTTATTCGGTCACCAACACAACAGTTATCCAGATTATATGGAAGCTTTGATCCCATGTCTGTTGCATCTGCATCATCATTTTCGCATACATGTTCTTGTATTTCCAAGGGATATTAACTTTGAGACTTACCACTGAGCATTTCCATCCATCTCTTATGCTTCTTCTAAAAAAAATTTTTTGAGAATCAAGGCATAATGATCCCTTGGAAATATTCGAACATGGCACTCTGCATGGCATTCTCATACTCATATGCATAACAGGTGTTCCGTGTCGCGATGAAAATTGGATACCATAGTTATTAGTCAACTAGGATCGCATTTTTAATGTCACCACCGGTCTTTGATTTTATCCAAGGGAAGGGAGAAAAACCGAATTCCCACAATGCAATGCAAACGCACTAAGATTCTAAGTTCGGGGGTTGGTTATACCTAGGGAAGGTTTTAGCATCCTAGATATCTGTAGTACCCTACAGGAACCTCTTGATTCATTTTATGTTATCTGTTTATCTGTTTTGCTAAGGGTTTAAGGGTAGGTGATTTATTATTATTAATCCTAGGTGTGCTCGACAAGATATCGCATCTTGTGCCTACATATCCTATCAGGGGGGAATCAGAGCACTTGTAGTTCCTTATTAAGGATACTAAATGTTTGAAGGTTTATGAGAGAAAGATGAGTCATCATCTTAAGAAAGACCACCACAGTTTTTGAAAATGTTTGTATGTTGTGGGGTATGGGATTGTATGTCCCTTTCTTTGAGATGATTAACATCTAATTCTCTTGTGTGAAGAATTAGGTGGGCTAAAGTTTGATTTGAAAAATCAAAATTGAAGGGGGACTAACCTAAGAAATCTATCCTAAGTTGTCTAATTTACTTAACTTAAGGGTGTCGATTATGATGCAAATGATGTGCACCATGCACAATAACATGGTTATCGTGCATGGGATTTTCCCTTGGATATTTATGCGGTTAAATTATATTATTTAGGCGAGGGTGCTAGCAAAGTGATGCTAGACTTGTATCTTGTGATCGACAGGTCGAATGCGATGCCTAAAGGCAATCGACTTACATAGGTAGAAAATGGGCTCGACGTTGGATCGAGAGTTTTAATTATTTTTGAAAGGTTTAGAATACAAGAAGCGTGCATACATCATAAGCACAATATTAAGCAAAATGATATCAATCACAAAATAACACATAGCATACGATTCACTCAGGCGCGCGATGAAGGATTTAAGATAAGGACTCATTATTAGGAAAATAGTTTTGATTTATTTTTAAGGTTATTGATAAGAGGATTATTTTTAGTTAGAATCATTGCCTAGAGATTATTGAGTAATTAAAAAGAAAGGTTTCTATTAAGTTTTAATTATTGAAAAGAAGTTAAGTATTATAAGAGATATTATGTTTAATTTTCATAAAAGGTTTAAATTATCTCAAAAGAAAAATCTAAATTAAAGTTATATTAAAAAAGATAAGGATTTTTAATTATAAACGATTTCAATATTAAGTTTATTAAAAGAAAAAAAGGTTATTAAGATTTTTTAATTAAAAAGAGTTTTTTAATTTTGGTATTTTAAATAAAATAGTTTTATTATTATTTTAGAGATTTACTCATTATTTTCTAAAAAAGTTAAACGTTTTTATTTATTAATTAAAAAAGATTTTAATTTTAATATTTTATAAAAGTTTTTATTATTATAAAAAAGTTTTACTAAAAAAAAAGTTTAACAAAAACTTATAATTCACTTCTTCTTTTGAAACAGATTAACAAAAAGGTTTAATTTTTAAATTATGTTTTATTAAACTAAAATTGATGATTAAGTTATAAAACTCTAATTTTATTAAAAGGAAAGTGACTAATTAATTAAAGAAGATAAAAAAGACGGAGGGATCGTACGCACACAGGTGAGGGAGGGTCCATCGCGGACCCTCAAATCATGACCACATGATGTAATCAAGGCACAAATCAAAGTACACAATGCGAGGGTGCATGATTGTGTTGTGTGTGTGCGTGTACATGATCAATTGCTTAAAACAAAAAAAAGATTAGGGTTTACAAACCCTATCACGCCGCCGCCATTCTCGTACACCTCACTCTCTCTCACGATCAAACAAAATCAAACAAAAAACAGAAACCCCACCCCGCGATTCCCCAACCCCGATTTCACCATACGATTTCACGGTTACATATTATAGAGATTGCACAAAAATAAAAGATGGAAAAAAGAAAATGAATGGTGAAACCTGCGAGCACGAAGTGAACGGCTTCGATGAGTCCTCATTCAGGGAAGCTTCTTCTTTATCTCTGTACCTCTTTGCACGATTTATTTGCTTTTCGTTGAATTTGTCTGCTTCTGATATTCTCTGGCCGTTGAGATGATGATAAAAATTTCTTCTTTGAATATCTGTATTCTTTTTGTCTGCGGGTTTGGAAACGGCGATGATTTTTGGGTGTTGCGCTTTGTTATTTGTCTCTTCTCTCTGATTTTCGTCCGTGTTTTCCTCTAGTTTTCTTTGTCCCTTTTTATAGACGGCCCATGATGAATGACGAATTAATGCGTGAAATCGTTTGGAAAGTTTTAAATGTTGTTTGAAAAAGTATTGGAAGGTTTGAATTTGATCTTATGTGATTTGATATGGTTTCAATTCCGGAAAGTTTTTTTTTTGAACTGTTGATTTTGAATACGATTTGCTGTGATTGTTTTGAACCGTTGCCCTGTCTATTTTGGGAATGTATTGATGCTGGTGGTATCCCCTTGGGATATTGCCCATCAATACGAGATGATGCAATAAATCTGAATTGAAATTCGAAGATCTGAGGCCACGCAAAACTTCTCTTCTTGACAGAGTTTGATTGTGTTTGGAGTCTAATAACTGCTCTTGATTTTTGCCATAAACTCTCTGATCGTATGTGATTGTGATAAATTTATTTCTATTTTTCGTCTTTCTCTTTGGATAACTCATACCCTTTGTGCAGCTCCAATGTTTGGATTTAGAGAGGCTAAAGACTTGATGGATTGCGTAACATAGGTCGCTCCAATTGTGAAAAAAAAGGCTGCAAATTTCTTCTGGTGAGAGTTGGAACGTAAGCGAGGAATGAAGTTGAAAATGAAGGTAAAAATTTCTTTCATAACAATGTGTTTGCTGACTTTGAGTAAGAAACTTGGTTTTAGGGTCAATAATAAAGTGATATCTTGAACAAAACTCTAGGGATCTCCTGACTTTATCCATGGTTGGAATTGTGTTTGGTGGCTGCTTTGGAGAGGATATATGCGTCCCACTTTATGTTCGTAACACCTTTAAATCCTTCTTTCAATCCCAAAATGCTCAGTTGCGTATCATTTAGAACGAACTTCTGCGCTACTTAGTTTTGATGTAGTGGCTGTGAATTGACGAATTTCTTTTTGTTTTGGTCAGGTCTGATGCAAGGCCTTGAGGTTGTACGTTGGTCTTTTTGGAAGTTATTCGAATCATAGATGGTGGGATGTAGAGTGAGACGGTCAGTCAAGTCTTATTGATTTGCTTTCTACAGCAATGGGGCCCCCTTGGGTACGACCTTGCCTGGTCTTTTGGAATCTCAAACATCAATCTTCATTGTTTTTATTGTAGGTTCAGATTTCCATTGGAATAATAGCAACAAGCTTCACAGTAACATGGCTGCAACTTTGAAGCATTTCCCCCTGTTAATTATGGTGAGTGAGGCTTTTACTATTTCATAGTGTGTTTGAAGATTGATCTGGTGGCGTTGATTCCTCGTGACTGTAACCTTGATTTTTCCCTATTTTTACTGATTTTGGTTGATGAGTATTGACGTTCCGAATCAATCCTTGCTGCGGCCATTATTTGATATGAATTCTATCCTCACCATAAACTCTTTTGTTCGTAATGAAAATTTGATTTTCCTTTTAATTCTTGAGGTTTCCAAGTGAAACAGCTCTATAAATCCCCTCTGCGCCAGGCCAATGATCTCCGCTGAGTGTCCCTCTCGCCCACGGAATGCTGAGAATGATTGTGTGCTGACAATTTCCGAAACAACCTCTGCTGAAGCTGGAGATAGGTTGCGACGGTGAGCACTGCGATCACTAGGATTATGATAGGAAGTGCTTCATAACTCGAATGGTGTTATCCTGATTTTATTAGTAATTGTTCGTGAATGACAGGTTTACATGAAGTTATGAGCAAGAAATGACCAGCTTCCTCCGCACTTTGACGTCATTAGCCAACCGAGTGGGTTTTCCGAAATCGAGCTACTGCATTCATTTCAACATCTGCAACAACAAGTGTTATAGATGGGGTTTCACTCTATAACCCAACCAATGCAGCAATTGCAGCATGCTGCTCCCTTTCTGAACCAGTGCTAAGAGTTTCTACCAAGAGTTGAGTGGCTTGTGGAGCAATCTCAACATTTTTAGCGACTTGTATGTTGTGAGCTTTCTTTTGTGATAGCCTTCCTCTTTTTCAATTAATTGATCACGTTTGGATTATATTGGAAACTGAGGGTTGAACATCTAATATGTTTTAATTTGGGCAGCGGTATCGGATTTTGTTTGGAGCTGTTTGATTCTAAATGACTAAACTTAGAGGCATCTTCCTCTGGTTGATGAAATTGAGACCTTTTAAAATGCTAGCAGTTCCACAGAGAGCAGTTCCACTCCCTCCACTTGGTAGCATGGCAGACAGACGAAACACGACACCTGGCTCCTGTACTCCAATGGATCTCGTTCAAAGCTTGCGGTGAAGGATTCGTGGTGACCAAATCTAACCATTGTCGAAATTGAAGATCTGAAGCTAAAGAAAATGAGTGGAAAGAAATGAATAGAGATTGTACAATACACTTGGCAAATGCTAGTCGTGTGTATAAATAATTTATGAGCTTAGGTAGTTTCCTTTTGTTTGTCTTTTTTCTAAAGTACAATCCTGCTATAATTGAGGTTCTATCAAAATTCAGATGCCTAGAAATTGTATCAAATGATATGGTCATCTTTAGATTGAGAGATGCTTTATCTTGCTCAAGACACCCTTATGTATCAGCTACCAACGCCTTTATTTTTAATCAACTCAAAGTGAAGGACTTTAAAAGCATATTCATTATTAAATGGATGATGTTTCTATGGATTAGTGTAACGAGGTCCACTTGTGATGTAAAACAGGTCTTTTGTGTGGAACTTTGACATAAATAGCTTTGGGTTTGGACTTCCTTAAAAAAAAGTGAATTCCAGTCTGAACTTTGAACGAGGTTTTCAACTTGTTATCCATGATGAATAATATTTAAATTCGACCCTTATGTAACGTGAGTTTTGAAGTTCAGTATCATTCTTAATTTTCAAAGTTTAACTTCTCATGATAACTTGAAAATTCTCAAATCCCATCACTCATGACCTGCATGAACTTGAATTTTAAAGAATTCCTATAAATGGATCTTCCCACTTTAACTTGCTTACCCAAAATTTAATTCAACCCACTTGAATAATTTGAACTAAAACATCATGAATTAAGCCTTGACGCCATGGGGGAATTTATAAACCAAGTCATACCACTTTAGCCTCAATGAATCCACAACTCCCTCCTTTACACTATGACTTGTAACTTGTACCAAATCCTTTGTTTTGAAAAGCCTTCATCCATTTGATGACTTAGATAAAGATGTCTTGATACCTTGAAGTACCCACAATAATGAGTATTGTCTCTAAACATACCTGCACAGACTGGTTAGTCACAATAAACATGCATACAAACATAAGACCTAAAGATGTTATGCAAAACAGAAAGGGATCTTAGGGTCAAAAATTAGGGTGCAACAGATGCCCCTATTTAAGTTTCTTCTATTCGGAGATATGAAGATTGACATCTTCGTCTCGACGAGATAGGAGGGACTTAAATACAAACATGCACAAATTTTTGGCCCTAAGATGCCGCCAAATGCACATGCTATGCCATGAAATGCAAGACAGAGATCCTGTGAGGAATAATGTCACAGGGGGAAACTGATGTTAAAACACAAAAAGAAAGACCCGACGAGGACGACTCACGAGGAAAGATCTAACTCCATTGGGAGAAAGAGACTAACAATTGACAATCACAGGGTCTTAAGCATAAGGCAAGAAACTTGGAAAGGAAGGATAACTTACTACCAACAGCTGGTAGCCTAAGCCAAGGTACCCAGTTGCAACAAAAGGTCGTATCTCACACACGACAGCCTAAGCAGAGGTAATGAACTAGGGAGGAAAGATCGCCTACTACCAAACACGGTAGCCTGAGCAAGGCGTCTGACCAAAAAGGTGTGTTACCTACTATCAAGCGTATAATAGCCTAAGCGAGGTAAACACAAGAGGAAAGATGACCTACTACCACCACGGTAGCCTAAGCGAGGCATCTGACCAAAAACAGGGTGTGTTACCTACTATCAAGCATACGATAGCCTAAGCCAGGTAAACACAAGAAGGAAAGATGACCTACTACCACCACGGTAGCATAAGCGAGGCATCTGACCAAAAACAAGGTGTGTTACCTACTATCAAGCATATGATAGCCTAAGCCAGGTAAACACAAGAAGGAAAGATGACCTACTACCACCACGGTAGCCTAAGCGAGGCATCTGACCAAAAACAGGGTGTGTTACCTACTATCAAGCATATGATAGCCTAAGCCAGGTAAGCACAAGAAGGAAAGATGACCTACTACCACCACGGTAGCCTAAGCGAGGCATCTGACCCAAAAAGGGTGTGTTACCTACTATCAAGCATATGATAGCCTAAGCCAGGTAAACACAAGAAGGAAAGATGACCTACTACCACCACGGTAGCCTAAGCGAGGCATCTGACCAAAAATACAGACATATTACCTACTATCCCACGATAGCCTAAGCAGAGGTAATAGACTGGAGTAAGCTTCAATGATCAAGATGATGATTCAGCTTCTTTAAATGCTCCGCTCAGGAAGAGTAAATACCTTCCCATGCCCCAAGGTTGCATGCCACAGGCAAGTCTTGAAAATAAGTGTTGTGAGGTTGCAAGCCTCAAACAAAGTCTTGAATTTCCCACCCTCTTCAAAGAGATATCATCTGGCGGGAGTAACTTGAATAGCAGATTCACTGGAGATAACCATTGTAGAGAGGTATTGCTGTAGTTGAAATTTCAGTGAAGTAAATAGAATTCTTGCAACGGGAGTTCTCAAATAAAGAGAATGCCTGCAAAGTCTTCAATAAATTTCTCTGACGGATTTTCGGGGAGGTAACATCTGTCGGAGAATAAATGTAAAATCTTGATAATTTGCTGGGGATAGACAAACTGTCCTGAGGAGACTGCCATTTGTCGTAGAAATCTTTATAACCAAACTGCTCAAATAAAGAGCTGCTACTTGTTGTCTGGGTGTAAATCCCTTGAAAATGTAGTAATCATTGTTGGAGAAATAATTTATGTCTTCCGTAGAGATCTTCAAATAAACTCTTCTTTGGGGAGATAAAGTGCAAAAATAAATGCACGCTTAGTCCAGCTTCAATATCTCAGAGATGTCCAAAATTGTGATTGTCAGGGACCAAAGCTCAATCCAGGAAATATCTAGAGAGAAACGGTCAAACAAGGACTCCATCCATTGAGAAATGAACTCAACGGGTTTATCTTTATCCAAAAATGGAAAAGAAAACTAAAGCAACCATCTTCCACGAGGATCGAGCTTAGTGGGGAATTATAAGGTATGTGCTTTTTCTGCCTAGGGCCGACGACTCTATTTGGAGGGAGCAGACAAAAAACCCAGTCACTTGGGGAATAAACACAGCCAAAGTGAGAATAAAACAAGCAACAAAAAAAATGCGAGATGCAAAAAAGAATGCGCACATGCCATGAATCTACATGAAAGAATGTCATGCTATGCTTATGCTTATGCTTACAAAACAACAACAAGAAGCAAACGGGAGATGAAAACAAGCATCTCGATACGGATACTCGGGCGATCTTTGCAAGGTAGAAGCATCACTGGGGATGAATGGAAAGCAATATATGGAAACAAATCCCACTTCAAAGCTTCTCTGGGGAAAAGAGAGCACTCCACTTGGGATGAATATCGTGACTTCACTTAGGATTGTCAAGATGAACCTTGGATTCTATTGGGAATGAGAAAGATTCACTGGGAACGAATCAAACTCAAGATCGAAAAGGCTTCATGGGGATAAAATAATTATCCATTGCGAACTGACGTAGTCTGATCAATAGTAGTTAAAATGTCGGGGATAAAACTTCGAGAGGATGAAATAAACATCCTCCTTCACTGGAGAAGATTGATATAGTCTAATGAGGAGTGAAATAAACACTCGCTTTGCTGGGGAAGGTCGAAACCGAAGAAGTTCACCGGGGATTCTTAGGCTGCCAGTCGGAAGAGTCTTGCATTAAAGGTGTCATCTTCTTGAAGTAGAGGTTTACCGGGGAATAGTCGCGACCACCTGAAGTGAAACTCACTGGGGAGTTGCCACATTACCTGGGATAAAAGCTCTTTGAGGTATGAGTGGATAAGGTCGTGGGACTGATGTAACTCTGTATTGATAACCTGCATGGTAGTCGCCATTTTGAACAACTATTGTTGTGGATGAGAAGCAATCTTCACTTCTCAAATGCCCCGGATCACTTGGTTTATAAGAAGAAGTCATCCCAAGAGGATTTTACAGAAAACTTGGCGTCCAACCGTCCCAATGTTTTCAAACTCTTGGAGAGATTGTCAAATCTCGACGTAACTGGCCCGGATTTACTGTGCTCTATAACCGAGTCTTCAAATTCTTTTAGAGATTTACCAAATCTCGACGTAACTGCCCCAGATTGACGGTGTTCTGAGTCTTCAAACTTTGTTCCTTGAGGTCAGACGGTGAAAGAAACAGTTGGGAAACAACTTGCTCCTGCTCAGTAAGGTCTTCAGGTAACGTTCCCCTGAATACTATTATCTCCTTGAAATAGTACTAAATTTTAGCTCATCAATGCCACACGTCTGTTAATTCCTATGATGTCAAGCAATGTTAGCAAGTAGAAAATGTTAATTCTGAAATTGCTAATGCAACATATGTTTGTCTCAAAGTTTTTTATTAAAAGTTTTGGTGGTTGAATTACCGATTTTATAATGTCAACACGAATTTGAGCATAGCTCATAGGAGTCAGGAAACGATATCTCAATGAGTATGCTTTTGAAACAAACCCTGCTTCAATTTGGTCTTTTAAGGGCTATATCTTGGTTGGTTCACGGTTTAAGAAACAAAGGATATAAGGCTCAAAGTGTGTTTGTGCCCACCCCATCTTCGTGATATTTTTACTCCTTTTTTTTTTTTAAATTACCCTGCCCCAGGTTAAGAATGAGGTTTTTTTATTTGGAGAAGAAAACTCCTACTTCAAAGGTTCAAAAGGGTTAACGAGGGTTTATCTCCTTATGCCTCCAGTGTTTAGGGATTTGAAACAATGCCTTATATCACTAGCAGAGTTTTATTCAAAAGCACACAACAAGAGATCCTGCATTTGATTTTCGTCATCCTCCATTCGATTCTCTGCCAAAGCAAGAGATTGGGCAACATTGGCATTATAAAATAGAAAAAACATTTTAAAAAGAGTGAAACGGATGGATTTCTTCAAGACGAACATTATTCATTGCATCAATCATTCAAAATAACAAGTTCTTACACGCAAATAACAAATGCATTAACAAATAAAAGCATCACACGTGAAAAGCAGTAAATTAACTAAAGCTTTGAGGAGTTCGTCTCAGTCTGAGCTTATGGCTTTCACACTAGGTCTAGAGTCTCAAAAAACAAAACACCACTTCGCATTAGCCTTTGTACTTCGTGTTTCAAAGGAAAACAGTCTTCGATGTCGTGTCCGGGCGCACCTTGATGGAAAGCACAACGAGCTTCGGGCTTATACCACCACGGGAGATCCTCCGGGATGGGTGGCGGAGCTCGTGTCTGCACCAGATTCCTTTGTATCAAGTGCGGATACAATTTCGCATAGGTCATCGGAATCGGATCAAATTGCCTTTAAACGCGGTTTTGATTGTTGAATGATAGATGAGCCTGTGGTTGATAAACAGGAGCGTTGGTGACATGAGATGTAGCAGCAACGTGTTGAGGTCGCTGGTACCTTCTTCTAGATCGGCCGTGATGCACAAAACTTACTTCCTGCTCCTTCCTTTTGAGCAAACCTTCTCTATGATCCTTAGAGCTGTTAGGAACGTTACCGGGAACTGTAAAAATGGGTATTGGCGTGACATCAGAAACCTTGGTCCTTTGAAACGGAGTTTGAGAGATATGAGGAGAAGGTTGACTTCGGGCAGCAATCAGAGTTTCAACCAAAGCAGAGAACCTCTCCACACCAGCCCTCAAAGCAGTCACTTCCTTGCGGAGTTCACGATTTTCCTACTCAATGGTATCCGTCTTTCCTCTTTGATTGGCCTGAGTACCGTATCGGAGGTGTTTGACAAAGAAGAGAAACACGGATGAGAACCTGGAATGCAAAGGAATGCAGATGCGAATGCAAAAGATGGTATGATGCAACATGCATTCAAGGAACTCAAAAGTGTATTTTAAACATCGTAACTGGAAATTTATTTTATTTAAAAATTTAAACTTTCATAACGACGATACACCTTCAGGGCTTTATTATTACAAACAAAACATAATACAAAAGGGAACTAGGGCTTCGATCCACTGGATGATGCTCCTCTTCTTTTACTGAGTTCTTCCATCAACTTGTCAATCCGTTCCTGCAATATAAACTTGTCCAGGGTCAGCTTCTCTACTTCTGCCTTCAACCTTGAAACTTCATCTGCTTCCACTACGGGAGGCTTGGGTCGAGGATACGACATTGTCAGAGCGAGGGCTCGTTTGCGTGACCACTCCAGGCATGATTCCGTAACCGCGCAGCTAGGGTTTGTTGTCGCAGTCATCCCTTGTCTGTTGATACGACGCCAAGCAAACATAATCTGAATCTTCAGCTGAAAGTCCTCTCCATCATAGAGGAAGATTCTTTTTAGGTTCTCTAGATCAGGTATTTCATTCATCGAATGTCCAAGCTAGCGACGGGCTAGAATAGGATTGTAACTAGTGCATCCTTTTGTGCTAAGGAAAGGCACATTAGAAAAATCTCTGCAGCTGTGAATCATGGGAATTCCTCCATACATTGGATCATGCCAAACAATGTCCGAGTGAGTAAGAACCATGAGTTTAACGGGCCATTCAGAACCGTCTTTCACATCCCAAAAGGTGGTGGACCTCGGTAGGTGCGAAATAAACCACCTATAGAGGATAGCCGTGCAGCAAACAATCTAACCTTCTCCTTTTAGAATCTTTGAATGAATCGAGTGGTAGGCATCGGCCAATAGTGTTGGAACAGGATTCTTGAGCATGAAAATTCTGATTGCGTGGACATCGACGAAATCTTCTACATTAGGAAACAGGAATAAACCATAAGCTAGTAGCGCGAACAGGTTCTCAAAGGCTTCAGTACTCCCATTGTTGGTGAATTGTCGAGCTTTCTCAAATAAGAACTGAGCAGGCAAACCGTCGATTCCTCCTCTGACCTCCATGTGAGTCTGGATCTCTAACAGCTTGATGCGAGTCACTCTTGCGATGTCTTCCTGACTGGGTCTTCCTTCTCCACAGTAGAACGGAGGTGAGTCTTTGACGGGAATTCCCAACAGAGCGGAATATTCTTCCAATGTGGCCATCAACTGGAAATCTTGAAAGATAAAGCAATGGTAGATCATATGATAGAGTTGAACCAGCGTCTCCAATAAACCAGCAGCTACTCGGACCTGTAACAAAGAGAGGATCTATCCATGCTTTGCAACGAAGGCCTCTGGATCTTTTATCTGACCTCTTAGTTCCCTTAATTGTTCCACATTAAGGACCCTGAAGGTGTATGGCAAAGTTCCTTTCCTTCCATAATCCATTTTACGATATCTAAAAAACAAACTTTGAGTTCTTTGAAGGAAAACAGAAAAGAGAATGCAAATGTAGATGATATGCAAAAAGATTCATGGAAACTTAGCTATTTATAATCATTTTGGGATATCAGAAGTCTCGTTCTTAACAATCATAAAAAACGGTTACAATCATTAGTACCGGAATACTAAATGATTGATTTAATACAAAAATTAAAACGCGTCTGTACACCTTACAACAGTCATAACCTAAAGCTAAATAAAAGTTAATAATGATGGATCTAAGGAGACTCTTCCAACGGTCCTTTTTTTTTTTAGTCCTTCGACTTCCTCCAATTGAGCTTCTTCTAGAAATGTTGACCGAAGATTAGAATGGGAAAAGACGTCTTGGACCTTTCCTTTCTTGCAAGCAATAGCTTCTTTCCAATATATCCTCCTTTTGTAGTTATCTTGGCTTGAATTTGATCCTAAGATAGGAAATGAACTTTTGTTCTGAAATAGTAACTTGGTCAGCTAAGAATGTTCTTCATAAGGTGTTACCAACTAGTCCTCAGGAATAATGGTATGCGGTAGTAGAATAACATTTTATCTTGTCTTGAATTCTTATTTGTCTGGCCGCAAGGTCTCCAATCTCCTTAGATCGTCCAAGTTATTACTATCGTAAGAGTACTTCAAAGTTTTTTTTAGTCTATGATATTCTTACTATGTTTACAAATGAGACTAAGTTCCATGAATCTTTATGATATGATGCTAATGAATGTAGGGATGCAAACACACAAAGCACAAAGCACACACAAGCAAACAAACAGACAAAAAGTCTTAGGTTTGAAAGGTCACACATTGGGGCCAAGGTCTACCCTTCCCAATAGGAGTGCACTATAGTTTCAAATGTACCTGCCAAACGGGTTCTACAAAGTTCCCAGAGTCTACAATCCATCTTTCGGGTATTATCGATTTTCCAAATCACTTGGTAGTCAATAATATTCTCAAGAGAATCTCGTCTGAGTGTAGTATCGAGTAGCGACTATTGCAGAAATAGACTCCTGCATAGTCCCCGCACTACATCCTAATAGGCTAAGTTAGGTTAAAGGTAACTACGGTCCCCAGTCTCGATGGCCTTTAGTTCGAAATAATAGCGTCTTCACGAATAGACTCGTTGGACAAAATTAAATTCGAGAGGGCCTAGACTGAGTGGTGAAGTCTCAATTCAACTTCTTCAGGAATCGACTCCCTCAAAGTATCCTTGAATTCTCACCGTTGCTATCATAATTTTCACTCTAGTCCGGGTGTAGGACTTTGTCTCACCACACAAGTAATAACCCAAGCAAACATAACAGATACAAATATATAACAAAAACATAATTAATCAAGTTAGGGGAACCCTCTTATGAAGATTTTCCCAGTGAAGTCACCATTTCTGTCGTGGTGAAAATTGGATACCATAGTTATTAGTTAACTAGGATCGCATTTTTAATGTCACCACCGGTCTTTGATTTTATCCAAGGGAAGGGAGAAAAACCGAATTCCCACAATGCAATGCAAATGCACTAAGATTCTAAGTTCGGGGGTTGGTTATGCCTAGGGAAGGTTTTAGCATCCTAGATATCTGTAGTACCCTACAGGAACCTCTTGATTCATTTTATGTTATCTGTTTATCTGTTTTGCTAAGGGTTTAAGGGTAGGTGATTTATTATTATTAATCCTAGGTGTGCTCGACAAGATATCGTATATTGTGCCTACATATCCTGTCAGGGGGGAATCAGAGCACTTGTAGTTCCTTATTAAGGATACTAAATGTTTGAAGGTTTATGAGAGGAATATGAGTCATCATCTTAAGAAAGACCACCACAGTTTTTGAAAATGTTTGTATGTTGTGGGGTATGGGATTGTATGTCCCTTTCTTTGAGATGATTAACATCTAATTCTCTTGTGTGGAGAATTAGGTGGGCTAAAGTTTGATTTGAAAAATCAAAATTGAAGGGGGACTAACCTTAGAAATCTATCCTAAGTTGTCTAATTTACTTAACTTAAGGGTGTCGATTATGATGCAAATGATGTGCACCATGCACAATAACATGGTTATCGTGCATGGGATTTTCCCTTGGATATTTATGCGGTTAAATTATATTATTTAGGCGAGGGTGCTAGCAAAGTAATGCTAGACTTGTGTCTTGTGATCAACAGGTCGAATGCGACGCCTAAAGGCAATCGACTTACATAGGTAGAAAATGGGCTCGACGTTGGATCGAGAGTTTTAATTATTTTTGAAAGGTTTAGAATACAAGAAGCATGCATACATCATAAGCACAATATTAAGCAAAATGATATCAATCACAAAATAACACATAGCATACGATTCACTCAAGCGCGCGATGAAGGATTTAAGATAAGGACTCATTATTAGGAAAATAGTTTTGATTTATTTTTAAGGTTATTGATAAGAGGTTTATTTTTAGTTAGAATCATTGCCTAGAGATTATTGACTAATCAAAAAGAAAGGTTTCTATTAAGTTTTAATTATTGAAAAGAAGTTAAGTATTATAAGAGATATTATGTTTAATTTTCAGAAAAGGTTTAAATTATCTAAAAAGAAAAATCTAAATTAAAGTTATATTAAAAAAGATAAGGATTTTTAATTATAAACGATTTCAATATTAAGTTTATTAAAAGAAAAAAAAAGGTTATTGAGAGTTTTTAATTAAAAAGAGTTTTTTAATTTTGGTATTTTAAATAAATTAGTTTTATTATTATTTTAGAGATTTATTCATTATTTTCTAAAAAAGTTAAAGGTTTTTATTTATTAATTAAAAAAGATTTTAATTTTAATATTTTATAAAAGTTTTTATTATTATAAAAAAGTTTTACTATAAAAAAAGTTTAACAAAAACTTATAATTCACTTCTTCTTTTGAAACAGATTAACAAAAAGGTTTAATTTTTAAATTATGTTTTATTAAACTAAAATTGATGATTAAGTTATAAAAATCTAATTTTATTAAAAGGAAAGTGACTAATTAATTAAAGAAGATAAAAAAGATGGAGGGATCGTACGCACACAGGTGAGGGAGGGTCCATCGCGGACCCTTAAATCATGACCACATGATGTAATCAAGGCACAAATCAAAGTACACAACGCGAGGGTGCATGATTGTGTTGTGTGTTCGCGTGTACATGATCTATTGCTTAAAATTAAAAGAAAAAAAGCTCTTGTCTCTCTCAGATTCTCTCATCTTCCCTCTCGTTTCCTCTCCTCCGCTCAAAATAAGATTAGGGTTTACAAACCCTATCACGCCGCCGCCATTCTCGTACACCTCACTCTCTCTCACGATCAAACAAAATCAAACAAAAAACAGAAACCCCACCCCACGATTCCCCCGCCCCGATTTCACTATACGATTTCACGGTTACATATTACAGAGATTGTACAAAAATAAAAGACGGAAAAAAGAAAATGAATGGTGAAAATTGCGAGCACGAAGTGAACGGCTTCGATGAGTCATCATTCAGGGAAGCTTCTTCTTTATCTCTGTACCTCTTTGCACGATTTATTTGCTTTTCGTTGAATTTGTCTGCTTCTGATATTCTCTGGCCGTTGAGATGATGATAAAAATTCCTTCTTTGAATATCTGTATTCTTTTTGTCTGCGGGTTTGGAAACGGCGATGATTTTTGGGTGTTGCGCTTTGTTATTTGTCTCTTCTCTCTGATTTTCGTCCGTGTTTTCCTCTCGTTTTCTTCGTCCCTTTTTATAGACGGCCCATGATGAATGACGAATTAATGCGTGAAATCGTTTGGAAAGTTTTAAATGTTGTTTGAAAAATTATTGGAAGGTTTGAATTTGATCTGATGCGATTTGATATGGTTTCAATTCCGGAAAGTTTTTTTTTTTGAACTGTTGATTTTGAATACGATTTGCTGTGATTGTTTTGAACCGTTGCCCTGTCTATTTTGGGAATGTATTGATGCTGGTGGTATCCCCTTGGGATATTGCCCATCAATACGAGATGATGTAATAAATCTGAATTGAAATTTGAAGATTTGAGGCCACGCAAAACTTCTCTTCTTGACAGAGTTTGATTGTGTTTGGAGTCTAATAACTGCTCTTGATTTTTGCCATAAACTCTCTAATCGTATGTGATTGTGATTAATTTATTTCCATTTTTCGTCTTTCTCTTTGGACAGCTCATACTCTTTGTGCAGCTCCAACGTTTGGCTTTAGAGAGGCTAAAGACTTGATGGAATGCGTAACATAGGTCGCTCCAATTATGAAAAAAAAAGGCTGCAAATTTCTTCTGGTAAGAGTTGGAACGTAAGCGAGGAATGAAGTTGAAATTGAAGGTAAAAATTTCTTTCATAACAATGTGCTTGTTGACTTTGAGTAAGAAACTTGGTTTTAGGGTCAATAATAAAGTGATATCCTGAACAAAACTCTAGGGATCTCCTGACTTTATCCATGGTTGGAATTGTGTTTGGTGGCTGCTTTGGAGAGGATATATGCGTCCCACTTTATATTCGTAACACCTTTAAATCCTTCTTTCAATCCCAAAATGCTCAGTTGCGTATCATTTAGAACGAACTTCTACGCGACTTAGTTTTGATGTAGTGGCTGTGAATTGACGAATTTCTTTTTGTTTTGGTCAGGTCTGATGCAAGGCCTTGAGGTTGTACGTTGGTCTTTTTGGAATTTATTCGAATCATGGATGGTGGGATGTAAAGTGAGACGGTCAGTCAACTCTTATTGATTTGCTTTCTACAGCAATGGGGGCCCCCTTGGGTACGACCTTGCCTGGTCTTTTGGAATCTCAAACTTCAATCTTCATTGCTTTTATTGTAGGTTCAGATTTCCATTGGAATAATAGCAACAAGCTTCACAGTAACATGGCTGCAACTTTGAAGCATTTCCCCCTGTTAATTGTGGTGAGTGAGGCTTTTACTATTTCATAGTGTGTTTGAAGAATGATCTGGTGGCGTTGATTCCTCGTGACTGTAACCTTGATTTTTCCTTATTTTTATTGATTTTGGTTGATGAGTATTGACGTTTCGAATCAATCCTTGATGCGGCCATTATTTGATATGAATTCTATTCCTCACCATAAACTCTTTTGTTCGTAATGAAAATTTGATTTTCCTTTTAATTCTACAGGTTTCCAAGTGAAACAGCTCTATAAATCCCCTCTGCGTCAGGCCAATGATCTCCGCTGAGTGTCCCTCTCACCCACGGAATGCTGAGAATGATTGTGTGCCGACAATTTCTGAAACAACCTCTGTTGAAGCTGGAGATAGGTTGCGACGGTGAGCCCTGCGATCACTAGGATTATGATGGGAAGTGCTTCATATGTCGAATGGTGCTATCATGATTTTATTGGTAATTGTTCGTGAATGACAGGTTTACACAAAGTTATGAGCAAGAAATGACCAGCTTCCTCCGCACTTTGACGTCATTAGCCAACCGAGTGGGTTTTCCGAAATCGGGCTACTGCATTCATTTCAACATCTGCAACAACAAGTGTTATAGATGGGGTTTCACTCTATAACCCAACCAATGCAGCAATTACAGCATGCTGCTCCCTTTCTGAACCAGTGCTAAGAGTTTCTACCAAGAGTTGAGTGGCTTGTGGAGCAATCTCAACATTTTTAGCGACTTGTATGTTGTGAGCTTTCTTTTGTGATAACTTTCCTCTTTTTCAATTAATTGATCACGTTTGGATTATATTGGAAACTGAGGGTTGAACATCTAATATGTTTTAATTTGGGCAGCGGTATCAGATTTTGTTTGGAGCTGTTTGATTCTAAATGACTAAACTTAGAGGCATCTTCCTCTGGTTGATGAAATAGAGACCTTTTAAAATGTTAGTAGTTCCACAGAGAGCAGTTCCACTCCCTCCACTTGGTAGCATGGCAGACAGACGAAACACGACACCTGGCTCCTGTACTCCAATGGATCTCGTTCAAAGCTTACGGTGAAGGATTCGTGGTGACCAAATCTAACCATTGTCGAAATTGAAGATCTGAAGCTAAAGAAAATGAGTGGAAAGAAATGAATAGAGATTGTACAATACACTTGGCAAATGCTGGTCGTGTGTATAAATATTTTATGAGCTTAGGTAGTTTCCTTTTGTTTGTCTTTTTTCTAAAGTACAATCCTGCTATAATTGAGGTTCTATCAAAATTCAGATGCCTAGAAATTGTATCAAATGATATGGTCATCTTTAGATTGAGAGATGCTTTATCTTGCTCAAGACACCCTCATGCATCAGCTACCAATGCCTTGATTTTTAATCAACTCAAAGTGAAGGACTTTAAAAGCATATACATTATTAAATGGATGACGTTTTTATGGATTAGTGTAACGAGGTCCACTTGTGATGTGAAACAGGTCTTTTGTGTGGAACTTTGACATAAATAGCTTTGGGTTTGGACTTCCTTAAAAAAAAGGGAATTCCAGTCTGAACTTTGAATGAGGTTTTCAACTTGTTATCCATGATGAATAATATTTAAATTCGACCCTTATGTAACGTGAGTTTTGAAGTTTAGTACCATTCTTAATTTTCAAAGTTTAACTTCTCATGATAACTTGAAAATTCTCAAATCCCATCACTCATGACCTGCATGAACTTGAATTTTAAAGAATTCCTATAAATGGATCTTCCCACTTTAACTTGCTTACCCAAAATTTAATTCAACCCACTTGAATAATTTGAACTAAAACATCATGAATTAAGCCTTGACGCCATGGGGGAATTTATAAACCAAGTCATACCACTTTAGCCTCAATGAATCCATAACTCCCTCCTTTACACTATGACTTGTAACTTGTACCAAATCCTTTGTTTTGACAAGCCTTCATCCATTTGATGACTTAGATAAAGATGTCTTGATACCTTGAAGTACCCGCAATAATGAGTATTGTCTCTAAACATACCTGCACAGACTGGTTAGTCGCAATAAACATGCATACAAACATATGACCTAAAGATGCTATGCAAAACAAAAAGGGATCTTAGGGTCAAAAATTAGGGTGCAACATTCCGGAGCAGATTTCTCATTCTGACTTGGTATTATATCCAGGACGGCTAACATAACTTCTTCCAACTACTCAATTCACCACAATCAAGGGTCAGATATGGAACAACTCCGAGCGGAATTGACTGAGATGAAGGTCCAGCTGGGGCATTTTATGGTGAACATTCAGGCGTTGTCCCGAGATCAGGAACTGCTGAGAGAAGAAGTCAACCGGATGAAGACTCAGATGAGCCAGGTTATGGAAGTCCTGAAGGCGGTGTTAAGAAAGGAAGACAATCAAGTGCCCGCTTCCACAGCAGAGGTTCTCACTCCTCATATCTCTTTGGGATCTCCTCTAGACCATGAAGTGCCTCATGAATCCTCTCCACTGTCAGAGCTTTTTCATCACCAACTGTTTCTTGAGGATCCAAATGCAGAAAAGCTTGAAAGGAAGTTTGATCCGATCCCGATGCCACACGCTCAGTTGCTTCAACACTTGCTCAAATTTCAGCTAATTTAATTGATTGCTACAGGACCTCCACACACCAAATTTCGTATGGGTTCCAATGTCCATGACAGGTGTGAATTCCATTCTGGGGTACCAGGTCATAATGTTGAAAATTGCAAGATGCTCAAGTATAAGGTCCAAGAGCTTATTGATTTAGGGCCAATTGAGTTCGCTCCCGTCAGCACTATCAATCGAAGAGATGTTCCTCCGACTGCTGCTAAAGAAGTGGATGGTCCTCCCACCTCTCAGGGGCCTTCCTCAATCCAAAAGCCTTGGGTTCTGAAACTACCACGTCAGCAAACCACAACTGGAACTCTCCCGGCTGCATCCCTTCATCATCAACAGAAGCAAGAAAGGGTTTTTGATCCTCTACCGATGTGCCATGGAAAATTACTTCAGCAACTGCTTCAGTTAAGATTGATTAAGCTCCGGAAGATGACTCCTCCTCCTGAAAAGCTTCCAAAAGGATGGGATGCTAACGCTCATTGTGATTTTCACTCAGGGGCACCAAACCATGATATTGAGAGGTGTAGAGCATTCCAGCACCAAGTACAGGACTTAATTGACTCTAAAGCAATCAAGTTTAGACCAGATGGCTTGAAGGTATCAGGTGATCTTACGTCGGTAGCTGCAAAGGAAGTGAGTATTCCTTCCCCTTCTCTAGGGTCTACCTCAAGTCACTGGTATATTCCTCAGCTTCAGGTCTCAAAGTCATCACGTCAGCAACCTTTGTTTGTTCCTCGGCCAAATATGGAAAGAGAAGTACAGGGGCAGACTAGGCACCATAATCAGCATTGGCCGCAAAACAGTCAGCAACAGAGGCAACAAGGACTCAGGAGGTCTGAGAGAGGGTCTACTCCAGTTCCTATTTCTCAAAGCCAGCTTCTTGCTCGCCTTCTCCAAGGTTCTTTGATTCAGCTGGGCAAGGTAGCGCCCTTGCCGTTTCTTTTTCCTCCGGATTATGACATGAATGCCAGGTGCGAGTTTCATTCGGGAACGTTTGGGCATACAATTGATGATTGCAGAATGTTCAAACATAAGGTGCAAGACTTGATTGACTCAAAGATCATCACACCAGACAGGTGGCCCATAAATTGAACGTTCTTCATTAGATTGAGGGTTTTGAACGCTTGGTCAAATTAACTAATGCCTACCTCAAAAGGAGTGTGCATCTGAGGGTCCATTACCTGCTATTCCACCGTCAAGAGGTCAAGAGATGCGAAACCACAATGGTTATCCATCAACAATCAAGGAGTGAGGTGGCCACAACCTTTTCAACAAAGTCAAGACAAGCCAGTGTCACACGATTTGTTCAGAAAAAAAGGGGAAAAGAAAAAAGAAAAAAGCCCGCTAAGTTGAAACTTGAAAACAAGCAACTTAGGCAAAAGTTAGGGCATCCCGCTGGACTCCGAAATCAAAGATTCAAAAAAAAAAAATTGTCCAGGCAAAAGTTAGGGATAAACAAAAGAATGTGAAAGCGAAAAACAAAAGGATTACAAAAGAAAATCCTCAAGCGAAAGAACAAAGTCGTGTGACTACAAACAAAAGACAAAGGAGTGACTGTCATTCCAAAGCCTCATTAGGTGTCAAGCCATCAGATGCATGAGTTCCTTAAAGATCACAAAATCGTTTTGAGAGGCGAACGCTTGTGCAAATTAGCTGAACATAGGACTGGAGAACATCACGAAGAGTGGGTGGGCACCAATAAACTTTGAGCCATAAACCATTTTTCTCAAAACCGTGAACCAGGCCACGATACAACCCTCAAAATTCCTAATTGAAACAGGGTTATTTCGAAAACAAACTACCAAGAGATAGCGTTCCTGACTCCTGTGATTTGTGCTAAAAGATCTTTGTTGGTGTTGCATGTGCATTACATTCTTTCATTCAAAAATTAATGTCGTATCCTAACCCGTGATCCACTCACAAAGGGTTTGCGACATCTTTTCAGTAAAACTTCAAGATTAACATGTGTGTTGCATTAGAATTTTCAGTCTCAGAATAAAACATGTTCTGCTTGCATACATTTGTTTAACATCAAAGGAAGTTTACATATGGAAATTCAGTCCAGAAGCTTAATCTTGCCGAGTTGGGAATCCTGAAACTCCCGAAGGACAGCCACATCCAGTGGTACTTCCTCAGGAAACTTTGTTGAGCAGGAGCTTTCCCAATAAGTTGTGTTAAGACGTAGTCGATCTGGGGCAATCACGTCGAGAAATCTCTTCAGAGTTCAGCCAAACTAGGGTAATTACTTCAAGATTCAAAACCCTACAAATGCAGGCATTCTTGGTCTTCCTTCGAAGATCAATAGTCAAGGGCAAAACTACTTCAAGGTTCATACTGGGGCAGGCCACCTCAAGAGCACGAGAAGCTATCCTACTCCAAAAGACGGTTAATCAAAAGCACCTCTTCAAGCTTCAGTATATTGGGGCAGAGTATTTCAAATCTTTACGAATCTTGTCGAGGTAAATTCTTTCATACACTATGCAGACTGGGGCAGTTACGTCGAGATCTATAAATCTCTCCGAGAGTTTGAATACCCTGGGGCATTTTGAATGCCAGGCTTTCTATAAAATCCTCTTGAGACGATTTATCCCAATAGACCATGTGGTACGAGGCAAGTCGGGAGTTCGCTTGTGATATTTGGCATGCAGTCGATCAGTAGAAGTGTGAAGCGCCAAAGTAGTTCCCAACATAGACTTTCTCTTCCTCAGCAAGGCGCCAGAGGGTATCGTTCCCCAGTGAGGATTTAGCATTGCTAGTTGCCCCAGCAGAGATAGCCAAGACGGTATTGTCCTCGGCAAAGTATCCTCCCTATCGAGAGACATAAGGTTTGGTTTCCCTAACCGGAGTTGGATTTGCCTTTCTCCAGCAAGAGTTCGAGTCCCTAGACAGGGTAGAGATGGTTTGATCTTCCCCTCCAAGAAGGTGGGCATCCTTTTGCGAGACTCAAGTGATCGTTCCTCCCCAAGCAGAGACGGTTTCTCAGCAGGGAAGTTCTTCTTGGAGTTGGTCATCCCCGGGTATTTACAGAGCTTCATGATCCCCAGCAACATTGTCAAATGGTAGTACCAAAGCCGTCACGATCAGGAAAGGGTTCTCATTTCACTCTTTTGTCACAACATTTACTGATTGAGTCCATCGTCTGGCCAACAGTCGCGCACGACAATTCGATATTGACAAGTCAATTGCAACTGGGTAGCGTTGCATCTTATTAAGTCGATTCTCCTAGTCATTACTTCCAACAGCTACGAGCTTTTCTGTGTCGATAACGGTTGCAAATTCCCCAGTAGAGTTGCCTCGCGGTTAAAGTTCAAGGCTCAGTAAGTGTCCAGGAGTTTGGAGATGCCAAATCTTCTGTAAAATCCTCTTGGGACGTTTCAGATCAACCTTGTATCATGGAGAAAAAGCAAGTTGTTGACCATCCCAAGCATGGAGCATCTTGAAGATTCCCCGGCAGGAGGTGTTCCAGATCTATTATCCCCAGTAGAGTAACCTCTCAATTACTGCATCCTGGTTCAAGTCTCGGTATTGTTTAAGAGTTGGAAGATGTTGGATCTTCTGTAAAATTATCTTAAGAAACATTCCCTAGCACGAGACGCTCTGAAGTGGTTCTCCCCAGCAGAGTTTGTCGTAAACTCATTATCCCCCAGCGGAGTTACTTACCTTTCCTCAGCATTTATTTTGCTGAGGACCTCTTTGCATTTTGCATATAGTATGCATAGCATCCTCAAAATGCGTAGCATTTCCATTCAAGATGGAGCATTACGCCATGGAAAAATTCAAACATATGCATGTGAAGCATAGGCCAGTTTTGATACCTCGTGCGAGAGCCCAAAACTTTGCCCCTTATATCGTATTGACAAAGCTGGAAAGAATGCATGTTTCATTCTTTACCCAAACAGTTCAAAGCAGTGCAAAGGGTTTCATCATTTTTCTCCCCACAGAGTCATATCTCTCAGCTTACAAGTTTCTTGGAACCATTCCCGATAGGATTCCTGTAACCGTCCCTGACAACACCTTTGAGTTTTAACCATACCAGTTCCCGACAGGTCCATTTACCCATCCCCGATAGGTAAGCCTTAGTTATAAATTGTAGCCGTCCCCGACAGCACCTTTGAGTTTTAACCATACCAGTTCTCGACAGGTCCATTTACCCATCCCCGATAGGTAAGCCTTGGTTATAAACTGTAGTCGTCCCCGACAACACTTTTGAGTTTTAACCATACCAGTTCCCGACAGGTCCAGTTACCCATCCCCGATAGGTAAGCCTTGGTTATAAACTACAGCCGTCCCCGACAGCACTTTTGAGTTTTAACCATGCCAGTTCCCGACAGGTCCATTTACCCATTCCCGATAGGTAAGCCTTGGTTATAAACTGCAGCCGTCCCCGACAGCTCCCTTTAGTTTGAACCTTGCCAGTTCCCGACAGGCACACTTACCCATCCCCGATAGGTAACCCAGGTCCAAACTTACCAGTTCCTGATAGGTAGTTTACCAGTTACTGACAGGTAGTTTACCAGTTACCGACAGGTAGTACACCAGTTCCCGACAGGTAGTTCACCAGTTCCCGACAGGTTTCCTATGGGGTCCAATGGTTCCAAATTCTTTCTCACAAACTTTTCTTCCTTATCATTGCTTCATTTACAACATTTTTCTTTCTCCAGTGCAAATTTTCTCGGTTATTTTTGTATTTCATCCCTATGTATCTTGAATTCCGGATAGCCGTTGCTTTCATCCTTTCAAATTCACAATTGATTTAATAGAGGCAGCTGTAATATCTCAAAATTTGCCCTCATGTTTTCTCAATAAACTGGTCTATGCTTTACTTATTTGCATTCCATAGTAGGTCATAGATTGCATATCGTATTGCATAAGGGCAAGTGATCAGTGGTTTTTAGGGTTTTGATCATCCAGAGCAAGAGAACAGGCCTCAAGGGTCTCTTATATCATATATCCTCTCACTTTGATCCCACAAGGCATTGGAAGTTGGGAATTCATTAAGAAGATTGAGCAGTACATCATCTCCTACACAAAACGGTCTAAAATTGGGATCTGGCCCTCAAATGGGCAAGCTCTTTGAGTTTTTAGCACCTCTAAATGTCATATCTCATCTTTGTTAGACAGGATATACATCATATTCAGAGGAATTTGGATTTGGAGGATGTGTTATTTCCTCCTAACTAGAGGGTACCAAAATTAGGGTTTGACATAAAATCAGTTTATTTCTAATTTTTTGGGCAAGACTTAATCTCATGGTATTTATCATGTTCCTAAGTGTATAGGGATGGAAAATTGTCCATCAATTAGTTTCAGAAGGGTTTCAATTGGTCAGAAGATTCAAAATCAGGAGAATTGGGGAAAAAGTCAATTGTGCAGTGAAAAAGTCAACTCCTGGCTTTTTAAGATCAAATTCATGAAATTCAAGTTGTATATGATCATTGGACAAGATTTGATCAAGAAATGATGGAGGAATCATGAAAAACCAAGGAATGTACAAAGTTTCCATTTTTAGAAACTTAGGGTTTCCAAAAAGGGCAAGTTTGGACCATTTTGCACCACACTTTGAGGCTTCCTTTCTCCATGATAAAAGCTCCAAACCTCAGGCCCAAGCTGAGCCAATTAAAGATGACATTCCAAGCTTCAAATCCATATAAAGAACACCTCCATTGGATCAATATTGAGAGAGTTATGATTGGTCAAAGTTTGACAAAACTAGGTCAAAAAACCAAGTCATGACCAAGCAAGACCAGGCCCATGCGCCATAATTTTGTCAAACACATGGTGGGCAAGATGTCAAGCCATTTTTCTCCATCAAGTAAGCTTCAAATGGAAAATTTTTTAACATCAAAGTTGTTCCTTTCCATGCCCTCTACAATGTTGATGTTGGACATTTTTCCATTTGAGCAAGTTATGATGGAGTTATAAGGGTTCAAAGTTGATGTGATCATGCTGAAAATCACAAGCCATAGCTATGCATATCATGCAGGTCATGCGTGCCCTTAAACTAGTCCCACATTCTTGAGTTTCAAACTTTTTTACAACATCTTACAAACCTTTATTCAATCCAAAATTCACACCAAATATGTTCTACCATGTACCATCTTTCGTTTGCCACCAAGATTACACGTTTTCATCCATTAATGTGAGAGAATTTTATCATCAAACTTCATTGAAATCATGCTGCCAAGTTAGAAAGTTATGGAATTATTGTTGTTAAAACTCAGCTTGCACGCATGCACTACACCAACCATTCATTACTTCATTTGTACCAACATATTCCCTTACATCATACACATACATGCTTTATCATACATCAAAATGGAAAACAGAAACTTGTCTTGCAAGCTGGCTGCAACATGACTTCATCACCATCATTCCTTAACATCACACGGTTCCCCCTCATTTTCTAATCACTTCACCCTCACCATTGGACATGAACATCATCCACACCATATCACAGCCTCACTCACTCGCCCCTAACTAACTTGACTCAGTTAGTTAGGGTGGACTCACTTAACACACCTTGAACTCACTAAACTCACTCATTTAACCATGAGTTGAGTCACTAACTCAACATATATAAATCAAAAACTCTCACAGAATTGAGACAAAACTTCATTTTCACTCTCACTCTCTGAATTTCACTGAATTCTCTCTCTCTTTCTGCATGATTCTTTCATCATCTTCCTCCATATGTCACCTTCATCATCATCAATGGTGTATCTATGATCAAGAGCAAGAGAAGATAAGTTCAACTCATCAGGTGCAACCTCAATTCAGTAGGATTTTCGGTTTGGTTTTCTTCACGATTTCAAGTTACAAAGCTTTTATTTGGCCACGTTAGAGTTCAAGAATTCAAGGCAGCATTTCTGGCTCTATTTTGATTCAAGCTTATGCAAAGTTCAGGTTCCAATTCCTCCAACTTTATTGCACAAATTTATGTTGTTTTAGCTTGCTTTTCTATTGTTTTTAGCTTAATAAAAGCATCATTCATCTCCGGCTAGTTGATAGGTCTCTTAGAGGCGTAGATTCAAAACTTAGGGCATTTTTAATCTCTTCGATTCTCCTCATATGTGATTGATATGTGAAAAATATTGGTGGATTCGTGACATGCGTGAGTTCCTCTTTCGAACGGTATATGGTTTGCATATTTCTGGAACAATGCGAAGTTTGCAGGTGGCGGAGAGTCGCCGGAGAAGACGACCGGAGGTCCTTCTCCGGCCGGTGAGGTTTAATGCTAGGGTTTTGCAATTTTAAATCAGGGTCGTTTGATCATTCTCATCGTGTGGTTCAAACTTTGCCAGCGCATTAAAAAAGCATGTGCTTCTCACGTTTTTCATTTTTGGACTGAAGTGATTGTGTGTGTGTGTGTGTGTGTAGGAGAATTGCCAGGTGCTTGCATTCTCATCCACTAGATTTGTGTACTGTGCTTGATTGACTTCATCAACTGATTCCTATGGCTATGATTGAAACACGTGGTAACTGATTGTACACTGTATCACACACAATCACACGTATAATTAGATTGGGTCACAGATTGATATTTGCACACCCCATACTGAGCCCAAACTATTTTTGAACTATAAAATTGCCTTCGCTGCACCCCCATACTCTTTCTCTTGTTTTTTATTTCATTTCATATATTATTTCCATTTTCTTATTTTTAAAATAGCAATTAAACTCAAAAAATCCCAATTTAATTCATGTGTGTTCTTAACACATTTAAATAATTTTCTTTTATTTTTAGTTCTGACTTTGTGAATTTTTAAGCATAATTCCATATTTTTCTTTTAATTTCTTTTGAGTGAATTTCTTCTTTGATACTCAAACTTGTGCATTTTATTTCTCCCATTTCACACAACATTTTTTATCCATTATTTTTTCATTGGTTAGATAACATCTTGAAGTATGTAATACAATTTTTATTTGATTTTAAAAGTCATTTTATCATGTGTGTAGGTGTTCACTTTTGTGCAATCTTTTGGTTTGTTTCAATGTGAATTTGTGAAATGCTTTGGTCATGTTTTCTTGTGAGTTTTGCTATGATTTTTGGTACATGTTTTTGCCTCTGACTTAGGTTAGTTGTGGTTCATTTCTATAATTTTCTCATGTGCTTTAATAGTTGTTTGATGCTTCATGATTGAAGCTGATTCTTATGCACATTCACCTACTTCCTTCTTATGTGATGTTGGTTGAGGCACTTGTGCCATTTTGTGATTTGTTTGTGCATATTTTATAGGTCATTTGTATGATATTATAGGTCATATTTGTTTCATTATAGGTCACCTTGAATTGTGTTTGCATTTGGTATGAGTTTATGCATTCTAATTTGAAACTTTGACATGTTTTCACTTCTTATCTCTTCTTATGCTCTATGGGTTTGGTGCTTGCATTTTATATGACATTTCCCTCATGCTACTAGCCTCTCATTAATAGTATGCCACTGCCCATATGCATTCTCTAATTATGTTACATGTTATGCATCTTTGATATGTCATTTTGTGCACCTAATTGAACATGTTTCTCTTATTCTTACTTCTACTTCATCTTACTTCTTCTACTTGTATCCTTTGATGCATGATTTGTATGATGATCCATGTGCATCTTAATACATTGATGAATGATATATGATTCTGACTTTGGTCTTTCATGAAGCATTAATGCATGATCACCTTGCATATTCACCCATTCTTCATTTATTTCTTCCATGGTGTACTTCTTTGATGTTTAGGACCTTTGATTGTGCATAGTTTATGTGTGGTTGATATCTTAACATTAGAGAATACCCTTAGAGCATAGGTTCTGACTTTGATTGATTCTTAACTCTCAGGATCTTTATTCATTGGTTCTTACTGTGTTTGATCATTACTTGTTATCCTTCCCTTATTTCAATACTTGTAAATAGTTTTTGAACTAACCTTTTCATGTAGGTGCAAATGGTAAGTGAGTGTGTGGATATGCTTCCACACATACTCCTTTCTTTCATCTTCCCTTATTTCTTTTAATAATTCAACTTGTGATCATGATAAGCATTTATATGCTTTCCTTGAATAACTTCTTCTTCATCCCTCTTTAAGATCAACTTAACTTCCATCTTGGAAGTAAGTTGCTTCTTTTGCTCTTCTTCTCCTTTCTTTTAGGATTAGGTTTCTTAAACCACATTAACCTTAGGACCTCCATGTATGATAACACTAGGGTGAGTCTTAATCCCCTTTATTTTTCACCTTTTGCTCCCATTTGAGTCTCTTCTTCTCATCTTGAAACAAAAGTAAAAAAAACACTTAATAAAGGCATAACGAATATTGTATTTGAGCCTTTCGTGTGAGAATAAGATGGTGAGGGGTCTTCTCTCACTTTCTTAGAATGTTTAGCGTACGTCCCGTCTGGGGACGATGCGCGAGGCATTCGATCTTACGGGACGGACTTAAATATAATAGGCGTTACAAAATACAAAAACAACCAAAACACTTCTTTCTTAAAAGACAAAAACAAGCAATAACGTCTTTCCTTCTGGAATTCTCTTCTCATCTTACTCATTCTCAACGTACGAACGTGCTTCTCCTCGTTCTCTTGCAAGACGGTAACGCACTCGATTCAACGAGCCTGCAACACCTGAGCTTAAACATTAGTCGTTCCTTAAAAAAACATAAACAGTTTTCCCTAGGTGAGGGGAACTGCGTCGCTCTGATTCTCATGCTCCCGATGAGATACGTAGGCAGTGGGGTAGGGCCCATTCGAGCACTTCTTTTATTTTCCCTACATTTGTTTCGTTCTCTTTCCATTCCTTTTCCAGTTCTCCAGTTAACAGTTCTTTTTCCAGTATCTTTTCTAACACTCTTTGATCGAAACAAGCAAGCGTGGATCCCATCGGGTACGATGGACGCGTGGGGGTGCTAATACCTTTCTTGCGCGTAACCGACTCCCGAACCTAGTTCTCTTGGTCACAAGACCATGCTCTATCCTTCCCTTCAGGTTTATGCAGTGTTTCCTTTCCCTCTCTTAGGATAAATACACATTGCTGGCGACTCTGTTTCGGTGCCACTTTTGCATTTGTACCAGAATGAAAATCTCGGGAGCGACATTGGGCTTCGAACAAGATACAAATAGACCCTTCAGCTTCACATCTTGGGCTTTGAACAAGATACAAACCACCTTTAGCTTCATGTCTTGGGCTTTGAACAAGACACCAAAACACCATTTCCTCCCATAGAATAGGAGGAACTACGATTGCTCTGATTTCCCTGTTTCCTTAAACAGGAATACGTAGGCATAAGATTGAAAAATCTTAGCGAGCGCACTAATCAAAAACCCAAAATCCCGTACCCTCATACATCAATCGAAAAGCATCAGTCCTAACATCCTACCAATAGTCTAAACCCTGTGTTCTTAACAAAATAACCTAAGAGAGACCCACAATCTTTGTAGCATCTGTAAGCCAACAGTTATCTGTTTAAACTCAGTTTGCAAGCAGGGTTAATTGGAGACATCTATTTCCCTTCCTTCATCAGCTTCAATAGGATAAAAAATGAATCGAACTGTAGTACCCCCAAAGCGATAGTGCTTCGTAACCACACATAAAACTCGCGCTACAGAAAAATGGCGACTCTGCTGGGGAGTCTCATAAGGATCTGCCTTGCTTTAGGGCATCGTCCCCATTTTCCACAGAAAAATGGAGACTCTGCTGGGGAAATATTTTATTCATTGTATTATTTTTTCCCATCTCTTAGGCAGAGACCTTGAGTTCACATTCATGTCACAGAAATGACAGCTCTGCTGGGGTGTCATTGTCTGTATAGGATCATAAGACTCGAGGTCTAGGATGATTAAGACAAATATATATACTGCTTTTCCTAATTGATATCTGTGTTTATTTTTCTGCTAATGGGAATTCGTGTGATGCCGCATGTGGAAAGATTGAGTAAACACCTAAGATAGGTGATGGCAATGCGCGTAATCTTAATGGGAGTGAATTCTAGTTAAGAGCCCTCGATCGACCATCAAACTCAGTGGAGACTCCCTTTGCAGATACATTTCCTGTACGACTTCGGTTGTTGAAAGTAGTGTGGTCGACTGGGTTATCTGAGAAGCTGAGGTTTTTAGCAGACTTAAGCCATTTTGTAGTGCAGAAGCTATCGGAAATAGTTGTCACGCGATACTACCCTCATCTGTGATCACTCCAGGACACATCAGCTCGCTGGCGATCCGCTTGTTGTTGTTATCCCAGAGGGGTCAATGATTTTGCGGGTAGGTAAAAAAAATCACCAGTATAAACCTTTGGGGGGGGGGGTAGAGCCTTGACTTCATGACACCGACCCTTTGACCTCATGTTTTTTCTATGTTTTTGTGTGTTGCATTCATACATTCATCTAAAAAACATTAAAACAAAGAAAATCTTCTCTTCTAGTCTCTCTTTTTCAAATTAAACTGAGACAATGATTGCAAATATCAGAGAAAGGAGATTGCGCTAATGGATTTCGACAGAAGGAAAACTCATAAGTACACCTTCAAGGTTCCAAAGTTTGAGGATTTGAGAGGTTTGGCGAGAATGATCACCAACCATGAGGCTTTCAGAGCCAAGTATGGGGGACTGCTGCCCTTGTTAAGGGTCCACGTAATTGAAGGAATCTTGTCCACGTTAATCCAGTTCTACGATCCGGTCTATCACTGTTTCACATTCCCGAATTATCAACTAGCACCAACACTGGAGGAGTACTCTCACTTGACTAATTTACATATCAATGATCAAGCTCCATTTTCTGGACTGGAAGAAATTCCAAAGGATCAGACCATTGCAAAAGAAATTTATTTGGACGAGTCGGAAGTCAGGACTCACATGACCACTAAGGGTGGCATCCAAGGTTTGCCAGCCCAGTTCTTGACAAAGAAAGCCCTGTACTTTGCCAGTATAGGGAATGTGGCCGCTTTCGAGAGCATCTTTATTTTGCTCACCTACGGGTTATTTTTGTTCCCCAACATCGATAACTTTGTAGATATCAACGCCATTAAGATTTTTCTGATTGGAAACCCCGTACCGACCTTACTCGCAGGTGCGTATCATTCGGTACACTTAAGGAATTTATACAGCAGAGGGATGATCACGTGCTGTGTACCCCTGCTATACAAATGGTTCACTTCCCATTTGCCCAAATCTGCTGCATTTTGGGATCAAAAGAATACGTTACGTTGGTCGCAGATAGTCATGTCTCTTACCAACTCGGACATCGATTGGTACAATCTAATCTACGACGGGATCAAAATCATTGACCGTTGTGGAAATTTCCCAAATGTACCCCTTATAGGAACTAAGGGGGGAATCAACTGTCATCCGGTGTTAGTTCGTTGTCAATTTGGATACCCGATGAGACATGTCCTGGGCAGTGCTCATCTGGAAGGTCTTTTCTTCAAGGAAGGAGAAAATGACAGGGCACTAAAGATAGAAATAGTGCACGCTTGGAAACACGTTCATAGGAAAAGACGAGAGTCTCTAGGAAAACCAGAATGTGTCTCGATGGAGCCTTATCTTCATTGGGTACAAACTAGAGCTCTCAAGCTGAGGATGCCTTACCCTCGTCGGGAAGTTCTTCCATTAAGGGACTCTGCCCTTTATTTCATGTCTGAGACGGAAAAACTTCAGGTTACTCTCAGCAAAGTTCAGCAGGAGAAGAGGTCTTGGAGGAACAAGTACCGTATTCTCAATGTAGAATGTAAGAAAATACAGCAGCTATTAAGAGAAAAGGATGCTCTGATTGAGATTTTAGAGCAACATGCTGTCGAAAATCAGGATGACCACAGGAATTTGCTCACTCTTTTCACTTGGCAAAGGAATGACAACCCGACAACGGCCCAAGAGCCTCGGTCAAAGAAAAGGAAAGCACCCGAACTAGCACATGAGCTCTCTTCAGAGAGGACTCGGGATCCATTAGTTTAGATTTCCTTTTCCAGCACTTTGTAATCTACTGTATTTCCATTTCCGCAATCCTTTGAATTCAATAAAACGGGGTTCTCCCCAATTGTTTGATATTTGCAATCTAATTTGTCGAAGTTTACTTTGAATAAACAAAAATAATCATTGCATTCATCATAAATGTATTCTTCTTACCTACGAATCTCACGTTTGCGTCTCGATTCTAGATTCAAACTGTCTCATTTGTACAATACTCGGGCCAATCGTCAGAAAAAGATGGATGATCTCGAGGAAGAGAATAGAGAGTTGAGAGAAGAGATCGACACTCTGAAAGAGGATATGAGAAAGCTTCATAACTACGTGCAAGCTCTAGTAGAAGCTCAGATGCAACAACAAATGACTGTGATCTCAGAGATCACATCAACGCCCATAGTGGAGAAGTATGATCCTAGGTACAAGATGCCGAAAGATCGCCCCTGGGGCATGCCACTTAACTATATCCTTGAAGGATATGGTCCGCTGATCAATGAGGATCAAGGAACTGCAGCAGGAGCCGCTAGGCCTGAAGGTTACAAACTTTGGGAAAGCGAAGATGCCAGGGGCATGGCAGCAACTCCTGAAGGTTACAAACTTCGGGAGGCACCGAGAGTCTCGGCCATAATGACTATACCACCACCTGTGGTACACACTGTCCCGGAAGGACAGATTCCACAGATACCTTATGGTGGAAACGACAGCAAGATCGACAGAATTAATGAATTCCAGGAATAATTCCTGGAGATGCAGAAAGAACTGCAAGCCCTTTGCGGTCAGGATTTATTTGGAAAGGACGCCGCAGACCTTTGTTTGGTCCCCAATGTGAAAGTCCCACATAAGTTCCAAGTGCCCGACTTTGAAAAATACAAGGGTAATTCTTGCCCTCAGAGTCATCTGGTGATGTACGCTCGGCGAATGTCCGCTCAAACAGAGAACCAAGAGCTACTGATTCACTACTTTCAGGATAGTTTAACCGGTGCCGCATTAAAATGGTACATGGGTTTAAACTGCGCTACGATCGGCACATTCAGAGATCTTGGCGCTGCCTTCATTCAGCAGTATAAATACAATTTGGACATGGCACCGGACAGAGATCAACTCAGATCAATGTCACAAAAGGACAAGGAAACCTTTAAAGAATACGCTCAGAGATGGCGTGAAATTTCCGCTCAGATTTCTCCACCTCTTGAGGAAAAGGAGATGACAAAGATCTTCTTAAAGACCTTAAGCTCATTTTACTACGACAGAATGGTCGCCAGTGCGCCCAGTGACTTCACCGAGATGGTGGGCATGGAAGTTCATCTTGAGGAGGCCGTCCGGGAAGGACGTTTAGTGAAAAATGCTGGATCATCAAGTAGTACAAAACGATACGGTAGTGCTCTCCCTAAGAAAAAAGAGCAAGATATCGGGAATGTCTCTCTTGGAAGGCAAAGGCGACGATATCAACCAGTAGCAGCTGTAACTCCTGCTATCAATCCCATGCCCGTTCCTACGTATCAACCTCAGGTTGCGCAGAGCCAACCGAATCAACAGCAATTTCAGCAAAGGACACAACAGCCTCTTCAGCGGGCTCGTCCTCCATATAACAACAACCGTGCAACACGACCATCAGGGTTTGATCCTATACCCATGTTGTACGCAGAACTGTTTCCGTTACTATTGGTCAAGGGGCATGTCCAAACCAGGTCTCCTCTTACAGTACCGGAAAATTCGCCTTTTTCGTTCAAAGCGAATCAGACTTGCCCTTACCATCAAGGAGGATCAGGGCATAACATAGAAAATTGTCTCAGTTTCAAATTTGACATACAAAAGCTTGTTAGGAGCCGGGTCTTATCTTTCAAAGACACGAATCCGAATGTTCTCACGAACCTGCTGCCTCAACACGAGAAAGCTGTAGTCAATTTGATAGAGGGAGATTCTAGCGACAGCTATCAAATTCATTATGAACTCTTGTTAGGGGCAATTTGGTCAAGATGTATTGTAGACAGAGTGGATATGGCCATGTGCCACCTCATAATTATCACCAGTGTGATATCTGCTCTAAAGACAATCAGGGATGTTCTGTGGTGCAATCAGCTCTACAGGAACAATTGGATCTCGGGTGAATCCAAGTGCATCGAGTTCGTGGAGTCAACATGACTTATACGAATTCCAACATCATTCAGAACCACGAAGTTCGTACAATGAATGTCAACTTGGTGGCAATGCACTCAAGGAAAAGCCAATATCATAATCTGCCGCGGCACGATTATAGTTCCTGTCTGACTTGCTCGGTAAACAAACAGGGATGCTCTTTTGTACAAGAGGCCCTCCAGCGTCAGATGGATCTAGGATGGATCCATGACTACCATGATAGGAATCCCTATCAGATCAACATGATTCAAATATTTGATATTCGTCTAATGAATACCAGCTTGGTGGAATTACATGCCAGGAAGGTCCAACTCGGTTTTCTCATTTTACATAATTATCAGACTGTAAGGATGTTGTGTGGGTAACCAAGGGTGCGCTCTCGTTCAAAGAACTTTACAACACTTGTTAAACCACTGGTGGCTTCCAATCTATATGGATGAAGACACGCAACAAATCAGTGTGGTTGACGGGAACCCTACTCGGCATCAAAGTCAGGATGTCCGATCTACATTGTATTCCAAGCGGGCATGGCCAGGTGCCACCACACAACTATGAACGTTGTAGAGTCTGCTCGGAGAATAACCAAGGATGCTACCTCGTGCGAGCAGCTCTCCAAGGTCAGTTGGATCGCAAAGACATTCACCCAAACCTAGCTTCAAGGTCCGTTGACTGGATGCCGGACTACTTCGCTAATCAGATCAGAGACGTGGTTGTAATCTCTGACCCTGAGAGGAACAAGGATGTTTGTACCATCATCCCTCTACTGGACGAATCAAAAGTTCTTAGCAAAGAACTTATTGAAGTTAATTACGACAGTCAGAAAAATCAAAAGGCTCCTGTAGTTATCTATCTACCGGGACCATTACCGTATGAATCCGCTAAGGCGATCCCTTACAAATACGGTGCAACGATAATTGAAAATGGAAAGGAAATTCCATTACCCTCTGTCGTGAATATTGCAAACATCAGTCGAGTAACACGGAGCGGTCGAATCTTCAACCGAGGAGTTGGAGAACCTAACAAGGAAAAGGAACTTCTGACAGAAGCTCCTGATCCACCAGTCGGGCAATCCAGTAATCCTGACCTTTCGAAAAACAATGATGAGATGCTGAAGCTCATCCAAAGGAGTGAATACAACATTGTTGACCAACTGTTACAAACTCCTTAAAAGATCTCGGTGCTATCACTTTTACTCAGTTCTGAAGCCCACAGAGAGGCTCTACAGAAAGTCTTAGAGTAGGCCTTTGTGGAACCGGATGTGTCAATACGACAGTTCGATAGCATCATCTCTAACATCACTTCCTGCAACAACTTAGGATTTAGTGATGAGGATTTGCCAGAGGGGGGAAAAATCCACAACATGGCGTTCAATATCACAGTTAACTTCCAGGACGATGCTTTAGCTAGCGTACTGGTAGACATAGGATCGGCCATCAATGTTATGTCAAAGTCTACTTTAATGCGACTATCATTCAAAGGACCCCCGATGAGGAGCAGTGAGGTCATCGTCAAAGCATTTGACGGGTCTTGGAAAGTAGTTATCGGCAAAGTCGACCTTCCCATAACTATCAGTCCTCACACTTTCCTAATCACTTTCTAGGTCATGGACGTCCGGGCAGCGTACAGCTGTTTATTAGGAAGACCTTGGATACACCAAGCTGGGGCAGTCACTTCGACGCTGCACCAAAAACTGAGGTTCGTCAAGAACGGTCAACTCGTCACAGCCTGTGGAGAACAAGCCTTGCTCGTGAGTAACTTATCATCATCTACTTGTGTAGAACCCGAGGAGGTTGTTGGAACTCAGTTCCAAGCACTGTCATTGAGCAATGAGAATCAATCAGAGAAAGGAACCTCGATTTCCTCATACATAGATGCTCTCGAAGTGATCGAGAATAACAATGCAAAAGGATGGGGACAGCTTGTCATTCCTACTGATAATAAAACAAAGAAGGGTCTTGGTTTTTCTATAACCTGCCCCTAGACAGCTGCTAACGATGAGAGTCTTCATCCCATTCAGGATTTCTTCCACAGTGGAGGTTTCCTTCACCCAGTGCATCAAGCAGTCCATACCATCAACGAGGAGGATCCCTCTGGTGCGGATGAGGAATGGAAGTCCTATCTTAACGAGGACGGTTATATGTCTCAGGAAGAGGTGCCTACGCCATTTTGCTATCCCACACAGAGTCCGAGATTTATACCCAGGTTAGACGTCGAAATGATATATGGAGATTGTGATCCGGAAGGATGTCGTGCTCCACCAAACTCATTAGAGGAAGACACTCTAATGAAGGACAACTTTGACCACGACTATTATGGCCCGATGGATGGCCTGCCTATCTGGCAGCCGTACCCAGGAAACTCGGGGCAAGAAAATCAGCCGAACAATGAAAATCAACTGAGCATCATTGAACAGGATACCTGTGTCCCCACCATGTCATGGGATCAACACTCAGGTCATTCAGAAAATATCTCGTACGATGATGAATTGGCAAAGCTTGTCGGACTAGAATTCATCAACTATGCTTTTCCCGAGGTCAACGTCATCGAGAGGGATGACTCCTCCAGTTCCAAAGAAGTGTGGGACACCTTGGGACAACCAAGTGGAAAATTTGACTTCATGGTCAAGTACACCGCTCCCGAAAGCTCTCGTATCAGGCTCGAAGACATCCAGCTAATTGGATGGGGAGATATACTTGAGAGTACAAATACTATGCAAAATACAACAGAGGAATCCTCCTACGATAACTCTGCCTGGGAGACAGATTCCAATGATCCTGCTCTGCCAGAAATCAGTGTCATTTCTGAAGACAACCCAAGGAAGGTACCAGACTTTGTGATTCACCGATGAGTTCGCCACCAATGGGTTGCTGTCGATGTTCCGAAGATTGTTCATAAGTAAAAGTAATTGCCATCTTTAACCTTTCGCCCTACCCAGGTGAAACAGATGTTTTGATAGGGCTCACTTTCTGTAAATTTCCCTCTTCGCTTCGCCCAAAGCGACACAGTTTTGTTTTATAGGGCTGTAGTTTTAAGAATCAACTTGTTCATTAATAAAATAACGTCGTTTGTAATTTCCGTATTAATTGATGTTTTCTCTTTTCATTTTTCAGAAAATGGTAATCCTAAAAAACAACTCAATAATAAAAACAAGCAGTAAAAGAAATACATTGTACACACTTGCATTTTCTCTACCTCTTCTAAACACAAATCATCACGTCATGAAGATTGCTTGTTTTAAACCCCGTTAAAACATACGATCCGATGCCTTCTCCCGACTTTGAGTTCCCGGTATTTGGGGCTGAAAAAGAAGTTGACGACGAAATTCTAGAAGAGATCTCCCGATTACTCCGACAAGAGGAAAGGTCCATTGAACCTCACAAAGAGCCATTGGAAACGGTCAACTTGGGTTTAGAAGAAGAGAGAAAAGAAGTCAAGATTGGGGCACTACTCAGTCCGACTATTAAAGAAAGTTTGACAAAGCTTTTCAGAGAATTTCCCGATGTGTTTACTTGGACCTATCAGGACATGCCAGGGTTGGATACCAGCATCGTGGAACATCATCTACCGTTAAGATCGGAATGTCCGCCAATAAAACAGAGGTTGAGACGGACTCACCCGGACATGGCTGTCAATATCAAAGAGGAGGTACAGAAACAGATTGATGCAGGTTTCCTCGCTATGTTAGAATATCCTCAATGGTTAGCCAACATCGTACCAGATCCGAAAAAGGACGGAAAGGTCGAAATGTGTGTCGACTACAGAGATCTAAATAAGGCTAGTCCAAAGGGCGACTTTCCTTTACCACACATTGACATGCTGGTAGACAGTACAGCAAAGTTCAAAGTCTTCTCCTTCATGGATGGATTCTCGGGCTATAACCAGATCAAAATGGCGTCGAAAGACATGGAGAAAACTTTGTTCATTACCCCATGGGGTACCTTCTGTTACAAGGTAATGTCGTTCGGTTTGAAGAACGCCAGGGCAACCTATCAGAGGGCCATGACTACTCTGTTTCATGACATGATACATAAAGAAATCGAAGTATATGTCGATGATATGATTGCGAAATCTAAAATAGAGGAGGAGCATGCGACCCATCTATCAAAACTATTCGAGCGGTTGAGAAAGTATAAACTCCGCTTGAATCCCAACAAGTGCACCTTCGATGTCCGTTCAGGGAAACTCTTAGGGTTCATCGTCAGCCAGAAAGGAATTGAGGTTGATCCCGACAAGGTCAAGGCCATTCAAGAAATGCCTTCTCCGAAAACTGAAAAACAAGTCAGAGGATTCCTGGGACGTTTGAACTACATCTCCAGATTCATATTCCTCATGACCGCGTCATGTGCGCCAATTTTCAAATTACTCAAAAAGAACCAGGACTGCGTTTGGACAAAAGATTGTCAAACCGCTTTCAACAGTATTAAGGAATATCTATTGAACCCACCGATTCTATCACCTCCAGTGGAAGGAAGACCACTGATCATCTACCTCACAGTCCTAGAGGACTCCATGGGTTGTGTACTTGGCCAACAAGATGAAACCAAAAGGAAAGAGTCTGCCATCTACTATTTGAGCAAGAAATTCACCGACTGCGAGACTCGGTACACTATGCTTGAGAAAACTTGTTGCGCTTTGGATTAGGCAGCCAAACATCTTCGCCAGTACATGATTCGTCACACTACTTGGTTGGTCTCCGAAATGGATCCAATCAAGTATGTATTTGAAAAACATGCTCTCACGGGAAGGATTGCCCGTTGGCAGATGTTCCTGTCAGAATACGACATTGAATACCACGCTCAAAAAGCCGTTAAAGGGAGTATATTAGCCGATCATTTGGCTCATCAACCGATTGATGACCAGGAATTAATCGGGTTTGACTTCCCGGACGAAGATGTCATGTATTTGAAAATGAAAGATTGCGATAAATCGTTACCCAGTGAAGGGCCAGAACCAGGTTCCCAATGGGGACTAATTTTCGACGGAGCTGTCAATCATTACGGAAACGGAATTGGGGAAATCATCATAACACCTCAGGGTACCCACATTCCTTTCACTGCCAGACTTACGTTCAAGTGCACAAACAATGAGGCCGAATACGAAGCTTGTATCATGGGTCTTGAGGAAGCGATTGATTTGAGGATCAAGAACTTGGATGTATATGGCGACTCAACTTTGGTCGTCAATCAGATCAAAGGAGATTGGAACACATACCAATCAGGATTAATTCCTTACAAAGACTATGCAAGAAGGTTGTTACCCTTATTCAACATAATCGAGTTTTGTAACGCCCCAGTTTTAGTTAGTTTTATTTAATCGAGTCGTTTTGATTATTCTATTATTATATTATTTTATTTTTTACTTTTATTTGGTAATATATTATTTTTCGTTATGATTATGTTTTATCGCGTTTTGGGAACGTTTGCGAGATATTTGAGTGTAGGGGTATTTTGGTCATTTCCCTTTAATTTTTCTTAAGTTAGTAAGAATAGAAATAGAAAGAGAGAGAAATAGAGAGAAAGAAAAAGAGAAGAAGGAAAAGGGAAAGAAAAGAGAAGAGAAAGAAGAAAAGAGAGAAAAAACTTGGAGAGGAAGAAAATCGATCAACCGACTTTTCAAACACGATTAAATCGGGTAAGGGTACGAAACTCGATTATATTATACTTGTGTATGATTATGTATGTTTGTATTTGGTTGTTTTTGGATTGAAATTGGATGTAGAACAAAAACCATAATATGTTGAAATTGTTAGAATTCGATTAAATTGTGTCGGGAATCATGTTTTTAGGCCCCTTATTGTTGATACATGTTAGATATATGTTGTTGTGCTGTCTATTGGCAATTTTCTGGTGTGTAGGGGGAAAATAGGAGTGGGTTTTGGATGGTTTCGCAGAAAAAATTCTGCAGAAAAATTCTGGGTTTCCACTGCCGTTACGCGTATCAGGCATGTCCATACGCGTATTGACTTGGGTAATACGCGTATGGGGGTGCATTTGAGGGCAATACGCGTAATGAAAATAATTTTTCTCGGCCATTTGCTGAAACGCGTAATGGTACGCGTATGAATTTGGGTAATACGTGTATGGCTCAGGGCAATACGTGTATGGCCAGCAGGGGTGCAAAATGTTGTGTTTTCACGATTCCTTTTCTTTGTATGTCCGTAACTTGAGTTCCGATTATCCGTTTTGAGCATTCTTGGTATCGTTGGATAGCTATTGAAATGTTCTTTCTTATGATAATGTTTTTGATATTGTTGGCCGATTTATTTATGTCGGGAATTTGGAATAGTGTCGTTTCGTCGACTTTTGTCGTCGTACTGTGTGTAATTGATGTGTTATCATGCAATGTGCTTTTGGTATATGTTGTATGACTTGTGTGAGGTTATATGATGTGAATGTATTGTGTTGTGGTTGATTATATATGCATGATTATGGATGTGTATATGTGTGCATTTGAATGTCATGAGTCATTGTATGCCAAGCATCATGATATGCATTCTTGTGATGTCGTGTGCCCTTGTGGGGTGTGAGCGACGAATCGGTTCCAGAGGGAATCCGCTATAACATCGTGTGCCTTATACAAAGAGGTGTGAGCGATGATTATAGATGATCGTGTGACTTATACAAAGAGGTGTGAGCGATCGGGTTGTGTGCCTTATACAAAGAGGTGTGAGCGATCCATAGACGTCGTGTGCCTTATACAAAGAGGTGTGAGCGACGGGGAACATCGTTTGCCTAACGGGGAGTTACATTAAGTAACAAGCGATGGTTCCAATAGTTCCTGAGTGAACTAGTGTTGAGATTTACGGATAGATGGTACCGTATTGCATTACATAGAGTCGTTGTGTCGGTCTCTGTGCATATGCATAAATCATGAATGGATTGATTTTGTGTGGAATTGTGAATGGGATTGATGAGTTGAGATATATATATATATATATATATATATATATGTTGTTGATAAATGTATTGAGCTTGATTATATATGCCTTGGTGATGGATGTATGAGATATGCATTGTGTTGTTTTGTGTTTGAATTCTGGTATAAGTCGTGGTGAGAATATTTTACATGTGTATTTTTGGTATTAATATATAATTGTATGCAATTATATTATGATTGTGTTTCTCACCCTTCTGTTGTTTTGAATGCTCTATGAGGCATTGCAGATTAGATGCTGGAGGTCTTTTTGTGAAGCTTTGGTCTTCATTCTTTTGTCGGTCGGCTCTGATATGTAGCACCGGGTAGTCGGGGAGATCGTTATGATTATGTGTATCTGTATATATATCTTTTGGATTGTACATGTATGATTCTGTATATGACAGACAAACTTTTATGATATATATATTTATATGAGATTCAGTTTCAAATTTTCTTCTTTTATTCTGTATCTGATTTGTGGGTAGTAGGAACTAAGTTCCTCTGTTATTTGCTACCTGGTTGTTGCATATCTTTATGAGCTGGTTTATTGTGTTTTGTCTCAATTGATGTGTCTCTCCAGTCTATGCCTTGAATGTTTAATTATACTCTGATGAAATTTTTATCGCTTTATTTGATTGGGGGTATAGATTAGGGGTGTTACATTAAGTGGTATCAGAGCCAGTTCGTGTCAGTTTGTGTCAGTCCTTGTTGGTCGTTGTGTTTGGGTGAGCTATTTGTTTAACCATAGTTACTGTTATTGGAAATGAACAGAATGTGGCTGGTAGGAATGACGCTGCTTTGGCTGCTGCTATGCAAGTTATGGCTCGGGCTGTGCAGGGTGCACCTAATGCTGCTGGGAATGATGAGTTCAGGAAGAACAAACCGCCTGTCTTCAAAGGGAGACATGATTCTGATGGTGCTCAAATTTGGCTTAAGGAGATTGAAAGAATCTTCTGAGTGATGGATTGTGCTGAAGATCAGAAGGTGAGACTGGGTACTCACATGTTACAGGAAGAGGCTGATGATTGGTGGGTCAGTACTCGTCATGTGTTGGAAGCTGCAGAGGAAGAAGTCACTTGGGCTGTGTTTAGCATTGAGTTTATGCGGAAGTATTTTTCTGAAGACGTAAGAGGAAAGAAGGAAATAGATTTCTTAGAGTTGAAACAAGGTAATATGTCTGTTGTTGATTATACTGCCAAGTTTGTGGAGCTTGTGCAGTTTTATCCACATTATGCTGAAGCGACTGCGGAGTTTTCTAAGTGTGTGAAGTTTGAGAGCGGGTTGCATCCTGAGATTAAGCAGGCAATTGGTTATCAGAGAATTCGAAGGTTTTCAGACTTGGTGGATTGTTGTAGGATTTATGAGGAAGATATCAAAGCTCGTTCTACTCACTATAAGAGTGTGAACGAAAGGGAAGGGAGGCAACAGGTTCGTGGTGGTCCTTATGTGACACCAGCTGACAAGGGTAAGCAGAGAGGTAATTTTGAGAAAAGGTCAAGTGGGGGAGGTATGTCTGGTCCTCTGAGATGTTATAGGTGTGGTGACTTAGGACATCGTCAGTTCGAGTGTAGGAAAGATATGAGAAAGTGTTCCAATTGTGGAGGTTTAGGACATGTTGCAGCTGATTGTAAGAAGAATGTGGTGAAATGTTTCAATTGTGGTGAACCTGGCCATGTTAGTACGAAGTGTCTGAAACCGAAGCAAGCTCAAGCTGGTGGGAAAGTTTTTGCATTGGCAGGGACTCAGACTACTAGTACAGACCGTCTGATCAGAGGTACTTGTTTTATTAATAGTACGCCTTTAGTTGCTATTATTGATACCGGAGCGACTCATTCGTTTATTTCGTCTGAGTGCGCGAAGCGTTTGAATCTTTTGTTGTCTTTGATGGGTGGAGAGATGGTTATTGATACTTCAGCAATGGGGTCAGTAACTACTTCTTTGGTTTGTTTAAGTTGTCCTTTGACCATTTATGATAAAGATTTTGAAATGGACTTGGTGTGTTTGCCGTTGGAAGGTTTAGATGTGGTTCTAGGAATGAATTGGTTGCAATTCAATCGGGTTCATATTGATTATTATCATAAACTGGTAAGATTTCCTTCTCTTGAGGAAGACGAAGAATCGAGTTTCTTATCTACCAAAGAGTTGAAGAAAATTTTGGCGGATGAAGCTCAGTTGTTTGGGTTGTTTGCATCGTTGACAGTGGATAGTCAAGTTGCACTTGATGTGTTTCTTGTTGTGTGTGAATTTCCAGAGGTGTTTCCCGAGGATATTTCAGATGTACTGCCAGAGAGAGAGGTGGAGTTTTCTATAGATCTAGTTCCTGGTACTAGACCTGTGTCTATGGCACCATATCGAATGTCGGCATCTGAGTTGGTTGAGTTAAAGAAGCAGTTGAATGAATTGTTAGAAAAGAGGTTTGTGAGGCCAAGTGTATCGCCTTGGGGTGCTCCAGTTCTTTTGGTGAAAAAGAAAGATGGAAGTATGTGATTGTGTATTGATTATCGCCAGTTGAATAAGGCGATGACTAAGAATAAGTATCCTCTTCCGAGAATTGATGATTTGATGGACCAGTTGGTAGGTGCTTGCGTGTTTAGTAGGATTGATTTGAGGTCGAGTTATCATCAGATTAGAGTGAAAGAGGAAGATATTCAGAAGACGGCTTTTAGGACACGATACGGTCATTATGAATATTCTGTGATGCCGTTCGGGGTTTCTAATGCGCCAGGTGTGTTTATGGAGTATATGAATTGTATTTTCCATGAGCATTTGGATCGATTTGTTGTGGTGTTTATTGATGATATCTTGATTTATTCTAAGTCCCGGGAGGAACATGCGGAACATTTGCGTGTTGTGTTGCAAATTTTGAAGGAAAATAAACTTTTTGCCAAGTTGTCCAAGTGTGAGTTCTGGTTGTCAGAAGTGAGTTTTCTTGGGCATGTGATTTCAGGTAATGGTATTGTTATGGATCCATCTAAAGTAGATGCAGTTCTACAATGGGAGGCTCCTAGATCTGTTACTGAAATTAGAAGCTTTTTGGGGTTGGCTGGTTATTATTGAAGATTCATTGAAGGTTTTTCTAAGTTAGCACTTCCTTTGACCCCGTTGACTTGTAAAGGTAAAGCGTTCATTTGGGATATTTAGTGTGAGGAAAGTTTTAGTGAGCTGAAGAGAAGATTGACTACGGCTCCGATTTTGGTCTTACCGAATCCTACTGAACTGTTTGTGGTGTATTGTGATGCATCTTTGATTGGCTTAGGTGGTGTGTTGATGCAAGGAGGTAAGGTTGTGGCTTATGCTTCGAGGCAATTAAGGATTCATGAGAAAAATTATCCTACTCATGATCTGGAATTAGCGGCTGTGGTTTTTGTGTTGAAAATTTGGAGGCATTATCTCTATGGTGCAAGATTTGAAGTCTTTAGTGATCATAAGAGTTTGAAATACTTGTTTGATCAGAAAGAGTTGAATATGAGGCAACGGAGATGGTTGGAATTTTTGAAGGACTGCGACTTTGGCTTAAATTACCATCCGGGTAAAGCTAATGTGGTAGCCGATGCGTGAAGCTGGAAATCTTTGCATAAGTCCGCTTTGATGGTTAAAGAGTGGGAACTTTTGGAATCGTTTAGAGATTTGAGTTTGGTGTGTGAATTGACATCTGATAGCGTGAGGCTTGGAATGTTAAAGGTTACTAATGATTTTCTGTTGACTGTTAGCGAGAAACAGAAGCTGGATGTGAAATTTGTTGATTTGATGACAGTTGGAGATCTAAGTGAGAATGAGGACTTTAAAGTGGATGATAAAGGTGTTTTGAGATTCCATGGAAGAATTTGTATTCCTGATGATTCGGATTTGAAAAAGATGATTTTAGAGGAAGGACACCGGAGTAATTTGAGTATACATCCGGGAGCTAATAAGATGTATCAGGATTTGAAGAAGATATTTGGGTGGTCTGGATTGAAGAGAGATGTGGCTCAAGTTGTTTATGCGTGTTTGACGTGTCAGAAGTCTAAGGTCGAACATCAGAAGCCTAGTGGTTTGTTGGTATCATTGGATATTCCCGAGTAGAAATGGGACAGCATTTCTATAGATTTTGTGACAGGGTTGCCGAATACACAGAGGGGACATAATGCCATTTGGGTGGTAGTGGATAGGCTGACTAAATCGGCGCATTTCATTCTGATTGACATCAGTTTTTCTTTGGAGAGGTTGGCTGAGATTTATATCATTGTGATTGTGAAATTGCATGGTGTTTCGTTGAGTATTGTTTCAGATCGAGATCCGAGGTTTACTTCCAGATTTTGGGAAAGTTTGCAAAAGGCCTTAGGTTCCAAGTTGAGGTTGAGTTCAGCTTATCATCCGCAGACGGATGGTCAGACCGAGAGAACTATTCAGTCGTTGGAAGATTTGTTGCGGGCTTGTGTTCTTGAGCAAGGTGGTACGCGGGATAGTTATCTTGCGTTGATTGAATTCACTTATAACAACAGTTTCCATTCGAGTATTGGAATGGCACCTTTTGAAGCATTGTTTAGGAGGAGATGTCGAACACCTTTGTGTTGGCATGAAACTGGTGAAAGTTCGGTGGTTGGACCGGAGTTGGTGCAACAGACTACGGAAAAGGTGAAACTTATTCGTGAGAAAATGAAGGCTTCTCAGAGTAGGCAAAAGAGTTATCATGATCGAAGGAGGAAAGATCTTGAGTTTCAAGAGGGCGATCATGTATTTTTTAGAGTTACACCGGTGACGGGTGTTGGTCGTGCATTGAAGTCGAAGAAGCTTACTTCTCGGTTTATTGGTCCTTACAAGATATCCGCGAGAGTGGGTGTTGTGGCTTATCGGGTGGCGTTGCCGCCGAGTCTTTCGAATTTGCATGATGTGTTCCATGTTTCACAGCTTCGGAAGTATGTTCCGGATCTGTCGCATGTGATTCCGATGGATGAGGTTGAGGTAAGGGAGAACCTTACGGTTGAGGCATTACCAGTGAGAATTTTGGATCGCGAGTTGAAGCGGTTAAGAGGCAAGGATATTGCACTTGTGAAAGTAGCGTGGGGAGGCACTGCTGAGGGCAATTTGACTTGGGAGTTGGAGAGTCGGATGCGGGAGTCGTATCCGGAGTTGTTCGTCTCAGGTAATATTTTCGAGGACGAAAATCTCTAAGTGGGGGAGAGTTGTAACGCCCCAGTTTTAGTTAGTTTTATTTAATCGAGTCGTTTTGATTATTTTATTATTATTTTATTTTATTTTTGACTTTTATTTGGTAATATATTATTTTTCGTTATGATTATGTTTTATCGCGTTTTGGGAACGTTTGCGAGATATTTGAGTGTAGGGGTATTTTGATCATTTTCCTTTAATTTTTCTTAAGTTAGTAAGAATAGAAATAGAAAGAGAGAAAAATAGAGAGAAAGAAAAAGAGAAGAAGGAAAAGGGAAAGAAAAGAGAAGAGAAAGAAGAAAAGAGAGAAAAAACATGGAGAGGAAGAAAATCGATCAACCGACTTTTCAAACACGATTAAATTGGGTAAGGTTACGAAACTCGATTATATTATACTTGTGTATGATTATGTATGTTTGTATTTGGTTGTTTTTGGATTGAAATTGGATGTAGAACAAAAACCATAATATGTTGAAATTGTTAGAATTCGATTAAATTGTGTCGGGAATCATGTTTTCAGGTCCCTTATTATTGATACAAGTTAGATATGTGTTGTTGTGCTATCTATTGGCAATTTTCTGGTGTGTAGGGTAAAAATGGGAGTGGGTTTTGGATGGTTTCGCAGAAAAAATTCTACAGAAAAATTCTGGGTTTGCACTGCCGTTACGCGTATCAGACATGTCCATACGCGTATTGACTTGGGCAATACGCGTATGGGGGTGCATTTGAGGGCAATACGCGTAATGAAAATAATTTTTCTCGGCAATCTGCTGAAACACATAATGGTACACGTATGATTTTGGGCAATACGTGTATGGCTCAGTGCAATACGCGTATGGCCAGCAGGGGTGCAAAATGTTGTGTTTTCACGATTCCTTTTCTTTGTACGTCCGTAACTTGTGTTCCAATTATCCGTTTTGAGCATTCTTGGTATCGTTGGATAGATATTGAAATGTTCTTTCTTATGATAATGTTTTTGATATTGTTGGCCAATTTATTTATGTCGGGAATTTGGAATAGTGTCGTTTTGTCGACTTTTGCCTTCGTACTATGTGTAATTGATGTGTTATCATGCAATGTGCTTTTGGTATATGTTGTATGACTTGTGTGAGGTTATATGATGTGAATGCATTATGTTGTGGTTGATTATATATGCATGATTATGGATGTGTATATGTGTGCATTTGAATGTCATGAGTCATTGTATGCCAAGCATCATGATATGCATTCTTGTGATGTCGTGTGCCCTTGTGGGGTGTGAGCGACGAATCGGTTCCAGAGGAAATCCGCTATAACATCGTGTGCCTTATACAAAGAGGTGTGAGCGATCGGGTCGTGTGCCTTATACAAAGAGGTGTGAGCAATCCATAAACGTCGTGTGCCTTATACAAAGAGGTGTGAGTGACGGGGAACATCGTTTGCCCGACGGGGAGTTACATTAAGTAACAAGCGATGGTTCCAATAGTTCCTGAGTGAACTAGTGTTGAGATTGACGGATGGTTGGTACCGCATTGCATTGCATAGAGTCGTTGTGTCGGTCTCTGTGCATATGCATAAATCATGAATGGATTGATTTTGTGTGGAATTGTGAATGGGATTGATGAGTTGAGATATATATATATATATATATATATATATATATATATATATATATATATATATATATATATATGTTGTTGATAAATGTATTGAGCTTGATTATATATGACTTGGTGATGGATGTATGAGATATGCATTGTGTTGTTTTGTGTTTGAATTCTGGTATAAGTCGTGGTGAGAATATTTTACATGTGTATTTTTGGTATTAATATATAATTGTATGCAATTATATTATGATTGTGTTTCTCACCCTTCTGTTGTTTTGAATGCTCTATGAGGCATTGCAGATTAGATGATGGAGGTCTTTTTGTGAAGCTTAGGTCTTCATTCTTTTGTCGGTCGGCTCTGATATGTAGCACCGGGTAGTCGGGGAGATCGTTATGATTATGTGTATCTGTATATATATCTTTTGGATTGTACATGTATGATTCTGTATATGACAGACAAACTTTTATGATATATATATATATATATGAGATTCAGTTGCATATTTTCTGCTTTTATTCTGTATCTGATTTGTGGGTAATAGGAACTAAGTTCCTCTGTTATTTGCTACCTGATTGTTGCATATCTTTATGAGCAGGTTTATTATGTTTTGTCTCAATTGATGTGACTCTCCAGTCTATGCCTTGAATGTTTAATTATACCTGAAGAAATTTTTATAACTTTATTTGATTGGGGGTATAGATTAGGGGTGTTACAAGTTTTATCACATCCCTCGTGATGAGAATCACATAGCTGATGCATTAGCCACCCTCTCTTCCATGATTAGTGTAGGTCAATGGAATGACCTACCTAAGATCGACATAATGCGCCTTGAACGGCCCGCTTACATCTTCACGATTGAAGCAGTCATAGACCACAAACCTTGGTATCACGATATCAAATGCTTCCTTCAGAAACAAGAGTACCCACCTGGGGCACTAAGGAAGGACAGAAAACCCTCAGAAGGCTGGCTGGCAGTTTCTTTCTAAGCGGTGATACACTCTATAAGCGGAATTTCGACATGATCTTGCTCCGATGTGTAGACAGACCAAAAGCAAACATGCTGATAAAAGAAACTCATGAAGGATCCTTTGGCACTCATGCCAACGGACACACAATGGCCAGAAAAATTCTTAATGTCGGGTACTATTGGTTGACCATGGAATCCGACTGCTACAAGTACATGAGGAGGTGTCACAAGTGTCAGATATACTCTGACAAAATCCATGTACCGCCAATGCATCTCAAAGTTCTTTCTTTCCCATGGCCTTTTTCCATATGGGGAATCAACATGATTAGCGTGATTGAGCCCAAAGCTTCAAACGGACATCGGTTCATCCTGGTAGCCATTGATTACTTCACCAAGTGGGTCGAAGCAGCGTCATACGCCAATGTAACCTGACAAGTGGTGGTCCGATTTATCAAAAACAATATCATTTGTCGTTATGGTGTTCCGAGCCAGATCATTACGGATAATGGATCTAACTTGAACAATAAGATGATGAAAGAGTTGTGTGCTGAGCTCAAAATCGAACACCATAACTCATCTCCCTACCGACCCAAGATGAACGGAGCGGTAGAAGCGGCTAACAAGAACATCAAAAAGATCGTTCAAAAGATGGTTGTAACCTACAAAGATTGGCACGAGATGCTGCCTTTTGCTCTTCACGGTTATCGCACATCTGTCCGCACTTCAACAGAGGCAACCCCTTTCTCTCTAGTTTATGGCATGGAGGCAGTTCTCCCCATAGAAGTAGAGATCCCATCAATCCGGGTATTGATGGAAGCTAAGCTTACAGAAGCTGAATGGTGTCAAAGTCGACACGACAAACTAAATCTAATTGCGGAAAAGCGAATCACGGCACTATACCACGGTCAGTTGTATCAGCAAAGAATGAAGAAGGCGTTCGACAAAAAGTTCCGACCTCACGTCTTCAGGAAAGGAGACCTCGTGCTCAAGAAGATACAATCGTTTCTCACTGATTCTCGGGGCAAATGGACTCCAAACTATGACGGCCCCTATGTGGTCAAGAAAGCTTTCTCAGGCGGCGCCTTGAGACTTGCAACCATGGACGGAGAGGAATTTTCCTACCCCACAAATGTTGATGTAGTCAAGAAATACTTCGCCTAAACTAAAAAAAACGTCTCGGTGGATTGAAAACCCGAAAGGGTGGTCCAGGCAAAAATTAGTGACATAATAAAAAATCATCCCGGTGGATTGGAAACATCACAGTACAATCCAGGAAAAAATTAGGGATAATGGCAAGTAACTACGTCCAACAGGGGCAAATTCCCTAGCGTCAGTCCTGCCATCCATAAAAAAACTCCAGTCACGGCCATCTTCGACGGAAGCTCAGGATGTCCAGAATTTAAAGTTGGTAGAAGGATAACAGTCGTTATGTTTCAATGTAGCCCATTTTCCCTTAAATTACCATTTTCAAACTTTGTAAATACTCTATGGAATCACGCGTTTGGCTGATTTTCATCCTATCAATACAATTTGAGCCCTTGTGCTTTTGTTTGTAATTCTTATTTGTTTTAGCTTTATAGAACGACATTTTAACATGATCAACGATTCTTGAAACGGAACAAAATTAATTTACTTGTTAAAATTTTTCTGCTTTAAAAATAAATATGGCAACTTCTTTTGACTGTTGAACATCGAAAGAACATCGATCGCTTCTCCCGAAGTAAGCGAGCTTCAAAGTGCAGAATCAAAGTACTCCTTCTAAACCAGTGCGCCTGAATGAAGGATCGACTATGTCAGATGCGAATACTCCATCTGACATTCTCGGCAGAGTTTTTACCTCCTAAGCCCGATCAACGGTTGTTCCCCGCAGGGACTACTTCTCCTAAGCAAGGCAGAATTGCTATCTTGAACCAGCGATACTTTTTGTCCCCTGCAGTGGCCGAGTATCCAGTCATGTTCCACTAGCCTATATGTCGTGTTAGTTTTGTTAGCATACACATACATACATCATGCATTATTGATTTACATTCGCATTCATATTGCATCACTATCACTCTAGTCGGTCATGTCCCCTAGGGATAAAAGTCTTCACAATCGAGTTGTCTATTCTTTCCTCGTCTGGGAATGTTGCGTCTGCACTACCTCTCTCCTCCAGTTTATTTCTGGGATGAATTCAGCCCTTGACCACTTTGATAACTTGAACCTCTGAAAAACCAGAGAACCCTCAGCCAGCATCGTTCTTCGCCATTGAAGATGATGTCTTCGCTTTCCCGGATAAAGGAAAATCCCTAGAGAAAGCCTCACAACTAAAGACTTTCAACAACACATTGATTTTGCTCTCCGGAGAGTCGATGTTAATGAAGTCATCAGCACCTCAAAATTGGATCGCATCATATGGCATTTCTCCGAGAAGATCTCGAAGAAAAGTATGATGTAATATCCCCAAGCGATAGCAGTCTCTCAAGAGACCTGCTTTCCCCAGTAGAGTCGACAAATGGCGTCTCCAACAGAGAAGTTTGTACACCTCTAAAATTCAGACAGATGGGTTCCCCAGCAAGTCTGACATCAAAATTTTTTCCATCAAATAGCATCTCCCCAGGAAAATTCGGCGAGATGTTTGAGGAAAACCGCTACGCATAGTGTCCCTTATCGATAAAGTTTATTGACAAAAGAAACTAAGACTAGTTCCTTGGTAGGAAACCAGGATCAAGGGGAAGTTTAAATCAGAAACTAAGACCAGTTCCTTGGTAGGAAACCAGGATCGAGGGGAAGTTTAAATCAGAAAATGAGACTAGTTCCTTGGTAGGAAACCAGGATCGAGGGGAAGTTTATTTTAGAAACTAAGACCAGTTCCTTGGTAGGAAACCAGGATCGAGGGGAAGTTTACCTTTTCTAAGCATCATTGCTTAGCAAAAGAAGAAGGATGTGTGAACCGCCATTCTTAACCACCATCAAAATTTTAGGCATTCAGATATTTAATCCTCTTGCACCCCGAATGCCCGAATACCTTCGCCATTCACACCTTCGGGTCCAAGAAGATTAAATAGGGGCATCTGTTATACCCCAAATTTTGACCACTAAGATTTCCCGTCATTGTGCAAATCATCATCACAATATGAGCGAACCATCATGCCTCATTAGTCTCCCCAAAGATGGGTGAGCATCCACTACAATCAAACTTAGGGTTTCAAGCCCTCTCAGAGTTCTTAGACAGAGGATCAATCAAGGAATGACACAATCTTCAACTTGTCTAAAAGGATTAAGAGGACTCTCACTTCAAGGATTAAGCACAAGGTTGCTCCTTTCTAGGTGGATCAAGCCTCAAGATCGCCAGTGTCACCAAATTAGGGTTTGGTCGACTAGGGCCTCCAGATGGAACTTTTCCTCTGGGCATGAGCCAATGCTTCAAAGCATAACCTATGTTGCTCCAAGGGATCTCACGAACCCAATCACCAAGTCAATTTAGCCTTAGGGGATGCATACATCAAAAACCAGGAATTAGGGTTTCTTGACCTAATTCGCCCCTAAGTTGACTTTTGGGACAAAACATGAGCCAAGACCTCAAGAGGGGATTTAAAGGTCTCAAATACATCACATTGATCCATTTGCAACAATGGATTGATCCAAGAAGCTTGAGCAACAAGTTTCAATTTCATCAGAACCACAGTTAGGGTTTCGCGGAAAAAGTCAACTGTATCTTTGACTTTTGACCAGGACATGCTCCCAAACCATAAGACATGATTCAATACACCCTATAACACCTATGAAATCAATCCATCAAGTTTTATTTAGGTCAAGGACTTGATTTCATAGAGGATCGCACAGTTTGGAATTCATCTAACAAAAAGTCAACTGTGCACAAAAGTCAAACTTTGACTTTTTGAGATTTTTCACAATTATGGTTCCTTAACCCTAAAATGATGTTAATGTGTGGTTGGAATCATCATTCATCAAGAAAAATCAAGAAAAGTGGGATAACTTGTAAAAGGGGTAACCATAAAAAACTTAGAAAATTTTCTAAGTTATGGAACAAAGTGGCTAGGGTACCCACTTTGGAGGATCATAACTCCTAAACCACAAGGTCATTTTTTCCTATCCAAAGCTGGATTTGTAGCTCTCATTACCCTCTACAAAAGCTTCAACTACCACTTATTCTAATTCCCTATGGATTTCAAGTTATGGAATGATCAAAATCAAGAAAAGTGAAAATGTCACTTTTTTCCAACACTTAGTGAAATTTTCACTAAGTCAGAATCTGCCTTCACTTTTTTCCAAAGGTAGGGGCATTTTTCACTTGGATCCAAAAAGTATCAAAACCAATTATAATCAAACAGTTATTGTATCATATGTGGGATTTCCAAAATGGCCAAGAACTCCATCAAATTCCACTTGAGCCATGAGATATGACAATGGCAATATGCCTTACTGAAAACTGTCAAGGCTAGGCAGAATTTTGCACTTTTGCTCGATTTGGAAAAATCAGATAATTCCAAGCCTTGTCATCACTTTGGACACATCTGAGGATCAAATCTAAAGGGAACAAACACTGATCCAAGCCTCCAAAGTCTTTGGAACAAGAAGTAGCATGCCAAACCTAGAATTGCCTAAAAGAGGGACAAGACTTCAATTTTGGATTGGAGAATTCAATGCATACACCAAGGTGGCATGGACTGAGCCATTGCCAACTGAATTCAGTCAAGACTTATCCAAGACCAAGGGAACCAGCAGCCTGTGCCCTAACCTCTAGTCAATGGCTAGAGGAGACTTGGTTTCTCATTGCTCAACATTGGCCAAACCTATGCAGCAGTTGCCATTCACTATTCCTTATAAAACAAACTTGCTCTACTATAAATAGAGCTCATTTGTGATCAGTTTGAGTACACCAAAGCCATCAAACATATGCTTTCCTCAAAATCTCCTTCTTCACTCCAATTTTGCCTTTTAAGGCAAGTCACTATCGGGTTTTGAGTTTGAGAGCTATTCCAACCAAACCAATCACACACACACCTCATAAACATCATATAGAAGTGATCCAAACACTCACATAACATCTGGAACACCAAAATCACAAAATCACCAGCCAGCTGCTCAAGCCTTTGACAGATTTGCAATTGAGGTGCCAAATTAAGTTCCAGCTCAAATCAATCCACTCCAAGCATCCAGACACACTCCATAGCACCTAGGGAAGCTGTCCATAACCTTGGAACCAAGTTGTAACACCTCTAACACAAAACAAGATCACCAACTGCAAGTGGTAAGCATGAGCTCTTCTACCTCTATGATCCATGCAATTTTTGCTGCACAATAATTTGGCCATATGTTCATAATCATGCATGGAGTGTTTTCCCTTAATCAATTGCATTGTTTGAATCGTGTATGGAATATCTGAACCTTCATGCAGAATCTAGGGTTCTTGAGGTTTCTCTTTGATTTCTTATTCCATGTTAAAAATAAATGAAATTAAAGACCATAGACATGATCGTGAGGTTGAAATGAGTAGATTGATATGTAGATTGCATTATATCTTCAAGTATTCAGTGAGATTGGATAGAAAACGCAAATCTACAGAAACAGAGGAGGGGTGCGTGTTCTTGCCATGTTCTTGGCACCCTTTTTCAAATATTTGAATATTTGAATTTTGTGATTTTATTTAATTGATTCAAAAATTAATTTCTCTCTAAGTTTTAATGATTTTGAGTTGATTCTTTTTTTAATAATTCACAAAAATGTTAAAATATTTTATTTTAACAAAAAATCCCAAAAATATTATTTATTTCATTTAATTGATATATTTCCAAAGAATTAATATTTTAATTGTTTTTGACATTTAAAATATTTTTTCCTTTTTGATTTTGCAAATTTTAATGACTTCTAATCATTTTGTAGGTCAAAACTTGATTTTTGAAACATTAATCCACGATCGCAATTTGTTTTCCACATGTTTAACAATTTTGATCATTTTAATTGAATTTTTATTCAATTAAAATACATTTTGGAAACAAATTAGGGTTTTTGATTAATTCAACCCTCATCAAACTTTTTCAAACCCTTTGGGCCTCTAGTAGAGTGTAAGACCCAACCCTTTTAGAAAAAACCAAAATAATTTGGGCCTTAGTGTATTGTATAAGTCCCGATACCGTAAAAAAAAATTCGGCACGGTCGTCGCCTTTCTAACTTGGGCCTACCCTCATGTTATAAGCCCCATTCTTTTTCTTTAAACACCTTTGGGCCTCTAATAGAGTGTAAGACTCAACCCCCTTTTAACCAAAACTATTTTGGGCTTCAGATATTGTATAAGTCCCTCTACGTTAAAAGAAAATCTCGGCGCGAGTTCAAAAACCACTTTGGGCCTCTCCTTGAGCTGTAAGCCCCACCACTTGTACAAAAATAAACCTTTGGGCCTCTTGAGAGAGTGTAAGACCCATCCCTTTGTACAGAAAACCTTTTGGGCCTCAGTCACTTGTATAAGTCCCTGTACAATGTACAAAACAACAGTGCAATCACTGATAAAATTTTGGGCCTCTCCTTGAGCTGTAAGCCCCAACAATATTTTCAAAGCACTTTCTCCTTTGATTTTGAATATAATATTGTTATCAAAACTTTCTTTGTTGAACAACTAACAAAATAGCATGGAAGCTCTACAATCGAGTAAGTGTTTACCCGCTTTCTTTATCCGCTTTCATATATATATAACTGTATTGTGGGGCTGCTCATTGTAAGTCTTCTTTCACAAACTTTTATATACTTGTCAAATATCAACTGTGTAATACTAGTATAGTTATTTAGAATGTTCCCTGGCAACTACGTCAAAGCACTAAGTAAAGCCCCGTTGATCGCTCTTAGATACAGTCAAAACTAGATACCCATAGGATTACCAGACACAGTCTTCCCTCCTCTTGGGGTTAAACAATATGGAGACGTGAAAGGCAGCATTCTCGGTGAACCCTTTCTCAGACTGTCACCCTTAGAAGTTGTCAAAGAGACTCTACTCCCCAGAGATGATCTTTTCTCTGTGAATGGCATCTCTTGAGTTTCTTCCAAATTCTCGGACTTTCCTGGCTTGATCTATTCTCTGTGAATGGCATGTCTTGAACTTCTCGGGGTTTGGGGACCCACAGGCTTCTTAAAAGCACCCTTAAAAATTGTCAAAGAAACTCTAACTCCCCAAAGATGATATTTTCTCCGTGAATGGCATCTCTTGAGTTTCTTCCAAATTCTCGGACTTTCCTGGCTTGATCTATTCTCTGTAAATGGCATGTCTTGAACTTCTCGGGGTTTAGGGACCCACAGGCTTTTTAAAAGTATCCCCGCCTCCTCTTGGGCGTTGTACAAGGACCCTTCGGCTTCTTAGAAGTTCTCATGCCTTCTCTTAGGCTTAATATAAGGACCCTGACAACCTCTTAAAGGTATAAGACAAAACTTAATCATCCTTTGCTAGAGCAGTCTTTCCAGCGTCAAAACTCCGGCCATTTAAGGGTTGATACTCATCCCTTAAAGCCCGTGCCTCCTCTTGGGCATTGTACAAAAGATGAAACTCTAGACTTGGACAATCTAAAAACCCCTTGAGTCTCAAAGGCATTCTCAAGTTCCTTTCACAAATCGAAAATACACTGATCGCTCCAAAAGCCGGCCTCTCTCATGAGAGTTCCTCACCCTTTGGCCTGCCCATGGATGTAATCCTCAGCAGTAACCCATCCTTCTCTTGGGAATTATACAAAGATCATTCACTATCTGAGAATCGATTTCTCCAAAACACCAGTAGACTTGGACAGTCTCAATACCCTTTGGATTTCCCATTTCCTTAAAGAACAGGAAATAACCCCGATCTTCTGATCAGTACCAAAGTACAACCTCACCTGGAATCAGTCTCTTTATAAGAACTAATTTTCTCTTTTATACAACATATTGGACCTGTCACTAAACTAAAACAGTCAACAGCATAGATAGCCTCCTCTTGGGTTTTGTACAATGATTCTCCCCAGCGGAGCTAACCTTTTTAGCCTCTATCTCGGGCTTCGTACGAGATACAAATCACTCTCTTGGTGAGTATAAAAGACTCTCTTGTTGAGTCAAACATTTTTAGCCTTCATCTCGGGCTTCATACGAGATACCAAAGCACTCTCTTGTTGAGTATAAGAAGACTCTCTTGTTGAGTCAATCCTCCTTTAGCCTCTATCTCGGGCTTCGTACGAGATACAAATCACTCTCTTGGTGAGTATAAAAGACTCTGTTGTTGAGTCAAACCCTTTTAGCCTCCGTCTTGGGCTTCGTACAAGACACATATAAAAACACTCTCTTGTTGAGTCAACCCTTTTAGCCTCTATCTCGGGCTTCGTACGAGACACAAAAGCATCCTCTTGTTGGGTCAATAGCCTCCTCTTAGGTTTTGTATAAAGAAATCCCCGTTTGATTCAATCAACCTTTTAGCATCAAATCATGTTTTGGTCACAGCATACAAACATCAACAACTCCTTTTCCCTCGTCTAATTGCTGTAAGCGTTAAGCCTCTAGATTATTTACATTTACGCCACTGTCCCTCTTTTAACATGAGAAATTCCTAAGGAAAGATGGCATTGCTCTAAAGTGAGTTAAAGTCTTCTCCTTCAGGTTGAAAATCCCTTATAAAAGGAAATTATGGCATTTCTGGATTCACATACCCCAGTTAAAGTAATTCTCCTTTATAATCAGTCACCCAACAATTGTGACAAACAGACCAAATATTCCCCTTTAGAGATGACAAATTCTCTCTAAAGTCAACACCCTTTTAGCTTCACATCTTGGGCTTCGAACAAGATACAAATAGACCCTTCAGCTTCACATCTTGGGCTTTGAACAAGATATAAACCACCTTTAGCTTCATGTCTTGGGCTTTGAACAAGACACCAAAACACCATTTCCTCCCATACAATAGGAGGAACTACGATCGCTCTGATTTCCCTGTTTCGTTAAATAGGAATACGTAGGCATAAGATTGAAAAATCTTAGCGAGCGCACTAATCAAAAACCCAAAATCCTGTACCTTCATACATCAATCGAAAAGCACCAGTCCTAACATCCTACCAATAGTCTAAACCCTGTGTTCTTAACAAAATAACCTAAGCGAGACCCACAATCTTTGTAGCATCTGTAAACCAACAATTATCTGTTTAAACTCAGTTTGCAAGCAGGGTTAATTGGAGACATCTATTTCCCTTCCTTCATCAGCTTCAATAGGATAAAAAATGAATCAAACAGTAGTACCCCCAAAGCGATAGTGCTTCGCAACCACACATAAAACTCGCGCTACAACCTAGTCACTAATGGAGAAAGACTAGAAGAGGGTATCAAGAAGGGAAAGATTACCAATGTTGAAGCCTTTATTGGTGCTAGAAAGTCCGCTGGGAACTTTCAAAAAAAGAAGGATGGTGATACTCATGTTGTTTCAGTCGAAAGGAAACCTCATCGCAGGCAAAAACAATATGTAGCTGCAATTGCTCCTGCCGTTAATGCTCAACCGGTTCAAGCTCCTCGCCAGGCTGTTAGACAAAATTAAATTCGCAATAGGGTTAACTTTGATCCTATCCCGATGCCCTACACTGATTTGTATCCAGGTCTTATTCAGAAAGGTTTGATTACAACGAGGGCTATACCTCCTCTCCAAATCCTCTCCCAGCCGGCTATAGGGCTGATCTTCATTGTGAGTTCCATCAAGGTGGGGCGGGCCATAACTTGGAAGGTTGTTATGCATTGAAGGCTAGAGTACAAGAGCTTGATCAAAGACAAGATCCTTACCTTTCTTGATGATAATCTCATTGTTGTCAACAATCCTTTTCCAGAGCATGCCAAGTGAAGTTTAAGTCAGTTCAGACAAATCATCTCCTAAAGCCAGTGTTTCAGACATGATAGCGTATCCTTGTTGTTGATTAGTCACTAGGCCTTGTTTCTTTTTGTTTGCATTTTTCTTTGATTGTATTGATTGTTTGCTTTTGAACTTTATTTGTACTTTCATGGTTAATTTTAATGAAATAAGCATTGCAATGTTTTGATTCAATTCATTTACATCCACTGTGTGCATCTTTATGTTTTCTCTTTCACAAAACAAAAACATATATCTTGTTCACTTTCTTTATCAAACTTTTGTTTATGCAAAGATTGGGGGGAGGATGATGAAAACGAAATACCTAAAATTATTGGATTGTATGCTTTTAATTAAAACTTGGTTGATGATGTACATGCATTGTTTCAGCTCCCAAACACTAGAGAAATAAAGAAGTAAATCTCGTGTCAATCCCTTTGAGCCTAGAAGTTGGAGTTTCTTTCTGTATGAAAAAACCCACAATTTTAACCCGGGGATGGGTAGTTCTAAGTTAATTTGACTGTGTATTTAAACACAAGAGAATCATTCAAGACGCCTTCCAACAAAGGTTGCAATCACAAGCTTTCCTTCGCACACATCAAAGAAGTGTCGAAGATGTCTTTCAAATCAAAAGCCAATGATGGTTCACCGTAATTATTAATCTAGGCAGACACTATCTTTCAAAAAAAAAGAATGAAAAAAAATCAAATGAAAAGCCTGCTAAGTCAAAACCTATGAAGGAGACTTAGGCCAAAATTGGGGCATCCCGCTGACTATAAGCTCAAATGACACAGTTCAGGCAAAATTTAGGGATAACAAAAAATCAATCAAGAGGTTACCAAAATCCTCAAAGACAAAACGAATTGACTGAGGTCCTCATCAAAAACAATAAAATGTTGTAAGAAAAAGTGACTGCCATCTCAAAAGAATCCCTTGGCTCTTGAGTCATCATCATAACAGTGTTGCAATTCCAAAATCGCTTGGAACCTGAATGCATAGTTTGAATTAAATGAGCATAGGACTGAAGATCATCACGAAGACTGGGTTGGGTATAAATAAACTTTGAGCCTATATCCTTTGTTTCGAAAGTCGTGAACCAGACCACGTTACAACCCTCAAAAGACCTAATTGAAGCCAGGTTTCTTTTGAAAGCATACTACATCAAGGTTGCGTAATTTGACTCCTAAGTTTGTTGCTAATAATTTGTTTTGATGTCATACCTTTGCTTTCTTTTTCGTTTTGAATGTCTAAACCACCTTGTTTTGACAAGTGATTCATTTTCTTTACATCAATAATGTCATTCCAAAAATGACTTTAAATTTCAAAATAGCATGAACTTTGCATTAAAATTACCATGAATGAATGATTTTATTTGCAGACATACTTTTCTCATCAAGGGATTTCAAACAGTTGAGAAACTTGGTCAGTGATCTTATTAGGGGCACATTACTTCTAGATCATGTTGTGAATTAATTCAAGATTTGTTGCTCAGTTCAAGTTATTCTCAGATTTGGTTAACCAGAAGATCTCTTTCAAGACCCATACTGAGATTAGCCTTCTCAATATTCATTTCAAGAACTGAAGCCATGATCAGTTTATCCACAACATTCATTTCAAGAACTAAAGCCATGATCAATTCATCCCCAGAAATAGTCAAGCTGAAGCCATGATCAGTTTATTCTCAACATTCAAGAATTGAAGCCATGATCAGTTCATTTTTCCCCGACAGTAGTCGAATTGAAGCCATGATCAGTTTATCCTCAGCATCATTCAGTTCAAGAATTAAAGTCATGATCAATCATTTCCCCTGTAACAGTTAAGTTGAAGCTATAATCAGTTTATCCTCATTAGTCAATCAATCTGGGACAGTCTTCTTCAAGAATCATCAAGATGTCTTTCCTCAAAAGACCATCAGCCTGATACAATTCATAAGTGTGACAGAGATATGTTCAACATCTTCTCTCCAAGCAGAGTTGGTAGTGTTCCCTGTGTTGAGGAATCAGAGTTCCATTCTTACCTCACAAAAGAGGTTATCTCAGTTATCCCAATCATCTGCATTGCATACATAAATCATTCATATATCATGCATAGAAAGATTTTCATAGCTCGAAGTGTGTTTTGGGCTCATATGCATTTCCCGAGGTCCTATTGCTGTCAACATCTTACCTTGTGGTCAAAGTCCAACTTACTTAGCACCTACCAAAATAGTTATCTGTCTTTTCATTCAGTGTTATTCTTGAATGTCTTTTCCCTGTGCATCTAGTGTTGTTATTAGATGTTTGTCTTCTTCCATTCTAGTGATATTCCTGGATCTTTATTTTCTTTCACTCCAGTGCCGTTCCTGAATGTCTGTCTCTTTTGATCTCCAGTGCCATTCCTGGATATCTTGTTCCTCTTGTGCTATTCCTGTAAGTCTTGTATTTCTTCTGTAATCCGCAACAGATTTTCTTGGATATCTTTCAGTGTCATTCCTGAAAGTTTGATTTATTCATTCAGTGTCATTCCTATGTAAGTTTTCTCCTTTGCATTCAATGCCATTCCTGGATTTCTTTCTCACTATCATTCATTGTCATTCCTGAATATAGTGATTTACCTTTACTTTCAGTGCCATTCCTGAAAGTTCTTTCTCACTTTATTCAACACCATTCTTGGATGTTGTGATTTATTGTGTCCAATGTCATTCTTGGACACCTTTTCCCTAGCCGAGTCCAATGCTATTCTTGGATGACTCTGATGTTTGCTGTTGCCCCGTTCAATGCCTTTCTTGAATGTTGTAGTTCCTTTCATCCAATGCCATTCTTGTATATCTTATCCCCAATAGAGTGTTTTTCACCTCCATTCAATGCTGTTCTTGGATGGCAATGTTGTTTTTACCATAAACTTTCTTGTTGTTGTCCGATGACATTCTTGGACATCTATCAACATACTTTTGTCTTGTTCGTAGTTTCCATCCAATGCTATTCTTGGATGTCACAACTCGTCTTCCTAGTGCCTCGTCCCTCTCTTTCCAACTATTGATGGATACTTCTTGTCACCTTGACAGATCTCCAGAAATAGCTTGTGTTCCCCGACGTGTCTTTTCACATCATCTCACTCAATTTCCCATAAATCCCTTGTTTTAAGTTTCCCCGCAAAGTGTTTTATACTTTGCATTTATATCATCTTGTGACATCTTAGGGCTAAAATATGGTTTTCTGTATTTAAGTATCTTCAATCTTGGCGAGACGAAGTTTTCAACTTTCATATGTCCTGATGGAAGAAACTTAAATAGGGGAAGCTGTTGTACCCTAATTTTTACCCCTAAGATTTCTCACATCTCATTTGCATCTTATACCACAAACAATATCGTGCTTTGGTTCCTTTATCCCTCTCTTCTTTGGGTTTATGCCTTGCAGGGATCACCGAGCATCTGTGTGTTTCTTATTTGCTTTTATTTGTTTATGTTTACTAACCTTCAATAAAAATCCAAAAAATATGCTTGTTTTCCTTTTACTAACTTTTTCAGGAAGGATTTGGATCAAGGATATCAAATGTCAGTTCCTCAGCTCGAATGAATTTCATCTGAACAAAGTCAAAGTTGATCGGCAAACAATTCAAAAATCATCTGATCAAGAGTTTCCAAGATTTAATTGATTACTATTCAAGAGACTCCAAGGTTCATGTGTTTATTTCCATGCCTTCTTTGACAAGTAAAAAGAATCGAGCCAGAGCCACAACAGTGCAATCTAAAGGCAATTTTCCCATTTTTTCACTTAAGTAACCGATTACCACTATATGGGTAATCGATTACCACGTGGAAAATTTGAAAAAAAAATCAACAAATTCAAATTCTGCAGCATTTGGCAGCAATTTCAGCATTTGAGAATATTCTATAACACTTCATTTTAATTCCCCTACATAATCACAATTAATTCCCACCATACACCTTCACTAATCACCACTTGATCTTGATTTTCCCTCCAAATTCAAATTCCACGCCTAATTTTGGTTACAAACCAAACTCCAAGCCACCAAAATTCCCAAGCCTAAACTCTATAAATAGAACCCTAAATTCATTCATTTTTCAAGCTTTTGATGGTCAAGAAACCTCTTGCAAATTCTCTCCCCAGCCACAAAATTCACTCAAAGCTCACTTTTCTTCTTTTGAAAGTTAACAAGTTTTCATATTGAATCTTGTTCAACTTTGAGCTAAACCTTCATCCAAACTTGTTTTCTTCATCAATTCTTGTAGATCAAGGCTTTGGAGTTTGCATCTTGAAGCAATTTGAAGGAATTTTCATATTTGGAGTGGTAATCTCATTTTCCACCATTATAGTTCTTGATTCATCTTCCACAATGGTGATCCTTTAATAATTCTTGTTTCTTGATCTTTGGATCTTGTAAATTGTGTTTTAATTGATGTATTTACTGTTGTTTACATCGAAATTTCGTGCACAATCCATTCCTTGATCATGCTGAATTTTGAAGGAATGCTGAATTTTAGAGATGCTGATTTTTTGCTGTTTTTCTGCTGTTTTTGCAGTGGTAATCGATTACCCTAATCATGGTAATCGATTACCCTGAGACAGAATGATGATTTTCACCTATTTTTGGGACTGTTTTGGTTGTTTCTTCATTCCTAACCCCTTCCCTTTGTTCTTATCCTTAGATCAAATAATTTTGTGGCTTAATTTGGCTTTCTCTTCATCAATTTCTCTTTTCTTTTGATCGATGAAAATCTTACATATCATAGATTATTGATTTTTCAAGGATGTTTAATCTTCATTATTTCAAATTTATGGTTGAATGATCATTTGGATCATTCTCCATACTTTGGAATTGTGATAGGTTACCTTTGATAAATTGATGAGAGATCTTGATTAAGATGAGATCACTACCTATTTTCTTTTCGTGCGGTATTGCTCTCGGAGAGTGATCTACATATCACTTCTCTAACATGCATTAGCACTAACATCGTTATTGACCGACCTCCCATAGTATGATCTTACTCATAGATTGTGCTATGATTGCTTAACATAGCGCTACATAACCCTCTGAATCGGAACTTGATCTTTCGTGGCCCAAACCTTTTGGTTGTGTAAGCCCAAGGATGGTTAATCTTTTGTATTAGGTTCAAAATCTTTGAAGCTTGTTGTGTAGAGGCTTTGATTCTATCAATCTTCTAACAAGTCTTCATTAACCTTGACCTAAGTACAATGTTTAATCATTATAGTTCAAGACGCGAGACGGAATAATCGGTGTTACTTTTGAAGGCTTGTGGCATTATGGCCTTTGTGATACTATTATGTATATACTATTACTATACTTTAATGATCCCTTCTTGCTCCCTATCTCTCTTTATTTTTATTGCTCATTGCTCATTATATTATATCATGTTTATGCTTTCGTCATTTTCTCTTTGTCCACTTGGACCATATGTTTATGCTTATACCTTTTTCTCTTTATCCACTTGGACCAAAAACATTAATAAAGGCCAAAACCTCTAAAAAACTTGTGCTCTTAATCTTGGACTATAGTTATTATCCTTTACATTGGACATGGAGTTTTGCACCTAGACCTTGAACATCTAATGCTATTCTTGGACCCTTGGACTTAGAACTAGGACTTTCTCCCTTTGCTTTGGAATTATGGTTTGAAGAATTTGGAGTTTTGTACTTTTGCTTGGTTTATGGTGAAGATAGCTACATTTGTGGTTAGATCTTTCTTATCCTTAGCTTTTACTTTATACTTTAGGATAGCCTCTTGTTCTCCACCCTTTCTTCAATTTTCAAAACCTTCTCCCGTTTTTCAAATCCTTCTTGTTTTAAAAACCATAACCTCTTTCACAATAAACCTTGACTTTTGTCAAGTGCTTTTTCAAACTTCCTTTTCTTTAATAAACGTCAATCAATGTTAACCATACTTGACCATTTCAAAAGACTTAAAAAACATTCAAACACATTCAAACTCTTTTTGTGCCTTATGCACTTTTTCTTTTAAAACTTTTTCATAAGTTTAGACATGATTCATTTTTTATAGCGGAATTATTCGCTTGGAATGACGACTTATCTCTACTTTTTAAAATCAACCAAAACAAACAAATTTCATTCTTTGTACCACGAATTACGAGGTTTTGATCATATATTGCACTTTGTGGGTACGTAGGCATGAGGCGACAAGTCTCTCTAAACACAAAAATCTTAAAAAATACTTCTCTTCTCATCTCTTCAATCTCATTTCAAACAAACCTTTTCAAACCAAAAGCGTAGATATTTCAAAGGGTTCCTATAGAGTACTATAGACGTTTTGGGTGCTAACACCTTCCCTTAGCGTAACCAACCCCCTTACCCAGTCTCTGTTCACTTGTTCTTGTTTAGAACTTGTTTAGGTTTTGTTCGCTTTTTTTCCTTTCCTTTTGGATAAAATAAAAGTGCGGTGGCGACTCTTGCTTTATGAGTTAAGTTAATCAATAGCTTACACTCATGATTTTTGCCGCTACACAGATATTGTGTCTTCGAAATCTTCAGAACCATGTTCACCTGAACCACATCTTCAGAATCTTCAGAACTTGTAACATTAGAAGCGCATCACATTAGAAAGCCTTATAGACCTTTCTCATAAAGTCTCAATTAGGATGTCCAGAACTAACGTTCATTAGAACCGTTGTATTAGAAACATTCATGAATCTTGACTTTATCTTATACACACAAATGTTTTCTTCCAGAGTGTTGATAATAGAGTCTGATGACGTCACACGTCTTCTTATCAGAGTCAGAATCATATTGACAATAGTCACACACTATATAGAAACCATATCATACATAATTGTTCTCTTAGATAACATGTGCAGTTATCCTCAAAACTCAAAGGCCATATGTAGAACCAAATCTTGTTATGACAATCTCCCCCTATTTGATGATAACAAACAATGCATTTTGATAGACAATTCGTATAAGGTAATCACCATAAATTCATAGAGTCAGAGATAAGCTTAACGGGCTCCCCCTGATTCTGTTACTCACAAAATTCATTTATGCTTGTTCAGAGTCTCTCCCTGATCCCACGACTCACAAAAATGATTTTGAAGTAGAGTCATGTCGATAGAGAAGGATTACTTCTCGGCGATGTCTTATCAGAATCTGACTAGACTAGCTGATATTCATCTCAGAACCAAGCTTGCTGTCAAAATACTATAGACGTATTAGAACCTGATTTATCTTATCAGACTTGATGTCTTACGTTATATATCAGAAACTGGTAGATACTTTCTTAGATGCCACACATCATGTATCAAAACCAAATCTTCAATCTCTTAGCACAGATCACCAACAGATGCACAAGTCCTCATGTCATTTGATGGTTCAGAAACCAAATATTTTCTTTTATGACCATGACTTGATTTCATCTCCGAAGAATCCATATTCTTTTAACGCTGGAGTCTAGATACCATATGAGGTTTGGATACCATTGAATTTTAGATACCAATTAAATCATCCTTTCAGAAAGTTAACAACTTCTGACAAGTTTTGGGTATCAACGCAAAATTCATGGACATCTCTTGTTTCTGATAACTTAGTGATCAACACCAGATATTAATACATTATCAGATCAAGCTTATTTGGTATTCTTCTTTCTTGGACATGTCTTCTGATATAACATTCCTAATGATATCTTATCAAATACAAGTTATGTATTCTGATATATCATAACTTCTGATATGTCTTGTCTTCTGTCTTCTAATAACCTGTTCTAACATACAGTGAACTTTTACGAAGTTCCTGATCAATTCTCAAACATATGGTTAGAAGTAAAACATATTTAATTATGTCTGGATGAGATTCTTTAGATTAGACATCAAAATCATATATCACTTTCTCCCCCTTTGTCAGAAATAAAAAAGGTATAGATAAGAAATTGACAAAGAAATTCAAAAAGGAAATTTCATTAATATTCATTAAGAAATTACAACAGGTGACGACAGACACAAAACATACTTAGATATAATGACATGACTAAGAACTTGGAGGTTCTAAGATTCAACAACTTTTCAGGGCCTGAGGTTTGTAAGCTCTCCCTGTGTCAGATGGTCTTCGAGATGAGGTTTGTAAGCTCTTCTTGAATTCTATCTGTAAATTCTAAGAAGTGAGGTTTGTAAGCTCCATTCTATTCAGAACAAAGAAACTAGTCTCTTAGCATAGTATTAGTCCAAAAGGCTTCTGACAATGTTACAACTTTCTTCAACAAGCGCATCGTTTGATCCAAGCCTTTTGACCGCACTGGTGATTTCATCTTTATAAAGCAGTTTAGATAAAATTCTTCCATACGGTATGTAGGACTTATGTTGACTTCTTGAGATAGTTATAGATTCTTTTAGGTAATTGAAGATGGTTAAGGGCAGATTGACATGAACATTATTCATTAAAAAATAGATAAAGAGTCGGTCAACATGAGATAGAGCATTTTTGTCAATTGCACGAGGGCGAAAGTTGGCAAAAAGAAGATTAAACAATGCTCTAGCGGTGGGAAGAAGATTTTCGAGATTTGTGGGTTCATATTTAAGAGAAGTGTCATGGATGTTAGCAAGATTTTCAATAAAGAAATAGGTAAAGTGAAACTTATCCACAGTGATACTGATTTGATCACAGCCAATAACATCAGCAATGGATTTATGAGAGATGACAAACCCAACACCATGAATACGGGAGCAAATGAATTTGCCATCAACACTAATTAGGGCATACTTCCAAAATTATTTTAAAAGATTTGAGTAAACGGGTCCATTTAAAAGATCAAAGTATTTGCTCCATTTTTATTTTTGAACACCGAAAATAGTGTCACGATATGTTCCCTTAAGACTTATAAAATGAGGTCGTTTTGCGACAATGACTTTAAGAATCTCTTCACTGCCACAAAAGGTTTTGACAGATATGGTTGATTGGAGGAAGGTGAAACGGAACAAAGAAGGGATATGAAGTATACAAGGAAGTAGTGACTAAGAATGGAGGAGACGAGATCTTTTATAGCCATCATAAATGATAGAAGGAATAGATAAGCGCTACGATTATTGGTATAGCTGAAAATAGAAACTGTTTTCAAAGCAGGTGTGATAAAAAAATAAGATAACACTCCTAATAAAAGATGAAAATAGAAAACCTAAGCAGATACCAGGTTCAAAGAGAAACAGAGGAGATACTTAACAAGGAATGAATGCAGAAATTCTGACAAGAGATAAAGTGAATGATTTCATTTCTTTTATCCAAGATATTCTCATTACCCAAGGTGCCCCATCAGATACGAGGTATGGTACATATAAGACAAAGATTTGTTGACGTACCAACTTTTTATATCATTATGGTTAATAATGAAGGTGTGAAAAACACAAGAAAGGGGGGGGGGGGGGGGGTTTGAATTGGTTTTTCAAAATAAAATTGTTTCTTTTAAAATAAGTTCCTTTTATAAAACTCTTTCTTTTAACAATAATGACCTTTGTTGAGAACCAAGTGATGAACACATTATGTTTATACTAGTTCACTTGAGAAATACTCAAGTTAATCTAGTCCACCCGCCAAGGTGATTTTGCCTCTCTCAACGAGGTCTTAATGCATTATTCAATCAAATCAGTACAATGCACTAGCCAAAATGCTGGTGACTAACACAACCTCTAAAACTCTCAAGTTTTAGACTTCTCAAGTAATACAACCTCACAGGTCTTACTCAAGGAACAACCTCTATGACAACACGTCCTAGACTTCTCAAGAAATACAACCACACGGTCTTTCTTAAGAAACACAAACCTAAGTTTGAATAAGTTACGTTTATAGAAAAAATGCTTCTTATACAAGCTGAAAATGTAAACCAGTTTCGACCAGAATGACTTAAGAAATATTTCAGTTGGAAAGTATTTTTGCAGTTCGTTCGTGTGTGTCTTTCTTCAAGTCTTTTGCTTCCTTTTATAGCCGTGTAAAAAAGAGCCGTTGAAGTGTAATCATGATAGCTAACTAGGCTGGCGGCTAGAAGCATGAGGACAGATAAAAACTTTTGCGTGCTGCGCGTTTTGTTTTTTCAAAATATCTTTGTTTGTACCGTTGCACTGTTACCAAGATATTTTCACATTGTATTGTGGTACAGCTGTACTATGTAGCTTTGTCTTCTTGGCTTCTCAACTTCAGAGGCTTTTTACGAGCATGAGTAAGAAGGGAAAACATAGCTTGGTTCTTAAGATTATCAAGTCTTCGAATCCTCAGAGCAGCGCCTTCAGAGTCTTCAGCACTTGGTCTTCAGAACCTTGTTCGCTTGGTGCGTTGTCTTCATATCTTCAGAGGCTTCTGATAGTATCTCGTTGAAGCATGAGTAGAGACTGTGGTTAGGTCTTCAGAACCTTGATCAGAGAGCATAAGTCCTCAGCATCAGGACTTCGTTCAATCAGAACCTTTGTCTTCAGATCTTCAGAACTCGTTCGCTTTTCCTTTTGTATCAGAGTCTTGTGAACTTCATATTAGCTTAAAATGAGTTCAGATTTTCAAGTGTATAGGCGGAGTATTTTCCTTTAAGCATTGTGTTCGCGCCAATTTATGGAAGCAATACCTGGTTGTTAAGTTCTCACAAATAACAAACATTAGTTGTACAAAATTGTTCATGCAGAAATGCTCATTTGATATCATCAAAACTTAGATATAATATTGCAGAACCAAATCTTGTTCTCACAATCTCCCCCTTTTTTATGATGACAAAACTATGTATTTTGATGACACAATTTTGATATATATAATGCAGGGAAAATAATATATTCTAAAGATAGCTTATCCTTCATATGAAATACTCCCCCTGAGTCTTAGATTTGATGAGTTTCTGAGCTTGGGCTCCCCCTGATTTCATTATGTCATATACTGAAGTCATCATAGTCTTGATTCTTCAATGATTCACTTAGTGATGTTTGAATTTGATCAGGATTCCTGAAAAAGAAAAACAATCTAATAGAAATAACAATTTATCTGTTAGCATGTAAACAACGTTGTTTTTCAAAGATTGACTATGGAATCAAAATATCACATTCAAATACTTCTCCCCCTTTTTGTCATTGATAAAAAAGATTAGTGGTTCAAGGGTGAAAAACAAAGATTTAAAAACTTTAAAAACAGAGGAGACTTAGAACTTAGTTGCTTCCAAAGGACATATTGTCGCAAAGCTTCTGAAGCATGCTTTGGACATTGGAAATGATGGACTTTTGTTCCTTAAAGTTTTCTCTGAACTTCTGTTGTTCTTCTCTGATTTCTTTAATTGCGTTTTCCAAACGCTTTACAGCAGGATCAGAGGTGGGAACAACTGCAGCATCTTGTTTAGCCTTTTCCATGGCTTCAGCTTCTTGTGCCATCCTGGCCTCTTCAGCAGTCTTCTCTGCTAGAAGTCTAGCTTCTTCAGCAGCTTTTTCTTCAGCTTCTTTCTGTTTTGCAGCTAGAAACTTGAGTATCTGATCCTCGCTTCAGCTTCTGCTCTGTCTTTTGCCAGCTAAATTCCAGCAGTTATGGTTGCGTCTGAGAAACTTATAATTCTTGCAAGTTCGGAATCCAACCATTTCTAGAAGCTCTGACAGGGACTTTTAAGCTCCAAGGGCTTGGCACTTTTGCTGATTTCTTCTCTCAATTTCGCAAACTTCTTTAGTGCTTTATCACGAAATTGATTTGTGCACTCTTCAAAAGTTGTTGGAACAGGTATGTCATAGATGACCAACGCAAGGTCAGGCTTGGCAGAATTGATTTTAGATGATGCTGGCTGAGATGAAACAATCTCAGTAGGAGGATGTTCATTGGTTGGTTGATCAGCAGGAGATGAAACCATGAGAGTTTCGGGTGTAACAATCTCTAGAGATTCAGAGATGGTTTCCTCAGAGCTAGACTCAATGCTGAGCATTTGAGATTCAGAGATTAGGTTCATAGAACCTTGTTTATTCGGCTGAATGGTTGTAGTGGTTATTGTCAAGGTGTAGGTTGGAATAACTTCAGACGAGATAGGGGTACTGATTGATGAGTTGGGTGATGATTGGATAGTGGTAGTTGGAGGAGGAATGGAAAACGATGGTGGTTTAAACTTCACTTATGGATTTGAGGTAGGAATGAAGGTGGTTTAAGATGATGATGTTGCAGTAACACTCTCAGTGACATTCATGGACCCAGAAGAATTGATAGCAGATCTATTGATTTTCTCAAGAAGAAGAGACTCTAGTCTAGAAGTTTTAGGGGTTTCAGTTTCATCCTTTTTCTTTTTCTTAAGCTCAGCTTCTTCTTCAATTTGCTTCCTCTTACTCCTGGTTATATATTTTGGTTTAAGAGCGAGATCTTCAACTCTGTATTTTGGCATGTCATGCCCTTCTTCTCTCATTATAGCAACAAATGAAGCAATTGCTGTTGGATTATCTTCTTTATGATAGACGGGGTAGTTCGTTACTGGATGTCTGTTGCTGATCAGAGTGTCGTGAGGGATAGACATGGGTTTCACATCAACACTTGTAATCATTTTCATATGCTTAAGGTTCACAGCATTGAAAACATCTCCTACTCTACCAGTAAGATAATCTGTATATTTAGCTTCCTTGACTAGATACTCTACTAGGCCACTTTCAACAAAGATATCAGAGAGAAGTCTTCCAAAGGGAATGTAGTTTACAATCTTCCTATCTGGTGAGGCTGTAATTCTTGTCTTGTACACCATATCTCTCAGGTAGTAGAATAGAATGGATGGAAGACACATTTTCTCACCCTTGTGCAGGTAGTATAGCATGTACTTTTGGTTTGCTTTAAAGAAATCTGCAGCACTCTTTGGAGGTCTTGGATTGATACATCCAAGAATAATTTTATGCCAGATCCTCAGATTATCACGCAAATTCTTGCTTTTGTACTATGTTGTCCCAGATTGACAATTTTTAAAAATTGTTTTGTTGATGACAGAGTCAGATATTTCAGTTTTTCCATAAACCCTTTTTCCTTCCAAGAACTGCATCCCTAGTAGGTCTAAAATAAATTTCTCAGTAATAATGATCTTTTGATCCATAACAAAAGATACAACATGAAGATCATCTGTTTCAGCTTGTCTCCAGAATTCCTTTACTAGGTCATCAAAGGTGGGACCTCTAAGTCTGTCAAAGTAGTTTTTCCATCCTTGAGTATTTAGTTGATCAATTAGATTGAACCCAATATCACGAAGATTGTGGAAGTCAACATCAAGCTCTTTCAGAACAATTAGTTCATTTGCATGCACAACACAAGTAACAGAGGGATTTCTCTGTGTTACATGATTTGCATCGATTATGGGAAGAGATAGTGGAGTTGGAGCGATCTTCACGGTAGTCGTGGAGGTTGTGGACGTCGCTACTGATGAGGAAGATGATAACCTCTTTGATGATGTTTCCATTTCTTTGGAAAACTTGACAATATCTTCTTGAGTCGAAGTCATCATGATAGTTAAGATCGGGGAGGATGAGAACAGGGATTGAGTTGGTATGAGGGAGAGAGAGAGAGAGAGAGAGAGAAGGAGGAGAAAAAGCGATTAGGGTTTCTTTTTGAGTGAGAGAGGGAATAGGAATGTTTTTGAAAACTTAAAGAGATAGACACCGTACAGGGGATAAATGAATAAATGTAATGAAGTTTTAAGTCAATCTCAAGAAAATTACTGTTCGTTTGATTTGGATAAATATAGTGATTTAGATATAATCTAATCACATGCAGAAATTATTTGTTAATCAAATGACACGTCAGGACTGAGACACGTTTCACAAAAGTGGTTCTGATGATTTAAAAATGCTTATTTACTCTGACTAAACACATTTGGTTCTGAAATACTTTCACTCTGGATAGTAGTCCATTTTCAGATGCTTTAAAATAATTTGAAATCTATCTTTAGCCAGGGGTTTTGTAAAAATATCAGCCCATTGATGGTCTGTATCAATAAATTTTAAGCATAAGGTTCCCTTATGAACATAGTCTCTGATAAAATGGTGTTTTATTTCAATGTGTTTAGCCCTAGAATGTAAAATTGGATTTTTACTTAAACAAATAGCAGCAGTATTATCACAGAAGATAGGGATGTCACTCTCATATATTTGATAGTCTTCCAGCTGATTTTTCATCCAAAGCATTAATGTACTGCATAGAGAAACGGAGATGTATTCTACTTCTGCTATAGAGTGAGTAATTGTAGATTGCCTCTTGCTTGACCACGAGATTAGGTTGTTCCCTAGGAATTAACAGTTTCTAGATGTGCTCTTTCTTTCCAATCTTCTCCAGCATAGTCTGCATCGCAGTAACCAGAAAGAGAGTAGTCTAATGTTTTCTCATACATCAAGCCAAGATTAGTTGTTCCTTTCAGATACCTTAGAATTTCTTTAACAACAGTTAAATGAGATTCTCTTGGATCTGATTGGAATCTAGCACATAAATGTACACTGAATAATATATCAGGTCTAGAAGCAGTTAGATACAAGAGAGAGTCTATCATACCACGATATAGCTTCTGACAAACCTTAACTCCTGTTTCTTCTTTTCCCATGATACATGTTGGATGCCTTGGTGTTTTAGCTACATTACAATCCATCATGTTGAATTTCTTCAGAAGTTCTTTTATGTACTTACTTTGATGAATGTAAGTGGCCTCTGGTTTCTGATCAATTTGTATTCCCAGAAAGAACTTTAGCTCACCCATCAGACTCATTTCGAATTCTGCTTACAATAACTTTGAAAATTCTTCACATAAAGAAGAGTTAGCAGAACCAAAAATAATATCATCAACATAGATTTGAACTATAAGAATATCATTCTTATATGTTTTACATAAGAGAGTTGTGTCCACCTTTCCTCTGGTGAAATTGTTTTCTAAAAGAAATTTACTCAATCTATCATACCAAGCTCTGGGAGCTTGCTTTAAACCATAGAGAGACTTTTTAAGTTTAAAAACAAAATTTGATTTTTCTGAAATTTCAAAACCAGGCTGTTGTTTGACATAAACTTCTTCTGATATATAGCTATTTAAGAATGCACTCTTAACATCCATCTGATATAAGGTGATATTATGATTTACTAAAAAGGAAATTAATAATCGTATTGCTTCAAGTCTAGCGACCGGAGCAAAGGTTTCGTTGTAATCAATTCCTTCTTGTTGACTGTATCCTTGAGCAACAAGTCGTGCCTTGTTTCTGACAACTTCTCCCTTCTCATTTAGCTTGTTCCTGAATACCCACTTGGTTCCAATTACATGAACATTCTTAGGTTATGGAACTAAATCCCAAACATCATTCTTTGAGAACTAATTAAGTTCTTCTTCCATGGCCAGAACCCAATCCTTGTCCATAAGAGCTTCTTCAACTGTGACTGGTTCGATTAGTGACACTAATCCCAAGAGTGCTTCTTCTGATGGTCTGAAGGCTGGTCTGGTTCTGATTGGAGCATCCTTGCTACCCGGAATTAGTTCCTCAGGATGAGAAGTAGACATTCTTCTTTTCTTTTGATGTGGAGTATTTGGAGTTACATCAGTGGTATCCGGCGTAGGATCTTGTTGGTCTTTAACTTCATCTGCCTTTTCTTTAGGTTCTGAGAAGCTAATTTCCAAATCTGCAAGCTTTTCAACTAGCTCTGGCTTTTCAGAGTCAGGCTTGTCATTGAATCTAACATGAATTGATTCTTCGACAATCCGTGATTCTGTGTTATAAACTCTGTAGCCTTTTGAGCGTTCAAAGTATCCTAACAACAGATACTTCTGTGCTTTGGAATCAAACTTGCTAAGATTCTCTTTAGTGTTTAAAGTAGGAAATATTGGGAATCTTATTCTTCCACAATTCATAAGGAGTTTTATTCAAGATAGGTCTAATAGAGATTCTATTTTGAATATAACATGTTGTGTTAATTGCTTCTGCCCAAAAGTGCTTAGCCATGTCAGTCTCTTGGATTATGGTGCGAGCCATTTCTTGTAAAGTTCTGTTCTTTCTTTCTACAACTCCATTTTGTTGTGGAGTTCTAGGACAAGAAAATCATGATATATTCCATGTGAATCAAAAAGTTTTTCAAAATTCTTGTTTTCAAATTCTTCACCATGATCACTTCTGACTTTAACTATTTTACAGTTTTTCTCATTTTGTACTTGAGTGCAGAAGAAAGCAAACACGGAATGTGACTCATCCTTGTGTTTTAAGAATTTCACCCATGTCCAACGACTGTAATCATCAACAACGACTAGTCCGTATTTCTTACCATTGATGGAGGCAGTTTTCACTGGTCCAAAAAAATCAATGTGAAGAAGTTCCAACGGTCTAGAGGTGGAAACAATATTCTTTACTTTGAAAGAAGTTTTTGAAAACTTGCCTTTATGACATGCTTCACAAAGAGCGTCTGAAGAATACTTCAGATTTGGCAAGCCTCTGACAAGTCCTAGTTTGTTCAACTAAGATATTCTTCTCAAGCTGACATGACCAAGACGTCTGTGCCAGACCCATTGCTCTTCATTTACAGAAAGAAGGCATTTTACATTTTGATGTTTTAAATCTGATAATTTAATTTTGTAAGTATTGTTCTTCCTCTTTCCGTTGAACAGGACATATCCATCCTTTTGACTAACAGCCTTACAGGATGTTTGATTGAAAATTAAATCATAACCATTGTTATTGAGTTGACTAATTGACAATAGGTTATGCATTAAACCTTCAACTAACAGAACATTATTAATGGAGGAAAACTTACCATTTCCAACAGTTCCAGAGCCAATGATTCTTCCTTTCTGATTTCCTCCAAAACCAACGACACCTCCGGGCTTAAGTTTCAAATCTTGGAACATATGCCTTTCCCCCGTCATGTGTCGCGAGCATCCATTATCCAGGTACCATGACTGGTGTTTCAATGGTGCCATTAAGGATGTCTGCAACATAAATTATCTTGTTCTTAGGTACCCATTTTGTGGGTCCTTTCACATTAGCTTTTCCCGGGGTTCTGACACCTTTGGACTTCCTTACATTAGAGTAATAGTGTGGAATTTGGGCATAGTGTTTAATTTTAGGAGTTTTCTTTAGTGTCTGTATTTGTGTAGTAATAGATTTTGAACCTTTTTGTTCAGAACATTCCAAGATAGCGCCAGAGGGCACAAAATGTTTAGACAGAGGTATTATCTTGATACTCTTGGTCTTATCATATGGTTGTGATGGTCCTGAGTATCCCAGACCTCTATTCCCATTCCTGCTGACTCCATAGATCATTGAAGCCATTTTACTTCTATCTATGCTTTTAGCAAGGAAGTGTTGAAAGGCTTTATCATATCTGACTACTTCATTAGTGTTAGTTATGTTGGAATTGATTTCTTCTTCTAACTTAGAGACTCTATTTTTTAAAACAGCATTTGATTTTTCTAAGACAAATAATTTTTCATTTAATTTATAGATGGTTTGTTTGCTTTTAGTAAGATCTTCTGAAGGAACCACAAACGTCTTTTTCAGAGTTTTGTGTTTTCTTAGAAGGATTTGATATCTTTCCATAAGTTCAGATAATCTTATTTCAAGTTCAGAATGGGTTAGGGAAGAAAGTACCTCTCTTTCGTCGTCAGAGTCTGATATATCTTCTTCTGATAAAACATCGTTGGCTTCTGCCATGAATGCCATGTTGATACGTTCTTCATTTAAATCATCCTCAGATTCTGAATTATCCCAGGTTGCCATAAGACCCTTTTTGGCTTTCTTAGGTCTTTCCTCTTTCTTAAATTTTGGACAATCATTTTTTATATGTCCAGGTTCCTTGCATTCAAAACACGTAACATCTCTTCCATAATTTCTCCTTTGACCATATGTAGATTCAGATCTTCTTCTTGGTCCTCTGAACTTATTCATTCTGTATTTCCATAGTTGACTTATTTTCCTTGATATGAGACATATATCATCTTCATCTGAATCTTCTTCAGATTCTTCCTCTTCTTCTGCCTGATACGCCTTTTTCTTCTCGGACTTGGCCTTTAGGGCAATGGATTTATTTTTCTTCTGAAGTTCATCTCCTTGAAGCTCTATCTCATGACTTCTTAAAGAATTGATAAGTTCCTCAAAACTTATACTATTCAAATCCTTTGCCAGTTTCAAAGCAGTCACCATTGGTCTCCATTTGACAGGTAGACTTCTGATAATTTTCTTGACATGATCAGCAGTAGAATATCCTTTGTCCAGAACTCTGAGTCCTGCAACAAGCATTTGAAACCTTGAGAACATGGTTTCCACGGATTCATCGTCTTCCATTTTGAAGACCTCAAATTTTTGAATTAGTGCAAGAGCCTTCGTCTCCTTGACTTGAGCGTTGCCTTCGTTAGTCATACGAAGAGAGTAAAAAATAGACTTTGCAGTTTCTCTGTTCGTAATTTTTTCATATTCTGTATATGAAATTGCATTTAACAGAAAAGTTCTTGCTTTGTGATGATTCTTGTAATTTTTTCTTTGTATATCTGTAAATGCACTTCTCTCAATCTTTTTGCCTGCCGAATCTATAGGGTGACTGTAGCCATCAACTATCAGATCCCATAGATCTAAGTCAAATGACAAAAAGTAACTTTCAATTCTATCTTTCCAATAGTCAAATTTTTCCCCATCAAAGATAGGAGGTTTTGCAGTATAAGAATCTCTTTCATTCACAATGACACTTGACTCAGGAATTGGTGCAGCCATTGTTTTTCACACGTGGATCGGTACTGAACACTGTTAAGTGCTTGATAAAAATTCAACCTTTTTATCACCTCAGAACCAGAGCTCTGATGCCAATTGAAGGTGTGAAAAACACAAGAAAGGGGGTGGGGGGGTTGAATTGGTTTTTCAAAATAAAATTGTTTCTTTTAAAATAAGTTCCTTTTATAAAACTCTTTCTTTTAACAATAATGACCTTTGTTGAGAACCAAGTGATGAACACGTTATGTTTATACTAGTTCACTTGAGAAATACTCAAGTTAATCTAGTCCACCCGCCAAGGTGATTTTGCCTCTCTCAACGAGGTCTTAATGCACTATTCAATCAAATCAGTACAATGCACTAGCCAAAATGTTGGTGACTAACACAACCTCTAAAACTCTCAAGTTTTAGACTTCTCAAGTAATACAACCTCACAGGTCTTACTCAAGAAACAATCTCTAAGACAACACGTCCTTCTTCTCAAGAAATACAACCACACAGTCTTTCTTAAGGAACACAAACCTAAGTTTGGATAAGTTACGTTTACAGAAAAATGCTTCTTATACAAGCTGAAAATGTAAACCAGTTTCGACCAGAATGACTTAAGAAAGATTTCAGTTGGAAAGTATTTTTGCAGTTCGTTCGTGTGTGTCTTTCTTCAAGTCTTTTGCTTCCTTTTATAGCCGTGTAAAAAAGAGTCGTTGAAGTGTAATCATGATAGCTAACTAGGCTGGCGGCTAGAAGCGTGAGGACAGATAAAAACTTTTGCATGCTGCCCATCCTGTTTTGTCAGAATATCTTCGTTTGTACCGTTGCACTGTTACCAAGAATTTTCACATTGTATTGTGGTACAATTGTACTATGTAGCTTTGTCTTCTTGGCTTCTCAACTTCGGAGGCTTTTTACGAGCATGAGTAAGAAGGGAAAACATAGCTTGGTTCTTAAGATTATCAAGTCTTCGAATCCTTAGAGCAGCGCCTTCAGAGTCTTCAGCACTTGGTCTTCAGAACCTTGTTCGCTTGGTGCGTTGTCTTCATATCTTCAAAAGCTTCTGATAGTATCTGGTTAAAGCATGAGTAGAGACTGTGGTTAGGTCTTCAGAACCTTGATCAGAGAGCATAAGTCCTCAGCATCTGGACTTCGTTTAATCAGAACCTTTGTCTTCAGATCTTCAGAACTCGTTCTCTTTTCTTTTTGTATCAGAGTCTTGTGAACTTCATATTAGCTTAAAATGAGTTCTGCTTTTCAAGTGTATAGGCAGAGTATTTTCCTTTAAGCATTGTGTTCGCGCCAATTTACGGAAGCATAACCTATTTGTTAAGTTCTCACAAATAACAAACATTAGTTGTACAAAATTGTTCATGCGGAAATATTCATTTGATATCATCAAAACTTAGAGATAATATTAGCTACTTGTAATCATAGTGCTACCACTACGCTCATTCTTAACACCAAAGTGTAAATTTCTCATTCACGTCATACTATCAGGCTCCTCACAGGTGAACCATCCTTGATTAAACTTCCTTAATTTCAGCTTTAACAACATATTAATAATTTTATCATACATACGTCCAAAATACCTTTCGCTGTCACTTCCTCATAACATACTGTTAATACCGTTTCCCACACCGCGTTTACTCCGCTCTCCATTGTAATCCTTTTAGGTCCAAACATAAAACCATCTTACTAAGATTTCCTTGAATCCAAGGTACTTACTCTGTTTCTAATACAAACTTCTTCCGGTCCGTATCACTACACTTTCCGATACTAAATGAAGTTCATTCTTTCTCCAACACAATAGCTTATATTGTTCCTTGGGCAAGTTAACAAATTTCAATTTCCAAATTGGTCTCGTACTGAATACCGAAAATCCTGATGTAGCATCTCGAACTCAATCTCTCTACATAACTAAAGATACACAACTCCTCTCCTACTCTTCGTTCGGCGCACACTTATTTCACTTGAAGCATGTAACACATCCTTGTGTTCCTTCACACACTTCTCTACTACTTTAGGTTCCCATGAAAGCCGAACTTCCTTAACCCTCGACTTTTAACCAGTCGGAAGATATTGTTTCGAACACATTCCTTAAGGTACTCTCATCCATTCAAGATACCACATCGACCTTAGAAACAAAACACCAATAATTATCTCACTTCCGGACCTTACGTCACATATTCCACAAAACAACTTTTCTTTTCCACGGAATGAGATTGCTTAAAGTTCTTATCCATCTCTACTAGCGATTTTACATATTCCTCAATACCTTAACCAATCTTCCAATAGAGATCTTTAACTTTCGGACTCCATCCATTCCAAAGGATTACTCTAACAACACATCACTCTTAAATTCCATGCTACCCAAGGACAACTTCTACCAAAACCTCACTAAGCTGACCAAAACTCCTCACTACTAACTCTTGGCTTGAGCCTTCCCTCAAAGCACAAGTTTTGACAACACTTCAGAATCCTCGTGGTCGCTCAACCTTGATTCTACCTATCACATACATAGCACTAGGTTGATCAGGCCCAACACTACATAATATGTTAGTAAGTTTCATGATGGCAAGACACACTTAAGAGGCAGGAAAGATTTACTTATGATGTTTCAAGGCTAGGTTGAGGACACGACCTGCTCTGATACCAACTGTGACGCCCTGTATAATATTCATCTAGAATAATACCATACAAGTGTTTTATTTGGTACTGACACATCAAAAGTGCCTAATGACATAGTTCACATACTTGTCCATTTCTAAAACATAAATACAACATATGGCACAAGTCATGCAAACTAGCCAAAAATAAAAATCTAAGAATAATATACAATATCCTCAATTGTATACAACAAAATGATACACAGCGGAAAATAAGCTTAACTAAGCTTCTCTTGAAACATCCAAGCATCGCTCCACTTGTAAATCAAACCTGTACTCAATACCTAAAAATAATCATTAATAGTGGGGTGAGATACATCAAATCTCAGTGAGTTACCTATCTTATAGATTCTCTCGACTTTACAAGGTTCTATCAATCCTAACTCAAGTCAAGGGGAAGGGAAAAGACCTTGAGTTCACAATCTCACAATCTCACACTATATGGAAACACGATATTGAGCCCGTTACTCAAAAATATTCATTATTGATAACCTTGTCAAGGCATCACCTTTCTCCCGACCTCTTCTACGTCTAGAAGTAGGAACGAGTCATGGACCCTCGTAGATTTCTTGGCATACGAAATGGATTCAGGATCATCGGCCCGTACACCGTGATCCGTCACTTCACACGGCCCGTACACCGTCACAAGTCTCTTTACCCGTAGGCTCCATTCGTACTATAACATTGGGAATCAAACCTACCAAGAAATCGTGCATTCATTACAGAGGAGCTCATTACTCATGAAATGGCACATAATAGAATAATGGTTACGATTTCGTGAGTTCACATACAACCATAATTGTATTCAACATTTCTAGGCCACATTAGCCTTTAGGTCTCTTTTGCCTTTATCAATTAAAACATAACAAAAATACACGTGTTCCATACTAGTGTTCACTCTCTCATAGACCAATACTCGTCACTGATGCACCGTTATACATCAAGTGCCCGAGCATCGCCAACTAGGTTATCTACTCCAGGCCACAACTCGTCAGTGAATGCACGAGCGTCGCCATCCAGAGTTTATATCACAATTCTATTCACAACCTAGAATTATAACAATCTTAACTATGCCATTTGTTTTGGGGTAAAGTTTCCTCACTCTTTCCTAAATCATATTTTAAACATGCATATTTCTTTCAATCAAGTTAAACAACAATATTAGATAGATATGGCATAACACAAATATTAAAAGTAAAAACATATAATCACACATCACATACAACATCACTTTCGGTTCCCTCCGATTTATTTAATCGGGTATCGAAATCAATACTTTTCACTTTTATCCCGTAGGATATTTCCACAGCTTCACATCGGCTATAACTATGCCGCGATCGGACTTATGATCCAAAAGATATGGATTTAAACATGTCATATAACATTGTTATCACTCAAAAGCAACTAATTAATTAATCCCACATCATACTCAATATTATCACTTTTTATTGGGTAGAGGGTCGTCGTGGCTTTCTAACGGTACCAAGAACGCCTCGATCCGAGTTACGGATCAAAAGTTATGGAGTTTTAAAGAAAACAAAATTATTGAAAATTCCCAAGAGCGCCCGGCGGCGGTACCAAATTTTCGCCCGGCGATGCCCCTTCGCCTGTGCTTCGCCCGATGAAGCAGCGACGTTAATCCCACATCCCAAAACTCAAAAGTTATAGAAGCGTGCTATGCTGCGCCCCTTGGCCATCGCCCGGCGGAGCAGCGACGCAACTCCTGCGTCGCCCGACGCTCAAACCACCGCCCGGCGCTTCGTATCAGATGCAGAATTTCTCTGCTGTGTTTTTAGGGTTCCAAACACCCAAAAATTCATCTTTTCCATACCCAATCATTTCCAAACATCAAAACAGGTATCATCAATTGATTGCATGCATTTTATGACTACACTACGCAATTTATATCGATTTTCGTCCGTTAGATTTAGTTAATTTATCCGTTTAATCATTTTCTCTCAAAACTAACCTAAGTTCAAAACATAGATATCTAGAACTTAGAGTCTCTAACTAGAACCCACCTGATAATCGAAGAGGAGTTTGAAGAAGATGATGAATCCAAGCTTTTCTCTCTTCTTCCTCTTCTCTTCTCTTCCTTTCTCTTTTTCTCTTTTTTCTTCTTCTTTCTATTTCCTTTTCTTTCTCTTTCTCTTACCAAATATATATATACTATTATATAATATAACTCCAATAGAGTAAAATATCTCCAATTGATATTTTGTCATCTCAAACCAATTGATCAATTATTAGAGTTACCTTAAAAGTCCTTTCTTGAATTAAAATAATTGATCTCTTCAGAGTTCATCAGTTGCTCTATTGATCCCAATTGATAATACTTAAAGTACTTAGAGGATTCCATTAATCCAATTATTCAAGGATAGAGCACAGAGATACTCATCTGATCTCCAATTGAGCATTTAATTAATATGGGGTATTACATCATGCTTCAAAATCATGACTCAAGAATTTTTCTCTTCTTCACATGAAAGAGTTCCTAATTAGCAATACTGAGAAAGTCAACGGTATACCGAGTCTGTTTGTTGAACACATCCCATGCTCAGAAAGAATAACTTTCAACAAACAATATTTCTTGCTTCGTGATGATTCTTGTTGATCCATCCTAAGCCTTGTTTAGGCATCACCTTGAGAAGATACGTAGTTCTCAACTAACATATTCCAAGAATAACATTCATCAGATTCTTTAAATTATCTTATGAGTCTGTTATCCTTCTACCAGTTGATTCTTCAACTTGCTTTCAATCTTCTTCCAAGCCCCATAAGAGAAGGTTATGTTGTCAAGAGAAACCAACTCTAAGAATCAGTGACATAATCTAGAATGAACCTTTCTAGTTTTTCATTTCAGTACTGTTTGCCGGCGCGAACAACCGCTGGCCTTTCGTCGCAGGTTTACTTGCGGGATCAGCCACACAAATCCCAGAACAAGGAATTGGAAGCGTATATTTATGTTGTATTTCAGTTTCTCGCTTTTCGGTGAAAGTTGTCACGTTGGAGTGACCTTGGTGACGTGAAAGGTTTTAATGATCAACGAGTTTGGATGCAAAGTGGAAAAATAAAGGGAGGAAAGGCAAGACAAGAACAAAAAGGCAATAACTTAAATTAAATGCTGAAAGTAAATTCCATTAAGTAGAATTGGACGCAATTATACATTTTCGTGGGAGTGAACTCGTTTCTCTCTAAGCTTGGTACTTTGAGCGTTTTCCCTTACAATGTGAAAAATGCGACCTCTAAAAATGGAAAATACAGTGCTTTATATAGGCCTAGAATGTAACTGTTTGTCTACCCAGATGTCCTTTGAAGCTGACACGTGGCACCCCACTTTCTTTTCAACTTCCCATATTCTTGGAACTTTCAAACTTTTCCCGCCCAAGCACTTATCCTTAAAGTTGGGACTGACCCTTCGCCTCATTTCCCTCCGACACCGTGGTTTGTTGTCATCTCTCCGACGCATCTCTTTAGCTGGTGTCGAATTGATACTGTAGCGGCAAAATTGTGAGTGTAAGTTATTGATTAACTTAACTCGAAAAGCAAGAGTCGCCACCGCACTTTTATTTTATCCAAAAGGAAAGGAAAAAGAGCGAACAAAACCTACACAAGCTCTATAATAAGAACAAGTGAAGAGAGTCCGGGTTCGGGGGGTTGGTTACGCAATGGGAAGGTGTTAGCACCCAAAACGTCTATAGTACTCTATAGGAGCCCTTTGAAATATCTACCGCTTTTGGTCTGAAATTGGTTTGCTTGAAAAGTGATTGAGGAGATGAGAAGAGAAATTGTTTTTTAAGATTTTTGTGTTTGGAGAGACTTGTCGTCTCATGCCTACGTACCCACGATGTGCAATGTAGGATCAAAACCCCGTAGTTCGTGGTACAAAGAGTGAAAATTGTTTGTTTTGGTTGTTTTTAAATGTAAAGACAAGTCGTCATTTCCAAGCGAATAATTCCGCTTAAAGAAATGAATCATGTCTAAACTTATGAAAAAGTTAAAGTAAAAGGTGCACGAGGGCACAAAAAGAGAGTAAGTGAGTTTGGTGTTTTTTAAGTTGTTTTTGAAAAAAGGTGTCAATATGCTTATGTAGTTTAGCATTTGATTAAGAAATGAAAAGAAAAGAGTAAAGATCACTTGACAAAGTCAAGGTTTGTTCATGAAAGCGGTGAAAGTTTGAAATCAAGAAGGTTTTGAAAAAGGGAGAGAGTTTTGAAAATTAAAGAATGGGGAGGAGAAGAAGAGACTATCCTAAAGCATAAAGTAAAAGCTAAGGATAAGAATAGCCTAACCATACAAGTCTTCAAAGTCTTTGAACCATAATTCCAAAGCAAAAGGAGAAAGGTCCTAAGTCTAAGTCCAAGGTTCCAAGAATTGCATTGGATGCCCAAGGTCTAAGTTCAAGGATTCAAGAATAGCATTGAAGTCCAAGGTCTAGGTGCAAAACTCCATGTCCATTGCAAAGGATAGTAACCATAGTCCAAGATTAGAAGCACAAGTTTTTTAGAGGTTTTAGCCTTTATTAATGTTTTAGGTCCAAGTGGACAAAGAGAAAAAGGCATAAGCATAAACATGTGTCCAACGGACAAAGGAAAAATTGCGGAAGCATAAACATATGTCCAACGGACAAAGGAAAAATTGCGGAAGCATAAACATGATATGAAATGATAAAAATGAAGCATAAAAGTAAAAGAGATAAGGAGCGAGAAGGAATTGTAAATGATTAGTACAATAGTAATGTTAGTAAGTTTGTGATTAGTAGTTAAAGTTAGTGATCAATTATAATTGAATAATTGCACTTAGGTCAAGATTAATGAAAACTCATTAGAGGATTGATAAGACCAAAGCCTCCTAACAACAAATTTCATAAGTTTTGAACCAAAAGACAAATAATTAACTATTCTTGATAGTTTTCCGAGGCGGGACAAATTTTGGTCTATGTTAAGCGCACGCCGAGTAATTTGTTCAAGCAATTACCCTACGAATGAGGCCGGCCATGAGATGTATGTGTTAATGCACGCGAGATGAACGATATACGGATCGTCATCCTAAAGCGATGCCACACGAAAAGAAAAGGTGGTAATGATCTCGTCTCGATCGAAATTCAACAAAGGAATTTCAAGATCACTTCGACTTTCATCGATCAAAAAGAAAATAGATGAAGAAAAAGTGGATCTAAAAATTATGATCCACACAACCAATCAAAAATGAAATAAAATGAGAAATCAAAATAAAAATCAAGAATTAAAAGATAATTCATGATATAATTTTTTATGATTTTTTTTTCAAGAAATTTTCTAAAACAGAATTTTAAAATAAAATCTAGTTTCAAAAGTTACTAAAAAAAAAATTGAAACTATATTTTTTTAAGAAAAAATGAAAAGGAGGTTTAAGTTGGAAGTGGTGGTGTGTAGAAAAATGGAGAAGGCTAGGGCCCAAGATTTGTAAAAAAAGAAAACAAAATTAAAATGCAAAAAGAAAAGTATCAGAAAGTCATTTTTCATCTTCTTCCTCCCTTTGCCGTCACTATTCACGAAGAGAGACGCTCGGAGTTCGTCATCGGCGGAGCGGCGGTGAATATTTATTGCACAGAAACGATCGGAATAATGCGTAGATTCCAAATACACCATCGCTTTTGTGTGAAAGTGCCTTGGTAGTTCGAATCGGAATCGTAAAATGTTCGATGAGAACTCCGATTACCTTCAAATTTACGGTAAGAGATACTTCAATTCTTCTCTTCTCTTTCTTCTCCGCGGATTTCTGAAATCATTGTTGAATTTTTTTTTGTTGCGATTGTTGATTTTGATGCGAGCGGGACGCGATTGAAAAACGGTTGATGTTGGTGCGGTTTGTCTTGTTGATGAATCGTTGAAATTGTGAGTTTGTGAAGTGGTGAATAGTTATGGTTTCGCAGCAAGAATGTATAAACAAAAATTGTTGTGGAAAATTGAAAGATTATGAAGGTTTAAGAGTGGAAAGAAAAGAGGATTAAATTTGAAGCTTGAAGATTATTGGAAATTTATGAAGGATGATGAATTGCAGAATTTTTTGTATTTTTGAAAAGTGAATTGAAGCTTTGAGGTGATTTTTGCAGGGATTTATTGGCTTTCTAAAGCTTGGAGAAATTGAAGAGGGAGAGGCTCTATTTATAGATGAAATGAAGGAAGATTTGTGAAATTGAATTGAAAAAAATGTTGCCGTTTTTTCCAATTTTCTTGCGTTTCGTATTGGAATTGTTTGCGCGTGAGACTTGTTGTGGTTTTGATATTTTGTGTATGCCGTTTGAATTGTTTTTCCTTGCGTTTTGGATTTTGCTCTGATGCGTGATGTTTTGGAACTTGCTGCGTTTTGCTTGCAGCTGTGACTTGCGGCTTGGTTGGCTTTTTGGCACGGCTGAAGCGTGGCTTGGAAGTAGCTGCTAGTGTGTGTGTTGTATTGACTTGGCTTTGTTGAAATATAAAGTAGCAGTTGATGTGTTTGTGTAGCGGCTTGATGATGGCTGGAAATTGTAATGGTTTTGGGATGTAGCATAAAGTTTCATGGCTGTTTAATTTTGCAATTGTATTTGGCATTGTGGGCTTTGATTTTTTGGGTGACATTGGGACTTGGTAGTTGTATGATGATTGTGGAATGAATATATTTTTTTGGTGACTCAAAAAAACTTTCATGGGCCCTGTATTGGATTGTATTGGAATGGGGTTGTATTTAATTATTGAAATGGATTTTTTTAGAAAATGAATAAAAATGGATTTTGATGTTAGAAATATTAATGGATATTCAAAAATGGAAATGGATAAAAATAGTAAATTGGATTATAAAATGTGGATATAATGGATATTAAAGGATAGAAATTGGATAGGTAAAAATGGATAAGAGAATTGGTTTAGAAAAAGAAATGGTTTAAGGAATGGAAAAATGGGTTTTTGAATGGATATAAAATGGATAAAATGAATCATGGATAAGTAAAAATGGTTAATTGCAAATAATGGATGTTTGGAGATGGAAATGGTTATTGGATATGATAAATGGATAACCAAACTTTCTCACAAGCCACTGATAAAGTGCACACAGCTACCACTGAACAAGCCACAACTGAGCAACAACCATTTGAATCTGACTTTCTGAACCCAAAACTCATATGAACCACTGCTTGATAAACTGAAGAATCTCAGCACAAGGCATCTTGCATTTGAACAACCACATATGACTTGAAATCACTTCATTGTCTTTGACAAACCTGCACAACACACACAGAGAGAAACAAGCAAACGACAACATATTTTTTGTATTTTTGGTTAGAGGTTAGATAAACAGAAGCAAGTAAGAATAATAAAATCACACAGGTGCTCAGGAGAAACACAGATCGTGATCTTGTTTGTGATTGTGATATGCAAATGAGATGAGTGAAATCTTAGGGGTAAAAATTAGGGTCTTACAGTTGCCCCTATTTAAGTTTCTTCAATCAGGAGATATGAAGGTTGAAAACTTCGTCTCGAGAAGATTGAAGATACTTAAATACAGAAAACTGAATTTTTAGCCATAAGATGTCACAAGATGATATGAATGCAAAGGATGAGACAGACTGCGGGGAAGCTTGAAACAAGGTAGTTAAGGTAAATTGAGGGAGATGACGTGAAAAGATACGTCGGGGAACACAAGCTATTTCTGGATATCTGTGAAGGTGACAAGAAGTATCCATCAATAGTTGGAAAGAGAGAGACAAGACCCTGGAAGATGAGTAGTGACATCCAAGAATAGCATTGGATAGAAACTACAAACGAGACAAAAGGTATGTCAAAAGATGTCCAAGAATGGCATTGGACAGCAACAAGAAAGTTTCTGGTAAAAACAGCAGCGTCATCCAAGAATAGCATTGGATGGAGATGAAAAACACTCTGTTGGGTAAGATATCCAAGAATGGCATTGGATAAAGGCACTGCAACATTCAAGAATGGCATTGAATGAGGCAACAACAAGCATCAGAGACATCCAGGAATAGCATTGGACTCAGCTGAGGAAAAGATATCCAAGAATGGCATTGGACCTAGCTGGGGAAAAGGTGTCCAAGAATGGCATTGGACTCTGTCGAGGAAATCATATCCAAGAATGGCATTGGACAGAAGAAATCACAACATCCAAGAATGGCATTGAATGTAGTGAGAAAAGTTCTGGAAAATATATCAGAATTATCCAAGAATGGCATTGGATAAAAGGTTCACAATATCCAAGAATGGCATTGAATAAAGTGAGCAAGGACCTTCAGGAATGGCACTGAAAGGTAAAGATAAACTCATTCAGGAATGGCACTGAATGAACAGATACAATTTTCAGGAATGGCACTGAAAGGTAAAGGTAAATCACTTCATTCAAGAATGGCATTGAATGACAATGAAAAAGACATCCAGGAATAACACTAAATGCAAAGGAGAAAAATCATTCAGGAATGGCACTGAATGAACAGGTAAAACTTTCAGGAATGGCACTGAAAGTAAAGGTAAAATCTCATCCAGGAATGACACTGAATGAACAGGTAAAACTTTCAGGAATGGCACTGAAAGTAAAGGTAAAAACTCATCCAGGAATGGCACTGAATGAACAGGTAAAACTTTTAGGAATGGCACTGAAAGATAAAGGTGAATCACTACATTCAAGAATGGCATTGAATGACAGTGAAAAAGACATCCAGGAATAGCACTGAATGCAAAGGAGAAAACTCATTCAGGAATGGCACTGAATGAACAGGTAAAACTTTCAGGAATGGCACTGAAAGTAAAGGTAAAAATCTCATCCAGGAATGACACTGAATGAACAGGTAAAACTTTCAGGAATGACACTGAAAGATATCCAAGCAGATCTGTTGGGGATTATAGAGGAGAGAAAAGACTTCCAGGAATAGCAATGGGAGAAACAAGAGGAACAAGGTATCCAGGAATGGCACTGGAAATCAAAAGAGCCAGACATCCACTCCAGGAATGGCACTAGAGTGAGAGAAAGCAAAGATCCAGGAATAGCACTGGAAGAAAACAAACATCTAACAACAACAATAGAGGCACAGGGAAAAGACAACATCCAGGAATAACACTAGAAAGAAAGAAGACAGGACAAGACATCCAGGAATAACACAAGGTGAAAAGACAGGTAACTGACAACATTCAGGAATGGCACTGAATGAAAAGGCAGGTAAAAGTTTTGGTAGGTGCCAAGTAAGTTGGACTTTGATCTCAAGGTGAGATGTTGAAAGCAACAGGACCTCGGAAAAATGCATATGAGCACGAAGCACACTTCGAGCTATGAAAATGTTTCTATGTATGATAGATGAATGATTTATGTATGCAAATGCAGATGATAGGGACAAACGAGATAGACTCTTTTGTGAGGGTAGAATGGAAATATGATTCCTCAACATAGGGAACACTGCCCACTCTGCTTGGAGAGAAGATGTTGAACACATCTCTGCCACCCTTATGAACTGTATCAGGCTGATGGTCTTTTGAGGAAAGACATCTTGAGGATTCTTGAATAAAATTGCCCCAGATTGATTGACTGATGAAAATAAATTGATCATAACTTCAGTTTGACTGCTGTAGGGGAAGAATGAACTGATCACGGCTTCAATTCTTGAAATGATTGCTGAGGATAAACTGACCATGGCTTCAGTTGTTGGGGATGAATGAACTGATCATGGCTTCAGTTCTTGAGATGATTGTTAAGAAGGCTAAACTCAGTATGAATCTTGAAAGAGATCTTCTGGTTAACCAAATCTGAGAATACCTTGCACTGAGCAACAAATCTGATTCACAACAGGATATGGATGTAATGTGCCCCTGATAAGATCACTGACCAGGTTTCTCAACTGTTTGAAAATTCTTTGATGAGGAAAGTTTGCCTGTAAATAAGATTATTCAAACAAACATGGTAATTTTAATGCAAAGCTCATGCAATTTTTGAAATCAAAAATCATTTTTGGAATGATATTATTGATGTAAAGCAAAATGAAACACTTGTCAGAACACGGCGGTTAAGACATGCAAAGATGAAAGATAAAGCAAAGGTAAGACATCAAAGCAAATGATTGGAAACAAACATAGGAGTCAGTTTACGCAACCTTGCTGTAGTATGCTTTCAAAAGACACCTGGCTTCAATTAGGTCTTTTGAATGTTGTAACGTGGTCTGGTTCACGGTTTTTGAAACAAAGGATATATGATCAAAGTTTATTGGTACCCAACCCATTCTTCGTGATGACCTCTAGTCCTATGCTCAGTTAATTCAAACTACGCCTTCAAGTTCCAAGTGATTTTGGAATTGCAACACTGTTATGATGATGACTCAAGAGATTTTTGAGGTGGCAGTCACTTCTCCCTTACAACATTTTGTTGTTTTTGATGAGGACCTTAGTCAACTCGTTTTGTCTTTGAGGATTTTGGTAACCTCTTGATTTTTCTTTTGTTATCCCTAACTTTTGCCTGAACTGTGTCATTTGAGTTTACAGTCAGCGGGATGCCCCAATTTTTGCCTAAGTCTCCTTTAGAGGTTTTGACTTAGCGGGCTCTTCTTTTGATTTTTTTTCATTCATTTTTTTTTAAAAGGTAGTGACTGTCTGGCTTAATGATGACGGTGAACCATCATTGGCTTTTGACTTGAAAGACATCTTCGACACTTCTTTGATGTGTGCAAAGGGAAGTTTGTGATTGCAACCTTTATTGGAAAGTGTTTTGCATGCACAGTCAAATTAACTGAGAACTACCCATCCCCAGGTTATGATTGCAGGTTTTTTCGTACAGAAAGAAACTCCAACTTCTAGGCTCGAAGGGCTTGACAAAGGATTAACTTCCTTATTTCTCCAGTGTTTGGGAGTTGAAACAATGCCTGTATATCCTCAGCCAAGTTTTAATTGAAAGCATACAGTAGCAATTTCAAGTATTTTGCTTTCATCATCCTCCCTTCAATCTTTGCATAAACAAAAGCTTAATAAAGAAAGTGAACAGGAGATATATTTTTTGAAAATGACAGCATAAAGATGCACACAGTGGATGTAAATGAAATTGAATCAAACATTACATTGCTCATTTCATTGAAATTACCATGAAAGTACAAATAAAGTTCGAAAGCAAACAGTCAATACAATCAAAGAAAATTGCAAACAGAGAGAAATAAGGCCTAGTGAATAATCAGCAACAAGGATGAGCTGTCCCATCTGAAACACTGGCTTTAGGAGATGACCCGTATGAACTGACTCAAACTTCACTTGGTATGCTCTGGCAAAGGATTGTTGACAACATTAGGATTATCATCAAGAAAAGTCAGAATATTTGTTTTCACCAATTCTTGCACTCTAGCTTTCAATGCGAAACAGCCTTCCAAGTTATGGCCTGCCCCACCTTGATGGAACTCACAGTGAAGATCAGCCCTGTAGCCGGCTGGAAGAGGATTTGGAGGAGGAGGTAGAGCCCTCGTTGTAACCAAACCTTTCTTTACAAGACAAGGATACAGCTCAGTGTAGGACATCGGGATAGGATCAAAGTTAACCCTATTGCGATTCTGATTCTGTTTAGCAGGTTGGCGAGGAGCTTGAGCTGGTTGAGCATTAACAACTGGAGCAACTGCAGCTACGTATTGTTGTCTCTGACGAGGTTTCCTGTCAACTGAAATAGCATGGGTATCACCATCCTTTTTCTTTTGAAAATTCCCAGCATACTTTTTAGCACCACTGAAGGCTTCAGCATTAGCAATCCTCCCTTTCTTGATACCTTCTTCTAGTCTTTCTCCAATAGTGACTAGGTCAGCAAAACCAGATGATACACTGCCTATCATCTTTTCCCAATAGAGTGGCTGAAGAGTATCCATGAACAGACCAGTCAACTCCTTTTCAGCTAATGGTGGCTCCACTTGAGCAGCTAGCTCTCTCCATCGCTGAGCGTACTCTTTGAAGGATTCTTTTTCTTTTTGAGCCATATTCTGCAATTGGCGGCAGTCAGGTGCCATGTCCAGATTGTACTTCTACTGCTTTAAGAAAGCATCAGACAAGTCCATCCAGCTTTGGATACGGTTCTTATCAAGTCCCATATACCATTTCATTGAAGCCCCACTTAAGCTGTCTTGGAAACAATGAATGAGCAGTTTGTCATCTTTTGCATGAGCAGCCATCTTGCGGCAGTACATCACCAAGTGGGTTCTGGGACAGGTGTGCCCTTGGTATTTTTCAAAATTAGGAGTCTTGAATTTTGGAGGAATAACCAAGTCGGAAACCAAGCATATGTCCATTGCGGCAGCATTAAAGACATCACTTCCTTCCATGGCTCTTATCCTTTTGTCTAGAGTTTGCCATTACTCTCTGACTTCTTCAATGTATCCAGGTTCTCCCTGACTTTTAGATTGTGGACCAGCAGCATGGTACACGAAAGGATTCTCAGGAACAGCTTGAGCAACAGAATGCACAACAGGCCGAGGTTCAGTGAACAATGGAGCTGAAGGTACTGGCGAGACAAACACAGGAGTAGTTGCCAAGGGTGGCGAGTAATTCGGAGGTAACCCAAATTCTGGCCAAGTAGAAGCTGGTTGCTGAGTCAGTGGAGGGTCAACAGCAGTAGTTGAAGTTTCAACAATCACAGTCCTCTGAGGTGGTTCACCTCTGGCGATCAAAACTTGCAGCATTTCTGTGAGCTTGGTCATACCGGCCTTCAACTCATCAATTTCCATTCTAACTTCGGCGTTATGTTGTTCTTGATTTTCCATTCTCAATCTGACAGCAGCTCTAGTTCCGTAGTTGTGTTGAGGAAACAGCTTGACGGTGAACAGATAACTGGAGAAGGAGACAACTGAAATGAGTTTCTGAGACAACCTGGAAGAAATGCATATGTATGCTCATGGATGCAAGAGTGCATGGATGCAACAACCATAAACAAGATCACTCAAAGCACACAGGTTCAAAGGTTCGAGTCACGAGCATGGAGTCGAGGTCAAGAACCAGTCCACAAAAGGTATGTGCTAAGGTTTGTCTTCATTGTACCTATAGAAAACAGCGGTTCTAACAGAGTGCCCAGGGTCCACAATTCACTATCAGACACACCAGCACACCGATTTGCTCGGAGGTTGGTAGTTATCCTCAAGAGAATCTAACCTGAGTGTGGCATCGCGTGACAGCTAAGTCAGATTTTCATCTTCATAGCTTCCGCGCCACGATCCTAAAATGGCTAGGATGGGTTAAGGTTACTACGGTCCTCAGTGTTATAGGCTTCAATGGAAAAAGTAATGCCTTCTTGATCGCTTGATCGGCATCAGTAATTCCAAAGAAGCAACCACCGAGTGGATGGATTCTCAAGTTCTTCTTTTTCAGGATTCGACTCCCTCAAAGTTCCCTTGACTATACCATCCTCCTATCTCAAAGTACACTCTGGTCCAGGTATAGGACCTATCTCACACACAGAGGAACTCCAAAACAGAACAATCCAGTAACAAGCAAATCAGACAAAAGTAGTAAATAAGTCAAAGTAGGCTAAACCCCTCAAGGAACCAGAGTTCCCCAGCAGAGTCGCCACTTTTCTGTAGCGGCAAAATTGTGAGTGTAAGTTATTGATTAACTTAACTCGAAAAGCAAGAGTCGCCACCGCACTTTTATTTTATCTAAAAGGAAAGGAAAAAGAGCAAACAAAACCTACACAAGCTCTATAATAAGAACAAGTGAAGAGATTCCGGGTTCGGGGGGTTGGTTACGCAATGGGAAGGTGTTAGCACCCAAAACGTCTATAGTACTCTATAGGAGCCCTTTGAAATATCTACCGCTTTTGGTCTGAAATTGGTTTGCTTGAAAAGTGATTGAGGAGATGAGAAGAGAAATTGTTTTTTAAGATTTTTGTGTTTGGAGAGACTTGTCGTCTCATGCCTACGTACCCACGATGTGCAATGTAGGATCAAAACCCCGTAGTTCGTGGTACAAAGAGTGAAAATTGTTTGTTTTGGTTGTTTTTAAATGTAAAGACAAGTCGTCATTTCCAAGCGAATAATTTCGCTTAAAGAAATGAATCATGTCTAAACTTATGAAAAAGTTAAAGTAAAAGGTGCACGAGGGCACAAAAAGAGAGTAAGTGAGTTTGGTGTTTTTTAAGTTGTTTTTGAAAAAAGGTGTCAATATGCTTATGTAGTTTAGCATTTGATTAAGAAATGAAAAGAAAAGAGTAAAGATCACTTGACAAAGTCAAGGTTTTTTCATGAAAGCGGTGAAAGTTTGAAATCAAGAAGGTTTTGAAAAAGGGAGAGAGTTTTGAAAATTAAAGAATGGGGAGGAGAAGAAGAGACTATCCTAAAGCATAAAGTAAAAGCTAAGGATAAGAATAGCCTAACCATACAAGTCTTCAAAGTCTTTGAACCATAATTCCAAAGCAAAAGGAGAAAGGTCCTAAGTCTAAGTCCAAGGTTCCAAGAATTGCATTGGATGCCCAAGGTCTAAGTTCAAGGATTCAAGAATAGCATTGAAGTCCAAGGTCTAGGTGCAAAACTCCATGTCCATTGCAAAGGATAGTAACCATAGTCCAAGATTAGAAGCACAAGTTTTTTAGAGGTTTTAGCCTTTATTAATGTTTTAGGTCCAAGTGGACAAAGAGAAAAAGGCATAAGCATAAACATGTGTCCAACGGACAAAGGAAAAATTGCGGAAGCATAAACATATGTCCAACGGACAAAGGAAAAATTGCGGAAGCATAAACATGATATGAAATGATAAAAATGAAGCATAAAAGTAAAAGAGATAAGGAGCGAGAAGGAATTGTAAATGATTAGTACAATAGTAATGTTAGTAAGTTTGTGATTAGTAGTTAAAGTTAGTGATCAATTATAATTGAATAATTGCACTTAGGTCAAGATTAATGAAAACTCATTAGAGGATTGATAAGACCAAAGCCTCCTAACAACAAGTTTCATAAGTTTTGAACCAAAAGACAAATAATCAACTATTCTTGATAGTTTTCCGAGGCGGGACAAATTTTGGTCTATGTTAAGCGCATGCCGAGTAATTTGTTCAAGCAATTACCCTACGAATGAGGCCGGCCATGAGATGTATGTGTTAATGCACGCGAGGTGAACGATATACGGATCGTCATCCTAAAGCGATGCCACACGAAAAGAAAAGGTGGTAATGATCTCGTCTCGATCGAAATTCAACAAAGGAATTTCAAGATCACTTCGACTTTCATCGATCAAAAAGAAAATAGTGAAGAAAAAGTGGATCTAAAAATTATGATCCACACAACCAATCAAAAATGAAATAAAATGAGAAATCAAAATAAAAATCAAGAATTAAAAGATAATTCATGATATAATTTTTTATGATTTTTTTTTCAAGAAATTTTCTAAAACAGAATTTTAAAATAAAATCTAGTTTCAAAAGTTACTAAAAAAAAATTGAAACTATATTTTTTTAAGAAAAAATGAAAAGGAGGTTTAAGTTGGAAGTGGTGGTGTGTAGAAAAATGGAGCGGGCTAGGACCCAAGATTTGTAAAAAAAGAAAACAAAATTTAAATGGAAAAAGAAAAGTATCAGAAAGTCATTTTTCATCTTCTTCCTCCCTTTGCCGTCACTATTCACGAAGAGAGACGCTCGGAGTTCGCCATCGGCGGAGCGGCGGTGAATATTTATTGCACAGAAACGATCAGAATAATGCGTAGATTCCAAATACACCACGCTTTTGTGTGAAAGTGCCTTGGTAGTTCGAATCGGAATCGTAAAATGTTCGATGAGAACTCCGATTACCTTCAAATTTACGGTAAGAGATACTTCAATTCTTCTCTTCTCTTTCTTCTCCGCGGATTTCTGAAATCATTGTTGAATTTTTTTTTGTTGCGATTGTTGATTTTGATGCGAGCGGGACGCGATTGTAAAACGGTTGATGTTGGTGCGGTTTGTCTTGTTGATGAATCGTTGAAATTGTGAGTTTGTGAAGTGGTGAATAGTTATGGTTTCGCAGCAAGAATGTATAAACAAAAATTGTTGTGGAAAATTGAAAGATTATGAAGGTTTAAGAGTGGAAAGAAAAGAGGATTGAATTTGAAGCTTGAAGATTATTGGAAATTTATGAAGGATGATGAATTGCAGAATTTTTTGTATTTTTGAAAAGTGAATTGAAGCTTTGAGGTGATTTTTGCAGGGATTTATTGGCTTTCTAAAGCTTGTAGAAATTGAAGAGGGAGAGGCTCTATTTATAGATGAAATGAAGGAAGATTTGTGAAATTGAATTGAAAAAAATGTTGTCGTTTTTTCCAATTTTCTTGCGTTTCGTATTGGAATTGTTTGCGCGTGAGACTTGCTGTGGTTTTGATATTTTGTGTATGCCGTTTGAATTGTTTTTCCTTGCGTTTTGGATTTTGCTCTAATGCGTGATGTTTTGGAACTTGCTGCGTTTTGCTTGCAGATGTGACTTGCGGCTTGGTTGGATTTTTGGCATGGCTGAAGCGTGGCTTGGAAGTAGCTGCTAGTGTATGTGTTGTATTGACTTGGCTTTGTTGAAATGTAAAGTAGCAGCTGATGTGTTTGTGTAGCGGCTTGATGATGGCTGGAAATTGTAATGGTTTTGGGATGTAGCATAAAGTTTCATGGCTGTTTAATTTTGCAATTGTATTTGGCATTGTGGGCTTTGATTTTTTGGGTGACATTGGGACTTGGTAGTTGTATGATGATTGTGGAATGAATATATTTTTTTGGTGGCTCAAAAAAACTTTCATGGGCCGTGTATTGGATTGTATTGGAATGGGGTTGTATTTAATTATTGAAATGGATTTTTTTAGAAAATGAATAAAAATGGATTTTGATGTTAGAAATATTAATGGATATTCAAAAATGGAAATGGATAAAAATAGTAAATTGGATTATAAAATGTGGATATAATGGATATTAAAGGATAGAAATTGGATAGGTAAAAATGGATAAGAGAATTGGTTTAGAAAAAGAAATGGTTTAAGGAATGGAAAAATAGGTTTTTGAATGGATATAAAATGGAAAAAATGAATCATGGATAAGTAAAAATGGATAATTACAAATAATGGATGTTTGGAGATGGAAATGGTTATTGGATATGATAAATGGATAACCAAACTTTCTCACAAGCCACTGATAAAGTGCACACAGCTACCACTGAACAAGCCACAACTGAGCAACAACCATTTGAATCTGACTTTCTGAACCCAAAACTCATATGAACCACTGCTTGATAAACTGAAGAATCTCAGCACAAGGCATCTTGCTTTTGAACAACCACATATGACTTGAAATCACTTCATTGTCTTTGACAAACCTGCACAACACACAGAGAGAGAAACAAGCAAACGGCAACATATTTTTTGTATTTTTGGTTAGAGGTTAGATAAACAGAAGCAAGTAAGAATAATAAAACCACACAGGTGCTCAGGAGAAACACAGATCGTGATCTTGTTTGTGATTGTGATATGCAAATGAGATGAGTGAAATCTTAGGGGTAAAAATTAGGGTCTTACAGATACCTTGAGACGCCTTTTGGTGTCGGCGTGCCATGGGACTCCTTGTTTTCCACCTTTGGTCGAAATCACATGTCAAGAAATTGCCCCCCCAAAAGGCCAGTTTCGACTGAACACTGTGTCGATGGAGAAATCTGGCTTTTTGGTTTCTTGCGGGATTTCGACGGCTCTTTCTTCGACACATTTGCCCAACGTTTCGTCTTCTCTCAAAACACGTGGCAAGCGCCGTCTGACATGATGATGGCAATCTCATCCCACGATTTCCAAGAAAAACGCCATGATGGCTAGTCTCGTCTGAGTTATGGGCCTCGAAACCAACTCCCACATACTTTCAGAAGTTGAAAAGTTTTGGTGATCTTTCGCCTTTTGCATGCGTCCTATAAATAGACTCCCTCACAAACACTTTACCACTTTTCCATAACTTCTTCTTCAAAACCTGTCCTTTGTTCTTGAGATCAAAACTTTGCTTCCTTCCAAAGACGCTCTTTGTCCCAGAACATTCTCTGCATTTCTCTCTAAATGGCTTCATCAACCGCTGCTTCTACTTTCGTTCCTCAAACTAGCTACAAGAAACAACCCAGTGGCATTCGTGCTTTCTGAAGCGGAAACACTTCGTCCTCTTCCTCAACCATCATCTGCTGACGAGACGGTGGTAGCCAACTGGCTCTGCCAAATGGTTATCCCCTTCGCGGTGGAAAACAGGCTTTATGGTTTTCATGGCCCCCTTCCAGACAACAAACCTGCCCCATCAGAACTCCAAAAGTTCTTCCCCTACTTCGACCAGACGATTCCGCCAGCTTTCGAGAAAGGCGGTACTTTAGATCTTAAATACATGGCGCCCAAATCTCGAGTTTTTAGATCCATGCCTACTCCAAGCAACAAAGATTACATTGCTTGGCTTGACGGAGTCGAGGGTCAACGCAAAAGGCAATGGAAAGAATATGGCATTTTCGACGCCATTCAACTCTCCAGAACCGCCCACAGGGTCAACCCTTGTTTGCTGCTTGCGTCGATGTAATTTTGGGAAGGATCGACAAATACGTTCCACCTCCCTTGTGGTATGTTGACGCCAACACTTTTCGACGTGGCGGCCATCACTAGCCTTTCACCAGTAGGCAAGACCTTCGACCCGACATTGGAGACGGACAACGCCTTCGACTTCGAGCGTGCTAGCTTCCAAAACTACATCGAAGACCACCATGACAAACGCTCTAAAGAAGTCTCTGATGAGGAGCATATTGCCTTCCTGACCCTATGGCTGTCGTACTATATGTTTTGCCCTGGCTCCTTACAAATAGCCAAAAGTTTTATCAGCCTGGCCATTCAGATCCATGAAGGTCGACAGATATCTCTGGCCAAACTTCTATTGGCCTCCCTCTACCATTCTCTTGGCCTGTCGACTATGAGGCTGAAACTTCTCCACCAAACCACTATGGCTTTAAACATCTCAGGGCCTATGTGGCTGTTGCAGCATTGGCTCAACGCCACTTTTGAGCATAAGTTAGGATATCCAGCCTCTGCGACAATGGAGCGTCTAAACAGAGAATGCTCTGTCGAAGGAATGCGACTTGCCCTGATGACCACCCAAGAGGCTCCAAAACAGGCCCTCTTTATGAGGTATCTCAGCATGTTCGTGGAAACCACTTCTTTCGTCCCCGACATGGCGCCATTTGTGGAGCGTAAGTTTGGTCCTGACTGGTTCAGAAACCCATTTCCTGGAGTCTCCCCTAAAGCTGCTGCGCAGTCAAATGCTATATGGCGGGCGTTTCTTACTCCTACCATGATCTCTTTCTGAATCTAAACGGGAAATAATGGCTATGGTTTCATGGACTACCAGCCAAATTTAGTGGCCCGACAATTTGGCCTGAGCCAGATATTGCCAAAGTCCTTAGTGAGGCATCCTGATGACATAGTACGGTTCGGCCGACACTTGACTCAAGTAGGTCATAGGGCTTGCATGAGGTTCGTCAGAGCCTCTCAACACCTGGAGTTGCCGGTATTTGCCTTCCAGCCTTCCTTTTTCACCATTCAAGAATTCGACGCTTGGTGGTCGGAGTATTAATCTCAAACATTCACTCCAAATATTTTCTTAGAGAACGTGGTCGACGCTTTTACCTCCATGGCCGGTGGCATCCCCAAATCATCGACCACGACTCCTGTCATAGATGTTGACCCTACAGAAGACCCTTCCACAAAGGTAGATTCTGGACTTTTGATTTCGTTTACCCATAGGTTTGAACTATATAGTTTCAGCTTTGTTTTTAGGGATGTAAACGAGAAATGACCGCTGCGTCGACTTCCACTAGGCCTGTCAAAAAACCCGGGACCAACCCTTCATAGGTATATTTCATTTTATTGTCCAGTTTCTTTGTCTTTTCTTTGTTCTGACGTTATTTCTGCACAGGCTTCTGAGACAGTACCTTCTCCTGAAAAGGCTGAGTCGAATGAGAGTACTCACTCTCGAGTTTTCACCGCAATGGCTCCAGCATCTCCTCCATCCACCCCTTTGGTGAGGAAGAAAAAGGCTTTGACGCGGAGGACACCTTCAAAAATTAGCGCTTCGACGGTGGCCCCAGTCGTCCCAAGAAATCTCGAAGACGTTTTCGAGCCAATCCCTGTTGTCGATCCTCCCAAGACAATAACTCACCCTGCGCAGGTATTTCCATTTTCACTTTAGTGTCCCAGACGTACTTAGGGCGACGAATCTCACTTGCATTTTGCTTTGTAGGAAAATGTGGTCACTTCAACCACTGTTGGCGATGGCGACACTGAATCAGCCGCAGATGCCCCTACTGCTGGCGTCACTATTACGCCAAGCCCTCAAAAAATTGATGAATTCCCGACACTGGTGTCAGAAGAAAACTTGGTGGCAAAGACGCCTCCTGCCTCAACTGATAACCTTGAGCACAATGATGTAGCTCCTGGAGCAAATATCAATCCTTCGCCTGCCGTCACCACTACTGGAGTCGGAGAGAACTTCCAACCCCCTGACCATAACCTTGAGAGGACTTCAACCATCGTCGACAAATCCCTTACTGCAGAGGCACTCTTAGCAGCCAAGGCAACAGATCCAGCAGCGACCCTGAAAGCGCTACACAAACTTCGCCAAGCAGCCGAAGAGATTCAGCTTACCAGTTCGACCACCACCCCAACTCCAGAAGTGGATGCTTCCTTCAATCTCAAACTTCAACAGTTGCGGTCCTATCTTTTTGAGGAACAGTTCCTGGCGGCTGTCGCCGAAGAATCCGCCATAGCCAATGACGTTTACAAACTTCTGGATGAACTTTCTGAATTCCAGCTCCCTGCCCCCATGGCCACATACCTGATCGAGTTCGAAGCCTTCTTCACTCAATTGGCCAAAGAACTTGCTATGAATCATTAGGCCGACGCCCAAATTCGGTTCCGCCACAACGACATGAAACGTGAGTGGCACCTTAGCTCAGTCTGTGAACAAAAACTTGGAGACTTTGAAACTAAAAAACAGGAGCGCTCCAACAAACGCCAGGCTTTTAACCAACAGATATTTGAATATCAAGCCCAGATAACATAGCTGACAAAAAAGATTGATGAGGTCGAACAACAAAAAGCCTCCTTGGACTCAGCTGAGCCTCTGCCCTCTCAAGAAACCATCGACCACGAGGTAGCTCAAGGACTTGTTCACGTCGAAGCGGCTATGAAGATCAAAGATACCATTATCCGCATGCAGAGACGAAAGGTTCTTCTTGAGAGCAAGATTGTTCATGAGAAGATCCTCTTTGACGACTTTAAGGCTAGATTTCCTGAGTTTCCTTAGTTTGTATGTCGAGCTGATGTAACGAACAATATTTTGTAAGCCATCTTTGGCCCTAAAGTAATGAGAACTATATTTTTATGTGAATCTCTTGTAGCATAGGTCTATATTTTTTAAAATATTTCCCATTTACTCTTAAGATTCGTTGGTCTGCTCCCAACTCCTGTACTTTGTACGCGTTGTTACTAAACACTCGAGTCACCTGAAATGGTCCCTCCCAGTTGGGTGACCATTTTCCCATTGTTCGGTCTCGTCGATTAGTTGGCAACACCGCTTTCCAAACATAGTCATTTGCAGCAAAGGTTTTTTCTCGGACCCTTTTGTTGTATGCCCTGGCGACTCGGGCCTTATGGCGCAGCAAAACATCTAAAACTACCATTCTTTCTTCGCTTAAGTCCACGAGTTTGTCTAGCATCATTTCCCAATATTGTTCCGACAGAATCTCGTATTGACGTTGCACCCTAACAGACTGTAGGCATACTTCTGCTGGTAACACGACGTCATGCCCAAAGGTTAAACGAAAGGGAGTCGAATTGGTCGACTCCTTGGGCGATGTCCGACAAGCCCACAACACTTGACTCAATGTCTTATGCCAATTTTTTGGCTTTTGCGCGACGTGCTTCTTGATTAGCCTAATTATTACCTTGTTAGCTACATCGACTTGACCGTTCGCCTACGCATAGTACAGCGTCGACGTAACTAACTTAAAACCTATTTCTGCAGCGAACTCTTGCATTTTCTGACCCACAAACACGGAGCCTTGATCTGTCGGGATTGTCTCAGGTATCCCGAATCTACACAAGATATGATTCTGAATGAAATCTATCACGATTTCTTAGTCCACCTTCGCCAGAGGCACAACCTCTATCCACTTTGTGAAGTAGTCTATTCCTACGAGGATGAATCTTTGCTGCTTTGACGAAGCTGGCCGAATTTCTCCTATTACATCCAAAGCCCAACCTCGAAATGGCCATGGCCTGACTATAATGTGCAACTCACTGGCTGGTACGTGATGAATATTTGTGTGTCTCTGGCAATCCTGACATCCTTTAGCGAACTCTATGCAATCCTTGAGCATGCTGGGCCGGTAGACACCCTGTCAGAACAGAAGCCATTTCATTTTGTGGCCAGCTTGGTGCGCCCCACAAGTCCCACTATAAACCTCAGAAATTGCCAAATAGGCATCAATATCCCCTAAGCATTTGAGCAATACCCCCTCCAGAGTTTTCTTCAATAACTCATTGCCTATAGAGACATAGCTCATTGCCCTGTACTTAGTCTTTCTATCAGTGTTACCTGACGGGTTTTCCAAATACTCCATAATTGGTTTTCGCCAATCTATTGGCGACACATTGTTGGCAAACACCTGATACCTTTCTAGATTTTCGACCAAACTCTTCGAGTCCTTGCATACTGACCCACTCGATGGTGAATGTACATTCGACACCATCTTCGCCCTAGTTTCGACAAAATCCCTGAGCTTACCCTCCGACACCTTATAACCAGAGGCAATTTGTGCCAATTCATTAGCTATATGGTTTTATACCCTTGGCACATGCGAGATGTTGACAATTCTGAAATACTCTAACAAACGCTTCACCAACGAGAAGTAACTCAAAAGATGCTCTTTCGCGCACTTGTACTCCCTGGTGATTTGTTTAATTACCAATTCTGAGTCGCCTCTTATCTCGACCTCTTTGGCCCCCAAGTCTTTGAGTATCTTAAGACCAGTGATTAGGGCTTCGTACTCTGCCTCATTATTTGAGCATTTGCCATCAACTTTGCATTTAAAGGTAGTCGGGATACCTTGTGGGGATATTATTAAGATTCCAACACCTACCCCATTTTTGTGGCTTGACCCATCAAAGTACAATTTCCACGGGGCAATGTCGATGCTATGTATCGACGTTTCGACTACAGCGTGGTCGACAATAAAGTCTGCCACTATTTGACCCTTCATCACCCTCAAAGGGACGTATGTCAGGGAGAACTCAGTTAACGCTAGTGCCCATTTCCCAATTCGACTATGCAAAATAGGTTTGGACAACATATGCTTAATAACATCAAAATGCGACGAAACATAAACATTAACTGGTTTAATATATTGTTTTAATTTCATACATAAGAAGTACAAGCATAGGCACAACTTTTCAATCATAGTGTACCTAGTTTCAACATCTATCAATATCCTACTACGGTAATATATGGGTCTTTCGACGCCACCATCATCCTCTTGGGCTAACATACTGCCTATGGTCGTATCCGACGCTGCAATGTACAACTTCATGCTTTTATTTATACTAGGTGGTAATAGGATTGGAGGCTTCGTAAGGTACTCCTTAATTGCGTCGAAAGCCTCTTGTTGCTCCTGTCCCCAACGGAACTCACTTTCCTTCTTGGTTTTGAGCAGTGGTGAAAACACTTTCGTCTTGCCACTTAGGTTCGAGATGAACCTCCTCAAGAAATTTATCTTCCCCAACAAAGACTGGAGCTGTTTCTTTGTCGTCGGAGGCTTGAGATCTAAAATTGCCTTCGTCTTGTTCTGGTTGATTTCGATGCCTCGCTTGTGGACTACGAATCCCAGGAAGTCCCATGCATGAACACCAAAGGCACATTTTAGTGGATTCATTTTTAATCCATATTTTCTCATTCGCTCAAATGAGCGTCGAAGGTGGTCGAGATGACCATCTTCTGATGACGATTTTATGACTATGTCATCGATGTATACCTGTATAAAATTCTCAATGAAATCATGCAAAATAGCATTCATAGCCCTTTGGTAGGTTGCCCCAGCATTTTTCAGCCCAAAAGGCATCATAACCCATTCATATGTCCCCAAAGCTCCAGGGCATCGAAACGCAGTTTTGGGGACATCTTCTTCGGCTATGAGAATTTGATTGTAGCCGGAGTAGCCGTCGAGCATGCTCAAATACTCGAATCCCGCGGCTGAGTCAACCAACATCTCCGCCACAGGCATCGAATATTCGTCTTTAGGGGTAGCATTGTTCAAATCCCTAAATTCGATGCAAACTCGAAGGGTCCCATTTTTCTTAATAACAGGTACTATGTTTGCTATCCATTCGACGTACCTTGCAGTTCTGATGAAACGACTTTTGAGCAGTCTTTCAATCTCCTGCTTGATCTTCGACGTGACTTTCGGGGCGAAGCGTCGAGGGTGTTGCTTTACTGGCCTCTTGCCTGGCTGGATTGGAAGTCGATGCTCAACTACACTCTGACTCAAACCAGGCATTTCGCCATAATCCCAGGCAAAACAATCCTTGTATTCTTTCAACACTTTAACCAGCTTGGCTTTCATTGCTGGACCTACTTTGGCACTCACATATGTGGGCCTTTTGGTTGCCCCGTCCCCTAAGTCGACCTCCTCAAGCGGGTCCTGCGCTTGCATTTTCTGCAGCTCATGATTGGGGCCTTTTTCAAACCCTAAAGGCTCATTGTCGTAAATATCATCAAGCCTCCGATTTTTTAAAGCTTCTTCTTGGCCTTGTTGGCCATTTGCTTGTTTGTCATGGTCGGCTCCCTTAACTATTTGGAGAGTTTCATCTTTTTCAAGTGCCGACATCCTTCTGTTTTCAGCCAAATAGGCCGAAATTCGAGTCATGATTTCTGACTCAGTCATGTTTACCAACTATGAGCCACCCCATTGGTGGCATTTCCATTGGCTCCATGGCTTCGTCGGCGGCGTCCTAGATGAACCCATAGTAGGGGACCAGGTTCAGGACGCGACCCGTGTCGACAGAGGTGTAGGAACCTGACCCGTCATCACAAGGAGCCACATTTGCTAAGTGTTGGTCAAAAGGCTTCTTGTTACCCTTGGCTTCGTCGACTTTATAGTAGCTTTGATCTGCCTCAATGTTTTCGACGATGCCATCCTTTCTCCAAATGATCAATCTCTGGTGCATTGACGACGGCACTGCCCCAATTCCATGGATCCATTCCCGTCCCAGTAACAGATTGAAGTTTGATTTTGACTTGATGACCATGAAGAGTGTCAGCCTATTGGTTTTACCCACTGCCAAGTCCACTTGGACAACCCCCAGGATGTTACTGGTCTTGCCTTCATAGTTGGACAAAACCATGTTATGTTGTCGAAGGTCAACCTCCAATTTTCCAATTTTCTTAAATAGATTGTGAGGCATCAGATTCACAGTTGCCCCACCATCCACAAACACCTTGTTAACAGACACCCCATCAATTTTCACCTTTATGAATAACGGCTTCAAATGGTACATCATCCCAAGGCTAGGACATTCAAACATAGCCGTTTGTTCTTCAACCACACCACTGCTCATCACATAATAACATAGCGGTTTGTCATCCGTATTTTCACCCGAGATGAAATCTTCTTCAGTCTCAGAGATTTCAGACACCACGTCATACTCAACTGGTAGGACCGACACGATACCACAATTCAGCACGAAGTCTTCGCCATAGGTGTCATCGTTGGTGTCGTCGTACATGTTTTCGTCAAAATCTCCCTCGGGCGATGGATCATGCTCGTCATTTGACTGAGGAGAATATTTTGGCTCCTCTTCGTCCGACTGGGGAGTATACTCTGGTTCTTTCTTGCTTGCCTCATACCTCTCAGCAACTTTCTCATTGAACACATCATTGCACCTGGGGCATAATGCGGCTTTCGACCTGCTTATCCTGCACATTTCCTGAAAATCATCCAAACTTTTGCCAGCCTGGGGGTACACTGCTTCGAGTTTGTCCTCAGCTTTCTTGTCGGAACCTTCAGTAGTTTCGACCATCATGCATTCTACCACCTCAGCCATTGGTGGATTGTCGAGACCTTCAGAAGCTTCGACCATCATACATTCGTACACCTCTGAGTACAAAGCCTCTTCAACCTTCAGTGGGTCGGTGTCAAACTGCATCTTTGGCTTCTCGCCAAATTGGAGTCGACCCTCCTTCAAAGCCTTCTGCACCAGATCCCTGAAAAGAACACATTGAGCTGTTTTATGACCAAGGAAATTATGAAACTTACAAAATCCCCTCTTTTTCTTTTGTTCTAGAGGGGGATCTTTTAAACCAGGCGGAATAATTATTTGACCATCTTTAACCAGTAAATCAAACATTTCATCGCATTTGGACACATCAAAAGTATAAGTTTTAGCGACGTATTTATCCGTTTTTCCATTTTCGGCGGGATTTTTTCCGTTCGATGGTTTCAACAACTTCCAAGTGTAGGGAGGTCCTGGCTTAAGCTCCGCCACGTGGATCTCACTCTCATCGACGAACTCTTCATCGTCGGACGAGTACTCGTCAGCTGCCACATAGGACACTTTTTCTTTTTTACGATATCTGTTAGACTGGGTTTTTTCAGCTTTTAACCGTTCGACCTGGCGAACCCGGTCAGCCAATTGCGCCATATCCCTAAGATATTGCGTGTCTAACTTTTTCCTGATCGAATAATCTAGCCCACCGGCGACCATTTCGACTAATTCGTGCTCAGGGACTTGAGTAAAGCACCGTGCTTTCAAAAGTCTAAACCTATTCAAGTATTGGTCTACTGACTCTGTGGCCTTGCGTTTGACGCTTGCCAACTCTTTTAGACTTATTTTCGACTGTCCCATATAGAACTGTTCGTGAAACAGTCTCTCCAATTGCGCCCATGTGTGTATGGACTGAGGGGGCAATGTGGTAAACCACGTAAATGCATTTTTAGTGAGGGAACTTGGGAAATATTTCATTTTCAAGTCCTCATTGTTCGCTATGTCGCCTGCTTCGGTTTGATACCTAGCGACGTGTTCGACGGTGGACTCTTCTGTCTCCCTAGCGAACTTGGTGAATTTTGGCACTTTCCACCCCCTGGGTAATTCTGTTTGTAATACGAAGTCTGGTAATGGGGATGTGTAGGTTAGCTGCCGAAGGCTTGGGTTTGCCCCATTACGAACCATGATGCGTTCGACCACGACCTCTAAGTTGTGGTCCCCAGCCAAGGCGTATTGTCGAACCTGTTGGACAATAAAATCCAGATCTTGGTTCCTATGGACAATCACGGGAGACCTTTGGGCCCTTCGAGGGATCTCTTCAAACTCGCGAGGATGTTCAATAGTTTTGTCGAAGACTTCATCCTGACGAAGGGGTGTCTCCGGTCGAGGCGGTGGGGTCTGTCGACCCTGAGCCCTAGGAGCGCCTAAGAAGTCACCGATCCGTGTCATTTGAGTCGCCAGCTGTTGGTAACTCTGTGTGGACTCTTGTATCAGTGGTCTCAATATTGTACCCATCTGTTGAGTCAACATGTGGACCATCTCATGATTACTCTCATCCATCTGTTGCCTCATGACCGCGACGGAACTAGAGGTAAAGGTCGGTATGGATTGAGAGAAAAAATTAAAACCCGGGGGTCGAACCATCTGGTTCGACATGTGTCCTGCCCCCTGATAAGGTGAAAATGCTGAGGACGGACTTTCCCCGAACAAATGGCCGCTAGAGTGCAAACTCGACATGAACTCCGTTGGCATCCCATACGATCGAGGTATAGGCATGGTGATACTAGGCATATACTGCCCTGCAATCCATGCCATTGTTGATTTAGGGTCATTTCGACGCGGCGTTGCAGTTGGTCCACTAGGGGTGGTTGAAACCGCTGACACGGTACCGGAGCCAACATCAGTTGTTTGTGTTCCCACCGTACTTTCCGTCGGAGACGGTTCGTCGTTCTGACGTGGTATTACCATCTTACCACTACGCAAAAACATATACTCAATTCACACGGGTCCCACTGGGCATGCCAATTTGTTCGCCGGCGCAAGGAATTGGAAGCGTATATTTATGCTGTATTTCAGTTTCTCGCTTTTCGGTGAAAGTTGTCACGTTGGAGTGACCTTGGTGATGTGAAAGGTTTTAATGATCAACGGGTTTGGATGCAAAGTGGAAAAATAAAGGGAGGAAAGGCAAGACAAGAACAAAAAGGCAATAACTTAAATTAAATGCTGAAAGTAAATTACATTAAGTAGAATTGGACGCAATTATACATTTTCACGGGAGTGAACTCGTTTCTCTCTAAGCTTGGTACTTTGAGCGTTTTCCCTTACAATGTGAAAAATGCGACCTCTAAAAATGGAAAATACACTGCTTTATATAGGCCTAGAATGTAACTGTTTGTCTACCCAGATGTCCTTTGAAGCTGACACGTGGCACCCCACTTTCTTTTCAACTTCCCATATTCTTGGAACTTTCAAACTTTTCCCGCCCAAGCACTTATCCTTGAAGTTGGGATTGTCCCTTCGCCTCATTTCCCTCCGACACCGTGGTTTGTTGCCATCTCTCCGACGCATCTCTTTAGCTGGCGTCGAATCGATACCTTGAGACGCCTTTTGGTCTCGACGTTCCATGAGACTCCTTGTTTTCCACCTTTGGTCGAAATCACCTGTCAACAAGTACTCAATCTTTACATCATTGTATCTGACTGAAACTGTAGATGGTGGAGTTTAACCAGAGCGTTTCTCAAAGCTCGTTCGGATCTTTATCTGACATGGTTAAGTGTTTGATAAACATCAATAACAAAACCGGAGCTCTGATACCAATTGAAGGTTGAGAAACACGAGAAAGAGGGTGCTGCGGTGAGAATCAGATATCAAGCTATTATATTAACTTGAATCACAAATCTTTAAATATTCACCACCGGTCTTTGATTTATCTAAAGGAAAGGTTAAAGATCGGAAAAAAACCTAAGAGATCTAAGGTTTGGGGGTTGGTTACACCTAGGGAAGGTATTAACATCCTAAACGTTTGTAGTACTCAACAGGAACCTCTTGTTTTATTTATGTTATTCTATTGTTTGCTTGCTAAGGGTATGTGGTAAGGGAGGGCCCTAGGGGTTAGTATCTAAGTATACTCGTCAAGACATCACATCTTGTGCCTACGTATCCTGACGGGAGTGGAATCAGAGTATCCGTAGTTCTCCTCAAAGAGGATAAGGAACTTCTTGACTGTGGTCAAGGTTCTAGGGGGAGGTAGTGTCTATGGCAGGACACAACGTAGAGTACGACGACTCTAAAGTTGAAGTTGAGTTGAAAGGGATGCAAGTGTTCACGGCGGAACATTTACATGGAGTGCGGCGACTCCGATCCTAAGGCTAGGATAAACAGGAGGTGAATGTCTGCGGCGAGACATAGAGCACGACGACTCCAAACCTAAGGCCAAGCTTAAGGGAAGGTTCTAAAGGTTAGCCCTATGACATGACAGTCAATAGAGGGGGAGGACATTTTTCTTTGGAATTAAAGAGAAATTAGGGGGAAAATGCTAACCTAAGGTTATCATGCAATGGGCGGAAACATAAAGTAAAATCCTAATTCAACCCATCAAGAGAAGTCAAGATTAATACATAGAGGCATCAAGTACAAAATAAAAATTGAGTCAAAAGAGAGTTGTTAACTAAATTGAAAATAACATTTAACAGGATTAATGATTGGTTTAATTAATCCATATTATATATAAAGATTAACAACTAGAATTATATTCCGTTTTTTCATATTCAAATGGAAAATGATAGAGATTAATTAAATTTAATTTAATTATTTAACCATAAAAAAATAATTTAAAATAAAAAGGCAAGAACAAATAAAAGGTAGGCTTAATTGCAACTATGGTCCCCCTATTTTGTGTTTTTTTGGGTTTTGATCCCTCCATTTTAAAAACCACGATTTTGGTCCCTTTTTTAAGTTTTGAGTTCAATTTTGGTCCCCTCTTCAATTTTGATCCAATTGTTCATGCACTGTTCATGTACGGACATGCACTATTCATGTACGGACATGCACTATTCATGTACGGACATGCACTGTTCATGAACAGTACATGAACAGTCAGCGTTAAAATTAGGGTGGGGGACCAAAATTGAACTCAAAACTTAAAAAAGGGACCAAAATCGTGGTTTTTAAAATGGGGGGATCAAAACTCAAAAAAACACAAAATAGGGGGACCATAGTTGCAATTAAGCCTAAAAGGTATATAAAAAAAAGAAATTTAAATTAAAAAGAAAAGGAAAAGATGGGTGAGGAATCAAGTTAGGGAGGGGGACGACCCAATTCTCATCAGAACGGGTCATGGGTTGGGTGCTCCGACCCGGCTTTGCTACCAACAAGGAGAGGGTTAAAGAAACCCTAAAACACCAGACGCGGCCGTCATCAACTTCTTCCATTCCCCTTCTTCATACCGGCCTTCCTCATAAGATGGAACAATATGGCCAACAACCTCCGTCTCCTCTCGCAACCACATTCTTCTCGGTCTCAATTCTCTCTATCTCTCTCCCAAATCCAAACTAAAACTTCCCAAATTCCACACTAAATAATCTAAACCAAGTCAAAAATTCAAGAACCTTAAAAGTGAAAACGTGAATCAAACAATGAGGGAGAGGAATCAAGATTTCTCAGGTTAGGGTTTCAATACTTCATATCAACAACTACATGGCGTAACAAAATCAAGGCGAAGTGGTGAGATTCTTACACGCGGAACGGAGATGTGTTCCGGAATTTGTTGAATTTGAAGCTGATGACGATAAACAAGGATGTCTTCAGGTATGGAATTGAGTCCTTTATCTTCTGCTTGTGTTCGAAATATTCGCGTTCTGCAATGTTGGTGATCTTGTAACGCTACGATGATGGAATACCGGGGGCTTCGCGATTGTCTTTGCTGTGCCGTGAAGGTTAGCTATTTTCAGAACCTTGTTTCTCTTTGTATCAGAACTTCCTATCCTCTGCGTGTATGTGAATTTGTGAAATTTTTCTTGCGTGTGAATCTATGAATCTTCTCTGCTAGGACGCCTGAAAAATGCCTCTGCCAATGTGTGTTTGCATTGTGTTTTCTCTGGTTTTTTGAAGTGTGTTTGTGAATGGTTTTATGAGTGTTTTTCTGGTGTATGTATGTGAAAGTAAAATGAGCTTTTTCTGTGAACTTTAGTGTGCGACTTCAGATGTTTATGATGATTTTTCTTCTTGAATTTTCTTCCTTTTGTGGTACTGATATGCGATTTGTGTGAATTTTTTTCCCCCAAAACCGTGCGAATTACCTCTCTTTATATAGGCTCTGGTGGAATTAAAGTGGAATTATGATTGTTTTGAACACTGTTTTGGAAAGAATCTGAATTTTCTTTGCCTCTTGAATGTTATGGAATCATATTGTTTTGAAAAGTAGTTGATGTTGTCTGGAACCTGTTTGGTTTGGTTTTGGAAACAAATTAAACTGTATGGAACATGTTTTAAAGATTGTTTTGGAAAGTAGTTGATGTTGTCTGGAACCCGTTTTGGAATATGATAATGTCACTTCCTTTTCAGTCTACACATATAGCTTATTCAAATTGATCTCTCTCTTAAAGTCTGACTTGCTGATGATGATTAACTCTGTACAAACAGCTTTTGGAAAGAAAAGAGTTTGTTGTTGTCATTGAAATGTGATCTAAACATATGATTCTTGCCATCTTTGACTGGATTATGTTTAGAATGTAATAAATGTGTGCCATAACTATTCTTGTCTTTCTTGTGAATGTGCGATGATTTTTTTAGCAGATTCCTAGCATTGACGTTCTGTCCGGCTTCTAGAGCAGAAGTTTGTCAACAAACATGAACCTGACAGAAGGTTGAAGAATTCTATGGAAAAACAGTCACAGAACCTATCATGCTCGTACATCTTCTACTTGTTAACTTGCTAGCCTATGCCGAATTTGTTCGGAGGTTCCTTCTGTGATGTAAGGATCTTTGATTTATTCCATCATTCTAAACCAAAACCTAGTTTCTAGTTTTGACTTGAATACTTCGGCAGTAATGGAGCTGCTACTTGGTGATAAGCAGGTGTTGATGAGCCTTAGAGCACGTGGGTACTAAACTCACTTGACAGAAGGTTGCTCCCGTGTTTTGAAGATTTCTAGCTACTAGCAGATCCATAGCAAAAGGATGCGAGGAAACATTTCCCTTTTTGAAATAATAAAGCGCCAATCTCGTTCCTGTCATCTGAGGTATTTGTCTTCTAACAAGATCACCTCTCTATCCTCTCTAGTCTTATTCTTTGGAGAATTTCCAAGGGATTCACTTATTTGAAATTTCCGTCTTTGTTACCCTTGAATCCTGATTTCAAGAACCACTTGGATTAAATCTTTAGAATAGGGCCTCGTATCTTTTGATTTTCAAAAAGGTTTAACTTCTTGTTTTTCTAAACAAAGTGGTTTTGATTTTGTAGAAATATGTCGCATTGGATGTGTAAGTATCTTGTGAGAAGGCTAGCTGCTGCTTATGGAGAGTATGATTGAAAGTGGTTGGTGACTTTCTTTTTTCTGAGTTTTGGTGACTTACGAATTATGCATACGGTGACTCCTTCTTTTGCGTTGTAGGTCATCTCCTTCTTTTACATGTATGTATGACAGGATTGTGTATATATAGATGAAGGGTAATTGATGTTATGAATGTTATAACTTGTTTACTAATGTGCGTGTGGTTTTATTGCAGCCTCAGTGATACACTTACGTGACGGATTAGGAAACATCATGAGATAAGATAAGATTTGCCAAGTGCATTCTTCAGTATAGTGTTCCACCGTCAACTAGTCAAAGGAAGGATCTCTATTGACATGAGCAATCAGATTAGTACAAATTGTCTCAGCATTCTCATTTGATGCTCCATCTCCACCTGCAGATGGCCATCCACTCTCAGTCACAACTATCTTTAATTCTGATCCTCTTAATTTCACGAGAGCAGCATACATGGCATCTAATTGCGTATCAAAGCGATTCTGGTATCCATTATCATTGCTTCCTTTCCTTTATCTTTTTTTTTTATTCTTGTTTTTTCCAATTCTAAAGAAAAAGGTTTTGTTTTGTAGGACTTCTGACATGATTCAATCCTTCTTGCAGGTCGTGGAACGTGTCGTGAGGGAGATCTGGCATAGAGGCGAGTGGAAAATTCAAACAGGTATACTTTCTTTTCATGTAAATTTCTAAGAACAAGTTCTCGTACGAGTGAAATGTAGAAGTTGTCTCCGTCAATGCGTAATTCTACTTGAACCAGAAAGTCAATTATGCTTAACCACCTTGCGCGCAGGACTATTATTGAGCATATAACCCAATGAGCTAAGAAGACCATCCTCCCAACGGACAATGTCAAGAAAGGCCCACTGTGAAATTTGTCTTCCAAGTTTGGAATATTGCTAGGTTGTCGATAGCGCGCTATAGCGGTGCTATAGCAGAATAGCATAGCAGTAGAGGACCTCGGCGCTACGCTTTTAGCCTGCTAACCGCTATCTGCGATAGCGGAAATAGCGGCCGCTATTTGGGAGGTCATGGCGGCGCTATAGCAGTTTTGTAGCGGTTTAGAGGCCGCTATTGTGAAGAAAGGGCAATTTTGTAATTTTCAAAGTTTTTTAAGGGCAATGTTGGTATTTTAACCTTTCAGTTCACTAATATAAAGTATGATAATGATGCATTAGGTCATTATCATTACCTCTTTTGCAAGCAGTTGCAATAAAAGTGTTAAGCCTAACATGTAGTTCATCGGGATGTGGGCGTAATTGGAGTACTTTTGAGCAAGTTAAAATTAATAGTTTTTTATATAGTTAGATTGGAGATTGTGAGATTTGAAATTAATTATCTATAAAAATTATAATATAGATTAATTCTAAGAAGAGAAGCAAGCTAGAGCATCAAAAGCTACAAGACTTGGTTTTTGTGAAGTACAACCAAGCTCTCATAGAACACTTCAATAGCAATGATTTAACGGATCCTATTCTCCTCAACAATATTGATGAATGTTATGAATGGTTGCAACAAAATGAGGATGAAAATGGAATATTGGAAGATGATTTGGTTTTAGGAGAAGAGGGTTTGACTTAGGAAGTTATTGGTAATGCCGCAGGAGCTAATGAACCAACAAGAATTACTAGATATAACTCTAGACTTGCTACATTAGTGTCTAAGGAAGATGAGGAGATGGAGGTTAAAGAAGAAGAGTTTGAAGTTGAATCAAGTGATGAGAATTACTAGATATAACTCTAGACTTACAACATTAGTGTCTAATGAAGATGAGGAGATGGAGGTTGAAGAAGAAAAGTTTGAAGTTGAATCAAGTGATGAGCAAGATGATATTAATGTGGTGGAACTTAGAAGTGAAGATGAGGCGGATGTGATTTAGTTACTTTGTTGCGTTTGTTTACGTTTAGAATTTGGTTTAGTCATTTTAAGCATATTTATAATTTGATTTTGATGAGAACTTATATTATAGTGCTATTGGAATTTATGTATTGTTGCAACTTCTATTTTTAAAGTATTATGTATGTTGTTGGAACATATTTTAAGTATTTATGAATTTATGTTAAGTATTTGCCTTGGTTTGAAAGCTCACAATAGCGGTCATCCTGCTATCCGCTATGCCGCTATAGCATTTTTGGGGTCCGGCGCTACGCGCCGCTATCAGAGATTAACAACCTAGGAATATTGTAATAGTTGGGCCTGCACAACCGTATGGAAATGTACTATAACATCTTACGCTTAGGTTTATAGCATATTTAGCCACTTTCCAGATTGATGTATCTTTTGAATGACTTGCTAAAGGCTTTTAAACATTGTGTCTCTTTGGTTCACTTTGCACCTTAAATTTGAAATTTTGAACCTTGGAATGGACTTTTGTAATGAGAGTGATTTGAATTGGAGATTAGAATTTGGAAATGGTCCTTATTGTTGTCCAAGCTGAGCGTTAATGATTTTAGTGTCTCCTAACTTAATTTATACTTGTCCTAAACATAATAAGGAAACTTCAAACTCATGGGGCTTGCTAACTTCTTTGGCAGATACCGCGTAATAAAAGTAGTCTCCCTTATTATTGTAATGAGAATGAGACTTTGATGTAGTGCAACAAACAACTCTTGTAATGATTTATTATTACCATGATTTGTATCCACCCTTGTATTTTACACAAACAAATACTCTTTGTAATGCCTCCTTGAATGCTTGTGATGGATATTTTGCCAAAGCGTGTGAAACCAAGTGGAAAGAAATGTTGAGACTCATACTTGACTTTGAAACACCTCTCTAACTTGAAACCAAATTTGAAATGATTTGAAATATTTTGAAGCAACTTTTAACCACATGGTTTGGCTCATAAGTAGCGTATAATCAATGATTTGACTTAAAACTTCCATTCGTGCTTAGAGTTTGAGACATGGTTTAACACAACACTTGCAACCTTGAACCTTTTGGATTTTGACGCTTTCACCTTGAAAAGCACAAATCGATTAGTGACCTCAAATGTTGGACTTTTGTTGCACAGTCGAAAGTGAGCTTGGTACCAAGGCCAGTGCCCTGAGAAATCCTTTACAAGTAAGGACACAAATTATGATGCAATTTGCCATGAAAACCCTCCACAGAAATTCAACATAACTCGCAAGGGACTAGAATCACAATGAGCACACATATGGCAATCCATGACCCTTGAAACTTCTGCAACAAACCTAATTTCACAAAAGAAAACAAACAAACACAGCCTAGTAAAACGGTTAGCTATGCATGACCTAGAAATGATGTGCAAAAGATCAAAGAATCTAAGGGTAAAATTTGGGGTATAACAGGGGGGTTTGAATTGTGTTTCACATTTCGTCCCCATTTGCGGAATTTAAACTAATTACGTCAACATGTAAATAAAATAAATGAACACAATTATTTTATCTTGGTTCACTGTTAACGAAGTTACTCCAGTCCACCCCTCAAGGTGATTTCACCTTATCACAAGGACTTATTCAAATAATCATCAACATGATTACAACCACAATGGATACCCTCAATTGCCTTCTTGAGAATCTTGGCATTCATTCGCCTATCAAGGAATCACCCACTAAGCTGTTAGAAACACACTTAGTCTTCTCAAGCATTCTGGTGTTCACTCGACCACTCAAGGAATCATCCTCCAAGCCGCTCAACTACGACTTGGCCTGCTTAAGCATTTCGGTCATCATTCGACCGCTCAAGGAACATTACCTTTTTCAAGGATTTTTGTGTGCACTATATATGCTTCTTACAAGCTGATTACACAAATGAAGTCCATGAACATCTAAGTGTTTCTAGAAAGTTTTGAGCAACAACTCCTTGCTTTTTAATACAGAAACTATCTAAGAATAAATCTCTAAGAGATTATAAAGCACCCTAGTTCTGTATTGCTTAAAAGTTTTCTTATTGAACATTGCGGCTTCTTATCATGAGCTTTAAGCTTCTGTACTCCTTTCTTGAGTAGGAAATGCTTCTTCTAGCTTAACTATCAAGATCAACTAAGTTACTATGCTTCACTTATTGATGTTTCACTTGATGAGTTTCACATGGCTTTAGTATGTTGCATCGTTGTGCGTTCTTCATCATTCTGCTTCAGCTTCTTCTCCATTGAGCGTTCTTCATTTAAGCTTCAGCTTGCATCATCTTGTACTTCTTTCTTGAGCATATAATGCTTTTTCCAATTCAACCTGCAAGTTTAACTAAGCTACTAGGAGTCACTTATAATGTCTCACTTAAGTAGTTTCATATGGTGTTAGCATAATCATCGTTTGTGCACACTTGTAGTAGCAACTTCATCTTTGCTTGCTACATGTTGATTTGTTTCATGCGTTATATAATAATTCTTGGTATGAATAGTAACCGATAATCTTTTTATCTTTCTCTCTTTGTGATCAGCGGCTGCTTTAAGCAATAAGCCATTAGCGACAAGCCACTAGCTTCTGGCCATGAGCAACATTTCTTCAAGCTTCCAAGTCTTCAATTTATAGAGCAAGAGAAAATTGATTCATTGAGGGGTATTCTTGGAAACATATTTCAACAGCAATATCCCAACGTTCACATGAAGGAATGGTCAATATCACTGTACAAAAAGCTGCTCCTGCGCCACCTTTTCGAGGTAGAGGATAAAGAGTTTTAGTAGTATTGTATCCAGCTTAAAACCATTCTGATCTTCAGTCTTCTAACATTTTCAGAGGCTTTAGATATTAACTTGATGAAGCGTGTTGTAGAAGAGTCATTCTTTGTGTAGTCTTCAGAAACCCAGACTTCAAAATTCCAAGATCTTTGTTCAGCGGAATCTATCTTGAGAATCTTCAGCACTCGTTCTTTTAGAAGCATTATCTTCAAAGTCTTCAGAACCTGTTCCTTCAGAACCTTGTCTTTAGAGTCTTCAGACTTCATTAAGCATGTTCTTTGTCTTCAGAGTCTTCAGCACTTCATCCAATCAGAACCTTGTCTTAAAAAACTCTTCAGAACTCGATCTTCATAAATTGTGTCTTCAGAACTTTGTTCACCTGAACCATGTCTTCAGAATCTTCAAAACTTGTAACGTTAGAAATGCATCACATTAGAAAGTCTTGTAGACCTTTCTTACAAAGTCTTACTTAGAATGTTCAGAACTAACGTTCATTAGAACCGTTGTAATATAAACATTCATGAATCTTGATTTTAACTTGTACATACATGTGTTTTTCTTCTAGAGTGTTGATAATAGAGTCTGATGACGTCACACGCCTTCTTATCAGAGTCAGAATCATATTGACAACAACCACACACTAGACAGAAACCATATCATACACAATTGTTCTCTTAGATAACATGTGCAGTTATCATCAAAACTTAAATGCCAGATGTAGAATCAAATCTTGTTCTTATAACTTTCATGTTGATAAATTAAAGAAATTCAACTTGCACCATGGAGAAAATTGGCCATCAAAATTAAATCTTAAAGTTATTTGACACTTAGCATTTCACAAATTTTAATTCTCATGAGCTTTTGATTCAATCTATCCTCAATATTGAAGTATGTAATGTCATATTTAAGTACATACCTTGGACATGAAAAATGGTTTCTTGAATTGATCACAAAATGACCATAAAGTCACGCACTTGGTTAGGTAAAAAACACTTAGAAAAATTTCTAAGGGTTGAGATTTTTCAACAACTTAGAACATCAATTTTGGTCATCAATTTTAAGCACTTTAAGGATCCTCTTGACTTCAAATCTTTTCACCATATTGAAATATGCCATGAGAGCTTTCCAAAGAGCTCTTCTTTGCAAATTTAGGGTACTTGAGGAGGAAGATGTGATCTTGAAAAGTCACCTCCATGAACATGAATTTTTGATACTTAGAAATATTTCAAAACCCTAATTTTGATCTTTCCTTTATTTTTTTGGTTAAGCTTGATCCAATTCAATCATCTTCAAAATTTTAATGATTATTGACTTGAGAATTCCATGGTTGACCAAAAATGTCAAAAGTCAAACTTTGACTTTGAGCATCTTTTGACTTTTCTCAGTTGAATTAGAATTCTTCAAATATCAATGAATCATTCTTCTTGAGCTAATTGGATCATGTGAGTGGACTCCAAAGATGTAATTGAGGGTCTTGAATCATGTTCCAAAGCATGAGATCATGTTTTGGTCAAAAGGTCAATATCCAGTTGATTTTGACCAAAACCCTAATTTGGTGCACTTGAGGAATTGAGACTTGATGATCTTGAATTGATGCAATCTCAAACTTGATTGTTGATGAAGGGAATCTCTTGATCCATGAATGAGTTGAATAATTTGAGATATTGATGATCACGCCAAAGCCTTGATTGATCAACTACTTGGACTTCTAGATACTATGCAAATGGTGCAAATAATAATGATTGGATCATAGGGGTAAAATTTGGGGTATGACACCTAGCCTCTCCTTCCATCTCTTCTCACCAAATTCTAATTTTTACGTAAAACTTCAACCCTCTTACTAACATTTTTATCATTAACCTAATTTCCCTCAATTAGAGACTTCCAATAATACCCTCACATACTCTCTTATTTACAACCATGTCCCTCTCGACTCTAATTTTATTTTAATAAAAGAAATACTAATAATACTAATAATATTATCCCAAATTGTTCTCTAAGTCCCCTAACCGCCCCTTATTTCTCTACCAACTCTTATTTTTATCCAATTTCTTATTTTATTAATAATAATAATGATAATAATTAAAATTCTGATTATTCCAAGTATTGCCCAACTTATTCTATTTTACTCACCACACCCTCCCAATTCCACTACACCCCATCAACACATAAGATCATATTATTTATTCAAATACACACCAACCTCAAATAATTAAATAAATTAAATCCCAATAATTCAATTAAATTATTTAATTAAATTTGGGGTGTTACACTAAGAGTCTCAAATCGCACGGCCACCCGATTCGTCAAAGCAACCTTCCAGGTACTGGGAGTCTCCAATCGCTAAGACATAGGTTTTATGGCATATAAAACAATACTTATGGTTGAGACTAATATTGTCCTAAAGCAAACGGTTATTAAAATCAAATAGTTCTGCCAATCGGATAGACAAATTAGTTTTGAGTCTGTTTGTCGTCTAGATCAAATATCCCAATTTTGTAGAAGGGAAAAATCATTAATTATAATTAGAATTATATAAATAATTCAGAGAGGCATTATACAACCAGCCATGGAGAATTACATAGGATCCAATGTTTAATGTTGAATAATCTAAAGGAAACTTAATCTATAAGGGCTTGCCACTCATCCTTAAGAATTTCATGGTCTTACAAATTCATAACCATATGAATAATTCCTACCATGAAGGGTCATTGGTGTCATTTGTGAGAACAATCATCAACATTCAACAACTTACTTGAACATGAGATTGGAAAATCGAGAAAAAAGAACAACACATAATTCCAACCATCCATGATTCATAGATTGCAAAGCCAGGACGTGAAACCAAAATTCAGAAGAATATTTTATGTTTTACTGATCATGCCTGGAGAACTATATCCAACCTACACAACAATCGAAATAGTGAATTTCCTTCCACCGAATAATGAATATTAGTGTATACTTCAGGGAAACATGGCTCCACACCTAAGGAAGGGAAATGATGCACCTCAATTAAGCACTCTAACGACCTAGATGAAAAATTCTTAAACTAACACCCTGCTGAGAGACTTGCTCAAGGAGGTCAATAGACAATCTACAATGATAGATTTTCAAAATGAGAAACTTTGAGGGGCCATAGACCTCATGTCCCAACCATTTCTTGCTACCCAGCCTCCATAATGACATGGTACCAAACACCATTGAAGAACATGTCGGTTCCTCCAAGTAACGACGACATCAAGGACACCATTGACGTAAGTGGGAGATGAGAAGTGGTGAAATGGATTCCACATGAAGAAGTATTATCTAATCCTTCAGTGGGATATTTCATGACACATTGGGGTTGGAATTCATCAATGGAAACACTTGCTTTAGGAGTTCTAGTGTTGACGTTTCTAACATGGGGTAATCAACTCACAAATACAAAGTTCTTGGTCGATGTTTTTGAAGTTGCTATTAGATTGGGGTAAGGAAAAACATTCAATAAAGCTCTTATGTCTTTTTAAAGTAAAGAAATTGGAAGACGATTCTTATGGTATGACCTAAATGCAAATATTGAGGAATAAAAATGAAAGTCATCTAATGACTCCAACTACACTTTATTTATGCCTAATGACTCCAACTACACTTTATTTATGCATGGAATAACAAATATTGCGAATGTGTGAAATAAAGGCTCTTCCTCATGAGCTCATGACTACACTTAAAATATGGAACCTTGGTTCAAATAGAGTTATTGAGTTTTTGTCTAATATCAAGCTTTGAAAATGTCAAAAATTTCTAGTTGGGAAGCAAGCCAAGATGATATCACCTTTTATGGACTTTATGAGACTTGTGCAAGGAATTGTCAATGAAGGGAAGTTCAATGGTCAGGCTAGAGTTCCTTCCAACATTGAACAACCTACAGTAGTTTAGAACAAGAAGTTAAATAATATGATTGATTATGGAAATATTCTTCCTATTTATTATGGAATTTTCACTATTTAAAATAAGGCATTATGTTTAGTGTTCTTCTTGGTGTGTTTAATCTCAAGTATAAGTTTTATGTCAAGAAACTTGTTCTAGATACGGTTTCCCACAATGTTCCACATTCTGATGATGTGATCCTTGAGAATAATTGTGAGTGATAATGATCATGGTGGAGGCCAAGTTAAGATTGTCTATAGGAAAAAATATTTTCTTGTAGCACAAGGTTATTCTTAAGACTCTCCTCATGTTGCTTATCTTGAAGCCATTAGTATATTGTTAGGTTTGTATTATATGTTCACTCTTCTTTAGATGGATGTAAAAAATGCCTCCCTCAATAGTTACATGAATGCAGATGTCAACCAGGATGTCTCAAACAACATGTATGACATGTTGGTAACTGAGTTTCCAACTCAAATGAAGGATGGTCAAGTTGCCCATGTTAATTCTGAAGTGAATGATATGGCGAATAATGCGAGTAACAACATTGATGATGTTATTATTGATTCGTTCGGTGCTGATGAGGGTTCTAGTAAAATTTGAGTTCTTACGGGATTTGTTCATGTCAATGATGGTAAGAAGTCATAGAAAAAGGTGGAAAATAGAAAGGTTGTGCTCAAGACTAAAAGTAATCCTTACATGAAGATTACTACTCCTACCAAGACAAAGAAGACTCCGAAGAAGAAGAAGAAGAATTATGTGGTTAGTAGTAAGAAATCATCTAGGAAGAAAATGGATGTTGACCATCATAAGAAAATTTCTCGTGAAAAGGAACATTATGGAACTATGGAGTATTTTAGTGATGCTAAGTATTTGAAGACAATGCTTAATGATAGATCTTGTTTTCCTAAGTTGATAAAGGAATTTGTGATTAGAAATGTTGAAAAAGATGTCTTGAACATTGTGCTCAACATTTGTGCACCTGTTGGTAATAGAAAGAGCACATCTGGTGAATGCTTCATCCTTGACATCAACTTAATATCATGGTTTAACAAGAAGAAAATCATGTCACATCATCCAATGCGGAGGTAGAGTATGTTACTGCAAGGAGCACTTCTTCTCGATTTATTTAGATAAAACAATTGATGAAGGAGTACAATGTGCGACAAGATGTCATGGCATTGTTCTGGGTCAACTAAGAGATATAAGCATTAGTCATCTCTTAATCAGAAAATCTTTGAAATCAGTGCACCTAATGATGTTGGTAAACTCCTTGAGTCTTTCGAAAATAAGAAAAAGGAAGTTTGGCCATGTTTTGCTTCCTTGTCTTGAATTTATATTGACACGATAAAACCTTTTTAAAGTGTGTACTATTAAGGATCCCCCTTTATTCTTCATACTTAAACACCTATATCATGAATAATTCCACTTCCCCGTTACCACGAATTTGCGGAAAAAGGTTGATGTTTTGGCTATGGAGACTCTTCTCCTACTCTTGCTCTACTAAGATTTTCCTCTCAACTCTGCTGACACATTGTTTCACCAAAAAACTCCCTTTTCAATTCTCTCTCAACTTAAATAAAACCTTATTTTTAATTTATTAATTCCCTCAACACTTAATAATTCTACCGGCTTCCCTTAAATTTAATTAATTTTTATTTTTCTCTCAAAATCTCAACTTTCCACTTTTTACACTATTTTTAAATAAATAAAAAATATATCTAATTTCTATCAAAACCCAACAACCTAAACAATAATAATTAAATTAAAGTAAAACACTCTAAATTTATAGAGATGTGTCAACAAAATGCTCTAGCCATACATAATATGGAAAATTGTAATGATGATACTTATGAAAAATAGATTTCTAACCCATGTGTCTTTAGTCTTTTAGCATGTTTAAATTCTTTTCCTATTGATAATTTTCTAGTGTCTTGTATTTTAAATTCCTGTATTTCTTAAATCAATTAAATGTTTGTTTTTCCCTTTCTAAATGTTTAATTATGTGATCAATTTTCTAGCACAATTAAGTTTTTGTCTTGTATCTTTTCCTACATTTTTTATTATACTTTCAGGGAAAAAATAATATACTCTCTATTTATGTGAGCGAGAGTTTAACCACTCCAAATTATATCTACCTATTTTATTTTACAAACTATATGAGATATACGTTTTTATCATCAAAATGAGGGAGAATGTCGAACTATGTGCTTGCAGGTGTAGTTAGGAAGTGATCAAAGCTCATAGATAAGTTGGGCATGTCTAAAGCTGATAACATCATGGTTTTGATTACGACAACACCTAAAGTATAGTTGAAGTGTTTTCGATGACAACACTTGAATTTGTAACAACTGCCAAAGAGATCTTGGTGAAAAAGCATAGAGACAAGCAAACTAGTTCAAGTGATCAAAGATGCTCAAAAGTCATTGATCAAGTTATTTCTCTAAATCAAACTGAAGGTTTAAGGTTTTACGATCATAAATGATATCCTCTAATGATGGAGTCTTACTTGAAGTTATCTTAATCCTAATCCATAATAAGATTCCAGTGAAGTGCTTATAAGATTAGTATATTCGAAAAAGAACTTGAAACTTCAAATTATGGAAGAGAGGAGTGTGAAAATTCACTTGATTGTGTCTAAGTGATTAGTGTTTTGTAAAAACACAAGAGTGTTTTTGTAAATTAGTATGGAAAAATCATATACTCACTAAATGTTTTTTGACGCCTATATTTTTCAAAGAAAATCACTTAGAATGTTTTTGGAGCATAACCAAATGATTTGAGAACTGTTAGATTGGTTATTGAAAGTTTTTGAACTGCCTAATTGATTACAACAAATTTCTAATTAATTAGATAAGGGAAAAAAGATTCTATATTATATTATGACAATGTCTTAATTATTGGTAACAACTCTCTATCAAAAACTTCCAAATTGAACTAAAATTATCGATTATTTGTGGTACCAAATCTATTAACCTTAGGACCTAATCGACCAGGTGAGTTAATTTTCTCATGGATTGTTTTCTTTTTTGAACCACCCTTTACCATGATTTTCCACTTCATATTCAAACGTTTTTTTAGAAAATATTTTTAGACTCTGATTTAGAAAATAAGTTTGTTTCAAATGAATGTTTTTCAAACCTCCATAATTCACCTTCTTTTTTGGGTGCAATTACATGTCCAATAAAACACTATGAGATACGTTTTGAATCCCAACAACTGCAGTTTATATATTTTTTTTCTTTTATAATGGAGCTATTCGTTTTAATTTATTTATTTTATTTAAATATTAAATTGACTATTCTTTCGGTTAGATTACCAATCGAGGAGAAATATTACTCTGTTTTGTCTATAAAAGCTTTCGTTCAATACATTTTTCCCTAACCTAAATCATTTGTATTCGCTCTGAACTCATAAGTATCATTTCCGTAGATGGATATCAAGACAAATAAATTTTTTAAGATTTTTTAATTAGTTAGTAAATATTTCATTGTGCATTATTGTTGTTACATGCATTCATAAAAGAAACTAATTTTTCCAAACATAAACAAAACATTTTTTCACTCTTGCTACCCATCTACTTTTGTCACTTTCTACTACATGATCAATCAACATTAGCAAATATTTTTTTAAATCTAATTTTGATATCCATTAATAAATAAATATTATTTAATCTATCTAATAACACATTTTATTTTATTACATTTAAAAAAATTATTTTATTTCTTAATAATTTATAAAATTAAATAACTAATATGATAATTATGTTTTATAAAATTAATATAAATAAAACCCAAATTATAACATAAATATAAAAATTTCAATAAATAGGTTTGTATGAGCCCGCCATTTCAATTGACAATGCAATTTAAATTTCAATGGATCCTCCATTGCATTAGTAAGAGAATTAATGCAATGATAGGTTTGAAATATTTTTTTTTTTGAAATTGCAGTAGAGATCACATTAGTTGGAGAATTAAATTGAAAAGAGTGTTAGGTTAGGAATAAACTTTATTGTAGTTGGGTAAAAAGTTCAATGACAGTTGCTTAGGGTTGCCCAAAGTAGGGAAGACAAAATGGATGGATTGGATGAATATGGATTGAATTGTTAATGGATGAATCAAAACAATCCATTAGTCCATTAACAATTCACTAAAATTTTCTTACAATTATCCAATCCAATCCATCCGTTAAGAATAAAATTCATCCAATCCATCCATTAATATATTTTTAATGGATAGATATCCATCCATCCATTTTTTTTATTTTAAAAAAATCGGTTTTTTTTAAGGAAAAAAAGTCAGTTTTTTTTCGAAAAAAAAGTCAGTTTTTTTTACAGAAAAAAAAATAGGTTTTTTTTTTTCGGAAAAAAAAGTTGGTTTTTATTGAAAAAAAAAAGCAGTTTTTTTTCGGAAAAAAAAATCGGTTTTTTTTCGAGAAAAAAAATCAGTTTTTTTTAGAAAAAATCGGTTTTTTTTTTTAAAAAATTAGTTTTTTTCCCGAAAAAAAAATTTTTTTTCGAAAAAAAAACAGTTTTTTTTCGAAAAAAAAAGTCAATTTTTTTTTTGAAAAAAAAGTCAATTTTTTTTTTGGAAAAAAAAATCGGTATTTTACAGAAAAAAAAATCAGTTTTTTTAAAGAAAAAAATTCACTTTTTTTTTGGAAACTAATAAATTCTTTTAAAAAAAAATTAATTTTTAATTATTTTTAAAAAAATAAATCTAACGGAGATAAAAATAATCCATTGGATTTTTAAAATATGTTGGATGGATTGAACCAATCCGTGCATATAAATGGATGGATTTAATCTAATTCATTAACTTACTTTTTATGTGGTGGATGAATTGGATTGATTTTTTGATAGATAAATTGGATGGATTTTGCTTTAATGGATCCAATTCTCACCTCTAGCCCAAAGTAAAGCCACTGAAACAATTGCTCTTGAATGGATGTTAGGCCAAAAGAACACTTACTTGAATAGGAAAAAGGTTCATTGTTGCAGTGAGGCATGGATCATGTTGTTAGTACTACTTTAGCAATTGTGGAGATCCTTTATGATACGTATAGTAAATGCATTCACTATTATGGATGTACTTTTTGCAGGGGTCAATGGCCTAATTTTCCAATATAGTGAACAAATGGCTACAAATAATGCTTAAATATTAAGTGGTACAGACTTTTACAGACAGCTGGTTCTATCATAAGTCTAGAATCAGAAATAAACTTTTTCAGCTTTTAAAAACCACTAGCACAACATTGTAAGATATTGAGTTATTTTTTACTTGGAGAAAGATTCAAATATGGTAGTCTATTATAAAGGGGAATTAGGAATAATCAAGATGAACACATTTGATACAAGTACAAAAATTTCTCTTGTCATGGACCATTCTAAATATTCACAAATTAGGGATCAATTAAATACCACTTGTAGTGAAGTATCTTCGATTGTCAAAATAAATTGATCACGAGCGTGACACGAAATGATAGGCCTCTAGTCAATCCTTACGAACATAATGCTACGAGAGTGTCTTCCGCCTAATGCTAGCTGTAAACAAACGGAAGCTCTAGAGAGAACACAAACTCATTATTCTAGTGCAGCTAGGATTTTGAGAATACATGAATGGGTGATTATCCATTTAATATTAGAGTTATATTAATATAACCACTTATGCACACTCTTTAGATTGTTGTACACATTGTTTCTCTAACTAGTGCTAGTACATAAAAGAATGCAACGCCAAATCATATTTGAATCTATTATTTATTTAATTTCTCTTTTATTTATTCTTATGTGTGTGATCATGTAGTATCTCATAACATTGACAATTATATTAAATCAATTATTTAATATTATAAATATAGAGCGGTGTCTAACAATACATCTCTGCTACCTAAATGACGAAAATGTCATATGATCTAATATAATATTTTTATGATAATGCTCACATGTATAATTACACTTTTGTCCCTATAGCTTTATTAAACACAAGACATACTTTGTATCACCCTTATAAAATCTAATATTATATGTCTTGATATTCGAGTATACTTAGTAACAATAAATAATATTGAATTATTTAGCATGGTCATGTATTTTAAAACCATTCCCAATCACAAGCATGTAGATATTACTCAACGATATGTAGGAGGTGCACATCTCATACAGGACGCCTATATCACTCCACATGAATTATTATGTACCCAATCAGTGTGAACTATAGTAATTTCATATCAATATAATATACTTGTCTTGTTATAGAAAAATGCTGAAGCTTCTAAAGTGATTAATTTCTCAAGTAAGTCAATATTAATTTCATGTCAAATGGTGGCATACACGACTATCATCTTGAGAATAATTTACGACATTTATATAACACATTATATAATAGTCTCATGATAAGTAAATCTAGTATAAATATTATCCTTAATATTTATATCTTTGTAACTATATCTCATATCCATGTTTTGTTAAACATAGTCACTAATCGACTCCTATCATAGTCTTTACAAATTACTATTGTGCTATTTGACGTAAGACTTTACTGTGGATACTTTAGAATGACATCCTTATATTTAGGCATTGCATATGTAAGTTACACTTAATGTTTCGTTAAATGAATTAGTTATACTAGGAACTTTATTAATTTGAAAAGAAAATATAATTTAAAAAAAGTATTTTTATTATAAATAACTAACACGATACGAGTTTTAAGATTAACCATAGAAACGTTGTCATTAGGGCTTACACTAACATATTACATATCACCTGTATAAGTGGACATAAATTTTATCAGGGTTTGAAAGAGATTATTTGTTTGTGAGAAGAACAACCATAAGAGATAAATGGAAGAAAGAAAGAAAATCACCTGTATCTTAAAATTGCCACGGTAAAACATCGATTGTGGATCGTTAGCTGTTGGATCAAGAAAAAAATATGGGAGCAATTTCGCAACATCGAAATCGTATATTCCGCAATTTAGATCTAAAAAAATGAGACTTTAATATATCATTTAAAACAACTATGACATGCCTAGAGAACTTAGGGTGTTACATCATCCACTCCCTAAAATTAAATTTGTCTTCGAATTTTGTAATTTACCTGAAAAGATTAGAATACATCTCTCGCATCTCCGTCTCATGCTCCCACACGGCTTCTTCCTGATGTGATCCTTCCCATAGCACTTTCACGAGGGGTATCTGTTTATTTTTTAACACCTTGGTTATGTAATCTACGACACACACACACACACACACACACACACAAACACACACATATATATATATATATATATATATATATATATATTGAGGTTGAAAGAAAAGATCAACTGCTACTTGAACCATATCCAGAAGGATAGGTTGATAAGAATCCATAACAAAATTCCTAAATTGAGATACGTGGAACACGAAATGAAGCCCGAATAGTGATGTTGCAAAGCTAATGGATAAGCCACTTCACCTACCCTACTTATGATCTCATACAGACCAATCTACCTAAGACTCAACTTATTTGTCTTGTATGACCCCTTTAGCCTTAACTTTCGGGTGACCTTCAAGAATACATGATCTACCCCTTCGAACTCTAATGGTCTTCTCCGCCGATCCACATAAATTTTCTGACGGTCTTAGGCCTTTTTGTTTATCTTGAATCAGATTATTCTTATTTTCTCAGTGGTTTCTTGGATTATTTTTTGTCTAAGAATCCTCTTATCGCCAACTTCCTCCCAACACAAAGGTGTTCTACATTTTCTTTCATACAAGGCTTCATACGAAGCAATCCCGATGCTTGAATGATATTTATTCTTGTCGGGAAATTCTATCAAAGGTAAGTGGTCCTAACATCTGATGACGAAAAATCGCATCATGTATTTAGGCTCGATATGCGCATTTTATGTCTGTTTCTCATTATGTTTTTTTTCATATTTCAATCGTTTTACTTTGTTTTGCAGTTGACAGGTCAAGCCGTCTCAGATGCGGAAGCGTTCGAGAAGAGGAGCGGAACGATAGCAAAAAGTACAACAAATCAGCATTTCTGTATATTTTTCTAATATGGCGTTCGCCACAGGAGAATGGCGTTCGCCATCCCTTAGAAGCTAATGGCGTTCACCATGGCCTAATGGCGTTTGCCATTGGTTCGCAGCAGCAATTTTTGCAAGTTTCCAACAGTTGCAGTAGTTTTTGGAATTTGATTTTGTCTCCATTTTTTGAGCGTGAGAAGCAGTTTTCAGAGCCAAAATTCTCTATAAATAGAACCATTGCACCTGTTCCAAATCATCCAAGCTGTGCGGAAGCCCGATCAAAATACCATTTGAATTCTGTAATACCCCGTAAATTATGAACGCTCTGGATAGTATTATTATGATCAACTGGGTTCCGGTGTACTCTGAGCAATTATTGGATAAAATAATTAGAGTAAACTGACGAACTCGGAGTTGGTTAGATTAATATTATTTAACTTGGAGTTTTATTATTTGGTGCATTTGAGATAATTTGGACAATTAGTAGTATTACTAATTAATGTTTTTCCTTATCTTTTCCTTTTCCTTCATTTGGAAAGTAGTTAGTAGCATTGGAGAATGAAAGGGAAGAGAATGAAAAAGGAAGGAAAAGAAGAGAAAATTCCCCAAGAGCTCAAGAGCAAGAATCATCAACCCATCTTCATCTTTTCATCTCAGTTTCATCATCATCATCTTGTAATCGATGTGGGTTCTAGATAGACACTTTAGTGTAGAGTTTTTATGAGTTTTAGAGTTAGTTTTGATATCGTGAGAATGAGAAATTTTGCAATAGAATCATGAATATAACTACTGAAATTCGATAATAACTGTGTGGTATACTTGTTGTGGAATTGATAACATGTTTTAGTTGAGTTTGGATTGAAAAATTGAATATAGAGTAAAACCCATAAAATGTAAGAATGATGGATTTTGATCCAATTGGTGTCCGAATTCATGTTTTAATGTTCCTTATTGTTGATACATGTTAGATATGTGTTGTTGTGTATCCAATTGGTATTTTTCTGATGTTTAGGAGAGATTTGGAGGGGGAAATGGATTAATTTTGCAGAAAAATTATGCATGGAAAAATTATGGTTTCCCTCTGCCCATACGCGTATCACTCAAGGCAATACGCGTATTGGTTAAGGCAATACGCGTATGGCAATGAACAAATGTGGGAAATACGCGTATGGAGTTCCATTTTCTCGGCCATCTGCTCATTTGCATAATAGTATGCGTAAGGATTTGGGCAATACGCGTATGAAGTGAGGCAATACGCGTATTGGAGTTTTAAAAGGAATTTTTGGGGAAAATCAGTCTCTGCCCATACGCGTATCACTTTGGGCAATACGCGTATGGATGGGCGAGTGAACAAGGCAATACGCGTATGGCTTAGGGCAATACGCGTATGGCCAGTGAGAGTGCAGAATTGTGTTTTTTCGCGATACCATTTCTTTGTAATTCCATAACTTGTGTTCCGATTATCCGTTTTGAACATTCTTGGTATCATTGGGAAGCTATTTAAATGTTCTTTATGATAGTAAAGGAAAACATATGTTTATGAAATGAATTGATAAGACAAGATAGGTCTTAGGGCTAATATGGCCGGGTGATTGTCAAATACAATCCCGTTTGTGAGTGTGATCGCGTAATCGTAACCGTTTATCTTGCAGTGTAGTTTCATGAGACTCGAGCTCCTCCTCTGAAACGTATGCACAATTAATTGGCAGGTTTGATTCCCGCGTGTAGTACGAATGGAACCTATATGGTAAAGAGACTTGTGATGGTTAATAGGCCATGAGAAGTGACGGTTCACGGTTAACAGGCCGATGATCCCGAATCCATTTCGTATGCCAAGTAACTACGAGGATCCATGACTCGGGTCGACTTCTAGACGTAGAAGCGGACGGGAAAAGGGGATGCCTTGGAAAGGTTATCGATTAGCGAGATTCTTGAGTTAACAGGCTCAGGACTTACTTTTGTACTAGTGTGAGTTAACAGACTCACGAGTATGGATCCATATAGTGTGTATGAGTACTCAAAGTCACTTCCCTTCCCTTTGACTTGAGTTAGGCTTATTAGAACCTTGTAAAGCCGAGAGAACTTTAAGATAGGGAACTCATTGAGATTTGATGTATCTCACCCCACTGTTGTTGTTTACATCACATGTACTGCAGGTTCCGCGAAGGGTAAGGATAAGACTGTGTGATTATCCTTACTTATCTGATGGCTTTGCTTATGTTGTGGAGTTTTTGAGATCGTCGTTGATCTAGTTCTTAGTTTCTTTTTGGGAACATCTTGTATATATACTTATGCCATAGTTCTCTGAATTTTTAGGTGGTTGGGCATGTATATGTATAATGTGTTTGCTAAGGACTTATTGTATATTTCAGTACCACACTTGAAATTCATGTATAATATATGCTTTGATATATGTGATTATATATGGGCTTTACAGATGGTATCAAAGCAGGTCATATCCTCGACCTAGCCATGAAATAGTATAAGTATTTTCCTTCCGTTTCATATGAGGCGTGTCGCCTTTGGTCTTGCGTGTTATATTTATGGTATTGAGTCTGATCAACTTAATCCTATCTGTATGAAATTCAGGAACATGGCTGACAGGCGCAGAAACAACCGTGGTAGACCGAGAACCACTCTAGCAGGGACTAATCCGCCAGGTGACGAGGGGAATGCCCCTTTGTATCAATTCATGCAGCAGATGCAGCAACAACAGAATCAGTTTGTGCAACAAATGGTACAGCAGATGGCAGGTAGTCCACATCCTCCTGTTGTTGTTCCTGAAGTTGCAGGGGGAACCTTTAGGGATTTTATTCATATGAATCCTCCGGAGTTTCAGGGAGGGTTAGATCCAGTAAAGGCTCATGAATGGATATCCGGTATGAAGCGGATTTTCTTGATAGTTCAGTGCAGTGAGGAGAATAAGGTTGTTTTCGCTTCTCACTTGTTAAAGGGTCCTGCTATGAGGTGGTGGGAGAGTGCTTCGGCCTTAATGACAATCAGGAGGTACCGAAAGTATGGGAGCAGTTTAAGATAAATTTTATGGAGAAGTATTTTCCAAGTTCCTTAAGGTCTCAAAAGGAATTCGAGTTTCAACAGTTGAGACAAGGCAACTTGACTGTGGCTTCTTATGCGGAAAAGTTTGAGGTTATGGCTGCTTATTCTAGGCAGGCTATGTATGCTCCTGATGAGAGGGGGAAGATTGAACACCAAAGACCGGGTGGCTTGTTGCAACCTTTAGAAATTCCGGTATGGAAATGGAATAGTATTTCTATGGACTTCGCCGTTGGACTACCCCGTACTCAGGGTGGTTATGATTCGATTTGGGTAATTGTGGATCGGTTAACGAAATCCGCGCATTTCTTAGCTGTGAAGACTACCTACAAGGCGAGTCATCTCGCGAGGTTGTTTATTTCAGAGATAGTGAGATTGCATGGTATTCCCACTAGTATCATTTCGGATAGAGATCCAAAGTTTACTTCGAGATTTTGGAGAGCTTTTCAACAAACTATGGGAACGAAGTTGTGTTTGAGTACGTCTAATCATCCCCAAACGGACGCTCAGACGGAACACACAATACAAACCATGGAAGATATGTTGAGAGCCTGTGTGCTTGAAAGTAGAGTGAACTGGATAGAACTTTTGCCGTTGATTGAGTTCTCTTATAATAACAGTTATCATGCAAGTATTGGTATGGCACCTTATGAGGCATTATATGGGAGGAAGTGTCGGACACCGTTGTGTTGGTCAGAAGTTGGTGAAGATAGAATGTTGGGACCCGAGATTATTCACGAAACTACGGAGAAGATTAGGATGATTTGTGATAAGGTCAAACAAGCACAAGATCGTCAGAAGAGTTACGCGGATAACCGTAGAAGACCTTTAGAATTTGAAGAAGGCGATCACGTGTTTTTGAAAGTTACTCCGAGATTGCGGTTGAAAGGACCGTTTCGGTCGCGGAAGTTAAGTCCGAGATACGTGGGACCGTATCAGATATTGGAAAGAATTGGCGAAGTAGCTTACAGATTGGCCTTACCGCCTTCTCTGTCGGAAATGCACGACGTTTTCCATGTGTCTCAGCTTCGAAAATTTGTCCCGGATCCTCTTCAGCCAATGTTACCAGATATAATTGAGATAGAAGCAGATTTAACGTTTGAGCCTCGACCGAGTCGTATCACAGGAAGAGAAACTAAGGTGTTAAGGAATAAAGAGATTCCTCTGGTTAAGGCCCAGTTGGATGAGACGCACCCGGGCGATGCAACGTGGGAATTGGAATCGGAGATGCGGGAGGTTTATCCTCATCTTTTCAGGTAATTGTTTTAAATTTGTGGGCGAATTTCTATTTAAAGGGGGGGGGGGGGGGAGGATATAATACCCCGTAAATTATGAACGCTCTGGATAGTATTATTATGATCAACTAGGTTCCGGTGTACTCTGAGCAATTATTGGATAAAATAATTAGAGTAAACTGACGAACTCAGAGTTGGTTAGATTAATATTATTTAACTTGGAGTTTTATTATTTGGTGCATTTGAGATAATTTTGACAATTAGTAGTATTACTAATTAATGTTTTTCCTTATCTTTTCCTTTTCCCTCATTTGGAAAGTAGTTAGTAGCATTAGAGAAAGAAAGGGAAGAGAAGGAAAAAGGAAGGAAAAGAAGAGAAAATTCCCCAAGAGCTCAAGAGCAAGAATCATCAACCCATCTTCATCTTTTCATCTCAGTTTCATCATCATCATCTTGTAATCGAGGTGGGTTCTAGATAGACACTTTAGTGTAGAGTTTTTATGAGTTTTAGAGTTAGTTTTGATATCGTGAGAATGAGAAATTTTGCAATAGAATCATGAATATAACTACTGAAATTTGATAATAACTGTGTGGTATACTTGTTGTGGAATTGATAACATGTTTTAGTTGAGTTTGGATTGAAAAATTGAATATAGAGTAAAAACCATAAAATGTGAGAATGATGGATTTTGATCCAATTGGTGTCCGAATTCATGTTTTAATGTTCCCTATTGTTGATACATGTTAGATATGTGTTGTTGTGTATCCAATTGGTATTTTTCTGATGTTTAGAAGAGATTTGGAGGGGGAAATGGATTAATTTCGCAGAAAAATAATGCAGGGAAAAATTCTGGTTTCCCTCTGCCCATACGCGTATCACTCAAGGCAATACACGTATTGGTTAAGGTAATACGCATATGGCAATGAACAAATGTGGGCAATACGCGTATGGAGTTCCATTTTCTCGGGCATCTGCTCATTTGCGTAATGGTACGCGTAAGGATTTGGGCAATACGTGTATGAAGTGAGGCAATACGCGTATTGGAGTTTTAAAAGGAATTTTTGGGGAAAATCAGTCTCTGCCCATACGCGTATCACTTTGGGCAATACGCGTATAGATGGGCGAGTGAACAAGGCAATACACGTATGGCTTAGGGCAATACGCGTATGGCCAGTGAGAGTGCAGAATTGTGTTTTTTCGCGATACCATTTCTTTGTAATTCCATAACTTGTGTTCCGATTATCCGTTTTGAACATTCTTGGTATCGTTGGGAAGCTATTTAAATGTTCTTTATGATAGTAAAGGAAAACATATGTTTATGAAATGAATTGATAAGACAAGAGAGGTCTTAAGGCTAATATGGCCGGGTGATTGTAAAATACAATCCTGTTTGTGAGTGTGATCGCGTAATCGTAACCGTTTATCTTGCGGTGTAGTTTCATGAGACTCGAGCTCCTCCTCTGAAACGTATGCACAATTACTTGGCAGGTTTGATTCCCGCGTGTAGTACGAATGGAACCTATATGGTAAAGAGACTTGTGATGGTTAACAGGCCATGAGAAGTGACGGTTCACGGTTAACAGGCCGATGATCCCGAATCCATTTCGTATGCCAAGTAACTACGAGGATCCATGACTCGGGTCGACTTCTAGACGTAGAAGCGGACGGGAAAAAGGGATGCCTTGGAAAGGTTATCGATTAGCGAGATTCTTGAGTTAACAGGCTCAGGACTTACTTTTGTACTAGTGTGAGTTAACAGACTCACGAGTATGGATCCATATAGTGTGTATGAGTACTCAAAGTCACTTCCCTTCCCTTTGACTTGAGTTAGGCTTATTAGAACCTTGTAAAGCCGAGAGAACTTTAAGATAGGGAACTCACTGAGATTTGATGTATCTCACCCCACTGTTGTTGTTTACATCACACGTACTGCAGGTTCCGCGAAGGGTAAGGATAAGACTGTGTGATTATCCTTACTTATCTGATGGCTTTGCTTCTGTTGTGGAGTTTTTGAGATCGTTGTCGATCTAGTTCTTAGTTTCTTTTTGGGAACATCTTGTATATATACTTATGCCATAGTTCTCTGAATTTTTAGGTGGTTGGGCATGTATATGTATAATGTGTTTGCTAAGGACTTATTGTATATTTCAGTACCACACTTGAAATTCATGTATAATATATGCTTTGATGTATGTGATTATATATGGGCTTTACAAATTCCTAGGCACTAAATTCAGTCTGTAAAGCGACAATTGCTCATACTGAGAGATTGTCGCAATTATTATTATTACTTGTTGTTGTACACTTGGATCATCAATAAAATCCTATTGTTTTCATTTCGTTCCAGTTCATTTATCGTTCAATTTACAGGTTTGTAATTTTACAGTATTTTATCTCATTGTCTTTAAATTGTTGTTGTTGTTTCTAAATTATAATTGTATCAAAAATCAACCTTAACATGTTTGTATTAAACTTCATAATCCTTAACATGTTAGACTTAGGATTTATAATGTCCGAGTAATTCCATTTTGAGACCGTTGTTTGAGGATCGTCGTTACCGACGGGACTCTGTAGAAAGCATAGGTGCGAAATTCTGATTTTACCAGATTTTGGTTTTTGTTTCTAATTTTGCAAGTTTATTATTCAGTCACGGGAGTGAGGAATAAACCAAAGTGCGACCAATAGAGAGAGAGTTTGAGGTACACACTGGATAGTACAAACTAAAATCGATCCTAAAAACAGCGAGAACGCTTTAGGCATCATTTAAGCTTTGTCGATTTTCAAAGTACACTTTTTAATTACCGAGCGAGCGAGAGCAATATCTTGGGGTTATTAAGCGTGGCTCTCGTCAATAGCGCGAGAGTGTGAGACGGGGTCTTTAAGTCGGTATTTCCTACGGAATCGAGTTGTGATCTTAGTTAGCACCCGTAATCTATAAGTCCTTCGTGTGCGCGAAAATCATACTTCGGCCTCGTTTTTATATTGTTTTTAAACCCATTTAGAATTCAATTTTTACTTCCATTTCCTTTCCCGTAAACCTTAAGCCTTAGCTTTGCATAGCAACCATAGAGTACTCTAGTTTAATTATTAGTCCTTGTGGGTTCGACAATCTTTTAAAACTACGCGATAAGTTGTATACTTGTAATTGTAATCCGACCAATACGTAAATTCGCAACCAGGTTTTTGGCGCCGTTGTCGGGGACTAATTTTGTCAATATTGTGATACTTTTGTTGCATAGTATAGACTAAGGCAACTATTTTTATTTTTAAACTGTCGATTGTATGCCAAGCACTCACTCACAAGGAGAAGAGTTGGAGCAACCAATTGACGAAATCGATCGTTTTATTAATTTAAGATGCCGAATTAACGAATTCCGTATTAGATATAATCTTCCAGACCCTATAATTCCTTACTCAGATTCGAAACCCGAATCAGAACCAGAATCAATCATGGCCGAAGGACCGAGAAACCGACCCCTGAAGTATTACGCTGTTCCATCACAAGAAGAACCACATAACAGCATTGCTGCCCCCACTATTAATCGAGACGATTTTGAGCCAAAACCTTCGCTAATATTAGCAGTTCAACAAAACCAGTTTTCAAGCAATGCTACGGACGATCCGAATTTACATTTGTCAATATTTGTACAATACGCAATTGTAAAAGCAAATGGTGCCAGTCATGAAGCAATAAGATTAAGACTCTTCCTATTTTCCTTGAGAGATAGAGCTAGAGCTTGGCTCCATTCTCTACCGTCCAACTCAGTGACAACATGGGACGAGTTGAAGAAAGTATTCCTAGCCCGATATTTCCCACCAAGCAAGACATCTATGTTAAGAGCTCAAATCAACGGATTTAAGCAAAAAGATAACAAATCTCTTTTCGACGCTTGGGAGAGATACAAGGACATAATGAGGCTTTGCCCACACCATGGACTTGAAGAATGGCTGATCTTCCATACCTTCTACAATGGTCTGTTGCACAACACTAAAATGAATCTGAGTGCAGCAGCCGGCGGTGCTCTAATGGATATACCGTATGAGGAAGCCTACGAACTTATCGAGACTATGGCTCAAAACCATTTCCAATGGGGAAGTGAACGCGTTGGTGTAGAGAAGCCAACCCCGAAAGGCGGGATGTACGAAGTCAATGGTTTAGACCGTGTCAATGCTAAAGTGGATGCACTTACACAAAAGATCAAAAGTTTAGCAATAGCACCACCCGCAGCTACCGTAGCTGCAGTTACACCCAATTGTGAAATATACGGAACCCCTGGGCACACTAATGTTGAATGTCAGGTATAGGCTGGTACTTCTACCGATCAAGTGAACTATGCTCAAGGAAACCCATATTCAAACACTTACAATCCTGGCTGGAGAAATCACCCGAATTTTTCATACAAGAATAACAATGCTTTACAACCACCAAACCCAGCACCTGCTATTCCACCTGGTTACCTAAAAGGACCACCATCTGCTCCGCAACCACCTAGATAATCAAATCTAGAAATCATGATGGAAAAATTTATGAATGCTCAAGTTCAACAAAACAAAGAATTCGCAAATCAAAACACTCATACGAGTGAATTGATGAAACAATTGTCAAGTAAACTTGATGCTATGGCTACTCGCAACAAAATGTTAGAAACTCAAATTTCTCAAGTAGCCCAACAACAATCAACTGTAGCAGCCCCCGCTGGAACATTTCCTGGCCAAACACAACCAAATCCAAAAGGTCACGCTAATGCTATCACTTTGCGAAGTGGAATAGAATACGATGGACCAGTTGACCCGAGATTCCAAAATTCAGCTATGCATCAAAATTCTTCTAAGAGAACTGAAAAAGTAAGAGAACCAAGCAGCGAAAAGGAAGATAAAAGCGAAGAGGCCACAGAGAAAGTAACACCTACGTGCCTCCGCCACCATACAAACCACTTGTACCTTATCCTCTGTAATACCCCATATTATTTAAATGCTCAATTGGATATCAGATGAGATCAGATGAGCTTTTGTGTACTCTATCTTTGGATAATTGGATTAATGGAATCCTCTAAATACTTTAAGTATTGACATTTAGGATCAATAGAGCAACTAATGAGCTCTGAAGAGATCAATTATTTAATAAAAGAGACAGATCAATAATTATTAGTTCGAGAGAGAATTTTATGGTAACTCTAATAATTGATCAATTGGTGTGAGACGATAAAATATCAATTGGAGATGTTTTACCCTATTGGATTATATTATATAATAAGTATTTTATATATATATATATATATATATATATATATATATATATATATATATATATATATATATATATATATATATATACAGAAAAGAGAAAGAAATAGAAAGTGGGTGAGAAGAAGAAGAAGAAAAACAGAGAAAAGAGAGAAGGAAGACAAGAGAAGAGGAAAAGAGGAAGAACTTGAGAAGAAAGCTTGGATCATCATTGTTCATCATCTTCTTCAACCTCCTCTTCGATCATCAAGGTGGGTTCTAGTTAGAAACTCTAAGTTCTAGAAATCCATGATTTGAACTTAGGTTAGATTTGAGAGAAAATGAAATCTAACGGATGAAATGCGATATAAAATGCGTAGTATAGTCAGGTTATGATTGGGGTTGATAAAGTATGAATTGGAAGTGTTTTGGGTGAAGAAATGAGAGTTTTTGGCCCCAAATGACCTATATTGACGTTGCTGGGAATTTCTGAGTTCGCAGGTTCGCCTAGCGAACATGAAAGCGAACGTGACAGATTCTCCATTTTGTTTCCTTCATAACTTTTGATCCGTAACTCGGATTGAGGCAGAGTCGGATGCGTTGGAAAGCTACTTCAATGCTATTTGTGATGGTGAAGTAGAAACATATATTTATGACATGGATTGATAAGATTGAAATGAAAATGTAATGAATATGAATGGTATGGGTCCTTATTCCTACCATAATTCATGAATGGGAGCCCGATTGATATGGGACTTGAAGCCTTGGAAAGAGAATCCAATGTGCTATTGAATGGTGATGTTAGACCATGATTTAACCAAGGATGCTTGGTAGAGGATAGTAGTGGCTTGTATGCCTTAAAATGTGTGTGAACTACTATGTGAAAATAATGTTTATATGACATGTTGAAAATCCATATCTTTTGGATTATAAGTCCGATCGAGGCATAGTAATAGCTGTTGGGAAGCTATGAAAATATCCTACGGGATAAGAGTGGGAAATATTGTTTTCATTGCCCGATTAAATAAATCGGAGGGATCCTAAGGTTGATATAACTTGTGATTGAATCATTATATGTGATTCTATTATACACTTGTAATATGCTTTGTGTAACTTATGATTGAATTATTATATGTAATTTTCAAATGTGCAATTGTAATATGCTTTGCCTAAAATTGTTGTTAAACATGATCGAGAGAGTATGCATGTTAAAATATGGAATAGAAAGAGTGAGGAAACTTTAGCCCATAACAACATGATAGTGGAACCTAATAATGGCTAGGAATTGATAGAAACTCTAGATGGCGATGCTCGTGCATTCGATGTAGGAAGGTGCATCCTTGACGAGTAATGGCCTAGAGTAGACAACCTAGATGACGATGCTCGTGCATTCAATGTAGAAAGGTACATTCGTGACGAGTAATGGTCTAGGTGAGAGTGAAACGCTAGTATGGAACATGTGTAAACTATGGTAATTATTGAGAAAGACAAAAGAGGCCTAAAGGATAATGTGGCCTAGAATTATTGAATACAATTGTGGTTGTATGTGAAATTAAGAAATCGTAACCATTTCCCCATTATGTGCTATTTCATGAGTAACGAGCTCCTCTGGAATGAATGCACGATTACTTGGCAGGTTTGATTCCCAATGTTATAGTACGAATGTAACCTATATTGTAAAGAGACTTGTGACGGTGTACGGGCCGTGTGAAGTGACGAATTAAGGTGATAACATGTCCCTTAGTTCCGAATCCATCTCATATGCCAAGTAATCTACGAGGATCCATGACTCGTTCTAACTTCTAGACGTAGAAGAGGACGAGAAAAGGGGATGCCTTGATAGGGTTGACGGTTGTGATAACTTTTGAGTTAACGGACTCAATAACGTGTTTCTATATAGTGTGTGAGATTGAGAACTCAAGGTCATTTCCCTTCCCATTGACTTGAGTTAGGATTGGATAGAACCCTGTAAAGCCGAGAGAATCCATAAGATAGGGAACTCACTGAGATTTAATATCTCACCCCATTATTGTTGATTATTTTCAGGAAGCAATTGCAGGTATGATTTACAAGTGGAGCTATGCTTGGATGTTTCAAGAGAAGCTTAGTTGAGCTTATTCCGCTGTGTATTATTTTCTTGTATAATGAGGAATATTGTACCTTATTCTTAGATTTTCTTGTTTTGGCTAATTTCCATGCCTTGTACCATAGGTTGTATTTATGTATTAGAAATGGTCAAGTATATGAATTACGCCATTAGGCACTTATGATTGTGTCAGTACCAAATAAAACACTTGTATGGTATTATTCTAGATAAATATTATACAGGGCGTTACAGTTGGTATCAGAGCAGGTCGTGTCCTCGACCTAGCCTTGAAACATCATAAGTAAATCTATTCCTGCCTCTTAAGTGTGTCTTGCCAGCATGAAACTTAATATCATACTATGTAGTGTTGGGCCTGATTAACCTAATACTATGTATGTGATAGGTAGAATCATGGTTGAGCGACCAAGAGGACTCCGAAGTGTTGTCGGAACTTGTGCTGTGAGGGTAGACTCAAGCCAAGAGTTAGTAGTGAAGAGTTTTAGTCAGCTCAGTTGAGGTCTTAGTAGAGGTTGTGCTTTGGGTAGCATGGAATTTAAGAGTGATGTGTTGTTCAAGTAATCCTTTGGAATGGATGGAGTCCGAAAGTTAAGGATCTCTATTGGACGATTGGTTGAGATATTGAGGAATATGTAAAGTCGCTAGTAGAACTGGATTGCCCACTGGTATGAATGAGGATTTCAAGAAATCTCATTCTGTGAAAAAGAAAAGTTGTTTTGTGGAACGTGTGATGTAAGGTCCGGAAGTGAGATAAGTATTGGTGCTTCAGTTTCTAAGGTCGTTATGGTATCTTGAATGGACGAGAGTACCTTAAGGAACGTGTTCGGAACAATGTCTTCCAACTGGAAAAAAGTGAGAGTTAAGGAAGTCCGACTTTCATGGGAACCTAAAGTAGTAGAGAAGTGTGAGAAGGGACATAAGGATGTGTTTACATACTTCAAGTGAAACAAGTATGTGTCGGACGAAGGGTATGAGATAGGTTGCGTGTATTCAGTTATGAGGGGAGAGATTAAGTTCGAGATGATACATCGGGATTTCTGTTTTCAGTAAGAGACCAATTTGGAATTATTAAATTACCCAAGGAACATTATAAGGAGTTGTTATAATGGACATCAAGGAAGATTCAAACATACCCATTATTTTAGGAAGACCGTTTTTAGCAACAGCCGGAGCCATCATCAATGTTAAGAAAGGAAAACTAACTTTTGAAGTTGGGGAAGAGAAAGTTGAATTTATTTTGGCCCAATTCCTAAAAGCTCCAGCTATAGACGACTCATGTTGTTTCCTAGATGTCATCGACGAATGCATTAGAGAAATAGAGAAGGAACCAACTAAGTACACTGAATTACTAAATATTCCAGCGCCTCCAATATTCGAAAACGATAACTAGCGCGAGCCATACAAAGATGACAGTCTAAGAAAATGTCTAGCATTAACACCTGATCCAATGCCATGCCCAAAGAAACCTTCTATAGAACTCAAAACACTACCCAAAGACTTAAGGTATGAATTCCTAGACATTGAGCTTGAACAACCAGTAATAGTCAATGCCGACTTAGGACAAATAGAAAACGAAAAACTATTACACGTCTTAAGAAAGTATCCTACAACTTTAGGTTACAATATCTCAGATCTAAAAGGAATAAGTCCCTCTATATGTATGCATCGCATTATGTTAGAGGAGGAATGTAAAACCTCTAGAGAGCACCAGAGAAGATTAAATCCCATCTTGAGTGATGTATTCAAAAAGGAGGTGCAAAGACAATTAGAAGTAGGAATTAAATCCCAATGCATGTCGTACCGAAGAAGGGAGGTGTTACAGTTGTTAGCAACGAAAAAGGCGAATCCGTAGTGAAGCGAATTCAAACTGGGTGGAGGATGTGTATAGACTATAGGAAGCTAAATAAAGACAATCGTAAAGACCATTTTCCTTTACCTTTCATAAATCAAATGCTTGAACGACTAGCTAAACACTCTCATTTTTGTTATCTAGACAGATACTCAGGATTCTTTCAAATTCCTATTCATCTTGATGACCAAAAAAAGACTACGTTCACCTGTACCTATGGTACATTTGCCTATCGACGAATGCCATTTGGACTGTGTAACGCTCCCGCAACGTTTCAGAGATGCATGATGTCGATCTTTGCTGATTTCATAGACGACATAATGGAAGTATTTATGGACGATTTCTCTGTATGTGGGGGAAGTTTTGAAAGTTGTTTATCAAACCTTGAGATGGTACTTGAATGATGCGTTAAAGTAAATCTAGTACTTAATTGGGATAAATGCCATTTCATGGTGAGACAAGGAATAATTCTTGGACATATAGTATCTGATATAGGTTTTGAAGTAGATAAAGCAAAGATAGAAATGATATAAAACCTTCAACCTCCAAAAACCGTTAGAGAAATTCGCAGTTTCTTAGGACACGCCAGATTGTACCCACGATTCATTAAAAATTTCTCTAAAATCACAAAACCGTTGACTGGACTGTTGATGAAGGATGTCGAATTCATCTTTAATGAGGATTGCTTGAAAGCATTTGATCATCTTAAGAACGCTCTTATTACGGCACCCATTATGCAACCACCTGATTGGAGTATACCATTTGAAATTATGTGTGACGCCAGTGACTATGCTGTAGGCGCTATCCTAGGACAAAGAAAAAATAAGAAGCTTCATGTTATTTACTATGCGCTGATGAACTATGCCACCACCGAAAAGGAACTCCTAGCAGTTATGTTCGCTCTAGATAAATTTCGTTCCTACCTAGTGGGAGAGAAAATCATTGTCTATACTGATCACGCCGCAATTAGATACCTGTTGACTAAGAAAGATGCCAAACCAAGACTCTTAAGATGGATTTTGCTTTTACAAGAATTTGATTTGGAAATCAAGGATAAGAAAGGCACCGAAAATGTAGTAGCATATCATCTCTCTAGGATTGAGGATCTAAGACCTGAAGAAGTGCCCATCAATGACGAATTCCTTTATGACAGACTAGTAGCCCAGTTGGAAAGCGAAAGCGAGACGATCGAATATTCTTTGATATTTAATGACGCAGAAACTAATGAAGTGGTAGAATCAATTTGCACCAAGACCACACTGCCGTGGTATGCTGATTTTGTCAACTACCTAGCAGCTGGGGTGCTTCCACCAGACTTAACATACCAACAAAAGAAAAAGTTTTTCCATGATCTTAAACACTACTACTGGGATGAACCCCTACTTTTCAAGAGAGGCGCCAATGGAATATTCCGTCGATGTGTCCCTGAATCGGAAGTAGCTGATGTCATATCTCATTGTCATGCCGCTCCTTATGGAGGGCATGCAAGTACTTCAAAAACATGTGCGAAGATCTTACAATCTGGTCTCTTCTGGAAAAATCTTTGGAAGGATGTCCACATCGCTGTTATAAATTGCGACCGATGTCAACGCACTGGGAATATCTCTAAATGCGATGAGATGCCACAGAAAGGGATCTTAGAAGTGAAAGTCTTTGACGTATGGGGTATAGATTTCATGGGACCCTTTCCGTCTTCTTTTGGTAATAAGTACATACTCGTTGCAGTCGATTATGTATCAAAATGGATCGAGGCAATAGATTCTCCTACGAATGATGCACGAGTGGTGGTTAAGCTCTTTAAAAACATAATCCTTCCTAGGTTCGGTGTCCCAAGAGTTGTCATTAGCGATGGTGGCTCCCATTTCATTTCAAATGTATTTGGAAAATTATTGCTTAAATATGGAGTCTGACACCGAGTAGCAACACCCTATCACCCTCAAACCAGTGAACAAGTCGAGGTGTTAAATAGGGAGATCAAACAAATCTTAGAAAAAACCGTTGCAACTTTCAGGAAGGATTGGTCTACTAAACTTCATGAGGCTCTGCGGGCTTATATGACAGCTTACAAGACCCCGATAGGAACCACTTCGTTTAAAATAGTTTATGGCAAATCATGTCACCTGCCTGTAGAACTAAAGCATAAAGCTTATTGGGCCATTAAGACCCTAAATATGAATTACACAGCAACAGGGGAGAAAATAATTTTAGATATCCATGAACTTGAGGAACTTAGAGTTGATGCCTACGAAAATGCCCGAATTTATAATGAGAGAACCAAGAAACGACATGATAAACGGACCACAAGGAGAGAGTTCAATGAAGGAGATATAGCTCTTCTCTTCAACTCTCGACTGAAGTTGTTCCCAAGAAAGTTATGTTCCCGATGGTCTGCGTAGCGAGCGATTTTGGATGTGGTTCTTAAGCACTGTCGCTCTGGGGTTACTACAGGTCGATTCATTTTTTATCCTATTGAGCTGACTAAGGAAGGGAAATAGATGTCTCCAATTAACCCTTCTTGCATACTGAGTTTAAACAACAGTCTGTTAGGTTACGGATGCTATATGGTAATGGGGCCTTTTTTCTTCTTACTTTGTTTAGAATGAAACACCGGGAATGTTCATGGGGAGTTTTGTTAGGATGCTAGGACTGATGCTTTTCATTTGATATGTGAAGGTATGGGATTTGGGGCTTTGGATTAGTGTGCTCGCTAAGATTTTTCTTTCAATTTTATGCCTACGTATTCCCGTTTACCGAAACAGGGAAATCAGAGCGATCGTAGTTCCTCCTATTCTATGGGAGGAAATGGTGTTTTGGTGTCTTGTTCAAAGCCCAAGACGTGAAGCTAAAGGTGGTTTGTATCTTGTTCAAAGCCCAAGATGTGAAGCTGAAGGGTCTATTTGTATCTTGTTCGAAGCCTAAGATGTGAAGCTAAAAAGATGTTGTCTTTAGAGAGAATTTGTCATCTCTAAAGGGGTTTGTTTGTCACGACTGTTGGGTGACTGACTATAAAGGAGGATTACTTTAACCGGGATATGTGAATCCTAGCAATGCCATAATTTCCTTTATAGGGGGTTTTAACCTGAAGGAGAAGACTTTAACTCAGTGTAGAGCAATGCCATCTTTCCTTAGGAATTTCTCATGCTAAAAGAAGGAGAGTGGCGTGGATGTAAATAATCCAGAGGATTGCCGCTTACAGCGATTAGATGAAAGGAGTTGTTGATGTTTGTATCCTGTGAACGAGGCACAGTTTTGATGCTAAAAGGTTGATTGACTCAACCTGGGTTTTTCTTATACAAAGCCTAAGAGGAGGCTATTGGCCCAACAAGAGGGTGTTTTTATGTGTCTCGTACGAAGCCCGAGAGAGAGGCTAAAAGGGTTTGACTTAACAAGAGAGTGCTTTTAGATGTGTCTTGTACGAAGCCCAAGACGGAGGCTAAAGGTTGAATCAACAAGAGAGTCTTTTATACTCAATAAGAGAGTGTTTTTGTATCTCGTACGAAGCCCGAGAGGGAGGCTAAAAGGATTATTGACTCAACAAGAGAGTCTTTTTGTATCTCGTACGAAGCCCGAGATAGAGGCTAAAAGGATTGCTGTTTCAGTTGAGTGACAGGTCCAGTAGGTTGGTTAAAAGAGAAAATCAGTTCTTATAAAGAGACTGATTAAAGGTAAGGCTATGCTTTGGGATTGATCAGAGGATCAGGGTTATTTCTTGTTCTTTAAGGAAACGGGGAATCCAGAGGGTATTGGAGACTGTCCGAGTCTACTGGTGTTTTTCCCTACTTGAGAATGCCTTTGAGACTCAAGGAGATTAGACTGTCCAAGTCTAGAGTTTTATCTTTTGTACTATGCTTAAAGAAACAGTAGTAGTACGTTCACGGTAGAAAGATCTAGACTCTTTGAAAGACTGTTCTATTAAGATGACTAATTTCTGTTCCTATACCGCTAGGAGGTCGTCGGAACAATTTGTACGAAGCCCAAGAGGAGGCTGGAAACTTTTAAGAAGCCGAGGGACAATTTGTACGAAGCCCAAGAGGAGGCTCTCTTACCGAAGGAAGAATCCTTATACGAAGCCTAAGAGGAGGCTGTGAATACTTCTAAGAAGCCGTAGGGTCCTTGTACAACGCCCAAGAGGAGGTGGGGATGCTTTTAGGAAGCCTGTGGGTCCCTAAACCCCGAGAAATTCAAGACAGGCTATTCATAGAGAATAGATCAAGCCAGGAAAGTCCGAGAATTTGGAAGAAACTCAAGAGATGCCATTCACGGAGAAAAGATCATCTCTGGGGAGTAGAGTTTCTTTGACGATTTCTAAGGGTGACAAACTGAGAAAGGGTTCACCGAGAATGCTGCCTTTCACGTCTCCATATTGTTTAACCCTAAGAGGAGGGAAGACTGTATCTGGTAATCCTGTGGGGATCTAGTTTTGACTGTATTTAAGAGTGACCAACAGGGCTTAGTGCTAGACGTAGTTGCCGAGGAAACTCTAAATATCTATACTAGTATTACACAGTTGGTATGAGGTTATGAAAGAAGACTTATAGTGAAACAGCCCCACAATACAGTTATATGTATATGAAAGCGGATAAAGAAAGCATATAAAGACTTACTCGGTTGTAGAGCTTCCATGCTGTTTGGTTAGTTGTTCAACAAAGAAAGATTGAAAACAACAGTATATTCAAAATTAAAGGAGAAAGTATTTTGAAAAGATGTTGGGGCTTACAGCTCAAGGAGAGGCCCAAGGTTTATCAATGATCGCACTGTCGTATTTTACAGAGGGACTTATACAAGTGACTGAGGTCCAAGAAAGGTTTTCTGTACAAAGGGATGGGTCTTGCACTCTCTCAAGAGGCCCAAAAGATTTATTTTTGTACAAGTGATGGGGCTTACAGCTCAAGGAGAGGCCCAGGGTCATTTGTTTGAAAATGGCGATCGCGCCGAGATTTTCGAAAACGCGGTGGGTCTTATACAATGCATTGAGGCCCAAAATGGTTTGGTTTTCAAAGGGGGTTGGGTCTTACACTCTAATAGAGGCCCAAAATATTTTGAATGGGTTTTATAGCTCGAGGAGAGGCCTAGGGTTTTTTCAATGGACGATGATCGTGTCGAACTTTTTGAAATACAACGGGACTTATACAATAAGTGAGGCCCAAAAATAGGTTTGTATTTACAAAGGATTGGGTCTTACACTCTATTAGAGGCCCAAAAGTGTTTGAAATTGTTTGATAAGGGTGAAAATCAAAGAAACCCTAATTTGTTATTCTTTAAAAGTAAATATTTAAAGAAAATCAAATAAAATACCAAATAAGTTTGAATAAACCATTTGTGATTTTTGTTTAAGGTTTGAGAAATGAGGGATTAATCACAAGGTGAATTAAAACTCACTTGGTTTCGATTTTCAAAGTAAATATTCACTTTTAAAATGTTTAAAAACATTAAAAAAGAATTTATTCACAAAAATACTAATTATATTAAATAAATAATATAAACTTAATTTTTTTGTGGAATAAAATATTTCAACATTTTTGTGATTTTTTTCAAAAAGAACCAATAAAAAATAATTAAAATTTAAGGAGTTATTAATTTTCCAATTAATTAATAAAACATGAAAATATTGGAAAAAATAGCAAAAATGTGAGAAAACACAAAATGGCATGGGTGGGGTTTGAACCCATGACCTCAAGGTTATAGGGCGCGCGCCTTACCACTAGGGTGGTGATACATTCATTGCTTGAAGTGAAACCACAAATATACAAGGCATGCCTTGTTTTCTAGGCCTGGTCAAGGCAAGGCAAGGCAAGTTTTGCCAAGAAACGGGAAGGTCCATAACTTTCTCATTTCTTAATGGTTGGGGACAAAATTTATATGCATCTGGCCTTGAATTTCACAAGGAATCCAATGGTGGTGGTATTTTTTTCAGATCATACTCCCTCCTCAAAACCCGATAGTGGTTTTGAAAAAGGCCTATAATTGCATTTTCTATGCTACACTTTGATACAGGCATGAATTACATGATGAATTGGTCCAAACACAACATATATAACATGTATGAGGTGTGTATGATCAGTGGACTTCAAAGCAATGCATATTTTGGAAAGTTCAAGTCATGATGCTTACCTCTTTTTGAGCTTTTGGAGTTTTCTGTGCAATCTGCCAAACTTCTTGTTCCAGAAATGGTTTGATGCTTTGGACACTCTCAAATGATCCCTTAGAAGCTTTGAGGATGGTTGGAATCAGCTGGAACCTGCAAAAACACAAACTGGCCCTTTCTTGCAAAAGGGGTTAAAATGACCAAAATATCAACTCTCTCAAATGGTGTTCCAGATGGGGGGAACCATTTGGGACAGTTCAAGGATGTTATTTGGAGTGTGTTTGAGGTCTTATCTGGTTTGGAAAGTGACTGAATCAAGACATGGCTTGAAAAATGCACAAAAGGCCTATTTTGAGGTTTTGAGAGGTGACTTTGTGCTTTTGGTGTTACATGTCACTTTTGATAGTTTGGATCACCTACATATGATGTTTATGAGGTGTTAGGATCATGAGTTGTGATGGAAATGATCTCTAACTCAAAAACTCAGAGTTACCTTGCTAAAGAAGGCATTTTGGCCTAAAGAGAGGGATTTTGAGGAAAGCATCTGTTTGATGGCTTTGGTGTACTCAAACTGAGCACAAATGAGCTCTATTTATAGTAGAGAAAGTTTTTTTTGGGATCAATAGTGAATGGCAACTGCAGCAGAGGTTTGGCCATTGGTTGCACTTTGGAATCCAAGTCTCCTCTTGCCATTGACTAGAGGTTAGGGCACAGGGCTGTGGTTCCCTTGGTCTTGGATAAGTCTTGACTGAATTCAGTTGCAAATGGCTCAGTTCATGCCACCATCCAAAATTGGAGTCTTGTCCCTCTTTTAGGCAATTCTAGGTTTGGCATGCTACTTCTTGTTCCAAGGACTTTGGAGGCTTGGCTCAGTGTTTGTCCCCTTTAGATTTGATCCTCAGATGTGTCCAAAGTGATGACAAGGCTTGGAATTATCTGATTTTTCCAAATCGAGCAAAAATACAAAATTCTGCCTAGCCTTGGTAGTTTTCAGCAAGGCATATTGCCATTGTCATATCTCTTGGCCCAAGTGGAATTTGGTGATGTTGTTGGCCATTTTGGAAAGCCCTCATATGATACAACAACTGTTTGATCATATTTGGTTTTGATACCTTTTGGATCCAAGTGAAAAATCCCCCTACATTTGGAAAAAAGTGAAGGCAGATTCTGACTTAGTGAAAATTTCACTAAGTGTTGGAAAAAAGTGACATTTTCACTTTTTGTGATTTTGATCATTCCATAACTCAAAATCCATGAGGAATTTGGAGGGAGGTCAGTTTTAAGCTTTTGTAGAGGGTAATGAGATCTAAAAATCAACCTTTGGATGGGGAAAAATGGCTTTGTGGTTTAGGAGTTATGATCCTCCAAAGTTGGTACCCTTGCCACTTTGTTCATAACTTAGAAAATTTTCTATGTTTTTATGGTTACCCCTTTTACAAGTTATCCCACTTTTCTTGATTTTTCTTGATGAATTATGATTCAAATCATACATTAACATCATTTTAGGGTTAAAAAACCATTTTTGTGAAAAATCTCAAAAAGTCAAAGTTGACTTTTGTGCACAGTTGACTTTTTGTCAGATGAATTCCAAACTGTGCGATCCTTTAGGAAATCATGCCCTTGACCTAAATCAAACTTGATGGACATGTTCCATGGGTGTTATAGGGTATATTGAATCATGTCCTAGGGTTTGGGAGCATGTCCTGGTCAAAAGTCAAAGCTACAGTTGACTTTTTCCTCAAAACCCTAACTGTGGTACTGATGAAATTGAGACTTGCTGCTCAAGCTTCCTGGATCAATCCGTTATTACAAATGGATAAATGTGGTATGTTGGAGACCCTCAAATCCTCTCTTGAGGTCTTGGCTCATGATTTATCCCAAAAGTCAACTTAGGGGTGAATTAGGTTAAGAAACCCTAATTCCTGATTTTTGATGTATGCATCCCCTGAGGTGAAATTGACTTGATGCTTGGGCCCATGAGGTTCCATGGAGTATTTTAGGATATGCTTTGAAGCATTGGCTCATGCCCAGAGGAAAATTTTCATCTGGAGGCCCTGGTCGACCAAACCCTAATTTGGTGACACTGGCGATCTTGAGGCTTGATCCACCTGGAAGGGAGCAGCCTTGTGCTTAATCCTTAAAGTGGGAGTCCTCTTGATACCTTGTGGATATTTGAGAGGCTAGACAAGTTGAAGATCATGTCATTTCTTGATTGATCCTTTGTCTAAAAGCTCTGAGAGGGCTGGAAACCCTAAATTTGATTGTAGTGGATGCTCACCCATCTTTGGGGAGACTGATGAGGTATGATGGTTCCTCCATATTGTGATGATGATTTTCACAATGATGGGAAATCTTAGTGGTCAAAATTTGGGGTATGACAGATGCCCCTATTTAATCTTCTTGGACCCGAAGGTGTGAATGGCGAAGGTATTCGGGCATTCGGGGTGCAAGAGGATTAAATATCGGAATACCCGAAATTTTGATGGTGGTTAAGAATGGTAGCTTGCGCATCCTTCTTCTTTTGCTAAGCAATGATGCTTAGAAAAGGTAAAAAACTTCCCCTCGATCCTGGTTTCCTACCAAGGAACTAGTCTTAGTTTCTGAAATAAACTTCCCCTCGATCCTGGTTTCCTACCAAGGAATTGGTCTTAGTTTCTGATGTAAACTTCCCCTCGATCCTGGTTTCCTACCAAGGAACTGGTCTTAGTTTCTTTTGTCAACTTCCCCTCGATCCTGGTTTCCTACCAAGGAACTGGTCTTAGTTTCTGCTGTAAACTTCCCCTCGATCCTGGTTTCCCACCAAGGAACTGGTCTTAGTTTCTTTTGTCAATAAACTTTTTGACAAGGGACGTTATTCGTAGCGATTTTCCTCAAACTTCTCGCCGAATGTTCCTGGAGAGATGCCATTTTATAGAAAAAGTTTTGATGTCAGAGTTGCTGGGGAACCCAGTCGTCTGAGTTATAGAGGTGCACAAACTTCTCTGTTTGGAGACACCATTTGCCGACTCTACTGGGGAAAACGAGTCTCTTGAGAGACTGCTTTCACGCTTGGGGATATTACATCATACTTTTCTCGGGATCTTCCCAGAGAAATGCCATATGATGTGATCCAATTTTGAGGTGCTGATGACCTTTTCATCAGCGGTTTTTTCAGAGAAAAACTGCTGTATTGCCTAATCTCTGCTTAAGAGGCTTCCTCTAGGGATTTTCCTTAATCTGGGAAAGCGAAAATATCATCTTCAACGGCGAAGAGTGACATCGGTTGAAGGTTCTCTGGTCTTTCAGAGGTTCAAGTTATCAAAGTGGTCAAGGGCCAATCCTGATCCAAAAATAAACTGGAGGAGAGAGATTATTCAGACGCAACCTTTCCTGACGAGGCAAGAACTGACAACTCGATTAAGAGGACTGTTATCACTAGGGGACAAGACCAAAGGGAGTGATAGTGATGCAATATGAATGTGAATGCAAATCAATAATGCATGATGTATGTATGTATATGCTGACAAAACTGACGCGCCATACAGACTAATAGATGAACATGACTGGATACTCGGCCATCGCGGGGCGAAGAAGTACCGCTGGTTCAAGGTAGCAATTCCGCCTTGCTTAGGAGAAACGGTCCCTGTTGGGAGCGACGCTGGTCGGGCTTAGGAGATGGGAACTCGGCCGAAGAGGTCAGATGGAGCATTCGCATCTGACATAGCTGATCCTTCATTCAGGCATACTGGTTTAGAAGGAGTACTTTGATTCTGCACTTTGAGGCTCGAACACCTTTGGAGAAGCGATCGATGTTCTTTCGATGTTCAACCATCAAAAGAAATTGTCGTCTTTATTTTTAAAAGCATAACAATTTTAACAAGTAAATTCATTTTTGTTTCGTTTCAAGAATCGTTGATCATGTTAAAATGTCGTTCTGTAAAGCTAAACAAATAAGAATTGCAAACAAAAGCACAAGGGCTCAAATTTTAATGATAGGATGGAAATCAACCAAACGCGTGATTCCATAGAGCATTTACAAAGTTTAGCAAATGGTAATTTACAGGGAAAAGGGGCTACGTTGAAACATAACGACCACTATCCTTCTACCAACTTTGAATTCTGGGCATCCCTAGCTTCTGTCGATGATGACCTTAACTGGAGCTTTCCCGGCGGATGATGTAACTGCTGCTGAGGAACTTGCCCCTTTGTCGAAAGTAGTTACTTGCCATTATCCATAATTTTTGTCTGGATTGTACTTTGAGATTTCCAATCCACCGGGATGATTTTTGATCATGTCTCTAATTTTTGCCTGAACCGCCCCTTCGGGTTTTCAATCCACCGAGACGTTTTTTTTCCGGTGAAGTATTTCTTGACTACATCAACATTTATGGGGTAGGTAAATTCCTCTATGTAATACCCCGTATTTTATTACTCCGGATAATATTATATTGTGATCGACTGAGCCCAGTGTACTCTGAGAAATTATTTGACAAAATAATTAGAATAACTGTGGAACTTAGAATAAATCCAATTAATATTATCTGACTCTGAGGTATTTTACTAATTCGGACTTAAGAGACTTTTTGGACATTTAGTAGTATTATTTATTAATGATAGTTTACTATATGTTTCCTTTTTTTCCCATTTTCCAAACAAAAGAAAAAGTTAGTAAGAAAGTGAAAGAAAGAAGAAAGAAGGAAAGAAAGGAAAGGAAGGAGAGAAAAGTGGAGAAGAAGAAAATTTGAAGAAAAGTTCAAGAACCATCATCATCCATTCATCAAATCTTCACCCAATCTTCTCATCATCTTCATCTTGCTCATTTCAAGGTGGGTTCTAGTTAGAAACCTCTTTTTTTGAGTTTTTGGATAATATGAGTTATTAGGTTAGAATGTTGAAAACAATGTTTTAACGGTTGGAAATTGATATAAATCGAAATGAATGCTCAATGTGCTTATAGAAACATGTATTGATGATTGTTTTGATGTTTTGGGTTGATTGGAAATGTTAGGTTTTGTAACACTTTGTGTTCTCGAGAAATATATGTTTTTTTGAATGTTGTTGATCAAACCTTGCTAGAACTAGGTTGTAGCACCTCTGTTGGTTGTAAAATATGGTTGAGAAGAGGTTTGGATGTGTGAGGAATTTCTGTCTTTGCTGAAGCATTTTTCTGGAAATCGCGGAGCGCGCTCAGCGCGGTCAAGAAATTCTGTAACCCCTCGAGTCAGAGGAAACCGTGCTCAGCACGGACAGGGGCGCGCTCAGCGCGACCTGGGACATGAAATTTTATTCCTTTAGCGAGAAAATTCATAACTTTTAGCTCGTTTATCGGATTCGATCATTCTTTATATCGACGTAAAGCCGAGGAAATATTCTACGTAATGGAGAGGAAATATGTCGATTTTACCGACCGATTAAATAATCGGGAAAGTTCAAAAGTGTTGTAATTATGTTTTAATTGTTATAAATTATTCTATTATTCTATTATGAGATGCCTTGCCTATCCTAGTATTGTTTAGCATGATTGTAATTGAATATGCATGTTAATATGGAAAAGAAATAGAAAGAGTGAGGAAAACTCCCTTATGAATTATAAGAGAATTTAGAAGGTTTAGAGACACTAGTATGGAACATGTTGGTTAACCTTTGTGGTTTGAAAGGCAAGAGAGGCCTTGAGGCTTGATAGCCTAGTGATTGTCGAATACAATCCTGTTCTTTGTGTGTGTGATTACGTAATCGTAACCGGTTTATCTGGAGTGTAGTTTCATGAGTCTCGGACTCCTCTGAAATGGATGCACGACTACTTGGCAGGTTTGATTCCCCGTGCTGTACGAATGGCGCCCATGGAGCGTATGCTTGTGACGGTTAATGGCCCGTGTGAAGTGACGGTTCATAACGGTTAATGGCCCGCAGAACCCGAATCCATTCGTATGTCAAGTAGGTTACAAGGATCCATGACTCGGGTCGACTTCTAGACGTAGAAGCGGACGGGAACAGGGGATGCCTTGGTATGGTTATCGATTAGTGATACTTTTGAGTTGATAACTCATGGCATGTTTCCATATAGTGTGAGAATTGAAATGTGAACTCAAGAGTCCTTTCCCCTTTTCCCCGGACTTGAGTTAGGATTGTTATAACCTTTTTAATCCGAGAGAATCCATAAGCTAGGGAACTCACTGAGATTTGATGTATCTCACCACACGTTGTTGATGTATTTCAGGTGCTTCGGGTTCCGAGAAGGGTAAGGATAAGGTCGTGTGATCTTTCCTTGCTTGTGGATGGCTAGCTTCCGTAGCGGAGTTTATTTTTGAGATCGTTGTTGATCTAGTTCTTAGTTTTTATCTTTTGAACATCTTGTGTATAATATGCCTTAGGTTTTGTACTTGTACTTTAGGGCATTTATCTATATACAATGTGTTAAATAGGAGCTTATGTGTTTCAGTACCAAACACTTGGATCTATGTATAATATTTATGCTTTGATGTATGAGTTTTATATATGGGTGTTACAGTTGGTATCAGAGCAGGTCGTATCCTCGACCTAGCCATGAAATAGTATAAGTATTTCTTTCCGTTTCATATACGTTGTGTCGCCATTGGTCTTAAATGTTATATTTATGGCATTGAGCCTGATCAACTTAATCCTATTTGTATGACCTCTAGGAACATGGCAGATGGACGTAGAAACACTCGTGGTAGACCCCGCACCACTCCTCAAGGGACGAATCTGCTGGGCGGCGATGGCAATGCTCCTCTGTATCAGTTTATGCAACAGATGCAGCAGCAACAGAATCTATTCATGCAGCAAATGGTGCAACAAATGAATGAAGGTTTGCATCCTACGGTGGTTGCTCCAGAAGCTAAAGGTGGGAAATTTCGGGATTTTATCCGCATGAATCCCCCAGAATTTCATGGTGGATTAGATCCCGTGAAGGCTCACGAATGGATTTCTGGTATGGAGAGGATTTTCTTGATAGTCCAGTGCAGCGAGGAGAATAAAGTGTTGTTCGCCTCTCACTCATTGAAGGGTCCCGCTATGAGATGGTGGGAGAGTGCCTCGGCTTTAATGGTTATCCAGGAGGTGCCAAAGGTTTGGGAGTAGTTCAAGGTTGTTTTCATGGAGAAGTATTTTCCAAGCTCTTTGAGAACTCAGAAAGAGCTTGATTTTCAACAACTAAGACAAGGTAGTATGACTATGGCCAGTTATGTTGAAAAGTTTGAAGACATGGCTGCTTATTCTAGGCAGGCTATGTATGCTCCAGATGAGAGATGGAAGGTGGACCAATTTATTTTTGGACTTAGAGCTGAAATATCTCATAGTGTATCGCAGAGAGAGTTCACTATATATGCTGAAGTTTTAAGGCAATGCTATGTGGCCGAGCATAGTTTGAAGAAAGTCCAAGCTGAAGGCGTTGTGAGTATAGTGAATCAATGGGTTCGCGGAAGATCCAACCAACAATTCAGGCCTAGGCAACAAGACTTCAAAGGAAAGCAAGTTCAAGATTCAAGGGCGAGTACACCTCCGGTGTGTCGCACTTGTGGAAGGATGCATTATGGAAGGTGTGGTATAGACAATGTGAAGTGTTACCAATGTCAGAAGATGGGTCATCTGAAGAGAGATTGTCCTCAGAATAGGACTCAGACACAAGGAAGGGTTTATACCTTAGATGCAAGGAAGAAGAAGAGTGACAATTCCTTAATTGCTGGTACGTGCTTCGTTAACGGATTTCCTTGTTTTGTTTTGTTTGATTGCGGAGCTACACACTCTTTTGTATCGATGCAATGTATGAAGCAACTTGGGTTGCGGTCCGTTCCTTTGTCTCCTCCTATGGTGGTCACTACCGCCATGGATGAAATGGTTGAGACACCGTCGATGTGTGAAAACTGTGTTTTGTCTGTGGATGGTAGAGTTTTTCAGATTGATCTTATTTGCTTGCCACTTAAGAAAGTTGATGTCGTTTTGGGAATGGATTGGCTTTCTGCTAATTTGGTGTTTATTGGGTGTGAAGAAAAGCTCATCATCATTCCATCTATTGATGCTACCCCGAAAGATGTCTTAACAGCTATTCTAGAAGGTACAGTTGGAATGATAAATTTCTTGTTCGAAGAAGAGAAATCTGTTCATTTGGTTCTCACTAAGGAATGGAGTAACGACCTTCAAGTTTTGGACATTCCTGTAGTTTGTGAGTTTTCCGAAGTTTTCCCTGAAGATGTCACTTCTCTTCCTCCGAAGAGGGAAGTGGAATTTTCTATTGACCTGGTACCGGGAACGGCTCCTATATCCGTTTCTCCATATCGGATGGCACCGCTTGAATTGCGAGAACTGAAGGAACAATTGGAAGAGCTTATGGCTAAGCATTTTGTAAGACCTAGCGTATCACCATGGGGAGCCCCAGTTTTGTTAGTAAAGAAGAAAAATGGCGGGATGCGATTGTGTATTGATTATCGTCAGCTGAATAAAGTCACCATTAAGAACAAGTATCCCTTGCCAAGGATAGACAACCTATTAGATCAATTGAAAGGAGCCTGTGTGTTATAGAAGATTGATTTGAGGTCGGGTTATCACCAAATCCGAGTGAAGAGTTCCGATGTACCTAAGACTGCATTTAGGACCCGTTATGGTCATTACGAATTCTTAGTGATGCCTTTCGGTGTGACTAATGCTCCAGCTGTTTTTATGGATTACATGAATCGGTTATTTCAACCTTACTTGGATCAATTTGTTGTGATCTTCATTGATGATATTCTTATCTATTCCCGTACTCCACAAGAGCACGAAGAACATTTGAGAATCGTCTTATCGATCTTACAAGACAAGCAACTTTTTGCCAAGTTAAGCAAGTGCGAGTTCTGGATGTCTGAAGTTAGTTTTCTTGGCCACGTTATATCACACGGTGGTGTAGCGGTGGATCCGTCAAAGGTTGAAGCTGTGATTAATTGGGAGAGACCGAAGAATGTATCGGAGATTAGGAGTTTCTTGGGTCTAGCAGGCTACTATAGAAGATTTATCAAAGGCTTTTCGCAATTAGCATTACCAATGACTAAGCTTACTCATAAGGATTGCACCTTTGAGTGGGATTCGGCGTGTGAACAAAGTTTTATGAGTTTGAAGGAAAGATTGACTACAGCTCCCGTTATGATTATTCCCGATCCTAGCAAGTCGTATGAGGTATTTTGTGATGCGTCTAAGATGGGATTAGGAGGCGTTTTAATGCAAGAAAGTCACGTTGTGGCTTATGCTTCTCGACAACTGAAAATTCACCAGAAGAATTATCCAACCCACGATTTGGAATTAGAGGCGGTGGTGTTTACTTTGAACGTGTGGCGTCACTATTTATATGGAGTACATTTTGAAATGTTTAGTGACCACAAGAGTTTAAAGTACCTCTTTGACCAAAAAGAGTTGAATATGCGTCAAAGGAGGTGGATGGAATATTTAAAGGATTATGATCTAGAACTAAAATACCATCCGGGAAAAGCGAACAAAGTGGGTGATGCCTTGAGTAGGAAAGCTTTGAGGAAGGCCGAATTGATGATGTTAGAATATTCGTTGCTGGAAAAGTTTAGGGATTTGAATCTTCATTTTGTGTGGACTCCTAAGGGAGTGATTATGGGGAATTTGAATGTCAATTCTACTTTAAGAGTTGAAATCCAACAGGGACAATTATTGGATGAGAAGTTGCAAGAGATGCTAAGTCAACCGGGTTTTGTGCACGCTAGCGATGGAGTGAATACGTTTAATCAAAGAGTTTGCATTCCAAACGATGCGACTTTGAAAAGAATGATTTTAGAGGAAGCGCATAAGGGTGCCTTCACTATACATCCGGGTTCTTCAAAGATGTATCAAGATCTAAAGAAGGACTATTGGTGGTCCGGTATGAAAAGAGATGTTGCGGTCTTCGTGTCGGAATGTGCGGTATGCCAACAGGTTAAGATTGAACATCAAAAACCGGGTGGATTATTGCAACCATTAGAAATCCCAATTTGGAAATGGGATAGTATTTCTATGGATTTTACAGTAGGTTTACCCCGTACGCAAGGTGGTTATGATTCGATTTGGGTGATAGTTGATCGGTTGACAAAGTCGGCGCATTTCTTGGCCGTGAAGACTACCTTCAAGGCAAGTCATCTTGCGAGGTTGTTTATCGCGGAAATTGTAAGATTGCACGGTATTCCCTCTAATATTGTGTCGGATAGGGATCCGAAGTTTACTTCAAGATTTTGGAAAGTTTTTCAACAAGCGATGGGGACGGAGTTGCGTTTGAGCACGTCTAACCATCCACAGACGGATGGTTAGACTGAGCGAACGATACAAATGATGGAGGATATGTTGAGAGCATGTGTGTTAGAGAGTAAAGGGAATTGGAAAGAACTTCTACCATTGACTAAGTTCTCTTATAATAATAGTTATCATGCGAGCATCGGAATGGCTCCTTATGAAGCTTTGTATGGAAGAAAGTGTAGAACACCTTTGTGTTGGGCGAAAGTTGGGGAAGATAGAATCTTAGGACCCAAAATCATCCAAGAGACTACAGAAAAGATTCGAATGATCCGCGAGAAAATTAACAAGCACAAGATCGACAGAAGAGTTATGCGGACAATCGAAGGAGACCTTTAGAATTTGAAGAAGGTGACCATGTGTTTTTGAAAGTTACTCCGAGATTAAGACTGAAAGGACAGTTTAAGTCACGGAAGTTAAGTCCGAGATACGTGGGACCGTATCAAGTTTTAGAAAGGATTGGCGAAGTAGCATACTGGTTGGCCTTACCTCCTTCTCTGTCGGAAATGCATGATGTTTTCCATGTATCCCAACTTCGGAGGTTTGTTCCAGATCCTCTTTAGCCGATTCTACCAGATACTGTTGAAATAGAGGCAGACTTAACGTTTGAACCTCAACCGAGCCGCATTGTGGGAAGGGAAACAAGAGTATTAAGGAACAAGGACATTTCTCTCGTTAAGGTGCAGTGGGATGTAACGTATCCGGGTGATGCAACTTGGGAACTTGAATCGGAAATGCGAGATGCTTACCCTCATCTGTTCAGGTAATCTTTAAATTTGAGGGCGAATTTCTATTTAAGGAGGGGAGGATGTAATACCCCGTATTTTATTACTCCGGATAATATTATATTGTGATCGACTGAGCCCAGTGTACTCTGAGAAATTATTTGACAAAATAATTAGAATAATTGTGGAACTTAGAATAAATCCAATTAATATTATCTGACTCTGAGGTATTTTACTAATTTGGACTTAAGAGACTTTTTGGACATTTAATAGTATTATTTATTAATGATAGTTTACTATATGTTTCCTTTTCCTCCCATTTTCCAAACAAAAGAAAAAGTTAGTAAGAAAGTGAGAGAAAGAAGAAAGAAGGAAAGAAAGGAAAGGAAGGAGAGAAAAGTGGAGAAGATGAAAATTTGAAGAAAAGTTCAAGAACCATCATCATCCATTCATCAAATCTTCACCCAATCTTCTCATCATCTTCATCTTGCTCATTTCAAGGTGGGTTCTAGTTAGAAACCTCTTTTTTTAAGTTTTTGGATAATATGAGTTATTAGGTTAGAATGTTGAAAACAATGTTTTAACGGTTAGAAATTGATATAAATCGAAATGAATGCTCAATGTGCTTATAGAAACATGTATTGATGATTGTTTTGATGTTTTGGGTTGATTGGAAATGTTAGGTTTTGTAACACTTTGTGTTCTTGAGAAATATATGTTTTTTTGAATGTTGTTGATCAAACCTTGCTAGAACTAGGTTGTAGCACCTCTGTTGGTTGTAAAATATGGTTGAGAAGAGGTTTGGATGTGTGAGGAATTTCTCTCTTTGCTGAAGCATTTTTCTGGAAATCGCGAAGCGCGCTCAGCGCGCAGGAGCCCGCTCAGCGCGGTCAAGAAATTCTGTAACCCCTCGAGTCAGAGGAAACCGCGCTCAGCGCGGACAGGGGCGCGCTCAGCGCGACCTGGGACATGAAATTCTATTCCTTTAGCGAGAAAATTCATAACTTTCGGCTCGTTTATCGGATTCGATCATTCTTTATATCGATGTAAAGCTGAGGAAATATTCTACGTAATGGAGAGGAAATATGTCGATTTTACCGACCGATTAAATAATCGGGAAAGTTCAAAAGTGTTGTAATTATGTTTTAATTGTTATAAATTATTCTATTATTCTATTATGAGATGCCTTGCCTATCCTAGTATTGTTTAGCATGATTGTAATTGAATATGCATGTTAATATGGAAAAGAAATAGAAAGAGTGAGGAAAACCAGCTTATGAATTATAAGAGAATTTAGAAGGTTTAGAGACACTAGTATGGAACATGTTGGTTAACCTTTGTGGTTTGAAAGGCAAGAGAGGCCTTGAGGCTTGATAGCCTAGTGATTGTCGAATACAATCCTGTTCTTTGTGTGTGTGATTACGTAATCGTAACCGGTTTATCTGGAGTGTAGTTTCATGAGTCTCGGACTCCTCTGAAATGGATGCACGACTACTTGGCAGGTTTGATTCCCCGTGCTGTACAAATGGCGCCCATGGAGCGTATGCTTGTGACGGTTAATGGCCCGTGTGAAGTGACGGTTCATAACGGTTAATAGCCCGCAGAACCCGAATCCATTCGTATGTCAAGTAGGTTACAAGGATCCATGACTCGGGTCGACTTCTAGACGTAGAAGCGGACGGGAACAGGGGATGCCTTGGTATGGTTATCGATTAGTGATACTTTTGAGTTGATAACTCATGGCATGTTTCCATATAGTGTGAGAATTGAAAAGTGAACTCAAGAATCCTTTTCCCTTTTCCCCGGACTTGAGTTAGGATTGTTAGAACCTTTTTAATCCGAGAGAATCCATAAGATAGGGAACTCACTGAGATTTGATGTTTCTCACCCCACGTTGTTGATGTATTTCAGGTGCTTCAGGTTCCGAGAAGGGTAAGGATAAGGTCGTGTGATCTTTCCTTGCTTGTGGATGGCTAGCTTCCGTAGCGGAGTTTATTTTTGAGATCATTGTTGATCTAGTTCTTAGTTTTTATCTTTTGAACATCTTGTGTATAATATGCCTTAGGTTTTGTACTTGTACTTTAGGGCATTTATCTGTATACAATGTGTTAACTAGGAGCTTATGTATTTCAGTACCAAACACTTGGATCTATGTATAATATTTATGCTTTGATGTATGAGTTTTATATATGGGTGTTACACTCTCCGTCCATGGTTACAAGTCTCAAGGCACCGCCTGAGAAAGTTTTCTTGACCACATAGGGGCCATCATAATTCGGAGTCCATTTGCTCCGAGAATCAGTGAGAAAAGATTGTATCTTTTTTAGCACAAGGTCTCCTTTCCTGAAGACGCGAGGTCGAACCTTTTTGTCAAACGCCATTTTCATTCTTTGCTGATACAACTGACCGTGGCATAGTGCTGTTATTCGTTTCTCTTCGATCAGGTTAAGTTCATCGTGTCGACTTTGACACCATTCAGCTTCTACAAGCTTAGCTTCCATCAATACCCGGATTGATGGGATCTCTACTTCTGTGGGAAGCACTGCTTCTATGCCATATACTAGAGAGAAAGGGGTTGCCCTGTTGAAGTGCGGACAGATGTACGATAACCGTGAAGAGCAAAGGGTAGCATCTCGTGCCAATCTTTGTAGGTTACAACCATCTTCTGAACAATCTTCTTAATGTTCTTGTTAGCCACTTCTACCGCTCCGTTCGTCTTTGGTCGGTAGGGAGATGAGTTATGGTGTTCGATCTTGAACTCTGCGCACAACCCTTTCATCATCTTATTGTTCAAGTTAGATCCATTATCAGTAATGATCTGGCTTGGAACACCATAACGGCAGATGATATTATTTTTGATAAATCGGACCACCACTTGTCGGGTTACATTAGCGTACGACGCTGCTTCGACCCACTTAGTGAAGTAATCAATGGCTACCAGAATGAACCGATGTCCGTTTGTAGCTTTGGGCTCAATCAAGCCAATCATGTCGATTCCCCATATGGAAAAAGGCCATGGGGAAGAAAGAACTTTGAGATGCGTTGGCGGTACATGAATTTTGTCGGAGTATATCTGACACTTGTGACACTTCCTCATGTACTTGTAGCAGTCGGATTCCATTGTCAACCAATAGTACCCTGCTCTTAGAATTTTTCTCGCCATTGTATGTCCGTTGGCATGAGTGCCAAAGGACCCTTCTTGAATTTCTTTTATCAACATGTCTGCTTCTGGTCTGTCTACACATCGGAGCAAGACCATGTCAAAATTTCTCTTATAGAGTGTATCACCGCTCAGGAAGAAACTGCCTGCCAGCCTTTTGAGGGTTTTCATGTCCTTCCTTAGTGCCCCAGGTGGGTACTCTTGTTTCTGAAGGAAGAATTTGATATCGTGATACCAAGGTTTGTCGTCTATGACTGCTTCAATCGTGAAGATGTAAGCGGGCCGTTCAAGGCGCATTATGTCGATCTTAGGTATGTCATTCCATTGACCTACACTAATCATGGAAGAGAGAGTGGCTAATGCATCAGCCAAGTGATTCTCCTCACGAGGGATGTGATGAAACTCAACACTGTTGAAGAAGGGTAGCAACCTTCTCGCGTAGTCTTTGTAAGTAATCAATCCTGATTGGTATGTGTTCTAATCTCCCTTAATCTGATTGATAACCAGGGCTGAGTCGCCATATACATCCAAGTTTTTGATCCTCAAATCAATTGCTTCCTCGAGACCCGTAATACAAGCTTCGTATTCGGCCTCGTTGTTTGTACACTTGAATGTCAGTCTGGCGGTGAAAGGAATGTGGGTACCCTGAGGGGTGATAATGATTGCCCCAATTCCATTTTCGTAATGATTGAAAGCTCCGTCAAAGATAAACCCCCATTGGGAACCTGGTTCTGGCCCTTCACTGGGTAGCGGTTCATCGCAATCTTTCATTTTCAAATACATGACATCTTCGTCTGGGATGTCAAACCCGATTGATTCTTGATCGTCAATCGGTTGATGAGCCAAATGATCGGCTAAAATACTCCCCTTAACGGCTTTTTGAGCATGGTACTCTATGTCATATTCTGATAGCAACGTCTGTCAACGGGCAATCCTTCCCGTGAGAGCAGGCTTTTCAAAGACATACTTGATTGGATCCATCTCGGAGACCAACTAAGTAGTGTGACGAATCAAGTACTGGCGTAAACGTTTGGCTGCCCTAGCCAAAGCGCATCAAGTTTTTTCAAGCATAGTATACCGAGTCTCGCAATCGGTGAATTTCTTGCTCAAATAGTAAATGGCAGACTCTTTCCGTTTGGTTTCGTCTTGTTGGCCAAGTACACAGCCCATGGAGTCTTCCAGGACGGTGAGGTAGATAATCAGCGGCCATCCTTCCACTGGAGGTGATAAAATCGGAGGGTTCAACAGGTATTCCTTAATACTGTCGAAGGCGGTTGTCGCTCCCGGGATTTTCATCCAGGTACAAACGCGAAAGTGGCGCGGAAGAAAGAAAGAAGAGTCGCCAGCCAGGCATTTTTATCCCAAAGAAAGGGAAGGGTAATGTTGCACAAACCCGGGAGAAAGGAAAGAACGAGGCCTCGCGAACCAAAGAGAACAGGTAAGGGAGTCGGTTACGTGAAGGGAAGGTTATCGCACCCCTTCACGTCCGTCGTACTCGACGGGATCCACACTTGAAGTACTGCTCAAAGGGTGATAAACGAAAAGGAACTGAGAGAGAACGAGAAACAAATGTAGGGAAAATAAAAGAAGTGCTCGAATGGGCCCTACCCCACTGCCTACATATCTCATCGGGAATATGAGAATCAGAGCGACGTAGTTCCCCTCAACAAGGGTTGCTTTGTTTGTGTTTTTTAGTGGAAATGTCAAAGTGCGCGTCCCAGCAGTTAGGTGTTGCAGCTCGCTGTATGGAGACTTAGGTGTTACCTGTTTGCGGTAGAACGGACATGACAGATCCTTAAGGAAGGAGTGAAGAGATGAGAAGAGAATTCCCGAAGGAAAGACGTTATTGTTAGTTTGAAGTGTTTTAGAAGTTTTTATTTGAAGAATTTTGCATAGGAGAGTGTACCTAAGTCTTTTTCAATGGAATGCGCATCTCATGCATCATTCCAAAATGAAATGATGATGAAGTACACTAAGTATGAGGAAGATCCTCAAACTTACTTCCAAAGTTAAAGGCTTAATTACACTAGCCTATTCCCTTTATTAAATGTTTTGTTGTTTTTAAATGAAGAAGTATTTTTGGTTTTGTTTGTGAAATCACTTCATGTTAAAGACTTGTACATCATGCTAGAAAACCTACAACACATTCCAAGATGGAATGTATGCAAGCCCCCCCCCCATGGAATAAGGCTCATGGCACATGAAGATGTTTCAACCTTTATTAGGTGTTTTGAAGTTGTTTTGAGATGAGAAAGGAGAGACTCAAAAGAAACAAAGGTAAAAACTAAAGGGGACTAAGACTCACCCTAATGTTATCATGCTTGGAGATCCTAAGGGTTAAGTGTGGTATGAGAACCCTAAGTCTAAAAGAGACTAGAAGAAGAGAGCAAGAGGTAACATAACTCACTTCTAAGATAGAAGATGAGTTATGAACCAAGAGGGAGAAGAAAGAAGTTGAACAAAGAAAGCATTGAAATGCTTATCACAAACACAAAAGAGAAAGCATTAAAGAGATGAGGGAAGAAGGTGTGTGTGGAAGCACATCCACACACTCAACTTACCATTACCCCCTACAAGCAAAGGTTAGCTAAACAATTGAATATGAAAGCATAAGTGAAAGAAGGAAGACAATTAAGCATCAAACGTCTCATGAAATAAACTTATGAATCAAACAAAGCCTAAACCTAAAGGGAAAGGACCTTAAGTGTTCAAGGACTTCTAAAGTCAGTAGCTATGTCTAAAGATGTTCTAATAGGGTTAGGGTACCTAATGGGATCAAACTAAGTCAAGAAAGATGCCAAAGATTCATACAAGTTCAAGTTATGAAGCATGGATGAAATATGAATGTGTATGACATACAAACATGAATGAATGCATGAACAAATGTCAAAGTCAGAAGTGAATGGCATATTACAATGCATATGGATGTACATGGATGATCATACAAGGCATGAGTGAAATGGTACAAGAAGATAAGACAAGATGAAAAGAAGTTCAAACAAATGTTCAAGTTCAAAAGATTTGACATACTTGTAATGCAAGTTATGAATGAGGGATGAAACATGAACATGAATAAGAATGGATTCAAGTCAGTAATGTATGATATGCTTGATCATATTAGAATGCAATAGTGGTGTCACAAAGATGCACACAAAACATGTTAAGGCACATAGAAGAAGATGCACACAATTAGGTCAACCTTAGTTCACATAAGCACCAAACATTTATGAACCAAAACATGAAGACAAATGACCTATAATCTAACATGGATGACCTATAATATCTAAGAAATGACCTATAAAATGCACATACAAGTCCTAATACAATGGCACAAGTGCCTCCTAATCAGTTAGGGTTTGGAAGTTGAAAGAGAAACACACAAAATGTCACCTATAACATCAAGCAAGGCAAAGATAGAAATGAATTTGTAAAAATTATGAAATTAAATCACAAAGCATCTAAGTCAGAAGCAAAATAAGTGTCAAAAGTTCATGGCAAAATTCAAAAAGAAAATATGCTCAAACAAATCATCAAAGTCACATTATGTCAAGAAGAAGGATGCACAAAGAAATGGTTCAAATGCTATGCAAAAGTGACCTTAAAAATATACGAAAATTATATGAGATGTCTCAAGATGTGCAATATGATCATACCAAACGCCATTCAAAAATTCAGAACAAAACTAGTTCAATTAAAATGAAAATGAACCAAGTATCATGAAGAATGCACTTTAAAAGGAAAATAAAAGAAAATTATGAAAATATGAGCAAAAATCATGAAACTCAGAATTAAAAATAATGAAAAATTATTTAAATGTGTCAAGATGAGGTATGAATTTATTTAGATTTTTTGTAAAGGTTTTGATATTTTTAAAAATAGAAAATGAAACATGTATGAAAATAAAAATAAAATGTGAAATGAAATAGAGCAGGGGTGTATGAAAAGTAATTATCATGTTAAAATGCGCATTGGGCTCACAAATAGGGTGTGTGAAAAGCAATTATAGTCCAGTCCAATAAACGCGTGTGTGTATGGAATTATGGTGGATGCTCAGTCAACAGTTGACTCATTCACAGCCACACAATGCAGTCAATCACAATCAATCTTCAAAGTAATCAGATCCAATGAATCAGAAGACATGCACATGGTAATAATGATGAACGCACGCACACCACACTAGTCAAGGTCAACATTCAGAGAGAGAGAGGCACGTGAGGAGAGTGTGGATCATTAATGCGCTGGCAAGTTTCTAGCCCTAGGATGATTAAGATCTAACGACTGTGTTATGTTCTGGTTCTAAAACCCTAGCAAACCCTCACCGGCTGGAGAAGGACCTCAGGTCATCTTCTCCGGCCACCTCCGGTAATTGCAACTACTCACATGTTCCAGAAACCAACAAAACGCATATCAAAATGAAGCTAAGCTTATGCACATTCCAAATCCAACCTTAGAATTCACATATCATGCACACAACTGGAGAATCGAAGAGAGAAAAGTTTGCCCTATGTTTGGATCTAAGCTTCTAACAAGCTCTATCAACTAGCCGGAGTTACCAGAGCTCCTATTGAGCTAAAATCCATAGAAACAAACTTGAAAACCAGTGAATCAAGCAAGGGAAAAGTGAACTGAAACCTGAAAATTGAAGAACCTTGAGATCAAAAGAAGGCCAGAGAGGAGAATCCTGAGCTTCTTGTGCTTGATCTTGAGCAAAATAAATGCTAATAGAAACTTGACCCGGAAGAAGAGATAGATCTGAAAACAAAGATGCTTGAACTCTTCAATGCTTCAGTGATTCAATGTAGCTTGATGATGAAGATTGAGGAAGAAAAGTGATGATTTCGTGCAGTGAGAGAGAGAGAGTTCAGAGAGAATTTCAGAGAGTGTTTTGGAATGTGAGAGTGAGAAATGAAGTGTTGTTGCAAAAATAGTTAGCGGTTTCTATTTATAGGGTGAGTTAAATTCTAACTGTCTCAGTTGACAGTTAGAACTGTGGTTGGGTTAATTGTGGTAGTGTGAAGCAAGGAGAGGGTGAGGATAGCAGGTTCAGAAAATGAGAGGGAGAGCCAATTCGTGTAGTGTTGTTGTTGTTTATGTATATGAGCATGGTAAGGAATGACGGTGATGATGTATGTTGTTGCTGCAGCATGGTTACTTGTACCATAAGCTTGATTTCCCATTATGGTACATGATAGCATGACATGGCATATGTTGCATATGATTGTGTTGGTCCAAAAGAAGAAAAGAAAGGACTGGTGTAAAGTCATGCGTGTACCTATGTGAATCAAACAAGGAACCAAAGCAACACATTCTATTTTGGCATCAAAACCAATCAGTGAAAATGTGAAAGTTTGAAGAGGGATTTCTTTATGTATGGTGGATGGAATGAGGAGTTTTTGGTGTCACTAGAAAGAGGAGACATAAGAGAACATGTTTAGTGTTTATTTTAGGTTAAATGGAAGCTTGCAAAGTGGTGGAAAAATGACTTAAAATACAAGGAATCCAAACTGCATCATGGGCGAGGCAAATTGTTGGCAGACCTGGTCATGGACCTATGAAAAATTCAGCGTGAAGCTTCCATGTTTGGACCACTATAACTCCTTCATAACTTGTTCAAATGAGAAAATGTCCAACATCAAAGTTGAAGAGAACATGGAGATGAACAAGATTGGTGTTCAACTTTTTTTCATTTGAAGCCTTCTTAATGGAGAAAAATATCTTGACATTTGGCACACCACCTGTTTGATAAAATGCAGGGCATCTGACTCGCCCATGACCAGCCTAACTTACCAATTTTCCCTACTTTTCCTTAACTTTGATTGATCATAACTATCCCAATTTTGATCCAATGGAAGAGTTCTTGGTATGGATTTAAAGCTTGGAATGTGATCTTTAATTGGCTCAACTTAGGCCTGAAGTTTAAAGCTTTTATATTGAAGAAAGAATGCCTTAAAAATGGGTACAAAATGGCCCAAACTTGCCATTTTTAGAAACCTTAAGTTTCTATTTTGGGCAGTTTTGTGATTTCTTGATTTTTCCATGAACCTCTTGGATTTTCTTGATCAAATCTTCACCATTAGACATATTTGACTTGAGGAACATGAATTTGACCTTAAAAAGTCAGGAGTTGACTTTTTTCTTTGCACATTTGACTTTCTCCTGATTTCTTGATTCTCAAGCAACTGACCAATCGAAAACCTTATGAAATGAACCAAAGGGCAATCTTCTATCCTTAGATACTTAACATCATGTAGAAAACATTGAGATCAAGTTTGAACCAAAATTTCATTAGGAAACTGCTTGAATCCAAAACCCTAATTTTGACTGCTTTAGCTAGGAGATGATGAACTGTCCAACTTCTTGGTGAATTCTCTTCTTCCAATGACTTGTGGGATCAAATGAGATGTCATATGATATAGGAGACCCTTGAGGCTTGTTGGGAGACCCTTGGCTCTAGCTCTCTTGCTTTGGATGATCAATACTCTGAAATCAACTGATCACATGCCCTATGATGAACGAAAGATGAATGTTTTATTTTTGTATGACTTGAATGTAATGCAATGCAATGAAAGTATATGCTAAATGATATGAAAGATGAGAGGGGAAATTTTGGGGTATTGCAGCGGTTTGACAGTCTTCTGTCCAAACGCAGTCCTGATTCTTTTTAAGTAATTTGAAAATCGGCGCACATGTCGCGGTCATGAGGAATATGAATCTGGAGATGTAGTTTAACCGTCCCAGGAATCCTCTGACTTGTTTTTCATTTTTCAGAGAAGGCATTTCTCGAATGGCCTTGACCTTGTCAGGATCAACCTCAATTCCTTTCTGGCTGACGATGAACCCGAAAAGTTTTCCCGAACGGACACTGAAGGTGCATTTGTTGGGATTCAAGCGGAGTTTGTACTTTCTCAACCGCTCGAATAGCTTTGACAGGTGGGTCACATGCTCCTCTTTTGTCTTAGATTTGGCAATCATATCATTGACATATACCTCGATTTCTTTTTGTATCATGTCATGAAAAAGAGTAGTCATGGCCCTTTGATAGGGCGCCCCGGCGTTCTTCAAATCGAACGGCATCACCTTGTAACAAAAGGTACCCCAGGGGGTAATGAACGAAGTTTTCTCCATGTATTTCGGCGCCATTTTGATCTGGTTATAGCCCGAGAATCCATCCATGAAGGAGAAAATTTTGACCTTTGCTGTACTTTCAACCAGCATGTCAATGTGTGGTAAAGGAAAGTCGTCCTTTGGACTAGCCTTGTTTAGATCTCTGTAATCCACACACATTCTAACTTTTCCATCCTTTTTTGGAACGGGTACGATGTTGGCTAACCATTGAGGATATTCTGATGTGGCGAGGAAACCCGCGTCAATCTGTTTCTGTACCTCCTCTTTGATTTTGATGGCCATGTCCGGGTGAGCCCGTCTCAACCTCTGTTTTACTAGCGGGCATTCCGATCTCAACGGTAAATGATGTTCCACGATGCTGGTATCCAACCCTGGCATATCCTGATAGGACCAAGCGAATACATCGGGGAATTCTTTGAGAAGCTTTGTCAAGTTCTCTTTGGCAGTTGGACTGAGCAGCGCCCCAATCCTGATTTCTTTTCTCTCTTTTTCCGAACCTAAGTTCACCGTTTCCAGCGGCTCTTTGTGAGGTTCAATGGACCTTTCCTCCTGTTTGAGTAGTCGAGAGATCTCTTTTGGAATTTTGTTGTCAACTTCTTCTTCAGCCCCAAATACCGGGAACTCAAAGTTGGGAGAAGGCATCGGATCGTATGTTTCAACGGGGTTTAAAACAAGCAATCTGCATGACGGTATGATTTGTGTTTAGAAGAGATAGAGATAATGCAAGAGTGTGTGCAATGTATTTCTTTGAAAAACTGCTTGTTTATTATTATTTGTTTTTTAGGATTACCATTTTCTGAAAAAAGAGAAAAGAGAAAACATCAATAAATGCGGGAATTACAGAACGACGTTATTTTATTCATGAACAAGTCGATTCTTGAAATTTCAGCCCTATAAAACAAAACTCTGTCGCTTTGGGCAAAGCGAAGAGGGAAATTTACAGAAAGTGAGCCCTATCAAAACATCCGTTTCACCTGGGCAGGGTGAAAGGTTAATGACGACAATTACTTTGACTTATGAACAATCTTCGAAACATCGACAACAACCCATTGGCGGCGAACTCCTCGGTGAATCACAAAGTCTGGCACCTTCCTTGATTTGCCCACAGAAATAACGCTAATTTCTGGTGGAGCAGGATCATTGGAATCTGTCTCCCAGGCAGAGTTGTCGTAGGAGGATTCCTCTGTTGCATTTTGCATAGCATTGGTGCTCTCAGGTAGATCTCCCCATCCAGTTGGCTGGATGTCTTCGAGCCTGATATGAAAGCTTTCGGGAGCAGTGTACTTGACCATATAGTCGTATTTCCCACTTGGTTGTCCCAGGGTGTCCCACACTTCTTTGGAACTGGATGAGTCATCCTTCTCGATGACGTTGACCTCTGGAAAAGCATAGTTGATGAATTCAAGTCCTGCAAATGTTGCAAATTCATCGTCGTACTGGACGTTTTCTGAATGACCTGATTGTTGATCCCATGACATGGTGGGGATGCAGGTATTCTTTTCAATGATGCTCAACTGATTTTCATTGTTCGGCTGATTTCCTTGCCCCAAGTCTCCTGGATACGGCTTCCACATTGGCAGGCCATCCATCGGGCCATAATAGTTGTGGTCAAAGTTGTCCTTCATCAGAGTGTCCTCCTCTAATGAGTTTGGTGGAGCACGACATCCTTCCGGATCACAATCTCCGTATATCATTTTGACATCTGACCTGGGTATAAATCTCGGACTCTATGTAGGAAAGCAAAAGGGAGCCTGCGTTTCGTCTTGAGACATATAACCGTCCTTGTTAAGATAGGACTCCCATTCTTCCTCCATATCAGAGGGATCATCTTTATTAATGGTATGCACTTCTTGAGGCACTGGGTGAAGGAAACCTCCACTGTGGAAGAAGTCTTGAATGGGATGAAGATTTTCATTGCTGGTAGTAGCTGTCTGGGTACAGGTTGCAGAAAAACCAAGACCCTTCCTTGTTTTATTGTCAGTAGGAATAACTAGTTGTCCCCATCCTGTTGTATTGGTACTCTCGACTGCTTTGATAGCATCTTTGTATGAGGAAATGGAAGTTCCCTCTTCGGATTGATTGTCCTTGCTCACTGACAGTGCTTGGAGCTGAGTTCCAATAACCTCCTCAGGTTCTACACCAGTAGATGATGATAAGTTACTCACGAGCAAGGCTTGTTCTCCACAGACCGTGACGAGCTGGTTGTTCTGGACGAACTTTAACTTTTGGTAGAGGGTCGAGGTGACTGCCCCAGCCTGATGTATCCAAGGTCTTCCTAATAAATAACTGTACGTTACCCGGATGTCCATGACCTGGAAAGCGACTTGGAAAGTGTGAAGACCAATAGTTATGGAAAGGTCGACTTCGCCGATAACCGTTTTTCTGGATCCGTCAAATGCATTGACGACGACCTCACTGGTTCTCATCGGGGGTCCTTTGAAGTATAATTGCATCAAAGTGGACTTTGGCATAACATTCAGGGCTGACCCTGTGTCTACCAGTACGCTGGCTAAAGCATCGCCCTGGCAGCTGACCGTGATATTGAGCGCCATGTTATGACGGCGACCCTCTTAAGGTAATTCCTCATCACTAAATCCCAAGTTATTACAGGAAGTGATGTTAGAGACAATGCTATCGAACTGTCTGATTGTTACATCCTGTTCCACAAAGGCTTGCTCCAAGACTTTCTGTAGAGCCTCCCTGTGTGCTTCTGATCTAAGTAATAGTGACAACACAAAGATCTTTGAAGGAGTTTGTAATAGATGATCAACAATGTTGTATTCACTCCTTTGGATGAGCTTCAGCATCTCATCGTTGTTTTTCGAAAGGTCGGGATTACTGGATTGACCGACCGGTGGATTGGGAACTTCTGTCTGAGGTTCCTTTTCTTTGTTAAGTTCTCTAACTCCTCGGTTGAAGATTCGACCACTCCGTGTTACTCGACTGATGTCTGCAATATTCACGACGGAGGGTAATGGAATTTCCTTTCCATTCTCGACTGTTGTTGGACCGTATTTGTAAGGGATAGCCTTAGTTGATTCATACGGTAATGGTTCCGATAGATAGATGACTATGGGAGCCTTCTGATTTTTCCGACCAGCGTAAGCAATTTCGATCCGTTCCTGGTTGGTAACTCTCGATTCGTCAAGTAGAGGGATGATGGTACAAACATCCCTAGCTTTCTGATGATCAGAGATTACGACAACATCCTCAATTTGATCAGCGAGGTAGTCCGGCGCCCAGTTGATTGGTCCGAAACCAGGATATGGGCGAATCTCTCTATGATCCACCTGACCCTGAAGAGCTGCTCGCACAAGGTAACATCCTTGGTTACTTTCCGAACAGACTCTACAACGTTCATAGTTGTGTGGTGGCACCTGGCCACACCCGCTTTGAATACAATGTAACCTCACTAGGTCAGTTTCCACAGATCGAACATCCCGACTTTGATGCTGAGTAGGGTTCCCATTGGCAATACTAATTTGCTGGGTGTCTTCATCCATATAGATTGGAAGTGACCAGTGGTTTAACAAGTGCTGAAGGGTTTCCTGGACAAGGGCACAACCTTGATCGTTTTTGCAACCCGCCCTACAGCTCTGATAATCATGTGATACCAGGAACCCGAGCCGGACCTGTTTAGTATGTAACTCCACCAGGCTGGTATTCATCAAGCGAATATCAAAGATTTGAATCATGTTGATCTGATAGGGATTCCTATCATGGTAGTCCTGGATCCATCCAAGATCCATCTGACGCTGGAGGGCCTCTTGTACAAAAGAGCATCCCTGTTTGTTTACCGAGTAAGTCAGACAGGAACTGTAATCGTGCCGCGGCAGATTATGATACTGGCTTTGCCTGGAAAGCATCGCCACCAAGATGACATTCATTGCACGGATGTCGTGGTTCTGAATGATGTTAGAATTCGTGTAAACCATGTTAACTCAACAAACTCGGTGCTCTTGGATCCATCCGAGATCCATCTGTTCCTGTAGAGCTGATTGCACCACAGAACATCCTCGATTGCTTTTAGAGCAGATATCACACTGGTGATAGCTATGAGGTGGCACATGGCCATATCCACTCTGTCTGCAATGCATCTTGACCAGATTGGTCCTTAACAAGAGTACATCATGAATTTGATAGACGTTGTTAGTCTCTCTCTCTATCAAATTGACTGTAGCTTTCTCGTGTTGAGGCAGCGGGTTTATGAGAACATTACGATTTGTATCCTTGAAAGATAAAACCCCGCTCCTAACAAGCTTTTGCACGTCGGATTTGAAATTGAGATAGTTTTCTATGTTATGCCCTGGTCCTCCTTGATGGTAAGGGCAAGTCTGATCCACCTTAAACCAAAAAGGCAGATTTTTCGGTACTATAAGAGGGGACTTAGTCTGGACATGCCCCTTAGCCAGTAGTAACGGAAAGAGTTCTACGTACGATACGGGTATAGGATCAAATCCTAGTGGCCGCATTGTACGGTTGTTGTTTTATGGAGGACGAGCCTGCTGAAGAGGTTGTTGAGTCCTTTGCTGATTAGGTTGGCTCTGTGCAACTTGAGGTTGATACGTAGAAATAGGCGCAGGATTGATAGCAGGAGTCACAACCGCTACTTGCTGATAACGTCGCCTTTGCTTTCCGAGAGAGATATTCCCAATATCTTTCTCTTTTTTCTTAGAGAGAGCACTACCGTATCGCTTTGTACTACTTGATGATCCAGTGTCTTTGACTAGACGCCCTTCTCGGATGGCTTCCTCAAGACGAACTCCCATACTGACCATCTCGGTGAAGTCACTGGGCGCACTGGCAACCATTATGTCGTAATAAAATGAGCTTAAGGTCTTTAAGAAGATCTTTGTCATCTCTTTTTCCTCAAGAGGTGGACAAATTTGAGCGGCAATTTCACGCCATCTCTGAGCGTATTCCTTAAAGGTTTCCTTGTCCTTTTGTGACATTGATCTGAGTTAATCTCTGTCGGGTGCCATGTCCAGATTGTATTTATATTGTTGGACGAAGGCAGTGCCAAGATCTCTGAAAGTGCTAATCGTATCACGGTTTAAACAAATGTACCATTTTAGGGCGGCACCGGTTAAACTATCCTGAAAGTAGTGAATCAGTAAATCCTGATTCTCTGTCTGAGCTGACATTCGCCGAGCGTACATCACCAAGTGACTCTGAGGGCAAGAGTTACCCTTGTACTTTTCAAAGTCGGGCACCTGGAATTTGTGCGGGACTTTCACATTAGGGACCAAACATAGGTCCGCGACGTCCTTTCCAAATAAATCCTGACCGCGAAGGGCCTGCAGTTCTTTCTGCATTCCCAGGAACTGTTCCTGGAACTCATTCATTCTTTCGAACATGTTGTCGTTTCCACCAGAAGATATCTGTGGAGTCTGTCCTTCCGGGACGGTGTGTACCACGGGCGGTGGTATAGTCATTATGGTCGAGACTCTCGGTGCCTCCTGAAGTTTGTAACCTTCAGGAGTTGCTGTCATGCCTCTGGCATCTTTGTTTTCCCGAAGTTTGTAACCTTCAGGCCCAGCGGTTCCTGCTGCGGTTCCCTGATCCTCATTGATCAACGGGATATATACTTTTGGGATATAGTTAAGTGGCATGCCCCAGGGACGATCTTTTGGCATTTTGTACCTAGGATCGGACTTCTCCACTATGGGCGTTGAGGTGATCTCCGAGATCACAGTCCTTTGTAGCTGAACTTCTGCCATGGCTTGCATGTCGTTATAAAGCTTTCTCATATCCTCTCTCAGAGCGTCGATATCTTCTCTCAACTCTCTGTTCTCTTCCTCGAGATCATCCATCTTTTTCTGACGATTGGCCCGAGTATTGTACGAATGAGACAGTTTGACTCTATAACCGAGACACAAATGTGAGATTCGTAGGTAAGAAGAATACGTGACGTGAGAATGATGAATGCAATGATTATATTAATTGTTTCTTTTTTTTGGTTTAATCAAAATAAACTTTGACAATTAGATTGCAAATATCAAACAGTTGGGAAACCCCGTTTTATTGAATTCAAAGGATTGCGAAAATAGAAATACAGTAGATTACAAGGTGCGGAAACAGAAACCTAAGCTAAGGGGTCCCGAGTCCTCTCTGGGGAGAAACCGGGTGCTGATTCTGGTACTTTCCTTTTCTTGGATCGGGGCTCTTGGGCCGTTGTCGGGTTGTCATTCCTTTGCCAAGTGAAAGGAACGAGCAAATTCCTTTGGTCATCCTGATTATCCACAGCATGTTGCTCTAAAATCTCAATTAGAGCATCCTTATCTTTTAGTAGTCGTTGTATTTTGGTACACTCTACATTGAGGGTGCGATACTTGTTCTTCCAAGACCTACTCTCCTGTTGAACTTTGTTGAGAGTAACCTGAAGTTTTTCCATTTCAGTCATGAAGTACATGACAGATTCCCTCGGCAGAAGAACTCCATGACGAGGATAAGGCATCTTTAGCTTGAGAGCTCTAGTTTGTACCCAGTGGAGATAAGGCTCCATCGAGACACAGTCCGGTTTTCCTAGAGACTCTCGTCCTTTCTTATGAACATGTTTCCAAGCGTGCACTATTTCCATTTTTAGTGCCCTGTCATTTTCTCCTTCCTTGAAGAAAAGACCTTCCAGATGAGCATTACGCGGAACATGCCTCATCGGGTATCCAAATTGACGACGAACCAATACTGGATGGTAGTTGATTCCTCCCTTAGTTCCTATGAGGGGTACGTTGGGGAAGTTTCCACAACGGCCAATGATCCTGATCCCGTCAAAAATCCTATTGTACCAATCTATATCAGAGTTGGTAATAGACATGATTTTCTGCGACCAACGCAAGGCACTCTTATGATCCCAAAATGCAGCAGACTTGGGTAAATGGGAGATAAACCATTTGTATAGCAGGGGTACACAGCATGTGATCATCCCTCCACTGTACAAATTTCCTAAGTGTACAGAATGATACGCGTCCGCGAGCAAAGTTGGCACAGGGTTTCCAATGAGAAAAACCTTAATGGCGTTGATATCGACGAAGCTATTAATGTTGGGAAACAGAAATAACCCATAAGTGAGTAAGACAAAGATGCTTTCAAAAGCAGTCATGTTCCCTATACTAGCAAAGTACAGAGCCTTCATTGTTAGGAACTGGGCTGACAAACCTGGGAGGCCACCCTTGGTGGTCATGTGAGTCTTGATTTCTGACTCATCCAAATAGATTGCTCTTGCAAAGGTCTGATCCTTTGGAATTTCTTCCAGTCCGGAAAATGGAGCTCGATCAGTAATGTGTAGATCGGTTAGGTGAGAATACTCCTCCAGCGTTGGTGCGAGCTGGTAATTCGGGAATGTGAAACAGTGATATACCGGATCGTAAAACTGAATGAGTGCCTCCATGATTCCTTCAATCACATGAACTCTTAACTGAGGTAGCAGACCTCCGTACTTGGCTCTGAAAGCTTCAGGGTTAGTGATCATCCTCGCTAATCCTCTCAAATCTTCTAGTTTTGGAACCCTGAAGGTATACTTATGAGTTCTCCTTCTACCGAAATCCATGAGCGCAATCTTTTTCTCTGACATTTGCAATCATTGTCTTAGTTTAATTTGAAAAAGAGAGACTAGAAGAGAAGTTTTTCTTTGATGTAATGTTTTTTAGATGAATACATGAATGCAACATGCAAAAACATAGAAAAAACATGGGGTCAAAGGGTCGGTGTCATGAAGTCAAGACTCTACCCCCCCCCCCCCCCCAAAGGTTTATACTAGTGATTTTTGTACCTGTCTCTCAACATCATCAGTTCTTGTCGAGAAAACACCAGCGGGCCGGGAACCGTGCTAGGTGATGTTTTTCGAAGAACCATCAGAAGAGGGTAGTATCGCGTGACAACCATTTCCAATAGTTTCCGCACTACTAAAAGAGGTTTTTCCTAGGTGTATACTCAATCTTTCCACATGCGGCATCACACGTATTCCCATTAGTAGAAAAATAAACACAGATATCAATTAGGAAAAACAGTATATATATTTGTCCTAAAGTCCTAGACTTTAAAGAGCTATGAATCCTATGTTCCTGACAAAAATGGTTCTCCGGCGGAGTCGCCATTCTGTGGTACCTTCCCAACTTTAGAGGTTTTGACCTAAGATCCTAGTGAAGTAAAAAAAAGTCCTATCCCAGTGAAATCCCCAAAGAAAGAAAGAAAAGAAAAGAAAAGGCCCCACGGTGGGCGCCACTTTTCTGTAGCGAGCGATTTTGGACGTGGTTCTTAAGCACTGTCGCTCCGGGGTTACTACAGGTCTATTCATTTTTTATCCTATTGAGCTGACTAAGGAAGGGAAATAGATGTCTCCAATTAACCCTGCTTGCATACTGAGTTTAAACAGCGGTCTGTTAGGTTACGGATGCTATATGGTAATGGGGCCTTTTTTCTTCTTACTTTGTTTAGAACGAAACACCGGGAATGTTCATGGGGAGTTTTGTTAGGATGTTAGGACTGATGCTTTTCATTTGATATGTGAAGGTATGGGATTTGGGGCTTTGGATTAGTGTGCTCGCTAAGATTTTTCTTTCAATCTTATGCCTACGTATTCTTGTTTACCGAAACAGGGAAATCAGAGCGATCGTAGTTCCTCCTATTCTATGGGAGGAAATGGTGTTTTGGTGTCTTGTTCAAAGCCCAAGACGTGAAGCTAAAGGTGGTTTATATCTTGTTCAAAGCCCAAGATGTGAAGCTGAAGGGTCTATTTGTATCTTGTTCGAAGCCCAAGATGTGAAGCTAAAAAGGTGTTGTCTTTAGAGAGAATTTGTCATCTCTAAAGGGGTCTGTTTGTCACGACTGTTGGGTGACTGACTATAAAGGAGGATTACTTTAACCGGGATATATGAATCCTAGCAATGCCATAATTTCCTTTATAGGGGGTTTTAACCTGAAGGAGAAGACTTTAACTCAGTGTAGAGCAATGCCATCTTTCCTTAGGAATTTCTCATGCTAAAAGAAGGACAGTGGCGTGGATGTAAATAATCCAGAGGCTTGCCGCTTACAGCGATTAGATGAAAGGAGTTGTTGATGTTTGTATCCTGTGAACGAGGCACGGTTTTAATGCTAAAAGGTTGATTGACTCAACCGAGGTTTTTCTTATATAAAGCCTAAGAGGAGGCTATTGGCCCAATAAGAGGGTGTTTTTATGTGTCTCGTACGAAGCCCGAGAGAGAGGCTAAAAGGGTTTGACTCAAAAATATAGTGCTTTTAGATGTGTCTTGTACGAAGCCCAAGACGGAGGCTAAAGGTTGACTCAACAAGAGAGTCTTTTATACTCAACAAGAGAGTGTTTTTGTATCTCGTACGAAGCCCGAGAGGGAGGCTAAAGGGATTATTGACTCAACAAGAGAGTCTTTTTGTATCTCGTATGAAGCCCGAGATAGAGGCTAAAAGGATTGTTGTTTCAGTTGAGTGACAGGACCAGTAGGTTGGTTAAAAGAGAAAATCAGTTCTTATAAAGAGACTGATTAAAGGTAAGGCTATGCTTTGGGATTGATCAGAGGATCAGGGTTATTTCCTGTTCTTTAAGGAAATGGGGAATCTAGAGGGTATTGGAGACTGTTCGAGTCTACTGGTGTTTTTCCCTACTTGAGAATGCCTTCGAGACTCAAGGAGATTAGACTGTCCAAGTCTAGAGTTTTATCTTTTGTACTATGCTTAAAGAAACAATAGTAGTACGTTCACGGTAGAAAGATCTAGACTCTTTGAAAGACTGTTCTATTAAGATGACTAATTTCTGTTCCTATACCTCTAGGAGGTCGTCGGAACAATTTGTATGAAGCCCAAGAGGAGGCTGGAAAATTTTAAGAAGCCGAGGGACAATTTGTACAAAGCCCAAGAGGAGGCTCTCTTCCCGAAGGAAGAATCCTTATACGAAGCCTAAGAGGAGGCTGTGAATACTTCTAAGAAGCCGTAGGGTCCTTGTACAACGTCCAAGAGGAGGCGGGGATGCTTTTAGGAAGCATGTGGGTCCCCAAACCCCGAGAAATTCAAGACAGGCTATTCACAGAGAATAGATCAAGCCAGGAAAGTCCGAGAATTTGGAAGAAACTCAAGAGATGCCATTCACGGAGAAAAGATCATCTCTGGGGAGTAGAGTTTCTTTGACGATTTCTAAGGGTGACAGTCTGAGAAAGGGTTCACCGAGAATGCTGCCTTTCACGTCTCCATATTGTTTAACCCCAAGAGGAGGGAAGACTGTATCTGGTAATCCTATGGGGATCGAGTTTTGACTGTAGTTAAGAGTGACCAACAAGGCTTAGTGCTAGACGTAGTTGCCAGGGAAACTCTAAATATCTATACTAGTATTACACAGTTGATATGAGGTTATGAAAGAAGACTTACAGTGAAACAGCCCCACAATACAGTTATATGTATATAAAAGCGGATAAAGAAAGGATATAAACACTTACTCGGTTGTAGAGCTTCCATGTTGTTTGGTTAGTTGTTCAACAAAGAAAGATTGAAAACAACAGTATATTCAAAATTAAAGGAGAAAGTATTTTGAAAAGATGTTGGGGATTACAGCACAAGGAGAGGCCCAAGGTTTATCAGTGATCGCACTGTCGTTTTGTACAGAGGGACTTATACAAGTGACTGAGGCCCAAGAAAGGTTTTCTGTACAAGGGGATAGGTCTTACGCGGTGGGTCTTATATAATGCATTGAGGCCCAAAATGGTTTGGTTTTCAAAGGGGTTGGGTCTTACACTCTAATAGAGGCCCAAAAGATTTTGAATGGGTCTTATAGCTCGAGGAGAGACCTAGGGTTTTTTCAACGGACGATGATCGCGTCGAACTTTTTGAAATACAACGGGACTTATACAATAAGTGAGGCCCAAAAATAGGTTTGTATTTACAAAGGATTGGGTCTTACACTCTATTAGAGGTCCAAAAGTGTTTGAAATTGTTTGATAAGGATGAAAATCAAAGAAACCCTAATTTGTTATTCTTTAAAAGTAAATATTTAAAGAAAATCAAATAAAATACCAAATAAGTTTGAATAAACCATTTGTGATTTTTGTTTAAGGTTTGAGAAATGAGGGATTAATCACAAGGTGAATTAAAACTCACTTGGTTTTGATTTTCAAAGTAAATATTCACTTTTAAAATGTTTAAAAAACATTAAAAAAGAATTTATTCACAAAAATACTAATTATATTAAATAAATAATATAAACTTAATTTTTTTGTGGAATAAAATATTTCAACATTTTTGTGATTTTTTGCAAAAAGAACCAATAAAAAATAATTAAAATTGAAGGAGTTATTAATTTTCCAATTAATTAATAAAACATGAAAATATTGGAAAAAATAGCAAAAATGTGAGAAAACACAAAATGGCATGGGTGGGGTTTGAACCCACAACCTCAAGGTTATAGGGCGCGCACCTTACCTCTGGGGTGGTGATACATCCATTGCTTGAAGTGAAACCACAAATATACAAGGCATGCCTTGTTTTCTAGGCCTGGTCAAGGCAAGGCAAGGCAAGTTTTGCCAAGAAACGGGAAGGTCCATAACTTTCTCATTTCTTAATGGTTGGGGACAAAATTTATATGCATCTGGCCTAGAATTTCACAAGGAATCCAATGGTCGTGGTATTTTTTTCAGATCATACTCCCTCCTCAAAACCCGATAGTGGTTTTGAAAAAGGCCTATAATTGCATTTTCTATGCTACACTTTGATACAGGCATGAATTACATGATGAATTGGTCCAAACACAACATATATAACATGTATGAGGTGTGTATGATCAGTGGTCTTCAAAGCAATGCATATTTTGGAAAGTTCAAGTCATGATGCTTACCTCTTTTTGAGCTTTTGGAGTTTTCTGTGCAATCTGCCAAACTTCTTGTTCCAGAAATGGTTTGATGCTTTGGACACTCTCAAATGATCCCTTAGAAGCTTTGAGGATGGTTGGAATCAGCTGGAACCTGCAAAAACACAAACTGGCCCTTTCTTGCAAAAGGGATTAAAATAACCAAAATATCAACTCTCTCAAATGGTGTTCCAGATGGGGGGAACCATTTGGGACAGTTCAAGGATGTTATTTGGAGTGTGTTTGAGGTTTTATCTGGTTTGGAAAGTGACTGAATCAAGACATGGCTTGAAAAATGCACAAAAGGCCTATTTTGAGGTTTTGAGAGACGACTTTGTGCTTTTGGTGTTACAGGTCACTTTTGATAGTTTGGATCACCTACATATGATGTTTATGAGGTGTTAGGATCATGAGTTGTGATGGAAATGCTATCTAACTCAAAAACTCATAGTTACCTTGCTAAAGAAGGCATTTTGGCCTAAAGAGAGGGATTTTGAGGAAAACATCTGTTTGATGGCTTTGGTGTACTCAAATTGAGCACAAATGAGCTCTATTTATAGTAGATCAAGTTTGTTTTGGGATCAATAGTGAATGACAACTGCAACAGAGGTTTGGCCAATGGTTGCACTTTGGAATCCAAGTCTCCTCTAGCCATTGACTAGAGGTTAGGGCACAGGGCTGTGGTTCCCTTGGTCTTGGATAAGTCTTGACTGAATTCAGTTGTAAATGGCTCAGTTCATGCCACCTTGGTGTATGCATTGAATGCTCCAATCCAAAATTGGAGTCTTGTCCCTCTTTTAGGCAATTCTAGGTTTGGCATGCTACTTCTTGTTCCAAGGACTTTGGAGGCTTGGCTCAATGTTTGTCCCCTTTAGATTTGATCCTCAGATGGGTCCAAAGTGATGAAAAGGCTTGGAATTATTTGATTTTGCCAAATCGAGAAAAAATACAAAATTCTGCCTAGCCTTGGCAGTTTTCAGCAAGGCATATTGCCATTGTCATATCTCTTGGCCCAAGTGGAATTTGGTGATGTTCTTGGCCATTTTGGAAAACCCTCATATGATACAACAACTGTTTGATCATATTTGGTTTTGATACCTTTTGGATCCAAGTGAAAAATCCCCCTACATTTGGAAAAAAGTGAAGGCAGATTCTGACTTAGTGAAAATTTCACTAAGTGTTGGAAAAAAGTGACATTTTCACTTTTTGTGATTTTGATCATTCCATAACTCAAAATCCATGAGGAATTTGGAGGGAGGTCAGTTTTAAGCTTTTGTAGAGGGTAATGAGATCTACAAATCAAGCTTTGGATGGGGAAAAATGACTTTGTGGTTTAGGACTTATGATCCTCCAAAGTTGGTACCCTTGCCACTTTGTTCATAACTTAGAAAATTTTCTAAGTTTTTATGGTTACCCCTTTTACAAGTTATCCCACTTTTCTTGATTTTTCTTGATGAATGATGATTCAAATCATACATTAACATCATTTTAGGGTTAAAAACCCATTTTTGTGAAAAATCTCAAAAAGTCAAAGTTGACTTTTGTGCACAGTTGACTTTTTATCAGATGAATTCCAAACTGTGCGATCCTTTAGGAAATCATGTCCTTGACCTAAATCAAACTTGATGGACATGTTCCATGGGTGTTATAGGGTATATTGAATCATGTCCTGGTCAAAAGTCAAAGCTACAGTTGACTTTTTCCTCAAAACCCTAATTGTGGTACTGATGAAATTGAGACTTGCTGCTCAAGCTTCCTGGAGCAATCCATTGTTACAAATGGATCAATGTGGTATGTTGGAGACCCTTAAATACTCTCTTGAGGTCTTGGCTCATGATTTGTCCCAAAAGTCAACTTAGGGGTGAATTAGGTCAAGAAACCCTAATTCCTGATTTTTGATGTATGCATCCCCTGAGGTCAAATTGACTTGATGCTTGGGCCCATGAGGTTCCTTGGAGTATTTTAGGATATTCTTTGAAGCATTGGCTCATGCCCAGAGGAAAATTTTCATCCGGAGGCCCTGGTCGACCAAACCCTAATTTGGTGACACTGGCGATCTTGAGGCTAGATCCACTTGGAAGCGAGTAGCCTTGTGCTTAATCCTTAAAGTGGGAGTCCTCTTGATCCCTTGTGCATATTTGAGAGGCTAGACAAGTTGAAGATCATGTCATTTCTTGATTGATCCTTTGTCTAAAAGCTCTGAGAGGGCTGGAAACCCTAAATTTGATTGTAGTGGATGCTCACCCATCTTTGGGGAGACTGATGAGGTATGATGGTTCCTCCATATTGTGATGATGATTTTCACAATGATGGGAAATCTTAGTGGTCAAAATTTGGGGTATGACAGTCTGGTCCCTTCGAGGTTGTGAAAGCTTTCCAAAGTGGAGCAATAGAAATTCGAGGAAAGACAAATGAAACGTTCATTGTGAACGGGCAGCGACTTAAGCACTACCATACCATAGGGAACAAAGAATTCTTTACTAGTTATAAGTTGGAATAGCTGCTCGCTCCTCCAAATGAATGACGTTTCTTTCTTGATCAATATCGAGCTACCGACATTAAACGAAGCGCTCCGTGGGAGGCAGCCCACGATTCCTGGTCGTTATCACCTTATTACTATTTTCAGAATTTTGCATGTATTAGCTATTAATTTTATTGCATACTCATTTTTATGTTATTATTATTATTATTATTATTATTATTATTATTATTATTATTATTATTATTATTATTATTATTATTATTATTACTATTATTACTATTATTATGTATTTTTACTAACTTTTGTCTGTGGTACAACTTGATTAATAGAAAATTATTGTCTAATTTCAGGCTAACTCGTCTTAGGCTAGCACTAATTCTAGGAGAATGCAGCCCTTCGAGAATCACAAAGTTGTTTTTAGGAATGAGGTCTAGAGGCGTCGTTTTGAGGCCCTGTCCCAGAGGGATTTTGCTGTATCTATTTACCCAGATAACCTTGCTATGACTACTCTTAGTATCCGAGATATCGTTACCTACCTGCTGAATCAGTTGGGGTGGGATGACTTTACTATCAGAAAGAGATTCAGTACCTATCATAACTTGACTCTGGAGTTCCTAAGCCCAATGTACTATAATCTTACCCGTGGGTTCGGGTTTGGCCGTGGATTAGCCACCTTTAGGCTGTTCAGAAACAAGTATCGCTTCACCCATCATGAGCTGACCGACTTGTTAGGATTTCCTAATGGGTCGGATGCTGTCACTAAGACTCCTGAAGATGCTTTCACTAGTTATGACCTCAATCACTTTTGGGGTACTCTCACTGGTAACTATAATCCTGAGCCAAATGGCATATTTTCTGAAAGTATTCACAATCCTGGTATCAGATACTTCCATAAGACACTAGCCCACAGTCTTTTTGGGAAGGAAGAAAATGTAACTTCAGTTTCTAAGGATGAACTCTATATCATGTTCTGTGCTTTTCAAGGTAAGCCAGTTAATGCTTCCCCGTTCTTGCTAGCTAATCTTGTTAAGATTTCCCGTGAGTCCTTTGGACCTATTATTATTGGAGGCTTGATTACCATGATCGCTGATGCTATTGGGTTGTGGTATCATTTGCACCGTGCGATTATTGCAAACCTTGGCCCGATTGAGTTTGAATTATTAATTGACAATGTTGTTGTTCACCATTTTACTTTGTTGAATCATGAAAAGACCAGTGTACATAACAGAGACAATTGGCTTTATAACTTGGAAGGCCAGAACGAGTCCCTGACTCCTCCTGATTCTCCACAGGCCTATGAAAATTTGGAAGCCAATGTGCCCGATATTGTTAATCATGGCTCACCTATTCAGCCAGTTGTTATGCCTATCGATATTGTCACTACAATTCATGCTCTTCAATTTGAAGTGGACTTCCTCTGAGGAGAGATGACTTCTCTTCGTGTAGATTTCTTAGGATTCATGGACGTGGTGCATGAGCAATTTGATCATCTGTTCCAAATAGTTTATTCATTCCGGCATTCCACTGAGCCTCAAATGAGGCGTCATAATGGATAGTTCCACAGTTGTACCTATTTCCCTGCTTTCTTAGATTTGGATTTGTTTCATCGTATCAGTATTTCAAATTCTTGTATTATTTGTTCTTTCAATTCCGTTGTTGTACTGTCAGTATGCCGACAAAGAATTATGTGTGTACTGTTACTTTTTTCCTTAATGCATATTTCCCTTCCGTAAATTGTGTGTATTGCTTATGTTTAGTAATTGTGCAATTTTCTTAAGTTTGCTAATGGCCTTAAGTACCTTAAATTCGTATTAGCATTAGGATAAAACTCTAAAAAAAGCCAAAAAGATTTGTTTTCTTGTAATTCTGGACTATCAGTGAGAAAATTCGCGATTTAGCTTAATGGCGTTCGCCATTATGCTGATGGCGTTCGCCACCGATTTAAATTTTTAATTTTTCCCATTCGCAACATATGGCATTCGCCATGTGTGTAATGGCTTTCGCCATTAGGTCCGAACCTGCAATTCCTGCGTAGAATTCAAACCTTGCGCGTTTTCCCTAGACAAAACCACTCAAATCACTTTTTAAACTTCCAAAACCTCTTCCAACCACCCTCATTAACCTCTCATAACCCCCAACCATCTAGATTCCAATTTTTCTCCCTATAATTCACCAAACCTCTCTCATTTCTCCTCATCACAATCACTCATATTCTCTCACATTCTTCACTCACAAACCCCTTCCATTTCTTCTCATTATTATGTTAAAATGCCTCCAAGAGTCGCTCCTAATGTCGACTAAATGGGCATTACCATTCCCGAAAGAGTCATTGGTCAGAGCCAACGCACCAACTTCCTCAAATTGTGCAAAAGAGCAGTCATTACAACTCGGTATCCAGACCCTGCTGCTGTCCAGGCCTTGGGTCTCTATGATAGCGTCGACTGGATGCTTACTAACTTAGGTATGTCGCATTTCTGTTCTATGAATAGCCCTACTTACATTAGGCTGACATACGAGTTCTTAAGTTCTTACCGTATTTCCACCGACTTGTCTTGCACTATTGGTTCCGTAGATTTTAGGATGTTTAACACCGGCTACTCCCTCACTCTTGAGCAAATAGGCACTATTTTTAGTTTTCCTAGTGGTCAGGAGTACGCTACGCAAGCCCCCTTAGAGAGTGAATGGCAATCTAGTGCTCTTGATTTTTGGCATCAAATCACCGATAAGACTTCTGACACATTGGAAGGTCTCAAAGCTACATCTATCGATAACCTCACCATTATAATATTTCCACCGTATCTTAGCTAACACTATTTTTGGCCAGGAAAACACTGGGAATGTAAATTCCAAAGATTTATTTTTCATCCACTGTGCACTTTTTAAAACTAAGGTTAACCCGACACCATTCTTGCTCGCACACCTCCAGTCTGCTAGCGGTAGAGTAGGTGGTTCTATTTGAGTCGGAGGAATCATAACCTCCATAGCCTTAGCTTTAGGATTGCACAATGAGTTGGAGACTCTTGACCCTTTACCCGCACTCTTTGCTGATTTAGACCATTGCCATGCCACGCGCCTCGTTAAGAATTTACCTGCGGCAAATATCATGTGATGATTGGCAACAAAGAGGTTAGAGGAGTCACATTACCCTATTTCGACCGCATTAACGTGCGTGTCGCACTAACTGGATATTTGATACCGAGGCCCCTGGTCTTGAGCAAGAGAGAGTTGCGAGACATTACCATGATGTTATGGGGCATACCATTCCACAGACTCGCACTCGTTCCCATGCTACTGATACACCCGGGCCTAGCCCCCATTCACACACTCCATATTTTTCTACTGACCCTTTTGCAGGTACACACCAGCCCTTGGAGGAGTATGATTACGTCGTCATTCGGAGTTCACTTGTTGATATTTTGTTCGAGCTCAGGCATCAGAGCGACATGGAGGCTGAGCATGATCTTCTACTTCGCAGCATGCAGAGACAACAGGAGGAGTTGAGAGTCGCTGTTGACCAGATTAGCCAGCAGCAACATGATTTTGCAAATAGGACTCAGCATGATATGGGTGACCTAATAGAGCAGATGAATGAAGTGCCCATTGAGATGACAGATTTGAGGGATTTCATCATACATGTACCACAGTTCGAGTGGGGCAGAACGAGCCGTACCAGAGGCAGAGGTCGTGGCCGCCATCCTTGACTTTTTCACCAGGTTTCATCACTCCTACTTTCGCCTTATACTAAAACATTGAGGACAATGTTTAGTTCAAGTGTGGGGGAGGAGCTTTACCTTTTTATTTCCTTTCCTGTTATTTATGTTTTCTAGTATTTATTTTTCAGTTTGTTTAGTTTATCGAGTCATATGCGCTATTGAGTCCTACTGTATGCTACTTTTTCTGCCTGTTTGAAAACTCCTTTAACTTTGACCCCCAACGGAAAAAAAAATTGTTTGTCCTGATTCAATGGCATGACACTCTGTGTATAGGTTGTTTTTCATTTTTAGGTTATGTTAGGTAGACTTGGGAAAATGTTGTCAGTATCGGCATCGTCCTAGCACCCTAGGCTCCTTAAGTATGCAATATTTATTTGAATAGCCATTATGACAAAACCTTGCTTCCTAAGTAACCTCTTGATTAGTTTATATTAGCAGTCAACACCATCCTAAGGCACGCACTAAGTAATGAACTGGTGCAAATATGTGTTAGATCTCAAATTTGAATTGAATTGAATTGTTTTTTTTTCTCTATAGCGAATCATAGGATAAGCTTCCTTCTAAGTTAGGTGTTCCTCACCCGACCATTTAGCCCAACGGAACTAATCCTTGAAATTCAAAAAGTAAAAAAAAAAAAAGAAAAAGAAAAGAAAAGAAAATGCATTGTTTGTTATTGAGATCTTTAACACTAACAGGTTCACTTACCATGTGTCGTGCGGGGATAACGGGCTTAATGTGATTGCGCAAGAATGAAAAAGAGGTGAAAAAGAATGATTATAGGTTAAGTTATAATGGCATGATTCGAATTGGTATTGTATAGGGGGAGTCTCTGTCTGCATATGCAGAGATGTGTCATCACAATGTCTTTAGTTTCGATATTTAGTACCTATCTGTTTAGCATTAGCCTGGCAACTTTATACTTTCAAGAGTTTTGTTGTGCCTACGTTTCAGACATCGTTCTTACTATTTTCGTTGAGTTGGGAATTTTCTTGAGGACAAGCAAAGGTCTTAGTGTGGGGGAGTTTGATGACGAGAAATCGCATCATGTATTTAGACTCGATATGCGCATTTTATGTCTGTTTTTCATTATGTTTTTATCATATCTCAATCGTTTTACTTTGTTTTGCAGTTGATAGGTCAAGCCGTCTCAGAGGCGGAAGCGTTCGAGAAGAAGAGCAGAACGATAGCACAAGGTCAGCAAATCAACATTTCTGCATATTTTCCTGATATAGCGTTTGCCACAGGAGAATGGCGTTCGCCATCCCTTAGAAGCCAATGGCGTTCGCCATGGCCTAATGGCGTTCGCCATTGGTTCACAACAGCAGTTTTTGTAAGTTTTTAGCAGTTGCAGCAGTTTTTGGAATTTGATTTTCCCTCCATTTTTTGAGCGTGAGAAGCAGTTTTTAGAGCCAAAATTCTCTATAAATAGGACCATTGCACCTATTCCAAATCATCCAAGCCGTGCGGAAGCCCTGTCGAAATACCATTTGAATTCCTAGGCACTAAATTCAGTTTGTAAAGCGACAATTGCTCATTTTGAGAGATTTTCGCAATTATTATTGTTACTTGTTACTGTACACTTACATCATCAATAAAATCCTGTTGTTTTCATTTCGTTCAAATTCATTTACCGTTCAATTTACAGGTTTTTAATTTTACAGTATTTTATCTCATTGTCTTTAAATTGTTGTTTTTGTTTCTAAATTATAATTGTATCAAAAATTAACCTTAACATGTTTGTATTAAAATTCATAATCCTTAACATGTTAGACTTAGGATTTATAATGTCCGAGTAATTCCATTTTGAGACCGTTGTATGAGGACCGTCGTTACTGATGGGACTCTGTAGAAAGCATAGGTGCGAAATTCTGATCTTACCAGATTTTGGTTTTTGTTTCTAATTTTGCAAGTTTATTATTCCGTCACGAGAGTGAGGAATAAACCAAAGTGCGACCAATAGAGCGAGAGTTTGAGGTACGCACTGGATAGTAGAAACTAAACACCGATCCTAAAAACAGCAAGAGCGCTTTAGGCATCATTTAGGCTTTGTCAATTTTCAAAATACACTTTTTAATTACCGAGCGAGCGAGAGAAATATCTTGGAGTTATTAAACGTGGCTCTCGTCAATAGCGCGAGAGTGTGAGACGGGGTCTTTAAGTCGGTATTTCCTACGGAATCGAGTTGTGATCTTAGTTAGCACCCGTAATCTATAAGTCCCTCGTGCGCGCGGAAATCATACTTCGGCCTCGTTTTTATATTATTTTTAAACCCATTTGGAATTCGGTTTTTATTTCCGTTTCCTTTCCCGTAAACCTTAAGCCTTAGCTTTGCATAACAACCATAGAACACTCTAGTTTGATTATTTGTCCTTGTGGGTTCAACAATCTTTTAAAACTACGCGATAAGCTATATAATTGCAGTTGTAATCCGACCAATACGTAAAGTCGCAACCAACATCTTTGAAAGGTACAAGCCCGTAACAAGCCCGTAACATATCATCAACACTTTGAATGGTTTATGTTGATTCTTTTGGTAGATGATCCTATTCTCTTACTATAATTGGAAAATTTCCCTATGCTCTTTACTTTTTCCTTTGTTCTATTTCAAGGAGTGACATATACTTTTTTTCCTCAGACATGTCCTTGGTACACCCACTATTATAATACCATCATTCACTTGAGGAACCTCTTCGCACTATATAAGTTATATGGCTAGTAGTATGGGATGACAACTTCTTCTTTTATTTGACTTTCTTGTATCTTTTGTTCATCAGCTTTGAAGGACTATCAAGCTGAGAATATCCATGCAGATTATAACAATAAGGCCTTATATGTCCAATTTTACCACAATGGTGGCATTTGTTGTTACTACTGTGAAGGGGGAGACATGTTTCACATGAAGCTGAGACATATGGTCTGATTTTAGAACCTCAGTCTTTATTTCAGGTAGAACAACCTTTATTAAAGGAATCTTCGCATATTGTTCTGCCATGCTCGTCCCACAATTTACTCTATCCATTTCTCCAAACTCCATTATCCCATCAAGTATATTCACATTACTATCAGATTGAATCATGCGATCGAGATTGGAGTTTATGGGTAAACATCCTTTTCTACATTTGTGATGGTTGAGGTGGGTTTCTTTATTTCCTTCTGAAGCACACTTATAGTTTTCTTCTGATTGACTATTATTAAGCGCGCTTCTTCACACTTGGTATGTAGGAGCCTGAATGATGTATCAAGATCTTCTTTATATAGATGTTCAGTAATGGACTCGCCTTCAGAATCAACTTCCAGAATAACCCATCACATGATTGGTAGTTTCGCCCTCACTATCATTATTAGAATCAGAAAAATTGACAGAAAGTCCCTTTCTCTGTTTCTTTAGAAAGTTAGAACATTCAGCTTTAATGTATCCATAGCCTTCACACTCAAACCACTGAGTACCCTTGCCATCATTGGATTGGTCTTCACTCCTGCCTCTAATATGGGGACCGATGTCAGACCTATTGTCTTAGACATTTGTCTTCCACTTTCAGTTCAGATATTTTAAGGAATTGTTGAACTTTTTACTAAGAAGGATTTTATCATCCGACAAGTTCTCTTATTTATCACCTTGAATCTCTTCACTATTAGAAACAAATAATCCTATTGCATGTGATTGGTTATTGATGTATTGAATCATCATATATTAGAATTTTCTGTAAGGATGCATTGATGTGTGGAATTGTTGGAAACAAGGTTAGAACTGGGTTTTCTTTGGAAGGAAATGAAGAAATTTATCTATGCATGATTTAACTCGAGTCAGAGATATAACATGACTCGAGTCATAAAGCAAAAACCCAATAGAAAAGTAATTCGGTGTGATTTAACTCGAGTAAAAGAAATAACATGACTCGATTCATGGAATAGAAACTCCGTAGAAATGCAATTCTGCCTGATTTGACTCGAATGAGAGAAATAACACGACTCAAGTCATGAGGTCAAAATGTGACAAATGACCTAAAAACATGGTAATCTCCCCAAAAAGTGACTTTGGTAAAGATAAAGTCCTATTAACATGAGTGTACGCTTACCCAAAAGATGATACATGGTAAGTGGGTCACCTTTGGACATAAGGAATTCGATTAAGAGGATAAGGCATAGTACAATAAAGATATGTTTCCTTAAATTTCATTTTAAAATGAGATAACTTGTTTGGTGAGGGAACTCAGGATAACTAGAATGAATCAATGTTGGAACCACTATGAAAAGGTCGTTTTGAAAGTCCTATTGTTGAGAAATCACCGTGAGAAGGTTGTTCTGAAAGTCCTATTAGATGATTCGTGACCTAGAACCGACTAGAACGTAGAGTCATTAGTCAGGGAAAGATGATATAAAGAAAATTGTGAAAGACTGTGACCTGGATCCCACTCGAGAGACGGGCAAGTAGCCACGGAAAGTTATTGAAGTTGCTATGAGATTTCCAATCTAACCGAAGCATAATGTAAGAACATTTGATGGCACATATGCTTATGATGAGATTGTTTGGATCTCTTGCGCTTTATTCGTATGGCCTGATGGTATGCGAGCTAAGTAGTTTTATAGCTAGTGAATCAATACACCATGTAAAGCCGAGCATACTCAATGGTGTAGTTTAGAATTCACTGGAATTTAATAACTTAACCCCACTCATGTTATTGTTAAAATTAATGTGTTGTAACCACCACTATCTTTAGGAAGCATTATGAGAGAATTGGAATCACCACATTATAACTATTGTTTTTACTTAGATTTATGATAGAGTTGTATCATTAAGATTGAGAGAACCAAAAAGTCCTCATCTTGATTACCAATTTATTGTATTCTCTATCAGTTTCCTTCAAGACTATATAAAGGCTTTGTAATGCTAAGTTGTAAGAAAGCAAGAAAAAAGAGAAAAAATAATGTGTGGTGAATCTAATAAAATCGAAGTATTTTAAAGTATAACTTCCACCAGTGGAAGTTCAGTGAAAAAAGTGACCGAAAAATATTTTCTTACTCTATATTTTGCAACAATATATTTTATCACATACCACGTCTATAATAGCACCAATAGTGTGGTATCAGAGCTGCAAATCCTTGCAGCTATAGCAAAAACAACAAAAAAATTATGGCTTCCACAAGCAACTCTTCCACAACTTATAGCAATGTTAAAGTTCCCTTGTTTGAAAGAGAGAATTATGATTTTGGGCTGTAAAAATGGAGACTCTATTCACCTCTTTGGATGTCTTGGAGTTCTCCCAAAACGGGTATGAAGATCCACCACCAATAGAGGTGGGAGAATCAAAAGAAAAGGCTGAAGAATTAAGCCAACGACTTGAAGAATTGAAGAATAAGAAGATCTCAGATGCTGGAGTTCTCGGGATGATTCAAGGAGGTGTCTCTGTATCTATTTTCCCAAGGATTATGAGAGCAAAAACATCAAAGGAAGCATGGAATATTCTACAATAAGAGTTTGAAGGAGACTCAAAGGTGAGAACTGTGAAACTTCAATCTCTTAAAAGAGACTATGAAAATGAAAGAATGAAAGAGAAGGAGAGTTTGAATGAATACTTTAATAGACTCTCTGAATTGGTGAATCAAATGAAGTCACATGGAGATACAATAGATGATCGCAGAATTGTTGATAAAATTATGATTAGTTTGACAGAAAAATTTGATCCTATGATGGCTTTTATAGAAGAGACTAAGGACCTATCAACTATGTCTGTTCAAGGGTTGATGGGACCTTTAAGATCCTATGAGCAAAGGTTGTTATGACACTCTGAAAAATTAGTTGAGAGCGCCTTTCAATCTAAACTCAGCATTCAGTCCAACAATGGTGAAAATAAGCCCCCAATACAAAATAGAGGTGAGTCTTCTAGAGGTGGCAGATTTGGAAGAGGCTGAGGCAGAGGAAGAAACTCACGAGGAAGAGGAAGAGGCGTGAATGAAGGAAGATGGCATGAAGGATCATCAAATAAATGGTGCAAAATTTGTAAGAGTAGCACTCATGAAGAGAAGGATTGCTGGAACAAGGGAAAACCACAATGTCACAATTGTAAGAGATTCAGGCACATTCAAAAGGATTGTCATTTTGCCAATCAACAACATGCTTCATTTGCAGAAGGAGAAAATGATGAAGGTAATTTGTTCTTTGCTTGTCAAAAAGCATTTCAAGAAGATAAAAATATGTGGTATTTGGATAGCAGTTGTAGCAATCATATGGCCGGAAAGAGAGAAGTTTTTATTAACATTGATTCTTCATTTGCCTCAAAAGTTAAATTGGGCAATGGAGAACATGTTGAAGTAAAAGGAAAAGGCAGCATTGGAGTTACAACAAAGCAAGGAAGCAAAGTCATTCATGACACTCTTTATGTGCCAGAGTTAGATGGGAACTTGCTAAGCATTGGACAACTTTTGGAGCATGGCTATTCTCTAAAATTTTGAGAATTGAGAGTGCAGAATTTTTGATTAAAAGAGAAGAAGTGTTGCTGTTGTAAAAATGACTAGCAATAGAAGCTTTCCATTTTCCCTTAATTATGAGAAAAATGTCAGCATGATGGCTAGAGAAGATAATGACTCTTGTTTATGGCACAAGAGACTTGGGCACTTGAACTACAATAGTCTCAAGTTGCTTCATCAAAAGAAGACGGTGTATGTGCTGCCAATGAAATTCTGGTTAAGCAGATCACGAAGATGTCAGACAGGATGTCGTGACACTTGATCTCTTCTTCTCACAAGGATCTAAGGAAGAACAAAAGTAAACAGCAGAATGTAAACAACACACAGAAATTATTAACCCAGTTCGGTGATCAACAACACCTACGTCTGGCAGGAATGAAATCACTAAGTAGAATTGGTTCTAAGCTAAACTCCAACGTTTACAACTTAGCACCTAGAACCTACCCTTCCTAGATTTCTACCTAAGACACTCCTAAGTATTAGACCCTTCTCAATTCCCTTCCAATCACAGCAATGACTGAAAATATTACAACTCAATAAACAATCCTTCTCAAGTATTCACACAATACACGAGAGGCTCACACAAGTACAAACCCTAGTACTTCTAAAAACAGCTGCAATAATCAACCAACAAACTAGGTTAACTCCAACCTATTTATATTGCAAACCACATCTAGACTTGGGCTTTAAAAGCGCATCAATTCTGCTCCTCAGAATTTGCGACCTAATCCTTTCTTTAATCCCAAGTTACCAAAAATGTATCCTTACAAGGAAACTGCATATTCCATTTAGAATCAGAATCTCTGATTCCACAATCTCAGATGCCACCTGGAATCAAGTCATATTCCAATCACACCTGCTACCAAAAATAGTTATACCAAAACTGTAACAGACAAAGATGTCGAATCCACCTGATAGGACATCTTGTCTAACATCTTAACCTGCAGTTAGTTCAACATGTTAGGACATCTTGTCCAACATCTTTCTGCTAAGTTAGTTTTACCAAAATTAATGCCAACCTCGAAAGCAAGGACTCAACAATCTCCCCCTTTGGCAGATTTTGGCTAAAACTAACTTTCATTGACCTGCAGAAACATATCAGGGAGACCACTATCAGAACAGCAGTGGAATCATAACATGTCTCCCCCTCAATCAGTTCAGATCCACTCCCCCTCAGTGGTTAGTAGACACTCAGCAAAGGTTAATGATGTTAGTAATTCTCCCCCTTTTTAGCCACAATATGACAAAGGTAGAATGACTAACTCAAAAACCAATAAAACAGTTCATAGTAATTAAATCACACACCCAACAGAAACAAAAATTATCCTGGGCATTCAGCCCTTACACAAAAAAAAAATAAAGTGAGAGATAGTACTGAAAAACCCTCTCAATATGGTGGGAATGCATATTCAGAGACCAGAATACCATTCCCACAACTAGTGGAAAGTTATGACTCATCAGATAGGCAAACTCCAAGCTTGCCTCTCAATGTCTCAAATTGATTTGCATCCAAAGCTTTAGTGAAAATGTCCGCAAGTTGATTTTCAGTGGCCACATGCTCCAGAGTGATGACTTTATCTTCCACCAGATCTCGAATGAAGTGATGCCTGATGTCAATGTGTTTAGTTCGGCTGTGCTGGATGGGATTCTTAGAAATATTTATTGCACTCAAGTTGTCACAGAAGAGTGTCATAACATCTTGTGGGACATTGTATTCAGTTAACATTTGTTTCATCCACATTATTTGAGAGCAGCTACTCCCTGCTGCAATGTACTCAACTTCAGCAGTAGACAAAGAGACACAATTTTGCTTTTTGCTGAACCAGGAAATTAAATTGTTTCCTAAGAAAAAGCATCCACCAGAGTTACTTTTTCTAGCATCTGCATTTCCAGCCCAGTCAGCATCACATTATCCTATTAATACAGAGTCAGAGTTGTGTGTGTAGAGTAGTCCATAGTTACATGTTCCATTCATATACTTCAGAATCCTCTTGACCTGATTAATATGGCTGGCTTTGGGTTCAGCCTGATACCTTGCACAGACTCCTACTGAGAATGTTATATCAGGTCTACTGGCTGTAAGGTATAGGAGACTTCCAATCATGCTTCTATAGAGACTCTGATAAACACTTACACCATTCTCATCTCTTGTCAATTTTAGGTGTGTAGGGGTAGGAGTCCTCTTGTGCTTTGCATTTTCCAAGCCAAACTTCTTAACAATATTCTTGGCATATTTTCCTTGAGAGAGAAAAATGGAATCTTCCATTTGTTTGACTTGGAGACCAAGGAAGTAGGTTAATTCTCCGACTAAACTCATTTCAAACTCAGACTACATTTGCTTAACAAAATGTTGGACCATCTCTTCAGACATTCCTCCAAAAATAATGTCATCAACGTAGATTTGTGCTATCATAAGGTTACCTTCCCTTTCTCTGATGAAGAGAGTTTTATCAATTCCTCCCTTTCTGTAGCCATTTGTAATAAGGAACGTAGTCAGCCTTTCATACCAAGCCCTTGGAGCTTGTTTCAACCCAGATAAGGCTTTCTTCAGCTTGTAGACATGATCTAGAAATGTTGGATCAACAAAGGCACTTTTAACATCCATTTGAAAGAGTTTGAACTTCAGAAGGCAGGCTATTCCAAGGAGCAGTCGCACAGATTCCAGTCTAGACACATGAGCAAAAGTCTCATCAAAATCCACTCCCTCTATCTGGGTATATCCATGTGCAACGAGTCTGGCCTTGTTTCTTGTGATAACTCCATGTTCATCAGACTTGTTCTTAAATACCCACTTAGTGCCGATCACATTTGATCCTTCTAGTCTGGGTACAAGATCCCAAACATCATGTCCCTTGAACTGCCCAAGCTCTTCTTGCATCACATTAATCTAAAATTCATCTGTCAAGGCCTCCTAAACATTTTTTGGTTCCATCTTTGACACAAAACAGGCACTCGCCACCACATCCCGTGATCTAGTCATCCTTCCTCCATTTGGATCCCCTATTATGAGTTCCTTAGGGTGATCTTTCTGTATTCTGATGGAAGCTCTTTTGTCAACTCTCTCGGTCACAGTAGACTCATGATTGTCATCGTTGGGTACTGTAATATCTTCAGAGTTGTCTTGAGGTGTTTCAACATCTTCTGTGACATCTTCCTCTTCCATTGGAAAGAATGCTCCAATATCATTTGTAGCTTCAACCTCCATAGGAGAGTCATCCACCTCAACATTTATGGACTCCAATACTACTTGAGTTCTTGGATTGTAGACACGGTATGCTCTGCTGTTTGTGGAGTAACCTAGGAAGATTCCTTCCTCACTCTTGGGATCCATCTTTCTCCTCTGCTCACGGTCTGCCAGAATGTAGCATTTGCTTTCGAAGACATGGAAGTATTTTACCATTGGTTTTCTACCCTTCCATAATTCATACAAGGTAGCAGAAGTTCCCGACCTGATGGTTACTCTGTTTAAGATGTAGCAAGTTGTGTTCATTGCTTCAGCTTAAAAGTGATACGGGAGTTTCTTTGCATGGAGCATGACCCTTGCACCCTCTTGAATAGTTCTATTTTTCCTCTCAACCACACCATTCTGTTGAGGAGTGATGGGTGAAGAGAACTCTTGACTAATTCCTTATGAGGAGCAGAACTCATCAAACTCAATGTTTTCAAATTCCCTCCCATGGCCACTTCTGATTCTGATTATACCACAATCCTTTTCTCTTTGAAGTCTCTGGCACAATCCCTTAAAAACTTCAAACACATTTGATTTCTCCTTGATAAAGTGCACCCAAGTGTATCTAGAAAAATCATCAACAACCACATAGGCATACCTTTTTCCTCCAAGACTTTCGACCTGCATAGGTCTCATTAAATCCATATGGAGAAGCTCTAAGTTCTTTGAGGTGGTTTGTTGTTGAAGCCTTTTGTGTGACATTCTAGTTTGTTTACCAATCTGGCATTCCCCACATATCTTCCCTTCATCTATATTAAGATTAGGAATTCCTCTGACAGCTTCCTTGGATATGACTTCTTTCATTTCTTTTAAGTGCAAATGCCCCAGTTTCTGATGCCACAACTTTACTTCATCCTCCCTTGACACCAAGCAGGTGGAGGGACTCTGAGTTTCATGAGGAGCCCACAAGTAGCAGTTATCCTTGGATCTAGCACCTTTCATAATGAGTTCTTCTTTATCATTTGTAACTAGGCACTCAGATTCAGAGAAGTTTACCTAAAGACCTTGGTCACACAGTTGGCTGATGCTTATTAGATTTGCAGTCAATCCTTTGACATACAAAACTCTATCAAGGCAAGGCTGACCTTCGTACTTCAGCTTGCCAACACATTTGATTACTCCTTTTGAGCCATCTCCAAAGGTGACATGGCCAGTGGGATGGGGTTTGATGTCAGCCAGGAACTTCTTCACACCAGTCATTGTAATACCCCAAAATTTGCCCTCTCTTTTCTTCATATCTCTTAGCATGAGCTTTCATTGCATTGCATTGCATTCAAGCATAGAAAAATAAAACATCAAGCATCTAGCATTGCATCTTGCATAAGGGCATGTGATCAGGTGATCCAAGGTGTTGATCATCCAAAGCTAAAGAAGAAGACCAAGTGTTTCTCACAAGCTCAAGGGTCCCTTAAGCCATATATCATCTCACTTTGATCCCACAAGGCATGGGAAGAGAAGAATTCATCAAGAAGATTGGGCAGTGCATGATCTCCTACACAAGGCAGTCAAAAGTTGGGATCTGACCCCCAAATGGGCAAGCTCTTTGAGTTTTTATCACCTCCAAATGGCATATCTCATTATTGTTTGAGAGGATACACAACATATTCAGAGGAATTTGGATTTGGAAGATGTGCTTTTTCCTCCTAACCAGAGGGTGCCAAATTAGGGTTGGACCTAAAATCAGTTTATTTCTGATTTCTTGGGCAAGACTCAACCTCATGGCATTCCTTATGTTCTTAAGTGTTCATGGATGGAATTTTGGTCATTGGTTCTTTGGGGAAGATGTTCAATGAATCAGTTACTTGTGAAATAAGCAAAAGTCAACAGTTCAAAAGGAAAGTCAACCATGGGTTTGCAAAGGTTCAAATCATGATTCTCAAGTCCATATACCTTTATTTGGTCAAGGAATGGCATGGATATCATCATTCATCAAGAATCAAAGTTCATGGCAAAAGTTACTAAATTTGGAAATGACTTGTAGTGAGAACTTTCTATTTTTGGAAGTTTTATAAGTCACATTCAACTTGACTTTTCATCATCAAAGAAGCTCCAAATGAATTTTCCTCCAACATGAAAGTTGAATATCCTTCTCTCCCATTTCCAAAAAGTACTAGAACATTTCCATATCATTTGTAGAACTCAAGTTATGGTCAAAAGATGGCAAGGTGCATTTTGAGGTTTTCATTTGGTTCCAATTTTCCACCTTTTGCATTTTGGCACAAATGGGCTTGTAATTGATATTTTTGCTTCATGTTATATTACAACATCAAAATTCAAGTCAAGAGGAGTATTTTTGGCCTTGGAATCAAACTATTTCATGCCATATTTCTCATTATTTTCTCATTGTTCAAAAATGCAAATTGAGTCAAAACTTACAAACCAAGAAAGTACAAGGCCCAAATTCAATTCAGAGGTGATACATGAGTAAAGTGGAGGTGAATCATGCTGGTGGCAAGGGCTTCTCACGTGTGAATTAGTGGTGGTGGTACAAAATGCATTTTTGCAATTTCACCCAAATCTCATTAACCAAGGTTCTAATTACTTCTTAATTCTAATCAGTGAACTAATGAAGAGTATATATGCTTACTCATACCCTCACAGCTAGGGTAGAGACTCTCATTTGCACAGTTTTGTTTTTTGCTCTCACACTTCCTCTCATTGAATCTCACTCTTCTTGGAGCTTCTTTGAGTTGTCTCTTCATATTCTTGATCAGTGAAGAGAATAGAGCAAGAATCAACTGCTATTTTGAGCTCATACTGAGAATTTCACCGAGCTCCTTTCAAGAGGGTTCAAACTTAAATCTCAAGATCTAGCACGATTTCAAGCTCTAGTTGCATTTATTTTGCATCTAGAGGTTCCAAGGAGTGGATCTGCAGTTTTTGGAGGGCTTTCTTGGAGGTTTTCAAGTTCTACAAGGTTCAGGTTGGTGAATTTTTCATACTCACAGAACTTAGTTTTCTTGTGTGAATTATGATCTACGACGTTCACTGATTATCCTGATCTATTTTATTTGAAGTTTGGACGTGTATCATGTGTGTATTGTGAGTTTAAAGTTTTGGATCCAATGTTTATTTCCTTCGATTTGCATTATTGGTTGACTGTTTGTTGAAATGGTTTGGATATTTGAGATCCTCTTGTTTTTCTGATCATTTTGGTATACCTATTTGCAATTTCTGGAGAAAAATACGTAGCAGCTCACCGGAGAGGGTGGCCGGAGCCCTAGCTCCGGCGGCTGGAAGAGGTTCAGTCCGGCAAGGGTTAATTTGGAGAAGAAACAATCACGTCTGTCCGTCCTTTGGATCTAACGGATCTCATTGTGCCACGTTTTTTTATTTTATGTTTTTATTTCAGTGCTTATGTGTATGCCACTCCATGTGTGTTAGTGTGTACCTCACTTCTCAGCCTTTGATTGTGTTTAAGTTTTGAACTGATGATTTAACATGGCGCGTTGGATGCATCATGTGGATATTAGAATGACATCACATTAAAATGACCATGTGCCTATCACGTGGGAGTGTATTGTAGGCTGAATATTTGTACGCGTGCGTGTGTACCTGATTACGATGTGCATGATTATCCTGGCCTCTCATCTCTTTTACCTTTTGATCTTGTGGACGTGGTTTGTTTGGTTTTCACACGTTGGATTAATTGTGTGGCTGTGATTGAACCTGCACGTTGACTGATTCCATTGCTCTTTTTTTGACTTTCGCTTTTGGACCTGTGGCCTTGGACTTTTTTTTCGCACCCCCTCATCTGGGCCTTGTTTTATTTCCAACGTATTTGCATTGCTGATGACACCCCCTGGTTTATTTCATTTGATTTATTTTATTTTTCATGTAGCATTTGCATTTTATTTTCTAAAATCATTTTTATGTATCTAAAAATCATAAAAACATTCATGAAACTTCCTTTTAGTTTTATAAATTTTTTCCATATTTTATTTTCTCATTTTATTTTATTTTTGGCATCTGATTTAATTAATTGTTTAATTTTCTTTTGTGAATTGTTTCACTTGCACACTTTAACTTGTAAATTTTCTTTCTCATCATCTATACATCATTTTCAATTCATTCTTTTTGAATTTGTTAGATAACATTCTGAATTGCATGAAAACATTTTTTTTTCATTTTTAAATCTTTTTCATATTGCATTTTGGTCCCTCTCTTTTGCATATTGATACATGTTTCTCACTTGATCCTTGTTTAGTTGTTTGAATGGTTTAACTTGTGAAACTTTGTGAGATCTTTTAGCATGTGATTTTATTCTGACCTATATCATTTGCTTACTTGTGATGGAGTGATGCTTGAGATGTTTTTATGGTACGATCATGTTCTATTTGAGATTACTTTTGGCTTTGGAATCATCCTCATTTGATCATTTTTCAAATTTTTCTTGATTTTACAAGTTGGTGTTGTTTTGGAATTGAATCTTGTGATATGTTCAACCTAATCTTGTGATTGCTTCTTTGTGTGAATTCATTCATGTATGAAACCTTTTGTTTGGTTTGTATGACATGCTTGAGGTTCTGGTACTTATGATTTAAGGTTCATTATGTGACTTTCATTTCACTTTATGCCTCACACTTCTTTGCTTGCTTGCATGAATGATAAGTGAATGTCTTTATCAATTTTGATACATGTTTTGAATGTGTTGTTTGATGATTAATCTTGTATGACTTGAGTTTGATCTTGGCATGATGCTAATGTGTATTCTACTACCCTTGGGGTTCATTACTTGATTTTCATCTCACTTGGTCATCATGGTTTGAATTATGTGATGCATATCATCCCCTTTGCTTTGTAACTTCTTTGGTGCATATTATTGCATAATGTGAATCTGTTTTGCACATTGAATTATTGATGATAATATGATATTGGTTCTGACTTGTCTTTATTTTCATCTTGCCTTTCTCATTTCATCTTGTTATGAAGTCCATGTATGCTTCATTGTGCATTTCATACAAGTATGCTTGCATTCTTTCATGTTTATCTTTGCATGCTTACTTGAATTATTTTGCATTGATCTTTGAAACATGTTGATTGATTTGAGTTGGACATTTATGATATGATGTGCTTGCTGCCACTTATTGTATCTCATCTCCCTTCTTCTTCTCTCTTCTTCTCTTTCACTCTTTCTCATCCCATGAATCTCAAGACTTGTTCAAGTCTTGGATTCTTTCCCCTTTAGAGCTACCTAGTCCAACTTAATTTTTGATTAAGCTTGGAGTAGGATTAGAATTAGGTTTTAAGTAGTCTTTTCTTCTAAACCTCACTAACCATAGGACATCCATGCATGATAACATTAGGACTTTTAGCTTCCCTTTAGAGTTCCCTTTGCGTTTTCTCTCTTCTTATCTCAAAATAAAAGTAAAAGACACTTAGTAAAGATTAACGTTTATTGCGCTCGAGCCTTAAGTGTAGGAAGTGAAGAACGAGGGGTCCCCCCTCCTCTTCTAGAGTGTTTAGCATACATTCCATTTGGGGGCGACCATGCGATTCACTCGTTCCCGCATGTTAGACTTTGGTGCAATACAAGTTACAAATAACTGTAAAAAAACACTTCTTGCTAAAAAACTTCAAACCAATAATAACGTTTTTCCTTCGGGAATTATTTTCTCATCTCACCCACTCTCAGCGCACGAACGTGCTCCTACTCGTTCTCTTGCAAGATGGTAACGCACTCGGACCAGCGAGCCTGCAACACCTGAGCTAGAATGTTAGCCGTTCCCTAAAAAACACAAACAATCCATCCCTAGTGAGGGGAACTACGTCGCTCTGATTCTCATGTTCCCGATGAGATACGTAGGCAGTGGGGTAGGGCCCATTCGAGCACTTCTTTTATTTTCCCTACATTTGTTTCTTCGTTTCTTTCCGTTCTCGTTCTTTTTCCTTTCCAGTAGCAGTGGAGCTCCAGACGAAGACACCCTTTGATTGAAGCAAGCAAGCGTGGATCCCATCGGGTACGATGGACGCGTGGGGGTGCTAATACCTTCCTCGCGCGTAACCGACTCCCGAACCCAGTTCTCTTGGTCGCAAGACCATGTCCTTTCTTTCCCTCAGGTTTATGTGGTGTTTCCTTTCCCACTCTTGGGATAAATACACATTGCTGGCGACTCTGTTTCGGTGCCACTTTTGCGTTTGTACTTGGATGAAAATCCCGGGAGCGACAGCTGGCGACTCTGCTGGGGATCGAACCCAGAATTTCTGGTTTCCTTAGCGAGTCAATCCTAGCGCTTGGTTTGTTTTCTTTCATTGGGTGTTTTTCTGTGGTGCTTTGCTTTGTTGTATATTACTGTATTGCTGTTTACTGTATTTTTGCTTTACTGCTTTACTGTATTTACTGCATTTATTGCATTGCATTTCATTTTATTACTGTCATACTGGATATTGTTGTGCTGTTCTGCTGCTGGATTTTCTGTTTGTAGGGTGGGCTGGATTCATGAGAGAAAAGCCCAATACCCAGGCTTGAGTATACACCTATGTTTAGCATGGAAAGTAGTGTGACTTGTTTGGCATTTGGCCAGACGAAGTATACATGAAAACTCCACATCCAGACGAGGTTTTCTCGGTAATATTCTATCCTGTTCATTTGGGGCAGATGATGGAATATAACCTGGAAAACTGTCGACTCTGGAGACCGTCTCCCAAGGACTCAGTAACGGCACTCCTCCCGGGATGTGACAGTGGCAGACCACGCTCTGTGGCAATCCCATTGCACATTCTCGATCCGAGGAGCCAATACTGGGAACTTGCTGTAGGGTTTCCTTTTGGAAAGGAATCAGGGGAAGCACTCCTCGATTGGCGATAGTACTGTACGCCGAGGGGAATCAGTTGAGGCCTCCTCGATTGGTGATGATGGCAAACCAAAAATGGTGAATGTATCATCATTTCTCGACCTGAGAGCCCGGGATATTGAGGATCCTCGCCTTTCTAGAACCAACATGTGAGGGGGGATGGGTGTTTGCAGGTTTGCAGGTAACCAAGACCTTCAACCTACCTGGTTTCTGGGTTTCTCATCAGTGTACTGTTATTATCCTGACATTCTGACAGTTTGATTGGGTTGTTATTCTGGATTTCTGGGTTTCTGGTATTCAGGGTCTTATTCAGTCAGCAGAACAACAACAGTTTGAACATTTTAGATACCTCGTTCCCATGCCTGCATTTTGCATCATCTTTTTGCATTCTGACATGTTTGTTCATTTGTAGGGTTGCATCCTAACTTTGATTCCAGTTGACCGAAGACTGTCCATGATGAGTACTAGCACTGAAGAAAGAAAGAATATCATCCTGTACAAGTTCCCAGAGCTTCATCTAGATGCTGTGCACAAGATCTCGGCTATGGCAAAACCGGGTGTATTGGCAGATTTCAGAGGAGAATATGGGAGGATTCTGAGTTTCGCCAGAAATGTTACCAACTATGAGTTCAGGGCCCTACACACTCTGGCACAGTTCTATGACCCTCAACTTCGGTGTTTTCTGTTTGCTGATTATCTTTTGGCTTCAACATTGGAGGAGTATGCTTTTATTTTGGATGTTTCAATCAAAGAAGGAGCTCCCTTCTATCCTTCTAAGGAATTTCCTGATCTGGAAAGGGTTGCTGCTACTTTACATTTGGATAAGTCATTGTTGAAGAAAAATGTTGCTAGTAAAGGGGGTTATCAAGGTTTTCACACGAAGTTTTTGATCGAACAGGCTGCTACTTGTGCTAAGGCTAAGTGTTGGTCGGTGTTCAATGCAATTCTGGCTATGTGTGTTTATGGAACGACGTTATTCCCTAATGTGAAGGATTTTGTAGACGCGCATGCTGTCCGGATATTCACCACGAAGAATCCGGTACCTACCTTGCTTGGGGATCTTTATTATTCAATGCACTATAAGAATGAGAAAAGGAGAGGTGGACCTCTTTACTGTTGTGCTCCAATTTTCTATAAGTGGTTTGCTGATCGTCTTCCCAGATCTGGGGCGTTCGAGGACACTAAAGAAACTTTAGATTGGACAAAAAGATTAATGGGGTTAAGGGCTGACAACTTGATTTGGATCAATCGTGATTTGTTGGGCCAAGAGATCCTAATTAGTTGCAGAGGTTACCCAAACTTACCTTTAATAGGAAGGAAGGGGGAATTAACTACAACCTCATTCTTGCTATTAGGCAATTTGGGTATGCTTTGAAAGAGCCGCCAAAAGACCAAGATGTTCAAGAGTCTCTATTTATGAGCGAGGAAGCCAATCCGGAGGTGTTGAAAGAAGCTGCAAACGCTTGGAGAGATCGCCATAAGAAAGGAAAGACTTCTTTTGGAAAGTGTAACAAAAAAGCTTTTCCTGCGTATGGAGACTGGGTTCAGAGAAGAGTGGAAAGTGTACTTTTACTATTCTGCAGGGAACCTCCATCTTACCCCTTGCTGATTGAACCTCCAACCATGATTGAGATAGAAAAGTATAACAAATTGTGGGCTGAAAAGGAGAAACTTCGAGAGGAGAACGGTGAGTTGCAAAAGGAAATCTACCAGTTGAAACATGAGCGAGGTGAGGCTGTTCATATTGCCAAGTTGAAGACAGAATGTCTCGCTGAGAAGGAAAAAGAGCTGGTTGAAGAGATCGCAGCTAAGAAAAGGGTAGGACAAGCTCTAAAAGGTGTTAGTAAGACTCTCAAATCCAAGAAGGATGATCTAGCCAAGGCTTGGTCGAAGATTCACAAGTTCAATGCTTACCGAGATACTGCAATCACAGCCAACAAGCAGAAGGAGGATAAGTATTTAGAGCAGATTGAGAGTCTGAAGTTGAAGCTCAGTAAGAAAGACGAGGAGATCTTGTCAGGGACGTTCCAAAGACTCGCAGTCGAGGAACGACTCAATGAAGCCATAGCAACCATGGAAGAGCTGAAAATACAAGCAGGAGTGAAGAGGTCTAAGTGGGAATGCTCTAGCTTGGGCAGTGGTCCTCAAAGGATTCAAGATCATTGAAGGGAACTCTACTCTGTAGTTTGTGATTTGTTCTTTCTTTGTATTTTGGGTCACCACCAAAATTGTTGGCTGGGACCTCTGCTTATTTCTGTTTCAGGTTATTTATGGTACCTTGGGTTGTAATTTCTGACAGTGATTCACTCTGATTTATATATGAGCAGCAGTTTCATCCTATCTTATCTTTAAATTGGAATCAAGGGGTGGATCGCCCTGCGAATATACAAACATGTTTGCATTTGCATTTGCATAATCATAAGCATTTTTGCATAGCAGGTACCTATTGCAGGAGATCTCTAACCTTTATTTGGTTTCAGGCACTATAGCTGAGAATCATATTCACCGATACTTAACTCGAAGAAATCAAGCAAGGATAATGGATCAGATGCTGAGTGATTTGGCTGAAATGAGGGCACGAATGGACCAGTTCATGACTCTTATGACGGGTATGGCTCAAACTCAAGAAAGATTGAGGCTTCTGGTCGAGTGTCCAGAGGCTACACCAGGAGGTATTCAGAATGACAACTCGCAGACTCATGGCACTCCTCCTCCTGTTGGCAATCCTCCTCCTGTTGGTAATCTGGGTAATGGAAATGTCAGAAATGTTGGTGGTATTCAAGAAGATGTTCTGGAAGACCAATTTACTCTGGTGGAGGCTGAGATGGGTACTCCTAGTGATAAAAGGTACGATGAGTTAGCTGAGAAGATACGGGCTATGGAATGCAAGAATTCTATGGGTATCGACTTCACTAATCTGGGGCTGGTACCAGGGATGAGGATCCCTCCAAAATTCAAGCCGCCTACTTTTGATAAATATCATGGCAATACGTGTCCCCAGACACATATCCAAGCATATTTTGGGAGGATCTCAGCTCATACAGATGATGAGAAGTTATGGATGCATTACTTTCAAGACAGTCTGGCTGGAGCTTCTTTGACCTGGTATATGAAATTGAACAGAGCTGCTGTGAGAAGTTGGAAGGATCTGGCTGAAGAATTCCTAAAACAGTACCAGTACAATATTGATATGGCGCTCAACCGTACTCAATTGCAGGGGTTGTCACAAAATGCTAAGGAAAGTTTCAAGGAATATGCTCAGAGGTGGAGAGAGATGGCTGCACAGGTTCAACCTCCTTTGTTGGATAGAGAAATGGCAGATATGTTTATGGGCACCCTGCAAGGGGCATTTCTTGAAAGGTTGGCTGCTTGCCCATCAACCGGATTTGCTGATATAGTGATTGCTGGAGAAAGAATAGAGAGTTTGTTGAAGCTTAGAAAGATCCAAGATGTAAGTGGGGCTGGCTCTTCTGGAACGAACCATTTACTAGTGGTCAGAAAAGAAGAGAAGGTGATACGAATGTTGTGTTTAGAGGACGAGGCAGAGGACATTCTCAAGGTTATCATCAGGTAGGTGCAGTGACAATCCCAGCATCGTCTGTTCAGCAACAACAACCACAACAGCAAGTTCAGCAGCAGCAGCAACCTCCTTTCCAACAGAGGGCAAGGCAGAGGGATCGTAAGATTGACCCTCTCCCTTTGACTTATTCTGCGTTGCTACCACAGTTACTCAAGTTGAAGTTGGTTGAGCTCCGTACTATGAGACCTCCTGCCGCTGGCAACTTGCCTCCTAATTTTGATGTTAACGCTCGCTGTGAGTTCCACTCAGGTGCTCAGGGGCACTCCATTGAAAAATGTTGGGCTTTTCATCATAAAGTGCAAGACTTGATTGATGCCAAAGCAATCAATTTCTCTCAATCTCCTAATATTCTTCAGCACCCCATACCTAATCATGGTGCGGTAAATGCGCATGCTATTGAAGATGAGAGGCGATTGAATTTGGTAGCAGACATCAGTCAGGTGAAAACTTCTTTGTTGGTTGTAAAAGATCGTCTGTTAAGGGGACAGGTGTTCCCGGACTGTAACCAAGATTGTTCTGAGTGTATGAATCAAGAGAATGGCTGTGATAAGTTGAAGGTGGGTTTACAGAATCTGATCAATGAAGGATGTCTACAGTTTGACAGGGTTGTGAAAGAAACTGATGAGGTATCAACCGTGACTATCTATTATACTCCCGCTGAGATCCAGGTGCCTGCCAGTACAGTTCCTGTAGCAAGTGTTGTACAAGAGAGACCCAGTCCTGTTACCATCACGGTGCCAGGACCAGTTCCGTTTATAACTACAAAGGCAATCCCATGGCACTATGGGGCAGACGTGTACTATGAAGGTAAAAAGCAAGAAGTTGGGGTCATCAGTCAGTTCAAATATTGATAATGTGGGTGGTGTAGGTGGTTTTACAAGAAGTGGAAGATTGTTTGCTCCCCAAACTTTGCGCAGTGATCAAGAAGCTGAAGCTGCTGCAAAAGCTAAAGGAAAACAGGTGGTCGAGAGCGTGCCTGTACCTGAAATAGAGACAAAGATTACTTTTGATAATGAGATGGAAGAGTTCATGAGGATTATAAAGAAAAGCGATTATAAGATTGTCGATCAACTGAATCAGACCCCTTCGAAGATTTCAATTTTGTCATTGTTGATGTGTTCTGAAGCGCATCGGGAGGCTTTGTTGAAAGTATTGAAGAGCGCATATGTGCCACAGGAAATCACTGTAAATCAGCTTGAAGGTGTAATTTCCAATGTTAATGTTAGCCATGGTTTGGGCTTTACAAGTAGGGATTTGACTGCTGAAGGAAGAAACCACAATAAAGCTTTGCACATTACGATGGAGTGCAAGGGGGCAGTGTTGCCTCACGTGCTAGTAGACACTGGTTCCTCACTCAATGTCTTGCCTAAGAAGGCGCTAATGAAGCTAGAAGTTGATGGTTTGATATTAAGGCCGAGTGAGTTGGTTGTCCGAGCGTTCGATGGAACGAAAAGATCTATGTTTGGTGAAGTAGAATTGCCCGTGCAAATTAGACCGCAGGTGTTCAAATCCACTTTCCATGTGATGGACATACAGCCTGCATATAGCTACTTATTGGGTCGCCCTTGGATTCATGCAGCCGGGGCTGTTACGTCAACCTTACACCAAAAGTTGAAGTATGAGTTCGAAGGACAAGTCGTGACAATGTGTGGTGAAGAAGATATCTTTGTTAGTCATTTGTCCATGTTTAAGTATGTGGAAATGGATGGGGAAATTCACGAGATGCTTTGCCAATCGTTTGAAGCGGTAAATATTGACAATGTGCCTGAGTCTTCCTCTACACCAGTTGGAGCCGGTACCTCCATTTCATCCTACCAACAAGCTGTCGAGGTCGTTAGAGCCGGTAATGCCCAAGGCTGGGGCAGGCTAATAGAGACACCCATAAAGGATGACAAATTTGGTATTGGTTATCATCCTTCTATGACTTCAGATGCGGAAAGCAGTGGACCTATCACTTTCAGCAGTGGGGGAATTATTTACACAGATTAGTCTTGTGCAGCTACAGAAGATGGTGTTGATAGTGACTGTGACCTGGACAACTGGGTACGCCCACGTGCTCCGGGACAACAATTGCAGAATTGGTCTGTTGAAGAAGTCATCCGGGTTACTCTTCAGACAGAGTAATTTTTCTTTGTTTTTCTTATCATAATGCATGTCAAAATCTTGCGCTCTGCCCAAGGCGTATAGATTCATTTGTAGGGCCACCCTGTTTGCATTTGCAATTTTAATCATCAATAAAGGACGTTTTGCACTCAAATTTTTGCTCTGTCTTTCAGTTTTTTATTTTTGCACAAAAATAATAAAATGGCAATGTTTCTTTTCTTGTTTGTTTCAAAATAAATTCTAAAATAAAGCATGAACCCGTTCGTGCAGACTTGATCCTCCGGATTCCATTGATAACGATATTGCTATGGCTATGTATGACTTTGACAAACCTATTTATCAAGCCGAAGAAGGGGATGAGAAGGATTGTGAACTCCATGAGGAATTGGCCAGATTGTTAAAACAAGAGGAAAGGGTCATCCAGTCTCATCAGGAGACTGTAGAGATCATCAATATTGGTACCGAGGATGCTAAGAAAGAGATTAAGATTGGTGCCATCCTGCCAGCAGATGTGAAGAGAGCTTTGACTGAGATGCTGTGTGAATATGTTGACATCTTCGCCTGGTCGTATCAAGACATGCCAGGGTTGGATACTGATATTGTTGTGCACAGGCTACCGTTGAGAGAAGAATGCCTGCCAGTCAAGCAGAAACTTCGTCGGACTCACCCCGACATGGCCATAAAGATCAAAGAAGAAGTTCAGAAACAATGGGATGCAGGGTTTCTTGTAGTGACTCACTATCCTCCTTGGGTTGCCAACATAGTGCCAGTGCCAAAGAAATATGGAAAGGTTAGAATGTGTGTGGATTATCGAGATCTTAATAAGGCTAGCCCGAAAGATGATTTTCCACTACCTCACATTGATGTACTGGTCGACAATACAGCTCAGTTTTCAGTGTTCTCATTCATGGACGGTTTCTCCGGGTACAACCAGATTAAGATGGCACCTGAAGATATGGAGAAGACCACGTTCATTACTCCATGGGGTACATACTGTTATAAGGTGATGCCTTTTGGGTTGAAAAATGCAGGGGCAACGTATCAACGGGCAATGGTAACTTTGTTTCACGACTTGATTCACAAAGAGATTGAATGTTATGTGGATGACATGATTGCCAAGTCGAGAACGGAAGAAGAACATCTGATCAATTTGAAAAAGCTGTTTGAAAGGTTGAGGAAGTTCTGCTTAAGGTTGAATCCAAACAAGTGCACTTTTGGGGTGCGTTCTGGAAAGCTGCTGGGTTTCATTGTGAGTGAAAAAGGAATTGAGGTTGATCCTGCCAAAGTGAAAGCAATACAAGAAATGCCTGAACCAAGAACAGAGAAAGAAGTTCGTGGTTTTCTGGGTAGATTGAACTACATTGCAAGGTTCATATCTCACCTAACAGCCACATATGAACCAATATTTAAACTGCTGAGAAAAGATCAAACGGTCAGGTGGAATGACGATTGCCAATTTGCATTCGATAAGATAAAAGAATACTTGCAGGAACCTCCAATTCTCATACCTCCAATTAAAGGAAGACCTTTGATAATGTATTTGACAGTGCTTGAAGGTTCTATGGGTTGTGTTCTTGGTCAACACGACGAGACGGGTAGGAATGAGCATGCCATCTACTGCCTGAGCAAAAAGTTCAATGATTGTGAGTCCCGGTACTCAATGCTTGAAAAGACATGATGTGCACTCGCATGGGCCGCAAAGCGATTGAGGCAATATATGATTAGGCACACAACCTTGTTGATTTCCAAAATGGATCCTATCAAATACATTTTTGAGAAACCAGCGCTAACAGGCAGAATTGCACGATGGCAAATGGTTTTGACAGAATATGATATCCAGTATACTTCTCAGAAGGCCATCAAAGGAAGTATCTTGTCAGACTATCTTGCGCAACAGCCGATTGATGATTACCAACCCATGAAATTTGATTTCCCTGATGAGGACATCATGTTTCTCAAAGCTAAAGACTGTGAGGAACCACTCTCGGAGGAGGAGCCAGACCCTGAATCCAAATGGAGTTTGATGGGGCCGTCAATATGAATGGATGCTGAGTTGGAGCAGTTCTTATCACGCCGGAAGGTGTTCATATGCCTTTCACTGCCCTTATAACTTTCGGATGCACCAACAATAAAGCAGAGTATGAAGCTTGTATAATGGGGATTGAGGAGGCAATTAATTTACGAATTAAGACCCTTGATATCTTTGGTGATTCAGCTTTGGTAATTAATCAAGTGAAAGGGAGTTGGTACACGCACCAAGCAAATTTGGTTCCGTATAGAGATTATACAAGGAGATTGCTGACATTCTTCACAACAGTGAAGTTGTACCACATTCCTCAAGATGAGAATAGGTTTGCAGATGCCTTAGCCACGTTGTCTTCCATGATCAAAGTTCAAGGGTGGAATCATGTACCTAAGATTGAGGTGTCTCGTCTTGACAGACCTGCATTTGTGTTTGCTATTGATGCAACGTCTGATGACAAGCCATGGTTTCATGATATCAAGTGTTTCTTGAAAAGTCAAGAGTACCCGCCAGGGGCATCCACCAAAGACAAGAAGGCTTTGAGAAGGTTGTCTGGTAGCTTCTTCCTGAATCAGGACGACGTGCTATACAAAAGGAATTTTGACATGGTTCTGCTCAGATGCGTGGATAGACACGAAGCAGACCTGTTAATGCAGGAAGTACATGAAGGCTCTTTTGGTACCCATGCCGGAGGACATGCAATGGCTAAGAAATTATTGAGATCAAGATATTATTGGTTGACAATGGAGTCAGATTGTTGCAAGTATGCCCGCAAGTGTCACAAATGCTAGATCTATGCAGACAAAGTGCACGTTCCTCCAAATCCGTTGAGTGTCATGTCCTCTCCTTGGCCCTTTGCTATGTGGGGCATTGACATGATCGGAAAGATTGAGCCTACTGCTTCAAACGGCCATCGCTTCATCTTGGTCGCCATTGATTATTTCACAAAATGGGTTGAAGCAGCATCTTATGCCAATGTCACTAAGCAGGTGGTAGCTCGTTTCTTGAAACGGGATATCATTTGTCGCTATGGAGTGCCCGAGAGAATCATTACTGATAATGGTTCTAATATGAATAACAAAATGATGGCTGAGCTGTGCTGGGACTTCAAAATCGAGCATCACAACTCTTCTCCATATCGCCCGAAGATGAACGGCGCTGTGGAGCGGCCAACAAGAATATTAAGAAGATTGTGTAGAAAATGGTTGTCACATACAAAGATTGGCATGAGATGTTACCATTTGCTTTGCATGGGTACTGAACGTCAGTACGCATGTCCACTGGGGAAACCCCATTCTCATTTGTATACGGTATGGAGGCAGTACTACCGGTTGAAGTGGAGATTCCATCCCTCAGAGTCATGATGGATGTCAAGCTAGACGAGGCTGAATGGGTTCGTGCCAGGTTTAATCAGTTGAGCCTTATTGAGGAGAAACGACTGGCAGCTGTGTGTCATGGACAGTTATACCAACGGAGGATGAAGCAGGCATTTGACCAAAAGGTGCGTCCTCGAGTTTACAAAGTGGGAGATGTGGTACTCAAAAGGATCCTTCCTCCAAGGACAGATCACAGGGGCAAATGGACTCCTAATTATGAAGGTTCATTCGTGATTAAGAAGGTCTTCTGAGGCGGAGCCTTGTTACTTACAACCATGGATGGCGAAGACTTTTCATCCCCTGTCAACTCAGATGTAGTCAAAAAATACTTCGCATAAATAGACCCGCTGGACAAAAAAAAAGAGGAAAGGTCCAGGCAAGAAAAGGGCATCCCGGCGAACCACAAAAATAGAATAAAAAGGTTCGGGCAAAAATTAGGGATAATAAATAAAAATTGTACATCCGGTGAGTTGAAAATCCGCAAGGACAACTCCGGCAAAAAAAGGTATCCTGGTGGATTGAAAACCCGAAAGGGCGGTCCACGCAAAAGAGGGATTTAAGTGAAAGACTACGATCTGAGTTATCTGTACTCCATCACCGTCTCAACAACTGACATTCCAAAGGGTAGGAATTGGTCTGATTATTCCTCATAAGGCAAGGTCAGGGAGTTTTGAAGACATATTGGCCATAGCAGAATTGGAACTCAGTGGAACGCCGTTTTCACATTGCCATTAGGATAGTTTCTTTTCTCAATTTTTAGCAATCACCTCTTTCTAGGGATTGCTTCCTGATGTAATTGCCTATTCTGGGCTTTTTGATCAATAAATTGCATTTTAGTTAAAAGCTTCTTATTTTGTTTTACTGCTTTGTTTGCAAGAACGTCAGAATTTTTGATAAAACGTTGCATTTGAAAACATGGTGGCTTTACAATAACATGCGCAGAAGAACATTTAAAATTGCTTTGAATGTTGAATAATCCTGGGTGGTGGATTCAAACCACGCAATATTACGGGGCATGTGTGTGTTTTCTTTTGTTGTAGGTAACAGATTCAGATGACTTCAAGCACAAGACGAGTAATCACTTATCCCCACGCAGAAGACTGGGGCAATCATGTTTAAGGAAGGGTTCACTGGTCACCCCTTTGTCACAACGTTTACTGATTGAGTCCATCATTCGGTCGACGGTCGTTCACGACGTCTCGATATCAGTAAATTGAGTTCAACTGGGTATCGTTGTATCTTATTAAGTCGATTCTCTCGTTCAGTACTTCCAACAGTTACAAGCTTTTTTGTGTCGATAACAGTCGCGAAGTCCCCAGTAGAGTTGCTTCGCAGACACCGAAGTTGATGGTTAATCCCCAGTGAAGTCGTCAGGAGTTTGAAGATGCTTAATCTCCTGTAAAATCCTCTTATGACGTTTCTTCAAGTAAGTCTTGTATCATGGAGCAAGAAGCAAGTTGTTGACCTTCCCAAGCATGGGGCATTTTGATTTCCCCAGCAGGAGATGTTCCAGATCTATTATCCCCAGTAGAGTTTGAGGGCATTTGGTCTTCTGTAAAATCCTCTTAAAAGGGCATTCCCCAGCACGAGACGCTTTAAAGCGGTTTTCTCCAGCAGAGTTGATGATGAACTCATTATCCCCAACGGAATCGTCAAACGGAAAGTTCGCCTAACATGGGGCATTATAGCACTTATCTTAGGCTCAACAGTCTTATGCCTCAGCAGACTACTGTGGAGTTGCTTTGGGTTCCCCAGCAGACCTCTAAAGACTCTCTCCCAGCATGTTGCAGCAGAACGTCCTCTAACCAGGATTTGCACATCCCCGACAGAGTAGCCTTGATTCCCAGCGAGATCATATCTCTGGTAGCGGTATCCCCACAGAGTTTAGCATTGAATCTTGTCAACAACACTCCCCAGCTGAGTTGATCAACAAAATCTATCCCTCAGTAGAGTGATAGTACATTCTTTCCCCGGCCGGGTTAGAAGGTTGATTCTCCCCTCAAAGGATCTCGAATTTGATAGATCCCCAAGCAGAGTTTTAATGACTTGTTTCCCCAGCAGGACGTCATTCAGAAAATTCTCATCCCCAGCGGAGTTGCTGTTACCAGAATTCATCCCCCAAGCAGATGAAGAATCATCATTTCCCCATATTCCAAAGTCCAATTTATTTTTGGCAAACTTAACAGTTCGAAGCAGACGGATTGTTCATTCATCCCCAATCAGCAGGGATATTATCCTTTCAGGAGTTTCTGAAGTCAAATCGTTGATCATTGTTCCTCAGCAGAGTCAGCAGAGATGTCTGACACGGATGCAGAGCGTAATCCAATATTGGAATTGCTAAAGGCCACCCGTAGTGTGGCAAGCCAGTAGTCGTCTGGCATTGTTAAAATACGTTCTCCAAGTCCAACCGTAGATTGGCAAAAGGTCCATCCAAGGGTGGCAAATCATTGGAAAGTCCAACCGTAGATTGGCAAAAGGTCCATCCAAGGGTGGCAAATCATTGGAAATTCCAACCGTAGATTGGCAGAAGTCCACCCGTAGTGTGGCAAGTCAGTAGTCGTCTGACTCCTTTTAAAAGACTGCAGCTAAGTCCAACCGTAGATTGGCAAAAGTCCATCCAAGGGTGGCAAATCATCAGCAAGTCCAACCGTAGATTGGCAAAAGTCCCCCGTAGTGTGGCAATTCAGCTGTAAAGTCCAACCGTAGCTTGGCAAAAGTCCACCCGTAGTGTGGCAGGTCAGTAGTCTTCTGACTCCATTCGAAGAAAAGACAGTCCACCCGTAGTGTGGCAATCCAGTAGTCGTCTGGCGTTGTACAAAAGACGTTGTTAAAGTCCACCCGTAGTGTGGCAAGCCAGTAGTCATCTGGCGTTGTACAAAAGACGTTGTTAAAGTCCACCCGTAGTGTGGCAAGCCAGTAGTCGTCTGGCGTTGTACAAAAGACGTTGTTAAAGTCCACCCGTAGTGTGGCAGGCCAGTAGTCGTCTGGCGTTATATAAAAGACATCTTCCCGGTGGTTTTATTCATCACCAGAATTTTATTCAAGCAGAGTTCGTTTGGTTGGGTTTATATCCCTTTTCTTCTTCCCTGCAGAGTGCAAATTTCCGGGTTATTTATGGTATTCAATCTCTCCATACCTTGAAAGTATGACAACAATCGCTATCATCCGTTCAAGTCTACAGTGATTGAATAGGGGCAGCTGTAATACCCCAAAATTTGCCCTCTCTTTTCTTCATATCTCTTAGCATGAGCTTTCATTGCATTGCATTGCATTCAAGCATAGAAAAATAAAACATCAAGCATCTAGCATTGCATCTTGCATAAGGGCATGTGATCAGGTGATCCAAGGTGTTGATCATCCAAAGCTAAAGAAGAAGACCAAGTGTTTCTCACAAGCTCAAGGGTCCCTTAAGCCATATATCATCTCACTTTGATCCCACAAGGCATGGGAAGAGAAGAATTCATCAAGAAGATTGGGCAGTGCATGATCTCCTACACAAGGCAGTCAAAAGTTGGGATCTGACCCCCAAATGGGCAAGCTCTTTGAGTTTTTATCACCTCCAAATGGCATATCTCATTATTGTTTGAGAGGATACACAACATATTCAGAGGAATTTGGATTTGGAAGATGTGCTTTTTCCTCCTAACCAGAGGGTGCCAAATTAGGGTTGGACCTAAAATCAGTTTATTTCTGATTTCTTGGGCAAGACTCGACCTCATGGTATTCCTTATGTTCTTAAGTGTTCATGGGTTTGCAAAGGTTCAAATCATGATTCTCAAGTCCATATACCTTTATTTGGTCAAGGAATGGCATGGATATCATCATTCATCAAGAATCAAAGTTCATGGCAAAAGTTACTAAATTTGGAAATGACTTGTAATGAGAACTTTCTATTTTTGGAAGTTTTATAAGTCACATTCAACTTGACTTTTCATCATCAAAGAAGCTCCAAATGAATTTTCCTCCAACATTAAAGTTGAATATCCTTCTCTCCCATTTCCAAAAAGTACTAGAACATTTCCATATCATTTGTAGAACTCAAGTTATGGTCAAAAGATGGCAAGGTGCATTTTGAGGTTTTCATTTGGTTCCAATTTTCCACCTTTTGCATTTTGGCACAAATGGACTTGTAATTGATCTTTTTGCTTCATGTTATATTACAACATCAAAATGCAAGTCAAGAGGAGTATTTTTGGCCTTGGAATCAAACTATTTCATGCCATATTTCTCATTATTTTCTCATTGTTCAAAAATGCAAATTGAGTCAAAACTTACAAACCAAGAAAGTACAAGGCCCAAATTCAATTCAGAGGTGATACATGAGTAAAGTGGAGGCGAATCATGCTGGTGGCAAGGGCTTCTCACGTGTGAATTAGTGGTGGTGGTACAAAATGCATTTTTGCAATTTCACCCAAATCTCATTAACCAAGGTTCTAATTACTTCTTAATTCTAATCAGTGAACTAATGGAGAGTATATATGCTTACTCGTACCCTCACAGCTAGGGTAGAGACTCTCATTTGCACAGTTTTGGTTTTTTGCTCTCACACTTCCTCTCATTGAATCTCACTCTTCTTAGAGCTTCTTTGAGTTTTCTCTTCATATTCTTGATCAGTGAAGAGAATAGAGCAAGAATCAACTGCTATTTTGAGCTCATACTGAGAATTTCACCAAGTTCCATTCAAGAGGGTTCAAACTTAAATCTCAAGATCTAGCACGATTTCAAGCTCTAGTTGCATTTATTTTGCATCTAGAGGTTCCAAGGAGTGGATCTGCAGTTTTTGGAGGGATTTCTTGGAGGTTTTCAAGTTCTACAAGGTTCAGGTTGGTGAATTTTTCATACTCATAGAACTTAGTTTTCTTGTGTGAATTATGATCTATGACGTTCACTGATTATCCTGATCTATTTTATTTGAAGTTTGGACGTGTATCATGTGTGTATTGTGAGTTTAAAGTTTTGGATCCAATGTTTATTTCCTTCGATTTGCATTATTGGTTGACTGTTTGTTGAAATGGTTTGGATATTTGTGATCCTCTTGTTTTTCTGATCATTTTGGTATACCTATTTGCAATTTCTGGAGAAAAATACGTAGCAGCTCATCGGAGAGGGTGGCCGGAGCCCTAGCTCCGGCGGCTGGAAGAGGTTCAGTCCGGCAAGGGTTAATTTGGAGAAGAAACAATCACGTCCGTCCGTCCTTTGGATCTAACGGATCTCATTGTGCCACATTTTTTTGTTTTATGTTTTTATTTCAGTGCTTATGTGTATGCCACTCCATGTGTGTTAGTGTGTACCTCACTTCTCAGCCTTTGATTGTGTTTAAGTTTTGAACTGATGATTTAACATGGCGCGTTGGATGCATCATGTGGATATTAGAATGACAGCACATTAAAATGACCATGTGCCTATCACGTGGGAGTGTATTGTAGGCTGAATGTTTGTATGCATGCGTGTGTACCTGATTACGGTGTGCATGATTATCCTGGCCTCTCATCTCTTTTACCTTTTGATCTTGTGGACGTGGTTTGTTTGGTTTTCACACGTTGGATTAATTGTGTGGTTGTGATTGAACCTGCACGTTGACTGATTCCATTGCTCTTTTTTTGACTTTTGCTTTTGGACCTGTGGCCTTGGGCTTTCTTTTCGCACCCCCTCATCTGGGCCTTGTTTTATTTCCAACGTATTTGCATTGCTGATGACACCCCCTGGTTTATTTCATTTGATTTATTTTATTTTTCATGTAGCATTTGCATTTTATTTTCTGAAATCATTTTTATGTATCTAAAAATCATAAAAAAATTCATGAAACTTCCTTTTAGTTTTATAAAATTTTTCCATATTTTATTTTCTCATTTTATTTTATTTTTGGCATCTGATTTAATTAATTGCTTAATTTTCTTTTGTGAATTGTTTCACTTGCACACTTTAACTTGTAAATTTTCTTTCTCATCATCTATACTTCATTTTCAATTCATTCTTTTTGCATTTGTTAGATAACATTCTGAATTACATGAAAACATTTTTGTTTCATTTTTAAAACTTTTTCATATTGCATTTTGGTCCCTCTCTTTTGCATATTGATACATGTTTCTCACTTGATCCTTGTTTAATTGTTTGAATGGTTTAACTTGTGAAACTTTGTGAGATCTTTTAGCATGTGATTGTATTCTGACCTATATCATTTGAGTTTAAATTTCATAATTGTTGAATGTCATTTGATGCATGTTTGATTTTTTGTGCTTAAGTGAACTATGCAAGACTATATCTTGACACTTCTTTGCACATCTTGACTTGGGGTTCACCTTTTGACAATCTCTTTAACTCTTTTTGATCCAATCTTTTTGTATATGTTACTTGACTGAGTTAACTTACATTTGATTATTTTCTGGGATTTTATTGAGCCACTTTGCTATTTTTTATTGATTTTTACTTGTGGTGCAAGTTTGTTTAAGGTATACTTTGATACATGATCTAGTTTGAGTGCATTTGCTTACTTGTGATGGAGTGATGCTTGAGATGTTTTTATGGTATGATCATTTTCTATTTGAGCTTACTTGTGACTTTGGAATCATCCCCATTTGATCATTTTTCAATTTGTTCTTGATTTTACAAGTTGGTGTTGTTTTGGAATTGAATCTTGTGATATGATCAACCTAATCTTGTGATTGCTTCTTTGTGTGAATTCATTCATGTATGAAACCTTTTGTTTGGTTTGTATGACATGCTTGAGGTTCTGGTACTTATGATTTAAGGTTCATTATGTGACTTTCATTTCACTTTATGCCTCACACTTCTTTGCTTGCTTGCATGAATGATAAGTGAATGTCTTTCTCAATTTTGATACATGTTTTGAATGTGTTGTTTGATGATTAATCTTGTATGACTTGAGTTTGATCTTGGCATGATGCTAATGTGTATTCTACTACCCTTGGGGTTCATTACTTGATTTTCATCTCACTTGGTCATCATGGTTTGAATTATGTGATGCATATCATCCCCTTTGCTTTGTAACTTCTTTGGTGCATATTATTGCATAATGTGAATCTGTTTTGCACATTGAATTGTTGATGATAATATGATATTGGTTCTGACTTGTCTTCATTTTCATCTTGCCTTTCTCATTTCATCTTGTTATGAAGTCCATGTATGCTTCATTGTGCATTTCATACAAGTATGCTTGCATTCTTTCATGTTTATCTTTGCATGCTTACTTGAATTGTTTTGCATTGATCTTTGAAACATGTTGATTGATTTGAGTTCGACATTTATGATATGATGTGCTTGCTGCCACTTATTGTATCTCATCTCCCTTCTTCTTCTCTCTTCTTCTCTTTCACTCTTTCTCATCCCATGAATCTCAAGACTTGTTCAAGTCTTGGATTCTTTCCCCTTTAGAGCTACCTAGTCCAACTTAATTTTTGATTAAGCTTGGAGTAGGATTAGCATTAGGTTTTAAGTAGTCTTTTCTTCTAAACCTCACTAACCATAGGACATCCATGCATGATAACATTAGGACTTTTAGCTTCCCTTTAGAGTTCCCTTTGCGTTTTCTCTCTTCTTATCTCAAAATAAAAGTAAAAGAAACTTAATAAAGATTAACGTGTATTGCGCTCGAGCCTTAAGTGTAGGAAGTGAAGAACGAGGGGTCCCCCTCCTCTTCTAGAGTGTTTAGCATACGTTCCATTTGGGGGCGACCATGCGATTCACTCGTTCCCGCATGGTAGACTTTGGTGCAATACAAGTTACAAATAACTGTAAAAAAACACTTCTTGCTAAAAAACTTCAAACCAACAATAACATTTTTCCTTCGGGAATTCTTTTCTCATCTCACCCACTTTCAGCACACGAACGTGCTCCTACTTGTTCTCTTGCAAGATGGTAACACACTCGGACCAGCGAACCTGCAACACCTGAGCTAGAACGTTAGCCGTTCCCTAAAAAACACAAACAATCCATCCCTAGTGAGGGGAACTACGTCGCTCTGATTCTCATGTTCCCGATGAGATACGTAGGCAGTGGGGTAGGGCCCATTCGAGCACTTCTTTTATTTTCCCTACATTTGTTTCTTCGTTTCTTTCCGTTCTCGTTCTTTTTCCTTTCCAGTAGCAGTGGAGCTCCAGACGACGACACCCTTTGATTGGAGCAAGCAAGCGTGGATCCCATCGGGTACGATGGACGCGTGGGGGTGCTAATACCTTCCTCACGCGTAACCGACTCCCGAACCCAGTTCTCTTGGTCACAAGACCATGTCCTTTCTTTCCCTCAGGTTTATGCGGTGTTTCCTTTCCCACTCTTGGGATAAATACACATTGCTGGCGACTCTGTTTCGGTGCCACTTTCGCGTTTGTACTTGGATGAAAATCCCGGGAGAGACAATCATGTGTCTGGAGCAACCACTGTCAAAGTACCAGTCTTCTTTGGCAGAGGCTCTCAGGGAGGTATGGGCAATGAAAGCTAAAGTTTGATCCTTAGGGATCGATTTCTTCTTCCCTTTAGGAGTCTTCCTTCTTCTTCTGGATTATTTTGAAGATTTAGGATATCCATTCAACTTGTAATAGTGAGCCCTTATATGACCAAACTTTCCATAGTAATAGCACTGTTTGTCCTATTTTTGTTTTCCTGGAGAGTTGTTTTGAGGCCTTTGGTGATGTTGAGACATCTTTCCTGACATCACATGGGCTGAGTTCCCTCCAATCCTATACCTTTTGATCTCAACTTGATCATTATAGCCAAGACCCTTCCCACTTCCGACATTTCTTCCTGACATAAGAATTTCATCTAGCATATCTGAGCTGTTGTTCATCATCCTTATATACTTGGTCATATTGTTGAGCTTGGAGTTTAACCACTCCACTTTATCCTCTAAATCCAAGATCGTTTCTAGGTGGTTCAATCTTTCATCACACAGTTGTGAGATAAGATTCTGCTGATCTTGTCCTAGTTTATATAATTCAGCAAAGTCCTTAGGGTTGAGTGATCCGTTCTCTGATTCCTTGTCAGAATCATACACTCCAGTCATTGCAGACACCTTCTTAGTAGTCTCTCCATCGCTTGAGGAGTCATCCTCAGACCACGAGGTGGATATACCCTTTTTCTCCTTCTTGTGGTACGTGGGACACTCACCTCTTATGTGTCCAAAACCTCCACATTCAAAGCAGTGAATTCCCTTCCCTCGATTGGGTTTTCTGTCATATCTAGGTCTTCTCCCAAAATTTCTTGATCTATGGATGTCAGAAGTCTGAGCCTTGACAATTGCATTCGACTTCTCATCCAATTGCTTTGCCAGTAGATGAAATTGTTTTTCAAGGAACCCTACAGCTTTGGACAAATCGTCTTTAGTGTCACCCTCTTCTTGGTTGGTCACAAGGGCAAGACTTTTCTTCTTTTCATCCTTTTGGCTAATAGCCATCTCAAAGGTTTGAATAGATCCCATAAGCTCATCTACCTTCATGGTATTTATGTCATGAGCTTCTTCAATGGCTGTCACTTTCATATAAAACCTCTTGGGGAGAGACCTTAGAAATTTCCGAACCAACTTGACTTCAGGAATTTATTCTCCAAGGTCACTGGATGTGTTGGCAATATCAACAATATTCATATGAAAGTCATGTATACTTTCATCTTCTCTCATGCTCAGGTTCTCAAACTTAGTAGTGAGAAGCTGAAGTCTTGAGGATTTGACTCGAGAGGTGCCTTCATGTGCAGTCTTCAGGATTTCCCACGCATCCTTTGCAATAGTGCAATATTTTATGAGCCTGGAGATGTTCTTGTCCACCCCAATGAACAAGGAATTCAAGGCTTTGGAGTTTCCTTGAACAAGCTTATCATCTTCATCGTCCCAATCTTCTTTAGGTTTCAGCTACTCGGTGAGCTTCGCATCTTTGTCTTTGATCTTTGGTGGATCCCACCCTTTAACCACAGACTTCCAAGCCTTTCCATCCATAGACTTGATAAACGCCACCATGCGAACTTTCCAATAGTCATAGTTGGAACCATCAAGTATTGGTGGTCTATTCAGAATTCCTCCTTCTTTATCCATCGAACCAGAAAGTATTGTCCCTGAATCTCACCCAGATACAGAGCAGGATGCCTGCTCTGATACCAATTAAAATTCTGGTTAAGAAGATCACGAAGATGTCAGACAGGATGTCGTGACACTTGATCTCTTCTTCTCACAAGGATCTAAGGAAGAACAAAAGTAAACAGCAGAATTTAAACAACACAGAAATTATTAACCCAGTTCGGTGATCAACAACACCTACGTCTGGGGGCTACCAAGCCAGGAATGAAATCACTAAGTAGAATTGGTTCTAAGCTAAACTCCAACGTTTACAACTTAGCACCTAGAAACTACCCTTCCTAGATTTCTACCTAAGACACTCCTAGGTATGAGACCCTTCTTGTAACACCCTTATTTTACCCAACGTAATTATATAATATTAGAGTATAAAATTTCGACATACATGATGTCACATTCATCTCAACGTTAGCATATCATGCAATCACCTGTAAATCATACAAAAACAATACATCTCTCCGGATAACTGATTCGAACCTGTTCGGTCTTTAAAATATAACAACTTTAACTTTCATGCAGCGGATTCATAAGTCCAACATAAAATTTTCTTAAGTTTGAATTCAACAAAAACAACACTTCCAAATCAACACGTCTTTACCATTCAAATAGTTAAAGTATCTTCATCCAACATAAAACCACTTCAAATGTAAGCTTTTAATAAAAACAATGTAAAATTCAGCAACTTAAACATAATTCAATCAATAGGAAAAACACGCGATTATCCCCCCGAGTACTACGTATCAGAGCGACAACCACCGACTCGAACTAATGAAGGTAGGCTCCCTTCATTCCGGATTACCTGCACGTTACCAATATAAAGGCAACGGCGAAACAAAGAAAGGGTGAGATATCCAATAATATAATCAAAAGTATGATAATTAATATATTAGAATTAGAATCATACAAGTTTCACCACTTCACAGTTAACAGCCATATTACAACTAATCAACATTCATCATAACAACAATTCCGTTAATACGACTCAATGCGACTCAACTTATGCAGATGCATGTGGTACCATTCGGAGTAGAACTCCCAACTTAAACATATGCCAGGTTATCGAGGCATTTCCAACTTAAACAGGTGCCATCAAGGGCCAACTTAATCAATGCCATCAAGGCCAACTTAAACAATGCAATATATGCGACATATGAACGACATACAATTAACAACATCAACACCACAAATACAACTCAGCACAACATAAACAACTTTCAATTTTTGGCTATTTAAGCCTCCAACAAAAACATGTCCATATTTTGGGACAAAAACCAACTCAATCAGCTGTACCGGTAATTCCACGCATTCAACTTAATTTAACAAAATAAATACAATACACGTATTATATTCATATACACGAACTTCCCCGTAAATTTTCGTTCGATTCCGGGCAACTAAATATACCGCTTAATTCTACCGGGCAACTAAAATTCCTACTGTTTTCAACTTCCAGCATCTTTTCAACAAAAATAAATCAACCACACTGCCTACTAATTATTACGAACTTCCCCAAAAATTTTCATTCGATTCCGGACAACTAAATATACCGCTTAATTTTGCTCTCGACACTGTTTTCTATCCAGTTCTGCTACTAAATTTATTTTTCTGCTACAGTATATTATGCTACCAATTTTTATTGTCATCAAAATCAACTCTGTTACCAAATGGTCACTACCTGCTAAGGACTTGCTACCTATTATTTTCTGGTTTTCTGCTATCAATATTGTTCTGTAGCAATATCCACTACACCTACTCAATACTCCACTGTATCAACTGGATACCACTACTCTTCTATACTACCAAGCATTGTACCTATGGTTTAAATTTTAATTTTAAAAATTAAAGAACTATGCATATAATTCAATTCCCTGCAGCGCCTTAAAAAAAAGTACTCAAAACTATCCTACTTGATCACCTGTAGCGCATGGAATGAGAAGGGGATTTATTTCTCTTTTTTTTTTCTTTCCAATCACAACCCACCGCCCCCACTATAATATATATAACAAAAATCATCCAACAACTATGCTGCTACACACTACCTGCAGCGCATACCTGTAGCCCCCCCTCCACGTGTCCAATATATAATAATCCGATTTCTCTTGTTTTCTTCCATGAGCATATAATTATATATTATATCTAACCCCCCCACTTTTCAATTATTATATATATAACTTCATAAGCCATTAGTTGGAAAGGTCAACAATTTGCTACAGTACCAGTAAGATAAAACGCATCGCTACAGGCTATATGGCTTGAAATATGGTTTCAAATTACTCTATCAAATAATAATGGGTCTCTATAATATACCAATTTCAATCCAATAATAACTACACAATGAAAAATCATATAAATCCCAATTCCTACATACTAACTATCATTCTCCCGGTTATAAAATTCGAACCCCACCCTTACCTGATTGGATCGAAGGTAGCTCAAATTTCTTGATTTTTTTCCACACCGGTAGCAATTTTTCTCGTCTTCTTCCCCCTCCAAACACTGTTCGCAACTTTTCTGCTCCTCTCTATTAGGTTTTTGTTTTTTTTTTTTGTTTTTACTACTTTAACACAAACTAGTGATTTAATAAAATAATGGGTCACTATGTCTTAATGGGCTTACTACTAGTCACTTAGAAATTGCTATTCCCACCCATAACTAAACTCAAATATTTAAATTAATAATTCTACTAAACTAATATTATTTATAATATTAATTTCCCGACTAATTTATACCTGACTATCAACTTACCGACTTAACCACATAATCGACATATTCCTCAATTATTCGGAAATTACTTAATAATATTTTAATTATATTATTTCTAATATTATTCTACGACTAAACCAACTTAAATACCAACTTATCAATTAAATCTCCTCAACACAAAATTAACCGAATAATCACCGATAATTAATTAAATATTTAATTAAATAAATAATTAAATATTCGGGGCGTTACACTTCTCAATTCCCTTCCAATCACAACAGTGACTGAAAATATTACAACTCAATAAACAATCCTTCTCAAGTATTCACACAATACACGAGAGGCTCACACAAGTACAAACCCTAGTACTTCTAAAAACAGCTGCAATAATCAACCAACAAACTAGGTTAACTCCAACCTATTTATATTGCAAACCACAGCTGGACTTGGGCTTCAAAAGCGCAACAATTCTCCTCCTCAGAATTTGTGACCTAATCCTTTCTTTAATCCCAAGTTACCAAAAATGTCTCCTTACAAGAAAACTGCATATTCCATTTAGAATCAGAATCTCTGATTCCACAATATCAGATGCCACCTGGAATCAAGTCATATTCCAATCACACGTGTTACCAAAAACAGTTATACCAAAACTGTAACAGACAAAGATGTCGAATCCACCTGATAGGACATCTTGTCTAATGTAACGCCCCAGTTTTTGCCAGTTTTATTTTATTGAGTCTTTTTGGATTATTTTATTATTATTTTATTTTATTTTCGACTTTTATGTGAAAATATGTTATTTTTCGTCGTGAATATATTTTATCGCATTTTGGGGATCGTTTGCGAGAAATATGAGTGTAGGGGTATTTTGGGCATTTGGGGTGTATTTTGATTAAGTTAGAATAAATAGAAAGAATAGAAAGAAAAAGAGAGAAAAGAAAAGTAGAGAAGAAGAAAAGAGAAGAGAAAGAAGAAAAGAGAGGAAAAACTTGTGAAGGAAGAAATCAATCTCCCGACTTTCTAGAACACGATTAAATCGGGTAAGGGTGCGAAACTCGATTATACTGTGATTGTGTATGATTATGTATGTTTTGTGTGGATGTTTTGGTTTGTTTTTCCATATGTTTCCGTTTACGCCGTATTGGACGAAATCGATAGAAACCGATGTTTTTACGGTCGAAAAGTCGTATAAATACATGTGTTGGTTGATTATATGTATGTGAGCTGCTGTTTATAGTTTCATGAAGTTTGGTTATGTTTTGGTTAGTTTTCGTTAGGTTCCGTTGTTTTGTCCGTTTAGGTCGAATTGTAGAAAACCGATGTTTTCACGGTTAGAATTCGAAATAAATTACGTAGTTGTATCGAGTAAGGTTAGGTCGTCGTATGTCGTGCTTTTTATTCGATTTGGTGATGTTTGAAAAATCTGGTTTTTGAAAGGTTGAAATTTAATCGAAAAATCGAACGTCGTAGAAATTTCGTTTATGTGTTCTAAATTGTTCTTTTGTATTTGGTGGTTGGGCGTATATGTTTGTTTCGGTGAAAATGTTCGATTTAGTCGAGTTTCCGGGCATTTTGGAAAAGGGACAGCAATGGTGTATTTTGAGAAAATCTGGTTTTTGAGGAAAAACAGAGTTATGTATCGATACATAACAGCTATGTATCGATACGAAATGGTTTATGTATCGATACATAACCCCTATGCATCGATACATACTGTGAAAATTGGGAAAAATAGCATTTTCACTACAGCATGTGTCGACACATGCGTGCTATGTATCGATACATGAGGTCTTTTTGTATCGATACATAAAGCCTATGTATCGATACATACTGTGCTGAACCATAAAATTCTGGTTTGTCGGGAAACTTCGGAAATTCATATCTCTTGAACCGTAAGTCGGTTTTGACCCTCGTTCGAAGCGTTGGGAAGCTAACGAGATGTTCTTTCTAGAAAAAATAATTTTGAGGTCTGAATCTAGTCCAATCGGTACAGTTTTTTCGAACCGTTTCGTAGTGTCGGGCGTCCGGTTTATGTTTTTACGTTATTTTGAAATATTCGTATCTTCTTCGTTGTTTATCCGATTTAAGTGTTCTTTATATGGATGTGAAGCTAAAAATATGTTCTATGATTTGGTGAAGAAAAATATTATTTTTAGCCGACTTTTGGCCGATGTTGCGGTGAGAATTGGATACCATAGTTATTAATGAACTAGGATCACATTTCTTTAAATGTTCACCACCGTCTTTGATTTATCCAAAGGAAAGGTTCAAAAGCGAAAAGACCTAAAGATCTAAGGTTCGGGGGTTGATTACGCCTAGGGAAGGTATTAGCATCCTAAACGTCCGTAGTACTCTACGGGAACCTCTCGTTAGTATTTATGTTATCTCTCATTCGCTTGCTAAGGGTGTTATGCTAAAGGTTGAACCCTAGGGGTTAGTATCTAAGTATACTCGATAAGGTATCGCACCTTACGCCTACGTATCCTCGGGTGTAGAATCAGAGTACGCGTAGTTCTGCAAAGAGGAACTTCTTGACGGGGTCAAGGTTCCAAGGGGAAGTAAAGTCTTGGGCAAGACCTTACATAGAGTGCGGCGACTCTAAAGTTGTAGGTTGGTTTAAGAGGGGTAGGATTGTAAATGTTCGCGGCGGAGCATTTACTTGGAGTGCGGCGACTCCGATCCTAAGGCTAAGATTCTAAGTGTCTACGGCGAGACGTGGAGTGCGGCGACTCCGAATCCTAAGGCCTAGGGTTCTAAAGTGTTAGTCCTATGACGGTTTAGTCAATTATTAATAACCTTCCTTTGGAATGTCGAGGGGACCAACTAACTTTGATTATTTGTGCATACTAGCAAAGTGGGCTAGTTAAAGTGCATTGTGACCGCAAAAGGTTGAATGCGAGGCCCGAAGGCGATCGACTTACATGGGTATAAAAGTGGCTCGACGTTGGATCGAGAGTTTTTAGTATTTTGAAAAGGTTTGAACAATAATAAGCATACATTCATCAAGTAATAGCAAACATGAATATCAATCATGAGATAGCACACAGCATCCGATTCACTCAAACGTGAGGTGGATCTAACGAGTTTGAATTTTAAGAAAAAAGAGTTGATTGAGAAAGTTGATTTTAAGGTTTATAAAAAAATGGGTCTGATTTGGTACTTATTGTTGTGAGAATTATTAAGAATTACTTTCACTTAATTTCTAAAGAATGTTTATTTTATTTTGAGGATTATTTTAAATTGAAAAGTTAAAGGTCTCCTTAATTAAATTGAAAGATTAATTTAATATTAAGGTTTATTAAACGAAAAAGAGTGATTAATTATTTTAATGTTTTAATGAAATAGTTTTATTATAAAAGATTAACTAAGAAAAAGGTTTTCGATATTAATTACAAATTAAAAGTTAGGTTAAATTATAAAAGTAATTTTAATAGTTTTTTCTAATTATGAAAAAGGTTTTGATTAATAAAGAAAAAAAGGGTGAGATGTAGAAAGGGTCAAAACGGAGGGACTCTCACGCGGTCATTCCTCTCTTCTCTCTCTCGCCGCTCAAAACCAACACCAAGTTAGGGTTTACCCTAAATCGGCGCCGCCGCTCTCTCTCTTTCGCCACGCAATCAAACTCTCCGTCTCTCACGATCTCTCACGATCAAACAAAGATAACCCTTTCCCCCATGGTTTCCCGCCCCCATTTTTACTATGATTTTCAGATTACATGTTACAATATTAGAGCAAATGTAAAATAAGGGTGACGCCGGCGGTTGAAGACGGAAGGATGCGATACTCGTGATTTCCAAAGATGAGTCTCTTTCTCCTCTCCTTTCTGCGCTTTGTGTGTGTTGTGTGTTGCGACTGTGTTCTTGACCTTGCGTGCGTGCGGGTTTGATGGTTTTCCTTCAACCGTGGTTGTCGTGAATTTCTATAAATCTCCTTGCTTGTGGTGTATGTGAGCAGCATGAACCTGGTACGGATCGATGGTTATGTAGTAACTTCACTGCTTGAGGTTAATGTTGAACTTTTAGGACTGATGTTTGAATGGTCATCACAGGTGACGATTGAAATTGGCTTGTGGAGGTTGGGATCATTTTTTTTCTTTACTGCAGCGTTATGATTTCTGTGATGGGTATGTATTGGCTTCTTCTGACATACGATGAATCTTTTTTTGTGTATGTTGAATTGTTTGGTATATTTGGTTGTTTGTGGAATTCTGGTTTTAAAATGAATGGTTGTGTATTGTTGGAATTTTTGGTCGTGGTGGATGTGTGTTGATGGTTGATTGCAGGACTGATATGAAAAAAATGGTCTCCCCCTTGGTGTGTGGTTGTTGCTCCTTTTATATGTCCTCCGTATTAAGTGCGCATATAATTCTTGTCTGAACATGTTGCACACTGTTTTTGGAAATTATTCAAAAGTTGTCTGACCCTGCTTTATGATGATAATGATATTCCCTTTTCCAATTGAACATGTCTGAAATTGTTGCCGTTTCGAAAGATCGTATTTGTTTGTGTATTGGAAGTTATTAAAATTGTTGGTCCTTGTCCCTTTCCACTTCTGTCGTGATATATTGAAAACTTAAATGGAACTCTTAACTATTGTCTGATTACGTTGTTTTTCCTGTCGATAACGTCTTGAAAACACATCGTATCTGTTCTGATTTTGTTTTGGAAAGATTTGTCTCTGTTGGAAACAAAACTGTGAATAACATCCTTATCCCTCTTAAATGTCTCTCCCTTTTCAATATAAAACATGTTCATCCAACTTTAGGAAAGCTTTGATTCTTTTGAGACATGTTGCAAGTATTTGGAAAAACTCTAATTATTGTCTGATATTATTGTATTGGAGAGAGTTTAATTTGTCTTGAACATGTCTTAGATATGTTTGGACCCCTTTCCTTTTTCAATTCGATATGTTTGGTTCAAAATCTGCCATGTACTTTTTGAGTGCGATTTATGATTAATGATGATGATTTTGTTTAATGCTTGGCCATACATTCTGATCTTGTGTGATTGTACTTTGAAAAGAAATTAAACTAGTTTATGAATTGATAATTTGCGCAGCACCACTTTTCTTTAGGACTGTTATAATTTCCTTGTAACAACTAGCAACATAAATGGTAAATCTGCTTTTCCTGACAATTGTGTACTTAAAGGTCCCTTTCTTTTGGTTTTGGTGTAACAGGAGCACGTGATGGCGACAGAGTTTGGCTGAGCCCAATAAAGCAGCGGTTGGATGAACTTCCATAGTACGCTTTGAGGTAGAGTAAGCAGAGGCAATACAGTTCGCAGGTGTTGTAGTTTGTCACTTGGAACTCTAGATCGTACGTGGGTTGCACAGGCGTGCACAAAATCTATTAAATCTGATCCTGAGAATTGCACCCGTATTTGTGACAGACTTTAATGGCGTTTGGAGTTATCTCTTTTGCAAGATATTATATGGGAGCTTTGCCTTTTGAATTGTTTGAACTCAAATATTCCAACTACAATTATCTTGGCAACAATTTTAGTTTCCTATCCAATATTATACTTCACCTCCTTAAGGCATTGGCCCTTAGAAACATGTGCCAAAATGATTAATTTTCCTAATGTAGGATCCTCTCTTTCAGTAACACGCCATGCATGAATCTTCCATCCTTCACCAGTAACAAATATTTGAAATGATAATGGTGCCTTGTTGAGATTTTGTTAACCTTGGAAAGTCTTGTAAAGAATATATGACTTGTCATTAATATGAATATGTGAGCTTTATGGAAGAACACCTTCCGATGTAAAATTTCAACTTTTGTATACTATGAACTCCTCGCGAACCTTGGAATTATCTTAATCTTGCATTTTGAATTTCTCAAATTTTAGCATGGTGAAGGACTAATGTTTAACTTGAACTCTCATAACTTTGTATTTAGAAGTTCATAAAAGAAATGAACCCAATTGAAGCCTTGTATGCTTTGAACTTTCTTTAAACTTAGAATTTACCCTTGGTGATAAATTCCAAACAAAGGTCTTAAAACTTTCTTGATCATGGATCCAATGAAAAAAACTTGTTCATTTTAAAACGAACATATGCATCCCACAATCTTTATAAAATAAAACATGATTCCTCTCATGCTTTGCATCTTGAATAATCCTTGCCATTTGTATTTGCAATTTTGGATCTTGAATTGGAATTTCAACTTCGGAAAATGAGCTTTATAACCAAGTCTTATGAATTTGTGAGGATTTCAACTTCTACCAATGGTCAAGGTATTTTGAACATCTTGAATTCCAAACGATCTTCAAACTTACTTGAAGAAACTTGACAACTTCAAGAATATGAATAGTCTTCTTGAAACAGAAATCATGAGCTTCGTGTTGAACTATGTGTGAATTAGATCACAAGAATGATGTAGGAACTTCAAATTTGATCTTGTAAGCTTGTGACAATGATGGACTTGAATTTGCATTTGGAAATCAACTTTCTACTGCCTCCTAACTTGACCTTTCATTACTTAAGAACATAGCACCACAGAGCAAACACGTCCCTTAGATTTTGAGGAGCTGACAGAGGGGGGAGACGCCATCTTTGCAGTGTAACTTTGCCACACAACCAATGAAAAATCTTTTATGAAATCTGAGAAAGAGAGGTTTGGTAGTGGTTTAGGGATCAGAGGGAGAAAGGGCACAATCTCACAGGAATTCACACCCATCTTGCAAGGACCAGGGCCACAAACACACACACAACACAACCTTCAAGTCTCGAATCTTCTGCACCAGCACATGTGTTCGCAGATGAAACAAACAAAACAAAAACTAGATAAAGCAGTAAGTTATGCACGAATGATTGCCCTAATATGATATGCAGACGAAACAATGAATCTAAGGGAAAAATTTGGGGTACAACAGCCGACTTTACCGATTAATCATGAATAGTTGTTTTTGATGAAATGTTGTGATGATGATTTGTGGCCGAAAGGCAAGAAAATGCTAAGTGTGATATTGGATGATATATGCATGATTGTTGATGTGTGTGAGCATGCAATGTGAAAGTCATGAGTCGCTGTATGCCAAACATCATATTGTGCATTGTTGAAACGTCCTGAGTGACGATTTGATTCTTGAGGGAATCCACTATACCATCGTGTGCCTCAAAAATACGAGGCGTTGCCTGAGGACTTAAAGCGATATGTATAGACGATTGTGGGCTCCTTTGGAGACTTAAAGCAATCCTTAACGTCGTGTGCCTTGAAAATATGAGGCGTTGCCTGAGGACCTAGAGCGACGGGTAAACATCGTAGGCCCGACGGGGAGTTACTTGAGATTCTCAGTAACGAGCGATGGTTCCAATAGTTCCTGAGTGAACTGATGATGAGACATGTGACATTGGGAGTCGGTACCGCATGGCATGTGCATAGAGTCGTTGTGTCGGTCTATGTGCATTGCATAAATCATGAATTAATTGTGTGTGAATTTGTGAATGTGATTGATGATTGTATGGTATATGTGTGGTGTGTAATGGTATTCGATGCTTGAGAATTGTGCGGTATTATCTTATATGTGGTTGTGGTGAGAATGTGTTACTTGTACATTTTTGTGTTTATATATATAATTTTATTCAATTATATTATGGTTGTTTTTCTCACCCTTCTGCTATTTTATAACGCTCTATGAGGCGTTGCAGATTAGAGCTGCTGGAGGTATTCCTTTTTGTGAAGCGTTGCGTCTTCATTATTTTGGTCGGTCGGTTCTGATATGTGAATCCGGGTAGTTAGGGTGGCCGCGTGCTATTATTTTGTATATCTGATGTTATATTTTGGTTGTACATATGCTACCTGATGTATGACAAACTGTTTATATGTGTATATGTATATATATGTTATTCAGACTTTAGATTTTCCGCTTTAATTCTAATTTCTGAAAAGTGGGTGTAAGGAACGAAGTTTCCTCTGTATGATTGCTACCCCACAGTTGCATATCATTATGGGCAGGTGTTGCATGTTATGTGTATGTTTGGTTACTTTGATGTGATTCTCCCTTTCTATGCCATGATGTTTCAAATATACTCTGATCAATTTTCGAATTTTCTTTCTACCGCTTTAATTGCGTGTTAATTGGGGGTATAGATTGGGGGCGTCACATTAAGTGGTATCAGAGCCAGTCCGTGTCAGTTGTGTCGTTTGTGGCTGTTGTGTATGGCATATTGGGCGAGTTGTGTTGAGCAAGTGGTTGTTTAACCATAGTTTCTGTATTTGGACGAACAGAATATGGCTGGTCGTAATGATGCTACTTTGGCTGCTGCGATGGAAGCCATGGCACGAGCTGTGCAGGGTGCACCGAATGCGGCAGGAAATGATGAGTTTAGAAAGAATAAGCCGCCGGTCTTTAAAGGGAAACATGATTCGGATGGTGCGCAGTTGTGGTTGAAAGAGATTAAGAGGATTTTCAGAGTAATGGATTGTGACGAGGATGATAAGGTGAGGCTGGGCACTCATATGTTACATGAAGAGGCTGACGACTGGTGGATCAGTACTCGTCGAGTGTTGGAAGTTGAGGAGGAGGAAGAAGAGATTACTTGGGAGGTGTTTAGTCGAGAGTTCCTAAGGAAGTATTTTCCGGAAGATGTCCGAGGAAAGAAGGAGATTGAGTTTTTGGAACTAAAACAAGGTAACTTATCTGTTGTTGAATATACTGCTAAGTTTGTGGAGCTTGTGCAGTTTTATCCTCACTATGTGGAAGCGACAGCTGAATTTTCAAAGTGTGTAAAGTATGAAAGTGGGTTGCGTCTTGAGATAAAGCAGGCTATTGGATATCAGAGGATTCGAAGGTTTGCTGATTTGGTTGAATGCTGTAGGATTTATGATGAGGACAGTAAGGCCCGTTCTGCTCACTATAAAAGTGTAAGTGACCGGAAAGGGAAGCAACAGTTCCGTGGTGGACCGTATGTGTCACCGGCTGATAAAGGTAAACAAAGGGGTTCTTTTGATCGGAGATCAGGTGGAGGAAGTATGTCTAATTCTCCTAGGTGTTTTAAATGTGGTGAATTGGGTCATCGCTAGCATGAATGTAGGAAGAATGTGATTAAGTGTTCTAATTGTGGTGGTATCGGACATGTTGTAGCGGATTGTAAAAGGAAGAATGTCGTGAAGTGTTACAATTGTGGAGAACCTGGTCACATTAGTTCGAAGTGTCCTAATCCGAAGAAGGCTCAGACTAGTGGGAAAGTGTTTTCGTTGGCGGGAACTCAGACTTCAAAGGCAGATCGTCTGATAAGAGGTACTTGCTTTATTAATAATATGCCTTTAATTGCTATTATTGATACTGGAGCGACTCATTCGTTTGTTTCGTCTGAGTGCGCGAAGAGTTTGAATCTTGTGTTGTCCGTAATGGATTTTGAGATGGTTATCGATACTCCAGCGATGGGGTCAGTAACTACTTCTTTGGTTTGTCTAAGTTGTCCTTTATCCATTTATGGTAAAGACTTTGTGAAGGATTTAGTGTGTTTACCATTGGACGGTTTAGATGTGGTGTTGGGAATGAACTGGTTGCAATTTAATCAGGTGCACATTGATTGTTATCATAAGCTTGTAAGGTTTCCTTCTCTTGAGGAAGATGAAGACTCGAGTTTCTTATCTACCAAAGAGTTGAAGAGACTTTTGGCGGATGAAGCTCAGTTGTTTGGTTTGTTTGCATCGTTATCGGTGGATAGTCAAGTTTCACTTGATGTGTTTCCTGTTGTGTGCGAATTTCCTGAGGTGTTTCCTGAGGATATTTCAGATGTACCGCCAGAGAGAGAGGTGGAATTTTCGATAGATCTAGTTCCCGGTACTAGACCTGTTTCTATGGCACCTTATAGAATGTCGGCATCTGAATTGGTGGAGTTGAAAAAACAGTTGAATGAGTTATTGGAAAAGAGGTTCGTGAGGCCAAGTGTTTCTCCTTGGGGTGCTCCTGTTTTGTTAGTGAAAAAGAAAGATGGGAGTATGCGGTTATGTATTGATTATCGCCAGTTGAACAAAGTGACGATTAAGAATAAGTATCCGCTTCCAAGGATTGATGATCTGATGGATCAGTTGGTTGGTGCTTGTGTATTTAGTAAGATCGATTTGAGATCGGGGTATCATCAGATAAGGGTGAAAGAAGAGGATATTCAGAAGACGGCCTTTAGAACACGTTACGGTCATTATGAATATTCGGTGATGCCGTTCGGGGTTTCTAATGCGCCTGGTGTGTTTATGGAATACATGAATCGGATTTTCCACGAGCATTTGGATCGTTTTGTGGTGGTGTTTATTGATGATATTTTAATCTATTCTAAGTCTCGTGAGGAACATGCAGAGCATTTGCGTATTGTTTTGCAGGTTTTGAAGGAAAGGAAGCTTTTTGCCAAATTGTCCAAGTGTGAATTCTGGTTGTCTGAGGTGAGTTTTCTTGGGCACGTAATTTTTGGTAATGGTATTGCTGTGGATCCATCTAAAGTAGAAGCAGTTCTACAATGGGAGGCTCCTAGATCCGTTACGGAAATTCGAAGTTTTCTAGGTTTGGCTGGTTATTACCGGAGGTTCATTGAAGGTTTTTCTAAGCTAGCATTACCTTTGACGCAGTTGACTTGTAAGGGCAAAGCGTTCATTTGGGATATTCAATGTGAAGAGAGTTTTTGTGAGCTGAAGAGAAGATTGACGACAGCTCCGATTCTTATTTTACCGAATCCTAATGAACCATTTGTTGTGTATTGCGATGCTTCTTTAATTGGTTTGGGTGGTGTGCTGATGCAGGAAGGTAAGGTTGTAGCTTATGCTTCGAGGCAGTTAAGAGTTCATGAGAAGAATTATCCTACTCATGATCTTGAATTAGCGGCTGTAGTTTTTGTGTTGAAGATTTGGAGGCACTATCTCTATGGTGCGAGGTTCGAAGTATTCAGTGATCATAAAAGCTTGAAATATTTATTTGATCAGAAAGAGTTGAACATGAGGCAGCGGAGATGGTTGGAATTCTTGAAAGATTACGACTTTGGCTTGAATTACCATCCTGGTAAAGCTAATGTGGTAGCCGATGCATTGAGCCGAAAATCGTTGCATATGTCCGCATTGATGGTGAAAGAGTTGGAACTTTTGGAATCGTTTAGAGATTTGAGTTTGGTTTGTGAAGTGACATCGGGTAGTGTAAGGCTTGGAATGTTGAAAGTTACTAATGAATTTTTGATGTCGGTTAGTGAGAAACAAAAGTTGGATTTGAAATTTGTTGATTTGATGATGAATGAGAATGTGGATTTCAAGGTTGATAATTTTGGTGTTTTGAGATTTCGTGGTCGGATTTGTATTCCCGATGATGCGGAGTTGAAAAGAATGATTTTGGAGGAAGGACACCGGAGTAACTTAAGTATTCATCCGGGAGCGAATAAGATGTACCAAGATTTGAAGAAGATTTTCTGGTGGTCTGGTTTGAAAAGAGATGTGGCTCAGTTTGTGTATGCATGTTTGACTTCTCAGAAATCGAAAGTGGAACATTTGAGGCCTAGTGGTTTGTTGCAACCGTTGGATATTCCTGAGTGGAAATGGGATAGCATTTCGATGGATTTTCTAACGGGATTGCCGAGCACTCAGCGTAGGCATAATGCTATTTGGGTGATTGTAGACAGGCTGACTAAATCGGCGCATTTTATTCTGATTGACATCAGTTTTTCTTTGGAACGGTTAGCTGAGATCTATATCAGTGTGGTGGTGAAGCTGCATAGGGTTCCTTTGAGTATTGTTTCTGATCGAGATCCTAGGTTTACTTCGAGATTTTGGGAAAGTTTACAGAAGGCTTTGGGTTCTAAATTGAGGTTGAGTTCGACTTATCATCCGCAGACAGATGGTCAGACCGAAAGAACTATTCAGTCGTTGGAGGATTTGTTGAGGTCGTGTGTTTTGGAACAAGGTGGTGCGTGGGACAGTTATCTTGCTTTGATTGAGTTCACGTATAATAACAGTTTCCATTCTAGTATTGGAATGGCACCTTTTGAGGCTTTATATGGGCGAAGATGTCGAACGCCGTTGTGTTGGCACGAAACTGGTGAGAGTTCTGTGGTTGGACCGGAATTAGTGCAACAAACGACGGAAAAGGTAAAGTTTATTCGTGAGAAAATGAAAGCTTCTCAGAGTAGACAAAAGAGTTATCATGATCGGAGACGGAAAGATCTTGAGTTTCAAGAGGGTGATCACGTATTTCTGAGGGTTACGCCGGTAACGGGTGTTGGTCGTGCTTTGAAATCTAAGAAGCTTACTTCTCGATTTATTGGTCCTTACCAGATATCTGCGAGAGTTGGTGCTGTAGCGTATCGTGTGGCGTTACCGCCGAATATGTCAAACTTGCATGATGTTTTTCATGTTTCACAGCTTCGGAAGTATGTTCCGGACCCTTCACATGTGATTCCTATGGACGAGGTTGAGGTAAGGGATAACCTTACGGTCGAGGCATTACCAGTTAGGATTTTGGATCGCGAGGTGAAGCGGTTGAGGGGTAAAGAGATTGCACTTGTGAAAGTGGCGTGGGGAGGCGCTGCTGAGGGTAATTTGACGTGGGAATTGGAGAGTAGGATGCGGGATTCGTATCCAAAGTTGTTTGTATCAGGTATTATTTTCGAGGACGAAAATTTCTAAGTGGGGGAGAATTGTAACGCCCCAGTTTTTGCCAGTTTTATTTTATTGAGTCTTTTTGGATTATTTTATTATTATTTTATTTTATTTTCGACTTTTATGTGAAAATATGTTATTTTTCGTCGTGAATATATTTTATCGCATTTTGGGGATCGTTTGCGAGAAATTTGAGTGTAGGGGTATTTTGGGCATTTGGGGTGTATTTTGATTAAGTTAGAATAAATAGAAAGAATAGAAAGAAAAAGAGAGAAAAGAAAAGTAGAGAAGAAGAAAAGAGAAGAGAAAGAAGAAAAGAGAGGAAAAACTTGTGAAGGAAGAAATCAATCTCCCGACTTTCTAGAACACGATTAAATCGGGTAAGGGTGCGAAACTCGATTATACTGTGATTGTGTATGATTATGTATGTTTTGTGTGGATGTTTTGGTTGGTTTTTCCATATGTTTCCGTTTATGCCGTATTGGATGAAATCGATAGAAACCGATGTTTTTACGGTCGAAAAGTCGTATAAATACATGTGTTGGTTGATTATATGTATGTGAGTTGCTGTTTATAGTTTCATGAAGTTTGGTTATGTTTTGGTTAGTTTTCGTTAGGTTCCGTTGTTTTGTCCGTTTAGGTCGAATTGTAGAAAACCGATGTTTTCACGGTTAGAATTCGAAATAAATTACGTAGTTGTATCGAGTAAGGTTAGGTCGTCGTATGTCGTGCTTTTTATTCGATTTGGTGATGTTTGAAAAATCTGGTTTTTGAAAGGTTGAAATTTAATCGAAAAATCGAACGTCGTAGAAATTTCGTTTATGTGTTCTAAATTGTTCTTTTGTATTTGGTGGTTGGGCGTATATGTTTGTTTCGGTGAAAATGTTCGATTTAGTCGAGTTTCCGGGCATTTTGGAAAAGGGACAGCAATGGTGTATTTTGAGAAAATCTGGTTTTTGAGGAAAAACAGAGTTATGTATCGATACATAACAGCTATGTATCGATACGAAATGGTTTATGTATCGATACATAACCCCTATGCATCGATACATACTGTGAAAATTGGGAAAAACAACATTTTCACTACAGCATGTGTCGACACATGCGTGCTATGTATCGATACATGAGGTCTTTTTGTATCGATACATAAAGCCTATGTATCGATACATACTGTGCTGAACCATAAAATTCTGGTTTGTCGGGAAACTTCGGAAATTCATATCTCTTGAACCGTAAGTCGATTTTGACCCTCGTTCAAAGCGTTGGGAAGCTAACGAGATGTTATTTCTAGAAAAAATAGTTTTGAGGTCTGAATCTAGTCCAATCGGTACAGTTTTTTCGAACCGTTTCGTAGTGTCGGGCGTCCGGTTTATGTTTTTACGTTATTTTGAAATATTCGTATCTTCTTCGTTGTTTATCCGATTTAAGTGTTCTTTATATGGATGTGAAGCTAAAAATATGTTCTATGATTTGGTGAAGAAAAATATTATTTTTAGCCGACTTTTGGCCGACTTTACCGATTAATCGTGAATAGTTGTTTTTGATGAAATGTTGTGATGATGATTTGTGGCCGAAAGGCAAGAAAATGCTAAGTGTGATATTGGATGATATATGCATGATTGTTGATGTGTGTGAGCATGCAATGTGAAAGTCATGAGTCGTTGTATGCCAAACATCATATTGTGCATTGTTGAAACGTCCTGAGTGACGATTTGATTCTTGAGGGAATCCACTATACCATCGTGTGCCTCAAAAATACGAGGCATTGCTTGAGGACTTAAAGCGATATGTATAGACGATTGTGGGCTCCTTTGGAGACTTAAAGCAATCCTTAACGTCGTGTGCCTCGAAAATATGAGGCGTTGCCTGAGGACCTAAAGCGACGGGTGAACATCGTAGGCCCGACGGGGAGTTACTTGAGATTCTCAGTAACGAGCGATGGTTCCAATAGTTCCTGAGTGAACTGATGATGAGACATGTGACATTGGGAGTCGGTACCGCATGGCATGTGCATAGAGTCGTTGTGTCGGTCTATGTGCATTGCATAAATCATGAATTAATTGTGTGTGAATTTGTGAATGTGATTGATGATTGTATGGTATATGTGTGGTGTGTAATGGTATTCGATGCTTGAGAATTGTGCGGTATTATCTTATATGTGGTTGTGGTGAGAATGTGTTACTTGTACATTTTTGTGTTTATATATATAATTTTATTCAATTATATTATGGTTGTTTTTCTCACCCTTCTGCTATTTTATAACGCTCTATGAGGCGTTGCAGATTAGAGCTGCTGGAGGTATTCCTTTTTGTGAAGCGTTGCGTCTTCATTATTTTGGTCGGTCGGCTCTGATATGTGACTCCGGGTAGTTAGGGTGGCCGCGTGCTATTATTTTGTATATCTGATGTTATATTTTGGTTGTACATATGCTACCTGATGTATGACAAACTGTTTATATGTGTATATGTATATATATGTTATTCAGACTTTAGATTTTCCGCTTTAATTCTAATTTTTGAAAAGTGGGTGTAAGGAACGAAGTTTCCTCTGTATGATTGCTACCCCACAGTTGCATATCATTATGGGCAGGTGTTGCATGTTATGTGTATGTTTGGTTACTTTGATGTGATTCTCCCTTTCTATGCCATGATGTTTCAAATATACTCTGATCAATTTTCGAATTTTCTTTCTACCGCTTTAATTGCGTGTTAATTGGGGGTATAGATTGGGGGCGTCACATCTAACATCTTAACCTACGGTTAGTTCAACATGTTAGGACATCTTGTCCAACATCTTTCTGCTAAGTTAGTTTTACCAAAATTAATGCCAACCTCAAAAGCAGGGACTCAACAACCAATAATTGAAGAAAAATCTGGTGTGTGTGAAGGATGTATGCTTGGAAAACACCATCGCCAACCATTTCCAAAGGAAGGAGCATGGAGAGCCAAACAAGTGTTGGAACTTGTACACACAGATGTGTGTGGCCATATGAATACTTTGTCTCATGGAAAAAACAGGTACTTTACCTTGTTTATTGATGATTTTACCCGCATGACATGGGTATATTTTATGAGACAAAAATCTGAAGTTTTTGTAATTTTTAAGAAGTTTAAAGCTTTTGTTAAGAAACAAAGTGGTAGGTTTATAAAAATGTTGAGAAGTGACAGGGGGAAGGAGTACACCTCAAATGTATTTCACAAATTTTGTGAAGATGAAGGTGTTGAAAGACAACCCACTGTTGGCTGTACACCTCAGCAAAATGGTGTATCTGAAATAAAGAACCAAACAGTGATGGAGATGGAAAAGTCTATGCTACTTGAGAAAGGTTTGCCTAAAACCTTTTGGCCCGAGGCTGTTAATATTGTTGTGTATTTGCTGAATAGATTTCCAACAAAGGATGTATGGAATAAGACTCCGTTTGAAGCTTGGAGTGGAAGAACTCCTTCAATTAACCACCTTAAAGTTTTTGGGTGTGTTTTCTATGCTCAAATTCCTAAACAAAAGAGGACAAAGCTGGAAGAAACAAGTGAAAGATGTGTCTTTATTGGCTATAGTTCCATGTCAAAGGGCTATAGACTTTACAACATGAAGACAAAAAGGGTGATCATTAGCCGGGATGTTGTATTTGATGAGAAGGCTTCTTGGAATTAGGAAGAAGACAAAATGAAGGAGAAAACAGTCCCTGCAATTTTATTACAACAAAACTCAGCAGTTGAAAATGAGCAACCAAACCCATGTACACAGAGTTCTTCATCCTCTCCAAGACCACCAATTTCAAGTTCATCATCTCCCAGCTCAACTCTAATAAAATTGAAGGATTTGAGTGATATTTATGCAAGGTGAAACTATTGTGTTGTGGAACCAGAAAATTTTGATGAAGCAATCAAAGAAGATGTTTGGAGGAATGCGATGCAAGAAGAAATAAATGCAATTGAGAAGAAAAACACATGGCAACTAGTTGAAAAGACAAATGACAAAGAAGCTATTGGAGTAAAGTGGGTGTACAAATTAAAACATAATCCAGATGGTCAATCCAAAGAGCCAAGGCTAGATTAGTAGTCAAAGGCTATGCACAACAGTCTGGAATTGACTATAGTGATACTTTTGCTCCGGTTGCACGTTTAGACACCGTGAGAACAATCATTGCGTTAGCAGCTCAAAAAGGTTGGAATTTGTACCAACTTGATGTGAAGTCGACTTTCTTGAATGGAGAATTAAAGGAAAAGATGTATGTGCAGCAACCTCAAGGCTTTGTGACTAAAGGCCAAGAGGAAAAAGTTTACAGGTTGAAGAAAGCTCTTTATGGGTTGAAACAAGCCCCTAGAGCGTGGTATAGTGCAATTGACAGCTACTTCATTCAACAAGGATTTCAAAGAAGTCAAAGTGAGCCTACCTTCTATGTGAAGCATCAAGGTACAGATGATATCCTTCTTGTTACCCTTTATATTGATGATTTGGTGTATACGGGTAACAATAAGAAAATGGTTGAAAATTTTAAAATAGAAATGATGAAAAAATATGAGATGAGTGATCTTGGCTAGCTGCATCATTTTCTTGGTATTGAGGTTTACCAAGATGAATATGGAGTTTTTATTTGTCAAAAGAGATATGCTGAAAGTATTTTGAAAAAGTTTGGAATGTATGGCTGCAAACCTGTTGATATTCCTTTAGTGGTGAATGAAAAATTAAAGAAGGAAGATGGTGGAAGACTACTAGATGCAAATATGTATAGAAGTTTGGTTGGAAGCTTGTTTTACCTTACAGTTTCAAGGCTTGATTTAATGTTTGCTGCTAGTTTACTCTCAAGATTCATGAGTAAACCAAGTCATTTACATCTTGGGGCAGCAAAAAGAGTTCTAAGGTATGTCATGGGAACCATGTAGCATGGAATCAGATTTAAGAATTCTAAACTTGAAGCTAAAGGTTATTGTGATAGTGATTGGGCCGAAAGTTTTGATGATATGAAGAGCGCTTCAGGTTATGTATTCAACCTTGGTTCAGGTGTGATCTCTTGGTGCTCAAAGAAGCAAGATACTGTGGCGCAATCTTCAGCTGAAGCTGACTATTTAGCAGCTGGTTTGGCTACACAACAATCACTTTGGTTGAGAAGAATATTAGAAGACATTGGAGAGAAGTAAGAGAAGAGTCTACAGCTTCATTGTGATAACAAATAAGTTATTGCCATGGCAAAAAATCCTGTTTTTCATAGTTGGACCAGACACATTAACATAAAGCATCACTTCATTCGAAGTGTGATTGAAGAAGGACATGTGTAGTTAGTTTTTATTAGTTCACAAGAGCATCTTGCAGACATTTTTACTAAAGCACTACCAAGAGGGAGATTTCAGCAACTTAGAGAAGCAATGGGAGTTAAAGAACAACACATTAAGGGTAATGTTAAAATTAATGTGTTGTAACCACCACTATCTTTAGTAAGTATTATGAGAGAACTGGAATCACCACGTTATAATTATTGTCTTTACTTAGATTTATGCTAGAGTTGTATCATTAAGATTGAGAGAACCAAAGAGTCCTCATATTGATTACTAACTTATTGTATTTTTCTATCAGTTTTCTTCAAACCTATATAAAGGCTTTGTAATGCTAAGTTGTAAAAAAACAAGAAAAAAGAGAAAAAAGAGTGTGTGGTGAATTTAATAAAATTGAAGTATTTTAAAGTATAACTTCCACCAGTGGAAGTTTAGTGAAAAAAATAATCGAAAAATATTTTCTTATACTCTAAATTCTGCAACAGTATATTTTATCACATACCACCTCTAAAATAGCACCAACACAATTAGATAGCATGAGGTGCTTATGTTCACGTTTCAGTTGCTTTTGAAGTACTTTCGTTATACATTTATCTTTTGTAGCATTTTGGGATACCATTTGTATTTTGCACGGTAGCGTGTAATTGTATTTGGTATCATTTAGACGTTTAGGTCATGTTTTCAGTAACAAATACAATACCATATACTTATTATTCTAGACAAATATGTATATATTGTAGCATTATTTTCATGATTATATGCAATTATATATGATACTTCAAGTATCTTATATATCAATTTATTGTTGTCAATGATCTTCAATTTATAAGTGCAACGTATAGGAATGTCATTTTTTTTCAATCCAAACCATTTTTTGCTCCCTGCTGCTTCATGTCTCTTCTTCTCGCAATCTGTTAGTTTCATACCAAGTCTAATATAAATTTCTCTAATTTCTTGTTTTTTGAAATAGACCTGCAGTATTTTCTAGAAGAATTGGGCAAGTGTTTCTTTGAGACTTGGTTGCTACTCATGATAGGATTGATATACACCGTGTTAATAAATAGTCATGTATGAAGTATGGATAAGATGATATTTTCAAAACTAAAAGATTGGATTTAATGCTAGTTAAGGAAAATCCATATGATTGTCTCTCACATGTGTCTGCTTCATTTGGGCACTGATGACAAATTTTTATTGTTGTTAATGATTTATTGTGATATTTAAAATTCGTGATTAATTATATATTTTTTTCAATTAAGTTCGTATTAGTAATTTTAGGTGAGAAATTTGAAGTGGAAATAAATTATTGAAAATAAATTGCAAAAAATAAAAGGATATAGTTAGAAAAATTGCACAAGAGACTATATACATTTGACTGAATAATAACCTAATCCTGTTGGGCCTTATGGTGGTGGCGGAATTAAATTCTTTTTAATGACGCGGTTGAGTACCCATCTGATATAATATTCTTTGTGGTTTAAATTTCTTGGTGTTGGAGAGAATTTTGGTCTTCGTCTGTAGATAGTTGTAACTATTATAACGGGTTCAAATCACCTACCGGTTTTTGTAGTAGGATTTTGAGTTCTAACATAGGTAAGGCAATTTCATTGGGATTTTTGATATACGGGGCACTACTAGAAATACACGAAATACCTGCGGAAACTTAACCGCAGGTATACCTGCGAATTTAGCTGCGGTTTTTTATTTTAAAAACTTGTTTCCTGCGAAAAACATGGTCGCAGCAAAATTCGCAGACTTTACCTGCGATTTTGGATTTTAAAATAATATTTCTATTTTCCTGCGGATTTTACTGCGATTTGGTTCGCAGGAATAAGCTATCCATTGAATATTAAAAATCCTCAGGAAATGTCGCAGGAATTGCTGCGGCTTTTGCTGCGATTTTTTCTGCGAATTTTACTGCGATTTTTGCTGTGAATTTATATTACTAATTTTTTTTAAAATTTAATTATATTTTTAGTATTAATAAATAAAATTATAAAATATATTTGACATATTGATTCTAATGCTATGTTTTTGAGATATTTTAATTTTATATTAAATCTTTTTTTTTACTATATTAATTGGATTTTTTTAATCATTTTTTAAAGAAAATTTTTTTATTTAATAATTTTTTTATTATTGTGAAAATTAGAAAGAAATAAAATTATAAAATATAATTGACATATTGATTCTAATGATATGTTTTTGAGATATTTTAATTTTATATTAAATCTTATTTTTCTAAAAAAAATTTTACTATATTAATTGGATTTTTTAATGATTTCTTAAAGAAAATTTATTTATTTAATAATTTTTTTATTATTGTGAATATTAGTAAAATAAAAAATATTTATCAACGAATAATTGAATTATACAGTTGAGCCAAAGAACCAATGGTGGATTGGTGAATAATGACAGTAGAATCTAATTCTAGCCAAAGTTAAAAAATATATATCTATATTTTTGAATCAAAGTGATTAAATATAATAAAAATTATTATTTTTTAATTATTTTAAAAAAAAAATAAAAGAGTTTTTTTACTTTAATTTGAGACGGATGAAATATTAATATAATATAAATTAGTCCATTTTTAAAATAAATAATATAATAAAATGACAAGTGTTATTATTATTATTATTATTTCACAAAACTCAGTGATTTCTCTCTCTCAAAGCTTGCTGAGATCACACGTCTTTCTCTCGATTGTTATTGAAATTGTTTCATTGTTTCCAAACCCTAAATTGCTCCCAAAACTTCAATCCCTCCACTCTTGTTCTCAAAACATGCCATTGCCGTTATAATTCCATCTCCATCATCGTCGATTTTTCCATCTTGAGCATTATCTTTATTCACCGTTTTATTCTCTATTCACTAATTTTCTCCACCATCGTTGTTCTCGTTTCCTCTAGATCTCTGTTTTCGCGAAGACTCACCATTCTCGCTATTTATCACAACCTCCATTTTCGTTACCTTCAGCACCATCTTCAGAAATAGCAATTTAGGGTTTAATGTTTGTGTTATGTGTTTATACCTTCAATGATAGTGAAAATGAGTTAGGATTTAGTGTTTTTGTGTTTTATTGATGATTTTTTTAATGAATATCTCTGGTTTAAAGCTGATTTATCTAATTTGTATGTTCATTTTAAAGATTTCTTTAAAGCCAATATGTTATCCATTGCTCTGTTTTCCTTTCTCTATTATCCATTATAAATTACATTATTTTGTTCCCTTTTCACATGCTTAATTGAACTTGAATCTTGTGTTGTTGCAGGTTACAAGTATATAAAAATATTTGAAGGTAATATCTATCTTAAGATTAAGTTTGTGATTAATTTTGAGTCTTCTAGTCTTATCATAACTTTGCATGTTGTTATGTTAACATGCTTAGGTAATTGTGAGAGTTGGAGTTGTTGATCACTGTTTCTTGTAATTATAAATTGTGTATGTTTTTACTTGATGGTGTTTAATAAGTACTTATTTTTTTCTTAAAGGATGATTCACCTAGGTGATTTTTGTAAACAAGGTGTTTGTTGAAATGCCACAGTGATTTTACTTATGTAGATTGTTAGTGTAGGACTGAGCTATCTTGAAACCAAATAGGATAGTTGTATGCTAAATGTGATGGATCGATTGTTCGATTATGGGAATCGTTTAACAGCTGAACTGATATTGTATAACTTTGTAGGTGTAACCTGTTAATCACTGTGGTTAACCGGTTACCAACACGACCTCTTACATGAGCTGCAATACATTGCTATTAGAACTGTTAGGTAATGGATAGGTCAGTCATGCTGGATATGGTTGTATTGCTATGAAAAATGGACTGTTATGGATTCGATCAGGAATCTACTTTAGTGCATCTGCATGGCTTCCTAGTTGGTCTTAAAGGATAATATGCTGGAGTAAGTGTTAGATTAATGAAATTTTTTATGTCCTTTAGTTAGAAATACATTAGTAGCTTCAATAGCTTTAGTTAATAATGCAGTAGCTTTTCTTTTTTCTTTTAATCCATCAGTTTGTTTAAGTAGCTGACAACTTGGGTATTCTTGGTGGTATTAGCATAGATTAGGTGTTGTTGGTTTTATGAGTCAACTTTTGAATGGATGGATGTCTATAAAATAACTCAAGGCTATATATAATTATGCAGAATTTAAAGATTAAAATAGATGAAGTCTAAGAGAAAACTAGATAGACAATAATGTCTAAGAAAAGAAATTAGTCATTTGTTATATAAAACATGATAAGTACTGTAAAAGTTTAGACTGTACATTCCTATGGTTTGTAGATTATGTAGCAGTGGAAGATGGTTTTGAATACGTGTACTAAGATTGGTAGGGGTTTTGCAATCCTTATCTTGTTTTACTTTTTTTATTTTTATATTTAATAAAAATGCATAAATTAATGTCCTATTGAAATTATGGTGACGTCTAAAGTAAGCCTCACCGGTGAGACAGAACAACTATACCATTAGATTTAATGTATTTAGTTATTAAACTCTAGTAAAATTATTTTCAGTTAATATCATAATCAACCCAATATTTCAGTTACAAACTACTGCTCAGTTAACAAAGCAGTTACCTGATCAGTCTAACTATGAGTATGTCTGGCTGAGCTTTTGGAAATTATGCTATTAGTTTTTACCATCTATGTGCATCTAGCTAGAACTATTCGATAATCCATCAACATCATTGCCACGGTATATAATTGATTTTTTTTGGCTGATTATTTTCGAGTTATATTGAGTTTCATATTTTGAAGTTACTTTATTGGTTTTAATTTTCATATTCCACTTTGAAATTTAGATTAATCAGTATTTCCCTTTTCCTGTTTAGAATAAATATAACTATTTTTTACTATTTCTATCATTATTATGTGACCAGGTAAGAGGCACTTTACTAGGTGTCGCAGTTGGAAACAGGATGGTTGTCGACAGATTTCCGGTCAGGGCAGGGGCGGAGGGCTTGAGGGAGGCAGCCAGAATCCTTCGTCGAGAAACTCAGGTAAGGTTAACTCGATTTGCCTCAACTCTAATTTGGTTTTGGTTTCTGAAGTATTTCGGGTTCTTTCGGGTTTGAGTTTCGTATTGTGCAGTTTGGTTTCAATTTACTCTTGATCTTATTTTTTGACTCAACTCGGGATAGATTTCAACCCTGTTTTGTACTTTCGATTTGGTCCCGGTTTAGTATTTATTTGGTTCCGATCTGATTTTTCGCAGGCTCGGTTTCTTGATTGATTTCCTATCTCATGCTGCCATTATGGGATTCATGGTGGGAATGGCCGTTACTATTCCACTCCAACAGCTTAAAGGTTTTCTTGGCATAAAATATTTCACTAAGAAAACTGATATTACCCTCCTGTTTGGTTTATGATTTTGATTTTCCTGTTACCTAATTTATAGAGAACAGCTTTTGTACATTGTACTGTTGGTTGAGTAATATTGGAAAAGAAGACACAAATGAGTAAGTCCAAGGTAATGTTTAGTGTCATCTTCTAAAGTGTTGAGATTGGTCTTCTTATCGCGGTAAACAAAATCAAATTCTTTTAGATGTATTTGATCATATTTTTTTTTACAATATTGAGTATCACGGTGTTATTGAAACTGCGATTTAAAACCACTTTTATTTATGCAGGTGGCAATATCTTTTGCTAAAATTCTCATAGAAGTGACGAGACCAAGGACCGCGGTGCTCGGGAAGCTTCCAGGGACAACTATTTATCGGAACATCCTAGAAAACAAAAAGGACAAAACAAAAGTATACCTCATTTACGCCAATGTGACAATGGAAGATATCCTACTAAAGATAACTTACCTACTTAAGAAATCATGTCCATAGAGTAGTGGTTGAATTCTGAGTAAAATATGTTTGGTGATGCAGGAAGAACTTGATCGCTTTTCAAACACATTTCCTCATAGATTTCATGTCTATCATGTTCTTAATAAGGTTAGTTGTTCCATGACAGTAGCTCATCGTCGCCCTTATTCTGCAGTCAATTTTTATACCTATGAATGCTACAAGAATGTAAGCATTCATTTTCTGCAGTTATTTTGTGCTATCCATATGTTCAATTTGTGCTCTATCCATATGTGTAGTTCACAATTTTTTGCTTATGTTCTTTATGTTCGAATCAATCTTATCGTCATTTTGTTTTCTTTTAGCTATTGCATTTTGTTTTGGGGAAGAATCTTATACCAAAGCCTAATAGTGAAGTTGGAACAAATGTCGTTTCGGAGTATTGTTCGTGGCATGAGGGATGGATTTGGAAGCTTATCGAGGTGAAGTTTTGAGGTAAGGCTTCCTGGACACCAAAAGTGAAAGTCAAGAAGTTTCAGAGTATTATTATTAGTCCATATATGGTGATGCTTTTGCACGCCTTTTCCGTAATTATTACAAATCTACCAAACAAAGTGCATGCCTTAATTATGGCAAAGACGAACTTAACATCCAAATAATACTTATAGAATATGTTCTTGTATGACTCAACTTAAAACGTTTCATTCATGTTCATGTTGTTAAATATTACATCGCATGATCATCATCAATTCATCATATAGCTTTTGATTTGCAACTGTGAAAACTCATCATATAGCTTCTGATATGCAACTGTGAAAACACACAAACAAACAAAGAAAAAGCATACATAGCTTCTGATTTGCATCACGAATGTATGTTCTTGTTGGTGCATTCAGATTATTCTTCATGCATTCATAGTCGTGTACTTTAGTTGTTTGAACATAATAGGCAAATTTTATTTGGGACATTTATTGTTTCAGGTGGTTTGTTAGAAAAGAATCTCCCATCTCAAGATTGAGTGTTTATGCTTTTATTGAGTAATATTTTGTATCCCTTTTGCAATCTCGTGTTCCTTCATTTTGAGCCTTTGACTTTAATTTTTGATCTTCAATTGACTTTGTTATGCGTTCTGAATGAAAATAAATAATTTATCAGTAACTCATTCAATGCAAGTAAATATTTGTCGGATAAAAGTAAGTAGTTTTTGTGTGTTTAGAGTTGTTTTTTGATTTATATCAGATGAAGCTTATTGTTATGTGTAAAATATTAATTCCTTGTTATGTTTTTTAAATTTTCTTTTAGGATGAATTTGAACGGAAAAAGGTGGAGATTTCTTCTCAAAATTCAACTGTTCCAGGAGAGGATGAAGCTGATAGTCAACCTACTGTTGAAATGCCGTCTGATTTGATTGAAACGAACAATAAACTTTCATTGTTAATGAATAATTTAGGATTTTCCGCATCTTCTTCTCATGCACCGCAAGCCAATAATGAAACTGATAATCCAAGTGAAGATGATGTTGATGAATTAGATAAGATATTAGTAGTGAATTTTTATTTGTATTGTTTTTTCTTGTTATAACTAGTTTGAAATTCGCATTGTTTTTTCTTATTAATTTGGTTGGACAAATGATTATTAGTAACTTGATTGTGTCATTTTTAGTAATTTAACTCTAGAAGTACTTGTTATTGATTGTATAGTAATGTTTGGTTGCTTTAAAATTTTGAATGTGATTAGTGTTGAATTGGCTTATTCAAATTAGATTTTTATTTTTACATTATTGTTCCTTTGATATTTAATGTTAATAATATTAATTATAATATTTTAAATATGAATTAAACATAATTAATAAAAAAAATTAAAAACCTGAGAAATATTTCCTGTGAATTTACCTGCGGCTTTTCAATTTGCTGCGACTTTTCCTGCGAAAATTTCAATTACCTGCGATATTATCTGCGAATTTAGCTGTTTTACCTGCGATTCTTTCCTGCGAGTTTTTTCTGCGACTTTACCTGCTAAATTAATTATCCACGAAGGTTTTAGCTGGGAACAGAAAATAGCAGGAAGAATCGCAGGAAACATGTTTCCTGCGGAAATTTTGTAAATATTCGCAGGTAAATCCGCAGGTAAACAGAGTATTTCTAGTAGTGTGGATTGAGGTACCCCAGTACCCTTTTTGAATGAATGTTTATATTGTTGCCTTTCAAAAAAAAAAAAACCTAATCCTGTTCCCAGAAGGTCTTCAAAGTTTGACTATAAACTTTGAGCTATTGAAGATTTTGCATACGAACCTTAATACAATTTAATCTTAAATTTTTTACAAGTTTATACCTAACAAATAATAACTTTTACCTAAGACTAAGCAAAGGAACCTTTTTATGTTTAGAGGACCGCCTGAAAAATAAGTAATTACTATTTCTTGTTAAGTAAATTGGTTATATAAAACCTTTTTAAAAGCCAAACCAATGCATGATATATTTTAGTACATACATAAATTCAATTTGTCACTTTTATGTCTTTTGCTCTTTAAGGAGAACATTTGTTAAACCAAATTGGCAACTTCCAGGCTTGCAACAAGATTTTGTTCAAGTGAAATTTCAATTTATAGTTTTTCAAAATTGTTAAAATGCTTAGAGTTTTGAATATGTGAAAACTCTAAAAATATCATTTTATATATGTTTATTCATTTGTTTAGTTTTCTTATGCATACTGTGATTCTACAAATTGATGCAGAGACGCATACTACCGATACACAAAAACCAGCATTTAGGTGGCTAGGCTTAAAAGGGGAGACATGGAACGAGGGATCGGTATATGAAAAGGGAATTAAGAACAAGGGGCGTGACTGGGAGAGTCTAGCAACTGAATATTGCCCTTAGTATCAAAGGCAATTAAGAACAAGTTGATTGATTAAAATATTTAAACTGTTGAAAATTGTTTGCATCACTTTCCAAAAGTACTTTGTTTACAACATTTCTTCTTTTATTCTTCGAGTATGTAACTTTGCTGGTTGTTATTCCTCGGTCTCATAATAGCTGTTTTCTTTTTTGTTTTACTTATTTTTATTTATCTCAAATTATTTGTCCTTTTAAAATATTAATTTGATATTTATTATTATTTTTTAATAACTTACTCTTATTTATTATATTTTAAATCATGTAAATACTTCACTATCTATTATTAAGAAGGTTATTTTAATAAATGACATTCGTTTTATCATTGAAAACAACACAATTAATCATTATTTTAAAAAATGTAAAAATCTCAAACAAAAAAAACTTCCTATAAAACGGAAGGAGTAATATATTTATGATGTACTTATAAATTATAGAAAAGAGATCGATGACTCAAGTTATTTATGTCAATGCGAGTGAAAAATTATCAAGCATGTCATGGTGTGTTCATAGTTCTATTGTAATTTTATTTAAGTTTTATGTTTTTTTTTATAAGCCAAGAATATATATTAATTGAAAAAAGGTATTAGGAATACTTCAACCCAAACAAAGACTCTTCAAAAAGCTCTTACAATTATAAAAAATCTAAAGAGAATTTATACCATTCATAGAATGAACATTTGAGATCCCCTTTTCTAAGATTAAAATCCACCACGACGTAAAAAAATTTATGCGAGTAAAACACAACTCCGGATCGCAAATCTCTCCTTTGATAGATAATGTTTTAAATAATAATAACTTATGCAATTATTTATTTATAACAGTTTTGAAAAAATATTGAATAATAAAATATAATTTTTTTTTTATTTTCAATTAACCCGGTTCCAAAAAAATAGGTTTAATACTTTTTTTAGTTCCTTACCTATACCTCGAGGTCCATTTTAATCCTCTTTCTTTTAAAAGTTTTAATATGGTCCCTTATGTTGTCAAACAGAATCAAAACAGTATTTTCTGTCAAATATAGATAACGGCGTTAAAAGAAGAGGACGTGGCAGCTGAGATGGATTATCTTATTCATCACGTGGCGCTGATGTGGATATGCTCATTAAAAATGTTACTAAAATTTTGCTTAAACCAAGATTTGAACCTTGGTTAACTTGTTTACCAAGCACAATTCTTTACCACTAGTCCACTTTCATTTTTATAGTTATTTTAACACATTAAATATAGGAAGTTTCTTAATGCACCACCCAAGTTTCTTAGGCACTATGTGAAATTATTTTTTTGCCCCCTAATTCCGGATGTGCACATCCGGACGCACCGGATCCTTAAGAATTAAAAACTTTTTCCGGATGTGCACATCCAGAAATAATATTTGTAGGGTTTGTCCAGATCTGCACATCCGGAACGAACTTGGGCAGAAATAACTTTACCCTAACTATTCTTTAAATTAGGGGTTTCATTTGATATCTTTCACAAAACCTCAAAATGTCTCAATTGTATCAAATCAAAATCCGTTGGTATGCCGCAAGTGTCTCCTTCACCGACGGCAAAACACGCGGTCAAAAGTTTACGATAATGAGGGACATCCCCCTCGACCAAATCATTGACGACATCGAACATCTCCTACCTTACGGAGACAAGCGGAAGGTTGCGAAGCTTCAGTATCGTTCACCTTCGGTTGACAACGAAGGGAACGTCGCTTACATCCTTGTTGAACTCAAGAATCAAGACGATGTTAGAGCGATGTGGCAAACTTATTTGGGTTACGAGGAACAATTCCCGTTTGAGTTCGAGGCGACCGTCAAAATCCGAAGAACGGTCGATGATATCTTAGAGATGTGCAAGCGTCCACCGGGCTATTGATCTTGTAATATTTAAATTTCTGTCGATGCCATGCCGATTTTCTCAATGTAATCCCGATTTTATTTTATGAATGTGAGAAACATTTTTGGTTTTGGTGTTCTGCTTCAGTATTTTTTCCGGATTTGCAAATACGAACTTTTACCGGATGTGCACATCCGGGGAAAAATGAAAATTTAAAAAAAAATGGTGCGTCCGGATGTGCACATCCGGAATCAAGGGGCAAAACCGAAAATTCACTTGGTGCCTAAGAAACAAGGATGGTGTGATAAGAAATTGCCTAAATATATCATAAGAAAAAAAAACGAAGTAAACCAAAACTGTATCTCTATCTCATCTCATTCTCCTTCTTCTATCAAATTCTTTCTCTCACAAACACAATAACAAAACTGTGTCTCTTTCACTCAAATGCTAAAATAGAGACAAACAAACCTACTAAAACTTCAAGTGAATAATTGAAATGTTGTGCAAACTCTGCGAAAATTAATAGTGTTTTCTCGGATTGAAAATCTATAGGAAAATCATCAATGGATCATGCATGCTGGCACATTAATTTTGCATGAACATAGCCTGAGATTATTAGAGAGTCTAACATATATACGTTATACATATCTTTTCCATGCTGGCTATTCAAAGAAATCCAAATCAACCTAAAGTTACAAAAGAACGTAAACCATAGAGTGACATTCACATTACGATCGTAGATGATATGAGTACAAACGAAGGAATGTACCTTGTTCAAAACAGCATAAGCAGCCTGGATTGGATTCATATCCTCGTACGGAGTTGTTCCGGTCAACAACTCCAATAAGATAAGCCCAAAACTGTACACATCAACCTTTAGTATATTATGGAACGCCCCCAAAAATATTAGTTGTTTGTCAACAGATGGGAGGGAATTAGTAGCAGGAACTAGTGGTGATTCTATACATGTATACGATCTTGAAGCGAATAAGGTTTCACTTCAAATTTTGGCACACGCGGTAATGTTACTAGCCATTAAATATTACAGATTATAGAATTTTTCAGAGTAAAAAATAAGTGAAGTGGGAACACTTTTGAAGGAATTTTCAATTTGTTATAGAGTTATAGATAGATAGACAGACATACCGCAATGATCGGTTAATGCAAAGAGACCAGCCCAACATACCGTAATTAATTAAGAAATCCAAATCCTATTTTGATTGAAAGTTTTATGAAATGTGTGTCGAGGATTTTGATGAAAAAACAAAAAGGAAAGTGATACAAAGTTTCATGTATCATGAATTATCTTTTCCAGCTGCATGTTTGCAATGTATGCATGGCATCTGTTGGTTTGGATTCTTTAGCTCAGCACCGACCACCAAAAAGTAAGCAGTGTGCCTGGAAAAAAAGAATATTATGGATTTTAAACTTTATCATGTGCAATCAATTAGCAGAAAGTTTCATTTGAAGGCAGAATATAAACCTGAAGAAGTTCATCATTTTGATCTTTGAGTCATCATCTATATCTGGAGTAGTGTCCAATGCTTGTTGCATGTGATGTAACCACCTCTCTGCAGCTTGATGAGTGACTGGAAATGGTTGATGTCGACCAATTAGAGCAGGGTGTCCTGCCATATATTAAGAAAGAAACCAAGGTTCCATGTTCAAAATTCAATAACTGAGTTGATGGAATGAAGCAGTAGCCAACCAGGATGAGACTAATTAATACACAACCTTTTGCACATATCTTATTCTCATGATCATTTTTCCTTTTATGTATGACATTCAGTTTCCATTTATTTTTATTATGAAAAATCTGCTTTCGATTGGGAAAAAAAAGATTCAACCATGTCTTTGAAACGGAAGGACGGAAAACATAAGTGCTTAATTGATGGAATTGCAAATGATTATTACAGAAACTTCTTCTCGTCAAGTAAATAATTCTTCTATCAGTATATCAGTTAACAGGCTGCTACAACTCACCTAGTGTAGCTTATTCATAAGCATTTTGGTTACTAACCTTTCTCCAGTAATGGGACATGGAACCATGTTTCGATTAACTTTAGAAGCTTCTTAATTAAGATAAACTAATGTGTCTTTACTAACAAAAAAAAAGTTCTTATGAGTTATGACTCTTCATATAAAAGCTAAATGAGAGTTTTGTTTTCAACACATGAACCATTCCAATAAATATCAAATACAACACATGAAACATTTGAGTGAAAGAGCCACAGTTTTGTTATTGTGTTTGTGAGAGAAAGAATTTGATAGAAGAAGGAGAATGAGATGAGATAGAGACACAGTTTTAGTTTACTATTCATTTTTTTTTCCTTCTGGTATATTTAATGTGTAAAAATAACTATAAAAATGAAAGTAGACTAGTGGTAAAGAATTGTGCTTGGTAATCAAGTGAACCAAGGTTTGAATCTTGGTTTGGGCAAAATTTTAGTAACCTTTTTAATGAGCATATCCACATCAGCGCCACATGATGAATAGGACAATCCACCTCAGCTGCCACGTCCTCTTCTTCTAACGCCGTTATCTATATTTGACAGAAAAGACTTTTTTGATTCTGTTTGACAACTTAAGGGACCAAATTGAAACTTTTAAAAGAAAGAGGACCAAAATGGACCCCGAGGTATAGGTAAGGGACTTAAAAGGGTATTAAGCCAAAAAAATATTAAATATAAAATACAACATTAAACAAGAAATTGTGGCAGTTTAAACTGTAACCATTTCTTATTTAAGGTAGTTAGGAATCGTCACAATAGACCTTCTGAAAGAAAAATGCATAATTAAATTGCTGATGGTTACAACTATCGTAATTATATTTTAAAGGTTGTTATAGAATCGCCGCAGTATATTACGGGATTGGTGAGCGGTTTTGCAATAGTTGAAAATATGTCGCAACCCAACATTAGCGGATGTTAGAACCGTCGCAATACCAAAACAAACTGCCGCAAAACCCCTTTTTCTTGTAGTGAGTGGCCCGCTCCCTAGGCGCAATAATATTGTATGATTTAGATTGTTTGTGATTCACATATATAATATTGTATTCACATTCTCTATGGTAGTTATGACGGTTTCACGCGGATTAATAATGTTTTTTGTGGATTAATGTGTTGGCAGTGTTTTAAGTGTTGATCCATAATAAATGGACGATAAAGATTTGTTTATTGATGACAAAGATATAGTGAGACAAAACTGGCTTACATGTCTCGTCGGTTGAGACAAAAACCAAGGTAAAATGTTATATCTTTTTGTAAATAAATATTAAATTAAAAAATGGTAAATAGATAACTTCTATTAAAACAAATGGTGAATGAAAAAGAATTGAAAAAAAATGTATTGTTTCCTTTTTCAATTTTTTACCATTCACCAATTTTTGTGTGTTGCAATAATAAAACAAATGACTATAATAAAATAAATTGAAATATGATTAGAAATATATTTTTCAATGTTGTCAACCGAAAAAAGAAATATATTAAAGAATTTTTTCTTTGATTGACAACATTTGGAAGTTATTCGAAAACATTACAATGTTTCCTTTTACCATTAAACATTGGCAAGAGGTGGAAACAAAAACAACGACAATAACAATAATAAAAACAACGACGACGACAACGACAACAACAACAACAACGACAACAACATCAACAACAACGACTACAACAACAACAACAACAACAACAACAACAACAACAAAAACAACAATAGAAGCAACAACAACAACAACGACAACAACAACAACAACAATGACAACAACGACAACAATAACATCAACGACGACAACAACAACAATACCAACAAAAAAACAACAATAACAACAACAACAGCGAGAACAACAGCAACAACAACAACAACAACAATAATAATAACATCATGTGAAAAAGATTGCAAGAACAGAAGAAAAAAATTTATTCAAGGTTGGTTTAAGAAAAACAAAAAGAAAGAACCAAAGTATTTTTTTTGTCTTGCAATCCATTCTAAAGAATGATGTTTACAAGTATGGAGCGGTTGTATATGAGTTTGATATAGGGTAAAATTTAGTAAACGAATCCTTTTATAGTTAAATATGTCACAACAACAAATAATCTCATTTCACCTCGGACATGAAGGGGATATAAACTCGGTCACACGGACGAGGTAACGAAAGACGATATGAAAACTTGACACTTTACCCCTCGGTTTTTGAATAACCAAGGTGAAAAGTGGTACTGGTCACAAGTTCAATTCCCAACAACTGCATTTTTTTGATATTCAAAACTGTGCTACTTTTTACCTCGATTTTAAAAAATAACCGAGGGGTAAAGTCTTATTTACAAAATTTTAGTTTTAACTTGTTTTTTTTTTATTTTAATCTGCAAAGCATCAAATTTGTTGACAAATTCTAAATCTTCCTCATCATCATCAACAACACCAATAACAACAACAACAAAAATCAATAGAATCCTTAAACATTAAATCTCAACAACAACAACAACAACAACAACAACAACAATAACAACAACAAAATCCATGGAATCATTGAACATTAAATCTCAACAACAACAACAACAACAACAACAACAACAACAAATAAACAAAATCAATAGATTCGTCAAATACTAAATTTCAACAACAACAACAACAACAACAATATTAAACATTTTACTTGATACAAATACAACTAACATTAATAAGTTACTTTCATGCTTTCATAACTAACATTAAACATTTTTAACAAGGAATTACTAGAGAAAATATTACATTAAGAAACCAACCTTGAAGTATTTTCACGCTTTTGCTTTCATTATCCTTGTTTTCAATATGTTAAGTTTAAATTTCAGCATTTTTCATCCAAGATGGATAGTTGTGGCATTCACGTTTTAATTGGCTAGTGAGAATTTCATGCATATCACTAATGTTTTATGTGGATTGATGATTTGACAATATTTTGACCATTTTTACTTTATAAATTGACTATAAAGATTTGTTACTTGATTTTTTCATCAAATTGGTCATAAATAAAAAAATACGCTACTTTACCACACCCCTTGGGTTTTCATAAAAAAAATTAAAAAATTTTAAAACATGAAAAAATGTAGTTGTTGGGATTATATGACGTGTCCTCTAAATACTTTATCCATCAGTTTTATGAAAAACCGAGGTAATATGTCATAAAGAAAATTTAAAAAAATTAAAAGATGCTAAAATGTAGTTCCTGAGATTCGAAGGCGTGTCCTCTAAATAATGTACTCCTCGATTTCAGCTCAACCGGGGGAATATATGGTATTTTAAATTTTAAAAAAAATTAAAATGTGACGTGTTTATGGTTTACACCTAGATTTTTTGTTGGGTGACGTAAAAGTTTCGTTATGAAATGTATTATTTGTAGTAGTGTGTGTATTATACTCCTTGCTCATGAGTTTAATCATACCTCTTGGTTATGAGTTTAATCGAAGGAATAGATTACGTAATAATTAAATAAAAAATAAATTAAAAAGAAAGACACCACTTTTAAAGAAATAACATAAACTGCAGTTGTTGGGATTCGATGTATGTACCAATAATTAGTTTACCCCTCGATTATACTACAATCGAGGGAATATATCGTACATTTTTGGAAGAAAAAAAACATGACGCGGTTAGGACTTATGCGCCAATTTTTCGTTGGGTGAGGTGAAAATGTTGTCATAAAATTTATTATTTGTAGTAGTGTATTTTGTGGAGAATGCGAGACGGTTTGAGAGATCATTTGATTGTAAACTTATAGAAGAATGATGTGTGGCTGTTAAGATAGAAACTCCAGTTCTCCAATTCTAGTAGGGATAGTGATGTTCTTTTATCCTATTCTTGCAATAAGTCCATTTCCTTGAAATGTTCCATGTTACGCACCGAGTAAATATATGACTTGATAGATGAACATTCTTATTGAGTTTTGTTCCTAAATGAAACAAGAAGGGTCACCTAAATCAGTAATGTGATCTCCAAACCTAGTTGTTGTACCCCAAATTTTACTCTCAGATTCATTGGCCTTTGTCATATCATTTTAGGTCAGCCTTAATCGCGTTGTTAGTTAAACATCGTTAATCATGCATTTTTAGTCGACTGTATTCTTTCCATGCCATTTAGATAATTATTTCAGTTTATTTTTTTATCTTAGATTAGATTTTAATTTAGTTTATAATTTTATTTGGGTTCATATCTTGTATACATTTTAATTTAGTCAATTTAGTCTCAATATAGTTTTATTTAACTTAATTTGCTTCTAACATTATTAGGTTTCATTTTTAGTCTAAGTTCAATTTTGAGTAGTTTTTTTTATTTTATTTTAACCTTAATCATAATTATAGTTTTCATTTTTTCATTTTTGATTGTAAGTTTGTTTTTAGTTTAGTTTAATCTTAATTTTAATATTAGTTTGAATTATAATATAAGTTTAGTTTTTTTATTTATAGAGCTCATTTTCTTTTTAATTATAATACAAAAATACAAAAAAAATAAATAGGAACACTCCAGGAGTCATGCACACCCAGTATAACACTACATTCCAAAACAATAACCTCTGCATCATGAGTCACAACGGCTGCAAGTGAAAGTTACTATACCAAAGCCATTGACCAATTCCACACATCAAAGCCATTCGCACCAGCACTTCCATTACAAAATTTTCACTAAAACAACTCCTGTGTTACAAAACAATTCTGCTCATCTCAAGATAACCTGTGTACCATACTGTCTTACACTACACTTTGCCTCAACCCAGATTTTCACCAAAAGCTCCCTGCTTCAAGCAACAGCAACCCTTCAATGACACTCATAAAACTCCAAAACAAGTTCTGAACTAAGGACCATAGCCTGGAAAATGAAAAAGACTAATCAACAGAGAAAGTTTCAATTTTGTTTTAAAAGAGAGAGGAGAGGGACGATTGAAGAGGGGGATGAGAATATCATAAACTCAGTCCTCACTTCACTCCAACAAACCATCAAAAACCAATTGCACGGACCATATTTTCGTTTCTATCCACACCAGTAGACTCATCATACTGCCAACCATTATTCACCTTCAAAACATCAACAGAAACCTTCGACCCACCACCACAGATTTATTCTTTCCGGCCAAGGTCCTTCATCACTTTGTTCCAACACAAACATCATAACAAAACCATAGCAGCAATCGCCCCACAAAACAACCCTTCCATAAAACCCATCAACTCTGATAACATAAGCAGTACTTTTCTATATATTGAGTTGTTCTGTACAAAATGCAAAGATACAATCTTGGCCCCTTTATATAGGCTCAAGTTTTCTACTATTCCAATAGAACAATAAATACTAATAATAGTCCACTAACTCTTGACCTTACCGTTAACTCTAAATTAAAGACCCACTAAACCTTTTGGCTTTCCAACTACATCTCCACTAAACAAAACATTAAAGTTTATTCAACAAAACTCCCCTGTAAACTTAAATGTTTCTCCCATCCATCAAGCCTATTATCTTCTTGCCTCTGTCGAAAAGTTCTTTCGACAATGGTTTTGTAAGGATATCTGCTGCTTGGTCTTTGCTTGCCACATGCTTCAATTCGACACTTCCTTCCTTCACATGTTCTCGAATGAAATGAAATCGAACATCAATGTGTTTGCTTCTTTCATGATTCACTGGATTCTTTGCTAGCTCAATTGCTGATTTGTTGTCCACGTGTATCACGGTTGCACCTTCCTGTTTTAACTCCATTTTGCCCAACAATCTTCTCAGCCATATTGCATGACAAACGCACCAAGATGCTGCCACATATTCAGCTTCACATGTCAAAAGTGTTACTATTGGTTGCTTCTTGGAGAGCCAGGTAAAAGCAGTATTTCCCATAAAGAACACATATCCTGATGTGCTTTTTCGATCGTCTACATCTCCGCACCAATCACTGTCGGAGTAACCAACCAACTTATAATCTTCTCTTCTTGAATAAAACATTCCAAGTGACACAGTTCCTTGGATATATCGAAGGATTCTTTTCAATGCCTTCCAATGTGAATGTACTGACACCTCCATGAATCGACTGATAATGCCGACACTTAACGAAATGTTCGGCCTTGTACATGTGAGATAGAGAAGACTTCCTACCAAGCTTCGAAATTTACTTATTTCGACACGATCTCACCCATCAAATTTCGACAGCTTGACACCTGGTTCCATTGGCGTCGAAACCGGATTACAGCTTTCCATCTTATATTTCTTCAAGATTTCTTTTGCATATTTTTCTTGTGAAATAAAAATTACCGTTTCTTCTTGTCGAACCTCCAGGCCAAGAAAGAATCGCATCAGACCTAAGTCTGTCATTTCGAATTCTCGTGTCATCGCACCTTTGAATTCTTTTATCATCTGATCATTGCTACCCATAAAGATGAGATCATCGACATAGAGAGCAACAAGCAACATATTTCCTCCATTCTTCTTTACATAAAGGGCATGCTCATAGGGACATTGCTTGAACCCATTCTCCTTAAAATATGTGTCGATACGTGTATTCCATGCCCGTGGTGCTTGCTTCAGCCCATAAAGTGCTTTCTTCAATTTCAGCACCTTCTTCTCTTCTCCAACTTTCATATACCCTGGTGGCTGTTTGACATAGACTTCTTCTTCGAGCACACCATTCAAAAATGCTGATTTGACATCCATTTGAAATATTGGCCATTTGAATTGAGCAGCTTGTGAAATGAGTAGTCGAATTGTCTCCACTCTTGCAACTGGAGCAAATATTTCGTCATAGTCGATTCCTGCCTTCTGCTTATATCCCTTTGCAATAAGTCGTGCCTTATATCGTTCCACTTCGCCTTCAACATTCATCTTTTTCTTGAATACCCACTTCACACCAATGGGTTGACTTCCTTTTGGTAATTCGACCAGCTCCCATGTGTTGTTGTGATTAATCGCCTTAATTTCTTTGTCCATGGCAGTTTTCCACTTCTTGTCTCTCAATGCTTCTTCAAAATTGATATTTTCAGTATCTGCCAAAAGACATACAAGATGTACCTCACTTGTCGAATCATACAAATCTTGTAGACTTCGCATTCTGGGTTGTCGAAGTTCATCTTTATTTTCAGAATCTTCAGGTTCTGTCGAAATGCTTATTGGTATAGCGACTGTTCCAGCTTCGACAATAACCTCTGTCGAACTGTTCCAGTCTCACTTGCTCGCTTCGTTTATTCGAACATCCCTACTCACTATCACCTTCTTGTTTATAGGATCAAATAACCTGTACCCTTTTGTCTTCTCATCATAGCCAATGACTATGTACTTCTGACTTTTGTCTTCAAGCTTCGTTCTTCGTTGATCTGGTACGTGTGCATAAGCCACACTACCAAATACTTTGAGATGAGAAACTGTTGGCTTTTGTCCGCTCCATGCTTCTTGTGGTGTTTGATCTTCTAACTTCGAATGTGGACATCGATTCTGAACATAAATGGCACATTGTACAGCTTCTGCCCAGAATTCCTTCGACATGTTCTTGCTCTTAAGCATTGATCGAACTATGTCGAGAACTGTTCGATTCTTCCTTTTAGCTACACCGTTTTGTTGAGGTGAATATGGTGCAGTTAGAAATCTCCTTATGCCCTGCTCTTCACAATACTTCATAAAGGTTGTCGAAGTATACTCACCACCTCTGTCAGATCGAACTGCTTTGATGTGTCTGTCAGTTGCCTTCTCCACCATCACTTTGAACCTTTTGAACACCTCGAATGCTTCATATTTTTCTCTCAAGAAATAAACCCAGGTCTTTCGTGAGAAATCGTCAATAAAAGAAATGAAGTACCTTTTGCCACTGAAAGATTCTGGAGTGATTGGCCCACAAATATCAGTATGAATCAATTCGAGAATATGTTTAGCTTGATATTCTGCCTTCTTTTGAAATGAGGTTCTTGTCTGTTTGCTAAGCACACAATCTTCATAGAACTTTCCTTCATATTCCATGTCTGGTAGCCCATGTACCATGTTCCTCTTCGCTAACCTTCTTAGACCAGCATGATGTAAATTACCAAAGCGTAGATGCCACAACGACACTTTGTCTTCGACATTGACTTGCAAACATTTTCCTTGAACACTCCTCAAGTTCAGCTTGTACATTCGATTTCTCCCCTTTTCGACTTGAGCAATCAGATGCCCTAACTTGTCCTTCAAGTGTAATATTCGATCTTTCATGAATATCGAATAACCTTTTTCTATGAGTTGTCCCAGACTCAAAATATTTGTCTTGAGATCTGGTACATAATAAACATCTTGGATTGACCCAGTCAAGTCATCCTTCTGCAAGTAACAAATCGTACCTTTGCCTTCGACCTTCACTTTCGATGCATCTCCGAAAGACACATGACCATCTTCAATCTTTTGCATTTCTTTAAACAGGTGTTTGTGACCACACATATGATTACTTGCTCCAGAGTCGAGATACCACATAGTGTCATTCTCCGCGTCTTCTTCCTTTTGAGTCATCAACAATAAACCATCATTCGCTTCGACTTCCAAAGCTAGATTGGTTGTTTCTTCTACTTTCTTTTCGACTCGACAATCTTTTGCAAGATATCCCACTTTACCACAGTTATAACATTTGAAGGAGTTGCAGTCCTTCCAAAATGACCAAGCTTGTTACACTTGTAACATTCGACGTTGGAGTAGGTCGACCGACCACCTCTTTGACCACATCCTCTGCCACGCCAATTTTGCTGGCTCGACTGTCCTCTGTCGAAGTTGCTGCTTCGACCACTTCGACCATTGTCACGACCTCCACGGCCACATCCTCTTCCTCGAAAGTTTTGAGAATAGAGTACCTTTTCGTCTTTGACAGACTCCTTCGTTTGATTTGCTTCTTCGACTGCTTCCTCCTTCTTTTTCATCTTTCGTTGTTCGTGTGCCTCGAGAGAACCAGCGAGCTCTTCGACAGAGAGAGTCGAAAGGCCCTTCGACTCTTCTATTGCACACACAATATTCTCAAATTTATCTGTTAAAGATCTTAGAATCTTCTCAACAACTCGTGCATCAGTCACTGCTTCGTCATTTCTAGTGAGTTGGTTCACCACCGTTTGTACACGCGTGATGTAGTCAGATACAATTTCTAACTCCTTCATCTGCATCCTCTCGAATTCTCCACGAAGAGTTTGAAGTCGAACTTGCTTCACTCGATCTGCTCCTCTAAACACTTTTTCTAACGTATCCCAAGCCTCCTTTGACGTAGTCGAACCGGCAATTTTCTCAAAGCCTGATTCGTCAACTGCTCGGAATAGCATATACAATGTCGTCTTATCCTTCGAGCGCGTCTTTCAACGCCTTTTGTTGAGCCGCCGTATACTCTGTGGTGTCTGCTGGTTCTGCAAAACCATCCCTGGTCACCTCCCACGCATCTAGAGATCCAAGAAGAGCTTTCATTTGGATACTCCAGTTCTCGTAATTCGCCTTCGTTAAACGCGGAAACGGCATTTGACTCATCGTATTTGCCATTAGCTCTGATGCCAATTTGATGACAGAAGCAGTACTTTTCTATATATTGAGTTGTTCTGTACAAAATGAAAAGATACAATCTTGGCCCCTTTATATAGGCTCAAGTTTTCTACTATTCCAATAGAACAATAAATACTAATAATAGTCCACTAACTCTTGACCTTACCGTTAACTTTAAATTAAAGACCCACTAAACCTTTTGGCTTTCCAACTACATCTCCACTAAACAAAACATTAAAGTTTATTCAACAAACTCAACCAAGAAATTACCCTATAACCTCTTCTTTCTACTGCAAGTCTCCACCTCTCAACCCTTGTTTCGTACAGACCCACCCTTTCACCGCACCGTGCAAAACAACCAAAACGGAAGAAGAAGTCACATCGACGAGAGCGAGTTCGCGAGACCAGAGAAGAAACGACTCGCACGCAACCACCCTTTTGAACCTTATCCCTCCATCTTTCGCAACAACCATCATCGAACGAAGCTGACAGAGAGAGATCTGCCGCGAGCAAAAAGAACGAAAGCAGAGTGAATCGCGCACGGAGGGAAGTTATTGACGAGTAGGTAGTAATCGCGAGAGTTGTGGACGAGTTGGCGGTGGTTGTAAGATTTTTTTTTTTGTCCCTTTTTGTTCTAAACCTTATGTTTGAGAATAACTTTGTGCGTCTTGTACTTCGAGTATGTAAATGGAGTTTTGTTTTAGGTTTTTTTTCTTCCCTTTTTGTTTAGGAGCTGGCCGAATTGGGTTTGGGTCAGGACCCGACCCAGGTCTCATTGAACCCAACGCCCCAGCTCATTCGTTGGTCTTAATTGCTTTTCCGGCCCATTGATCCCTATTAGTTTTAGGTTCTTAACTTACTAAGTTTTGAATAGTATTTTGTTTAATTTAGATAATTAATCCATTAGTTAATTGGTTATAATAAGTTCCTAGTTATTTAGTTATTTTATTTTTTAGGTTTAGTTACTTTTAGAATTAGTTATTTTAATTTCTAGTTAGAGGTTAGTTTAATTATTTTTAAATTAGAATTTAGCAATAGGTTTAATTTTAATTAATTAGTCATTTAGATAATTAGAATTAGCTACCTAGTTTTAGTAGAATTTAGTTAATTAGCTTTAATTAGATTTCTCTTTTTTTATTTAGATTTTTATTCTTAATTTCATCTTGACGTATCATCATTTTAGTCAATTCCTGATGTCCTACATGTGAGTTTATTTCTTTTTGCATTTGACTGTGATTAATACCTGATCTGTGATGCCGATTCTTTTACGATTTATCTGTTTACTTCATTCTAAAAGAAAGAATCTTCTCTAGTTGACTGCCATGTCATTTAGGATAGCCTTGCCCGTCATTCCCTTATCTCACCCCACCGCGCGATCAAACTTGCCTTCCCTGTTTTACCTAGCCTTAGGTTTGGAGTCGCCGCACTCCACGTAGGTGTCTTGCTGTCAGACCCTACTTTCCCATGGACACTTCTTTCCCGTTTTACCTAGCCTTAGGTTTGGAGTCGCCGCACTCCACGTAGGTGTCTTGCTGTCAGACCCTACTTTCCCTTGGAACCTTGACCACAGTCAGGAGTTCTTCACCCCCAGTGATGGAACTACGGACGCTCTGATTTCTCAAGTTCACCTTGAGAATACATAGGCATAGGATTGCGAGATCCTAGCGAGCTACCTTTTTCTTTTTCCACTTTTTTCCTTTACATCCAATGCCTTCTTGGATTCCACCTTTTCTTTTACACCCTTTTACCCCATATTGAGGGGAACTACAGACACTCTGATTTCTCAAGTTCATCTTGAGAATACGTAGGCATAGGATTGTGAGATCCTAGCGAGCTACCTTTTTCTTTTTCCACCTTTTTCCTTTACATCTAATGCCTTCTTGGATTCCACATTTTCTTTTACACCCTTTTACCCCATAGTGAGGGGAACTACGAATGCTCCGATTCCATTCCCGTTAAGATACGTAGGCACGAGATGCGATGTCTTGGCGAGCATACTTAGTGTACATACCCCTTGGTCTTTACCTTAGCACAGTTTCCTTAGCAAGCAAACTTTATCATAACACAAATGCTAACAAGAGGTTCCTGTAGAGTACTACAGATACTTAGGATGCTAACACCTTCCCTAGGTATAACCAACCCCCGAACCTTAGATCTCTAGCTGTGTTCTTACATAGCGCACTTAGGGTTTTTCGATCTTTACCCTTTCCTTTGGATAAATCAAAGCTCTGTGGTGAACTTCATGTTTTGTGATTCAAGTTAATTAATAGCTTGATATTCGATTCTCACTGCAACACTAGTGTTACGATCACCATATGCTAATTTTTTAAATTAGGGGGATGCACTAACAAAGACATTAGAATGTCAAAGTAGGGATGGAAATTTGACCCATCCCCAATAGGCACCCACAAAATTATCCATAATGGGTACGATAAAAACCCGCAAAAATGGGTACGAGCACAAGCTCGAGTAATTACCCACAAAAATAAGTTGGTATGGATGCTGGCATGGGCACCATGGTATTAGGGATGACAATTTGACTCATCCCTAATGGGCACCCGCAAATTTACCCACAACGGATAGGGTAAAAATCCGCAAAAATCGGTACGGGCATGGGCTAAGGTAATTACCCACAAAAATAAGCGGGTATAGGTGCAAGTATGGGCACCTTGGTACCCATCCCGCCCGATATATATTTATGTATTTTCATTTATATTTATATATTTTAATTTATATTATTATAAAAAATGTACGTCTATTAATTTTAAAATGTATATCAATGTTAAAGCATTACTAATTTAATATAAATGTTCGTTTATTTCAACAATAAATTGTTTGTAAACTTTTTAATGTTTTTAAAAATTAATTGATCTATTTATTTTTAATATGAATACGCGTCTTGGGTACGGATATGGGTACGTACATATCCATAGGGCACGGGTATAAGTGCTAACTTTGGCACCCAAGTGGGTATGGGCTCAAGCACAGAGATTTTTTAAAATCGCGGGTATGGGAATATGTACTATAGTACCCTGCCCAAACCCCGCCCATTGTCATCCCTACATGGTACCACCTCGCCCTATACCTGCACAACATATAAATTTATGTATTTTAATTTATATTTATATTTTTTAATTTATATTATTATATAAAAATATATGTCTATCAATTTTAAAAAGTATATCAATGTTAAACCATTACGTATTTAATATAAGTGTTCGTTTATTTAAATAATAAATTTTTTGAAAACTTTTTAAAATTTTTTTAAAATTAAAATGATATGATGTTTTATAATTGTTCTATTTATTTTTAATATGAATGCGTGTAACGAGTAGTGGTATGTGTACTTACATACCCATAGAGCACGAGTACATATGCTAACTTTGGCGCCTAAGATGGTATGGATTCGGGTACGGAGATTTTTTCAAATCGTAGATATGAGGATGAATATTATAGTACCATGCCTAAATCCTGCCATTGTCATCCCATGTCAAAGTAAGGAAAAGTGTAAACATGTAATGATGAGGTGTATTTAACTATCATAAATGGGTGGTGAACCCCCTATTGATAGAGTAAAAGAATCCTAGATGCTATAATTTGTTGCTATTTTTAGGGAGATTGATCATTGAGATCACATTAGAATAGAAATTAATATTCTCACCAATCGTTAGTTGGTCCAGTGGTGATTGTCGCTGGACTTGGTAGGGAGGACCGCGGTTCGATCCCCCGCAACTGCGATCGGTAGGGGGCTGGAACCACTTGATGCCAGAACTGACCCCCGAACCAGATTAAACTGGTGGTGCAAACCGAAAAAAAAAATTAATATTCTCGTTTTAAAATGACTATTGTTTAAGATTTTTGCACATAAATTAAGAAATGTAATAATATTGTCTTAAAACATTATTCTTATTAAATTAACCTTATTAATATATTAGAAGTAGTATAAAAAATAATAATTAAAGAACACAGTTGAAAAAATATCAATTATTTAAATAATAAAAAGCAAAAATGACAGTCATTTTAAAACAAATTTAATTTATTAAAACAACAGTTATTTTGAAACCAAAAAAATAAATGTTTCAGATAAGTAAATGAGATGTTCCTATGTTCCTTGATACTCCTTAGTCCTTAGAGAATCCTATCTTCCAATGTGCTTATTTTTTAAAAATGACATTGGAAGTAGTTTGCACGCCACATCATCCTTTCTTGCCAATGCAGTCGGGGCTGCTGCCCCCGATCTGCAGTAATTATGTGCGTTATTGGATGAGTATCGGGTGGAGGGAGTTGGTTGGGATGAGCCGGTTTGGGCGTCGCACACGGAAGATGGGTTTTCGGTAAGAAATTTTTATGGAATTCTTAGTAGTTACCGTATTTCTTTCGGGCCGGTTAATAATTTTGATGTTGCTTTTTCTTATATTTGGAAGTTGGTGGTTCCTTTTAAGATTAAGGCCTTTGGTTGGAGGTGCTTCTTGAATAAGCTTCCCACTAAGGATGCCCTCCTTATTAGAGGGTGTTCTTTCCCGGATAGCGATTCGAAGTGCGTTTTTTGTCAAAATGTGAATGAATCCTTGGAGCATATTTTAATTAATTTTGTAGTGGCTAAATTGGTGTGGAAGGAAGTGGCCGATTGGATTGGTTTTGTGGAATTTTTCACTAGTAATATTAAAGATAGTTTCTTAAAGTGGTCCAATTTTTGTAAGAGGAATAAGGTGTCGAAAGGGAAGGAAGGAAGTATTTAGTTGGCAACCTCTTGGTACATTTGGTCTTTCAGGAATGGAATTATCTTTAGGAATGATAGGTGGAATGTTTTGAATATGGTGTGGGATATCAAAGCGTTGGTGTGGAGGTGGTCTTTTATCGGAAATATTACTTGATCCAATTTTAGTTTTTATGAGTTTAGCAAATTTTCTTTGTTATTCTTGTCCTAAGGCTTAATTGGTTTGTAATTTTCTTCGTCGAGCCTCGTCTCGCTCTTTTTCTGTAAGTGGGTTCGAGAACCCATTGTTCTCGCTTTTAATGAAATCCTGCTTATTGAAAAAAAAAATCCTTTCTAGCCAATGTATCCAAACCAGTGTTTCTACCTACTAGTTAGTAAATTAGGTATGTTTTCTTCATTTGATACAAATATTCTTGGTTATTGGCCTAATAGTTATTTTGGTTAGGCGTCTTAAGCGCATACTTCCTCCGTTTCTTTTGGATAATTTTTTGTTTTTTTTAATTGTCATTTGCAAAGTTAAAGATAGTATTAAATTCACTTTTGTTAAAATTATTCTATGATAATGATTATAAAGCGAGAGAGCAAAAGTAAAAATAATTTTATAATAAATAATTAGGAGTATTATAGATAAAAAATATTATTTTATAAAAAATATTAATATTAATTAATTTTTTTTATATGTGTAACAAATAAAAAAAATAACACTTAAAAAATAACCGAGAGAGTAAATATCTTCTTAGTGCTCGGCATTTTTAAAGCATTGAGTGCATTGAAGGCAACCTATTGGTCATACACCCTCGTTGAAAGGTACTCCCTCCGTTCCACAATGAGTGACTCATTTAGAATAAAATGGTGTCCTAAAATATATGATCCATTTCAATTTTCAATGCAACTTTTCCTATTTTATCCTCTAATTAATATTACTTTCATCATTCCCAATACATTACAAGGGTACTTTAGTAAAAATATCATTCTCTCTCCTTCATTTATTTCCTTTTTCTTAATTTGTGTGAAAAGTCAACTAGATCACTCATGGTGGGACGGATGAAGTATCTTTTTTAAAACATCAATCATTGTCCTCTTTATGGCTAGGAAATTCATTCTCAAAATAATTGGAGTTTTATCATCAACTTTAAAATTAAGAATAATTAAGTCCACGGGCAATACATATTTGCCACGTATATAATTACATCATCCATCTTCCCTAACAAATGGATTTAGTTACATGACCGGTTTGTTTTAATTTTAAAAAATTAATTTTTTATTATATTTTAAAAATTAATTTTTATGAAAACTATTTTAAAAATATTAAAAGTTTTTTCAAATTTATTTTTTATAAATTGAATAATTAATTTTAATATTTTATAACATAAGTATATATTATTGTAGATTAAAACATAATTAAAATTGCAATTTTTCAAAAAGTTATAATTAAATAATATTTTTTATGAAAATCTATTTAAAATAGTTTTCAAGTTAATTAATTTTTTTACAATTTTAATACTCTAAAACAGTTTCAATAAAATTATGAAATACCTAAAATAATATTTTAAAAATAATTATTCAAACCAAATTTTTATTTAAAAAATTTATAATTTTTTTAAACCAAAATATATAACATTACAAAAATTATTTTTAAAAAAAAATCTAAAACAAACCGGTGATAATATAGTGGTGGTAGGGGCAGCCTCAACAATCCTTAATTGCTTGAAAATAGGTTTAGGCATCAAGTTGATGCTAGATTCTAAATCACAAAAGGCTTTTTTCATATTAGAATACTAAATTGAGCAAGCGATAATGAAAATTCTGGGATCTTACTTTTTTTATTAATGTGTTTTGTAACAAGTTCGTAATGTCTGTCATTGCTACTATTTAAAACTCTCTCACACACATTTCTTAATTATAATCACACCCTTCTGGTGCTATGCTTCTAATATATGAATATTGATAAGGAATTTCTTTACCATTTTTTATGAACTAGGGAATATTTTTATTGCGAGGCTTTCTCCATATTTGAAGAATCTTTATGGGGGCATTTATAGTACTAGCTTAAGTAGTTATTTTCAATTTAAATTAGTTGCTGTAGTTTGATGAGTTGTTTCTTTAGTAAAAATTGTTGATATTGTAATTTTTTGTGTCGAAGCAGTGTAGTTCGACAGAAATAAGAATTAGTCGAAATTAGACTAATGTGATTGTGGCGAGTTGTTTAGATGTCGATGTGTCAAAGCAGGTTGTTTGACACAGAATTTCGACTTTGATCAAAATAGTAATTTTGTACTTTTGTAATTTTAGACTTTCTCAATTATAAATAGAGGGAGTAACCCATATTCTTGTAATAACTTGTATTCACAGAAGTTTACAGTTGCAAACTGAATAAAAGAAGTTTTCTACAGTTTGTGGGCAGAGATTCTGCAGTTGAAAATCATTCTTTTTTTCCTTTATTTTTGTTAAACTCTTTCTTTTTCATTAACAGTTGTTGCGCATATTTTTTCTTGAAATCAATGTGTGATTATTTCACTCAAGTGAAGAGTGAAGAACAAGGGTTTTGATCAGGTTTATTGAATCTTGTTCATCAAGATTGATTAGGAATTTTCAAAAGGTTTTGGGTTAATTAATTCCAACATCTGGTATCTAGAGCTCCGGTTGTGATTCGTGGGAAGAAAATCTCGATGACATTGAATCGTTCGAATGAGCATTTTCCGGCAAGTCTCCCAATTCTTAAGGGTCAGAATTATGTGAATTGGTGCAAGCAGATGAAGGTGGATTTTTGTTATCAATATTTATGGGATCTTGTGAAGGAAGGAGTAACACCGCTTGCAGAAAACGCGTCGGATCAAGAAAAGGCTGCATACAAAGAATTGAAGAAGAAAGATTATAAAGCTCTCTTTATAATTCATCAATGTGTTGATCCAGACAATTTTGAAAAGGTTATTGATGTAGAATCAGTGAAAGAAGCATGGGAAATCTTGGAGAAATCGTTTGGAGGCGCAGAGAAAGTGAAAGAGGTGAGGTTACAAACTCACAAAATGACGTATGAATTGCTTCCGATGGAAGAAAGTGAGAGCATAACTGACTTCTTCACTAGGGTTACTAAATTGGTGAATCAAATCAAGGTATGTGGAGAAGTGTTAACATCAAGATCAGTTGTTGGAAAGATCTTGAGGTCATTGGCTCCACAGTTCGACCACGTGGTAGTAGCCATACAAGATTCGAAAGACTTGTCAGCATTGACAAAAGAAGAGCTTCAAGGGACGCTTGAGTCTCATGAACAAAGGATGGCTGAAAGAGATGCATGATAGTCGAAGAGTGATATGGCTTTGCAGGCGCAGTCAGAAAAAGAAAAGATAGGCAAAGGAAGTTGGAATGGCAACAAAGGCAGGGGAGGCTACAACAATTCGACTAGTCGAAATCAGTAGGAAGGAAACTAGTCGAATAAGAGAAAACCCTGGAACCAAGGTAACCAAATAGGTGGTGCTGCAGGTAGAGAGGAAGAGGTAGTGGTTGAAATCCTGACAAAACTCACATTTAGTGTTACAACTGTCAGAAGTATGGTCAATATTTTAGTGATTGTCCAGAAAAGAAGAAGAATCAAAAAGCTGATGCAAAGTTGGCGAAACATGAAGAAGAAGAGATGTTGTTGATGGTCACAACAAGAGATGAAGACAGATTCCAGGACTAATGGTACTTAGACTCAGGATGCTCATCACACATGACTGGTAGGAAAGATTGGTTTGTCAGCATAAAGCCCTCAATGAAAAACATTGTGAAATTTGCAAATAACAATACTCTAGTAGCGAAGGTATTGGTGATGTTCTGATTATGAGGAAAGATGGAAAGATGTCAGTAATTTCCAATGTGTTGTACATACCGGGCATGAAGAGTAATTTGCTCAACATAGAGAAGTTGGTCAAAAAGAACTACAAGGTGTCGATCAAAGACAAGATGATGAGAGTTATCGACTCTGATGGTAGGTTAATCTTGAAGGCACCAATGTCTCAGAATAGAACCGTCAAGATTGAACTTAATGTGATGGAGCATAAGTGCCTAGCAACTGCAGCCAGCAGAGATGAATGAATATGGCATTATCGACTTGGCCATCTCAACTTCAAAGACATCAGATATTTAAAGAGAAGAAATATGGTTTCGGGATTACCAGAAATCGACATTCCGAGTGAAGTGTGTGAAGAATGTGTTCATGTGAAACATCACAAGAATAGCTTCAGCAAGGATGCAGGAAACAAGTCGAAGGCAATTCTTGAATTCATATACTCTAATGTATGTGGTCTTATCGAGGTGGATTCAATTAGAGGTAACAGATACTTTGTCACATTCATAGATGATTTAAGTCGAAAATTATGGACTTACCTGATCAAGAAGAAAAGTGAAGTGATTGAGGTATTTACCAAATTTAAAACTATGGTCGAAAGACAAAGTGGTCGAAAGATAAAGATTCTGAGGACTGATGGTGGTGGATAGTATGTGTCAAAAGATTTCGATGCATTGTGTGATAAAGAAGGGATTGTGCATGAGGTGGCGCCACCCTACACTCCACAGCAGAATAGAATTGCAGAAAGGAAGAATATAACTATCATGAATATGGTGAGAAGCATGTTGAAAGGAAAGCATCAACCTAAATAATTATGAGGAGAAGCTGTATCGACAACAACATACATCTTGAATAGATCTCCGACGAAGAAGGTAGAAGGAATCACTCTAGAAGAATGTTGGTTTGATGTTAATCCTAGCCTTAGTTATTTGAAAGTATTTGGATCTATAGCATATAGACATGTGCCAGATGAGTTGAGAAGAAAGCTTGATGACATGTCGAGTCAAATGATCCTAATAGGATATCATTCGACTGGAGGATACAAGTTGTTCGACCCAGTGAACAAGCAAGTAGTGATCAGCAGGGACGTGATCATAAATGAGCTTAAGGAATGGGACTGGAGTGAGAATGTTAAGAAGGATTCAGTGAGAATCTTATGTGAAAACCAGCTAGTGAAGTCGAAAGAGAAGTTCGACAAAAAAAACAAAAGTATGCTCCTTTATGTTTCCTCGTCTAAAAATTTAAACATTTCATGAATATAGAACCATAGATGTATGTAACTATAGATAAATGAATGTCAAAAGTAATCCACTTGCCAAAGTCATACAAAATGGAATTTTTTCATTTCCAAATACTTTCAACATATTGTGTCGCTCCACAACTTTGTATATTGAAAATGACTTAAAGATATTACACGCTAAGCTAAGTACATTATTACAAAAAGTATATACTACTCATAAATATAAACTTACGTAGAAATAATACGATTCGTCTTTGGTTCAAGTGGTTTGCCTAAGGAATATAGGGTAACTACCATATTCTTCCAAAGAGAGACAATGATCAATCAATTGCTAATGACCACTGAATGAACACAAGCATAATTACTAGGTATTTGGTACAACATGAAAACTAACTATAATAGAGAAACTACAATTTTAAAATTACTCACTTATCGATAAATGGATTTACGTAACATTTTTTATTCCCTTTACTCACTCATCGGATATAAAATTTTCAAACATGAAAACTAATTATAATAAAGAAACCACAATTTTAAAATTACTCACTCATCAATAAATGGTTTGAAGAATTATTTATAAATCGAATACTAAATGGATCCAAGAATCCATATATATCTGATTTATTTAATTTTATACAAACACAATAAAGGTGTCTTATGCCCCAATTTTGTCCATGCATTTTAAGTTTTCAGGTAACCAACTTTATTTTGTTTTGTCTATAATAAAAATTTGGTTTAACAGACATACAAGTTAACCGCGCGTAAAATCAGTGAACAATGTTGTTAGTTTTTGGCCTACAATTGTCTGTTTAATTAATCTACCTTACACGTAGTTTAATCTGGTGTGCTGATTTTATTTTTTCACATTCGTGCGCGTCCGCATTTTGATCAGTGTAAGCCTTTTCATCATGTTATTTTTAACTGCGAGATTTGATCTAGGACTGTATGTTTTACTGAACTAGGTCTCATGTATATTATTTGTGTGCATTCATTTTTTTTTTACATTTGCACATCCGCTCTTTATTCGTTTTAATTTCTTTTGTTTTTGTTTTTTAATTCAAAATAATTGAGAAAAATAAATGAGAATAAATAAATAAACTAAGTTTGATTTATTTATTTTTATTTTAAAAAAATATGTGGTTTTATTTTATTTTTAGACGCATTTTTCATCACCTAACAAATAACTAAGGGCCATTTGGGAATTTAAATTAAAAAGTGAAACCTAATTATTATTATAGGTGAATTCTTATCTACCCATCTCAAAAAGTTGGATAGAGTTACCCATAGAGTAAATTAGAGTAAATTGCATTGGAAAGCTACAAAATTTAAAATATTAAATAAATAATTAAATATCCTAAAATGATATGACATTGATTGATTAGTTGAAGGTACACTACTCAATTTTTTTGTGGTGGGTAGAGAAGTTGTCCGCTTATTATAAGTGTTAATTCATTTTGGCCAATGAAGGGAGGGAGTGGCGCCCAATCATACCTATCTCTTCATGTATGAAAATGAAAAGAAAAATAAAATTCTTCTTTACTCAGACGTGATCTCCTTCAATCACTCACCAAACTTCTTTATCTCTCTTACTGAACCAAGCTTAATACATCCTTCTTCTTCCCGCCTGCAACCTATACTCTTCCTCAGCCGCTACTGTTCATTTATTCTTCACACTTCAATACCATCACCTTTCCCTCTTCTTCCCACCTGCAATCATATCCATCCTTTGACTCCGCTCTTTACTTCATTACACACAAATCTGCTACTGTTCACGTCCAACACACGTCTCCTTTCCATCACACAGTTCTTCTTCATCTCAACTCATTATACTATTCATCTTACCTCTTTCTAACATCCAAACACAAAACACTACATCTACATATCATAACTGCCGTGTAAGCCATCAACCACCACCTTTTTCACACATAACCATATTCGCTCACTTTATCCATCATAACCTTCAATGCGTTAGCAACCACCTCCAACAAACCCCTCACCACATCCACATCCACCTCGCCGAAAACAACCAAACTCTGGTCACCATCGTCTAACAAAACACCTCTACGCAGTCAACGAACCATAATAAACTGGCGAGCTACACTGCTTTCACCACCACACGAACTCAGCCATGACAAACCCTTCAGTTAACCTTTTCTTGCAATTACCACCAACACAATCGATTTCGACCACCCTCTATACCTCCCTCACAAACCTCTGATCCATTCCGCTCATAACACTGACATCTACTTTTTTCATCAACCACGTCTCAACTATCTTCTCCTCCAATAAAACTGGTGTTCATCAACCTCCACTCCGCCGGCCACCACACTGCAATTCTTCATGAGAAAGCTTCAAACATGTGTTTGCAGGGTGGCTCAGCAAGGTCAACACGCAACATTCTACTTTTGCTATCGTTTTGGCATATCTTATTGTGTTTCGCTGCATAAATATTGTTTGTTGTGTATTTAAATTCAAATATTGGTTGGATTTGTTTAATATTTTCATTAGACTGTTTCGATTAACACTATGTATTGACGTAAATTCATTTGAGATTGTGTGATGTTGTTTTATTTTCTGTTTGAAATCGATCTAGATTGAACCGCAGGTTCTACATGATTTGTATATTATAACTCTGTTGGATTTTCTTTCGAGATAATGATGTAAATATTCGGTACATGTGCTGCTATTTTGTTTATTACTATTGCATCGAAATCGGATCAGAACATATCGCGTATGTTCGGTGTGGTTTGTTTATCAGCGTTGCATTAAATTCATTTTGTTTTGATTACGATGAGCGCGTTTTGCGTTAGTAGTTGCTGGCTATTTTTTTCTTTTGTTTATGTGCGGCATTTCAATTCTGGTAGCACGTAACATTTCAACTTTATCACATTTAAATCTGATTTAAACTCTGTGTTGGCATCTTTGTATTGCATGTCTGTTTACTGGGAAAAATAGTAAACAACCGTTGGTCTATCAATTTTATGTAAAACTGAGTAACTTGCAGGATCGACCATACTAAATCCTAGGACATGTGCTAAATCGGTTTCTTGTGTAGTTTATGGAAAATGTTAAGAATACTTCGACAGTGTAAGAAAGTGAAAAAGAACTTCTTCAAGGAATATAAAATAACTAAAAGGTAAAAAGTTTTAAAAGGAATTTAAATCGAGAAGGATGGTAAATTTAAGAAGTTTAACTTGCATGAAATGAAAAGAGACTTTAATAAAAACTTAGTAAATTACATTGAATTGTAAAAATGGTGTTACAACATACATTCTCACACGCTCTTTTCTCTACGCTGGTACTTTGAGCACACTGAGTTTTTTGTATACAATTGAACACACCAAATTTGTTCCTAAGACTTGCTATTTATAATGGCTAAAAATAACTACCCACTAACGGGCTATTAATCACGGCGAAACACATGGCGTCGTGCATGTCTTGGCCTCTTGGATGAACGCCACATGTCCCACTTCAGAATCAGATAGAAATAATTATTCCCTCCTATTTTTGAATTTAAAATCTTCGCGTCGAACGGTACTCCCCAGTCTTCGGTCAAAAAACCTTTCAAATTCTTAGAAATATTTCTAAGTCTTTTAAACCTTCTCTTCTCTACAGAAGGATAGCTTTCGACTAGATTTCCTTATAGCAATATTCCTGTCGAAACAACATAGAACTTCTGAAATTCTATCTCTCAGAAAAACTCTTCTCCTAACATCAGGCGTCGAAATTAAGAGCTAACAAATTGCCCCCCCCCCCCCCCCAAAATGTCTTTTTCGACATCACTGAAGAAAAGGGCATTTTTTGACATTGGTATTCGACGCCTTATTTCCACCTTACGTGGGTGTTGATACAACTAGAACTCCCACATTCTAACTGTTCAATTTCTTCTGAACCACTCCGTGACGTCATGGTCATCATGGCAATCTCTGAAAAAATCTCCTCAAAGCGTACCAAATCCACTAGCCATCATCATACCACCTAAAACCTAGGAGATAATGGGGTATAGGCAGTAACTGCCACCGTCCCATCTATCGCTCCTAGCGAGACACGTGTCCCACTACAGCACTAGCCATTTAATGCTGATTTGAGGTCTGTTGATATTCCATAGCCTTTAAATAGTTTCTCTCTAAACCATTTTTCCTTTTTACGCTTCCAAACTCTTTGCTCTCTTTCCAGCTTCTCAACTTCTTAGAAAAACAAAACCCAAATCTCTTGCTCTTCAACAATGGCATCTTCAACCTCTAACATCAAAGTGTAGCGAGCGATTTTTTTCGGTGACGCGACCACGTTATCGCTGAAGTTTGGGTTTTCCTCCTCGAGGAGAAAGGGTGCTACTTTCTGATTTCTTATTTATCCCGTGAAGCTGGAAGGGAAAAAGAAGCTATCTAAAACTAACCTTGCACGCGAATGTTTAACTGAACAAACGCTTAAAAGAGACTGGGGGGTCCGGGGTCAGGTTATACAATGGGTAATTGTCAATTACCCATCCTATATGTGGTTATCCACAAGATATTAGCTTTAGGTTTTGCTTTGTAATTGATGGTGTTTATCTGGTAATGGGTTGGGAAAGTTTCTTGGGAAAGTTGAGTGAATGAGTGAGTTGATGTTGAAGTTCAGGTGTCCCCAATGTTTTTGGTAAGGTACTGGACCTAAGTTTGGATTGATGTGTGAAGGTACTGGACCTAGAGGTTTTGATTAGTATGCTTGCTAAGATTTCGCAATCTTATGCCTACGTATTCCCGCTTAAATGAAACAGGGAAATCAGAGCAATCGTAGTTCCTCCTATTCTAAGGGAGGAAAGAGATGTTTTGTGTCTTGTTCAAAGCCCAAGATTAAAGCTAAAAGGGTTATTTGTGTCTTGTTCAAAGCCCAAGATTGAAGCTAAAAGTTTGACTGAGAGAGAATTTGTCGTCTCTAAAAGGAGATGTTGATTTTTGTGTGCCTTGATCAAAGCCCAAGGTTGAAGCTAAAAGGTTAATTGACTCGGCTAGGGATTTCCTTATATGAAGCCTAAGAGGAGGCTAAATAGGATCGACTCAACAAGAGAGTGTCTATATTGGTGTCTTATACAAAGGCCAAGATTGAGGCAAAAAGAGACTGACTCTTTGGGGGATATCATTATACAAAGCCTAAGAGGAGGCTAAAAGCTTGACTTTTCCGGAGAAAATGTTCTCTCTGTCTTGTACGAAGCCCAAGATTGAGGCTAAAAGGGATTTTTGACTCCGCCGAGGAGGTTTGTATGTGTCTTATACAAAGCCCAAGATGAAGGCTAAAGGATTCGACTCTGCTGGAGAGCATTATCTATCTTGTACACAGCCCAAGATGGAGGCGGAAAAAGGTTGACCCTGCTTAGGAATTATTTATCGAGGTCTAAAGGAAGACTCGGAGGAAATAACTCCGCTGGGGAATATGTTTGTCCCCAAGCTTAAGCGAAGGTTATGAAATTTTATATCTTGTACAAAGCCCAAGATAGAGGCTAAAAAGGGTTTGACTCAACAAGAGAGTACTTTTTGTCTGTCCTGTACAAAGCCCAGGATTGTGGCTGAACAAGCTGGAGAAATTATTCTACACAGCTTGAGAGGAGGTTAACTCCTGCTAGGGGAAATCATTATACAAAGCCTAAGAGGAGGCTATTGACTCACCAAGAGAGTGTTTTTTATCTGTCTCGTACAAAGCCCGAGAATGAGGCTAAAGGGTTGAGTCAACAAGAGAGTACTGAAATGTGATTGACTCAACAAGAGAGTCTGAGAATGTGATTGACTCAACACGAGAGTCTGAAAAGGTGATTGACTCAATAAGAGAGTATGAAAATTGATTGACTCAACAAGAGAGTCTGAAAAGGTTAGCTCCGCAGGGGAGAATCATTTGTACAAAGCCCAAGAGGAGGCTGATGGTACTGAGGAAAGGATCATTATACAAAGCCTAAGAGGAGGCTATCAGTTGCCGGGGGTTATTGAGAGCCCGAGGCAGGTCCAAGTGGGGAATCAATTCTTGCTGAGGGTTGCAGAAGAATTGATAGATCAGAAACCTTGAGGTTCTGATTTGAGATAGTGTTATAAAACTGACCCTGGTTGAGGGATTTTAGGAGAGAGACGGGGTTTGAGAACCCACAAGTTTTAACTCTTGCTGGAGATTAATCCAGAATCCCGGGTTTCTCCTATGTTTTGTAGGGAACTTGAGAATGTCTTTGAGACTCAAGGGTATTTAGACTGTCCAAGTCTACTGGTATGGAAGAGTTTTATCTTTTGTATGATGCCCAAGAGGAGGCCGACTCTTTTAAGGGATGAGTATCAACCCTAAAATTAGTCTGAGGGTTTTGACTCCTTTTTTTTTTAGAAAGACAGCTCTAGCGAAGGATCACTAAGTTGGGTCCTATACCTTTAAGAGGTCTTCAGGGTCCTTGTATTAAGCCCAAGAGAAGGCATGAGAACTTCTAAGAAGCCGGAGGGTCCTTGTACAAAGCCCAAGAGGAGGCGTGGATGCTTTTAGGAAGCCTGTGTGTCCCAAACCAAGAGAAGTTTAAGAAATGTTATTCGCCGAGAATAGATCATTTAGTGAAAGTTCGCAGTTTGAAGAAACTCAAGAGATGCTATTCACCGAGAATAGATCAACTCTGGGGAGTAGAATTTCTTTGACAATTTCTAGGGGTGACAGTCTGAGAAAAGGTTCACGAGGAATACTGCCTTTCTCTTTGTTCCATATTGTTTAAGCCCAAGAGAAGGCAAGACTGCATCTGGAAATCCTATGGGGATCTTGTTTTGAGTGTATTTAAGAGTGACCAACAGGCTTTACTTAGTTCTAGACCTAATTGCTGGGGAAAACTCTAAATAACTATACTAGTATATATACAGTTGATATATGACGAGTATTTTAAAAGGATATAAAAGAAGACTAACCGTGCGCAGCTTCCCATTAAATACATTAATATATATATGACATGTATTTAAAAGAATGAAAGAAGACTTACAGTGCGTAGCTTCCCACAATACAGTTATATATATATGAAAACGGGTAAATGAAAGCGGATAAAACTTACAGGTGAGTAAGCTTCCATGCTGTATTGTTAGTTGTTCAGAGAAATTAAAGAAAGTTTTGATAACAACTATATATTTGAAACTAAATCAAAAGGGAAGTTGTTTTGAAAAGAATGTTGGGGCATACAGCTCACAAAGAGGCCCAAGGTTTTACAGTGATCGCACCGTTGTTTTGAGGATCGTATCGAGACTTATACAATGACTGAGGCCCAGATTATTTACAAAAGGGTTGGGTCTTACAACTCAAGGAAATGCCCAAATATTATTTAAAGAAAAAAAGAAATGGGACTTACAACACAAGGGTAGGCCCAAATGGTTTTTGTTTTGAAATGGCGATCGCGCCGAGATTTTTTTTAACACAGTGGGACTTATACAATTTGTGAGGCCCAAATAGGTTTTGGTTAAAAGGGGTTTGGGTCTTACACTCTATTAGAGGCCCAAAGAGTTTGAAAATGAATAAAGATAGGTCTTATAGCTCAAGGAGAAGCCCAGTTGTGTTTGTTACAAAGGCGACGATTGCGCCGAACTTTTGATAATGTATAGAGGAACTTATACAATATGTGAGGCCCAAAATTGTTTATTTACAAAAGGGGTGGGACTTACACCCTATTAGAGGCCCATGAGTGTTTAAAAAAGATTGATGAGGGTGAAATTAATCAAAACCCTAATTTTGTTTAAAAAATGGAATTAATTTTGTTTAAAAATTAATAAAAATTATTGAAAACATGTGAAAAATGAGTGGTGATCTTGGATCAATGTTTCAAAAATCATGTTTTTATCCACAAAATGATTGGAAACCATTTAAGTTTGGAAAATCAAGAAGGAAAAAATATTTTAAATGTCAAAAAACAAATAAAAATTGATTCTTTGCAAAAATATTAAATATGTGAAATAAATAATATTTTTGGGGAATTTTTGTAAAATAAAATATTTTAACATTTTTGTGAATTATTAAAAAAAGAATCAACTCAAAATCATTAAAATTCAGTGAGAAATTAATTTTTGAATCAATTAAATAAAATCACAAAAATTCAATTATTTGAAAAAGGGCGCCAAGAACATCTTGGTCTTGCCCGCGTGCTCTGTTTTGCCCAGATTTGCGTTTTCTCATTAATCTCACTGAATACTTGATGAAATCACACAATCCACATATTAATCTGCTCGTTTTCAACTCACGATCATGTCTATGGTCTTTAATTTCATTTATTTTAAGCATGGAATGAGAAATCAAGACAAAACCTCAAGAACCCTAGATTGTGCATGAAGGCTGAGAAATTTGATACACAATTCATACAAAGCAATTAATTGAGGGGAAACCCTCCATACATGATTATGAACATATGGCAAAATTATTGTGCGAGGAAATATGCATGAATCATGAGATGACCAAGTTGAGGCTTACCTCTTGCAGCTGGTGATCGAGTTCTAGGTTGGAGATGTTACAGCTTGGTTCCAATGATGTGGACAGCTTCCTTAGGTGCTATGGAGTGTGTCTGAATGCTTGGAGTGGATTGAATTGAGCTGGAACTTGATTTAGCACCTCAACTGCAAATCTGTCAAAGGCTTGTGCAGATGGCTGGTGATTTTGAGAATCTGATGTTCCAGATGTTGTTTAAGTGTTTGGATCACTTCTATATGATGTTTATGAGGTGTGTGTGTGTGATTGGTTTGGTTGGAATTGCTCTCAAACTCAAAACCCGATAGTGACTTGCTTTAGAAGGCAAATTTGGAAGTGAAAGTGTGATTTAGAGAAAGACAAGTGTTATAGGCCTTTGGTGTACTCAAACTGATCAGAAATGAGGTCTATTTATAGTGTGTCAAGTTTGTTTTGCAAGGAGTAGGGAATGTCAACTGCAGCAGGCCTTTGGCCAATGTGGATCAAATGGAATCTCATGTCTCCTCTAGCCAATGACTTGAGATTAGAGCACAGGCCTATGGTTCTTTGATTCAAGAATAAGGCTTGACTGAAGTGTTCATCTTTGCTCTGATACATGCCACCTCTAAGCATCCATTGAATGCCTCAAAACAAAATTGGAGTCTTGAGGCATCTTTAGCTTTTAGGGGTGCCAAACCTATATGTAGTTCCAAAGACTTGGGAGGCTTATGGATCAGTGTTTGTTCCTCCTTAGTCTCCCCCTGAGGTGTGCAGATGGATAAATTTGTTTATCATTTGCATAAATTAACTAAATCGAGCCCTAATGCACAATCTTCCTTGCCAAGACAGTTTGCAGCAAGGCATGTTGCAGCTGTCATAACTTCTAGCTCAGATGGGATTTGATGGAGTTCTTGGATATTTTGGAAAGCTGATATATCCTATTTCATCATAATGTCCAACTTTAGTTTTGAGTCAACCTGAATTACAATGAAAAATGCCTCTACTTTTGGGAAAAAATAAGGCAGATTCTGACTTAGTGAAAATTTCACTAAGTGTTGGAAAAGTGTCACTTTTGTGTTTTCAGCCATTTTGATGACTCCATAACTAAAAATCCATGAGGAATTGGAATGAGCTGTAGTTGACACTTTTAAAGTATGCCATGAGATCTATAAATCCAGCTTTGGACCATCCAAAATGGTTGCTTAGATCTCAAGTTACGATCCTTGGAAGTTGGTACCCTAGCCACTTTGTTCCATAACTTAGAAAAATTCTAAGTTTTTATGGTTACCCCTTTTACAAGTTATCCCACTTTCTTTGATTTTTCTTGATGAATGATGATTCCAATCACACATTAACATTGTTTTAGGGTCAAAGAACCATAATTGTGAAAAATCTCAAAAAGTCAAACTTTGACTTTTGTGCACAGTTGACTTTTTATCGGATGAATTCCAAACTGTGCGATCCTTGGTGAAATCAAGTCCTTGACCTAAATCAAACCTAATGGGTATATTCCATAGGTGTTATACGGTGTATTGAATCATGTCCCAAGGTTTGGGAGCATGTCTTGGTCAAAAGTTAAAGGTACATTTGACTTTTTCCTCGAAACCCTAATTATGGTCCTGATGAGGTTGAAACTTGTGGGTCAAGCCTCTTGTATCAATCCATTGTTGCAAATGGATCAATGTAGGGTATTGGAGACCCTCAAATCATGTCTTAAGGTCTTGGCTCATGTTTTGTCCCAAAAGTCAACTTAGGGGTGAATTAGGTCAAGAAACCCTAATTCCTGATTTTTAGTGAATGCATCCCCTGAGGCTAAATTGACTTGATGATTAGGTCCATGAGGTCCCTTGGAGTATCTTGAGTTATGTTTTGAAGCATTAGCTCATGCCCAGAGGAAAATTTCTACCTGGAGGCCTTGGTCGACCAAAACCCTAATTTGGTGACACTAGCGATCTTGAGGCTTGATCCACTTGGAATGCTATAACTTGGTGCCTGATTCCTGATGTGGGAGTCTTCTTGATCCCTTATGGGTGTTTGAGAGGTTAGACAAGTTGAAGATCATGTCATTTCTTGATTGATCCTTGTCTAAATGCTCTGAGAGGGCTTGAAACCCTAATCTTTGATTTTAGTGAATGCTCAACAATCTTTGAGGAGATTAATGAGGCATGAAGGTATATCCATATTGTGATGATGATTTTCACAATGATGGGAAATCTTTGGTGGTCAAAATTTAGGGTATGACAGATGCCCCTATTTAATCTTCTTGGACCCGAAGGGGTGAATGGCGAAGGTGTTCGGGCATTCGGGGTGCAAGAGGATTAAATATCGGAATACCCGAAATTTTGATGGTGGTTATGAATGGCAGTTTTCTCATCCATCTTCGTTTGCTAAGCGTTGATACTTAGAAAAGGTAAAACTTCCCCTCGATCCTGGTCTTCAGCCAAGGAACTGGTCTCAGTTTTCTTTTGAAATAAACTTCCCCTCGATCCTGGTTTCCTACCAAGGAACTGGACTCAGTTTCTATTATAAACTTCCCCTTGATCCTGGTTTCCTACCAAGGAACTGGTCTCAGTTTCCGATATAAACTTCCCCTCGATCCTGGTTTCCTGCCAAGGAACTGGTCTCAGTTTTTGATATAAACTTCCCCTCGATCCTGGTTTCCTACCAAGGAACTGGTCTCAGTTTCTTTTGTCAATAAACTTTATTGACAAGGAACTCTATTAGTAACAGTTTTCATCAAACTTCTCACAGAGTTTTCCTGGGGAGACGCCATTTAATAGAAATGTTTTGATGTTAGACTTGCTGGGGAAAACCCATTCGTCTGCACTGTAGATGTGTACAAACTTCTCTGTTGGAGATGCCATTTGTTGACTCTACTAGGGGAAAACGAGTCTCTTGAGAGGCTGTTTCCTGCTTGGGGATATTACATCATACTTTTCCTTGAGATCTTCTCGAAGAAATGCCATGCGATGTAATCCAGTTTGGAGATGCTGATAACCTCATTAACATTGACTTTCTGGAGAGAATAACCAATGTGTTGCTGAGAGCCTTTAGTTGCGAGGCTTTCTCTGGGGATTTTCCTTAATCCGGGAAAGAAAAAATATCATCTTCAATGGCGAAGAGCGACGTTTGTTGAATGGCTTCTTGCTTTTCAGAGGTTCAAGTTATCAAAGTGGTCAAGGGACCGACTTTAATCCAGAAATAAACTGGAGGAGAGATTGCTCAGACGATTTGCTTCCTGAAGAGGAAAGGACTGACAACTCGATTGAGAGGATTTTTATCACTAGGGGATAAGACCGACTAGAGTGATAGTGATGCAATATGAATATGAATGTAAATTAATAATGCATGATGTATGTATGTATATGCTGACAAAACTGACGTGATATACAGACTAGTAGATGAACACGACTGGATACTCGGCCACTGCAGGGGACGAGGAAATACCATTTGGTCCAAAATAGCAATTCTGACTTGCTTAGGAGAAGTAGTTCCCGTGGGAAAAACCATTGGTCGGGCTTAGGAGGTAAGAACTCTGCCGAGGATGTCAGATAAAACATGGTCTCTGACACAGTTGATCCTTCGTTCAGGCGTACTGGTTTTGAAGGAGTACTTTGATTCTGCACTTTGAGGTTCAATTACTTCTGGAGAAGCGATCGATGTTCTTTCGATGTTCAACAGTCAAATGAAATTGCCCTATTTATTTTAAAAGCAGAAAAAATTTGACCAGTAAATTAATTTTTTATTTTATTTCAAGAATCGTTAATCATGTTAAAATGTCGTTCTGTAAAGCTAAAACAAATAAGAATTGCAAACAAAAGCACTAGAGCTCAATTTTATTGATAGGATGGAAATCAGCCAAGCGCGTGATTCCATAGAGCATTTACAAAGTTTGAAAATGGTATTTTTAAGGAAAAAGGGCTACATTGAAACATAACGACCACTATCCTTCTACCAACATTGAATTTCGGACACCCTGAGCTTCTGTCGAAGATGACCTTGACTTAAAGTTTTTTCTTTCTAATGGGTGGCATGACCGCTGAGGAGTTGAATTGATTAGACGTAATTACTTGCCATTAATCCCTAACTATTTCCTGGATTGTACTTTGAGATTTCCAATCCATCGGGATGATTTTTTATTATGTCTCTAATTTTTGCCTGGACCGCCCTTTCGGGTTTTCAATCCACCGAGATGTTTTTTTTTAGGCGAAGTATTTCTTGACTACGTCAACATTTGTGGGGTAGGAAAATTATTCTCCGTCCATGGTTGCGAGTCTCAAGGTGTCGTCTGAGAAGGCTTTCTTGACCACATAGTGGCCGTCATAATTCGGAGTCCACTTGCCCCGGGAATCGGTGAGAAATGATTGTATCTTCTTGAGCACAAGGTCTCCTTTCCTGAAGACACGGGGTCAAACCTTTTTGTCAAACGCTTTCTTCATTCTCTGTTGATACAACTGATCGTGGCACAGAGCCGTTATTAGTTTTTCTTCGATCAGATTCAGTTCGTCATGCCGACTTTGACACCATTCAGCTTCTGTTAGCTTAGCTTCCATCAATACTCGGATTGATGGGATCTCTACTTCTACGGGAAGGACTGCTTCCATGCCATATACTAGAGAGAAAGGGGTTGTCCCTGTTGAAGTGCGGACAGACGTGCGATAACTGTGAAGGGCAAAGGGGAGCATCTCATGCCAGTCTTTGTAGGTTACAACCATCTTTTGAACAATCTTCTTGTTGTTCTTGTTAGCCACTTCTACCGCTCCGTTCATCTTAGTTCGATAGGGAGATGAGTCATGGTGTTCGATCTTGAACTCAGCGCACAACTCTTTCATCATCTTATTGTAGCGAGTGATTTTGGACGTGGTTCTTAAGCACTGTCGCTCTTTGGGGGACTACAGGTCGATTCATTTTTTATCCTATTAAGCTGACTAAGGAAGGGAAATAAATGTCTCCAATTAACCCTGCTTTCATACTGAGTTTAAACAGCGGTCTGTTAGGTTACGGATGCTATATGGAAGCGGGGCCTCTTTCTTCTTACTTTGTTAAGGCTGAAACGTCGGGACTATTCATGGGGAATTTGGTTATGATACTGCGCCAGATTGATTGATATATGGGATTTTGGGTTTTTTGATTAGGGTGCTCGCTAAATGGTTTTGACTTTAGAGAGAATTTGTCATCTCTAAAGAGGGGATTTTTTGTCACGGCTGTTGGGTGACTGGTTATAAAGGAGAATTACTTTAACTGGGATATGTGAATCCAGTAATGCCATTATTTCCTTTATAGGGGTTTTTTGACCTGAAGGAGAAAACTTTAACTCAGTTTAGAGTAATGCCATCTTTCCCTAGGAATTTCTCATGCTAAAAGAGGGACAGTGGCGTGGATGTAAATAATCTAGAGGCTTGTCGCTTACAGCAATTAGATGGGGGAAAAGGAATTGTTGATGTTTGTATGTTGTGACCAAAGCATGATCTGATGCTAGAAGGTTGGTTGTCTCAACCGGGGTTTCCTTATACAAAGCCTAAGAGGAGGCTAAAAGGCTGACTTTTCCTGGGAAAAAGTTCTTTCTGTCTTGTACAAAGCCCAAGATTGAGGCTAAAGGGGTTTGATTCAACAAGAGAATCTTTTTGTGTGTCTTGTACGAAGCCCAAGGCGGAGGCTAAAGGGGTTTGACTCAACAAGAGAGTCTTTTATACTCAACAAGAGAGTGATTTGGTGTCTCGTATGAAGCCCGAGACGGAGGCTAAAAGTTTGGTGACTCAACAAGAGAGTCTTTTATACTCAACAAGAGAGTGTTTTGTGTCTTGTACGATGCCCAAGACGGAGGCTAACAGTTGTTTGACTCAACAAGAGAGTCTTTTATACTCAACAAGATAGTGTTTTTGTATCTCGTACGAAGCCCGAGATGGAGGCTAAAGTTGTTTGACTCAACAAGAGAGTCTTTTATACTCAACAAGAGAGTGTTTTTGTATCTCGTACGAAGCCCGAGATGGAGGCTAAAGTTGTTTGACTCAACAAGAGAGTCTTTTATACTCAACAAGAGAGTGTTTTTTGTATCTCGTACGAAGCCCGAGATGGAGGCTAAAGTTGTTGTTTCAGTTGAGTGACAAGTCCAGTAGGTTGGTTAAAAGAGAAAATCAATTCTTATATGAGTAACGTTGTACTCATGGATTGGATATGAGGATCGAGATTATTTCCTGTTCTTTAAGGAAACGGGGAATCCACAGGGTTTTGAGACTGTCCAAGTCGATGGGTGTGTTCCCTATCTTTGGAAGGGATTTTGAGAATGCCTTCGAGACTCAAAGGTCTTAGACTGTCCAAGTATAGAGTTTTATCTTTTGTACTATGCTTTGAGAGAAATTGAGAGACAGCACCTTTGTGGTGGAAAGATCTAGACTCTTTGAAAGACTGCTCTATTAAGATGACTAATATCTGTTCCTATACCTCTAGGAGGTCGCCGGGACAATTTGTACAAAGCCCAAGAGGAGGCTGGAAACTTTTAAGAAGCCGAGGGACAATTTGTACGAAGCCCAAGAGGAGGCTATCTTCCCGGAGGAAGAATCATTATACGAAGCCTAAGAGGAGGCTATGAGAACTTCTAAGAAGCCGACGGGTCCTTGTACAATGCCCAAGAGAAGACGGGGATGCTTTTAAGAAGCCTGTGGGTCCCCAAACCACGAGAAGTTCAAGACATGCTATTCACAGAGAATAGATCAAGCCAGGAAAGTTTGAGGATTTGGAAGAAACTCAAGAGATGCCATTCACGGAGAAAAGGTCATCTCTGGGGAGTTAGAGTTTCTTTGACAATTTCTAAGGGTGACAGTCTGAGAAAAGGTTCACCGAGAATACTTCCTTTCTCTTTGTTCCATATTGTTTAACCCCAAGAGGAGGGAAGTCTGTATCTGGAATTCTACGGGGGATCTAGTTTTGACCGTATTTAAGAGTGACCAACAGGGCTAGTGCTAGACGTAGTTGCCGAGGAAAACTCTAAATAACTATACTAGTATTACACAGTCGGTATGAGTTTATGAAAGAAGACTTACAGTGAAACAGCCCCACAGTACAGTTATATACATATGAAAGCGGTAAATGAAAGCGGTAAACACTTACTCGGTTGTAGAGCTTCCATGATGTTTGGTTAGTTGTTCAACAAAGAAAGATTTGATAACAATATTACAAAATCAAAGGAGAAAGTGCTTTGAAAAGAAAATTGGGGCTTACAGCTCAAGGAGAGGCCCAAGGTTTTATCAGTGGTCGCACTGTTGTTTAAATTTATACAGAGGGGTTTATACAAGTGAGTGAGGCCCAAAGAGATTTTCTGTACAAAGGGATGGGTCTTACACTCTCTCAAGAGGCCCAAAGGTTTATTTTTATACAAGTGGTGGGGCTTACAGCTCAAGGAGAGGCCCAGGGTTTGTTTTTAAACTGGCGATCGCGCCAAGATTTTCTTTTAACGCAGAGGGACTTATACAGTAAGTGAGGCCCAAAATTGTTTTGGTTAAAAGGGGATTGGGTCTTACACTCTATTAGAGGCCCAAGTGAGTTTTAAGAAAAGAAATGGGTCTTACTACTCGAGGGTAGGCCCAGGGTTATTCGTTTGAAAGCGACGATCGCGCCGAAGTTTTTGAAAATACACAGAGGGACTTATACAATAAGTGAGGCCCACAATGGGTTTATTTTACAAAAAAGGCTTGGGTCTTAAACTCTATTAGAGGCCCAAGAGTGTTTGAAAAGGTTTGTTAGGGTGAAAATCAACAAAACCCTAATTTCATCACTTTTAAAGTAATTATTCAAAGAAAATCAAATAAAAATGATAAAAATACCAAATAAGTTCTAATAAACAACTTATGATCTTTGGTTAAGGTTTGAAAAATGAGGTTTTAATCACAAGATGAATTAAAACTCATTTGGTTTTGATTTTCAAGGTAACTATTCACTTTTAAAATGTTTAAAAACAATTAAAAGGAATTTATTCACAAAAATACTAATGATATTAAATAACTAATATAAACTTAATTTTTTTGTGGAATAAAATATTTTAACATTTTTGTGATTTTTTGTAAAAAGAACCAATCAAAAATAATTAAAATTGAGTGAGTTATTAATTTTTCAAATCATTTAAAATAAATATGAAAAATAACAAAAATGAGAAAAATTGGTAAAAAAGAGATCTGGGGCGAGGGGGATTCGAACCCCGGACCTCTCACTTGCCAATACACACAAAACCAGCTGATCAACCACTGGGGCGCAATGCCAATTCAAATATAGTATGGCAAATGAAAAATATATAGAGAACTTGGTTGGAAAACCTGAAGAATGGCGCCATGGCCATCTTCTTCCTCGAGCTCGTGCATGAAGCACCCTATCTCACTCATCTCTCAACCATTTGACATGATCCAAATACCAAACTCATGCATTTTTTCACAAGGAACAAGATGGCAATACTTGATTTTATTCATTTTCAGTGTATAACAAGTTATATCATCACAACCGTATGAACCCTAATTTTGCAAAAGCAGTCGTGCAGACATGGTTATGAGGGCTATGATCAAATTTCTTGAGGGGAAACACTCAACATATGATGGCAAGCAATTGGCAAAAATATCATGCGAGGAATTATGCATGGATTATAAAGATTGAGTTTTGAGGCTTACCTTGATGCAAGCTGAAATGGAACTCTGCACAGATGGTGTTCCAGATGCAATTTGATGATCCCTATAACTTCAATGGATGTTGTGGAGTGTTTTGCAAGCTTTGGAACACTCTGAAAACTTCTGGATCAAGTTGGAGAACTCTAACTGCATAATTGAGGCATAATGGCTTGGTTGAAGAGTGATTTTGAGCTAGGGGTGTTACAGTTGGTGTTTAAGTGTTTGGACACCTCAAATACATCATATGTGATGTGTCTGAGTAATTGGAATGGATTGCTTAGGGCTGCAACTCAAAACCCGATGATGGTTGCTCAAAAACAAAGAAAATTGGGACTTAAGAGAGAATGAGAGAAAGCAGTTCTATAAAGTGCTTTGGTGTGCCTTGAATGATCCATTGGAACCTCTATTTATAGGTGATCAACTCTTGTCTTGGAGGAATAGTGAATGGCTGCTGGATCAGATCACCTTCAAAGGGATTGGTTGGACATAAATGCCTCTTGCATTAGGTGTAACAGCTGCTCCAAATAGATCAGCTATGCCTTGACTGAAATCACATTCTTCAGTCACTTTAATTGTTGTTTAATCAGAGAACTTGACTGAGGAGAGTGAGAATCTTGACAATGCACTATTCCACATTAATGCCCTTTGAATTCAAGGCAAAATGTGCCAAAATGCATGAACTTCAAGTTGGAAGATTCCTTGGCTTTGTGACTCAGATTTGTTGGTTGGATCAGATGCATTGTGATTGGTTTGAGTACATGTGGCATAATGATCCTTGGTTTTGATTCAAAAATCGTGTGTGGCAAACAAACATGCAAACTGATTTTTCCAAAACAGCTTGCAGCCGCATGACTTTGGGCATGGATTCCTCTTGGCTCAAGCTGAATCAATTCATGCTGAGAGGCTCTTTGGATTCTTAGAAACATATGCAACAACATTGATGTTTACCTTTGGACTTGATTCAGCTTGCAACTATGTGAAAAGATCTCACAAGTTTTGGTGTTTTCAACAAAATCTGCCTTGGCCAGAATTTTTCTAAGTGTTGGAAAATGATGTATTTTCATGTTTTAGTCATTTTGGCCCAATCATAACTCAGAATCCACAATGAATTGGAGTGAGGTGTAGTTGAAGCTTTTGTAGAGGATAATGAGAGCTACAAATCCAGCTTTGGATGGGGAAAAATGGCCTTGTGGTTTAGGAGTTATGATCCTCCAAAGTTGGTACCCTTGCCACTTTGTTCCATAACTTAGAAAATTTTCTAAGTTTTTATGTTTACCCCTTTTTCAAGTTATCCCACTTTTCTTGATTTTTCTTGATTAATGATGATTCCAATCATACATTAACATCATTTTAGGGTTAAAAAACCATTTTTATGAAAAATCTCAAAAAGTCAAAGTTTGACTTTTGTGCACAGTTGACTTTTTGTCAGATGAATTCCAAACTGTGCGATCCTCTATGAAATCAAGCCCTTGACCTAAATCCAACTTTATGGATTGATTTCATAGGTGTTATAAGGTGTATTGAATCATGTCCTAGGGTTTGGGAGCATGTCCTGGTCAAAAGTCAAAGCTACAGTTGACTTTTCCCGCAAAACCCTAATTGTGGCTCTGATGAAATTGAGACTTGTTGCTCAAGCTTCCTGGATCAATCCATTGTTGTAAATGGATCAATGTGGTGTATTAGAGACCCTCAAATCATCTCTTGAGGTCTTGGCTCCTGTTTTGTCCCAAAAGTCAACTTATGGGTGAATTAGGTCAAGAAACCCTAATTCATGATTTTTTGTGAATGCATCCCCTGAGGTTAAATTGACTTGGTGATTGGGTTTATGATGTCCCTTGGAGCATCATAGGTTATGCTTTGAAGCATTGGCTCATTCCCAGAGGAAAATTCCCATCTGGAGGCCCTGGTCGACCAAAACCCTAATTTGGTGACACTGGCGATCTTGAGGCTTAATCCACCTAGAAGGGAGCAGCCTTGTGCTTAATCCTTGAAGTGGGAGTCCTCTTGATCCATTGTGGATGCTTGAGAGGTTAGAAAAGTTGAATATCACGTCATTCCTTGATTGATCCTTTGTCTAAAGCTCAGAGAGGGCTTGAAACCCTAATTCTTTGTTGTAGTGAATGCTCACCCATCTTTGGGGAGATTAATGAGGCATGATTGTTCACCTATATTGTGGTAATGCTTTGCACAATGATGGGGATCTTAATGGTCAACCAATAGTACCCTGCTCTTAGAATTTTTCTCGCCATTGTGTGTCCATTGGCATGAGTGCCAAAGGATCCTTTGTAACACCCCCAATCTATACCCCAAGCAAATAAAGCGATAACAATTAAATCAGAGTATAATTTAAAACATTCATGGCATAGACGGAGGCGTCACATCAATTGAAACAAAATATAACAACCTGCTCATATAGATATGCAACAACTAGGTAGCAACATAAACAGAGGAACTCAGTTCCTAACACCCACAATTCAGATACAGAATAGAAGCGGAAAATCTGCAACTGAAATCTCATATATATATATAACATAAAAGTTTGTCTGTCATATACAGAGTCATACATATACAATCCAAAAAGATATATATACATATACACATAAATCACAAACGATCTCCCCGACTACCCGGTGCTACATATCAGAGCCGACCGACAAAACAATGAAGACATAATCTTCACAAAAAGACCTCCAGCATCTAATCTGCAATGCCTCATAGAGCATTCAAAACAGCAGAAGGGTGAGAAACACAATCATAATATAATTGCATGCAAGTATGTAATAACGCAAAATACACATGTCAAACATTCTCACCACAACTTACACCACAATTCAAATACAAAGCAACACAATTCATATCTCGTACATCTACCACAAAGGCATACCAATCAAGCTCAATACATTTATCACCAACATATATGTATATCAACTCATCAATTCCATTCACAATTCCACACATAATCAATCCATTCATGATTTATGCAAATGCAAAGAGACCGACACAACGACTCTATGCAAATGCAATGCGGTACCGTTCCATCCATCATTCTCATCATTAGTTCACTCAGGAACTATTGGAATCATCGCTTGTTACTTAGTGTAACTCCCCGTCGGGCAAACGATGTTCCCCATCGCTTTAGGTCCTCTTGGTATAAGGCTCACGACATTTATGGATCGCTTTAGGTCCTCTCGGTATAAGGCTCACGATCTGATCGCTTTAGGTCCTATTTGTATAAGGCTCACGATCGTCTATAACGTCGCTTTAGGTCCTCTCGGTATAAGGCTCACGACCGTTATAGCATATTCCCTCTGGAATCATTTCGTCGCTCACACCCACTAGGGCACACGACATCACAAGAATGAAAATCATGATGCTTGGCATACAATGACTCATGACAATCAAATGCATACATATACACATTCATGTGAACCATTCCAACATCCATAACCATGCACATACAATCAACCAAAACACAATGCATTTACTTGCCCTTAGGCCACAAACCTTCATCACAACATCTCAACACATGCATTTACATCATACAACAACACACAAGTCATACGATAGATATCAAAAGCATATTGCATGATAACACATCAAATACACACAGTTAAGATGGTAAAAGTCGACAAAACGACACATTTCCAAATTCCCGACATAATTAAATCGTCCACAAATCTCAAAACCATTTTAATAAGAAAGAACATCTCATTAGCTTTCCAATGGTACCAAGAATGCCTCAATCCGAGTTACGGATCAAAAGTTACGGCATCGGACGCAAAATCGGGAAAATTCTACACCCTCTCTGGTCCTACGCGTATTGCCTCACTTGATACGTGTATTGACTTGCCAAGTACGCGTACCATTACGCATTTTAGCAGAGGGCCATGCAAAATGGGTTCCATACACGTATTGCCCTCCTTTTTCCCTTTCCATACGCGTATTACCCTAACCAATACGCGTATTGCCTTGCCTGATACGCGTATGGGCAGAGAAAACCCATAATTTTTCCTGCAGAATTTCTGCTGCGAAATTCAACCAATTTCTCTCCCAAATCTCATCTAAACACCAGCCAATTACCAATTGAATGCACAACAACATATATCTAACATGTATCAACAATAAGGAACCTTAAAACATGATTTCCGACACAAATTGTATCAAATTCTAACAATCTCAACATAGTAATGGTTTTAGTTCTATATTCAATTTCAACCAAATATCAAACAAATACATACATACATAATCATACACAAGTATAGAATAACCGAGTTTCGTACCCTTACCCGATTAATCGTGTTTTGAAATGTCGGTTGATTCGATTACTTAAACCCCAAGTTTTCCTCCTTTTTCTTCTTTCCTTCCTCTTTTCCTTCTTTCTCGTTTCCTTCCTTACTATTTTCTCTCTCTTTTTTCTCTTTAAGTTTCTAACTTAAGAAAAATAAGTAAAATGACCAAAATACCCCTACACTCAAATATCTCGCAAACGCTCCCAAAACGCGATAAAACATAATAGCGATGAAAAATAATATATTGCCAAATAAAAATCAAGAATAAAATAATATAAAAATAAAAATAATTAAATCGACTCGATTAAATAAAACTAACAAAAACTGGGGCGTTACATCCTTCGTGAATTTCTTTTATCAACAGGTTTGCTTCTGGTCTGTCTACACATCAAAGCAATACCATGTCAAAGTTTCTCTTATAGAGTGTATCACCGCTCAGGAAGAAGCTGCCTGCCAGTCTTCTGAGAGTCTTCCTATCTTTTCTGGATGCCCCAGGTGGGTATTCTTGTTTTTGAAGGAAGCATTTGATATCGTGATACCAAGGTTTGCCCTCTATGACTGCTTCAATCGCGAAGATGTAAGCAGGCCGCTCAAGGCGCATTATGTCAATCTTAGGTATGTCATCCATTGACCTACACTAATCATGGAAGAGAGAATGGCTAATGCATCAGCCATGTGATTTTCTTCATGAGGGATGTGATGAAAGTCGATTCTGCCGAAGAATGGTAACAACCTTCTCGCATAGTCTTTGTAAGGAATCAATCCTGATTGGTATGTGTTCCAATCTCCTTTGATCTAATTGATAACCAGGGCTGAGTCGCCATATACATCCAAGTTCTTGATCTTTAAGTCGATCGCTTCTTCGAGACCCATAATACAAGCTTCGTATTCGACCTCGTTGTTTGTACACATGAATGTCAGTCGGGCTATGAAAGGAATATGGGTACCCTGAGGTGTTATGATGATTGCCCCAATTCTGTTTCCATAATGATTGACAGCTCCGTCAAAGATAAGTCCCCACCGGGAACCGGGTTCTGGCCCTTCACTGGGTAGTGGTTCATCGCAATCTTTCATTTTCAAGTACATGACATCTTCGTCTGGCAAGTCAAATCCGACAGATTCTTAATCGTCAATCGGTTGATGAGCCAAATGATCGGCTAAAACACTTCCTTTAACGACTTTCTGAGCATGGTACTCGATGTCGTATTCTGATAGCAACATCTGCCAACGGGCAATCCTTCCCGTGAGAGCAGGTTTTTCAAAGACGTACTTGATTGGATCCATTTCGGAGATTAAGCAAGTAGTGTGACGAATAATATACTGGCAAAGACGTTTGGCTGCCCAAGCCAGAGCATAGCAAGTTTTCTCAAGCATAGTGTACCGAGTTTCACAATCGGTAAACTTCTTGCTCAAATAGTAGATGACCGACTCTTTCCTTTTTGTTTCGTCTTGTTGGCCAAGCACGCAACCCATTGAGTCTTCCAAGACTGTTAGGTAGATGATCAGCGGTCTTCCCTCCACTAGAGGTGACAGGATATGTGGGTTCAACAAGTACTCTTTGATACTGTCGAAGGCAGTTTGGCAATCTTCTGTCCAAACGCAGTCCTGATTCTTTTTGAGTAATTTGAAGATTGGCGCACATGTCGCGGTCATGAGGAATATAAATCTGGAAATGTAGTTCAAACGTCCCAGGAATCCCCTGACTTGTTTTTCAGTCTTTGGAGAAGGCATTCTTGAATGGCCTTGACCTTGTCAGGATCAACCTCAATTCCTTTCTGGCTGACGATGAATCCTAACAGTTTCCCTGAACGGACACCGAATGTGCATTTATTGGGACTCAAGCGGAGTTTGTACTTTCTCAGACGCTCAAATAGTTTTGATAGGTGGGTCACATGCTCCTCTTCTGTTTTAGATTTGGCAATCATATCATCGACATACACTTCTATCTCTTTGTGTATCATGTCATGAAACAGAGTAGTCATGGCCCATTGATAGGTTGCCCCGGCGTTCTTCAAACCAAACGGCATTACCTTGTAACAAAAAGTGCCCCACGGGGTGATGAACGAAGTTTTCTCCATGTCTTTCGGCGCCATTTTGATTTGATTATAGCCCGAGAATCCGTCCATGAAGGAGAAGACTTTGAACTTTGTTGTACTGTCTACCAACATGTCTATGTCCGGTAAGGGAAAGTTATCCTTCGGACTGGCTTTGTTCAGATCCCTGTAGTCTACACACATTCTGACCTTTCCGTCCTTTTCGGAACTGGTACTATGTTGGTTAACCATTGAGGATATTCTGATGTGGCGAGGAAACCTGCGTCAATCTGTTTCTATACTTCCTCTTTGATTTTGACGGCCATGTTTGGATGAGTCCATCTTAGTCTTTATTTCACCGATGGACATTTTGATCTCAACGGTAGATGATGTTCCACGATGCTGGTATCCAACCCAGGCATGTCCTGATAGGACCAAGCGAATACATCGGGAAACTCTTTGAGAAGCTTTATCAAACTTTCTTTGATAGCTAGACTGAGTAGTGCCCCAATCTTGACCTCTTTTCTCTCTTCTTCTGAACCCAAGTTGACTGTTTCCAATGGTTCCTTGTGAGGTTCAATAGACTTTTCCTCTTGTCGGAGCAATCGGGAGATCTCTTCTGGAATTTCTTCATCATTTTCTTCTTCAGCCTCGAATACCGGGAATTCAAAGTTAGGAGAAGGCATTGGATCGTATGTTACAATGGGGTTTAAAACAAGCAATCTGCATGACGTGATGATTGTTTTTAGAAGAGATCGAGAGAATGCAAGAGTGTGTGCAGTGTATTTTCTTAAAAAATGTTTGTTTTTATTATTTGAGTTGTTTTTAGGATTACAATTTTCTGAAAAAGCAAAAAGAGAAAAACAACAATAAATGTGGAAATTACAGAACGACGTTATTTTATTTATGATTTTGTCAATTCTTGAAACTACAGCCCTATAAAACAAAACTTTGTCTCTTTGGGCTAAGCGAAGAGGTACATTTACATAAAGTGAGCCCTATCAAAACATCTGTTTCACTGGGCAAGGTGAAAGGTTAAGATAAAGACGGCAATTACTTAGACTTATGAATGACTTTCGGAACATTGACAGCAACCCATTGGCGGCGAACTCCTCGGTGAATCACAAAGTCTGGTACCTTCCTTCTTGGCTTGTCCTCAGAAATGATGCTGATTTTTTGTGGAGCAGGATCATTGGAATCTATTTCCCAGGCAGAGTTGTCGTAGACGAACTCTTCCGTTGTATCTTGTATAGTGTTTGCGCTCTCAGGCAGATCTCCCCATCCAGTTGGCTGGATGTCTTCGAGCTTGATACGAGAGCTTTCGGGAGCAGTGTACTTGAACAAGTAGTCGTACTTGCCACTCGGTTGTCCTAAGGTGTCCCACACTTCTTTGGAACTGGAGAAGTCATCCTTCTCGATGACGTTGACCTCGGGAAAAGCATAGTTGATGAATTCTAGTCCCGCAAGCTTTGTAAATTCATCGTCGTGCTGGATATTTTTTGAATGCCCTGAGTGTTGATCCCATTACATGGTGAGGACGCAGGTATTCTTTTCAATGATGCTTAGCTGATATTCATCGTTCGGCTGACTATCTTGCCCCGAGTCTCCTGGGCACGGCTGCCAGATAGGCAGGCCATCCATTGGGCAATAATAGTCGTGGTCAAAGTTGTCTTTCATCAGAGTGTCTTCCTCTAATGAGTTTGGTGGAGCACGACATCCTTCCGGATCACAATCTCCGTATATCATCTTGACATCTGATTTTGGTATATATTTCGGACTCTGTGCGGGATAGTAAATTGACGTAGGCACCTCTTCCTGAGACATATAACCGTCCTCGTTAAGATAGGACTTCCACTCTTCATCTGTATCGGAGGAACTTCCCTCATTGATGGTATGTACTTCTTGAGACACTGGGTGAAGGAAACCTCCACTATGGAAGAAGTTCTGAATGGGATGAAAACTTTCATCATTAGTAGCAGTCTGAGTACAGGTTGAAGAAAAACCAAGACCTTTCTTTGTCTTGTTATCCGTAGGAATGACAAGCTGTCCCCATCCTTTTGCATTGTTACTCTTGATTACTTCGAGAGCATCTTTGTACGAGGAAATCGATGTCCCTCTTTTTGATTGTTTGTCATTGCTCACCGAAAGTGCTTGGAACTGGGTTCCTACAACCTCCTCTGGTTCTACACAAGTGGACGATGATAGTTTACTCACGATCAAGGCTTGTTCTCCACAGACTGTGACTAGTTGGTCATTCTTGACAAACTTCAGCTTCTGGTGAAGTGTCAAAGTGACTGCCCCAACCTCGTGTATCCAAGGTCTTCCTAACAATCAGTTGTATGCTGCCCGGATGTCCATGACCTGGAAAGTGACTTGGAAAGTGTGAGGGCCGATAGTTATGGAAAGGTCGACTTCGCCGATAACCGTTTTCCGAGACCCGTCAAATGCTTTGACGATGACCTCACTGCCTCTCATAGGAGATCCTTTAAATGATAATCACATTAATGTAGACTTCGGCATGAAATTTAAAGCTGATCTGGTATCTACCAGTACGCTGGCTAAAGCATCGTTCTGACAGTTAACTGTAATGTTAAGCGCCATGTTATGACTTTTGCCTTGTTCCGGCAATTCCTCATCACTAAACCTCAAGTTGTTGCAGGAAGGGATGTTGGAGATGATGCTGTTGAATTGTCTTATTTTTACATCATGTTCCACGAAGGCTTGCTCTAAGACCTTCTGTAGAGCTTCCCGATGAGCTTCGGAACTGAGTAAAAGAGACAGCACAGAGATTTTTGAAGGAGTCTGCAACAGCTGATCAACAATGTTGTATTCACTCATTTGGATGAGCTTCAACATCTCATCATTGTTCTTTGAAAGGTCGGGATCACTGGTTTGCCCGATCGGTTGAATGGGAACTTCTGTTTGAGGTTCATTTTCTTTGTTAGCTCTCTAACCCCTCGATTGAAGATTCGACCACTCCGTGTTACCCGGCTGATATCTGCAATATTCACGACGGAGGGTAATGGAACTTCTTTTCCATTCTCAATTGTTGTTGCGCCATACTTGTAAGGGATAGCTTTATCAGACTTGTATGGTACCGGTCCCGGCAGATAGATAACTATATGAGCCTTCTGATTTTCCTGACCATCATAGTCGGCCTCGATTGGTTTGAGGTTAAGAACCTTTCCACTATCGAGAGGGACTCTTGATTCATGGAGTAGAGGTATTATGGCGCATATATCTTTAGCCACTTCTCGCTTAGGGATCAAGACAACCTCTTTGCTTTGATTAGGATGATAGTCTGACATTGCACCAGAGTTTGACCATGGTTGAATCTCCTGACTTTGAAGGGCTGCTCGCACGAGGTAACATCCTTGATTATTCTCCGAGCAGACTCTACAGCGCTCGTAGTTATGTGGTGGCACCCGACCACGTTCGCTTTGTATGCAGTGTAACCTTACTAGATCCGTTTCCAGTTATTGAACATCCTGATTTTGATGCCTAGTAGGGTTCCCGTTAGTCATGCTGACTTGTTGTGTGTCTTCGTCTAAATAGATCGGAAGCCACCAGTGGTTTAACAAGTGTTGCAAAGTTCTTTGAACGAGAGCACATCCTTGGTTACTCTCACGGCATACTGTACAGTTATGATAGTTATGCGAAGTCAGAAAACCGAGCTGGACTTGCTTGGCGTGTAGTTCCACCAAGCTGGTATTCATCGGGCGAATATCAAAGATTTGAATTATATTCACCTGATACTGACTTCTATCGCGGTAATACTGAATCCATGCCAGATCCATCTGACGTTGGAGGGCCTCTTGTACGAAAGAGCATCCCTGTTTGTTTACTGAGCAGACCAAACAGGAATCGAAATCGTGTCGAGGCAGATTGTGATGTTGGCTTTGCCTGGAGTGCATTGCCACTAAGTTGACATTCATCGCACGGATGTCGTGGTTTTGGATGATGTTGTAATTTGTATAAGTCATGCTGACTTCACGGATTCGGTGATCTTGGATCCATCCGAGATCCATCTATTCTTGTAGAGCTGATTGCACCACCGAACATCCTTGATTGTTTTAACAACAGATATCACACTGGTGATAGTTGTGAGATGGTACATGAAAGTATCCACTCTGTCTGCAATGCATCTTGACCAGGTTGGTTCCCAATAAGAGTACATCATGAATTTGATAGTTGTGCTTAGCCTCCTCTTCTATCAAATTTACCGCAACTTTCTCATGTTGAGCCAACGGGTTCGTCTGAACATTAGGATTTGTATCCTTGAAGGATAGGACCCTGCTTCTAACAAGCTTTTGCACATCGGATTTGAAGTTGAGACAATTTTCTATGGTATGCCCTGGTCTTCCTTGATGGTAAGGACAAGTCTGATCCGCTTTGAACCAAAACGGTGGATTTTTCGGAATCGTAAGAGGAGCCCTGGTTTGGACGTGCCCCTTGACCAACAGTAATGGAAATAGCTCTGTGTACAACATTGATATAGGGTCGAACCCCGATGGTCGTGTTGTACGATTGTTGCTGTACTGAGGACGAGCCTGCTGAAGAGGCTGTTGTGTTCTTTGCTGATATTGTTGTTGATTCGGTTGGCTCTGAGCAATCGGAGGTTGATACGTTTGAACAGGCGCAGGGTTAATAGCAGGAGTTACAGCTGCTACTGGTTAGTACCGTCGCCTTTGCTTTCCGAGAGAGATATTGCTAATATCTTGCTCTTTTTTCTTAGGGAGAGCACTACCGTATCTTTTGGTATTGCTTAATGATCCAGCATCTTTAATTAAACGTCCTTCTCGAATTGCTTCTTCAAGACGAACTCCCATACCTACCATCTCAGTGAAGTCGCTGGGTGCACTGGCGACCATTCTGTCATAGTAAAATGAGCTCAAGGTTTTCAAGAAGATCTTTGTCATCTCTTTTTCCTCAAGAGGTGGACAAATCTGAGCGGCAATTTTACGCCATCTCTGAGCATATTCCTTAAAGGTTTCCTTGTCCTTTTGTGACATGGCTCTGAGTTGATCTCTGTCCAGTGCCATGTCCAAGTTATACTTATATTGTTGAACGAAGGCAGCGCCAAGATCTCTGAAAGTGACAATCTTAGTGCGGTTTAATTCCATGTACCATTTGAGTGCGACACCGGTTAAACTATCCTGGAAGTAATGGATCAATAGCTGTTAGTTCTCTGTCTGACTTGACATCCTTCGAGCGTACATCACCAAGTGACTTTGAGGGCAAGAGTTACCCTTGTACTTTTCAAATTCGGGCACCTTGAATTTGTGCGAAACTTTCACAATGGGGACCAAACAAAGGTCTGCGGCGTCCTTTCCGAATAGATCCTGACTGCGAATGGCTTACAGTTCCTTCTGCATCTCCAAGAACTGTTCCTGGAACTCCCTCATTCTATTGTCCATACTTTCATTTCCACCAGAAGGTATCTGAGGAATCTGTCCTTCCGGGACAGTGTGTACCATGGGTGGTGGTATAGTCATTACGGCAGTGACTCTTGGTGCTTCCCGAAGTTTGTAACCTTCAGGAGTTGTTGTCATACCCCTGGCATCTTTGCTTTCCCGAAGTTTGTAACCTTCAGGCCCAGCGGCTCCTTCTACAATTTCCGGATCTTCAGTGATCGGCAAAATATATCCTTCCGGGATATAGTTGATAGGCATGCAACAGGGACGATCTTTAGGCATGTTATACCGAGGATCATACTTTTCCACTATGGGCGTCGATGTGATCTCTGAGATAACAGTCATTTGTATCTGCGCTGCTGCCAGAGCTTGCATGTCATTGTGAAGTTTCCTCAGATCTTCTTTCAGAGCATCGAGTTCTTCTCTCAACTCTCTGTTCTCTTCCTCGAGATTGTCCATCTTTTTCTATTGATTGGCCCGAGTATTGTACGAATGAGACAGTTTGACTCTAGAATCGAGACACAAACGTGAGATTCGTAGAGAAGAAGAATGTGTTTATGTGAGAATGATGAATGCAATGATTATAATAATTTTTTTTTGTTTAATCAAAAGAAACTTCGACAATTGGATTGCAAATATCAAACAGTAGGGAAACCCCGTTTTATTGAATTCAAAGATTGCGGAAAAGGAAATACAATGATTTATAAAGTGCTATAAAAGGAAATGTCTATGCTAATGGATCCTAAGTTCTCTCTGAGGAGGGCTCAGGTGCTGGTTCTGGTACTTTCCTTTTCTTTGACCGGGGCTCTTGAGCCGTTGTCGAATTTTCATTCCTTTGCCAAGTGAAAGGAGCGAGCAAATTCCTTTGGTCTTCTTGATTCTCTACAGCATGTTGCTCTAAAATCTCGATCAAAACGTCTTTATCTTTTAACAGTTGTTGTATTTTGTTACACTCCACATTGAGAATACGGTACTTGTTCATCCAAGACTTCTTCTCCTGTTGAACTTTGTTGAGAGTAACCTGAAGTTTTTCCGTATCAGACATAAAATAAAGGACAGATTCCTTTAACAGAAGAACTTCCTGACGAGGGTAAGGCATCCTCAGCTTGAGAGCTCTAGTTTGTACCTAGTGGAGATAAGGTTCCACAGAGACATAGTCTGGTTTTCCTAGAGACTCTCTTCCTTTTCTGTGAACATGTTTCCAAGCATGCACTATTTTTGTCTTTAGTGCCCTGTCATTTTCTCCTTCCTTGAAGAAAAGACCTTCCAGTTGAGCATTACGCGGAACATGCCTCATCGGGTATCCAAATTGATGGCGAACTAAAACTGGATGGTAATTGATTCCTCCTTTAGTTCCTATGAGGGGTACATTAGGAAAATTTCCACAACTGTCAATGATTCTTATCTCGTCATAGATTCGATTGTACCAATCGATGTCAGAGTTGGTAAGAGACATGATTCTCTGCGACCAACGTAAAGTACTCTTATGATCCCAAAATGCGGCAGACTTGGGCAAGTGGGAAGTGAACTATTTGTATAGCAGGGGTACACAGCATGTGATCATTCCTCCGCTGTACAAATTCCTTAAGTGTACATAATGATAAGCATCTGCGAGTAAGGTCAGTACAGGGTTTCCAATCAAAAAAATCTTAATGGCATTGATATCAACGAAGTTATCAATGTTGGAAAACAGAAATAACCCGTAGGTGAGCAAAACAAAGATGCTCTCGAAAGCAACCACGTTCCCTATACTAGCAAAGTACAGAGCTTTCTTTATCAAAAACTGGGCTGGCAAACCTTGGATTCCACCCTTAACGGTCATGTGAGTCCTGACTTCTGACTCGTCTAAATAAATTGCTCTTGCAATGGTTTGATCCTTTGGAATTTCTTCCAGTCCAGAAAAGGGAGCTTGGTCAGTGATGGGTAAATCGGTCAGGTGAGAGTACTCCTCCAGTGTTGGTGCGAGCTGATAATCCGGGAATGTAAAATAGTGATAGACCGGATCGTAGAACTTAATCAGCGTAGACATGATTCCTTCAATTACATGGACCCTTAACAGAGACAGCAGTCCTCTGTACTTAGCTATAAAAGCATCAGGGTTGGTGATCATCCTTGCCAACCCTCTCAAATCCTCTAATTTTGGAACCTTGAAGGTATACTTGTGAGTCTTCCTTCTACCGAAATCCATAACGCAATCTTTTTCTCTGACATTTGCAATCATTGTCTTAGTTTTATTTGAAAAAGAGAGACTAAAAGAGAAAATTTTGTCTTTGTTTAATGTTTTTTAATGAAATGGATGCATGAATGCAGCACACAAAAACATAGAAAAACATGGGGTCAAAGGTTCGGTGTCATGAAGTCATGGCTCTACCCATCCCCAAAGGTTGTACTGGTGATTTTTTGTACCTGTCCTCAAAATCATCGACCCCTCTTGGGATAACAACAGCAGGCTGGTTTACCCGAGCGAGCTGCAGTATCTTAGAGTAATCTCAAATGAGGGTAGTATCGCGTGACAACTATTTCCGATAGCTTCCGCACTACAAAATAGTAACAAGGTCTTAGTCTACTAAAATCCTCAGCTTCTCAGATAACCCAATCGAACAATCTGCTTTCAACAACCAAAGTCGTATAGGCATTGAATCCGCAAAGGGTATCTCCACTGATTCGATGGTCGACCGAGACCTCTTATTTGGCAGTCACTCCCTGTAAGATTACCCGTCTAGTGCCATCACTTATCTTAGGTGTCACTCAAACTTTCCAGATGCGGCATCACCCGCAGTCCCATTAGCAGAAAAATAAACACGGATATCAATTAGGAAAAGCATTATATATATTTATCCTAAAACTAACATCCTAGACCTCTTAAGAGCTATAATAATCCTAGTCCTATACAGACAAAATGACTCCCCAACAGAGTCGCCATTTTTCTGTGGAAAATGGGGACGATGCCCCAAGGACAAAAATACAAGGAGTCCCTAGCAGTGTCGCCATTTTACTATAGCGAGCGATTTTTGTCAGTGACGCGACCACCTTATCGCTGAAGTTTGGGTTTTCCTCCTCGAGGAGAAAGGGTACTACTTTCTGATTTCTTATTTATCCCGTGAAGCTGGAAGGGAAAGGAAAGCTATCTAAAACTAACCTTGCACGTGAATGTTTAACTGAACAAACACTTAAAAGAGATTGGGGGGTCCGGGGTCAGGTTATACAATGGGTAGTTGTCAATTATCCATCCTATATGTGGTTATCCACAGGATATTAGCTTTAGGTTTTGCTTTGTAATTAATGGTGTTTATCTGGTAATGGGTTGGGAAAGTTTCTTGGGAAAGTTGAGTGAGTGAGTGAGTTGATGTTGAAGTTTGGGTGTCCCCGATGTTTTTGGTAAGGTACTGGACCTAAGTTTGGATTGATGTGTGAAGGTACTGGACCTAGAGGTTTTGATTAGTATGCTTGCTAAGATTTTGCAATCTTATGCCTACGTATTCCCGCTTAAATGAAACAGGGAAATCAGAGCAATCGTAGTTCCTCCTATTCTAAGGGAGGAAAGAGATGTTTTATGTCTTGTTCAAAGCCCAAGATTGAAGCTAAAAGGGTTATTTGTGTCTTGTTCAAAGCCCAAGGTTGAAGCTAAAAGTTTGACTGAGAGAGAATTTGTCGTCTCTAAAGGGAGATGTTGATTTTTGTGTGTCTTGATCAAAGCCCAAGGTTGAAGCTAAAAGGTTAATTGACTCGGCTAGGGATTTCCTTATATGAAGCCTAAGAGGAGGCTAAATAGGATCGACTCAACAAGAGAGTGTCTATATTGGTGTCTTGTACAAAGCCCAAGATGGAGGCAAAAAGAGACTGACTCTTTGGGGGATATCATTATACAAAGCCTAAGAGGAGGCTAAAAGCTTGACTTTTCTGGAGAAAATGTTCTCTCTGTCGTGTACGAAGCCCAAGATTGAGGCTAAAAGGGATTTTTGACTCCGCCGGGGAGGTTTGTATGTGTCTTGTACAAAGCCCAAGATGAAGGCTAAAGGATTCGACTCTGCTGGAGAGCATTATCCATCTTGTACACAGTGCAAGATGGAGGCGGAAAAAGGTTGACTCTGCTTAGGAATTATTTATCAAGGTCTAAAGGAAGACTCGTAGGAAATAACTCTGCTGGGGAATATGTTTGTCCCCAAGATTAAGCGAAGGTTATGAAATTTTATATCTTGTACAAAGCCCAAGATAGAGGCTAAAAAGGGTTTGACTCAACAAGAGAGTGCTTTTTGTCTATCCTGTACAAAGCCCAGGATTGTGACTGAACAAGCTGGAGAAATTATTCTACACAGCTTGAGAGGAGGTTAACTCCTGCTAGGGGAAATCATTATACAAAGCCTAAGAGGAGGCTATTGACTCACCAAGAGAGTGTTTTTTATCTGTCTCGTACAAAGCCCGAAATTGAGGCTAAAGGGTTTACTCAACAAGAGAATACTGAAAGGTGATTGACTCAACAAGAGAGTCTGAGAATGTGATTGACTCAACACGAGAGTCTGAAAAGGTGATTGACTCAATAAGAGAGTCTGAAAATTGATTGACTCAACAAGAGAGTCTGAAAAGGTTAGCTCCGCAGGGCATAATCATTTGTACAAAGCCCAAGAGGAGGCTGATGGTACTGAGGAAAGGATCATTATACAAAGCCTAAGAGGAGGCTATCTTCTGCCGGGGGTTATTGAGAGCCCGAGGCAGGTCCAAGTGGGGAATCAATTCTTGCTGAGGGTTACAGAAGAATTGATAGATCAGAAACCTTGAGGTTCTGATTTGAGATAGTGTTATAAAACTGACCCTGATTGAGGGATTTTTAGGAGAGAGGCGGGGTTTGAGAACCCACAAGTTTTAACTCTTTCTGGAGATTAATCCAGAATCCGGGGTTTCTCCTATGTTTTGTAGGGAACTTGAGAATGTCTTTGAGACTCAAGGGTATTTAGACTGTCCAAGTCTACTGGTATGGAAGACTTTTATCTTTTGTATGATGCCCAAGAGGAGGCTGACTCTTTTAAGGGATGAGTATCAACCCTAAAATTAGTCTGAGGGTTTTGACTCCTTTTTTTTTAGAAAGACAACTCTAGCGATGGATCACTAAGTTCTGTCCTATACCTTTAAGAGGTCTTCAGGGTCCTTGTATTAAGCCCAAGAGAAGGCATGAGAACTTCTAAGAAGCCGGAGGGTCCTTGTACAAAGCCCAAGAGGAGGCGGGGATGCTTTTAGGAGGCCTGTGGGTCCCAAACCAAGAGAAGTTTAAGAAATGCTATTCACCGAGAATAGATCATTTAGTGAAAGTTCGCAGTTTGAAGAAACTCAAGAGATGTTATTCACCGAGAATAGATCAACTCTGGGGAGTTCTTTGACAATTTCTAGGGGTGACAGTCTGAGAAAAGGTTCACGAGGAATACTGCCTTTCTCTTTGTTCCATATTGTTTAAGCCCAAGAGAAGGCAAGACTGTATCTGGAAATCCTATGGGGGTCTAGTTTTGAGTGTATTTAAGAGTGACCAACAGGCTTTACTTAGTTCTAGACCTAATTGCTGGGGAAAACTCTAAATAACTATACTAGTATATATATAGTTGATATATGACGAGTATTTTAAAAGGATATGAAAGAAGACTAACCGTGCGCAGCTTCCCACAATACAGTAATATATATATATATATATATGACATGTATTTAAAAGAATGAAAGAAGACTTACAATGCACAGCTTCCCACAATACAGTTATATATATATATATATATGAAAGCGGGTAAATGAAAGCGGATAAAACTTACAGGTGAGCAAGCTTCCATACTGTATTGTTAGTTGTTCAGAGAAATTAAAGAAAGTTTTGATAACAACTGTATATTTGAAACTAAATCAAAAGGGAAGTTGTTTTGAAAAGATTTTTGGGGCTTACAGCTCACAGAGAGGCCCAAGGTTTTACAGTGATCGCACCGTTGTTCTGAGGATCGTATCAGGACTTATACAATGACTGAGGCCCAAATTATTTACAAAAGGGTTGGGTCTTACAACTCAAGGAGAGGCCCAAAGATTATTTAAAGAAAAAAAGAAATGGGACTTACAACACAAGGGTAGGCCCAAATGGTTTTTGTTTTGAAATGGCGATCGCGTCGAGATTTTTTTTAACACATTGGGACTTATACAATTTCTGAGGCCCAAAAAGGTTTGGTTAAAAGGGGTTTGGGTCTTACACTTTATTAGAGGCCCAAAGAGTTTGAAAATGAATAAAGATGGGTCTTATAGCTCAAGGAGGATCCCAGTTGTGTTTGTTACAAAGGCGACGATCGCGCCGAACTTTTGAAAATGTACAGAGGGACTTATACAATATGTGAGGCCCAAAATTGTTTATTTACAAAAGGGGTGGGACTTACACTCTATTAGAGGCCCATGAGTGTTTGAAAAAGATTGATGAGGGTGGAATTAATCAAAACCCTAATTTTGTTTAAAAAATGGAATTAATTTTGTTTAAAAATTAATAAAAATTATTGAAAACATGTGAAAAATGAGTGGTGATCTTGGATCAATGTTTCAAAAATCATGTTTTTATCCACAAAATGATTGGAAACCATTTAAGTTTGGAAAATCAAGATGGAAAAAATATTTTAAATGTCAAAAAACAAATAAAAATTAATTCTTTGCAAAAATATCAAATATGTGAAATAAATAATATTTTTGGGGAATTTTTGTAAAATAAAATATTTTAACATTTTTGTGAATTATTAAAAAAAGAATCAACTCAAAATCATTAAAATTCAGAGAGAAATTAATTTTTGAATCAATTAAATAAAATGACAAAAATTCAAAAATTCAAAAATTTGAAAAAGGGCGCCAAGAACATCTTGGTCTTGACCGCGTGCTCTGTTTTGCCCAGATTTGCGTTTTCTCATCAATCTCACTGAATACTTGATGAAATCACACAATCCACATATCAATCTGCTCGTTTTCAACTCACGATCATGTCTATGGTCTTTAATTTCATTTATTCTAAGCATGGAATGAGAAATCAAGACAAAACCTCATGAACCCTAGATTGTGCATGAAGGCTGAGAAATTTGATACACGATTCATACAAAGCAATTAATTGAGGGGAAACCCTCCATACATGATTATGAACATATGGCAAAATTATTGTGCGAGGAAATATGCATGAATCATGAGATGACCAAGTTGAGGCTTACCTCTTGCAGCTGGTGATCGAGTTCTAGGTTGGAGATGTTACAGCTTGGTTCCAATGATGTGGACAACTTCCTTAGGTGCTATGCAGTGTGTCTGAATGCTTGGAGTGGATTGAATTGAGCTGGAACTTGATTTGGCACCTCAACTGCAAATCTGTCAAAGGCTTGTGCAGATGGCTGGTGATTTTGAGAATCTGATGTTCCATATGTTGTTTAAGTGTTTGGATCACTTCTATATGATGTTTATGAGGTGTGTGTGTGTGTGTGTGATTGGTTTGGTTGGAATTGCTCTCAATCTCAAAACCCGATAGTTGTAACGCCCCAGTTTTGTCATTTTCTATTTAATCGAGTCGTTTTGATTATTTTATTATTATATCATTTTATTTTTTACTTTTATTTGGAAATATGTTATTTTTCAATGTTGTGATGTTTTATCGCGTTTTGGAAACGTTTGCGAGATATTTGAGTGTAGGGGTATTTTGGTAATTTCATTTTATTTTTCCTTAAGTTAGTAAAATAGAAATAGAAAGAGAGAAAATTAGAGAGAAAGAAAAAGAGAAGAAGAAAAAGAGAAAGAAGGAAAATAAGAGAAGAAAAAGAGAGAAAACTTGTGGCATAAGAAATCGAGTCAACCGACTTCCAAAAAACACGATTAATCGGGTAAGGGTGTGAAACTCGACTATCTTATACTTGTGTATGATTATGTATGTTTGTATTGGTTGTTTTTGAGTTGAAATTGAGTATAGAACAAAAACCATAATAAGTTGAAATTGTTGGAAATTGATTAGAAATGTGTATGAAATCATGTTTTAATGTTCATAATTGCTGAAACATGTTAGATAGATGTTGTTGTGCACTCTATTGGTAATTTTCAGGTGATTAGATGAGATTTGGGGTGATTTTTGGTTGAACCCGTAGCAGAAAAATTCTGTAGAAAAATTATGGGATTCGTCTGCCGTTACGCGTATCAGGCATGTCCATAAGCGTATTGGGTTGGGCAATACGCGTATGGAAGGGGCATTTGAGGGAAATACGCGTAACGAAAAACCATTTTTCTCGGCCATATGCTCAATTGCGTAATGTTACGCGTATGAGTTTGGGCAATACGCGTATGGCTCAGGGCAATACGCGTATGGGCAGCAGGGGTGCAAAATGTTGTGTTTTCGCGATTCCATTTCTTTTTACTTCCGTAACTTGTGTTCCGATTACCCGTTTTGGACGTACTTGGTATCGTTGGAAAGCTATTGAGCTGTACTTTCTTATAAAAATGGTTTTGAGATTGTTGGCCGATTTAATTATGTCGGGAATTTGGAAATGTGTCGTTTTGTCGACTTTTACAGTTTTAACTGTGTGTATTTGATGGGTTATCATGCAATATGCCTTGGATAGATATCGTATGACTTGTGTGCTATTGTATGATGTAAATGCATGTGTTTAAATGTTATGATGATGGTTTGTGGCCTTATGGCAAATAAATGCATTGTTTTGGGCTTAAGTGCACAACATGGTTATTGTTGATTGAGATGGTTGCATATATGTGTGCATTTGAATGTCATGAGTCATTGTATGCCAAGCATCATGATATGCATTCTTGTGATGTCGTGTGCCCTAGTGGGTGTGAGCGACAAACCGATTCCAGAGGGAATCCGCTATAACATCGTGCACCTTATACAAAGAGGACCTAAAACGATGATTATAGACGATCGTGCGCCTTATACAAAGAGAACCTAAAGCGGTCGGATCGTGCGCCTTATACAAAGAGGACCTAAAGTGATCCATAAACGTTGTACGCCTTATACCAAGAGGACCTAAAGCGACGGGGAACATCGTTTGCCCGACGGGGAGTTACACTAAGTAACAAGCGATGGTTCCAATAGTTCCTGAGTGAACTAGTGATGAGATGATGGATGGATGGTACCGCATTGCATTGCATAGAGTCGTTGTGTCGGTCTCTGTGCATTTGCATTGAATCATGAATGGATTGATTGTGTGTGGAATTGGGAATGGAATTGATGAGTTGATATGTATATATATGTATGTGGGTGATAATGGTATTGTGCATGATTGATATGCCTTTGTGACGGATATATGAGGAACTACATTGTGTTGTTTTGTGTTTGAATTGTGGTGTAAATTGTGGTGAGAACGTTTTACATGTGTACTTTTGTGTTATTATATAATTGTATGCAAATATATTATGATTGTGTTTCTCACCCCTTCTACTGTTTTAAATGCTCTATGAGGCATTGCAGATTAGATGCTGGAGGTCTTTTTGTGAAGCTTAGGTCTTCATTCTTTTGTCGGTAGGCTCTGATATGTAGCACCGGGTAGTCGGGGTGATCGAGTGTGATTATTTGTATTATGTATACACATGTTTTGGATTGTACTTGTGTGACTTTGTATATGACAGACCAACTTTTTATGATGTATATATATGAGATTCAGTTGCAGATTTTCCGCTTTTATTCTGTAGCTGGATTGTGGATGTTAGGAACGGAGTTCCTTCGTTATGTGCTACCTGAATTGTTGCATATCTATATGAGCAGGTTGTTGTATTTTGTTTCAATTTGATGTGGCGCCTCCCTTCTATGCCGTGTATTGTTTTTAAATTATACTCTGATTATTTGTTACCTCTTTATTTAACTGGGGGTATAGATTGGGGGTGTTACATTAAGTGGTATCAGAGCCAGTCCGTGTCAGTTTGTGTTAGTCCTTGTTGGTCGTTGTGTTTGGGCGAGGTGTTTGTTTAACCATAGTTGTTGTTATTGGAAATGAACAGAATATGGCCGGTAGGAATGACGCTGCTTTAGTTGTTGCTATGCAAGCTATGGCTCGGGCTGTGCAAGGTGCACCTAATGTTGCTGGAAATGATGAGTTCAGGAAGAATAAACCGCCTGTCTTCAAAGGGAGACATGATCCTGATGGTGCTCAGATTTGGCTGAAAGAGATTGAAAGAATTTTCTGAGTGATGGATTGTGCTGAGGATCAGAAGGTGAGACTGAGTACTCATATGTTGCAGGAGGAAGCGGATGACTGGTGGGTTAGTATGCGTCCTGTGTTGGAAGCTACAGAGGAAGAAGTTACTTGGGCTTTGTTTAGTGTTGAGTTTTTGAGGAAGTATTTTCTCGAAAATGTTAGAGGAAAGAAGGAGATAGAGTTCCTGGAATTGAAACAAGGTAATATGTTTGTTGTTGATTATACTGCTAAGTTTGTGGAGCTTGTACAGTTTTATCCACATTATGCTGAAGCGACTGCGGAGTTTTCTAAGTGTGTGAAGTTTGAGAGCGGATTGCGTCCTGAGATCAAGCAGGCTATTGGTTATCAAAGGATTAGGAGGTTTTCTGATTTGGTGGATTGTTGTAGGATTTATGAAGAAGATAGTAAAGCTCGTTCTACTCACTATAAGAGTGTGAACGACAGGAAAGGGAAACAACAGTTTTGTGGTGGTCCTTATGTGACACCAGCTGATAAGGGTAAACAAAGGGGTAAATTTGAGAGGAGGACAAGTGGAGGAGGTATGTCTAATTCTCCGAGATGTTTTAGGTGTGGTGAATTAGGACATCGTCAGTTTGAATGTAGGAAGAATTTGGGGAAGTGTTCCAATTGCGGAGGTTTAGGGCATGTAGCAGCTGAGTACAAGAGGAAGAATGTGGCGAAGTGTTTCAACTGTGGTGAGCCTGGACATATTAGTACGAAGTGTCCGAAACCGAAGCAAGCTCCAGCTGGTGGGAAAGTTTTTGCATTGGCAGGAACTCAAACTTCTAGTGTAGACCGTCTGATCAGAGGTACTTGTTTTATTAATAGTATGCCTTTAGTTGCTATTATTGATACCAGAGCGACTCATTCGTTTATTTCGTCTGAGTGTGCGAAGCGTTTGAATCTTGTGTTGTCTTTGATGGGTGGTGAGATGGTTATTGATACTCCAGCAATGGGGTCAGTAACTACTTCTTTGGTTTGTTTAAGTTGTCCTTTGACCATTTATGGTAAAGATTTTGAGATGGATTTGGTGTGTTTGCCGTTGGAGGGTTTAGATGTGGTTTTGGGGATGAATTGGTTGCAGTTTAATCGGGTTCATATTGATTGTTATCATAAGCTGGTAAGATTTCCTTCTCTTGAGGAAGACGAGGACTCGAGTTTCTTATCTACCAAAGAGTTGAAGAAACTTTTGGTGGATGAAGCTCAGTTGTTTGGATTGTTTGCATCATTGACTGTTGATAGTCAAGTTTCACTTGATGTGTTTCCAGTTGTGTGTGATTTTTCGGAAGTGTTTCCTGAGGATATTTCAGATGTGCCGCCAGAGAGAGAGGTGGAGTTTTCTATAGATCTAGTTCCTGGTACTAGACCTGTGTCTATGGCACCATATCGTATGTCGGCATCTGAGTTGGTTGACTTAAAGTAGCAGTTGAATGAATTGTTAGAAAAGAGGTTTGTGAGGCCAAGTGTGTCGCCTTGGGGTGCTCCAGTTTTATTGGTGAAAAAGAAAGATGGAAGTATGCGATTGTGTATTGATTATCGCCAACTGAATAAGGTGACGATTAAGAATAAATATCCTCTTCCAAGAATTGATGATCTGATGGATCAGTTGGTTGGTGCGGGTGTGTTTAGTAAGATTGATTTGAGGTCAGGGTATCATCAGATTAAGGTGAAAGAGGAAGATATTCATAAGACAGCTTTTAGGACACGTTACGGTCATTATGAATATTCTGTGATGCCGTTCGGGGTTTCTAATGCACCAGGTGTGTTTATGGAGTACATGAATCGTATTTTCCATGAGCATTTGGATCATTTTGTTGTTGTGTTTATTGATGATATCTTAATTTATTCTAAGTCTCGGGAGGAGCATGCGGAGCATTTGCGTGTTATGTTGCAAATTTTGAAGGAAAGGAGGCTTTTTGCCAAATTGTCCAAGTGTGAGTTCTGGTTGTCAGAAGTGAGTTTTCTTGGGCACGTAATTTCAGGTAATGGTATTGCTGTGGATCCATCTAAAGTAGATGAAGTTCTACAATGGGAGGCTCCTAGATCAGTTACTGAAATTAGAAGCTTTTTGGGTTTGGCTGGATATTATCGAAGGTTTATTGAAGGTTTTTCCAAGTTAGCACTTCCTTTGACCCAGTTGACTTGTAAAGGTAAAGTGTTCATTTGGGATATTCGGTGTGAGGAAAATTTTAGTGAGCTGAAGAGACGATTGGCGACAGCTCCGATTTTGATTTTACCGAATTCTAGTGAACCGTTTATGGTGTATTGTGATGCGTCTTTGATTGGGTTAGGTGGAGTGTTGATGCAGGAAGGTAAGGTGGTGGCTTATGCTTCAAGGCAATTGAGGGTTCATGAGAAAAATTATCCTACTCATGATTTGGAATTAGCGGTTGTGGTTTTTGTGTTGAAAATTTGGAGGCATTATCTCTACGGTACGAGATTCGAAGTCTTTAGTGATCATAAGAGTTTGAAATACTTGTTTGATCAGAAAGAGTTGAATATGAGGCAACGGAGATGGTTGGAATTTTTGAAGGACTACGACTTTGGCTTGAATTACCATCCTGGTAAAGCTAATGTGGTAGCCGATGCGTTAAGTCGGAAATCTTTGCATATGTCCGTTTTGATGGTTAAAGAATGGGAACTTTTAGAATCGTTTAGAGATTTGAGTTTGGTATGTGAAGTGACGTCGGATAACGTGAGACTTGGAATGTTAAATGTTACTAATGATTTTCTGATGACTGTTAGTGAGAAACAGAAGATGGATGTGAAATTTGTGGATTTGATGACGGTTGGAGATGAAAGTGTAAATGAGGACTTTAAAGTGGACGATAAAGGTGTTTTGAGATTTTGTGGTAGAATTTGTATTCCTGATGATTCAGAATTGAAAAGGATGATTTTGGAGGAAGGACACCGGAGTAATTTGAGTATACATCCGGGAGCTAATAAAATGTACCAAGATTTGAAGAAGATGTTTTGGTGGTCTGGATTAAAGAGAGATGTGGCTCAGTTTGTGTATGCGTGTTTGACGTGTCAGAAATCGAAGGTAGAACATCTGAGGCCTAGTGGGTTGTTGCAACCGTTGGATATTCCTGAGTGGAAATGGGACGACATTTCTATGGATTTTGTGACAGGGTTGCCGAATACTCAGCGGGGACATAATGTGATTTGGGTGGTTATGGATAGGCTGACTAAATCGGCGAATTTCATTCCGATTGACATCAATTTTTCTTTGGAGAGGTTGGTTGAGATTTATATCAGTGTGATTGTGAAATTACATGGTGTTTCGTTGAGCATTGTTTCAGATCGAGATCCGAGGTTTACTTCCAGATTTTGGGAAAGTTTGCAAAAGGCTTTAGGATCTAAGTTGAGATTGAGTTCTGCTTATCATCCTCAAACGGATGGTCAGACCGAGAGAACTATTCAGTCGTTGGAAGATTTGTTGAGTGCTTGTGTTCTTGAGCAAGGTGGTGCGTGGGATAGTTATCTTGCGTTGGTGGAATTCACGTATAATAACAGTTTCCATTCGAGTATTGGAATGGCACCTTTTGAAGCGTTGTATGGAAGAAGATGTCGAACACCTTTGTGTTGGCACGAATCTGGTGAAAGTTCGGTGGTTGGACCGAAGTTAGTGCAACAGACTACGGAAAAGGTGAAGCTTATTCGTGAGAAAATGAAGGCTTCTCAGAGTAGGCAAAAGAGTTATCATGATCGAAGAAGGAAAGATCTTGAGTTTCAAGAAGGCGATCATGTATTTTTGAGAGTTACACCGGTGACGGGTGTTGGTCGTGCATTGAAATCGAAGAAGCTTACTTCTCGATTTATTGGTCCTTATCAGATATTCGCGAGAGTGGGTACTGTGGCTTATCGGGTGGCATTGCCGCCGAGTCTTTCGAATTTGCATGATGTGTTCCATGTTTCACAGCTTCGGAAGTATGTTCCGGATCCGTCGCATGTGATTCCGATGGATGAGGTAGAGGTAAGGGAGAACCTTACGGTCGAGGCATTACTGGTGAGAATTTTGGATCGGGAGTTGAAGCGGTTAAGAGACAAGGATATTGCACTTGTGAAAGTAGCGTGGGGAGGCGCTGCTGAGGGCAATTTGACTTGGGAGTTGGAGAGTCGGATGCGGGAGTCGTATCCTGAATTGTTCGTCTCAGGTAATATTTTCGAGGACGAAAATCTCTAAGTGGGGGAGAGTTGTAACGCCCCAGTTTTGTCATTTTCTATTTAATCGAGTCGTTTTGATTATTTTAATATTATATCATTTTATTTTTTACTTTTATTTGGAAATATGTTATTTTTCAATGTTGTGATGTTTTATCGCGTTTTGGGAACGTTTGCGAGATATTTGAGTGTAGGGGTATTTTGGTCATTTCATTTTATTTTTCCTTAAGTTAGTAAAATAGAAATAGAAAGAGAGAAAATTAGAGAGAAATAAAAAGAGAAGAAGAACAAGAGAAAGAAGGAAAAGAAGAGAAGAAAAAGAGAGAAAACTTGTGGCATAAGAAATCGAGTCAACCGACTTTCAAAAAACACGATTAATCGGGTAAGGGTGCGAAACTCGATTATCTTATACTTGTGTATGATTATGTATGTTTGTATTGGTTGTTTTTGAGTTGAAATTGAGTATAGAACAAAAACCATAATAAGTTGAAATTGTTGGAAATTGATTAGAAATGTGTATGAAATCATGTTTTAATATTCATAATTGCTGAGACATGTTAGATAGATGTTGTTGTGCACTCTATTGGTAATTTTCAGGTGATTAGATGAGATTTGGGGTAATTTTTGGTTGAACCCATACCAGAAAAATTCTGTAGAAAAATTATGGGATTCGTCTGCCGTTACGCGTATCAGGCATGTCCATACGCGTATTGGGTTGGGCAATACGCGTATGGAAGGGGCATTTGAGGGCAATACGCGTAACGAAAAACCATTTTTCTCGGCCATATGCTCATTTGCATAATGTTACGCATATGAGTTTGGGCAATACGCGTATGGCTCAGGGCAATACGCGTATGGGCAGCAGGGGTGCAAAATGTTGTGTTTTCGCGATTCCATTTCTTTTTACTTCCGTAACTTGTGTTCCGATTACCCGTTTTGGACGTACTTGGTATCGTTGGAAAGCTATTGAGCTGTACTTTCTTATAAAAATGGTTTTGAGATTGTTGGCCGATTTAATTATGTCGGGAATTTGGAAATGTGTCGTTTTGTCGACTTTTACAGTTTTAACTGTGTGTATTTGATGGGTTATGATGCAATATGCCTTGGATAGATATCGTATGACTTGTGTGCTATTGTATGATGTAAATGCATGTGTTTAAATGTTATGATGATGGTTTGTGGCCTTATGGCAAATAAATGCATTGTTTTGGGCTTAAGTGCACAACATGATTATTGTTGATTGAGATGGTTGCATATATGTGTGCATTTGAATGTCATGAGTCATTGTATGCCAAGCATCATGATATGCATTCTTGTGATGTCGTGTGCCCTAGTGGGTGTGAGCGACGAAACGATTCTAGAGGGAATCCGCTATAACATCGTGCGCCTTATACAAAGAGGACCTAAAACGATGATTATAGACGATCGTGCGCCTTATACAAAGTGGACCTAAAGCAATCGGATCGTGCGCCTTATACAAAGAGGACCTAAAGCGATCCATAAAGGTCATGCGCCTTATACCAAGAGGACCTAAAGCGAGGAGGAACATCGTTTGCCCGACGGGGAGTTACACTAAGTAACAAGCGAGGGTTCCAATAGTTCCTGAGTGAACTAGTGATGAGATGATGGATGGATGGTACCGCATTGCATTGTATAGAGTCGTTGTGTCGGTCTCTGTGCATTTGCATTGAATCATGAATTGATTGTGTGTGGAATTGGGAATGGAATTGATGAGTTGATATGTATATATATGTATGTGGGTGATAATGGTATTGTGCATGATTGATATGCCTTTGTGACGGATATATGAGGAACTACATTGTGTTGTTTTGTGTTTGAATTATGGTGTAAATTGTGGTGAGAACATTTTACATGTGTACTTTTGTGTTATTATATAATTGTATGCAATTATATTATGATTGTGTTTCTCACCCCTTCTGCTGTTTTAAATGCTCTATGAGGCATTGCAGATTAGATGCTGGAGGTCTTTTTGTGAAGCTTAGGTCTTCATTCTTTTGTCGGTCGGCTCTGATATGTAGCACCGGGTAGTCGGGGTGATCGAGTGTGATTATTTGTATTATGTATACACATGTTTTGGATTATACTTGTGTGACTTTGTATATGACAGACCAACTTTTTATGATGTATATATATATGAGATTCAGTTGCATATTTTCCGCTTTTATTCTGTAGCTGAATTGCGGATGTTAGGAACGGAGTTCCTTCGTTATGTGCTACCTGAATTGTTGCATATCTATATGAGCAGGTTGTTGTATTTTGTTTCAATTTGATGTGGCGCCTCCCTTCTATGCCGTGTATTGTTTTTAAATTATACTCTGATTATTTGTTACTGCTTTATTTAACTAGGGGTATAGATTGGGGGTGTTACAATAGTGACTTGCTTTAGAAGGCAAATTTGAAAGTGAAAGTGTGATTTTGAGAAAGGCAAGTGTTATAGGCCTTTGGTGTACTCAAACTGATCAGAAATGATGTCTATTTATAGCGTGTCAAGTTTGTTTTGCAAGGAATAGGAAATGGCAACTGCAGCAGGCCTTTGGCCAATGTGGATCAAATGGAATCTCAAGTCTCCTCTAGCCATTGACTTGAGATTAGAGCACAGGCCTATGGTTCTTTGATTCAAGGATAAGGCTTGACTGAAGTGTTCATCTTTTCTCTGATACATGCCACCTTTAAGCATCCATTGAATGCCTCAAAACAAAATTGGAGTCTTGAGGCATCTTTAGCTTTTAGGGGTGCCAAACCTATATGTAGTTCCAAAGACTTGGGAGGCTTATGGACCAGTGTTTGTTCCTCCTTGGTCTCCCACTGAGGTGTGCAGATGGATAAACTTGTTTATCATTTGCACAAATTAACCAAATCGAGCCCTAATGCACAATCTGCCTTGCCAAGACAGTTTGCAGCAAGGCATGTTGTAACTGTCATAACTCCTAGCTCAGATGGGATTTGATGGAGTTCTTGGACATTTTAGAAAGCTGATATATCGTATTTCATCATAATGTCTAACTTTGGGTTTGAGTCAACCTGAATTACAATGAAAAATGCCTCTACTTTTGGGAAAAAATAAGGCAGATTCTGACTTAGTGAAAATTTCACTAAGTGTTGGAAAAGTGTATGCCATGAGATCTACAAATCCAGCTTTGGACCATCCAAAATGGTTGCTTGGATCTTAAGTTATGATCCTTGGAAGTTGGTACCCTAGCCACTTTGTTCCATAACTTAGAAAAATTCTAAGTTTTTATGGTTACCCCTTTTACAAGTTATCCCACTTTCTTTGGTTTTTCATGATGAATAATGATTCCAATCACACATTAACATTGTTTTAGGGTTAAAGAACTATAATTGTGAAAAATCTCAAAAAGTCAAACTTTGACTTTTGTGCACAGTTGACTTTTTATCGGATGAATTCCAAACTGTGCGATCCTTGGTGAAATCAAGTCCTTGACATAAATCAAACCTAATGGGTATATTCCATAGATGTTATAGGGTGTATTGAATCATGTCTCATGGTTTGGGAGCATGTCTTAGTCAAAAGTCAAAGGTACAGTTGACTTTTTCCTCGAAACCCTAATTGTGGTCCTGATGAGGTTGAAACTTGTGGGTCAAGCCTCTTGTATCAATCCATTGTTGCAAATGGATCAATGTAGTGTATTGGAGACCCTCAAATCATGTCTTGAGGTCTTGGCTCATGTTTTGTCCCAAAAGTCAACTTAGGGGTGAATTAGGTCAAGAAACCCTAATTCTTGATTTTTGGTGAATGCATCCCCTGAGGCTAAATTGACTTGATGATTGGGTCCATGAGGTCCCTTGGAGTATCTTGAGTTATGTTTTGAAGCATTGGCTCATGCTCAGAGGAAAATTTCCACCTGGAGGCCTTGGTCGATCAAAACCCTAATTTGGTGACACTAGCGATCTTGAGGCTTGATCCACTTGGAATGCTGCAACTTGGTGCCTGATTCCTGATGTGGGAGTCCTCTTGATTCCTTATGGGTGTTTGAGAGGTTAGAAAAGTTGAAGATTATTTCATTTCTTGATTGATCCTTGTCTAAATGCTCTAAGAGGGCTTGAAACCCTAATCTTTGATTGTAGTGAATGCTCAACAATCTTTGAGGAGATTAATGAGGCATGAAGGTATATCCATATTGTGATGATGATTTGCACAATGATGGGAAATCTTTGGTGGTCAAAATTTGGGGTATGACACAAAGACTCCAGGAAAATCCAAAAACCAAAAGACCCAATTACTCAATCTCAACTTCCTCCTTTCGCTACGCTTGCTGGGCCAAAGATAGTGAAGAATCTACAATGCATCCCAGAACCGCTTGAGAAAAAGAAAAGACGTATCTACGAATCTCAGGTATTAATCCCTGTTCTTGTTTCCAGTAAACCTTATGCTTTATCTGGCCCTTTGCCTGCTCTAGATACAGATTATGAGAAGCTTAACGAGTATTTCCCTTCCTGTCATAAGACCAAACCCACAGGGCAAACTAACAAGTCCAAGGTAGAAGCCAATACTCCTGACGCTGTAGCCCTCAATAACATAGACTTATGTTACATGAACGACGAATCTAGGATATTTAGGGCAACCCTATCCTTCAAAGATTCTGATCTTTATTTGAACTGGCTTACTAAGGTAGAAACGGTTAAAGCCCAAACCTGGAAAGATTAAGGGATTTACGACCTTATCATGCTGTCGAAAATAGGACTCACGTACTGTTTGACAATGCTAGTTTCCTCCCTTTATTTCTGGGATAGCACCCATTATACTTTTCATCTCCCTTGTGGGATAATGACCCCCACACTATTCGATGTAGCCGCTATCACAGGGCTAAAACCAACTGGGAAGCCTTATGACCCAGAATTAGACTCTGAAGACCAGATAGGTTTTGCATCTACCAAGCCTATGTACACAAACTTCATCAAACAGTATTACGACCCCAAAACCACTGATGTCACTAACCAAGAGCACATAACTTTTCTTACTATTTGGCTGTCGCACTGCGTGTTCTGCTCAAGATCCTTGCAAGTAGCCAAAAAATTCCTCACACTTTCCACGCAACTCCACAACAGTCGAGACGTTTGTCTGAGCGAAATGATTTTGGGACACCTCTATGAGTTCCTAAGTGAAGGTGTCGCTCAACTCAAAGAGCTAGCTGTAGGTGGAAAACTGTTACTATCAGGGCCTTTCTGGCTACTTCAACTCTGGCTAAATGCCTCTTTTGAAGCCAGCCTTCCAAACAAAGGAACCGTAGAAGAAAGTACCAAAGAAATAAAAAATCGGTGAGTCGAAGGGACCCGCTTAGTGCATCTGACTCCCAACGAAGAGGGCTAATTACTCAGGCCAGCTTTCCTTAGCTTCATAAAGATGTTTGCCAAACGCCATGAGTTTACTTCAAGCATGGCCCCTTTTGCTGGAAGGAAGTATGGCCCTGAGTTGTTTACTAGGCCTTTCCCTACCTCAGACAGAGCCCAAGAAGAGGAATCAAAGTTGATCTGGGAGACTTATCTAATACCAATACTTTTGACCCTTCGACTCAATCTGGGAAGGGGACAAGTTTCTTTAATTGCTTATCAACCCAACCTGGTTGCTCGCGAGTTTGGTTTGGTTCAAACCCTCCCAAGATGCCTATATGAGAAGAAAGGTCATCTCCTCCTCCATCACACTAGCTATACTGAAGAGATGGCCTCGACACAGATGGCTCGCCATGCATACAAAGCGTTCCTTTCTCTGGTCAACTTTAAGCCCAGTTTTCTTTGCACTTCTGAATTTCACCAGTGGTGGTCAAAGTACTACACTGAGAAGTTCTTTGATGTTTCTACCTTCACCCAGCTGATTGATGAAGCTTTTCTCTCTGTGCAGGAGAAAACCAAGAAAGGTAATTCTACGTACATCAAGGAAATTCAGTCATTCCAAAAGTTCTTTGAAACTATTTATCGCCCAGATGATCTAAGTCGAACCATCCGCGAGGCTGCTGTCACCATGAAGGAATTTTTTTTAAAGAAAATGGGGAGTTTGAAACTCCCTTCGTGCGTGCCACCTTAGCGGCGCTACGAAATGGCTTTCGAATTATTTCCTCTCAAGTTTCCTCGACTACCATCTGCTGATTTTGGAGTGGCTCTTGCCCCTCCATTTCCAGACTGGTTCGTCTGTGGGGATTCTATAAAGATCCTTCGTCAACAGTCGAAACCAAAGGCTCAGCGGGTGGTTCCGACTAAGTACACCCTAGATAGTTTCAAAGGACCACTTCATATCTATATCGAAGATGTTCGCATCGAATCCGAAATTTATGAAGGTGTGTGTAGCACCCCAAAATTTGCCCTACTTTTTTGCTAACTTTTTCTGGCTTTTGTTTCGCATTCATCTACGTATCCACTAGGTCATAACTGCATTAATCATTCAGTTGCATTGGGCTCCTAAGGCGTGAGATCAAGGTTTCATGTGCAGGCTCAGATTCTCTCTTGTTGTGAGACTCTCATCTTCATTCAGGGTTGAATTCTCATCAAGTGTATCTCCTTCAAGTTTTCTCATCTTTTGTGCGAATTGGTTGATATTCATCAACTGGAGATGGTGGTTAAGGTTCATGACGAAGGCATCTTGATATTCACGGGGCATAATATTCAGTTGTGGATTCATGTTGTGATCAAGGTCGTCATTGATAGTTGTTAATTGAGTACACGCTTACTCGGGGTTTGAAGTTTGATGTGGATTGAATGTGTTAAGAATGGCCAAGCGAATGTTTTGGAATTCAAGGTTATACCTCATTATCCATCCTTTCTCATTCTACATTTGGATATCTAGTTTGGATAGCCATATCCATTTTCAAGTCCATATTCTTAACCCATTTCCAATACAGTTAACTTTCTCTTTCAACAACTGTTGGTTATTTTTCCATTCCATTTTAAATACAACATCCATATGCATTTTAAACCATTCCACTCTTAGAAATCATTACTCAAAATCCAAATAAGTCCATTTTAACCATTTTTATCACCTTTTTTCAAATTCCCATTTGTCCAAAATCCCTATAAAAAAGTTCAAATCCATGTTCATTTTTCAACCCATCCAAAATCAATTATACAATAACAGGAATCAATTTCTAAATTCACATTCAAAATTTCTACCCTAAACCAAGTATCCAATTTCATGTTTTTGCCCGTCATCCGTTATCCACAACTAAAAGAGGCGTAAAATGAAGATGGTACAACAGACTTGATGCTCCGAGTGGCAAAATTTAATTGCTGGTCAGGAAGAGCTGCAGTGGAATTCTTACGAAGCGTTGGATGACCACACTAGCACCGGTAAAGGAGTGGAGTCAAAGTAAAATAGACTGGTCTCCAATGATGGACCGAGTTTTTGTTGAACGTATGTTGGACCAAGTGCGTAAAGGCAACAAGGTTGGTCGTACATTCACGAGGCAGAAAAAATACAAGAGAAATAGCAGAAGGAAATTTCATAGTTACATAACAATTCAGTTATATGGTCCATAACAGAAGAAGAAAATTCAGAAAAACAGATTACGACCAAAACTCTTTCTAACTGGTAACAGATTTTCACTACAAGAACTTCCCTAACCCTAACCAATTAACGGACCATACCTAACATAACAGAAATTTCTTCCTAACTAATCAAACACCCTGACCGATACTAACACTTCTAACATTCTCTCTAACAGAACTAACCATTCTAACAGAAAAAACAAAAACTTCTTCATCATTTTCAACAAGCTTCAAACCATCTTCATCAATCTCCAATTTCTAATCAACGCTGCATCATCGTCAATTCTCTATTAATTAATATTCTTCATTCTCTTCAATTCATCTTTATTGATTAAAGATCTGCAGAAACCACTCATACACTTTTCACCAATTCTGCAACTCCGCGACGATTTCTTCAACCGATTTCTTCCAAACCTCATAAACCTTCATCATCGAATTTAACACTCTGCAAGAATTCCCGCGACCTGTAAAATCATCCATCAAAATCACCACAAGATTCAATCTACAAAGTCATAGCACTGAGGTTCAATCGGAATTTAGTTGAGTCGCTTCCACAACAACGTAAAAGCGCAGATAGCAAGAACGCGTAAACGCTACAACATTCAAAGAAAAAAGAAGGTGGTTTAGATTCGCAGAAAGAGATCGAAGAAGAAGATTAATACAAGAGTCGCCATAGAGATCGATAGCACTATACCTGAAGGAGAACACTGTTGTGTCATTCGCGGCGGTGGTGAACTCGATTTATCACCCAGAATTGCGGCATCACTTAAGGAACGTGTCGTTTGGCTTTTGGAATTGGTGTTCGCGACGACGCAGTTGGAAAGAAAAGGGAAGATTGGAGAGCAGAAGATAGACGTGGCCATGGCGGAGAAAGAAATTGAAGACGGTGGTAGAGAGTGTTACGACGCATTCTGAAAAGAGATGAGGGTGAGTTTGTTGTGCTAATGGTACCTAGGGATTTTAAGAACACAAATTCCTCTCAAGGCCTTGAATCGATTTGGACCGTGCTTCCATAGGTTTCTTTCTGCAACACCCCGTATGTCTATCACCACGCACCAGATTCATTCTCACACCTCCATATATCCCTACTGCACCCCTTTCAGGTTCGTTCTTAATTAATTCCTTTTTAATTATCTTTGAGGTTTAGTTTTTGGTGATTAGTATTAAGTGGGGCTAATTGGATTTAGGTTCTTGATAATGTTTCTTTTGACAAATCATTTTTGGCTTAACGATTCCATAATCGTTTTTTTATTAATTGTTCAATAATTAGTTTGGATTAATCATTCACTAATCGCTTTTTGGCTTAATCGCTCCTTAATTGACTTTCCGGCTTGATTGCTTTGTTAATCGAGTTGTAGATTAATTGTTTTTTTAACTAGATTAATTCTAGTTGATTTTAGAATTAGAATTAGAGATTTTAGGAAATTAACGATAAACATTAGGTAATCAATTTTCGAATTAAATAGAAATAGGTTTAGAATTAATTCCCCATTTAGAATTTGTTTCGAATTAGAAATCAATCTTGACTTTAATTGCCATTTTAACTTGGATTAACATTGACTTGTAAAGTTGTTTAGAAGTTGACTAATTGTAGATTAATTCCGATTTAGCTTTTGTTTAGGAACTAATATCAATTTGATTTAGATATTGACTTTAGACCTTAATTTTTGATAATTAGATTTAGGTTTATGTTTTGCTAATGGTCTTTGACTAATTGTTTTTTATTACTAATTGTTTTTTAGCTTAATTGCACTAATTGTTTTTGGCTTAATTGCACTAATTGTCTTTAGAATTAGAAACTAATTTTGAACTAATCGATTTTGGCATAGTTTGATTTGATTTTGTTCTAACATTGACTATACTTAGATTTTAATGCTAACACCAACTAACCTTCTTAGTGGTTTCATTACTTAACTTTGTTAATGGTTCTTAAATGTTAGTTTGATTAATTGTTGTTTACATTTTGGTATCAATTTCACTTAGTTCTTGTTGATAATTTCCATTTGAATTTTGGTGATTAACTTTGGTTAGTTTGTTGATTATGTTGACTAATTTTTTAGTTGTCTTTGTAGTGATTCACACTTGATTTGCTAAGTTGTTTAAAGGTAGGAAGTGCTGCTAAATACATAGCTGCTGTGCACAAGGTGAGCTGTTAAATGTTGCAATTCTGCCCAGAGTTTCTTACACCCATTCATTTCTGAAAACAGGTGCTGTTGAAAGCTGTTTGAGCTTGTGATTGGATTTTATAGTTGTACAGGTGCTGGAGCGCTGTTGTTTCTGCTTTTTTTGGATTATTTTCTTGGTTTTGATTTGCTTATGCATGCTAACGTTAGGATAGAATTTCCTTTCTCATCCTCCACCTTAGGATCATTGACGCATGCTAATTTGTAGGGCCTAGTTTCCCCCTTAGACTTTCTATGGGTCCTTCCCTTCTTTTCTCTCGCACCCGTGCGATCGAGACCATTTCCCATTCACCCGTAGGAGTGTGAACTACGGATGCTCTGATTCCTCTTTCTTTTCAGATTGCGGATATGTAGGCACGAGACGTGATATCTCGGCGAGCACACTAACAACTAACTTCCATTTTCTCTTACACTTTAAGTCTCTCTTCTCCCTCTCACAGAAAAGCTAAAACACTTAATGAATAAAGATGTGCTTTGTGCGCCATGAGCCTTAAGTACATAGTATGCTTTGCCGCGCGAGGCGTGTGACTCGTTACGCAAAGTGTTCACTATGTCATAGACTTTAACACTTTGCATATCGCAAACACAATCAATCAAAACACTTATTCTAAAAGACAATAGACAAACAATCGTCTTTCTCTTCTCATCTCAAACTCTCACTCTACGTAAGGGCATGCTTCTCCTTGTTCTACTGCAAGCCGGTAACACGAGCCTCGATTCAGCAAGTCGTAACACCTAAGCTAGAACATTAGCATTGCCCAGTTAAAAAACACAAACAAAGCAATCGTCACCCTTAGTAAGGGGAACTACGTTGCTCTGATTCTTCATTGGTTAATGGAGATATGTAGGCAGGGGATCATGCGAGATCTCTACGAGCACAACCTTATTTATCAACCTCTTTGTTTCTCCTTTCTTCTTTACCGATTCTGACAGGTAGTAGGAGCACCCTTCCTTTTGTCGTAAGTTCGCCTTTGGCCGGCAATCCTTTTGTCTCCCTTTAGCAACCCGTAGTAGGTCGAACTATGACTGTTCTGACTTCCTCTTTCTCGCCCGATTGAGGATAAGTAGGCACAAGATGGCGATGTCTTGGCGACCAACGTTCCCCCCACAAATCCGTAGTCCGTCGAACTACGTCGACTATGATTCTTCATTCGTCCAAGAAGATACGTAGGCATAGGATTGTGATGATCATTGCGAGTCCTTTCTGATTTTCGCTTTCCCATTCCAGTTAGCAGTTGAGCTTCAGATAACCTACACCCTTTGATTGATAACAACAAGCATGGATCCCATCGAGTACGATGGACGCGAGAGGGTGCTAATACCTTCCTCTCGCGTAACCGACTCCCGAACCCAGGCTATGGTTGCGACGACCATTCCTTTCCCTTTGTTGAGGTTTTCTTCGAAGGTTTCCTTTCCCTGCGTCAGGATAAATAACGTTCGGTGGCGACTCTTCTGTTCCTTTTCGCTGGTTAATTTTCGTAGATGTGACAGCTGGCGACTCTGCTGGGGACTTTCCCATCCCTAAGCGAGTCAATCCTAGCGCATGTTTGTTTTCGATTATAGGGTGTTTATCTGTGTGCTTTACTCGCTTTATATATGGTATTGTTGCATGTTTACTGTTTCATTACATTTACTTGCTTTACATTTACTGTTGCCATATATTCTGTTCTGTGCTGGACTTTTCTGTTTGGTGGGCAGGGTACTCTGAGAGATGAGCCCAGTACCCAGGCTCGAGTGTACCTAGTTTTTTAGTGTGGGCTTTTGTTGGTACGTGTGGCGTGTGACACGTGTTGCTGGCCTAAGCTCACAAACTAGATGAGATCTTTCCAAGGATGCTTGGTCATTACATGTGTATGTGGTGTCTAGGCGGTTCGAAGAGGATTGTCGATACCTGGTGACCATTTCCCGAGGACTCAGCGTAGGCACTCCTTCAGGGAGCGATAATGGAAGACCAGAAATGGCAAACCCATTACGTATCCTGCCGAGGACCAGAAATTGGGAACTTGCTATAGGATGACCTTATTTTTGGGGGAATCAGTGGACGACCTATTTGTTTGGCGATAGTATTGTACCCCGAGGGATGAATGTACTATTGCTTCTCAAATCGAGAATCTGAAACTGAGAATCCCGCTTTCTAGGAACCACATGTGAGGGGGACTAGGTGTTTACAGGTTTGCAGGTAACCGTAACCTTCATCCTACCCGGTATTCTGGTTTTCTTATCAGTGTGGACTTGTCAGCCTGGTATTGTGGCAGCCTGGTATCCTGGTATTATGGTATTCTAATCATGTCGATATTCTGGTATTCCGATATTCCGATTATTTCGATATTCTGGTATTCTGGTTATTCCGGCATTCAGATTATACCGATATTCGGGCATCCTGGTATTCTGATTATTCGAATATTCTGGTATTCCGGTATTCTCTTCAGAGCAGACCTTTGGACCTATTCAGTCATCAGCACATCACTTATTTAGAATATGTGGAAGCTTTGATCCCATGTCTTTTGCGTCCATAGCTTTGCATTGCATTTGCATTTTTGCATCATTTTGCATATCTTTCTCCAGGCCAGAACAATGAGCTCATCCATCCTTTGTCCTCGACCTGCAGTAGATTTCCCAACTTTCTTATTGGACTTTAATCAGCTTTTGGGAAGAATCATGAACTCAGGAGATCAGAATCAGTTTGTGACTAGGGCCGATGTTGAATTGATGAGAAATCAGTTGGATCAACTTATAGAAGCTATGGCAGCCATGACAAGGGGAGAGGCCAATATTTAGAGAACTGAGAATGTTATTCCACCTCTAGTGAATAATGTTGCTCAAGCTCAGCCTGTGCGGATCCCTGTTGAGAATCAGGGTATACAGGAGGGTACTATCGCCCGAGACGAACATTCTTCTTCTCTTGATGGCAAAGACTATCAAAGTTTTGCTTTTTCTGTGTCAGGTGTCCAAGGGGTAGTTCCAAAGATGAAGCCTAAGGACCCACGATTTGTTGATGATGAAAAATATCGTGTGTTGGAGGAAAAGCTTAAAGCCCTGGAGAGGCGTGATACTCTTGATTTGAATGCTTCGAGCATGTGTTTGGTGCCCAGTCTTGTGTTGCCTCCAAAGTTCAAGACGCCGAAGTTTGAGCAATACAAAGGGGATAGCTGTCTGAAACAACATTTGGTGATGTTTTGCCGAAGAATGACCTCTTATGTCCACAATGACAAGCTTATGATTCACTATTTCCAAGACAGTCTGAGTGGGGCATCATAGTATTGGTATATGCAATTAAAAAGTGGTTGCATCAAATCATGGTCAGATTTAGTCAATGCCTTTGTGAAGCAATACAATTACAATCTTGACATGGCTCCCAGCCGCATGCATTTGCAAGACTTGTCTCAGGCGGATAATGAATCATTCCGAGAGTATGCTCAGAGATGGAGAGAGTTAGCTGCTCTTGTTCAACCACCACTTTTGGATAGAGAATTGGTTGACCTGTTCATGAATACTTTTCAAGGTCCATACCTAGACAAGATGATTGTCAATGGGGCAGCAAAATTTTCTGACCTGGTAATGGTGGGAGAACGTATCGAGAGCCTACTCAAGTGTGGAAAGCTCCAAGGCGTCTCAAACTTCCAAGCTAATGAAAGTGCATCAATTGTCAGTTCTCGGGAAGAATTCGAGGAAGAAAATAGTTCCATTCAGGAATCTTCGCCACCTCATTCTCAGCGTTCAGGTATCTTAATTATTCAGAGTCAGCAATCTTCTGAGTCTTCGTATCAGGGACCATATTCTTCTGCAAATCAGAGACCTCCTCAGAGTCAACGGTCATATCGTCGTCATCCGCGTCAGCACGCTCGACAAAGGCCAAGGAATTCAAAGAGGCATTTCACTCAATTGCCAATGTCATACAGTCAGATGTTTCCGGATTTAATAAAAGGTGGACTTATAGTGCCAAAGGAGATAGGTCCAGTGATTCCTCCGTACCCACCAGGTTTCAATGTCAACGCCCGTTGTGACTACCATGCTGGGGCACAAGGGCATTCGACTGAAGACTGTAAGGTACTCAAGAGCAAGGTTCAGATACTTCTTGACTCTAATATGTTCTCATTCACGCCTCAGGGTATTCAGATCAACAATTCTCCTTCATCCAGTCAGGTGGGTTCAACAGTCCAGGTCATGGAAGAAGTCACCGAGAGCCGTTGTGCAGATTATCAGACTGACTTCGACGAGCAATTCTGAAAATGGCTAGCTCGGTAGGAAATCAAGCTTGGAAAGCCCAGTTCCCCGAAGCTGGCAATCATTGTATCATGTCATTTCTTTGCATTTGTAGTTTCTTTTCTGTTAAAGTGCAAACTCATTTGTAAAACTTGTTTGTTTTCGACTGATAATGATGATGAAATGAATGCATGTTTTGATTAAATCCATTCGTGTTCACTCATATTTTTTTATCGATATCATATGCTTGTTTAAGCAGGATCCGAGGGAGGATGATGAAATTCAAAGACGCAAAACTTCTGACTATATGCTTTTGAACAAAAACCCTGCTGATGATGTACAATCATTATTTCAACTCCATAAACACCAGAGATATAAGGAAGATAATCCCTTGTAAACCCCGTTGAGCCTAGTAGTAGGAGTTTCTTTCGGAAAATGAAAAACCCTCAATCTTAATCTAGGACAGGGTAGGTGTCAGTTAATTTGGCCGAGCGTTCAAATTTCAAAAGGAGTGTCTCATTCGAGGATCAATTACATCTATGGTTATCCCTCACCAACTGAAGAGTGAGACAGTCACAACTCTTTCAAACAAGTCAGATAAGCTAGTGTCACACGATTCGTTCAAAAGTAAAAGAATCAAAAGAAAAAAAAAAGAGAAAAGCCCGCTAAGTCAAAAGCTTGAAAACAAGTGACTTAGGAAAAAATTAGAGCATCCCGCTGGACTTCAAAATCGAAAGATTCAAAAAGAATTCGTCCAGGCAAAAATCAGGGAAATAAAAAACAAAAAAACGAAAAACGAAAAGGATTACCAAAAGAAAAAAATCCTTGATAAATAACAAGTCGTGTGACCACAGACACCAAAGACAAAAGGGGTGACTGTCACTCCGAAAACCGTGTGGGTTCCTTTTATCCTCCTACCATTCATTAACCTTTTTGAAAGGTGAGCTCCTATGGCGAATTAGCTGAATGTAGGATTGGAGAACATAAAGAAGAATGGGTGGGTTAAGAAAAAACATTGAGCCTTATATCCTTTCTTTCTTAAACCACGAACCAGGCCACGTTACAACCTTCAAAAGACCTAATTGAAGCAGGGTTGTTTCGAAATCATACTTTGGTTAAAATCGCGCCAGTTCTTACTCCTAAAAGGTTTTTCTTACCATGTTGGTATCGATGTGACATTCTAATTAGTGATTCGTTCACTATATGTCATGAAATTTTTCCAGTGACAGACTTGGATTTTAAAACTATCATATGCATTGCATTAAAATTATCTTTTCAAAATGAATTGTTTTACTTACGAGTAAGTACTTGACATCAGGAAAGTTTCTACATTGTAAAGATTGATCAATCTAAGGTGCAAAGTGCCCGAGTACTCCGTTGAGCAGGGGCAAGCCACGCCAAATGGGCAATCCATCCCAAGATTCAGCTAATATGGGGCAATCAGGTCGAGATTCGACCAAATCTCTCGAAGGTCAGTCAGTCAGAGGCACTCCTTCACATATCATCCAATCAGGGGCAAAATCGTTTCAAGCCTCCATTGAGCGAAAGATTCAGTCAAACTGGGGCAAGTCATCCTAGAGAGCAAGAAGTTATCCTTTCCAGAAGGTGATTAGTCTGAAGCACCCCTCCGAGGTTCAGAATATTGGGGCATACCATCTCAGACCATCAGCGTACATAAGTTTCAGTTTCCTTTCAAGGCAGATTCTTACAGAGATCCCACTAGCTAGAGCAAGACAGGTAACAATGGGACATCTCCATTCTTTCAGAGCTATTCAGGCGGGTTCTGTGAATCTTCAAGTTCAAGACGGATGTCGGGAAGTCATGTTAACCATTCCCTAACCTTTCAACCGGAAACCTTGTAACCAGACAAGACACTTTCCAACGCCAGCTGTACCTGACCTATCTCGAGTCACCGGTTGAGCCGTCAGCTCATTGCATAATCATTGTCGTTGCATAATCATTTGCATATCATATCATAGCATGAAGCCTTGTACAACCAAGCAGAAAATCCATAGCCCAACCTTGCTTGGCACCTCAAACCGAAAGTCCAATCCCTATTGGCACCTCATTTCAAAATCCAATCCCCATTGGTACCACAGAAAATTTCACCTTTGAAAAATCAATCACCATCAGGTTTCACCTATCTTTACCAGCAAAGTCCAATCGTACTTGGCACATTCTCCTTTCCCTAGTAGCCCGAGCATACATCGGCATTCTGCATATAGTAATCATTGAATCCTTAAATCGCGTAACATTTCCATTTCGTATGGAGCATTACGCCATAGAAAGAAAATTCAAACATATGCATGCGAAGCATAAGCCAGATTTGGTACCTTGAGCAAAAACCCGAATCAACTTTCAGTCAAGACAGTGACATATCCCCAGAGAGAATGCCGAGTCATTCCCTAGCTGACATTTCAGTCAACTCCTCTGCCTATCTTTCTTTTGGGTCGTAGATCATACGTCGATCTTACCCTCGATCAGTCTTTGTCCATCAACCCCTTGATGACGACATTCCAAAGAAAGTTTTCTTTCCGTCAAACCCTTTTGACGATGTGCTTCCTCAGTTTAGGTGTTTCTTGGGTTCCATGTTCTTTCTGTCAAACCCCTTTGACGACGTGTTCCTTCGGTCAGGTTTTCTTTCCGTCAAACCCCTTTGACGACGTGTCCCCTTCGGTCAAGTTTTCTTTCTGTCAAACCCTTTGACGACGTGTTTCCTTCGGTTAGGTGTTCTTTCTGTCATCCCTTTGACGACGTGTTTCCTTCAGTCGTGTTCTCCTTCCGTCAACCCTTTGACGACGTGTTTCCTTTAGTCGTGTTTTCTTTCCGTCAACCCTTTGACGACGTGTTTCCTTCAGTCGTGTTTTCTTTCCGTCAACCCTTTGACGACGTGTTTCCTTCGGTTAGGTGTTCTTTCCGTCAACCCTTTGACGACGTGTTTCCTTCAGTCGTGTTCTCCTTCCGTCAACCCTTTGACGATGTGTTTCCTTCAGTCGTGTTTTCTTTTCGTTAACCCTTTGACGACGTGTTTCCTTCGGCCAGGTTTTCTTTCCATCAAACCCCTTTGACGACGTGTTTTCTTCGGTCAGGTTTCTTCATTCAGTCAAATACCTTTGACGATGTGGTACTTCGGATAAATCTCTGATGCGGCTATGGGGTTCACTTTTCTTTCTTAGGTATGTTGTATTTCCATCAAATTCCTTTGACGAGGTGTGACTGGGCTCCCGTTATATCTTTTCTCCCCAAGTTTGCAAATTTCGCGGCTTTTTTTGTATTTAATCACCTTCTATCTTGAATGTCTGAAAGCCGTTGCTATCACCCTCTCAGGTCTAAGTCGATTGAATAGGGGCAGCTGTAGCACCCCAAAATTTGCCCTACTTTTTTTCTAACTTTTTCTGGCTTTTGTTTCGCATTCATCTACGTATCCACTAGGTCATAACTGCATTAATCATTTAGTTGCTTTGCGCTCCTAAGGTGTGAGATCAAGGTTTCATGTGCAGGCTCAATTTCTCTCTTGTTGTGAGACTCTCATCTTCGTTCAGGGTTGAATTCTCATCAAGTGTATCTCCTTCAAGTTTTCTTATCTTTTGTGCGAATTGGTTGATATTCATCAACTGGAGATGGTGGTTAAGGTTCATGACGAAAGCATCTTGATATTCACGGGGCATAATATTCAGTTGTGGATTCATGTTGTGATCAAGGCCGTTATTGATAGTTGTTAATTGAGTACTCGCTTACTCAAGGTTTGAAGTTTGATGTGGATTGAATGTGTTAAGAATGGCCAAGCGAATGTTTTGAAATTCAAGGTTATACCTCATTATCCATCCTTTCTCATTCTACATTTGGATATCTAGTTTGGATAGCCATATCCATTTTCAAGTCCATATTCTTAACCCATTTCCAATACAGTTAACTTTCTCTTTCAATAACTGTTGGTTATTTTTCCATTCCATTTTAAATACAACATCCATATGCATTTTAAACCATTCCACTCTTAGAAATCATTACTCAAAATCCAAATAAGTCCATTTTAACCATTTTATCACCTTTTTTCAAATTCCCATTTGTCCAAAATCCCTATAAAAAAGTTCAAATCCATGTTCATTTTTTAACCCTTCCAAAATCAATTATACAATAACAGGAATCAATTTCTAAATTCACATTCAAAATTTCTACCCTAAACCAAGTATCCAATTTCATGTTTTTGCCCGTCATCCGTTATCCACAACTAAAAGAGGCGTAAAATGAAGATGGTACAACAGACTTGATGCTCCGAGTGGCAAAATTTAATTGCTGGTCAGGAAGAGCTGCAGTGGAATTCTTACGAAGCGTTGGATGACCACACTAGCACCGGTAAAGGAGTGGAGTCAAAGTAAAATAGACTGGTCTCCAATGATGGACCGAGTTTTTGTTGAACGTATGTTGGACCAAGTGCGTAAAGGCAACAAGGTTGGTCGTACATTCACGAGGCAGAAAAAATACAAGAGAAATAGCAGAAGGAAATTTCATAGTTACATAACAATTCAGTTATATGGTCCATAACAGAAGAAGAAAATTCAGAAAAACAGATTACGACCAAAACTCTTTCTAACTGGTAACAGATTTTCACTACAAGAACTTCCCTAACCCTAACCAATTAACGGACCATACCTAACATAACAGAAATTTCTTCCTAACTAATCAAACACCCTGACCGATACTAACACTTCTAACATTCTCTCTAACAGAACTAACCATTCTAACAGAAAAAACAAAAACTTCTTCATCATTTTCAACAAGCTTCAAACCATCTTCATCAATCTCCAATTTCTAATCAACGCTGCATCATCGTCAATTCTCTATTAATTAATATTCTTCATTCTCTTCAATTCATCTTTATTGATTAAAGATCTGCAGAAACCACTCATACACTTTTCACCAATTCTGCAACTCCGCGACGATTTCTTCAACCGATTTCTTCCAAACCTCATAAACCTTCATCATCGAATTTAACACTCTGCAAGAATTCCTGCGACCTGCAAAATCATCCATCAAAATCACCACAAGATTCAATCTACGAAGTCATAGCACTGAGGTTCAATCGGAATTTAGTAGAGTCACTTCCACAACGACGTTACAACGCAGATAGCAAGAACGTGTAGACGCTACAACATTCAAAGAAAAAAGAAGAAGGTTTAGATTCGCAGAAAGAGATCGAAGAAGAAGATTAATACAAGAGTCGCCATAGAGATCGATAGCACTATACCTGAAGGAGAAGACTGTTGTGTCATTCGCGGTAGTGGTGAACTCGATTTATCACCGAGAATTGCGGCATCACAGAAGGAACGTGTCGTTTGGCTTTTGGAATTGGTGTTCGCGACGACGCAGTTGGAAAGAAAAGGGAAGATTGGAGAGGAGAAGATAGACGTGGCCATGGCGGAGAAAGAAATTGAAGACGGTGGTAGAGAGTGTTACGGCGCATTCTGAAAAGAGAGGAGGGTGAGTTTTTTGTGCTAATGGTACTCTAGGGTTTTTAAGAACACAAATTCCTCTCAAGGCCTTGAATCGATTTGGACCGTGCTTCCATAGGTTTCTTTCTGTACCACCCCGTAAGTCTATCACCACGCACCAGATTCATTCTCACACCCCCATATATCCTTACTGCACCCCTTTCAGGTTCTTTCTTAATTAATTCCTTTTTAATTATCTTAGAGGTTTAGTTTTTGGTGATTAGTATTAAGTGGGACTAATTGGATTTATGTTCTTGATAATTTTTCTTGTGACTAATCATTTTCGGCTTAACGATTCCACAATTATTTTTTTATTAATTGTTCAATAATTAGTTTGGATTAATCATTCATTAATCGCTTTTTGGCTTAATCGCTCATTAATTGACTTTCCGGCTTGATTGCTTTGTTAATCGAGTTGTAGATTAATTGTTTTTTAACTAGATAAATTCTAGTTGATTTTAGAATTAGAATTAGAGATTTTAGGAAATTAACGATAAACATTAGGTAATCAATTTTCGAATTAAATAGAAATAGGTTTAGAATTAATTCCCCATTTAGAATTTGTTTCGAATTAGAAATCAATCTTGACTTTAATTGCCATTTTAACTTGGATTAACATTGACTTGTAAAGTTGTTTAGTAGTTGACTAATTATAGATTAATTCCGATTTAGCTTTTGTTTAGGAACTAATTTCAAGTTGATTTAGATATTGACTTTAGACCTTAATTTTTTATAATTAGATTTAGGTTTATGTTTTGCTAATGGTCTTTGACTAATTGTTTTTGATAACTAATTGTTTTTAGCTTAATTGCACTAATTGTTTTTGGCTTAATTGCACTAATTGTCTTTAGAATTAGAAACTAATTTTGAACTAATTGATTTTGACGTAGTTTGATTTGATTTTGTTCTAACATTGACTATACTTAGATTTTAATGCTAACATCAACTAATCTTCTTAGTGGTTTCATTAGTTAACTTTGTTAATGGTTCTTAAATGTTAGTTTGATTAATTGTTGTTTACATTTTGGTATCAATTTCACTTAGTTCTTGTTGATAATTTCCATTTGAATTTTGGTGATTAACTTTGGTTAGTTTGTTGATTACATTGACTAATTTTTGAGTTGTCTTCGTAGTGATTCACACTTGATTTGCTAAGTTGTTTAAAGGTGGGAAGTGCTGCTAAATACATAGCTGTTGTGCACAAGGTGAGCTGTTAAATGTTGCAATTCTGCCCAGAGTTTCTTACACCTATTCATTTCTGAAAACAGGTGCTGTTGAAAGCTGTTTGAGCTTGTGATTGGATTTTATAGCTGTACAGGTGTTGGAGCACTGTTGTTTATGCTTTTTTTGGTTTATTTTCTTGGTTTTGATTTGCTTATGCATGCTAACGTTAAGATAGAATTTCCTTTCTCATCCTCCACCTTAGGACCATTGACGCATGCTAATTTGTAGGGCCTAGTTTCCCCCTTAGACTTTCTATGGGTCCTTCCCTTCTTTTCTCTCGCACCCGTGCAATCGAGACCGTTTCCCGTTCACCCGTAGTAGCGTGAACTACGGATGCTCTGATTCCTCTTTCTTTTCAGATTGCAGATACGTAGGCACGAGATGCGATATCTCGGCGAGCACACTTACAACTAACTTCCACTTTCTCTTACACTTTGAGTCTCTCTTCTCCCTCTCACAGAAAAGCTAAAACACTTAATGAATAAAGATGTGCTTTATGTGCCATGAGCCTTAAGTACATAGTATGCTTTGCCGCGCGAGGCGTGTGACTCATTACGCAAAGTGTTCACTATGTCATAGACTTTAACACTTTGTATATCACAAACACAATCAATCAAAACACTTCTTCTAAAAGACAATAGACAAACAATCGTCTTTCTCTTCTCATCTCAAACTCTCACTCTACGTAAGGGCATGCTTCTCCTTATTCTACTGCAAGCCGGTAACACGAGCCTCGATTCAGCGAGTCGTAACACCTAAGCTAGAGCATTAGCATTGCCCAGATAAAAAACACAAACAAAGTAATCGTCACCCTTAGTAAGGGGAACTACGTTGCTCTGATTCTTCATTGGTTAATGGAAATACGTAGGCAGGGGATCGTGCGAGATCTCTTCGAGCACAACCTTATTTATCAACATCTTTGTTTCTCCTTTCTTCTTTACCGATTCTGACAGGTAGTAGGAGCACCCTTCCTTTTGTCGTAAGTCCGCCTTTGGCCGACGATCCTTTTGTCTCCCTTTAGCAACCAGTAGTAGGTCGAACTACAACTGCTCTGACTTCCTCTTTCTCGTCCGATTGAGGATACGTAGGCACAAGACGACGATGTCTTAGAAAGCAACCTCCCCCCCACAAATCCGTAGTCCGTCGAACTACGTCGACTCTGATTCTTCATTCGTCCATGAAGATACGTAGGCATAGGATTGCGATGATCCTTGCGAGTCCTTTTTGCTTTTCCCTTTATCGTTCCAGTTAGCAGTTGAGCTTCAGATAACCTACACCCTTTGATCGATAACAACAAGCGTGGATCCCATCGAGTACGATGGTCGCGAGGGGGTGCTAATACATTCCTCTCGCGTAACCGACTCCCGAACCCAGGCTATGGTTGCGATGACCATTCCTTTCCCTTTGTTGAGGTTTTCTTCGATCGTTTCCTTTCCCTGCGTCGGGATAAATAACGTTCGGTGGTGACTCTTCTGTTCCTTTTCGCCGGTTGATTTTCGTAGATGCGACAGTGTGGCATGAGGATTTTTCGAATCTTATATTTCCCTTACTTGACTGTTCTTACTGACTTGTAACTATTTCGTTTATTTGCAGCTACCAAGCCGAAGAAACCTGCAGCCAAAAGACCAGTCGAAGAAGAGAGAAAACCAGCCACAAGAGTAACTTTTGCTTGCTAATTTTTTCTGTGTTGTATATAGTTATGCCTTCTAATACTTTGACCTTTTTTTTTCAGAGTTCTCGACGACCACCTCCTACTCCCCAAAAGAAGAAATCCAAAAGGGCTACTGCCCAAATTGTGCTCGAATCGGATGACGATGACCACTCTCCACCTGAGGACCAAAAAACTAAGAAGAGGAAGAAATAACTTAGGATCACTGAGACTTCAAGTCAGCCTAAGGTAAAAGTGGCAAAGGCTTCTCAAGCGTCGATTGCTCGAAGTAACTTGGAGTCTTCTCCTCAAAGTACGTCAAAGGCAACTCCGGTTCAACTCGAAAGTGACAACTCCAATCCTGGAGTTGAAGAGCTTAAGGTAATTATAATCTCCCTTAACTGTCTACTTTACTGGCTCTCTTTTGTTTTAACCTAATCCTATTTACTTATCATTTCAGGATGGTACAGGTACCTCGACCCAACCAACAACCAAATCTCCCTCTCCAACGACTCTTCTTGACCCAATCAACAAACTTGTTGTGAAAGAAGTTCCAACTTTGCATGCACAGACCACCACTCAACAATCTCAGACAAGTGGCTCTGAGCATGAAGAAGATCATGACCAAAGCATTCCTGAAGAGGTAAAATCAGCAGCTATGGATGAAGGCACTACCCTGGTTGAGAAATCTTCTGAAAATGACTCCCCAGTGGTCGAACTCTCAGGCAACAAAGACCCAAATGATGCTAATTCGCACGCTGATGTCCAAGATGATGAAATGGAAGAAGAAGATGACCAGTCAATGTTCCATCTTGAAACTGGTGGAAATGATGATGATGACGATGGAGGTGATGATAATGATGATGATGATGAAGATGACAAAGATGATGATGATGAAGATGGTAAGGATGATGATGTTGAAGACGGTAAGAATGACAAAGATAAAGCTGGAAGTGAATCTGCCAAAGAACAGGTCCAAAGAGAACACACTGTTGTTCCCAAGGTTGACGTAACTGCTGAGAGTACGAAACCTTCGATCGGGACAGCTTTTGCTTTCTCTGAAGAAGAACTCAATCGCCTCAAAGCGACCAACCCTCGTGAATATCTGAAAATTGTCCTTAGCAAATGAGGTAGTTCTTCTGAGAGTAGCTTAAGTGCTTCGACAGCTTCTGGAGATCAACTTTTAAGCAAACCCGCAAATGAGGCACTTCTGAAGATAAAAGAAAAAGTCTTCAAAGGTAACCTCTTCAGACTTCTGGAGTCGGATGTCACTGCCTCTCTTCAATTGAAGGCTCTTCTCAAATAGGTTGATCTTCAATCCGTCTCCCCTGAAACCGCAACCATCATCCTAGAGCTTGGCACCATGATCGACTAAGTCACCGCCAATCTTAAACAACTGCCTCAGATCAATGATGCACATGAGACCAAATCTGGAAGTGAGGCTGCAGCATGGGCGACTGCTTCTGAATCAGAAGCTAGAGTGGGAGAGTTGGAAAAGATGAAAGAGCAGCACAACTTGGAGGTCGAAAACAATAAAGCCAATATTGCCAACTGGAGGAAACAAATCGAGGAGCTACAAGCCAAGATCTCTAAGGTTGAGCAACAAAATGCTGAACTGCCAGCCTCTGATGAATCTGAAGTGGTCAGAGAATTAAAACTGGCATTGGAGTTCCTCGACAAAGCTTGCCGGCTAGAAGCAGAGGTTGCAACGCTAAAACTTGAGAAAATCTCATGTGAGAAACGTCTTGAGCTTCACAGGTCGAAGTATCTCAAGATAAAGAGCAACCTTCCTTTTTAATTTTCATTTTCTTTACCAATTTTGTCATATACTTGTTTTTAGTACAACATTTCTCAGCCCTTCGAGGCTTTTTATGTAATGAATTGAGCCATTCTAGCAGTTATATACAAAGTTGGCTTCGACTAATTTTTCTGCAATTACTCATAAACAATTTTCAATTCTTGAAGTACAGGTTTATATTTTTTCAAATACTTACCATTTACTTTCAAGATTCTTTTATCTTCATCTACCTCCTCAATCTCATAGGCACCATTTGAAAAAATTTGTATGATTTGAAAAGGACCCTCCCACTTAGGAGGCCATTTTCCCAAAGACCTATCCTTTCGATCCATAGGAAAAATTACTTTCCAAACTAATTCTCCAGGAGAAAAAGCCTTCACATTAACATTTTTATTGTAAGACTTTTCTACCCTTTACTTTTTCCTTTTCAACAACTCCAAGGCATTAAGTATTTCTTCATCTAAATCTACCAACTCATCTAACATCATATTCCAATAGGATTCAGAAGGGATCTCATGATGCCTTTGGATCCTTGTTGATTGCAAGTATATTTCTACAGGTAAAACTGCATCGTGACCAAAAGTCAAACGAAAAGGAGTAGTGTTAGTTGCGTCATTGGGAGAAGTTTGACATGCCCAGAGAACCTGGTCTAATGTCTTATGCCAATTCCTCGGCTTCTTTCCCACATGTTTCTTGATCAACCCAGTCACTACCTTATTCGCTGCTTCCACTTGACCATTAGCCTGAGCATAATAGGGTGTAGAGGTTAACAGCTTGAAACGCATCTCTTTAGTAAACTCCTGCATCTTTCGACCAGTAAAAACAGATCCTTGATCCGTTGTAATAGTTTATGGGATTCCAAATCTGTAGATTATGTGTTTCTTAATGAATTCGATCACATCCTCTTGGTCAACATTTGGTAAAGGTATAGCTTCGATCCACTTCGTAAAGTAATCAATGCCTACCAAAATATATCTTTGACTCTTAGGCGATGCTGGTCGAATCTCACCGAGCAGATCCAAAGCCCAACCTCTAAAGGGCCATGGTTTAACTATGGAGTGTAATTCGTTTGCAGGAACATGTTGTATACCTGCATGCATTTGGCACTCTTGACAGCCTTTAACAAATTCGATGGAGTCTTTCAACATGGTAGGCCAGTACATGCCTTGTCGAAACAAGAGCCATTTCATTGTGTGGCCTACCTGATGCGCCCCACATGCCCCGCCATAGACAGTCGAAAGGGCTAAATATGCCTCAGATTCATTAAGGCATTTAAGCAGGACTCCTTCAGGGGTCTTTTTAAACAATTCATTACCCAAAAGAACGTAGCTCAAAGCACGATACCTAGTTTTTCGCTCTGTGGATGCTGTTGGATTTTGCAAATATTCTACTATTGGCTTCCTCCAATCTTCGTCTGTTAAACTATCCACGACTAAAATTTCAAAATTTTCCTTATCAGCGTACCTAAGCTTTGTAGCTTCCAAATCTGATGGGGATAATCTGGTCGACACAACTCTACCTCTGACTTCGATTGTGTCTTGCAACTTTTCTTTCGAAATTTTGTACCCATAAGCAATTTGAGCCAAGTCATTAGCTACATGATTTTCTAGTCGAGGTATGTGTCGAACACTTATCGTCTCGAACTTTCTCAATAATCTGTTGACTTTACAAAGTACATGATGAGATTCTCTTTCACACACTTGTATTCCCTTGTAATCTGTTTGATGACTAACTCTGAATCTCCCATTATTTCGACTCTAGTTGCCCCCAATTCCAGCAAAATTTCAAGTCCAGCTATTAAGGCTTCATATTCAGCCTCATTATTCGAGCAAATACCTTTGACTTTGTATTTGAATTTTGTTGGGATCTTATTAGGAGAAATAATCAAGACTCCTACGCCAGTGCCATCTTTATAACTTGAGCCATCAAAATAGAATTTCCATGGTTCAAGCTCAAGATAATTCGACACGTTCTCGCTTATAGAGTGGTCGACAATAAAGTCTGCTACCACTTGTCCCTTAACGACCTTTAAAGGTCTATATGTTAGGGAGTATTCGGTTAATGCCAATGCCCACTTACCAATTCGACTATGCAAAATAGGTTTGGATAACATATGCTTAATGATATCAAAATGAGACGAAACATAAACATCAACTGGCTTTATATATTGCTTTAATTTTGTACAAGAGAAATACAAGCATAAACATAATTTCTCAACCATGCTATACCTAGTTTCTGCATCATTCAAAACCCTACTAAGGTAATAAATGGCTCTTTCGACACCATTTTCAGCCTCTTGAGCCAACATGCTCCCTAAGGTTTTGTCCGACGCAGATAAGTACAATCTCATACTCCTACTTCCACAAGGTGGTGCTAGGATTGGAGGATGACTCAAATATTCTTTGATTCTGTCGAAAGCCTCCTGTTGAGCTTGCCCCCATTCGAAGCCTTCCTTGTTCAATCAGAGTAGAGGAGAAAAGGCTTGAGTCTTTCCACTGAGATTTTAGATAAATCTTCTCAAGAAATTGATCTTTCCCAACACTGACTGCAGTTCCTTCTTTGTCGATGGCGCTTTCGCTTCCATGATGGCCTTGGTCTTATTTTGATTGATTTCGATTCCCTTTTTGTGGACCACAAAGCCTAAGAAGTCTCCCGCCTGCACACAAAAAGCGCATTTGAGAGGGTTCATTTTGAGACCATGTCTTCGCATCCTTTCAAATAACTGTTGAAGATGGTCAATATGACTCTTCCCTGAAACAGATTTCACAACAATGTCATCAATGTAAATCTGCATAAAAGTTTCTATGAAATCATGGAAGATTGTATTCATTGCTCTTTGATATGTTGCCCCAGCATTTTTTAGGCCAAAAGGCATAACTACCCATTCTTAAGTGCCTAAGGTCCCAGGGCATCGAAACGCCGTCTTAGGGACATCATCTTCAGCAATAAATATTTGGTTATACCCAGAATACCAGTCGAGCATGCTAAGGTATTCATGGCCAGCGGCAGAATCAACTAACATTTCTGCCACAGGCATTGAGTATTCGTCCTTTGGGGTCGCAGAGTTCAGATCTCTGAAGTCTATGCAAACCCTCAAAGTCCCATTCTTTTTTATAACAGGCACAATGTTTGCAAGCCATTCGACATACTTGGCCATTAGAATAAATCTGCAACGAATAAGCCTTTTGACTTCCTCTTTGATCTTCGAGAGGATTGCTGGTGCAAACCGTCTGGGATTTTGCTTGACTGGCTTCTTTCCAGACTTGATTGGTAGCTTTAGTTCGACTAACTCTCTGCTTAAACCAGGTATCTCATCGTAATCCCACGCGAAACAGTCCTTAAACTCTCTCAGCAACTGGATTACATCGACTCTGAGTTGTGGAGTAATGTTGGCGCTTATGTAATTAGGCCTTTTCACTGCCCCTTCTACCAAGTCGATTTCTTCAAGTGGATCTTGTGCTATCATTTTGATATTAGTTGCCAACAGATCCTTCTTGAAACCCAAAGGCTCATCATCGTAAATAGCGTCGAGCCTTTGTTCTTCATCCTGAACCTGATCAGGTGGTTCTAGGTTGAAGTCTTTACCAGGACCTCTTTTATGTGAATCTTCAATGGCTTTGTCAGCCATGTTTTTAAATTCAGCCTCTAAGGCCGCTTGCAATTTCTTCTCGGCTATATAAGCCGAAATCTTTCTCATCACTTCGAGTTCAGACATCATCACTGAACTCACTTCCCCAACCTATCGGGGTTATTCCAGGTACGGGCGCAGGATATGCGAAATCATCCTCACCTACCGCCTCTCTATCCCATCTGAATCCATTAACGAGATGCAAATGCAATGAGCAGTATGCTTCATCATCTGGGGTAAAAAGAAAGTCAGCCGGATTGCATGGAGCAATATTGGCTAAATGCTTATCGAACTGGCGCTTGTCGAGGTGGTTGATTGGGGCCTTAAAATATCCATGATCGGCCTCGATATTCTCAACGATGCCGTCTAGCCTCCATATTGTGATTCTCTGGTGCATGGAAGATGGTACATATCCAATTCCATGTATCCATTCTCGTCCCAACAGCAAATTTTAGTTTGCCTTTGTTTCGACCACCATAAAAACTGTAAGCCTTGTAACCATTCCAACTGTTAGGTCAACCTGTATAACACCAAGAGTAGTGCCAATTTTCCCTTCATAATTCGACAGAACCATGTTGTGTGGTTTAGTGTCGGTATCAAATTTTCCAATCTTTCTCAATATAAAGTGAGGCATCAAATTCACTGTAGCGCCGCAATCAACCAAAATTTTATTCACTAGAACATTTTCAACTTTCCCAGTGATGAATAGAGGCTTCAGATGGCTCTTCATTGCCTCATCTGGCCGTTCAAAGAAGGCATTCTGCTCTTCGACACAGCCATTGTTCATTACATAGTAGCACACTGGTTTTTGTGCCGCCATTTCACCTTCTGAATAGGCATCAACCTCTTCGACCTCCGTGATCTGGTCAAACTCCCTGGGCAATACTGATACCACATTCACGATGATGTCCAACGAGGCCTCAGAATCAGTATAGAAATTATCTATCATCATCTCATCTTCCGCTATGGCCCGATCATGTTTTTCTCTAGCCATTTCGTCTTCAGTTTTGAACAATTTTCGCCCAATGGGCAACTTTTCGACAACTCTTGTCTTTTCCTTTCTGTTGCTTTCGGCAGGTAAGTTTGTACTTGATTCAGCCTTATCTTTCGACTCATCCTCCCTTTGGGCTTTCCTCCTTCGCTGCTCTCTCCTCCACTGCGACCTCGACATAGGATTTTTACCTTTGTAGTTCTCAGAAATATGGGCCAATTTATTGGAGGATTGAAATTCCTTGCGATAGGTAATGGAAGAGCCCCTGTTGACGTCAAAATCTTTCCACTTCTGCTGTCCTTTCTGCCTATTCTCATTTGGTTTTATCCATTTTCCGTTAGGAATTTTAGCAAATGGTTTGAACGTAGCAGGCCTTGCTCCTGGTTCTCTAGCCTTTGACTTTTCCTGGTTCGACGCAGACCTCCTAGGGTCGAAACTCCTCAGGCCATGATTGGTTTTCTCCCACTTTTGCTTGGCCTTTCGCACCCCTTCAAGATTCTGCGCTGCTTTTTTGTCGAACACAGCGCTACACCTGGGGCATAACATGACTTCAGACTCCTTCCTATTTCTATGCATAAAATCGACCAAATTTTCTTCCTCTTTCGGGAAGGTCAGCTTGTTGTTCTCTTCCTGTCGGCGTTCATCACCGACTTCCATTGGCGCCTTCTCAGAGATTTCCACCATATTAACTTCCATTTCGACATCCTCAGTGATGTCCAGCTTGCACAATTCCTTTTGTAGGCCCTCAACTGCCTTATCCATCTGAACGAAATCGTCAGCGGCTTCCTTTGATACCAACATCCACTGGGAATCTTCAACAACTCCCTTGTCGGTGCCTTCAATGATCTCAATACCATCAGTAGTGTTGTTGGTGACTCCTTCGACAGACCCGGTAGGAAAAATCCTTATGAATTCTTGGTCAAGACTTTTAGTAACCCTGACCATGACTGCCTTGTTGTTGAAATCATCAGCTATCTCGATCATATGGACCTCCGTTGGCTCAGTATAATGAGCATCAGCTACTGGTAGGGGGTCTGAATCGATCTTCATCTGATTTTTGGACTTCTCTCCGAACTTCAGCCTTCCTTCTTGGATTGCATTCTGAACAAGATCCCTAAAAAGAAAACATTGAGATGTCTTATGGCCCAAGAAATTATGATATTTACAAAACCCTCTTTTTTTCGTTTGTTCTAAAGGAGACATTTTAGCACCAGATGGTACTATCATTTACCCGTCCTTAACTAACAAATCAAAAATTTCGTCACATTTAGTAACGTCGAAAGTATAAGTTTTCTTGGGGAATTTGTCATTTTTCTCAGGTTCGACAGGATTTTTCCCATTCGAATGGGCCAACAACTTACAAGAGTAAGGTGGGCCTTGTTTCATTTCAGCAAGATCTATCTCGCCTTCCTTGAAACTTACTGGCTCATCATAATATTTTTCATCTTCGTCGTTAACCTCGACGTATGTCACACTTTTGTTTTTATTTGCCCTAACCTTTTCCTCTTTTAGGCGTTCTAGCTGTCGAACTCTATCAGCTAATTGGGCCATATCTCTTAGATATTACGTATCTAATTTCTTTCTAATAGAATAATCAAGGCCTCCAGCGCCCATTTCGACTAACTCATGCTCTGGTACCTGTGTAAAGCATCTAGCTTTGAGCAGTCAGAATCTATTTAAGTAGTCATCTATTGGCTCAGTGAATTTATGTTTTATACTAGCCAACTCTTTCAGACTAATCTTTGTTTGTCCCATATAGAACTGCTCATGAAACAACCATTCTAACTGGGTCCAATTGTGTATCGAATTAGGTGGCAAAGTTGTAAACCACGTGAAGGCATTCTTCGTTAGAGAACTTGGGAAATATTTTATCCTAAGGTTCTCATTATTCGCGATTTCTCCAGCCTCTATCACATATCTAGCCACGTGTTCGACAGTAGACTCAGTGGTGTCCCCAGAGAACTTAGTAAATTTAGGGACTTTCGTTCTAGGGGGTAACTCCGACTGAAGAATGTATTTTGACAATGGAGATGTATAATTTGGCCTTCGCAGGCCAAAGTTTACCCCATTTTGGACCATAATCCTTTCGACCATGGCTGCCAGATTATTGTCTGCCGCCACATCATTCCGTTGAACTTGTTGTACGACGTGGTCAGCATCTTGATTTCTATTTACCAAAACCACTATTGGTTGTTCTCCTACTGGGATTTGTGGTTGAATCCTAGGGGATTCGACTACTCCCTGGTTTGGTATATTTGACTGAGGCATATTTCCTAGATTTTGTTGGTTCTGGTTAATAGTGGGGTCTTCTTCGAACACTACCCCTTGGTTTCCTGCGATATACTCTCTCTGAGGGTGTCGAGGAGGGTTAGGCACACCAAAGAAATCTACAAGGCGCGTCATTTGCGCAACCATTTGATGATTGGTCTGGGTAGTATTTTGAATTAGAGATTGAAAGATCTCCCCCATGGTTTGAGACATCATTTGGACCATTTGCTGATTACTTTCATCCATTTGATGTCTTAAATAGGCCGTAGTAGTATTCGTTAAGCCTGGCATTTGGGTTGAATATCCTATCTCTACAGATTGGTTATTTCGACCCATATTAATCCCAGATCCTGACCCTTGTAAAGGTGATGTCATTACGGGTTATGAATAAACTGGGGGGCATTTTGCAAATTTTCCATCATCGAAGCTGGCATCCTATAAGGCTGTTCTCGGCCGTTTAAAGGCATCGAAAAACTAGGTGGTGGAAAATATCGATAACACATTTAATCATTTCAAATTTCTTTCATGAATGAGAGAAAAATGGAACGGTTTGGTGTATACCACTCTTTTCCCCAGGTGTTCGGATATGAGCCGTATAGCTCAACCATTCGAGCATTTGTCATTTATTTAAAGCTTTCTAACCCAATTTTTATTAAAGCATTTTCATAATCATAGCTTGAGAGATTTTATTTTCATAAAAAATCAGATGAAAAAGGAATAGTTTAGTGTATACCACTCTTTTCCCCGATTGTTTGGAAGCGAAGCGTATAACTTGATCTTTCGGGCATTCGTCGTCCATTTAAAACTCTTAACTCAATTCGTACCAAACCGCTTTCGCATCGCAATGAAAACGGATGAAAAAAGTAATAGTTTGGTGCATGCTTCTCTTTTCCCCGAGTAATTGACACCTGCTTTATAGCTTGCTTGTCAAGCACTTGTCATCTTCAAAAAACCTTAATCACATCTAACCCTTTCATAATTAATTGGGTGAAAAAGGAACAATTTGGTGTATACCACTCTTTTCTCGATTGTTTGGATACGAGCCATATAGTTTGACCATCCAAACATTCGTCATCCACTCCTAAAACAAACCTCAACCAATCAAACTATATTTTCTCAAATGAACAATGTCTAATCTGTTCTACCGCGATACAAAGAAATGCTTAAGATTTAAATTGAGAGCATACAAGAAACATTTAACCGCTAGAATTTTACTTAAACATTCGTTCATTAAAATCAACCAAAAAATGCGTAGTTTTATACCAAGAACTACGTAGCTTTGAGTTCCACGTCGCACCCGTGGATGCGTAGGAGTGAGATTCAATGTCTCGTCAAACACTATAACAAAATACCCAAAAATATCTTATGTCTTGCTAATAACTATGTAGCTTTGAATTCTTCATCGCACCTATGGGCACATAGGAGCAAGACCCACAAACTTGTCAAGCACCCTAATAAAAACCTTTTTGAGACCTTTTCCTTTTCCGTTTTAATTTTTCAATAACTTGAAGAAAGAAAATAATGAAAGCAAACATTCTATTCAAAGATCTAACTAAATGGTTACTGTCATACCCCAAATTTTGACCACTAAGATTTCCCATCATTGTGCAAATCATCATCACAATATGGGTGAATCATTATGCCTCATCAGTCTCCCCAAGGATGGGTGAGCATCCACTACAATCAAGATTAGGGTTTCAAGCCCTCTCAGAGCTCTAGGACAAAGGATCAATCAAGGAATGACATGATCTTCAACTTGTCTAACCCCTCAAACATCCACAATGGATCAAGAGGACTCCCACTTCAAGGATTAAGCACAAGGCTACTCCCTTCTAGGTGGTTTAAGCCTCAAGGTCGCTAATGTCACCAAATTAGGGGTTTGGTCGACCAGGGCCTCCAGATGGAAATTTTCCTCTGGGCATGAGCCAATGCCTCAAAGCATAACCTATGATGCCCCAAGGGACATCATGAACCCAATCATCAATTCAATTTAGCCTCAGGGGATGCATTCATAAAAAATCAGGAATTAGGGTTTCTTGACCTAATTCACCCCTAAGTTGACTTTTGGGACAAATCATGAGCCAAGACCTCAGGACATGATTTGAGGGTCTCCAATAAACAACATTGGTCCATTTGCAACAATGGATTGGTCTAAGAAGCTTGAGCAACAAGTTTCAATTTCATCTGAACCACAGTTAGGGTTTCGCGGGAAAAGTCAACTGTTGATTTGACTTTTGACCAGGACATGCTCCCAAACCCTAGGACATGATTCAACACACCCTATAACACCTATGAAATCAATCCATCAAGTTTGATTTAGGTCAAGGACTTAATTCATAGAGGATCGCACAGTTTGGAATTCATCTGACAAAAAGTCAACTGTGCACAAAAGTCAACTTTGACTTTTTGAGATTTTTCACAAATATGGGTCTCTAACCCTAAAATGATGTTAATGTGTGATTGGAATCATCATTCATCAAGAAAAATCAAGAAAAGTTGGATAACTTGTAAAAGGGGTAACCATAAAAAACTTAGAAATTTTCTAAGTTATGGAACAAAGTGGCTAGGGTACCAACTTTGGAGGATCATAACTGCTAAACCACAAGGCCATTTTTCCCCATCCAAGGCTGGGTTTGTAGCTCTCATGGCCCTCTACAAAAGCTTCAAACTGAACTCATTCCAATTCCTCATGGATTTTAATTATGGAATGATCAAAATCAAGAAAAGTGAAAATGTCACTTTTTTCCAACACTTAGTGAAATTTTCACTAAGTCAGAATCTGCCTTACCTTTTTCCAAATGTAGGGGGATTTTTCACTTGGATCCAAAAGGTATCAAAACCAGCTATGATCAAACAGTTGTTGTATCATATGAGGGCTTTCCAAAATGGCCAAGAACTCCATCAAATTCCACTTGAGCCATGAGATATGACAATGGCAATATGCCTTGCTGAAAACTGTCAAGGTAAGGCAGATTTGTGCATTTTGCTCGATTTGCCCAAATTTGTGCAAATGAAAAACACACTTATCCATCTGGACACCTCAAGGGAGGGACCAAGGAGGAACCAACTCTGATCCCAAGCCTCCCAAGTCTTTGGAACAAGAAGTAGCATGCAAACCTAGAAATCCCTAAAAGAGGGACAAGACTCCAATTTTGGATTAGAGCATTTAATGGATGCACCAAGGTGGCATGGACTGAGCCATTCCCAACTGAATTCAGTCAAGACTTATCCAAGACCAAGGGAACCAGCAGCCTATGCCCTAACCTCTAGTCAATGGCTAGAGGAGACTTGGATTCTCATTGCTCAACATTGGCCAAACCTCTGCAGCAGTTGCCATTCACTATTGCTTGCAAAAAAAACTTGCTCTACTATAAATAGAGCTCATTTGTGATCAGTTTGAGTACACCAAAGCCATCAAACAGATGCTTTCCTTAAAATCTCCTTCTCACTTCCAATTTTGCCTTCTAAGGCCAGTCACTATCGGGTTTTGAGTTTGAGAGCAATTCCAATCAAACCAATCACACACATACATGTAACAGCCCGATTTTGATTATTCCATTATTCTTGAGTCTTTTATTTTAATTGGGCAATAATTATGTTAATTGTGATATTGGTGTGTTAATATGTTATGTTTGCATAATTATGTGATTTTACCGTTTTTGAGAGTTTGCGGGGAAATTAGAATGGAGGGTATTTTAGACTTTTCATAATTAATCATAAGTTAGAAATTTTGTGGAATTAGAATTATGTGAGAAAAATGAATTAAATTGATTTAGTGGAAAATGAGAGAAGAAAGAAAAGAGAAATAAGAGAGAAATAGAGAAAGATAGAAAGAAAAAGAAGAGAAAGAAAAGAGGAGAGAAAGAAAAGAGGAGAAAGTTGGGAAAACTAGGAAATCATTAAGATCGATCAATTAGCGAGCTTGGAATCCGGGTAAGGGTGTGAAACATTGTTATCTTATCAATGTGTATGATTATGTATGGGTTTGCTTGGATGTTTTCTTGTTTCCATAGCTTTTGAGTTTTAGGTCGAAAACGATAAAATGATTGGGAATCGGTGTTTTTACGGTCGGAAATCGGTATAATTTGTGTTGTATGATTACCATGTGTTTATGAATCATTGCTGATAATTGTTTTGTTGTTGGAATTAATTTGGGATGAAAAATGAGGTTTTTGGGGGTTTTGGGTCGTGTAACCCGTAATAGCATTTTTCTGGTTCTGGTGTGATTCGCCAGGCGAATTTGGGATTCACCAGGCGAATTGAGTCTGGCCACTAGCTCGCCAGGCGAAGTGCTGGCGAAGGCAGATTCGCCAGGCGAATTTTCCAGTCGCCAGGCGAATTTGGAATTACAGAAAGGGGGTAGCTTCTGTAACTCTTGGAATTTTTCTATATTGGTGACTCGCCACTAGCTCGCCAGGCGAACTGCTGGCGAATGGAGATTCGCCAGGCGAAGTGCTGGCGAAGTTCTGGCGAATGGTGATTGGCCAGGCGAATTCTGAAGTCGCCAGGCGAATTTGGCTGTTTCTCAATAAATTCTTAACTTTTGAAAATTCATAACTTTTGATCCGTAACTCGGATCGGGACATTCTTTATATCGTTGGAAAGCTTATGAAATGTTCTTTCTTGTAAAAATGGTTTTTGAGATTGTTGGCTGATTAAATTATGTCGGAAATTGGAAAATGTGTTGTTTTGTCGAATTTTACGGTTACAATTGTGTGTAATTAGTGTATATCATGCAATGTGTTGATGGTATGGATATGGTATGACTTCCGTGTTGTTGTGAAGTGAAATTGCATGAAATACATGTTGTGATGATGAAATATGGACGAAAGGCAAGAAATTGAAATATGTGTATTTAATGGTATATGCATGACTATATTGTGAAATATGTGTGCATTGCATGAGTGTATGTGGTCATTTTGTATGAGAAACATCATGACATGCATTCATGTGTCGCGATTCCGTGGAGAATCGGGTGTAATATCACGTCCCTGTTGGGTGTGAGTGATTGATTACACAAATGATCATTGAGGATCCTCTGAACATTGCGTAGTCAATGGGTGTAATCGTTGCGATGAGTTACACTTGATTCCGTGGGAATCTTCAGGATGATTGTGTGCCCTTGTGGGGTTTGAGCAATCGGATTGTGTCTGCGTGAACAATCCAGAAACATCGGATGCCATGATGGTATGAGCGATGGGGAAATATCGTAGGCCCGGCAGGGAGGATATTTCCATTGAGTTCTTCAATTGAGCTCGGGTGATGAGTTGGTACCGCATGCATCTGCATAGAGTCGAGAGTCGGTCTCTATGAGTTGCATTTGTCATCATTGTATTTGTGCATTGATGAATAAACATATATACGTATATGTTGATGTGGAATGAGTAGAATTGTGCAGGTGTGCACGGATGGATAAACATGAATATGTATGTTTATGTTGAATGATAAGCATTATGAGGAATGTGCTTGGTTTTATATATATATATGCCTTGCGATGTATATTGAATGAGATGTGATGAATTGTGATAAGAATTGTATCGTTGTGATGATGCATTGTTGAATGAACAAGTATGTGTGTGTTCATATGGAATGATGATAATGGTGAATGTATGCATAACGAATATGCTTGATGATATATCTATATTGTGATATATGATGAGTTGTGGTGAGAATATGTGTTATATGTTTATGTTGTAGTACATAATTATATGCATTGTTATTATGATAATATTTCTCACCCTTCTGCTGTTTTATGATGCTCTATGAGGCATTGCAGATTAGGTATCTGGCGGTCTTTTTGTGAAGCGTGTCTTCATTTTCCTTGTTGGTCGGTTGGCTCTGATATGTAGCACCGGGTAGCTAGGACGTTTGATCTTTTTGTGATACATTTGCATATGTATCTTGCTGATGAATTTGTGTATATAAACATGATGTTGCTTGTGATTCATACTGGATGATGTATATATATGTTGGTGTATATATGTAGTTGTTATTCAATATTTTAGATGTTTCCGCTTTTATTCTAAATATTGAGATGTGGGTGTAAGGACAAAGTTCCTCTGTGGCAAGTTACCCCACTGTTGCATATCAATTGTTGAGCAGGTGTTGAATGTTTTAATTTCACGTATAATGTGACATGCCTCTTTTGTACTATGTTTTAATCGTACTCTGGCGAATTATTTTTATATGTGCCTAAATGATTTATGTGATTATTTGGGGGTATAGAAAGGGGGTGTTACATTAAGTGGTATCAGAGCCAGAGTTGAGTCAGTTGTGTCTGTCTTGTAGTTGTGTTGGTTGAACTGTTGTTTAACCTTGTTGTCATTTTTGGGAATGATCAGAATATAGTTGGTAGAAACGACAATGTGATGGCTGCTGCTTTAGAAGCAATGGCTAGGGCGGTGCAAGGTGCGCCGAACGTGAATGCTAATGACGAGTTCAGGAAGAATCAACCACCGGTCTTCAAAGGAAGATTTGATCCTGATGGAGCTCAACTGTGGTTGAAAGAGATTGAAAGGATCTTCAGAGTTATGGGTTGTGCAGAGGAGAATAAGGTGAGGCTTGGATCTCACATGCTGAAAGAAGAAGCCGACGATTGGTGGGTCGGTATGCGTGAAGTTCTTGAGGTGGATGATGAAGAGGTAACTTGGGATTTATTTCGTACCGAGTTCTTGAGGAAGTATTACCCTGAAAGTGTGAAAGGGAAGAAGGAGATGGAGTTCCTTGAACTGAAACAAGGTAGTATGTCCGTAGTGGACTATACTGCTAAGTTTGTGGAGTTGGTTCAATTCCATCCTCACTATGCTGCAATTACTGCTGAGTTTTCAAAGTGTATTAAGTATGAGAATGGTTTGCGTCCGGAGATTAAGCAAGCTGTTGGGTATCAAAGGATAAGGAGGTTTACGGATTTGACGGAATGTTGTAGAATCTTCGAAGAAGATAGTAAGGCTCGTTCTACACATTACAAAAGTTTGAATGAGAGGAAGGGAAAGCAACAAGCTAGAAGTGGACCTTATGTGACACCTGTTGATAAGGGCAAGCATAGGGGAAACTTTGATAGGAGGTCTGGAGGAGGAAGTTCTGGTCCCGTAAAGTGTTTCAAGTGTGGAGGTATAGGTCATAAATCATTTGATTGTAGGAAGACTGTGGTGAAATGTTCTAACTGTGGAGGAGTAGGGCATGCTACTACTGAGTGTAGGAGGAATGTAGTGAAGTGCTATAATTGTGGAGAAGTGGGTCACATTAGTACTAAGTGTACTAAGCTGAAACAAGCTCAAGCGGGCGGAAAGGTGTTTGCATTGGCGGGGACTCAAACTACGAATGCAGACCGTTTGATTAAAGGTATATGCTTTATTAATAGTACACCTTTAGTTGCTGTTATTGATACGGGAGCGACTCATTCGTTTATTTCGTCTGAGTGCGCGAAGCGTTTAAATCTTGTGTTGTCTCTGATGGATGGTAAGATGGTTATTGATACTCCAGCAATGGGGTCAGTAACTACTTCGTTGGTTTGTTTAAGTTGTCCTTTGACCATTTATGGTAAAGACTTCGAGATGGATCTAGTGTGTTTGCCGTTGGAAGGATTGGACGTGATCTTGGGTATGAACTGGTTGCGATTTAATCGAGTTCATATAGATTGCTATCACAAGTTAGTAAGGTTTCCTTCTTTGGAAGATGACGAAGATGAGAGTTTCCTATCCACTAAAGAGTTGAAGAAACTTTTAGCGGACGAAGCTCAATTGTTTGGTTTGTTTGCATCATTGTCGGTGGAGAGTCAAGTTGAGCTTGATGTGTTCCCAGTAGTGTGTGATTTTCCAGAAGTGTTTCCGGAGGATATTACGGATGTGCCGCCGGAAAGAGAAGTTGAATTTTCTATTGATCTAGTTCCAGGTACTAGACCTATTTCGATGGCACCATATCGTATGTCGGCATCGGAGTTGGTAGAATTGAAAAAGCAATTGAATGACTTGTTGGACAAGAAATTTGTAAGGCCAAGTGTTTCTCCTTGGGGTGCTCCGGTATTGTTGGTAAAGAAGAAGGACGGGAGTATGCGGTTATGCATTGATTATCGACAATTGAACAAAGTGACAATTAAGAACAAGTATCCGCTTCCAAGGATCGATGATTTGATGGACCAATTGGTTGGTACGAATGTTTTTAGCAAGATTGATTTGAGATCAGGATACCACCAGATTCGTGTGAAAGGAGAGGATATTCAAAAGACGGCATTTAGGACACGGTATGGTCATTACGAATATTCCGTGATGCCATTCGGGGTTTCTAACGCGCCGGGTGTGTTTATGGAATACATGAATCGTATTTTTCATGAACAGTTGGATCGTTTTGTGGTTGTGTTCATCGACGATATTTTGATTTACTCTAAGTCTCAAGAGGAGCATGAAGAGCATTTGAGGATTGTGTTACGAATTTTGAAAGAGAAGCAATTGTATGCTAAGTTGTCGAAATGTGAATTTTGGTTGTCGGAAGTAAGTTTCCTTGGACATGTTATTTTCGGTAGTGGTATTAGTGTTGATCCATCCAAGATAGATGCGGTGATGCAATGGGAGGTTCCTAGGTCGGTTACGGAGATTCGAAGCTTTTTAGGCTTGGCGGGTTATTATCGGAGGTTTATTGAGGGATTTTCGAAGTTGGCACTTCCTTTAACGCAATTGACTTGTAAAGGAAAGGCTTTCATTTGGGATATTCATTGTGAAGAGAGTTTCAATGAGCTAAAGAGAAGGTTGACAACGACTCCGATCTTGATTTTGCCTAATCCTAATGAACCATTTGTAGTGTATTGTGATGCTTCATTAGTGGGTTTAGGTGGTGTTTTGATGCAAGATGGAAAAGTTGTGGCATATGCTTCTAGACAATTGAGAGTGCATGAAAAGAATTATCCTACGCATGACTTGGAGTTGGCGGCCGTGGTGTTTGTTTTGAAAATTTGGAGGCACTATCTTTATGGTGCAAGATTTGAAGTTTTTAGTGATCACAAAAGCTTAAGATATTTATTTGATCAGAAAGAATTGAACATGAGACAAAGAAGGTGGTTAGAACTTTTGAAGGATTATGATTTTGGTTTGAATTACCATCCGGGTAAGGCAAACGTGGTGGCCGATGCCTTAAGTCGGAAGTTGTTACATATGTCCGCATTGATGATGAAAGAATGGGAACTTTTGGAGAATTTTAGAGACTTGAGTTTGGTTTGTGAAATGACGCCGAGAAGTGTGAGACTTGGTATGTTACATGTTACGAATGATTTTCTTGCAACGGTTAGTGAAAAGCAGAAGTTGGATTTGAAGTTCGTTGATTTGATGATGAATGAGAACGAGGATTTCAAGGTTGATAATTTTGGAGTTTTGAGATTCCGTGGTCGTATCTGTATTCCCGATGATGCGGAGTTGAAAAAGATGATATTGGAAGAAGGACACCGAAGTAATTTAAGTATTCATCCGGGTGCGAATAAGATGTATCAAGATTTGAAGAAAATCTTTTGGTGGTCCGGATTAAAGAGGGATGTGGCTCAATTTGTGTATGCGTGCTTAACTTGTCAAAAGTCTAAGGTGGAACATCAAAAACCGAGTGGATTTATGCAACCGTGGGATATTCCGGAATGGAAATGGGATAGTATATCGATGGATTTTGTTACAGGATTGCCGAATACGCAAAGAGGTCATAATGCTATTTGGGTAATTGTTGATAGGCTTACTAAATCTGCTCACTTTATTCCAATTGATATTAGTTATCCTTTGGAGAAGTTAGCCGAGATTTATATTCTTGTGGTTGTGAAGTTACATGGAGTTCCTAAGAGTATTGTATCGGATCGAGATCCGAGATTTACATCGAGATTTTGGGTGAGTTTACAAGAGGCTTTGGGTTCTAAGCTAAGATTGAGTTCGGCTTACCATCCGCAAACGGACGGTCAAACCGAAAGGACGATTCAATCGTTGGAGGATTTATTGTGTGCTTGTGTACTCGAGCAAGGTGGTGCTTGGGATGGTTATCTGGCGTTGATTGAATTCACTTACAATAACAGTTTTCATTCGAGTATAAGTATGGCACCATTTGAGGCTTTGTATGGTCGGAGATGTCGAACACCTTTGTGTTGGCATGAAACCGGTGAGAGGACGATTGTTGGACCGGAATTGGTGCAACAAACGACGGAGAAAGTGAAGTTTATTCGGGAGAAGATGAAAGCTTCTCAAAGTAGACAAAAGAGCTATCATGACAAGAGAAGGAAAGATCTTGAGTTTCAAGAAGGCGACCATGTGTTTTTGAGAGTTACACCAGTTACGGGTGTAGGTCGTGCTTTGAAGTCGAAGAAGTTGACTTCTCGTTTTATTGGTCCGTATCAGATTACTTCACGAGTTGGTGTTGTAGCTTACCGTGTGGCGTTGCCTCTGAACCTTTCGAATTTGCATGATGTATTCCATGTTTCGCAACTTCGGAAATATGTTCCGGATCCGTCACATGTTATTCCTATGGACGAGGTTGAAGTGAGAGATAACCTTACGGTGGAAGCTTTGCCGGTTAGGATTTTGGACCGCGAAGTTAAGAAACTAAGAGGCAAGGATATTGCGCTTGTGAAAGTAGCGTGGGGAGGCGCTGCGGAAGGCAATATGACTTGGGAACTAGAGAGTGGGATGCGAGAGTCGTATCCGGAGTTGTTTGAATCAGGTATTATTTTCGAGGACGAAAATTTCTAAAGTGGGGGAGAGTTGTAACAACCCGATTTTGATTATTCCATTATTCTTGAGTCTTTTATTTTAATTGAGCAATAATTATGTTAATTGTGATATTGGTGTGTTAATATGTTATGTTTGCATAATTATGTGATTTTACCGTTTTTGAGAGTTTGCGGGGAAATTAGAATGGAGGGTATTTTAGACTTTTCATAATTAATCATAAGTTAGAAATTTTGTGGAATTAGAATTATGTGAGAAAAATGAATTAAATTGATTTAGTGGAAAATGAGAGAAGAAAGAAAAGAGAAATAAGAGAGAAATAGAGAAAGATAGAAAGAAAAAGAAGAGAAAGAAAAGAGGAGAGAAAGAAAAGAGGAGAAAGTTGGGAAAACTGGGAAATCATCAAGATCGATCAATTAGCGAGCTTGGAATCCAGGTAAGGGTGTGAAACATTGTTATCTTATCAATGTGTATGATTATGTATGGGTTTGCTTGGATGTTTTCTTGTTTCCATAGCTTTTGAGTTTTAGGTCGAAAACGATAAAATGATTGGGAATCGATGTTTTTACGGTCGGAAATCGGTATAATTTGTGTTGTATGATTACCATGTGTTTATGAATCATTGCTGATAATTGTTTTGTTGTTGGAATTAATTTGGGATGAAAAATGAGGTTTTTGGGGGTTTTGGGTCGTGTAACCCGTAACAGCATTTTTCTGGTTCTGGTGTGATTCGCCAGGCGAATTTGGGATTCACCAGGCGAATTGAGTCTGGCCACTAGCTCGCCAGGCGAAGTGCTGGCGAAGGCAGATTCGCCAGGAGAATTTTCCAGTCGCCAGGCGAATTTGGAATTACAGAAAGGGGGTAGCTTCTGTAACTCTTGGAATTTTTCTATATTGGTGACTCGCCACTAGCTCGCCAGGCGAACTGCTGGCGAATGGAGATTCGCCAGGCGAAGTGCTGGCGAAGTTCTGGCGAATGGTGATTGGCCAGGCGAATTGCTGGCGAAAGAGGTTTGGCCAGGCGAATTCTGAAGTCGCCAGGCGAATTTGGCTGTTTCTCAATAAATTCTTAACTTTTGAAAATTCATAACTTTTGATCCGTAACTCGGATCGGGACATTCTTTATATCGTTGGAAAGCTTATGAAATGTTCTTTCTTGTAAAAATGGTTTTTGAGATTGTTGGCCGATTAAATTATGTCGGAAATTGGAAAATGTGTTGTTTTGTCGAATTTTACGGTTACAATTGTGTGTAATTAGTGTATATCATGCAATGTGTTGATGGTATGGATATGGTATGACTTCCGTGTTATTGTGAAGTGAAATTGCATGAAATACATGTTGTGATGATGAAATATGGCCGAAAGGCAAGAAATTGAAATATGTGTATTTAATGGTATATGCATGACTATATTGTGAAATATGTGTGCATTGCATGAGTGTATATGGTCATTTTGTATGAGAAACATCATGACATGCATTCATGTGTCGCGATTCCGTGGAGAATCGGGTGTAATATCACGTCCCTGTTGGGTGTGAGTGATTGATTACACAAATGATCATTGAGGATCCTTTGAACATTGCGTAGTCAACGGGTGTAATCGTTGCGATGAGTTACACTTGATTCCGTGGGAATCTTCAGGATGATTGTGTGCCCTTGTGGGGTTTGAGCAATCGGATTGTGTCTGCGTGAACAATCCAGAAACATCGGATGCCATGATGGTATGAGCGATGGGGAAATATCGTAGGCCCGGCAGGGAGGATATTTCCATTGAGTTCTTCAATTGAGCTCGGGTGATGAGTTGGTACCGCATGCATCTGCATAGAGTCGAGAGTCGGTCTCTATGAGTTGCATTTGTCATCATTGTATTTGTGCATTGATGAATAAACATATATACGTATATGTTGATGTGGAATGAGTAGAATTGTGCAGGTGTGCACGGATGGATAAACATGAATATGTATGTTTATGTTGAATGATAAGCATTATGAGGAATGTGCTTGGTTTTATATATATATATGCCTTGCGATGTATATTGAATGAGATGTGATGAATTGTGATAAGAATTGTATCGTTGTGATGATGCATTGTTGAATGAACAAGTATGTGTGTGTTCATATGGAATGATGATAATGGTGAATGTATGCATAACGAATATGCTTGATGATATATCTATATTGTGATATATGATGAGTTGTGGTGAGAATATGTGTTATATGTTTATGTTGTAGTACATAATTATATGCATTGTTATTATGATAATATTTCTCACCCTTCTGCTGTTTTATGATGCTCTATGAGGCATTGCAGATTAGGTATCTGGCGGTCTTTTTGTGAAGCGTGTCTTCATTTTCCTTGTTGGTCGGTTGGCTCTGATATGTAGCATCGGGTAGCTAGGACGTTTGATCTTTTTGTGATACATTTGCATATGTATCTTGCTGATGAATTTGTGTATATAAACATGATGTTGCTTGTGATTCATACTGGATGATGTATATATATGTTGGTGTATATATGTAGTTGTTATTCAATATTTTAGATGTTTCCGCTTTTATTCTAAATATTGAGATGTGGGTGTAAGGACAAAGTTCCTCTGTGGCAAGTTACCCCACTGTTGCATATCAATTGTTGAGCAGATGTTGAATGTTTTAATTTCACGTATAATGTGACATGCCTCTTTTGTACTATGTTTTAATCGTACTCTGGTGAATTATTTTTATATGTGCCTAAATGATTTATGTGATTATTTGGGGGTATAGAAAGAGGGTGTTACAATACACACCTCACATACACCATATAGAAGTGATCCAAACACTCACATAACATCTGGAACACCAAAATCACAAAATCACTAGCCAATTGCTCAAGTTCTTGACAGATTTGCAGTTGGGGTACCATCTCAAGTTCCAGATCGTTTCAATTCACTCCAAGCATCCAGACACACTCCATGGCACCTAGGGAAGCTATCCACATCGTTGGAACCTAGCTATAACACCTCTAACACAAAACACGATCACCAGCTGCAAGAGGTAAGCATGAGCTCTTCTAACTCTATGATCCACACATTTTTTGCTGCACAATAATTTGGCCATATGTTCATAATCATGCATAGAGTGTTTACCCTCAATCAATTGCTTTGTTTGAATCGTGTGTGGAATTTCTGAACCTTCATGCAGAATTTAGGGTTCTTAAGGTTTCTCTTTGATTTCTTATTCCTTGTTTAAAATAAATGAAATTAAAGACCATAGACATGATCGTGAGGTTGAAACGAGTAGATTGATATGTAGATTGCATGATATAATCAAGTATTCAGTGATATTGGATAGAAAACGCAAATCTGCAGAAACAGAGGAAGGGCGCGTGTTCTTTCCATGTTCTTGGCGCCCTTTTTCAAATATTTGAATATTTGAATTTTGTGATTTTATTTAATTGATTCAAAAATTAATTTCTCTCTGAGTTTTAATGATTTTGAGTTGATTCTTTTTTTAATAATTCACAAAAATGTTAAAATATTTTATTATACCAAAATATCCCAAACATATTATTTATTTCATATAATTGATATTTTTGCAAAGAATTAATATTTTAATTGTTTTTTACATTTAAAATATTTTTTCCTTCTTGATTTCGCAAATTTTAATGATTTCTAATCATTTTGTAGGTCAAAAACTTGATTTTTGAAACATTAATCCAAGATCACAATTTGTTTTCCACATGTTAAACAATTTTGATCATTTTAATTGAATTTTTAATTCAATTAAAATATATTTTGAAAACAAATTAGGGTTTTTGATTAATTCAACCCTCGTCAAACTTTTTTAAAACTCTTTGGGTCTCCAATAGAGTGTACGACCCAACCCTCCTTTTGAAAACCAAAATTATTTTGGGCCTCATTCATTGTATAAGACCCACTGTGTTTTCAGAAACCTCGGCGCGATCACCGCTTTCAAACAAAATTAATTGGGCCTCTCCTCGAGCTATAAGACCCATTAAAAACTTTTGGGCCTCTAATAGAGTGTAAGACCCAATCCCTTTTTAAATACAAACCCTTTTGGGCCTCAAATGTTGTATAAGTCCCGTTGTATTACAAAAGTTCGGCGCGATCGTCGCCCGTTCAAAACAAAACCCTCTGGGCCTACCCTCGTGTGATAAGCCCCATTTCTTTTCTTTAAAACTCTTTTGGGCCTCTAATAGAGTGTAAGACCCAATCCCCTTTTAACCAAAACCATTTTGGACCTCAGATATTGCATAAGTCCCTCGGCGTTAAAAGAAAATCTCGGCGCGATCGCCAGTTCAAAAATCAAATTACCCGGGCATCTCCTTGACATGTAAGCCCCACCACTTGTATAAAAATAAACCTTTGGGCCTCTTAAGAGAGTATAAGACCCATCCCTTTGTACAGAAAAACCTTCTTGGGCCTCAGTCACTTGTATAAGTCCCTGTACAAATTCAAAACAACAGTGAAATCACTGATAAAACCTTGGGCCTCTCCTTGAGCTGTAAGCCTCAACAATCTTTTTCAAAGCACTTTCTCCTTTGATTTTGAATATAATATTGTTATCAAAGCTTTCTTTGTTGAACAACTAACCAAACAGCATGGAAGCTCTACAACCGAGTAAGTGTTTACCCGCTTTCTTTATCCGCTTTCATATATATATATATATATAACTATATTGTGGGGCTGCTCACTGTATGTCTTCTTTCACAAACTTTTATATACTCATCAAATATCAACTGTGTAATACTAGTATAGTTATTTAGAGTTTTCCCTGACAACTACGCCTAGCACTAGGTAAAGCCCTGTTGGTCACTCTTAAATACAAACAAAACTAGATCCCTATAGGATTACCAGACACAGTCTTCCCTCCTCTTGGGGTTAAACAATATGGAACAAAGAGAAAGGCAGTATTCTCGGTGAACCTTTTCTCAGACGGTCACCCTTAGAAATCGTCAAAGAAACTCTAACTCCCCAGAGATGATCTTTTCTCCGTGAATGGCATCTCTTGAATTTCTTCCAAATCCTCGAACTTTCCTGGCTTGATCTATTCTCTGTGAATAGCATGTCTTGAACTTCTCATGGTTTGGGGACCCACAGGCTTCTTAAAAGCATCCCCGCCTCCTCTTGGGCGTTGTACAAGGACCATTCGGCTTCTTAAAAGCTCTCATGCCTTCTCTTGGTCTTAGTACAAGGACCCAGAGACCTCTACAGGTATAGGAACAGAACCTAGTCATCAATTTGCTAGAGCTGTCTTTCTGAGTCAAGTGTCAGACCAGTTAATGGGTTGACCTTCATCCCTTAACATACCAGCCTTCGCTTAGGTATTATACAAAGATCATTTACTTATCCGAGAATCGATTTCTCAAAATACCGGTAGACTTGGACAGTCTCAATACCCTTTGGATTTCCCGTTTCCTTAAAGAACAAGAAATAAACCCGATCTTCTGATCAATCCCAAAGCACAAACATACCTTTAATCAGTCTCTTTATAAGAACTGATTTTCTCCTTTATCCAAGATATCGGACCTAAACAGTCACCAACGCATTTAGCCTTCTCTTGGACTTTGTACAATGATTCTCCCAACACTCTCTTGTTGAGTATAAAAAACTCTCTTGTTGAGTCAAACCCTTTTAGCCTCTAATCTCGGGCTTCGTACGAGACAGAAAAGCACTCTCTTGTTGAGTATAAAAGACTCTCTTGTTGATTCAAAACCTCTTTAGCCTCCATCTCGGGCTTCGTACGAGATACAAAAACACTCTCTTGTTGAGTATAAAAGATCCTCTTGTTGGGTCAACACAACTTTTAGCCTCCTCTTGGGCTTTGTACAATGATTTTCCCCACACTCTCTTGTTGAATATAAAAGACTCTCTTGTTGAGTCAAACACCTTTAGCCTCCATCTCGGGCTTTGTACGAGATACCAAAACACTCTCTTGTTGAGTATAAAAGACTCTCTTGTTTAGTCAACCAACTTTTCAGCCTCCATCTCGGGCTTCATACGAGATACAAGAACTCTCTTGTAAAGTTAACCCCTTTTAGCCTCTATCTCGAGCTTCGTACGAGACAGATAAAAAACACCCTCTTGTTGGGTCAACAACCACCTCTTAGGCTTTGTATAAGAAAACCCCGGTTGAATCAATCAACCTTTTAGCATCAAATTTGCGCCTCGCCGCAGCATACAAACATCAACAACTCCTCTTTAGAGATGACAAATTCTTTCTCAAGCCAAAAACCCTTCAGCTTCACATCTTGGGCTTCGAACAAGATACATATACTCCCTTTAGCTTCACGTCTTGGGCTTTGAACAAGACACCAAAACAAATTTTTCCTCCCATAGAATAGGAGGAACTACGATCGCTCTGATTTCCCTGTTTCGGGAATACGTAGGCATAAGATTGAAAAATCTTAGCGAGCACACTAATAAAAAAACTCAAAATCCTCATGAACAGTCCAGGCACTCTGTATTTTTTTAACAAAATAACCTAAGAGAGACCCACAGTCTTAATAGCATTTGTAAACCAAACATTCAGCTGTTTAAACTCAGTATGCAAGTAGGGTTAATTGGAGACATCTATTTCCCTTCCTTAATCAGCTTCAATAGGATAAAAAATGAATCGAACTGTAGTACCCCAAAAGTGATAGTGCTTCGCAACCACGTAAAAATTCGCGCTACAGAAAAATTGCGACTCCATTGGGGACAACGAGATCTTGTTCTCTTCCCATCTCTTACGTAGAAACCTTAAAAAAGGGGGTGCCCAGAAAAAATGACGCCCACCGTGGGGCCCTGTTATTTCTTTCTTACGATTTAAGGCGAGACCTTAAAATTCTCAAAGTGTCACAGAAATGGCGACTCTGCTGGGGAGTCATTGTCTGTATAGGATCATAAGACTAGAGGTCTAGGATGATTAAGACAAATAAATATACTGCTTTTCCTAAATGATATATGTGTTTATTTTTCTGCTAATGGGAATGCGTGTGATGCCGCATATGGAAAGATTGAGTATACACCTAAGATAGGTGATGGCAATGCGGGTAATCTTACTGGGAGTGAATTCCAGTTAAGAGCCCCCGATCGACCATCAAACTCAGTGGAGACTCCCTTTGCAGATACATTGCCTATACAACTCCGGTTGTTGAAAGTAGTGTGGTCGACTGGGTTTTCTGAGAAGCTGAGGTTTTTAGTAGACTTGAGCCATTTTATAGTGCGGAAGCTATCGGAAATAGTTGTCACACGATATTACCCTCATCTGAGATCACTCTAGGATACATCAGCTCGCTGGCGATCCGCTTGCTGTTGTTATCCCAGAGGGGTCAATGATGTTGCAGACAGGTACAAAAAATCACCAGTATAAAACCTTTGGGGATGGGTAGAGCCTTGACTTCATGACACTGACCCTTTGACCCCATGTTTTTTCTATGTTTTTGTGTGCTGCATTCATGCATTCATTTAAAAAACATTAAAACAAAAAAAAATCTTCTCTTCTAGTCTCTCTTTTTCAAATTAAACTAAGACAATGATTGCAAATGTCAGAGAAAGGAGATTGCGCTAATGGATTTCGGTAGAAGGAAAACTCATAAGTACACCTTCAAGGTTCCAAAGTTAGAGGATTTGAGAGTTTTGGCGAGAATGATCACCAACCACGAAGCTTTCAGAGCTAAGTATGGAGGACTACTGTCACTATTAAGGGTCCATGTAATCGAAGGAATCCTGTCCACACTAATCCAATTCTACGATCCGGTCTATCACTGTTTCACATTCCCAGATTATCAGCTAGCACCAACGATGGAGGAGTACTCTCACTTGACTGATCTGCATATCACTGATCAAGCTCCCTTTTCTGGACTGGAAGAAATGTCAAAGGATCAAACTATTGCACGAGCAATTTATTTGGATGCGTCAGAAGTCAGGACTCACATGACCACTAAGGGTGGCATCCAAGGTTTGCCAGCCCGGTTCTTGACAAAGAATGCCCTGTACTTTGCTAGTATAGGGAACGTGGCCGCTTTCGAGAGCATCTTTGTTTTGCTCACCTACGGGTTATTTTTGTTTCCCAACATCGATAACTTCGTAGATATCAACGCCATTAAGATTTTCCTGATTGGAAACCCAGTACCGACCTTACTCGCAGATGCGTATCATTCGGTACACTTAGGGGAATTTATACAGCGGAGGAATGATCACGTGCTGTGTACCCTTGCTTTACAAATGGTTTACTTCCCATTTGCCTAAGTCTGCTGCATTTTGGGATCAAAAGAATACTTTACGTTGGTCACAGAGAATCATGTCTCTTACCAGCTCAGACATCGATTGGTACAATCGAGTCTATGACGGGATCAGAATCATTGACCGTTTTGGAAATTTCCCAAATGTACCCCTTATAGGAACTAAGGGAGGAATTAATTATCACCCGATATTAGTTCGTCGTCAATTTGGATACCCGATGAGGCATGTCCCGCATAATGCTCATCTGGAAGGTCTTTTCTTCAAGGAAGGAGAAAATGACAGGGCACTAAAGACAAAAATAGTGCATGCCTGGAAACACGTTCCCAGGAAAGGACGAGAGTCTCTAGGAAAACCGGACTGTGTCTCGGTGGAGCCTTATCTCCACTGGGTACAAACTAGAGCTCTCAAGCTGAGGATGCCTTACCCTCGCCAGGAAGTTCTTCCATTAAGGGACTCTGCCCTTTATTTTATGTCTGAAACGGAAAAGCTTCAGGTCACTCTCAGCAAAGTTCAACAGGAGAAGAGGTCTTGGAGGAACAAGTATCGTATTCTCAATGTGGAGTGTAAGAAGATACAACAGTTATTAAGAGAAAAAGATGCTCTGATTGAAATTTTAGAGCAACATGCTGTAGAAAATCAGGATGACCAAAGGAATTTGCTCGCTCCTTTCACTTGGCAAAGGAATGACAACCCGACAACGGCCCAAGAGCCCCGGTCAAAGAAAAGGAAAGTACCAGAACCAGCACTTGAGCTCTCTTCAGAAAGGACTCAGGATCCATTAGTTTAGATTTTCTTTTTCAGCACTTTGTAATCTACTGTATTTCCGTTTCCGCAATCCTTTGAATTCAATAAAACGGGGTTTCCCCACTGTTTGATATTTGCAATCTAATTGTCGAAGTTTACTTTGAATAAACCAAAACATACAATTAATATAATCATTGCATTCATCATTCTCGCGTAAACGCATTCTTCTTACCTACGAATCTCACGTTTGTGTCTCGATTCTAGAGTCAAACTGTCTCATTCGTACAATACTCGGGCCAATCGTCAAAAAAAGATGGATGATCTCGAGGAAGAGAACAGAGAGTTGAGGGAAGAGATCGACGCTCTAAAAGAGGATATGAGAAAGCTTCATAGCGACATGCAAGCTCTAGCAGAAGCTCAGATGCAACAACCGAGGACGGTGATCTCGAAGATCACATCAACGCCCATAGTGGAAAAGTATGATCCTAGGTACAAAATGCCGAAAGATCGTCCCTGGGGCATGCCACCCAACTATATCCCGGAAGGATATGTTCCGCTGATCACTAAGGATCAGGGAACCACAGCAGGAACCGCTGGGCCTGAAGGTTACAGACTTCGGGAAAGTGAAGATGCCAGGGGCATGACAGCAACTCCTGAAGGTTACAAACTTCGGGAGGCACCGAGACTCTCGGCCATAATGAATATACCACCACCCGTGGTACACACTGTCCTGGAAGGACAGATTCCACAGATACCTTCTGGCAGAAAGGAAAGTATGTTCGACAGAATGGATGAGTTCCAGGAACAGTTACTGGAAATGCAGAAAGAACTGCAGGCCCTTCGCAGTCAGGATCTATTTGGGAAAGACGCCGCGGACCTCTGCTTGGTCCCCAATGTGAAAGTCCCGCACAAATTCCAGGTGCCCGACTTTGAAAAGTACAAGGGTAACTCTTGCCCTCAGAGCCATTTGGTGATGTACGCTCGGCGAATGTCGGCTCAGACAAAGAACCAGGAGCTGCTCATTCGCTACTTTCAGGATAGTCTAACCGGTGCCGCATTAAAATGGTACATGGGTTTAAACCGCTCCACGGTCGGCACATTCAGAGATCTCGGCGCCGCCTTCGTTCAACAATATAAATACAATTTGGACATGGCACCAGACAGAGATCAGCTCAGATCGATGTCACAAAAGGACAAGGAAACCTTTAAAGAATACGCTCAGAGATGGCGTGAAATTGCCGCTCATATTTATCCACCTCTGGAGGAAAAGGAGATGACAAAGATCTTTTTGAAAACATTAAGCTCATTTTACTACGACAGAATGGTTACCAGTGCGCCCAGTGACTTCACCGAGATGGTGGGCATGGGAGTTCGTCTTGAGGAAGCCGTCCGAGAAGGACGTTTGGTAAAAGATGCTGGATCATCAAGTAGTACAAAACGATACGGTAGTGCTCTCCCTAAGAAAAAAGAGCAGGATATTGGGATTATCTCTCTCAGAAAGCAAAGGCGACGTTATCAACCAGTAGCACCTGTAACTCCTGCTATCAACCCTGCGCCTGTTCCTACGTATCAACCTCAGGTTCCACAGAGCCAGCTTAATCAACAACAATATCAGCAAAGGGCACAACAGCCTCTTCAACAGGCTCGTCCTCCGTACAACAACAACCGTACAACGCGATCGCCGGGGTTTGACCCTATACCCATTCTAGCGAGCGATTTTGGACGTGGTTCTTAAGCATTGTCGCTCTTTGGGGGACTACAGGTCGATTCATTTTTTATCCTATTAAGCTGACTAAGGAAGGGAAATAGATGTCTCCAATTAACCCTACTTGCATACTGAGTTTAAACAGCAGTCTGTTAGGTTATAGATGATATATGGAAGCGGGGCCTCTTTCTTCTTACTTTGTTTAGGCTGGAACGTCGGGACTATTCATGGGGAATTTGGTTAGGATACTGCGCCAGATTGATTTATGTATGGGATTTTGGGTTTTTTGATTAGTGTGCTCGCTAAGATTTTTCTTTCAATCTTATGCCTACGTATTCCCGTTTATCGAAACAGGGAAATCAGAGCGAACGTAGTTCCTCCTATTCTATGGGAGGAAATGGTGTTTTGGTGTCTTGTTCAAAGCCCAAGACGTGAAGCTAAAAGTTGTTTGTATCTTGTTCGAAGCCCAAGATGTGAAGCTGAAGGGTCTATTTGTATCTTGTTCGAAGCCCAAGATGTGAAGCTAAAGGGTTTTGACTTTAGAGAGAATTTGTCATCTCTAAAGGGATCTGCTTGTCACAACTGTGGGGTGACTGATTATAAAGGAGAATTACTTTAACTGGGATATGTGTATCCAGCAATGCCATAATTTCCTTTATAGGGGTTTTTTGACCTGAAGGAGAAGACTTTAGCTCAGTTTAGAGCAATGCTATCTTTCCTTAGGAATTTCTCATGCTAAAAGAAGGACAGTGGTGTGGATGTAAACAATCCAGAGGCTTGCCACTTACAGCAATTAGATGGGGAAAAGGAGTTGTTGATGTTTGTATATTGGGACCCAAGCATGATTTGATGCTATAAGGTTGATTGTCTCAACCGGGGTTTCCTTATACAAAGCCTAAGATGAGGCTATTGGCCCAACAAGAGGGTGTTTTTGTGTGTCTCGTACGAAGCCCGAGAGAGAGGCTAAAAGGGTTGATTGATTCAACAAGAGAGTCTTTTGTATGTGTCTTGTACAAAGCCCAAGACGGAGGCTAAAGGTTGTTTGACTCAATAAGAGATTCTTTTATACTCAACAAGAGAGTGATTTGTATCTCGTACAAAGCCCGAGATGGAGGCTAAAAGTGATTGATGACTCAACAAGAGAGTCTTTTATACTCAACAAGAGAGTGTTTTTGTATCTCGTACGAAGCCTGAGATGGAGGCTGAAAGTGATTTGACCCAACAAGAGAGTTTTTTATACTCAACAAGAGAATGATTTTGTATCTCGTACGAAGCCCGAGATGGAGGCTGAAGGGGTTTGACTCAATAAGAGAGTCTTTTATACTCAACAAGAGAGTGATTTTGTATCTCGTATGAAGCCCGAGATGGAGGCTGAAGGATGACTGTTTCAGTTGAGTGACAGGTCCAGTAGGTTGGTTAAAAGAGAAAATCAGTTCTTATGTGAGTAATGTTGTACTCATGGATTTGATCAGAGGATCAGGGTTATCTCCTGTTCTTTAAGGAAACGGGGAATCCAAAGAGTGTTAGACTGTCCAAGTCTACGGGTGTTTTCCCTATCTTTGAAAGGGCTTGAGGATGTTTTTGAGACTCAAGGGTCTTGACTGTCCAAGTCTAGAGTTTTATCTTTTGTACTATGTCTAAGAGGAATTAAGAGACAGCACCTTTGCGGTGGAAAGATCTAGACTCTTTGAAAGACTGTTCTATTGAAATGACTAATATTTGTTCCTATACCTCTAGGAGGTCGTCGGGACTATTTGTACGAAGCCCAAGAGGAGGCTGGAAACTTTTAAAAAGCCGAGGGACAATTTGTACGAAGCCCAAGAGGAGGCTATCTTCCCGGAGGAAGAATCATTATACGAAGCCTAAGAGGAGGCTGTGAAAACTTCTAAGAAGCCGACGGGTCCTTGTACAATGCCCAAGAGGAGGCGGGGATGCTTTTAGGAAGCCTGTGGGTCCCCAAACCACGAGAAGTTCAAGACATGCTATTCACAGAGAATAGATCTAGCCAGGAAAGTTCGAGGATTTGGAAGAAACTCAAGAGATGCCATTCACAGAGAAAAGATCATCTCTGGGGAGTTAGAGTTTCTTTGACAATTTCTAAGGAGGACAGCCGAAGAGAAGACTGTATCTGGTGCTCCTATGGGGGATCTAGTTTTGTCTATTTTTAAGAATGATCAACAGGCTTTACCTAGTGCTAGACGTAGTTGCCAGGGAAACTCTTAATAACTATACTAGTATTACACAGTTGATATTTGACGAGTATATAAAAGTTTGTGAAAGAAGACTTACAGTGAGCAGCCCCACAGTACAGTTATATACATATGAAAGCGGGTAAACATTTACTCGGTTGTAGAGCTTCCATGCTGTTTGGTTAGTTGTTCAACAAAGAAAGATTGAAAACAACATTATATTCAAAATCAAAGGAGAAGGTGCTTTGAAAAGAAAATTGGGGCTTACAGCTCAAGGAGAGGCCCAAGGTTTTATCAGTGGTCGCACTGTTGTTTGAATTTATACAGAAGGGCTTATACAAGTGACTGAGGCCCAAAGAGGTTTTCTGTACAAAGGGATGGGTCTTACACTCCCTCAAGAGGCCCAAAGGTTTATTTTTATACAAGTGGTGGAGCTTACAGCTCAAGGAGAGGCCCAGGGTTTATTTTTTTAAACTGGCGATCGCGCCGAGATTTTCTTTTAACGCTGAGGGACTTATACAATAAGTGAGACCCAAAATTGTTTTGGTAAAAAGGGGATTGGGTCTTACACTCTATTAGAGGCCCAAAGGGTGTTTAAAGAAAAGGAATGGGTCTTACTACTCGAGGGTAGACCCAGATGGTTTGTTTTAAACGGGCGATGATCGCGCTGAATTTTTTGAAATACAATGGGACTTATACAATAAATGAGGCCCAAAAAGGTTTTTATTTACAAAGGATTAGGTCTTACACTCTATTAGAGGCCCAAATTGATTTTGAATGGGTCTTATAGCTCTAGGAGAGGCCCAAATGATTTTGTTTGAAAATGGCGATCGCGCCGAGTTTTTTGAAAACACAGTGGGACTTATACAATTACTGAGGCCTAAAAAGGTTTGGATTTCAAAGGGGTTGGGTCTTACACTCTAATAGAGGCCCAAGTGTTGAAAACAAAAGTTTGTTAGGGTGAAAATCAATAAAACCCTAATTTCATCATTTTAAAAGTAATTATTCAAAGAAAATCAAATAAAAATGATAAAAATACCAAATAAGTTCTAACAAACAACTTATGATCTTTGGTTAAGGTTTGAAAAATGAGGTTTTAATCACAAGATGCATTAAAACTCATTTGGTTTTGATTTTCAAGGTAAATATTCACTTTTAAAATGTTTAAAAACAATTAAAAAGGAATTTATTCACAAAAATACTAATTATATTAAATAACTAATATAACCTCAATTTTTTTGTGGAATAAAGTATTTTAACATTTTTGTGATTTTTTGCAAAAAGAACCAATAAAAAATAATTAAAATTGAAAGAGTTATTAATTTTCCAATTAATTAACAAAACATGAAAATATTGGAAAAATGGCAAAAAAGTGAGAAAACACAAAATGGCATGGGTGGGGTTTGAACCCATGACCTTAAGGTTATAGGGCGCGCGCATTACCACTGGGGTGGTGATACATCCATTGCTTGAAATACAACCATAAATATACAAGGCTTGCCTTGTTTTTGGCCTGGCCCAAGGCAAGGCAAGGCAAGTTTTGACATGAAACGGGAAGATCCATAACTTTCTCATTTCTCCATGGTTGGGGACAAAATTTATATGCATCTGGCCCAGAATTTCACAAGGAATCCAATGGTGGTGGTAGTTTTTTTCAGATCATGCTCCCTCCTCAAAACCCGATAGTGGTTTTGAAAATTGCCTATAATTGCATTTTCTATGCTACACTTTGGTACATGCATGAATTACATGATAATTTGGTACAAACACAACACATACAACATATGTAAGGGATGCATGATCAGTGGACTTCAAAACAATGCATATTTTGGAAAGTTCAAGTCATGATGCTTACCTCTCTCTTGAGCTTTTGGAGTTTTTGTGCAATCTATCAAGCTTCTTGTTCCAGAAATGATTTGATGCTTTGGACACCCTCAAATGACCTCTTAGAAGCTTTTAGGGCAAGTGGAATCAGCTGGAACCTGCAAAAACACAAACTGGCCCTTTCTTGCAAAAGGGGTTAAAATGACAAAAATAGCAACTCTCTCAAATGGTGTTCCAGATGGGGGGAACCATTTGGGACAGTTCAAGGATGATATTTGGAGTGTGTTTGAGGTTTTATCTGGTTTGGAAAGTGACTGAATCGAGACATGGCTTGAAAAATGCACAAAAAGCCTATTTTGAGGTTTTGCGAGGTGACTTTGTAATTTTGTAATTACAGGTCACTTTTGTGAGTTTGGACAGCTTAGATTTGACATATTGGATGTGTTTGGATCACAAGCTATGGTGGAATTGCTCTCTAACTCAAAAACTCAGAGTTACCTTGCTAAAGAAGGCATTTTGGAGTGAAAGAAGACATTTTGAGGAAAGCATCTGTTTGATGGCTTTGGTGTACTCAAACTGAGCACAAATGAGCTCTATTTATAGTAGAGCAAGTTTGTTTTGGGATCAATAGTGAATGGTGTCTGCAGCAGAGGTTTGGCCAATGTTGGCAAATGAAAATCCAAGTCTCCTCTAGCCATTGACTAGAGGTTAGAGCACAGAGCTTTGGTTCCCAAGTTGTTGGATCATTCTTGACTGAATTCAGTTGCAAATGTGTTAGTCCATGCCACCTCTAAGCATCTATTAAATGCTTCAATCCAAAATTGGAGTCTTGTCCCTATTTTAGGGATTTCTAGGTTTGGCATGCTACTTCTTATTCCAAAGACTTTGGAGGCTTGGATCAGTATTGGTTCCCTTTAGAATTGATCCCCAGATGTGTCCAAAGTGATGACAAGGCTTGGAATTATCTGATTTTGCCAAATCGAGCAAAAATGCAAAAACTGTTTGATCATATTGGTTTTGATACTTTTTGGATCCAAGTGAAAAATGCCCCTACATTTGGAAAAAAGTGAAGGCAGATTTTGACTTAGTGAAAATTTCACTAAGTGTTGGAAAAAAGTGACATTTTCACTTTTCTTGATTTTGATCATTCCATAAGTTGAAATCCATAGGGAATTGGAATGAGTTCAGTTTGAAGCTTTTGTAGAGGGTAATGAGAGCTACAAATCCAACTTTGGATGGGGGAAAATGGCCTTGTGGTTTAGGAGTTATGATCCTCCAAAGTTGGTACCCTAGCCACTTTGTTCCATAACTTAGAAAATTTTCTAAGTTTTTATGGTTACCCCTTTTACAAGTTATCCAACTTTTCTTGATTTTTCTTGATGAATGATGATCCCAATCACACATTAACATCATTTTAGGGTTAAAAAACCATTTTTGTGAAAAATCTCAAAAAGTCAAAGTTTGACTTTTGTGCACAGTTGACTTTTGTCAGATGAATTCCAAACTGTGCGATCCTCTATGAAATCAAGTCCTTGACCTAAATCAAACTTGATGCATTGATTTCATAGGTGTTATAGGGTGTATTGAATCATGTCCTAGGGTTTGGGAGCATGTCCTGATCAAAAATCAAAGCTACAGTTGACTTTTCCCCGCGAAACCCTAATTGTGGTGCAGATGAAATTGAGACTTGTTGCTCAAGCTTCTTGGATCAATCCATTGTTGCAAATGGATCGATATGGTGTGTTAGGGACCCTCAAACCATGTCTTGAGGTCTTGGCTCCTGTTTTGTCCCAAAAGTCAACTTAGGGGTGAATTAGGTCAAGAAACCCTAATTCCTGATTTTTTGTGAATGCATCCCTTGAGGTTAAATTGACTTGGTGATTGGGTTTATGATGTCCCTTGGAGCATCATAGGTTATGCTTTGAAGCATTGGCTCATGCCCAGAGGAAAATTCCCATCTGGAGGCCCTGGTCGACCAAAACCCTATTTTGGTGACACTGGCGATCTTGAGGCTTAGTCCACTTGGAGTGCTGCAGCCTTGTGCTTGATTCTTGAAGTGGGAGTCCTCTTGACCCTTTGTGGATATTTGAGAGGTTTAGACAAGTTGAAGATCATGTCATTTCTTGATTGATCCTTTGTCTAAGAACTCTGAGAGGGCTTGAAACCCTAATCCTTTGTTGTAGTGAATGCTTACCCATCTTTGGGGAGACTAATGAGGCATGATGGTTTACCCATATTGTGGTAATGCTTTGCACAATGATGGGGATCTTAATGGTCAAAATTTGGGGTATGACAGATGCCCCTATTTAATCTTCTTGGACCCTAAGGTGTGAATGACGAAGGTATTCGGGCATTCGGGGTGCAAGAGGATTAAATATCAGAATACCCGAAATTTTGATGGTGGTTATGAATGGCGACTTGCGCACTCATCTTCTTTTGCTAAGCAATGATGCTTAGAAAAGATAAAACTTCCCCTCGATCTTGGTTTCCTACCAAGGAACTGGCCTTGGTTTCTAAAATAAACTTCCTCTCGATCCTGGTTTCCTACTAAGGAACTGGTCTTAGTTTCTTTTGTCAATAAACTTTCTTGACAAAGGACGCTATTCGTAGCGGTTTTTCCTCAAAATTCTCGCCAAATTTTCCTGGGGAGATGCCATTTGACAGAAAAAGTTTTGATTGTAGAGAGGCACAAACTCCTCTATTGGAGACGCCACTTGTTGACTCTACTGAGGGGAAAACGAGTTCTTGAGAGACTGCTTTCGCTTGGGGATGTTACACCATACTTTTCTCGAGATCTTTCTCAGAGAAATGCCATACGATGTATCCCAATTTTGAGGTGCCGATGACTTCATTAATATTGACTTTCTGGAGAGAAGAACCAATGTGCTGCAAAAGTCTTTAGTTGAGAGGCTTTCTCTAGGGATTTTCCTTAATCCGGGAAAGCCAAGATATCATCTTCAATGGCGAAGAGTGACATTTATTGAAGGTATTTTTGCCTTTTCAGAGGTTCAGGTTATCAAAGTGGTCAAGGGCCAATTCTGATCCAGAAATAGACCGGAGGAGAGGTTGCTTAGATGGTTCGCTTCCCGACGAGGAAAGAATTGACAACTCGATTGACAATAGGACTTTTATCACTAGGAGACAAGACCGACTAAAGTGATAGTGATGCAATATGAATGCGAATGTAAATAAAAAATGCATGATGTGTGTATGTTTATGCAGACAAAACTGACGCGACATACAGACTGATAGGTGAACACAACTGGATACTCGGCCACTGCGGGGGACGAAAAGTATCTTCAGTTCAAGATAGCAATTCTGCCTTGCTTAGGAGAGGTAGTCTGCGCGGGGAACAACCGTTGATCGGGCTTAGGAGGTAAGAACTCTTCCGGGGGTGTCAGATGAAACATGGTCTCTAACACAGACGATCCTTCAATCAGGTGTACTGGTTTAGAAGGAATACTTTGATTCTGCACTTTGAGGCTCGAACACCTTTGGAGACGTAATTGATGTTCTTTCGATGTTCAACAGTCAAAAGAAATTGCCATCTTTATTTTAAAAGCAGAAAAATTTTATCAAGTAAATTCATTTTGTTTCGTTTCAAGAATCATTGATCATGTTAAAAACATCGTTCTATAAAGCTAAAACAAATGAGAATTGCAAACAAAAGCACAAGGGCTCAAATTTATTAATAGGATGGAAATCAGCCGAAAGCGTGATTCCATGGAGTATATACAAAGTTAGAAAATGGTAATTTACAGGGAAAAGGGCTATGTTGAAACATAACGACCGCTATCCTTCTACCAAGTTTGAATTCTGGGTATCCTGAGCTTCTGTCGAAGATGACCTTGACCGGAGTTTTTCCTGACGGATGATGTAACTGCTACTGAGGGATTTGCCCCTGTGTTGAACATAGTTACTTGTCATTATCCCTAATTTTTGCCTGGATTGTACTTTGAGATTTCCAATCCAACGGGATGATTTTTGATCATGTCTCTAATTTTTTCCTAGACCGCCCTTTCGGGTTTTCAGTCCACCGAGACATTTTTTTTTTAGGCGAAGTATTTCTTGACTACATCAACATTTATGGGGTAGGAAAATTCTTCTCCGTCCATGGTCACAAATCTCAAGGCGCCGCCTGAGAAAGCTTTCTTGACCACATAGGGGCTGTCATAATTCGGAGTCCACTTGCCTCACGAATCAGTGAGAAATGATTGTATCTTCTTGAGCACAAGGTCTCCTTTCCTGAAGACACAGGGTCGAACCTTTTTATCAAACGCCTTCTTCATTCTTTGCTGATACAACTGACCATGGCATAGTGCCGTCATTCGTTTTTCTTCGATCAGGTTCAGTTCATCGTACCGACTCTGACACCATTCAGCTTCTGTTAGCTTAGCTTCCATCAATACCCGGATTGATGGGATCTCTATTTCGACGGGGAGCACTGCCTCCATGCCATACACTAGAGAGAAAGGGGTTGCCCCTATTGAAGTGCGGATAGACGTGCGATAACCGTGAAGAGCAAAGGGTAGCATCTCATGCCAGTCTTTGTAAGTTACAACCATCTTTTGAACAATCTTTTTGATGTTCTTGTTAGCCGCCTCTACCGCTCCGTTCATCTTAGGCCGGTAGGGAGATGAGTTATGGAGTTCGATCTTGAACTCAGCACACAACTCTTTCATCATCTTATTGTTCAAGTTAGATCCATTATCAGTAATGATCTGGCTTGGAACACCATAACGACAGATGAGATTGTTTTTGATAAATCGGACCACCACTTGTCGAGTTACATTGGCGTATGACGCTGCTTCGACCCACTTGGTGAAGTAGTCAATGGCTACTAGAATGAACCGATGTCCGTTTGAAGCCTTGGGTTCAATCACGCCAATCATGTCGATTCCCCATATGGAAAAAGGCCACGGGGAAGAGAGAACTTTGAGATGTGTTGGCGGTACATGGATTTTGTCAGCGTATATCTGACACTTGTGACATCTCCTCATGTACTTCTAGCAATCGGATTCCATGGTCAACCAGTAGTACTCTGCTCTTAGAATTTTTCTCGCCATTGTGTGTCCGTTGGCATGAGTGCCAAAGGATCCTTCATGAATTTCTTTCATTAGCATGTCTGCTTCTGGTATGTCGACACATCGAAGCAAGACCATGTCAAAATTTCTCTTGTAAAGTGTGTCACCACTCAGGAAGAAACTGCCTGCCAGTCCTCTGAGGGTTTTCCTATCTTTCCTGGATGCCCCAGGTGGGTACTCTTGTTTCTGAAGGAAGCACTTGATATCATGGTACCAAGGTTTATCGTCTATGAATGCTTCAATCGCGAAGATGCAGGCGGGCCGTTCAAGGCGTATTATATCGATCTTAGGTATGTCGTCCCATTGACCTACGCTAATCATGGAAGAGAGAGTGGCTAATGCATCAGCCATGTGATTCTCTTCACGAGGGATATGATGAAACTCGATTCTGTTGAAGAAGGGTAACAACCTTCTCGCATAGTCTTTGTAAGGAATCAATCCTGATTGGTGTGTGTTCCAATCTCCTTTGATCTGATTGATAACTAGGGTTGAGTCGCCGTATACATCCAAGTGTTTGATCCTTAAATCAATCGCTTCCTCGAGACCCATAATACAAGCTTCGTATTCGGCCTCGTTGTTTGTACACTTGAATGTAAGTCTGGCGGTGAAAGGAATGTGGGTACCCTGAGGAGTAACAATGATTACCCCAATTCCGTTTTCGTAATGATTGACAGCTCCGTCAAAGATTAGTCCCCATTGGGAACCTGGTTCTGGCCCTTCACTGGGTAGCGGTTCATCGCAATCTTTCATTTTTAAATACATGACATCTTCATTTGGGAAGTTAAATCCGACTGATTCTTGATCGTCAATCGGTTGATGAGCCAAATGATCGGCTAAAACACTTCCTTTAATGGCTTTCTGAGTGTGGTATTCGATGTCGTATTCTGATAACAACATCTGCCAACGGGTAATCCTTCCCATAAGAGCAGGCTTTTCAAAGACGTACTTGATTGGATCCATTTCAGAGATTAACCAAGTAGTGTGGCGAATCATGTATTGGTGAAGACGTTTGGGTGCCCAAGCCAAAGCGCAACAAGTTTTCTCGAGCATAGTGTACCGAGTCTCGCAGTCGGTGAATTTCTTGCTCAGATAGTAAATGGCAAACTCTTTCCGTTTGGTTTCGTCTTGTTGGCCAAGTACACAACCCATTGAGTCTTCCAAGACTGTTAAGTAGATGATTAGTGGTTTTCCTTCCACTGGAGGTGATAGAATCGGTGGGTTCAACAGGTATTCCTTAATACTGTCGAAGGCGGTTTGGCAGTCTTTTGTCCAAACGTAGTCCTGATTCTTTTTGAGTAGTTTGAAAATCGGTACGCATGTCGCGGTCATGAGGAATATGAATCTGGAAATGTAGTTCAAACGTCCCAGGAATCCTCTGACTTATTTTTCAGACCACGGAGAAGGCATTTCTTGAATGGCCTTGACCTTGTCAGGATCAACCTCAATTCCACTCTGGCTGACGATGAACCCTAATAGTTTCCCTGAACGGATACCAAAGGTGCACTTGTTGGGATTCAAGCGGAGTTTGTACTTTCTCAACCGCTCGAATAGCTTTGACAAGTGGGTCACATGCTCCTCTTCTATTCTAGATTTTGCAATCATATCATCGACATATACCTCAATTTCTTTGTGTATCATGTCATGAAACAGAGTTGTCATGGCCCTTTGATAGGTTGCCCCGGCGTTCTTCAAACCGAACGACATTACCTTGTAACAGAAAGTCCCCATGGGGTAATGAAGGAAGTTTTCTCCATGTCTTTCGGCGCCATTTTGATTTGATTATAGCCCGAGAATCCATCCATAAAGGAGAAAATTTTGAACTTTGCTGTACTGTTAACCAGCATGTCAATGTGTGGTAAAGGGAAGTCGTCATTGGGACTAGCCTTGTTTAGATCTCTGTAGTCGACACACATTATGACTCTTCCGTCCTTTTTTGGGATGGGTACGATGTTGGCTAACCATTGAGGATATTCTGAGGTGGCGAGGAAACCCGCATCAAGCTGTTTCTGTACTTCCTCTTTGATTTTGATGGCCATGTCCGGGTGAGTCTGCCTCAACCTTTGTTTTATTGGTGGACATTCTGATCTCAATGGTAGATGATGTTCCACGATGTTGGTATCCAACCCTGGCATATCCTGATAGGACCAAGAAAATACATCAGGAAAATCTTTGAGAAGCTTTGTCAAACTCTCTTTGACAGTTGGACTGAGCAGTGCCCCAATCCTGATTTCTTTTCTCGCTTTTTCTGAACCCAAGTTTACCGTTTCCAACGGCTCTTTGTGAGGTTCAATGGACCTTTCCTCTTGTCTGAGTAATCGGGAGATCTCTTCTGGAATTTCGTCGTCATTTTCTTCTTCAGCCTCAAATACCGGGAATTCAAAGTTGGGAGAAGGCATCGGACCGTATGTTTCAACGGGGTTTAAAACAAGCAATTTGCATGACATGATGATTTGTGTTTAGAAGAGATAGAGAGAATGCAAGAGTGTGTGCAGTGTTTTTTTTTGTTACTGCTTGTTTTTATTATTTGTTTTGTTTTTTAGGATTACCATTTTCTGAGAAAAGCAAAAAGAGAAAACATCAATTAATACGGAAATTACAGAACGACGTTATTTTATTTATGAACAAGTTGACTCTTGAAACTACAGCCCTATAAAATAAAACTCTGTCACTTTGGGCGAAGCGAAGAGGGAAATTTATAGAAAGTGAGCCCTGTCAAAACATCCGTTTCACCTGGGCAGGGTGAAAGGTTAAAGTAAAGATGGCAATTACTTTGACTTATGCACAATCTTCGAAACATCGACAGCAACCCATTGGCGGCGAACTCCTCGGTGAATCACAAAGTCTGGTACCTTCCTTGATTTGTCTTCAGAAATGACGCTGATTTCTGGCGGAGTAGGATCATTGGAATCTGTCTCCCAGGCAGAGTTGTCGTAGGAGGATTTCTCTGTTGTATTTTGCATAGTATTTGTGCTCTCAGCTGTATCTCCCCATCCAGTTGGCTGGATGTCTTCGAGCCTGATACGAGAGCATTCAGGAGCGGTGTACTTGACCAAGTAGTCGAATTTTCCACTCGGTTGTCCCAAGGTATCCCACACTTTTTTGGAACCGGATGAGTCATCCCTCTCAATGACGTTGACCTCGGGAAAAGCATAGTTAATGAATTCTAGTCCTGCAAACGTTACGAATTCATCGTCGTGCTGGATATTTTCAGAATGCCCTGAGTGTTGATACCATGACATGGTGGAGACGCAGGTATTCGTTTCAATGATGCTCATCTGATTTTCATTGTTCAGCTGATTCTCTTGCCCCAAGTCTCCTGGGTAAGACTGCCACATTGGCAGGCCATCCATCGGGCCATAGTAGCTGTGATCAAAGTGGTCTTTCATCAGAGTGTCCTTCTCTAATAAATTGAGCGGAGCACGACATTCTTCCGGATCACAATCTCCGTATATCATTTCGACGTCTGATCTTGGTATAAATCTCGGACTTTGTGCAGGAAAGCAGAATGGAGTCTGCGTTTCGTCCTATGACATATAACCGTCCTCGTTAAGATAGGATTTCCATTCTTCCTCCGTATCGGAGGAATCACCTTTGTTGATGGTATTCACTTCTTGAGTCACTGGGTGAAGGAAGCCTCCACTGCGGAAGAAATCCCGAATGGGATGAAAAATTTCATCGTTAGTAGCAGTCTGGGTACAGGTTGCAGAAAAACCAAGACCCTTCTTTGTTTTGTTGTCAGTAGGAATGACAAGCTGCCCCCATCCTGTTGTATTGGCATTCTCGACTGCTTTGACAACATCTTTGTACGAGGAAATCGAAGTTCCCTCTTCGGATTGATTGTCATTGTGTAGCGAAAGCGCTTGGAATTAGGTTCTGACTACCCCCTCTGGTTCTACACAAGTGGATGATAATAAGTTACTTACGAGCAAGGCCTGTTCCCCACAGACTGTGATGAGTTGGTCGTTCTTGACGAACTTTAGCTTTTGGTGGAGGGTTGAAGTGACCACCCCAGCCTGATGTATCCAAGGTCTTCCTAATAAACAACTGTATGTTGCCCGGATGTCCATAACCTGGAAAGTGACTTGGAAAGTGTGAGGATCAATAGTTATGGGAAGGTCGACTTCGCCGATAACCATTTTTCTGGATCCGTCAAATGCTTTGACGACGACCTTGCTGGTTCTCATCGGAGGGCCTTTGAATGATAATTGCATCAAGGTGGACTTCGGCATAACATTCAGGGCTGACCCTGTGTCTACCAGTACGCTGGCTAAAGCATCGTCCTGGCAGTTGACTGTAATGTTGAGCGCCATGTTATGACAACGACCCTCTTCAGGTAATTCCTCATCACTAAATCCCAAGTTATTGCAGGAAGTGATGTTAGAGATAATGCTATCGAACTATCTGATTGTTACGTCCTGTTCCACAAAGGCCTACTCCAAGACTTTCTGTAGAGCCTCCCTGTGCGCTTCTGAACTAAGTAATAGTGATAATACCGAGATCTTTGAAGGAGTCTGTAACAGTTGATCAACAATGTTGTATTCACTCCTTTGGATGAGCTTCAGCATCTCATCATTGTTTTTTGAAAGGTCGGGACCACTGGATTGACCGACTGGTGGATTGGGAACTTCTGTCTGAGGTTCCTTTTCTTTGTTAGGTTCTCCAACTCCTCTGTTGAAGATTCGACCGCTCCGTGTTACTCGACTGATGTCTGCAATATTCACAACGGAGGGTAATGGAATTTCCTTTCCATTCTCATTTGTTGTTGCACTGTATTTATAAGGGATAGCCTTAGTTGATTCGTATGGTAATGGTCCCGGTAGACAGATGACTATGGGAACCTTCTGATTTTCTGACCATCATAAGTGATTTCGATCCGTTCCTGGTTGGGAACTCTCGATTCGTCAAGTATAGGGATGATGGCACAAACATCCCTAGCCCTCTGATGATCAGAGATTACGACAACGCCCTCGATTTGATCAGCGAGGTAGTCCGCGCCTAGTTGATTGGCTCGGAGCCCGGACATGGGAGAATCTCTCTACGATCCACCTGACCTTGAAGAGTTGCCCGCACAAGGTAGCATCCTTGGTTATTCTCTAAGCAGACCCTACAGCGTTCATAGTTGTGTGGTGGTACCTGGCCACGTCCGCTTTGAATACAGTGTAACCTTACGAGGTCCGTTTCCATCGACCGAACATCCCGACTTTGATATCTAGTAGGATTCCCGTCGGTGATACTAATTTGCTGGGTGTCTTCATCCATAAAGATTGGAAGCCACCAGTGGTTTAACAAATGCTGAAGTGTTTCCTGGACAAGGGCACGACCTTGATCATTTTAGCAACCTGCTTTGCAGCCCTGATAATCGTGTGATACCAGGAACCCAAGCCGGACCTGCTTAGCGTGTAACTCTACCAAACTGGTATTCATTAAGCGAACATCAAAGATTTGGATCATGTTGATCTGATAAGGATTTCTATCATGGTAGTCTTGGATCCATCCAAGATCCTTCTGACGCTAAAGGGCCTCTTGTACAAAAGAGCATCCCTGATTGTTTGTTGAGCAGATCAGACAGCCTTGTAATTATGCCGCGGCAGATCGTAGTGTTGACTTTGCCTTGAGTGCATTGCAACCAAGTTGACATTCATTGCACGGATATCGTGGTTCTGAATGATGTTGGAATTCGTATAAGTCATATTGACCCCACGAACTCGGTGCTCTTGGATCCATCCGAGATCCATCTGTTCCTGTAGAGCTGATTGCACCACAGAACATCCTCGATTGCTTTTAGAGCAGATATCACACTGGTGATAGTTATGAGGTGGCACATGGCCATATCCACTCTGTCTACAATGCATCTTAACCAAGTTGGCCCTCAATAAGAGTACATCGTGAATTTGATAGACGTTGTTATACTCTCTTTCTATCAGATTAACTGCAGCTTTCTCGTGTTGAGGCGGCGGGTTCATAAGAACATTCGAATTCGTATCTTTGAAAGATAAGACCCCGCTCCTAATAAGCTTTTGCACGTCGGACTTGAAACTGAGACAGTTCTCTATGTTATGCCCCGGCCCTCCTTGATGGTAAGGGCAAGTCTGATCCACCTTAAACCAAAAAGGTGAATTTTCTGGTACTGTAAGAGGAGACTTAGTCTGCACATGCCCTTTGGCCAGTAGTAACGGAAATAGTTCTGCGTACGATACGGGTATAGGATCAAATCCTGGTGGCCGCGTTGTACGGCTGTTGTTGTATGGAGGACGAGCCTGCTGAAGAGGCTGTTGTGTCCTTTGCTGATATTGCTGCGAAAGTGGTTGGCTTTGAGCAACCTGAGGTTGATACGTAGAAACAGGCACAGGATTAATAGCAGGAGTTACTGCTGCTACTGGTTGATACCGTCGTCTTTGCTTTTCGAGAGAGATATTCCTAATATCTTGCTCTTTTTTCTTAGGGAGAGCACTACCGTATCGTTTTGTACTACTTGATGATCCAGCATCCTTAACTAAACGTCCTTCTCGGACTGCTTCCTCGAGACGTACCCCCATACCGACCGATTCGGTAAAGTCGCTGGGCGCACTGGCAACCATTCTGTCATAGTAAAACGAGCTCAAGGTCTTCAAGAAAATCTTTGTCATCTCTTTTTCCTCAAGAGGTGGACAAATTTGAGCGGCAATTTCACGCCATCTCTGAGGGTACTCTTTAAAAGTTTCTGTGTCCTTTTGCGACATTGATCTGAGTTTATCTCTGTCTGGCGCCATGTCCAGATTGTATTTATATTGTTGGACGAAGGCGGTGCCAAGATCTCTGAAAGTGCTGATGTCGGTGCGGTTTAAACCCATGTACCATTTTAAGGTGGCACCGATTAAACTATCCTGAAAGTAGTGAATCAGTAGATCCTGATTCTCCGTCTGAGCTGACATTCGCCGAGCGTACATCACCAAATGGCTTTGAGGGCAAGAGTTACCCTTGTACTTTTCAAAATCGGGCACTTGGAACTTGTGTGGAACTTTGACTTTGGGGACCAAGCAGAGATTTGCGGCGTCCTTTCCAAATAAATCTTGACCGCGAATAGCTTGCAGTTCTTTCTGCATTTCCAGGAACTGTTCCTGGAATTCATCCATTCTGTCAAACATAGTTTCCCTTCTACCAGAAGGTATCTGTGGAATCTGTCCTTCCGGGACAGTGTGCACCACAGGGGGTGGTACCGTTACTACGGAAGCAAATCTTGGCGCCTCCCGAAGTTTGTAACCTTCAGGAGTTGTTGGTATGCCCCTGGCATCTTTGCTTTCTCGAAGTTTGTAACCTTCAGGCCCAGCGGCTCCTGCTGAAGTTTCCGGATCTCCAGTGATCGGCGGAATATATCCTTCCGGGATATAGTTAGGTGGCATGCCCCAAGGACGATCTTTCGGCATCCTGTACCTAGGATCATACTTCTCCACTATGGGCGTTGAGGTGATATTCAAGATCACAGTTCTTTGTAGCTGAGCTTCTGCCATGGCTTGCATGTCGTTACGAAGCTTTCTCATATCTTCTCTCAGAGTGTCGATCTCTTATTTCAACTCTCTGTTCTCTTCCTTAAGATCATCCATCTTTTTCTGACGACTGGCCCGAGTATTGTACGAATGAGACAGTTTGACTCTTGAACCGAGACACAAACGTGAGATTCGTAGGTAAGAGGAATACGTGACGTGAGAATGATGAATGCAATGATTATATTAATTGTTTTTTTGGTTTAATCAAAATAAACTTCGACAATTAGATTGCAAATATCAAACAGTGGGGAAACCCCATTTTATTGAATTCAAAGATTGCGAAAATGAAAATACAGTAAATTACAAAGTACAGAAACAGAAACCTAAGCTAATGGGTCCCGAGTCCTCTCTGAGGAGAACTCGGGTGCTGATCCTGGTACTTTCCTTTTCTTTGACCGGGGCTCTTGGGCCGTTGTCAGGTTGTCATTCCTTTGCCAAGTGAAAGGAGTGAGCAAATTCCTTTGGTCATCCTAATTTTCTACAGCATGTTGCTCCAAAATCTCAATTAGAGTATCCTTATCTTTCAGTAGTTGTTGTATTTTGGTACACTCCACATTGAGAATGCGGTACTTGTTCTTCCAAGACCTCCTCTCCTGTTGAATTTTGTTGAGAGTAACCTGAAGTTTTTCCGCTTCAGTTATGAAGTACATGACAGATTCCCTTGGCGGAAGAACTCTGTGACGAGGATAAGGCATCTTTAGCTTGAGAGCTCTAGTTTGAACCCAGTGGAGATAAGGCTCCACCGAGACACAGTCAGGTTTTCCCAGAGACTCTCGTCCTTTCTTATGAACATGTTTCCAAGCGTGCACTATTTCCATCTTCAGTGCCCTATCATTTTCTCCTTCTTTGAAGAAAAGACCTTCCAGGTGAGCATTACGCGGGACATGCCTCACCGGGTATCCAAATTGACGACGAACCAATACTGGATGGTAATTGATTCCTCCTTTAGTTCCTATGAGGGCTACATTGGGGAAGTTCCCACAACGGTCAATGATCCTGATCCCGTCATAAATCCTATTGCACCAATCTATATCAGAGTTGGTAAGAGACATGATCTTCTGCGACCAACTTAAGGCACTCTTATGATCCCAAAAAGCGCGAGACTTAGGCAAATGGGAGATAAACCATTTGTATAGCAGGGGTACACAACACTTGATCTCCCCTCCGCTGTATAAATTCCCTAAATGTACAGAGTGGTACGCATCTGCAAGCAAAGTTGGTACGATGTTTCCAATGAGAAAAACCTTAATGGCGTTGATATCTACAAAGTTATCAATGTTGGGAAACAAAAATAACCCGTAGGTGAGTAAAACAAAGATGCTTTCAAAAGCAGTTGTGTTCCCTATACTAGCAAAGTACAGAGCCTTCTTTACCAGAAACTTGGCTGGTAAACCCGGGATTCCACCCTTAGTGGTCATGTGAGTCTTGACTTCCGACTCATCCAAATAAATTGCTCTTGCAATGGTCTGATCCTTTTGAATTTCTTCCAGTCCAGAAAATGGAGCTCGATCAGTGATATGTAAATCAGTCAGATGAGAATACTCCTCCAGCATTGGTCCGAGCTGGTAATCTGGGAATGTGAAACAGTGATAAACCGGATCGTAAAACTGAATGAGTGCTTCCAGGATTCCCTCAATCACATGGACCCTTAATAGAGGTAGCAAACCTCCGTACTTGGCTCTGAAAGTGTCAGGGTTAGTGATCACCCTTGCTAATCCTCTCAAATCCTCTAGTTTTGGAACCTTGAAGGTATACTTATGAGTTCTCCGTCTACCGAAATCCATGAGCGCAATCTTTTTCTCTGACATTTGCAATCATTGTCTCAGTTTAATTTGAAAAAGGGAGACTAGAAGAGAAAGTTTGTTTTGTTTAATGTTTTTTTTAAAATGAATGTATGAATGCAGCACACAAAAACATAGAAAAAACATGGGGTCAAAGGGTCGGTGTCATGAAGTCAAGGCTCTACCCCCCCCAAAGGTTTATACTAGTGATTTTTGTACCTGTCTCTCAACATCATTAATTCTTGTCGAGATCACATCAGCGGGCCAGGAACCGTGCTAGGTGATGTAATTCGAAGAATCTCAGAAGAGGGTAGTATCGCGTAACAACTATTTCCGATAGCTTCTGCACTACTAGAAGAGGTTTTTCTTAGGTGTATACTCAATCTTTCCACATGCGGCATCACACGCATTCCCATTAGCAGAAAAATAAACACAGATATCAATTAGGAAAAGCAGTATATATATTTTTCTTAATGTCCTAGACAGAAATTGGCTCCCCGGCGGAGTCGCCATTCTGTGGTACCTTCCCAACTTAAAGGTTTTGACCTAAGATCCTAGTGAAGGCCGATCCTAGCAATAATGACATTCCCTGTCCAAGGTTTTCACTTAAAACTGTAAGAGAGAACGAGAAAGGCCCCACGGTGGGCGCCACTTTTCTGTAGCAAGCGATTTTGGACGTGGTTCTTAAGCACTGTCGCTCTTTGAGGGACTACAGGTCGATTCATTTTTTATCATATTAAGCTGACTAAGGAAGGGAAATAGATGTATCCAATTAACCCTGCTTGCATACTGAGTTTAAACAGCGGTCTGTTAGGTTACAGATGCTATATGGAAGCGGGGCCTCTTTCTTCTTACTTTGTTCAGGCTGGAACGTCGGGACTATTCATGGGGAATTTGGTTAGGATACTGCGCCAGATTGATTGATGTATGGGATTTTGGGTTTTTTGATTAGTGTGCTCGCTAAGATTTTTCTTTCAATCTTATGCCTACGTATTCCCGTTTACCGAAACAGGGAAATCAGAGCGATCGTAGTTCCTCCTATTCTATGGGAGGAAATGGTGTTTTGGTGTCTTGTTCAAAGCCCAAGACGTGAAGCTAAAAGTTGTTTGTATCTTGTTCGAAGTCCAAGATGTGAAGCTAAAGGGTTTTGACTTTAGAGAGAATTTGTCATCTCTAAAGGGGTTTGCTTGTCACAACTGTGGGGTGACTGATTATAAAGGAGAATTACTTTAACTGGGATATGTGTATCCAGCAATGCCATAATTTCCTTTATAGGGGTTTTTTGACCTGAAGGAGAAGACTTTAACTCAGTTTAGAGCAATGCTATCTTTCCTTAGGAATTTCTCATGCTAAAAGAAGGACAGTGGCGTGGATGTAAACAATCCAGAGGCTTGCCGCTTACAACAATTAGATGGGGAAAAGGAGTTCTTGATGTTTGTATGTTGTGACCCAAGCATGATTTGATGCTAAAAGGTTGATTGTCTCAACCGGGGTTTCCTTATACAAAGCCTAAGAGGAGGCTATTGGCCCAACAAGAGGGTGTTTTTGTGTGTCTCGTACGAAGCCCGAGAGAGAGGCTAAAAGGGTTGATTGACTTAACAAGAGAGTCTTTTGTATGTGTCTTGTACAAAGCCTAAGACGGAGGCTAAAGGTTGTTTGACTCAACAAGAGAATCTTTTATACTCAACAAGAGAGTGATTTATATCTCGTACAAAGCCCGAGATGGAGGCTAAAAGTGATTGATGACTCAACAAGAGAGTCTTTTATACTCAACAAGAGAGTGTTTTTGTATCTCGTACGAAGCCCGAGATGGAGGCTGAAAGTGATTTAACCCAACAAGAGAGTCTTTTATACTCAACAAGAGAGTGATTTTGTATCTCGTACAAAGCCCGAGATGGAGGCTGAAGGATGACTATTTCAGTTGAGTGACAGGTCCAGTAGGTTGGTTAAAAGAGAAAATCAGTTCTTATGTGAGTAATGTTGTACTCATGGATTTGATCAGAGGATTAGGGTTATCTCCTGTTCTTTAAGGAAACGGGGAATCCAAAGAGTGTTAGACTGTCCAAGTCTACGGGTGTTTTCCCTATCTTTGAAAGGGATTGAGGATGCTTTTGAGACTCAAGGGTCTTAGACTATCCAAGTCTAGAGTTTTATCTTTTGTACTATATCTAAGAGGAATTAAGAGACAGCACCTTTGCGGTGGAAAGATCTAGACTCTTTGAAAGAATGTTCTATTGAGATGACTAATATCTGTTCCTATACCTCTAGGAGGTCGTTGGGACAATTTGTACGAAGCCCAAGAGGAGGTTGGAAACTTTTAAGAAGCTGAGGGACAATTTGTACGAAGCCCAAGAGGAGGCTATCTTCCCGGAGGAAGAATCATTATACGAAGCCTAAGAGGAGGCTGTGAAAACTTCTAAGAAGCCGACGGGTCCTTGTACAACGTCTAAGAGGAGGCGGGGATGCTTTTAGGAAGCCTGTGGGTCCCTAAACCACGAGAAGTTCAAGACATTCTATTCACAGAGAATAGATCAAGCCAGGAAAGTTCGAGGATTTGGAAGAAACTCAAGAGATGCCATTCACAGAGAAAAGATCATCTCTGGGGAGTTAGAGTTTCTTTGACAATTTCTAAGGAGGACAACCGAAGAGAAGACTGTATCTGGTGCTCCTATGGGGGATCTAGTTTTGTCTATTTTTAAGAGTGATCAACAGGCTTTACCTAGTGCTAGACGTAGTTGCCGGGGAAACTCTAAATAACTATACTAGTATTACACAGTTGATATTTGACGAGTATATAAAAGTTTGTGAAAGAAGACTTACAGTGAGCAGCCCCACAGTACAGTTATATACATATGAAAACGGTAAATCGGGTAAACACTTACTCGGTTGTAGAGCTTCCATGCTGTTTGGTTAGTTGTTCAACAAAGAAAGATTGAGAACAACATTATATTCAAAATCAAAGGAGAAGGTGCATTGAAAAGAAAATTGGGGCTTACAGCTCAAGGAGAGGCCCAAGGTTTTATCAGTGGTCCCACTGTTGTTTGAATTTATACAGAGGGGCTTATACAAGTGACTGAGGCCCAAAGAGGTTTTCTGTACAAAGGGATGGGTCTTACACTCTCTCAAGAGGCCCAAAGGTTTATTTGTATACAAGTGGTGGGGCTTACAGCTCAAGGAGAGGCCCAGGGTTTGTTTTTTTAAACTGGCGATCGCGCCGAGATTTTCTTTTAACACTGAGGGACTTATACAATAAGTGAGGCCCAAAATTGTTTTGGTTAAAAGGGGATTGGGTCTTACACTCTATTAGAGGCCCAAAGGGTGTTTAAAGAAAAGGAATGGGTCTTACTACTCGAGGGTAGGCCCAGATGGTTTGTTTTAAACGGGCGATGTTCGCGCCGAATTTCTTGAAATACAATGGGACTTATACAATAAATGAGGCCCAAAAAGGTTTGTATTTACAAAGGATTGGGTCTTACACTCTATTAGAGGCCCAAATTGATTTTGAATGGGTCTTATAGCTCTAGGAGAGGCCCAAATGATTTTGTTTAAAAATGGCGATCGCGCCAAGTTTTTTGAAAACACAGTGGGACTTATACAATGACTGAGGCCCAAAAAGGTTTGGTTTTCAAAGGGGTTAGGTCTTACACTCTAATATAGGCCCAAGTGTTGAAAAAAAAGTTTGTTAGGGTGAAAATCAATAAAACCGTAATTTCATCATTTTAAAAGTAATTATTCAAAGAAAATCAAATAAAAATGATAAAAATACCAAATAAGTTCTAACAAACAACTTATGATCTTTGGTTAAGGTTTAAAAAATGAGGTTTTAATCATAAGATGAATTAAAACTCATTTGGTTTTGATTTTCAAGGTAAATATTCACTTTTAAAATGTTTAAAAATAATTAAAAAGGAATTTATTCACAAAAATACTAATTATATTAAATAACTAATATAACCTCAGTTTTTGTGTGGAATAAAGTATTTTAACATTTTTGTGATTTTTTGCAAAAAGAACCAATAAAAAATAATTAAAATTGAAAGAGTTATTAATTTTCTAATTAATTAACAAAACATGAAAATATTGGAAAATGGCAAAAAAGTGAGAAAACACAAAATGGCATGGGTGGGGTTTGAACCCATGACTTCAAGGTTATAGGGCGCGCGCCTTACCACTAGGGTGGTGATACATCCATTGCTTGAAATACAACCATAAATATACAAGGCTTGCCTTGTTTTTGGCCTGGCCCAAGGCAAGGCAAGACAAGTTTTGACATGAAACGGGAAGGTCCATAACTTTCTCATTTCTCCATGGTTGGGGACAAAATTTATATACATCTAGCCCAGAATTTCACAAGGAATCCAATGGTGGTGGTAGTTTTTTTAGATCATGCTCCCTCCTCAAAACCCGATAGTGGTTATGAAAATGGTCTATAATTGCATTTTCTATGCTACACTTTGGTACAGGCATGAATTACATGATAATTTGGTACAAACACAACACATACAACATATGTAAGGGATGCATGATTAGTGGACTTCAAAACAATGCATATTTTGGAAAGTTCAAGTCATGATGCTTACCTCTCTCTTGAGCTTTTGGAGTTTTTGTGCAATCTGTCAAGCTTCTTGTTCCAGAAATGATTTGATGCTTTGGACACCCTCAAATGACCTCTTAGAAGCTTTTAGGGCAAGTGGAATCAGCTGGAACCTGCAAAAACACAAACTGGCCCTTTCTTGCAAAAGGGGTTAAAATGACCAAAATAGCAACTCTCTCAAATGGTGTTCCAGATGGGGGGAATCATTTGGGACAATTCAAGGATGATATTTGGAGTGTGTTTGAGGTTTTATCTGGTTTGGAAAGTGACTGAATCGAGACATGGCTTTAAAAATGCACAAAAAGCCTATTTTGAGGTTTTGAGAGGTGACTTTGTGATTTTGTGATTACAGGTCACTTTTGTGAGTTTGGACAGCTTAGATATGACATATTGGATGTGTTTGGATCACAAGCTATGGTGGAATTGCTCTCTAACTCAAAAACTCAGAGTTACCATGCTAAAGAAGGTATTTTGGAGTGAAAGAAGAGATTTTGAGGAAAGCATCTGTTTGATGGCTTTGGTGTACTCAAACTGAGCACAAATGAGCTCTATTTATAGTAGAGCAAGTTTGTTTTGGGATCAATAGTGAATAGTGGCTGCAACAGAGGTTTGGTCAATGTTGGCAAATGAAAATCCAAGTCTCCTCTAGCCATTGACTAGAGGATAGAGCACAGAGCTGTGGTTCCCTAGTTTTTGGATCATTCTTGACTGAATTTAGTTGCAAATGTGTCAGTCCTTGCTACCTCTAAGCATCTATTAAATGCTTCAATCCAAAATTAGAGTCTTGTCCCTCTTTTAGGGATTTCTAGGTTTGGCATGCTACTTCTTGTTCCAAAGTCTTTGGAGGCTTGGATCAGTGTTGGTTCCCTTTAGATTTGATCCTCAGATGTGTCCAAAGTGATGACAAGCTTGGAATTATCTGATTTTTCCAAATCGAGCAAAAATGCAAAATTCTGCCTAGTCTTGGCAGTTTTAAGCAAGGCATATTGCCCTTGTCATATCTCATGGCTCAAGTGGAATTTGATGGAGTTCTTGGCCATTTTAGAAAGCCCTCATATGATACAACAACTGTTTGATCATAATTGGTTTTGATACTTTTTGGATCCAAGTGAAAAATGCCCCTACATTTGGAAAAAAGTGAAGGCAGATTCTGACTTAGTGAAAATTTCACTAAGTGTTGGAAAAAAGTGACATTTTCACTTTTCTTGATTTTGATCATTCCATAACTTGAAATCCATGGGGAATTGGAATGAGTTCAGTTTGAAGCTTTTGTAGAGGGTAATGAGAGCTACAAATCCAACTTTGGATGGGGGAAAATGGCCTTGTGGTTTAGGAGTTATGATCCTCCAAAGTTGGCACCCTAGCCACTTTGTTCCATAACTTAGAAAATTTTCTAAGTTTTTATGGTTACCCCTTTTACAAGTTATCCAAATTTTCTTGATTTTTCTTGATGAATGATGATTCCAATCACACATTAACATCATTTTAGGGTTAAAAACCCATTTTTGTGAAAAATCTCAAAAAGTCAAAGTTTGACTTTTGTGCACAGTTGACTTTTGTCAGATGAATTCCAAATTGTGCGATCCTCTATGAAATCAAGTCTTTGACCTAAATCAAACTTGATGGATTGATTTCATAGGTGTTATAGGGTGTATTGAATCATGTCCTAGGATTTGGGAGCATGTCCTGATCAAAAGTCAAAGCTACAGTTGACTTTTCCCCGCGAAACCCTAATTGTGGTGCAGATGAAATTGAGACTTGTTGCTCAAGCTTCTTGGATCAATCCATTGTTGCAAATGGATCAATATGGTGTGTTAGGGACCCTCAAACCATGTCTTGAGGTCTTGGCTCCTATTTTGTCCCAAAAGTCAACTTAGGGGTGAATTAGGTCAAGAAACCCTAATTCCTGATTTTTTGTGAATGCATCCCCTGAGGTTAAATTGACTTGGTGATTGGGTTTATGATGTCCCTTGGAGCATCATAGGTTATGCTTTGAAGCATTGGCTCATTCCCAGAGGAAAATTCCCATCTGGAGGCCCTGGTCGACCAAAACCCTAATTTGGTGACACTGGCGATCTTGAGGCTTAGTCCACTTGGAGTGCTGCAGCCTTGTGCTTGATTCTTGAAGTGGGAGTCCTCTTGAACCTTTGTGGATATTTGAGAGGTTTAGACAAGTTGAAGATCATGTCGTTTCTTGATTGATCCTTTGTCTAAGAACTCTGAGAGGGCTTGAAACCCTAATTCTTTGTTGTAGTGAATGCTCACCCATCTTTGGGGAGACTAATGAGGCATGATGGTTTACCCATATTGTGGTAATGCTTTGCACAACGATGGGGATCTTAATGGTCAAAATTTGGGGTATGACACCCATGTTGTACACAGAGCTATTTCCGTTATTGCTGGTCAAGGGGCATGTCCAGACCAAGGCTCCTCTTACGGTACCAGAAAATCCGCCCTTTTGGTTTAAAGCGGATCAGACTTGTCCTTACCATCAAGGAGGACCAGGGCATAACAAAGAGAACTGTCTCAGTTTCAAATCCGACGTGCAAAAACTTGTTAGGAGCGGGGTCTTATCTTTCAAGGATACGAATCCGAATGTTCTCACGAACCCGCTGCCTCAACACGAGAAAGCTGCAGTCAATTTGATAGAGGGAGATTCTAACAACATCTATCAAATTCACGAAGTACTCTTATTAAGAGCCAACTTGGTCAAGATGCATTGTAGACAGAGTGGACGTGGCCAGGTGCCACCATATAACTATGAATGTTGTAGAGTCTGCTTGGAGAATAACTAAGGATGCTACCTTGTGCGGGCATCTCTTCAAGGTCAGGTGGATCGTAGAGAGATTCGCCCATGTTCGAGTTCCGAGCCAATCAACTGGACACCGGACTACTTCGCTGATCAAATCAGAGACGTTGTCATAATCTCTGAACAAGGATGTTTGTACCATCATCCCTCTACTGGGCGAATCAAAAGTTCCTAGCCAGGAGCTGATTGAAGTTACATACGATGGTCAGAAAAATCAGAAGGCTCCTGTAGTTATCTATCTGCCAGGACCATTACCGTATGAATCAGCTAAGGTGATCCCTTACAAATACGGTGCGACAATAATCGAGAATGGAAAGGAAATTCCATTACCCTCCGTCGTGAACATTGCAGACATCAGTCGAGTAACACGGAGCGGTCGAATCTTCAACCGAGGAGTTGGGGAACCTAACAAAGAAAAGGAACTTCAGACAGAAGCTCCCAATCGACCAGTCGGTCAATCCAGTAATCCCGACCTTTCGAAAAACAATGATGAGATGCTGAAGCTCATCCAGAGGAGTGAATACAACATTGTTGACCAGCTGTTACAAACTCCTTCAAAGATCTATGTGCTATCGCTTTTACTCAGTTCCGAAGCCCACAGGGAGCCTCTACAGAAAGTCTTAGAGCAGGCCTTTGTGGAACAGGATGTGTCAATACGACAGTTTGATAGCATCATCTCTAACATCACTTCCTGCAACAACTTAGGATTCAGTGATGAGGATTTTCCAGAGAGGGGCGGACGCCACAACATGGCGCTCAATATCACAATTAACTGCCAGGACGATGCCTTGGCCAGCGTACTGGTAAACACAGGATCGGCCATCAACGTTATGCCGAAGTCCAGTTTATTGCGACCATCATTCAAAGGATCCCCGATGAGGGGCAGTGAGGTTATCGTCAAACTTTCATAATCATCGGTCCTCACACTTTCATAATCATTTTCCAGGTCATGGACAGCCGGGCAACATACAGTTGTTTATTAGGAAGACCTTGGATACACCAGGCCGGGGTAATCACTTCAACGCTGCACTAGAAACTAAAGTTCGTCAAGAACGATCAACTCGTCACGGTTTATGGGAAACAAGCCTTGCTCGTGAGTAACTTGTAATTATCTACTTGTGTAGAACCCGAGGAGGTTGTTGGAACTCAGTTCCAAGCACTGTCAGTGGGCAATGACATCCAATCAGAAAAAGGAACCTCGATTTCCTCTTACAGAGATGCTCTCGAGGCAATTAAAAGTAACAATACGAAAGGATGGGGACAACTTGTCATTCCTACCGATAATAAAACAAAGAAGGGTCTTGGTTTTGCTGCAACCTGCACCCAGACGGCTGCTAACAATGAAAGTCTTC